>OX243797.1:5000000-6250000 GCA_945859595.2 Megachile willughbiella | reverse complement strand
CAGTTTCTGAACTTTCAAACGGACACCTGTTCTGCTCTTAGTTGTTACTCATTTTGAAAGCACTCCTGAGGCTCCTGTTATGTATAGTTTGCGGGGGTGGAGTAAGTGGTGAAGTGTGTTAGAGGAATTTGGGTATTATGCTTATGCGAATGAATAATCAGCTGCCTGGGAGACTGGGAGAGAAATGTGGGAGAGTTTTGACAGTCGCACTGATCCACCTCTTTAATATTCTGTGTCCTCGGTTTTAGGATGTTAACAAAATCCCATATTTAATACCATATCTCGTCCTCGTTAACAGACACCTCAATAAAATAGCCTTTAAAATAGTAAATAAAATACTGGTAACCGCGATGTTTTAAGTGACTAACGAATCCTAATTATCATGTTTGATGAGATGAAACGAACATCTGTTTACGGATATGCACATTCAGCTACATTTACCTAAATCGCAACGCGTTGTTCCGTTAACAGACCCCACGCGAGAAAATTCAAACTCCATAAATATATCCAGCATTTTGACACAGCAGACGCTACGATTTATGAAATTAATAAATTCCCTTCTCCTTGAACATTTTACAGCATCTCTCCAGAGCTGTGACTCGAAAGCCATAAATTGTCGCGCACACTGTTCGTTTCACTTTTGCGACTCTGCTAGCTGACGTGCTATACAGCATGAAATATACGACGCAACTTGGTATTAGCTTACGGCGTACTTTTACGTTACGAGACGCACAGCTTGTTACAGCCTGAAATATTCGGGATCTCTGGCGGTATTCGCACATGCAAATTCACGGCACTGCTTGGATGTCGCGCAGCATCTGCGGCGACAGTTACCGTTGTGAACGAAAAGATGCACGCAGCCTTCGAAGAAACATTCCTGTATCGACGTTCAAGCAATTTGCTACGGCGACATCCTCGAGGATCCTTCGATATGAGATCTTCTCACCGCAATCTGTCTTCGTACGGCGTCCATAAAACTATCGTCTACCTTTCCTTTCGATTTTCTTCCCTTCTCGTTTACGCGTGTCTCGAGATGATATCTGTGAAACGAATAACGCCATCTTGTCTTCCTACGCGACTCGTTCAGCGCCTCGGATATTCGTACTTATACACCCAAATTTAGATGCATCAACCATTCATCTCCAACTAGTTATCAACTTTCGCCATGATGCATATGCGATAGAGCCTTTTTATTATAATATTAATAATTTTATATTATATGTTCCTTATACATGTGTTCGAAGAAAAAGAATCTCCGCAATCATAATTTTTCGACCGTGCAAAAATGTCAGTAATTATGATTTTTCGGTAGAAAAAGGTTTAATAGTGATGTCGGATTTAGTCTTTACTGCAAACGGCGTCGACACACAATCTGAACGACGAAGTTTTTCCTAATACCCATCCTCGTTGGGACTAGTCGGCACGTGATAAAGGCTCCAGAGTGGTGTCATTATGGCTCGCAACGGGACTAAAACGTTGGACACATCGTTTCTACGTGGGCAGGAAGTTTTCGCGTCGTTGGCAACGTGTCTGTCCGGCACGTCGACGTTCTCCGGGCTGGTCTGTCGCAGCTGCCTCGAAATAAGAGGATTTCCTCGTCGCTTTTTCTCTTTCCGAGAAACACCTATTTACCATCTCTTCCGGCTCATACATATATATTCGCCGGGATGACGTGATTAGCGATTAAAACTTTTCCCGGAAATTTCTTCCATCACGGATGGTTGACCGCGTTTCACGGCCGAACTATCCCGGATTTCTATCTCCACCATCCCTCGATTTATCGAGCTCAATTTCCGCCACCCTTTTCTCTGTACTCTTTTTTTACGTGTCCTTGTCTTCGTTCCTATTTCTATCCGTACTCTCGTTACTGCTCCTTTTACCGCCTTGTTTGCAATACGGTTCGTGATGTTTTTTTTCTATGTACTGCAGTTAGCCGACTTCTTTGTGGCACTTGTTGCCCTTCGTGAGTTGCAAACTATTCCGTACACCTCGCACTTAGGCAGAGGGAAATTTTTGGAGTTGCTATGTTTAACAGTTTGCGTCTAAAGTAGATCTGGGACTTTGAACTCGAAGATTATAGGATAGTTGATACTTTGAGGACTTCAAGATTTGAGAATTTAAATCTTGCTAAAAATTTGAGAGTTAAAGCGCTGAGTTAAAAATTTGAAAGTTTCCTGTAGAACGCAAGTTGTTGCAACTAAAATAAAACCCGTACACGTTACACTGTCCGAGATATAATGCATGGCGATACACAAGACGGCCAAGCAACGCGTGGCGATGTAACGGTCAGATTAAGAGCGACACGCGATGGTCGAAGGCAACAAAAGCGTAGCTTCGTAAACCCAGATCATAATTAACATCGCAGCATCATTTTTAAAATGCTGCACCTCGGCCATCCAACAAGAAATATAGCAAGGTTAAAAAAGGAAGCACGCGAACGTTTAAATTTCCTGTACACTTTCATCTAGAATAAAAGTACGAAGACCGCAGCGACAACCGCGTAGCACGAAGAAGCGCATCACCATGCGAGCCATCTTTTTACATCGTTAATAATACATGCGCTTATTTAAGGTGTGCTCGGTTATTGTCCCGACCGTTGTTCCTGCATCAGCTCCGTCCGAAGCTAGCAAAGTTACATTAAAGGGGATAGTAAAAGATTAAAAAATGAAAAAAAAAAGGCACTCGGTCGTACGGGTTGCAGGTTGGATCGATGCGAACCGTACACTAACCCGCACGATGACGTATAAATCGTGGCGGCCGCATAATATATCTGCAGAGATCACCAATAATTTCTGTCGCGCATGAGCGGGCCGGAAATGAGAAATGCTCGCGTTAATAATTCACACCGCGGTGAACACGTTTCACCCGCTTCTGGCCCGGTAAACTACGGCTTCCATGGGCTTTGTAATTTTAATTCAACCCCGGTATAGCCCCGTAACCTCTGTTTCTCACGGTCGAGATGAACACCTAGAGCCGGACGAAGGCGGATCACGATCGCGAACAAAGAAATCGAGATCACGCGGATACTGCACAACGTCGAAATAATGCCGGGCAACTCCAATAACGCGAGTACACGATTACTAGCCGGTGTTATCTAGGGATTATCGCTGATAATAATAGGCATGGTTGGGCTATCGCGTTTCCCAAATGGACATCCTTCAGTCGGACAGGACCAGGGGCGGAAGAGGTCTAATTATCGATTATTACGCATACGTAGCTGCACGCGATTTCGCTGAGCCTTCATAGACACACCGAGCTGAGAATCGATGATAATACTAGGATTCGGCGTTCAGCTACAGGTTCCTGCTAATTACCGACCTGCGCTACGAGAACCGGCTAAATATTTAGCCCAATGGTTTATCGGACCTGGCGTGGAATTTGTTTTCAATCGCGTTATTCGTGATCGGAAATCGGTGGACCATCATTGGAGGATGAAACGGTTTCCTCAGGAAATCATCTCGTGCACATGGTAAGTTATCGCAGACAAAATGGCGAGTATAGTAGGTGGACTCATCATTTGATCAAAAACTTTTATGTTAAAATTTTATTTTACGTCCATCTTGCTGTTAATAATATTCTTTATGTCTGTAACTCGAACAGTCTGCCAGTAACTTAGCGTTAATGTATCATTTCATCTAGTGAAGACTACGATGTTTGCTATGTGAATACTCGTTTTCTTAAAACAAAAAAGTATGAAGTTAATGGTAAAACAGTTAAGTGGTAGAACAGTAAAATATTAAAATAGCGAAACAGTAAAATAATAAAACAATAAAATAGCAAAATGATAAAACAATTACCTAACCTCAAAATATTACTAAATTTAAGTCCACTTTCAAAGTTTCTATACTTCCGATACTAATCTGATCTGAAGTTTGAAAACTGTGACAATGCACGGAAATTGCGGAATGTATTTGATGTCGTAGATTTAATTATTACATCATAGTCAGTTGGACTATAAAGCGAGAATAGTTGAGCCAACGTTTCACAAATTTATCAACGCTCGGAACAATAAATTTATTGGGCTGGCGTTCGCCCAATAACTCCAGCGAACTCCTAGGACACTCTTGTGGTCTTGTAACTCACCGATGCCATCTGTACGGAGTAATTACAAGTTGCCTATCGGAATTGGGATCTCGTTCGCAAGAAAGATCGAACAACTTGCTGCGGTGAGAATTTCGTTCACGCCAACTAACTTTGTTCGATGTATTCCGTTCGAGTGAACGCAATTATCAGGTTCCACGACACGTGAGAAATAAAATAAAACCGATCGCAACACTCGGCTTAAATTATCACAACTAGCACAGTTTTCTACAGTCTCACATTTTCGATGAAATAATTTCTAACCATGCCTCAATTCATAATTATAATCATGAATTATACAGTACGAGTAATTATATAATTCATATGGTACACCTCGGTATAACAAAAATAAACTTTCTATCGTTTCCTGCTAATATACCTCTGCTATTTCACGTTCATAAAAAGTATTTTAATTGAAACAAAAATGCAAATTGTTGAATCTAAGGGACGATATCCAGCACGAATTAAATCAGCAAAAGGAAATATGTTAGGGGGTTGAATCAACAAAAGGAAACAATACGTTTCGAGCATTTAACAGCCACGTGCATAATTATGAGGTTCTAATCGTACAGAGAAGGGTTAACACGAACGGTACGCATATCGTAAAGTCGTTATCAGATGCGTATCTTTTTGTGGACCCGCCGTGTCACACGCTTCGATGTAATCGCGTTATCTCGCAAGCCGCACGCACGCGTTGCATACGCGCGTATAATTTATTTTGCGAGCATGCAACTTCTCGTTACTACCCAGTCTGTACTTTCGACCCGATAACCCCGTCGTTCTCAGTGATAACCACTAGATATTTTAATAAAACCGCCGAGGTTTACGAGACTTTCCGCAGTAACTTCAACGTCGTTGAGGGAAAATAGTAACAGCTTGATCCTTGGAACGATGAAAACTGATCCTCGGAAATAATGAAATATAATGCAGAAACTGTACAGGTGCCACGGATATTTTATACAATACGAAAACATTACAATGGAGTCTTCCGTTGAAACGTGAACGTTGAAATTGCGAATAATTCTTCTTCATGTATCAACGTTAAAAATAATAACACCGGGAACGTTCTTACTAGAAGCCATTATGAAGCAGATGCCAAGATATTGCACTCCATTATGAACTTCTTCATAAAGACGCGATTATTTTCTTGGTACAAAGAAGAGATCGGCGCGACAAACAGATAACAGAACGTTGAATACTGGTGGGCAAGTTGCCGGTGGGAAAAATCAACCCCAGAACGAGATACCGTGTTTGCTTCTTAAAGGAGTGAGATTTTTCTGTGTTCAGGGATTTGTAGATTGCAGAGTTGGGGTATTTGGGCATTTGGGAATTTGGGACTTGGCGACTTTGAGATTTTAGAAATTCGGAAATTTGGAGCTTTGGGAATTTGAGGTTTTGGAAATTTGGGACTTTGGGAATTTTGGACTTGGGATGTTTGGAACTTGGGGACTTTGGAAATTGGGGTTTTGCGAATTTGGGAATTTGGAGATTCGAAAATTTGATGATACGAGAATTTGAGATATTAGGGATTTGGCAATTCGGTGATTTGAGAAATCAAATTTGAGAATTCGGAGATTTAGAAATTTGGGGGGTTTGAGAATTCAGGAATTTAGAAATTTGGGGATTTGAGAAATCAAATTTGAGAATTCGGAGATTTAGAAATTTGGGGGGTTTGAGAATTCAGGGATTTAGAAATTTGGGGGTTTGAGAGTTCGGAGATTTGGAAATTTGGGAATTTGAAAATTCAGAGATTTAGGAATTTGGGAGTTTGAGAATTCGGGGATTTGAGAAATCGGGTGTGTAAGAATTCGACGACTCGAAAATTCGATGCTTTGAGATTTCGGGACATTCAGAATTCATGGACTTGGAAATCGGATGAATTCTGGAAATTGGATGTGTAAGAATTCGGGGATTTCAGACTTTAGGGATTTAAGAAACTGGAAATTTCGGAATTCGGGGATTTGAAAATTCGGAGATTGGGAAATTCTGGGATTTGGGGATTTAAAGACTTTAAAATCTGAAATTTCTAGAAACCTTGAAATCTAGTACCTAATATCTAATATCGAATACCTTGAAATATAATGCCTAGTTACTTAATGTCCAATAACTTGTAGTTCAGTACCTAAATGTAGTACCTAATACAAATTTAGTATCTGGTACCTAGTACATAATACTTAACACCTAATACCCTAAAATTTAACACCTGAAGCTCCCGAATAATTACAACATCAAGCGCCCTCTTATCCACCGTCGCGTACATAACCTAAGAAGCACAAATCTCGCGCCCAGCTAAAAAATGTGTCCAAATGAGGTGAGTGGAGAAGCAATTGCGATCTATACACATCTCCTTAAGTAGGAAACCTAAATTGAGGGAGAGTGTAGATCGTAGTTAAAAAGAAACGCTGGTTCGTTCGCGAAAACGGGGTCTCGTTGGACGAGGTCGAGCACCTTATTTTCTGATAATAGAGGCGGAAATGTGGTGCGACGGTGGATAATGGCGGGACAGAAGGTTCTAGACGAACGAAATTGCGAGCTTTGTTCTCGTCGAGCACCAGATGAAGTCGTCCTTATGTTCGCCTAAGGATCGACTTCACGCAGTATTGTCCTAACATCAGACTTGTTCACCTTCTTTCTTGACTCTCGACATCTTCGCGATTTTCCGTCTTGTGTTTTCACCGATCTGGTTGCTACCCTATCGTTTCCCTCCGAATGTTACTGTAATTCGGTTGGATTTAGCGGAATTAATTTGACGGCATTAATTAAGGAATACTGGCACCAAGCGCGATCGAATATCGTTCGAATATCGGGCTAATTAACGGGATGTGAAACATGCGATTATCGTTCGACGTTAAGAACCCTGTTATGTGCAACGCGTTTATTTGATATCCGTCACGGTAATGATGTTAAGTTGAGGATTATGACGAGGAATTACGATGACAAATGCGACGGATATCGTCATTAGAGTCACTGTATCGCAATACAGACATCAGATATTAACGAGCGTTTTGTTGAAAATTAAAAACGGTAATACCGTACGGGATGATGATACGTTGCGAAATGGAACAGATTAATGAATACATTTCTCAAATAGAACAAACCTATTTAACATTAGTTTGTCGATATGTGTGGAGGTTCAAAAAATGCAATCTAAAAACTCGTACGGGTTAATAAGTATATTTTAGATTGAAATTGTTTGAAGTAATCCTTTGCATCCACATTTCAATTTCGTCAAATTAGTATTTTAATACCTGAATATTCGTGATAATTTAATAATATATTTTTGGCGCAAACGGGATATTCGTCGTCATAAATTCGTAGTATACATCCGAACGTATTTTACGCGTGCAAGATTCACGCGAAGGTATTTGTTTTACGTAGCTTCATCGCGCTAAAAAGGATACGGACGTTCCATAAATTTCCAAAGTGCTAAATTATAGTATAAAGTTAAACGGCGCATTTATCCCATCGTTTTTCGTGCCATAGCCATTTCAAGTTTCGAGGAAACGTCCTCCCGCACGCTTTTCGCACCAACAATTTCCCCTCATACTTCACTTTGATATTCACATCGACAGCTTTGTAAGACACGACCTATATTGCGACGATCTCGTTCGCTGAATCGACGAATAAGCCGTTTCAGCTCGTAACAGCGATATAACGCGACACGCGTTATTACCCTAATCGCCTGTTCGATCGCGAGAACACAGCGAACGTGCACTAAAAGGTAATCGACTATCGTTGACTGATCCTTTTACTACGGAAAAAGTACTTCAAACTACCTGCCGTACAAGTAATGACACTTTTCTTATTTCGTGCTGATATTCGTTCGAAAAAAATTCAATGTAATCGTATTTATGCTATAAAGGAGAAATACGAGTGCACGTGTTACATCGATAGTCTTAAATTACTAGATTTATGAATCAGTACATTATTAGACTTTTTTTGTTAGATCTCTATATTTGGTGATAAGAATATTTCTAGGTTTCTATATCCCTAGATCTCGACGTTTCTAGGTTACGTCACTAGATCACTCAGATGCAAGATCACTATGTCCCTAGATCTCTACATTCCGAGATTTCTATGTCCCTAAATTTCTATTTTCTTAAATTTTCCTAAATCCCTACGTTCTTAGATTTCTACGTTTCTAGATCTCTAAGTCTCTAGTTTTCTACATTCCTAGATTTGTACGTTGCTAGATATTTAAGTCCCTAGTTCCCTACGTCCCTGGATTTCTACGTTTCTAGATCTCTACGTTTCTAGATCTCTAAGTCCCTACTTTCCTACGTTCCTAGATTTCTACGTCCCTAATTTACTATGTCTCTAAGTTCCTACGTTACTAGATCTCTACGACCCTATTTTCCTACGTTCTTAGCTCCCTACGTTCCTAGATTCCTTCGACCTTGCATTCCTATATTCTTAGATCTCTACGTTTCTAGTTTGCTACATCCCTAGATTCCTACGTTACTAGATTTCCGCGTCGCCAGTTCCCTCCCTCCCTAGATCCCCACGTTCTCACGTCCCCAAATTCATATGTCCCTAGACCTCTACGTCCCAGGATTACTATATCCCTAAATCCCCATGATTCTAGATTTCTATATCCCCTGATCCATATACCCCCAGATTCCCATGACTCTAGATTTCCATACCCCTTCATCCAAGTACCTCCAAATCCCTATGATTCTAGATCTCTATACTACTTGATCCATATATCCCAAATTCCTCTAGACCTCTGTCTCTGAATCTCTATATGTAGACTTACACCTCACTCCCTAGATATCTATGAACCAAATAATTATTTCGTTCGAGCTCTATGCCCATATTTGCCTACATCTCCAAATCTTCAAACCTCAATATCTTTATATTCCCAATTTGCTAGACGTTCCAAATCCCTATACAGACTTCAAAGTTCGCAGAATTTCAACTTCGAATTGTACAAACTCTTCGACGTTTCACCGTATATAAACCTAATTCAACTAAAAGGACTCTCCACAAGTAAAATATAAAACTTATCTTCTGGTACGATCAGCTCCAGAATTCTAGAAACACGAGTGTACCAGGTTGAGAGCTCGTAAATCAGAAAGAAGATATCACGCGACACAATTCTCAATTTGCCGGCAACAAATGGCTCTGTTCACCGTCGCCAAATCCACGCAAAAGCGGACTCGCAAGGAAAATCGCTCGGCGAGTGTGTCTCTCGCTTAACACGCGAGGATCGTTAAGGATGCGCATATTTCATGCTCCTCGAACGTCGGAGAGAAATTCACGTGGCCTTCGATGGTGTAATTATTCATCGGTTCGAGCACGCTGATCGATCCTTACCCCAGAGGTTGCGTGGCAAAAGAGGATTGTGTACCTTCGAGTTTCTCCACGGAGTTGCACGGTTTGCGTGGCAAAAGTAGATTGTGTATCTTTGGATTTCTATACCGAGTGAGTTGTAACGCGTGTTACGAGCGGACTTACTGCTCGATCTGAAAATAACGAATAAAGTTTATGATGAATTTTTCAACAATTTCTCCGTATCGCTGGTACTTGCTGGCTATGGGAAATGGCGAGGTAACGACCTCGACACTGGACTTTCATGAAAGTTTGTCGTGTTAAGCTGATTTAGTCGTTTTTAAGGGTATTTTCGACGGATTTGTGTAGGGTGTAATTCAGATTATTCGAGTTGTCGATTACGTCAAGTTTCCACATATTAGATTTCGACGTAACATTTTTATTTAAATGGCGAATTCGTGTGAAACATCTTGTTACATGCTCGGTAGCTGTTAAGTTGCTTAAAAAAGCATCGAGGCTTCTGGGTTTGCACTGGAATAAAGAACTTTTAATGCACGTGTATCATGAAATCAGTGTTAAACACGGCTAACTTTTCCTTCAGAGCAAAATTTTTTTTCATAATACTTGACGTAGATCGAGAAACGATTATTTAATTACTGGTCGGTAATTATTAGTCTGTAAATTACGACAAAGAACTATGAAATCTGTGCGTGTAGCTGATTTTATTGATTTCACTACTCGCTGAAGAAAATTCGATTCAACATCTACGGCTTGCGCCGTGAGCTCGAATACATCGACGTGTTACAACCAGTTACACGAGTCCATCGTACCAAACTACTAATTAATTATGTAAATAGCTGAGCAACATAATTAGCTGCTGAAACTCCTCTAATTATATTATCTACGTTCGCCGGTGTTCTCGATAACATCGTACGCTAGTCCCTCTATGTTATCGTCACGATAATGAATCTCATCTTCTTGTCGAACCCGCTACACCATTAATTAGTTATTGTTCTCTACTCCTCGAGAATATTTAAACACTTGTGTACCGTCAGATTTATTTCGTTGCATTGTTTTGCAAGTAACAAGACTTCTTATACACTACACTATACAAAGTAAATTAAAAATGATTAGTCGACATGAATGTGATGTACAAAGTTTCATGTTAAAGTAAGATGATCTTCTCGAAATCAGGTGGATACTATGTTTCAAAAAGTGAAGTTGAAATACACATTATAACCTTCATCTCCAAAGAACATGTCTATAAAATAGATCACAAAATGTCGGTACTTTACGACTGCTCACCTAACCTTAAAATATGTTGAACATAAAATGGCTACCTAAAGAATTAAACTTGCATTCAATGATGTACAAATAACGATGCAAAGTATAAACTTGTCCATCGATGAGAAAATGTTCAGTAGAAGATGTTGAACATAAAATGGCTACCTAAAGAATTAAATTTGCATTCAATGATATACAAATAACGATGCAAAATATAAATTTGTCCATCGATGAGAAAATGTTCAGTAGAAGATGTTGACCATAAAATGGCTACCTAAAGAATTAAACTTGCATTCAATGATGTACAAATAACGATGCAAAGTATAAACTTGTCCATCGATGAGAAAATGTTCAGTAGAAGATGTTGAACATAAAATGGCTACCTAAAGAATTAAACTTGCATTCAATGATGTACAAATAACGATGCAAAGTATAAACTTGTCCATCGATGAGAAAATGTTCAGTAGAAGATGTTGAACATAAAATGGCTACCTAAAGAATTAAACTTGCATTCAATGATGTACAAATAACGATGCAAAGTATAAACTTGTCCATCGATGAGAAAATGTTCAGTAGAAGATGTTGAACATAAAATGGCTACCTAAAGAATTAAACTTGCATTCAATGATATACAAATAACGATGCAAAGTATAAACTTGTCCATCGATGAGAAAATGTTCAGTAGAAGATGTTGAACATAAAATAGCTACCTAAAGAATTAAACTTGCATTCAATGATGTACAAATAACGATGCAAAGTATAAACTTGTCCATCGATGAGAAAATGTTCAGTAGAAGATGTTGAACATAAAATGGCTACCTAAAGAATTAAACTTGCATTCAATGATGTACAAATAACGATGCAAAGTATAAACTTGTCTATCGATGAGCAAATGTTCAGTCGAAGATGTTGAACATAAAATGGCTACCTAAAGAATTAAACTTGCATTCAATGATGTACAAATAACGATGCAAAGTATAAACTTGTCCATCGACGAGAAAATGTTCAATAGAAGATGAACATTTGTTCGTCGAAGATTTCGTAGACGGACAAATAAATGTCAGGAGACTCGATGTTCGTCGCAGCGATATTAACATGGCGGCGATAAATCACTCGGTCGTAGAGGCGAACCAGAGAACGCGCTAGCGTCGGTAAGATTTACAAGCCGATAGGGAATGGTACGATTTAGATTTTTGTGCCGCGTCAGCCGCTCACGAACGCAAGAATTAGAGAGCATTAGGCTCTATCGTGCTCGTTGATTTAATCGGTTCGAGCATGCTAGAGTGTGGTCGGCGATTATCGCGACGCGTGTTACGCGTACGTTTAATCGCGTGCGCATTCGTCGATATCGTTGCGGGCGTATCACGTTCGAGCCGACGCGACACTAAAAAGAACAGCGACGTTACCGGCTGCGTGACAATATGATAGTTGCCCCCGGGGTTGTTGCTTTTATTTATCATGAAATTTTCATGCAACGGAATTGAACGTTTTCATGAAATCTGCTGTAATATGTGTACACGCGATGGAACGAGGAAATGCGTTTATCTGGTAATAATAAAAATCGCTAACGTCAACACTTGAAAGATATCGACCTTTTTGTTCCATTTATGATTAAAGGAACTCTCGGAATTGATTTAAAAAAGTTCGTTCTGAAGAAGTTTGATTTAATTTAAAAATTAGCACTTTGACTTTCTTATGATAGTTATAGCCACTTCTATATTCTGAAGTACCTATATTCCTACATCGCTAAATCCTTACATTCCTCGATATAGTCCTAGTAAATTTGTACATCTGTATCCATCTTGATTTTCTTATACACTGTAAAATACACTAACAATACTTATATTAATGTATAATATTTTCTACGTATATGAACATTTTATACCCATAGTGTACATCCATGTTTATGTATTTTTCTCGCATTTCCCTAACGCAAAAGATGCAACGCGGAAAAAATCCCTGAACAGATTGCAAGATCGAGAAAGATTCGAGGAAGAATTACTCTTCGTGACGGGGCATAAGCGTTCGAAGGCGCGGAGGTCGAGAAAATCGTGAAGCAGCCAGTCGGATTGTTTGATCGATCGTTTCGAAAGCGATATACCTAGCTCGAACGCTTCTCTGATGGTCGCTAATCCGTTGTCGTCTTTGAGGAAGATCGATGAAATCGGCGAGAACGGGACAAAGTGTCGGCGACCGGTCGGCCGATCGCGAAGAAGTGGCGACAGGAAGAGCAATTTGTTTGCTCGTCTCTCGACACGTTGTCGAACGGGTCGCTTTTGGCCGGTGTAAACCGCTTCCGAACGAAAAACGTTCGACACGTCTGCTTTTGTCCTATCATCCAAGACAAGTTAAATATTTTATTTCTTTATAAGAATTAATTTCTTCATACCATTCCCAATTGGGATATCTGCGTTTATTGGGACACAAAGGGAAAAATGGTTCATAAGTAGCGAAGGATTGATAAGGATAAGTGTAAACAGTTGTAAGAATAATCGACCGAGGCTGCACTTATCGATATTTTTGTCTAGCAAGTTGCTGCGTGACGAATCGCGGGATAACGAGGTTATTAGATATTTAACCGAATCGTTTATCCTGCTCGGCCAGCGTATCTCTTTCATTCCGCGCGTCCGCGGGATGATTCTACAGGCGTATTGCACAGAACGGACACGGAGCCTTAATGAGAGTTACATTTTTAACGAAACTTTAGAGTTCACGCTGCTAACAGGGCACTTAACCTTTCAACCCCCTCAGCAGTTATACAGAACCTGCGGAATTATTTTTTCTCTTCCTCTCTTCTTTACGATCCAACTTCCTCGGATCAAGCTATTTATGTTCCTTCCCGAAAGGATTAATTAAATTTTGTTACTTTTGCTGCGGCAATTTTGTTCGACGTTTATAATGAGGGACATTCGGCGGAAGTTTTCTTTGTTGACGTAAATTTGTCGATTATCAGATTTAAATTTCAAATCCTAAATACACAAATGTAAAATTTGAAAATTAATAAACCAAGCAAAAACCTAGAGATAAAAGATCACATGCTTCTTTCCAAGCTTTTTCCACATTTCTCCGTTCTTATACGTACGAAAATAGCTTTCAATTAGTTGAAAATGAAATTCCTCGACGCATACTTTATCCTTTTGCGTCAAGCATACCGAATGTAGAGATGCATTAAAAATATGTATGCAAAACAGGAAGTTATTTTCCACTTCAAACAGTTTCGTATATACGTATATTCTTGCGTACGTAATTGGATAGCAGACAATTACGAACCGTTGCACAAGCAACATCCATCGATATCGATTAATTTTACTAACCTATCGTGTTTCAACCGCGATAAAACAAACAAGCTCATAACCAACGATTAACTGGCTGAAGATAACGATCGCGTATGAGGGTTCGAATTTGATGGCCACTAATTGCCAATACGAGCCGAGTATAATGGAGGCTGTATAGACACCTAGTCGAAGTAGTAACGCGATCGGTAAGCCATCAAGGCTGAACGGCCTCCGTTTAGATTTCAGATGTACGCTAGATGGTAATGAGAAGTGATAATAATCGATAGCTCGAGCTTATGATCCTACGAAACTCCGAATATAGATTTCTGAACAGTACCCGACTGCATACTCCTTATCGCTAATACGACCTGCTCTTAATGTTGCCTATATCATCGTTTCTAATTAGCTGTTTCATAGATCATTATCTCGATAGATTACTGCAGTCGATTCTAATTAGGCAAGAACGCATGGAACTGCAGAAGCGAAATTCTTGAAATTTGCAATATAAACAGAGCCTGTATCGCTTTAAACGTACCAAGGATATGTGATGTAAACTACAAAATACAAAATGTTGATGAGATGATAAATTTAAATTTTGTATATTTACAAATTTCATACACATTACTTGTGATGTATAACATTACTTGCATATTTACAAATATGATATATGATATTTCATGCATAATTACAGGTATGGTACATATACATAATAAATGAATACTCATTTAGCAATTACAAATTGCAGACCAATGATTAGAGTATATCAAACGTAGCTGCTGATTCATTCTAGCAATGATTAAGTGATTAATGAATATGGTTATCGATACTCTTAATCAATTACAACTGCGATATAATATAATCAATACTGCTCAAGTACTCTGAAGATCACAACCCTGAAGACCACAATCAAACTTCACATGATTAACAATTAATATCATCCAAATAGAATTACAAATAGTAATAGAAAAATCTTAAACAATAGATCCTGATAATATCTAATAAATTCTTCCATACGATCAAACTGGCTTCTCAGAAATATTCACAGAGCGTGTTTATGTTGTACAGTAACAAAAATTTTGAGGAACAAGACAAGAACAATTTACTATCGCATCTGAAAGAGGAGTTGGCGATAAATCTTGCAGGTCGTCGCGACAGGGCCGTAGGTGCACGAGATCTGGTTTCATTTTCCATTGTACGTGAAAGGCGCGCGAAAACGGCTTGCAAGGGAACAGAATCGAGGCAGAGAGTAACGATTTATATTCGTCAGAGTACACAGACACCAGCGTGTGCTTCATGGAATATTGCTGCACAGAGAGAGACACCGTTCCCCCCCGCGCGAGAACTTTGACCCCGTTGTCATTCATCATATTAATAAACCAAATTCTACCTTCCTCGAAAGCGCTTCTTCACCGGGGATGATTACTTGTTGCGAGAAAGGGTTGCAGATTGCTCTGCATCCTTGCGAAATAAATTAAACACCGCTGTAGGAAAACTTACGGCTACAAAGCTTAACTTCCTCGTCCGGGACGTTAAATTAATTACTACGGTCTTCATCGACGTTTTGCTGTTCGAATGGTTTTTAGGTTAATTAACTTTCACTCCCTGTTAGCCCTTATTACAACGTACCGAAGAATAGGGAAGAAAGAAATTTCAAATTAACTTCGCCCCAGACGACTCGTGGAATTTCTGTTAACGCGCAAGTGGGAACAGAAAGATGAATAACCTGAAAAGTTTCCTACACTTTCGAGGAGGTTGTAATTAGTTACTTGTAAAAAAGATTTCTCGTGGTTTATGGTAAGACGCATGCATCGTTTTGCGCCGGTGAAAATAGATGTATTGTCCGAAGCGCAATTTTGGAGCAAATTTTTCAACGAGCTACTGAATGTTACGTAGCAACTTTAACTTCCTAACTCGCTATGCTAATTAACTTCGTTACGTTTTTAGTACGCAGCCTTCACAAAGGAATTTTAATGCGCGCACATTTCCTTCGCGAATCAACTTTATCAGCTAACAATTCTGCCCCGTGCTATTCGTATCCTTTCATTTCCATCGCGTACAATATACATGTTACTGAATATAAGACAATCCTTGCACGGAAAATTAAAATAATTTTAATAATAAAATTGTACTTCGCTTCATAGAAAACAAGGGTAGTTCGGAAATTTTTCATTTAACGGGCAGAAAAGAACTATTTGTGTTTAATGATACTTGTCAGTGAAATCTTCCTGAGACCATAGGATCACGAGTTATAAGACAACCTGTAGATCCACGTATTTTCTGGTAAACTGAATCCCCGACTGTCGTCTGATCGTAACTCCCTCGCAGGGAGAGTAAACGAAAGATGCGAAAGTGGATGAATAAGATCGAAAGCCCTCGGGGTGTCAGCGAGGGTAAGTTATCGCTGACTGGAATAAAGGTGGTTGTAAAAGTGCCTTTCGATCAATTCCTCCAACATCAAAGAGACGAACGCGAAGCTCTTCTCTCCGGGGAGGACACACTGTTGCAACAACGTAAGAATACGACATACATAGTTGCTACACGTTGTCGAAAACGAAAGATTCATACCGTAATACTTGTCGAAAAGTTACGAGTGTCAACCGATCCAAGTATCATTTATTATCTAAGTTTTTCGTTAAATTATCGGAAAACGTACAAGTTTCAGAAGTATAGCGCAAAGATGTACAGGGTGCAATGTAGTTCGATTGTTTTGAGATTTACAAATTTTTTATCGGACATTTTATAGAAATATGAAGGAATCTGTATCATAACATATTCGATACTTGTGTCTCAATTTTTTGAATCACCCTGTACATATTGAATTTCTTTTTATTTCCGATATATTCATAAGTTGGTGGGGTTAAAATTCTAGACATCAGACCAATTTTCTGGTAAATGTTACGGTTAAAAATCGACTCGTAGAAGGGTTAATATGTAATTACTTTTAAAGAAAAATCTGTAGGGAAGACTGTTTCTGAACAATCGCATTCTTATGCGTCCAATAATGGAACCATTGCAATTTCCACGTAAGTGAACGAAAATAAGTGCGTGTTTCGACAGTCGGCGAAATGGGTAGTGCAAGAGGGCGTTGAAAAGAGGTAACACGCGTTCGACAATGACGGAAGAAGCGATAGAAAACGCCGCTCGTTCGAATCACTTTTGCGAGTACGCGACGCGAAGGAAATGGCAGGGGCGCGTTAAGGTACGTGGTGCTTCCCGCATAAAATACTTTCCCCGGGTCTAATCGAGCTGTCGTCGAAGTCACGTAGCCTCTGCCGACGCTGCAGAACAGATCGTTTATTGCGATTCCAAGCTTCCGAGGCGGTTATACGAGCGCGTTAAGTCATCGTCTTCAATTAAGGGTAATCGGTAAATTGCTCTGGCCGCTATCAACCCCGGCACCATGGCGCCCAAACTCACGGCGCACCAGCACCCTCGCCAAGGGACTAAACGAGACTTTTGCCGCCGGAAGATACGGCACGAATTCTACTTTTGCTGTCGTCGACGTTTGCATGTATTACGGTTATCTCGACATCTGCGCCATCAGGTTGTCGCGATGATTCAACGTTGAATGCGCCCAACGAACGGAGAGAAGGAGGGCCTGGATAAAAAGAGTGTCGCCGCTTGACGTACCCTGGAAGGGTGTCCATGGAACGCGGCAAGATTTCTCCGCGATTTTGTCGACAGAAATTCCGCCGAATACGTGTGAGCTCCGAAACGTCTTCAAACGGTTACGTCACCTTCGAGGTCTCGGAATGGTAAATAACTTTTAGCTCCTGGCATGATATAAAATGTCTAAGGTTTTATATCCGCTTTATACGGGTCATTGTATTTTAAGATAATCGTGATACATAGTCCTTTCATTCGACATTTTAATTTATGTTACTGTTATATCCAACTTCTCGTGAAACTAATGAAGCTACTGCAGGGAACAGGGTGAAGGGTCAATTCTCGAAATGAGGTGTTTAATCGAATAGACAAGAGATTGACTTTTCCTGCTTTTACAATGGGCAGCTCATATTATGTCACATTATATTGTCTGGACATGACTGCACATGTGCTTACATGATCATGAACTATCTTCACCATTCCTAAAATTATTGATTGGAAGCTGTCAAGGAACAACTATCGAGGAACTGTCGAATTGCCAGAACAAAAAACGTATACTGTCTTTAATATTATATCGTAATGAAAATATGTTCCTCTCTTCTGATATATGATCATGCATCTGAGCAGTGGTCACAAGTGTGAAGATATAATGGTACATATAATGTATACATATAAATAATAATTTCAACATAAAATTGACGTGTAATTCAAAGCTCTCGAACATCGAATGTCGGAACGCATAATTTCGATCAGAAAGGAAGGGATTAAACACGAACGTCGATGAGAGTTCGTCGAACGCAGGACCCCGTTGTTCGCGGCCAGTTATCATGGAGTTTTTATTTCCCGCCAACATGCGCGAGGACAGGTTCCGCCATAAATCGACGTCCGCGGATGTTCGCGGGCGAAAAAGCCGAAATATAAAACTGAAAATGACGGGCCGGGACAATGAATATCGATGCGTCTCATCCACGCGAATATTTCAGCGTGCGTCGCGAGCTACACCGGTGATCAAAGCGCGCGATCAGCGTTCGGTCTCACGCATCCGTTTCGTTTATTTATTTCTTCGTTTTTTCGCTCGTCCATTCTGTGCCGTTCGACGTGCCTTCACGAAGCCGTCGGCGGATTAATTGGTCGAATTTTACATTGTCGTTAACGGACGCGAAGTCGTGCGAGTCATTATCGCGTGGAAACGCGAGCAGACCGTATGCTTCCGCGCTAAATTCGATACGTTGTAATGTAATTACGCGCGCCGGTTAATCCGCGAGCGGAAAAAAGCCAGAAGTGTGAAGAGAAGAGACGGGGCGAGGAAGCAGGAGACTGCAAAGGCCAGCGACGACGACGCTTGTGTGCATTCATGTGTCCGCGTGAAAATCAAAGGCTCTCTTCGTGCCGTTAACACGCTCAGCCTTAATTTTCTTTTACACCTGCCGACCTATCAGCCGTTGATAATGCGAGTCACATTGAGATGCAGCTAGTTTCACCTCACACCCTTGGTGGCCACCTTTGAAGCGACGATGCTGGACACCATGTCACCGCGTCGCGTCGGACATTTTTAAATGGCGCTGTCCGGAGGAAACGTATGCATTTAACATGAACAGACCCGTGTTACGACCATCGCGCGTATTATGAAACTTTCTGTCGACTGAACAAATTGTATGCAACCCGGTTTCTGAACACTACTGGCTGAACCTCGACTGTTCAATTTTTAGAATCGTATGCTGGTGAACCGTTCTTTCTTCTATGGAAACGATCGAATGATTCTAGATATGTATATTTTCTTTACTTGTTTGGACGTTTGGAAATTTGAAATTTCTGTATCTCTGTATTTCTAGATTTCTGTAATTTAATTTTTCTTAAACCTCAAATTCAAACATAAATTTCTAAAATTATATTCTTCCAGATTTCCTTGTCTGAGCTTGAAAATTTGATAGTTCCATTTTCCTATACATCTATATTTATGAACACACAAATTCACAAATGTACAAAATTTCAAATTTTCAAATTGAACAATTCTGAAATTTACGAGATCGTAAATTGCGCGTCTTTTATTGATTTAATGCAAAAAAATAGGAAATTGAAATAGTTAAAAATAGAGACTTCGAATTGCAGACCCTGGTATAACCAAAAGATTTCTAAATAAAAATCACCTCGCACCCCTAACCTTTGTGCAATCACGAGCATGATTCGATCGTTATTCCCTTCGAGTTTAATGCGAAAAGCTGACAAATAACAGGCGTCCTGGCAAAACTAACAAATGACAGGGGAGCAGAGGACGTAACGTGTCAAAGTCGTCGTCGTCGAAACACGAAACTACCAAATTACATTAAATAGAGAGAAGTCTTTAATCAACGTTGGAAATTCAGACGAAACGTTCGCTCTCGCGAGCGTTGAATCTCGAAGGGGTTGCTTTTGACGGCGACGGAAGACCCGAAACGTAGTGGTTGCTCGCGGGGAAGACGAGTATTTGTCGGATCTTCTCACAATGTGTCATCGTGACAAACACCAAAAGGGGTCGTAATCAACGTCGTGTACATGTACAAACTTCACGGGAATCAAAATCCCATAACAATATACAATCAAGCGAATGTTACGCAATTGATCACCTTAAAATTCTAAAATATCGATCCTCTGATCGGGAGCTGTATTTTCGATGTGTTGCATTAAATATATTTTGGAGTTTTGTAGCTATGAAACTGTATAACTTTGTAATCGTAGAATTTAAAAAGTTTGGAGGTACTAAAATTTTGCAAAACAATTGCAATTAAAACCTTTTAACCATTAACCTTGTTTAAAACGCGTTGCAACTGAAATTTCAACCTTTAAAATCTCACCGATGAACAAAACCGTATACAAATAAACTATTACTTTATTTTACTGGGATGATATTTACATCCACATCCACTCCATTTATTTCCATGTTGCTACACTTTTTCCAAATGGAAAATAAATAAAACAGTACGCGTTTACAAGTATTTAATGTCTACTATTAGTGATTTGAAACGAGTTATAAAAAGAGATGTAACTATTCGACTAATTATTCCAAAGCGGATTACCTTGGATGCAAGCTGGGCGGGTAGCCGTGTATCGTCCCCGATCAAAACATATTCATTTCAGGCACGGCCATGTTTATAACTAGATTGCTCAAGTTAAATTTCATTTGTCGCAAAGATCTGTACCAAGAAATTCCAGTTTCTCTCTAACTAGATCAGTAACGAGAACTTCACGGATCCTCTTCAAGTTGAACCGATGAAATGGAGTACAACCGTCCGGAAGATCCTAATAATTATTCCAGCTTCGCTGCAACAGCCATTTCCGTTATACGACCGATAGAAACGGAACTTCGAACGAGACTAGAGAGACGCCCATTTAAGTATCAAGCGTCGTTGTAAAGTATGAAACGCGATGATTTATTCAGTTTACGTGCTTATAGTCTTTCAGAGACATCGAACTGCAAATTTCGTTTCGGTCAGAGACGAAGAAACACGTACGAACGATAAATTGTACCGAGACACGTTTGTCTTTATCGTAAGGACAGAAAAGCGAAACGAACAACTGGATTCTACGCGTCCGTCCATTTTATTGACACCACTTTGCTAATGGAGGACCGCCATCTTGGTCACGCTACGAATATCGTAGAACCGTTCGTATCTCATTTAACGGATCCCATCTTTCTTAATATAATACTTAAATGCACATTGACTTTATGGAAGTTGGAGTTCAACCACAGAACTACCAAAATAGTAAACTATTTTATTTGTAAAAACAAATTTTCAGAAGATATCTAATATTTTGTTTGAAGGATGCTGAGATATTTTGATTCATTTTAATTTATTTTTTCTCTATTCTTGTGGAATATTGTTTTCGAAAGTATTAATGGATTTTTCTATTTGAATTGTTCAAGTTTAACCGGCTTTCGTTGAAATATTTACAAAATAGATATTTGTCCACCGTCCATTTTTCTTAGAAAGTGATCTCAAAGATTTTGCAATAAAAACGTCGTAGGATGACTTTTCCTCAGAGTTTACGTGATACAAAATTTATCCGTCTTTACTACTTTTCGAAAGCAAAAACTTGGCCCACATGAAAAAGTTTTACCGTCAACACCGAAGCAAGTGCGTCGTCAAACGCTAGTGCTTACAGCCAAATTGCTCTTAAGAGAAGCGTCTCCGTTGCCTCAGATTTAGGACACGTCATTGTCGTTTGAATTTACACACGTGTCATAAATTTTGAGCCACGGTTTGAGCGTCATGAAGCCGGAGAGCTTCCTATTCTCGAGAAAAAAATATCGTATGTAATATTTATCGGTGTCGCTCGAAAAACTGTTTCGGCTACACGAAAATAACGATTTTGGCACGAATTAAATAACGTCGAAATGTTTAATATAAATTGTTACAATACCCGCGATACCGTGAAAAGCACAACATATTGTACTCGAAAATTATTTTATCATCGAGGAGGGAAAAAATATTCATCAACGCAACGTACCTGCGTTAAACAACTATTTTCGACAAAAATTTAATAAATTTTTCCAGCACGTTCGACGACCATTCAGAATGCCACGGCTCTCATTGTACGGAGTTTCTCGAATAACAAACGAGAAGCACCGAAAACGTTGGTTGCTCGATTTGTAAAGCCGTTTTCATATCAAGCGCACAATTGCGCTGTTATTTTCTCGTTAAACAAACTGAATGATACCGATCAGCGCGCTAAAAAAAAAGAAAAATGATTCGATGCTTTTGACATTCCTCTACGATACCCCTTTCGATCGGTCACGCTTTTTGATCGTATTTTTGAAAGCTGCATTTACCGGGATCGGGTCTCGAAACACGTTGAAAATTCAATGAAATTCAGGCAGCGGCCGGCTCGGGTCATCAACTTGTCGATGAACGAAAATTTATACCGCGAAAAACGAGAGAGAGACAGCGAGTGAACAATTCACGGAGGAAGAACCGTAAAGAAAATGGCGGTCTTGCGAACCGTTTGCTCTTTTCTTTTGTATCATTTGTCACGTGACTTTACGCGAGTGTCACGTTTTAAAAGGACGGTTGACATATTAAAATGGCGCGTGAGGAGGGTGAATTCTCCTTTCCACGTTCTGACCGTTTCATCCGCTAAGAATTTAATATTAATGAGACATCCTACCGTTCTTTTTACCCTGAAGATATATTCCTACCGAAGCCAGCAAGGACATTAAGAAAATTACAGATGTTAGACAGATTAATCGGTGGCTTTACCGAAGGAACAAATTGTCATAGGAGTTTTAGAACCGAATTCTCTGACGCCGAAAGATAGGTCTCGTTATTTTAGGATAGATGGAAAAATTACGTATTTTACATTTTCTTAAATGTAGTAGGATAAGATGTAGAGCGATTACGGTGATCTTGTTTAAGAAAAATGGGGATGTAGAGCTTCCACAGATATTTTTGTTAGATTAAGCACCATTTCGTGAATGAACTCAAATCTACAAATCTGTGAATTTAGAAATCAAACAATTCTCAGTTTCTGAATTCACAAACTGTTCACTATAAGAACAATTCTTAAATAAAATTACAAGTTTGCAATTCTGTTCTAGTCCAAATCTTCATAACGAATGTCTACGTATGAGTCAGCCATTTTACCAAAATTATTCACTCGAATGTTTTACAGCGACAAACACTCAAAGCTTTTGTTCCAGTTTATGGAACCGTAAAATGTTTGAAAAATACTGTCCACGAATGTTATCGAATTTGGTAAAAAGGCAGGCGGTGAAAAAGTCCTTTAGAAATTATGCGCGCGAAAAGAAGCGAAGAGCGGGAAAATGAGCGGAAAGCATTGCAAGCCGCGCATCCGTTATTTATGTATAAAGCTTGCACGTGTTGCCGTGCGCCGATGAAGGTTAATTAAAGCGTCGAACGAGTTTTCGCAATAGTCGAATTTTCACGGGGAAATATCGTTCGTTAATCACCGACGAGATATAAAAACATCGTTGGTACAGCCGCGAGAATATCATGACGAAACGTTTCGATTCGATTAAACGCGACTGTTTAATCCACCGTGACACATTATCCGTGCCAATTGGTATTCACCTGTTGTACAAAGTTTCGTGTACACGTCCGGTGTCTGATTAAAAGTATAAATTATCGTTGTTCGCCGTAGGCCAGGAGAAAAATATTGTTTGGCAAATTACTCGACGAAATTTAATTTTTCATCGGTGAATGGACAAGTTTTAATGAGAAACGTACGAAAGTTCGGTGAACTTTTAACACGATGGAACTTTGTAATACATCATGTATACGAAATCCTTCTACCCTCCTGCGTGTCTTGTGTTCTTTTTCTTCGAACCCGATGGAGATCGCGGAAAAATTGTAATCAGGATATAAAACTTTTACCGTGGATGCTTCGAGATACGAAAGAGAAGGTATCTTTTAAGGATCTGAATACTTAATGGGGAGGCGGGGAATTAACACGGTTCCGAGTATAAAAATTTAAACGGTAATACAGACTGATGTTTATAGCGTACTAGAATATGCAATAAATATGCAAATGACATGGTACGTGTCGTGTTGCAATCGTTTGGATGTGGATAATTACTGGCTGTTCGTTCATTGTTCCCCTTCCACTCGGGGTTGTTTACGTATTTAATATTTTCAACTTCTCTGACTCTTAAATTTCTAAATTTAGTATTGAAGTTTCAACATTCTTACATTTTTAACTTTTTAATTTTCCAAATATTTAAATTTACAAATTTATAAATATCACGTTCCATACTTTCAAATTTGTAAATTTGTGAATTCGTCAATTCTCAAGTTTACGAAGCTCCAAATTTTGAGTTCCAATTGAGTTTCAAAATTGAGTACCAAATTCCCCATGTCCCAAATTCTCCAAGTTCTAAATTCCCCACATTCCAAATTCCCTAAGTCCCAAATTCCCCAAGCCCCAAATATCAAATTTTGCATCTTTCCAACCTTTCAAATCTCAACTTACCCCCTTCCCGAGTTCTCAATTTCCTTCAACTCTCCAGCTCAACTGTCCCAATTTCCAACCTATTTTATCCCAAACATGGCAAAACCAACCATACAAGTTATATCCGCAATATTTCGTTCGATAGTTAAAAAAAAGTATATCCTGACCTAGAAACAGGCACGGAAAGAGGATAGCATCGGTAACCCGAATTTTTAATTACTATCCAGAAAAGACCGTGGCCTCATCGACAGCAGCGTAATATCGAAATGGCGGATAAGACTAGAAATTGATCAAAACCGCGAAACAATAGACAAAAGAAAATGACCCTGGATTCGAGCGTTACGACCGTAAAAATAACAAAAGAGTATTCACAAAAGGGAATACACGTCGAATGAACTTATACAGAGAGCACTGTAAGCCGTCAAAATTTACAACCATCCATTGTCACTATAGCATCTCGCGGCTCTTAATTTACCCCGTGTTGAGGGTGTAGTGTAGCGGGCTGTTCCGCGATTATTAGACGCCATTAAACCTTCCTAGCTCATTCGTGACTAAGGGATAATCATATCACGGTTCTCCAAAGTATCCTGCAAACGAGGCTATGAACGTATACCGTTGAGGAGAAAGGAATATATGAAAAGCAGTGTCGTGATTGCGGCCAAATATAAAGCGGGAAGAAAGGGGCTCAGAATTATTTTCAACATTCTCAGACATTTAAATTCCGTTATTGGAAGAGCTGGGAAATTAATCGTTTTTAATCTTGCAAACTTCTATATTTTTGGAAAATATAAATTTTCGATTCTTCGAGGTTTCAGTTCTGTAATTTTTCAAATTTGTAATTCACGATCTTACTGAATCTTCAATTTTATGAATTTTTTATATTCCCTAATTTCATATCCTCAAATCTTTAAATTCCTAGTTCGCTCATCTCGAATTCTACAGCGGAAGTATCTAAATATTCAAACTTCGAAACTCCCAAACTTCCTCAGATTCCCAAATTCCTAAATTTCAGCATTTCCCTGTTACCAACCCTGACCCAACGCGCCGCAAGGTGCGATCTATCATGTCGATTCCGGCAAAGGGGTGATCGACAAAAAGGAATGAAAGATACCCTCGTGGAAACAATTATAAAAGGACCGATGGCATGGGTGTGGCGATGGGTGATAGCCACCGACATTCCCCGGAAGAATTATAATGGAAGGAAGAATAGATATAATAGGGAGCATTTGAAAGGGAAAGGCAAAGATAAAAGATGACGAGAGATCGTAGAGGGAGGCAAAGATTAGTTAAAGAGGAAGAGGCATCGAAAAAAGCGAAAACGAGAGAGGACCATAGGGTCCTGGAGGGTGATTCACGGAGGAAGAACAGAGAGGACCATAGGGTGCAAAAGGGGGTGATTTACGAAGGAAGTACAGAGAGGACCATGGAGTACAAAAGGGGTGGTTTATGAAGGACGAAGAGGACCATAGGGTGCAAAGGGGTGGTTCACGAAGAGCAGAGAGGATGTTGAGGGCAGAAGGGGTGGTTTATGAG
The DNA here is from genome assembly GCA_945859595.2 of Megachile willughbiella. Lineage (NCBI taxonomy): Eukaryota > Metazoa > Arthropoda > Insecta > Hymenoptera > Megachilidae > Megachile > Megachile willughbiella. Next base: position 6,224,009 of record OX243797.1, on the reverse strand, counting down.
GAACAGAGAGAAGCATAGGGTGCAGAAGGGGTGGTTCATGAAGAACACGGAGGAACATAGGAGTGGTTTACGAAGAAGAGAGAGGATCACGGGATGCAAGAGGAGTTGTGTGTCAAAGAAGAACAGAGAGGACCATAGGGTACAAAAGGAATGGTTTATGAAGAACAAAGAAGACCATAGGGTGCAACAGGGGTGGTTCACGATGTACAGAGAGGGCCATAAGGGTGGTTCATGAAGAACAGAGAAGATCATAGAGTGCAAAAGGAAAGGTTTGTGAAAGAAGAATAAAGAAGACCATAGGGTGTATAAGGGGTGGTCTATGAAGGACAGAGAGGGTCATGGGGTGCAAGAGGAGTAGTCTATGAAAGAAAAACAGAGAGGACCATAGGGTGCAGAAGGGATGGTTTATGAAAAACAAAGAAGACCATAGGGTGCAAAGGGGGTTGTTCACGAAGAACAGGAGGACCATAAGAGTGGTTCACATAGACTATTGTGAATCCGGCCACCCCGAAGGGGGCACGGATATGCCACCTCACCCATTAGGGTATATGCTAAGTACTTCCTTGATCTACCCCCAGCTACGCCACCAACCAAAGAGGACCCGGTCCGATCAGTCGAGGGGAAGACATCACTTGACTCCATTGCTGCACCTAAGGAATTTTATTCTTGGCTTCCCATTATTCCATTAAGGTATTAAGACCCTCAACAGAGTGAAGAAAGCCGTGAGTGGTTCACATAGAACAGAGATCATGAAGTGCAAAAAAAGTCTGCGAAAGAAGAACAGAGAAGACTATAGGGTGCAAAAGAGGGAAGAAGGGCAAAGGGCGGTTTGCCCGGGTCCAATTCATCAACCACACGACTTCATGGTATCGGGGCCAAAGCAGCAAACGGCCAGCCATTTCATCGTTCATCCTCATCAACAACGATTGCCAAGAATCAGTCTGGCCCCCAGTGGAAACAATTCCGTCCTCGGTGTACGATTCCACAAAGTCGCATTATTTCCATCTCTGAAAGCTCGATCTTATCCCCATGAAAAAAAAAGAAGAAAATTCTCCTCTCTAACCGAGCGAGGATGATCAGCGGCCGTCGATTACAGACGGGGTAATTATTTCCGATGGAACGACCAGCCAAAGGTACGGAAACGAATCGAGCAACCTCCGATTCCGGCGCACCTGGTAATCCGGTGAAAAGCACGGCCGGATACGACGTAGCCCACGCTCGACAAACTTTTTTTTTTGACCCGTTATCTCTCTCTCTATCGTTCGCTCTTTTTTCCCTCTCGTCACTTCGCGGTGCTCCCTTTTCTCGTTTAACCGAGCTTTTTGCGAATTTCTTCGATGCAACACGGGGGAACGTGCATTTTTATTCTTCTTTCGGGACTTTACAAGTGTTTTCAATTTTGTTGTTCATATGTACAGTTTTGTTATACATATGTATATGAATTAATACGTATCATATGGAGTTCAACCCCTATCATCATGGGTTTTTTGTTTAATGAGAGACAAACAAATGAGAATTAATATGTGATTGATACTCGTATACGGAAAAGTACCAAGAAAGAGTTACGTGTACGAAGGTTGCTTACAAAGGTTAGTTTAGGTGTACGATTGAAATGTTTCGTGAGGCCATTCGCTTGGTAACATAACCTAATATTTTCTTCGCGTGATGGTTAAAAGAATCGATCCACATTGAGAAAGATACGACATCATGTGACTGTTTTTTAATAAGAACTTCTCTATACTTGAAGGTCACTACAAGGTCAAATGAATGGGAGGTCCTCCTGAATATTATATGATTATCATTTAAAACATATATTTTTGCATTTCTGGTCCTTGAAGAAATAATCATGTCTGTACACTTAAAACTTATACATAATTACATAGAACACCTTGAATAAAATGATCTAAAAAGGTTGTGGACCTATAATGATTCTGATAGATGAAACACAGCTCTTAATAAACCTAGATCATTACTATCATCGATCAAAGATGAATTTTCGCCATTATATTATATACATTTGCTCCAAAAAATATAAATTCGTAAATAACTAAAATTGCAACAAATCAAACAGAAACAAATAAAGTAACCAACAAAAAACATACTCCGCCATGTTGCAAAAATTTTCATGCACGAAAGGTGCATAAATTTCAGGTGCCAATCGTGCAGCATAGAAAACGAGCGGCAGACTGAAATTTTGCCACCTTTTCTCTCGTCCAGACGTCGCGAATGACGAATAGCCATTCGGGTTTTCACGAATTCGGCCAACACTTCCGTTTCCTGCTCCCCTGTGTCCTCGCAGTTTTTTCATCGAGCAAAGACACAAAACGCGTTCGCGATCGACGCGCCACGAGGTACCAGCAGCGTACTTTCTCGCGCAGCGACCTGCCACGCTGATTGAAACCGGTGACTTGCCAAAATGCTGAGCATTGTGCAACCAGGGACGCATTGTGAGCGACACTTGCTAGGTTTATTCTCGGGTCCGCGTGAAAAATGAAGCGGCGAAAGCAATTCGTTGCTTCATTCATGCTCCTTGGAGAGACTGGCTGATGGCCGCCGATACTCGAGCCGAATTTACTCTTGAAACAAGTAACTAGATTCTGGCATCATTTTTTGGTTTATTTGGCGGATTTTGGGTAAGTAATGTCAAAATTTGAAAATTTGAAAATCTCTGAATAACCGAATTGCTAAATTCTCGAAATCCTAAATTTCCGAGTACCCAAATGCCGAATTCTCAAATCCGCAATTCCACGTCCTGGAATTCTCAAATTCTCGAATCTCCAAATTTCCGAATTTCCATCTTCCGAAATTTCTAAATTTCCAAATTCCTAGATCCCCGAATTCTCAAATCTCCAAATCTTCAAATCCCCGAATTCCAAATCTCCGAATTCTCAAATTCCCAAATTCCGAAATCCCCCAATTTCCAAATACCCGGATTCTCAAATTGCCAAATTTCCAAATCCCCCATTTTCCAAATCTCCGAATTCTCAAATCCCCAAATTCCAAAATCCCCCAATTTCCACATCCCCGAATTCTCAAATCACCAAATTTGCAAGTCCCCGAATTCTGAAATTCCCAAATTTCCAAATCTCCGAATTCTCTAATCCCCAATTTCCCCAAAAATCCCCAAATTGCCATTTTCTCCAAATTGAAAGTCACGCGAATTTTTATATTTTATCCTTCCATTTGCAGCAGTTGAAACGGTCCGTAAACCGCTTTATTTATCGTGCTTTTAGCAGCAACATTTCCATCACCGGTAAACTCTTTGAAAATAAAAAGCCCTTTCTAATACCGTAAACCGAGTTTCAATCCGGGCAAGATCAAAAAGGTTAGTTGTATGATGGTCAAAATCGATACTTTATCAATATGGTAAATCGATTCTAAAAGCGATCGTTCCACGTTCTATTAAACGTGTTGCCTCCGCAATTTTCGCCATAAAAATGCTGTTTGACGTAACGACGTTATCGTTATATAAAAACCTGCGTACACAGGAACGATCGATTGAATTTAAAAACTAATTGCAGCTTGGTATGTAATCGAAGCAGGCAATTCGAGAAAAAAAAAAACTGCGGGCTCTTTCGTCGATCGAAATCGGTCAACATCGACCGATATTCGCGAGCGGTGTTTCATCGAGAAGTGATAAATCGCTGGTCGTTAGCTGCGGCAAGATCGTTATCCCGACAGGCATTATATTGAACGAGATTTCATGAAAATCGAGGACACGCTTCGACCGATCGAAACGGTATTTTATAACCTTTCGTCGATACTTCTGGCTCGAGTTTTATATCGGACGTAGAAATTGGAAATCGGTATCCGGCCGGGGCGTCCTCGAATTGATTTCCCTTCGGCTAACAATAAACAACGTTCGCGATTAGTCGCGAGCAAAACGAAACGCTCGAGATCGAGTGCCAAGGAAATTAAACTCGATCGCACTGAAATTCGAGTCAAATTAAATCGGTTTACTATTCCAGCTAACCGTGATTAAACGAAACTCGTTCACCTACGTTCGCTTTGTAATTACGAGCGGGTTAATCTAACCTCTTCTCCAATGATTTTTTTTTAGGTTAGAACGAGATTTTCTCTTCTACTTTTTTTTCTGCATCCGTGTTGGTAGCAATTGAATAAATTCTAAAAGTTCATAATACACAAGATGATAATAATTATTAATGTGAACATTGATCATTAAATTTACGAAGTTTTATGGGTCACTTTTGTGCAACTATATGTTTATATATGTCAGAGACCTTGAAGAGGTTAAGTGGGTCAAAGTTGTAAATTTAAATTAAATGAAGTACCTCTAGTTTATTAAAGTATAATAGTTCGAACATTTTACTAAAGATATTTAATACTTAATATTAAATTAAAAGCAATTTTAAGTAGATAATGGACAATGATGATGTAGATAATGATAACAAACGCAATTATATAGTTGGGACAATGTTGCATTTTATATAGTATTTCGTGGAAAAAAATATAGAATAATCCTGCAGACAAAAAACAACAATAAAGAAATAGCGAACAAAACGCATGGTATCGCTATAGTTTGCGAGGATATACTATGATCTCTTCAAAGAGTTGCATCAAACGTTTTCATTTTCTAGTTCCATTTATCGAATCCACTGGACAGTTGCCCCACGTGTTTAATTTTTCTCTGTCGCGATTCAAATTAAATCCACGAGCGATTTAATTGAACAGTGACAGAGTAACTACTGTGTACAGGGCGACGCAAATAAAAGCGGTTTCGAACTCTTTTCAATTTACTTCATGAACAGTTTGTCAGTGAAAATACCGATGAACCTGTTAACTGTTAACATTCAAGTCTTTTCACATCACACTCTGTGGTCACCACATTTAACGTGACTTCAATTATTACTTAATACATCAAATTTTTACAAGTAAATTATTGAATATCGAATAAGTATATCTGTAGAATTGAGGTTATGGTTCGATAAATGGTTAATTCCCAATATTGCGTTTTGAGATTACATTTAATCAAATTATCGTGATAATTATAGTAATTAATGTTAATAGTAGTATTTTTGGACCGCTGTAGAATTAAATTAGCGCAATTAAGGTAATATAATTAGCGGAACTGTTATTCTAATAATACTATATGAATACTATAATGGAATTTCGCTATATGGTTCTTAATTTTTCTATAATTGTATAGGTAATACCAAGCTAATTATTTCACGTTTAATATAAGCTTATTTACTTGGAAATACTCCTTATTATCTACCTGCAGCAGCCAACAGCAAATGTAACAAAATACCGTGCAACCGTCCGAATTAAATTTTCATACTGTTAAATTTTAATGAAGATTTCCATCGCTCACAAAATTTTAATTAAAGCCCAAATATTCGATCAAAATTAAACATAAAAATATTGCCTCTTCAGCAGCTTCGACTCTTCTGAATACAGCAGGTAAAACCAAATAGAATTGAAAAAAGTAAAAAGACGAAGAAAGGGGTAGAAATCAATTCCAATTGTTTTTCACGGTGCGATAAGCAACGTCCTCCAATATTCGCAGTTCCCGTCAAAGGGTACGCTCGCAGGTATAATTAGCGGATTAAATTCGCCCAGAATTCCGGGCAATCGCGCGAAATACTCGCCGTGCCCGTTGATTTTTGATTACGCATCGGCTCTGCGTGATAACATTCAGCCGCGTTCAACCGAGGTCGCGGGTGAAATCGTTCGAAAGAATTTATTTCGCCAGACTGGTGGCGCGTCCCGCGTTTATTCCCGACTATCGCAGCAACGCGATAATCGTCGCCCTGTAATAACAATCGCCGTGCCACCCAACGACATTTTCGGTTATTCGTTGAATTTCCAACATCGCCAGCTGCAACGTTCCCCTATCTCATCTGACCAAGGTGTGAACGTCCGCGTAAATAGCCGCTCGGACAATACCCAAAACCATTTCCCTCCTCGTACTCGACGCTGGAAAAAAAAATTAATATTTTTCGACCATTTACACGGGATCGTTGATTCGCGTATCCGTGTTTGCCGATTTTTATTGTATACGATCTACATTAATTTCTTTGTTTGTCGGTTTTTGAACGCCTACAAATTTTTTGTTCTTTTATATTTAATTCTCTTCTTCTTGTTTGACTAGTTCCTTCCTTCTTTTCTGAATATTTAGGATGTAGTCTCTTAGTGCAAATTCATTATGAAAGTATCATTCAATTTTTCAATATGCGAACAGTTGTAAATTTCTTTTTTTTCACTGAATATTTAAGATGTACTTCAAGTTCTTCATGCAAGGGTGATTTAATTTTTGTTATGTGTCATTGCACAAAGTTAGAGCTGAAATCGCTTATAGAAAATTGTAACAAATAAAATAAGTGAACTTTCCAAATTATTTGTCACCTCTGTTCCACTTGTACGAAGCATCTTAAGAAACAAACTGGTCCGCCATTTTGTAGAACTCTCTACATAAGAGTTCCCTTGTCAAACTCGATGTTTCAAGAATATAGCGCAAATAATTTCTTCGTTAAAATTTATTTGAAATAAAATTGCGAAATCGATCTCTTCCAAGAACCATCCATCGAGAAGCGGATATAACGATATTCGAAGATGAACCATTCCTTTTTCCGATCTCCGGCAATTCGAGAATTGTAAACCTACGTTTCGACTCGTGAACTCCGATGTTACAGCGTTGAAATAAATTGACGGCTCGATCTCGGCTATATTTTCTTCATCGTCCCATTTCACGAGGGTAACAACGTTCACTCCACGATAAAGGAATGGCTCCGACCACGAATTGAGATCTCGTGAAATCATTCAGCAACGGCTACATCCAATACTTTCGCTGCGAGCTCGATCTTTCGCATCGGAACATTCGTGTCGTTCCATAAATCAGCGAGACAAAGGGATGGGCGTGAAACGCAGACAGAGGAAAAGGTAGAGAAAGACGAATGGTGTGTGTATGCGTTCGGTTGCATGTGTCAGGCGAGCTTGATAAAAAGCCACTTGCTTTCGGAGCGATGTATGAGAATCGGATCAACACCGACGTACTCGATGAATCGAACGGAATTCATTGAACGAAATCGCGAGCACAGGTATAACCGCATTATGCAAACTAGCTCGGTATATTTTATTATTTGGCGACGACATATTAGCTTATCGTGGCATTGTTGCCGGGCAAAACAAATATACGCTAGTTTGCATACGAATTTCGATTCGTTTGTGGTTGAGTGCCGAAACCCACCAATCGTTTTCGTGGATGTCAAATGAGTCGAAACGAAGAACAGAATCTATGAAATACTTTCGTATTTGGACTATTTGAAGTTTCTTTTGTTAATCAAACGTAAATGTACATTCGAGTAAGTTCATATACACGTTTCAAGATTATTAATAAAGATTCATAATAACACAAACCTGGATTTCAACAGGATTGACCCTTTGGACTCAGTAGTTTCCCCTAAGGAGATATTTTAAATAATGAAATAAAATCTCCGAATGAAAGAAAACAAATAAAACTGCTCCTCCATAACCTGTCCCGCCTCTACAGCCCCTAGCACAGGAAAAAACCTGGACTTCATTTCATATAATCTTTTACTCTACATATCTTTTGTTGTCAATTAAATAGATAAAATTTGAGATGTTAGCTCCCTTATAAACGAAAAGAAAATTCGTTTCAAAGAAGAAGTAACGATGTTTGCACGGATTACGTTCCCGTAAACATGGATCCAATTATGAAAATGCTGCTCATCGTTTACCGATATTCTCGTATCCTAACGAAACAGCTGTTTTCAGAATCGTCCCTGAAAAGAAGCAGAAGTTACGACTTCAGTCCACGAAGTTAAACGTTCTTAAAATATTCAAATATTTAAGATTCCGTTTACGACCTCCGAACGTCATTAAAGCTTCGTTTGCCCGGGTATTACGAGGAGCTTCATATTTACCCTCTTGCTCTCTCTGGCCAGGTCAAGAAAAAACTTGTTCGTCAAGAAGGGTAAGAGGAAAACGAGGCCGCCACGCGAGTGTTGCAGAATCTTTAATAAATGGTAAACATCTCGAAGCAACCCCGGGGCTAGAACTCTCGTGCCACGAAACCGGCACAGCGTATTTACTTATTCGCAAAGATGAGAATCCGCAAAGTGGCGAACAGGGACAACAGAGCTGAATGCATATTCCGGGCAACATTAAAATCTCTCCAACATTGTCTCGAGCGGAAGTCACTTCTCTTTATTCGGTGCCAACTGAACGTGTGATCAGATGCTGCATTAGACTTATGAGCACAGTTTGGGAAGTTTGTGGATCTCGTAGGTTACGTGATTTATGTACACTTTGCGGTACAATTTAAAGGATACAACTGTACATTTTTCTTGATGCAATACATCTACTGTGTTAATAAACCTTGCCACGGGGACACAAAAGTTAATGAAAACCCTCTACTCAAGGGATTAAGTCCGTAGACATGAAAAATTCGGGCAGATGTAATAAGACTTTCCACAGTTGGACGTTATTTATTCCAGGTCACTTATGAATAATTGTGGTGATGGTTTGAAGGGATTTGGCGGTGACGTAATCATCGATACGAAGAAGATCCAAGAGTTTATGGTGATTCAGGGTGTAACACACTTAAAAGTATCTTTACTGTTGGCGGATAGTAACCCAACAATTTTTTGTTTGAAAAGTTTGATGAATTCTTTCGAAGTCGTCATCTGTTCTTCATCAATTGTCACTATTGTTTCCCTCTGCAAAGGTTATATTATAAATGCATAAATGTCCACAGCTTATCATCGATATAAGGTGTGTTTACACTAGGCAAGTTATAAGTCTGCAATGTCCATCATTGATTTAACCTCAACGTTGTCGTTTATGAAAGAAGCCAGTTCAGTTTTCGTCCTAAGCCATTCGTAAATTCCTTTCAGCAGAAACAATGCTGACACTTTTAATGTGCCTCGGAATATTCAAAGATCGTTTTCCGTCGTACCTTGCTTTTTCAAGGATAATTCCGCAAGAAGAACATAGCCCGGTTGTAAATGCGAATCGGTGAGGGCAACGGAGCCCGAACGAGCGGCGCGTTTGAAATTTTCACGACGGAATTCACGGCACACCGGTGTACTTCGGCGAATGAGACGCGGAAATCCAATAGAATCCAAGGCGGAAAGTCGTAAACACAATGTGTCCTTTCTACGCGCGCAAACGAGCTGGCGAATGCATTTTTCAAGCGGAACGAAACCTTCGCTGGTTCGAGGAAGAAACGCTGCGAACTTTCCCCATGGAATTCTTTCAGTTGGCAACGCCGGTTTTAATGGGGGTTCCTAGCCGTTCCGATCCCTGTGTCTACGTACAGGGCAGCAGGCTGATAAAACACGCCGGGGAAACAGGGACGCGATACGGGGATTGAGTGCGTTAATATTGTAGACGTTATTTTACGGGATGCAAATGCGGCTGGATTTCCGCTGAAAATACGAGCTTAACGAATAACACGTTTTATTAACGATAACAAGCTTGTGCGGCTTTCTTTCGAAATTTATTATTTCACCTTTTTAATGTTTTAGAAGTTGATTATTCCGCTGTTGTTTGAAATATTATTTATTATTTAGTATCAGGATTTAGTAAACCAAGTGCAATTTTTAGGGCACTGAGTAGCTAACACTTTCAGCTTCACTCACAAGATTTGTACTAATAAATATTTAAATAGTGAGCTGAGAGGTTATGTATTCTTGTATGAACATATTTCATACTTCTTTCAATATTTTAATATGTATGCATCCATGTAATTTTATTGCATTTTTTGTAAATATCATAGTGACGTTTTTGGATAAACATTACGTACTATATTATCCAGTAGCAATAGTTCGACGTACCCACTTATAATCATGAACTGTTCACACTAGAGCTGCTGCCATTAAATGCACACATTTTAAATTGAGAATGAAGTGGATAAATAAATAACTAAAGACTGAAGCATCAACATGTACTATTCTGTATCTCAACAAAACACATTTCGGCAGAAACCCAGTAACAAAATTTTGTAATATAAAATGTAAAATCCGAGACCAGCCATTTGACCTAACCAATTTACCAAATGGTACTAGTGTTAAGAAACTTGCAACATATTCTCAACTGTAACTATAGCCTAACCTAATCTCTCCGTTGAATAGTCATTCACAATGAACTTGCATCGTCCTTTATTTTTCAGAAAATTCAGCAGAATCGTTTGACACACGATCTATTTCGTCCGACGAGAAAATCGTAATATCCTCTCGCCGTTTGCTTCCTTATACCCGGTGCAGGGGATGTCTCCAAGTAAAACCAACACCGTCCCTGCGAAATGGGAGAATCTTGATAACAGGGAAGCTGGCTAGTCCCGGCTATACACGAGACAGACAAGAAATAGAACCAGCAAGCTCTCTGCTCACGTAACGGACAAAGTTCATCCGGAACGGCTCTGTTGCGGCCAGAGTTAAGGGTGGCCTCGACCGTTCGTTAGGGGTTGTTTTTGTCCTCGCACGCTGTCTAGGTCGACCAAAACGACCGGTTCGTTTCGACTTTCCTACACTGTCTTTCTTTTATTATCACGATACCGATTTCGCTTTCTGACAGCGTTTTTGGGAGTTGGATACTTTTCCTTGCTGGCTGTGGTCATATAGGTAATGTGAAATTGGAATTGGAAACGATATTTTATTGTTCTGTTTTAGCAGATAATGTATGTTTGCTTGACTGTAGTTTAGCATATAGTCTTGAAGGGTTTGATGGTATTTTTATTTAGGTATTTTGGTATTCTAGTATTTAGCTATTTCAATATTTGTTTCACAATTTTTTAATTTCATTTTAATATTCTATTTTATTATTTCTCCATTTCGCTACTATTTCATTACTTGATATTTCCATTCAACTAGTCTAAGGCTTGACTATGTATAATTATGATTTTACTGTGAGTAATTACTACGACTTAGACAACATTTGAAGAGGACTGACAAAAATTTACATAAAATTGTAAGTGCAATTGCGCGAATGAAATCGCTCGGTCTATCGTTCGTTTCTTAAAGTAAACTTTCAACGTCAATAGTAGACTGCAGTGCCACTGGGATGTCCCAGTGTGCGATAATGAATTTCTTGAAGACAGTTTGACCTCGCTTCCGGCAAGTAAATCCTGAAGGATCATCCGGTTGTACGTCTGACGAATATCCAGCAGGAAGAAAACGGTACTCTTTTGACCCGTCGTTGATTCGAGAATAGAACTTACGAAAAGTTTTTCGTATCACCGTGAGTTATGTCGAAGGAACTCGAACCATGTCGACGCTGCGATGTAGTCATCTCCGTTTCGATCCTTGAAATCTAACTTTCTCGAAGGGAAATTCAATTCGAGATGTTTGCTTTCGGGAACTGATGGCGACCTACTGAACTTTGTTAATTTTCATTTGTGTAATTCTTATTTCATTTTCGTCGGATGAAAAGTTCTAAATGAAGTTCTACTTTTCAAATTATTTCGATTACTGTAACATTCTGATATGTGGCAGTTCGAGAATTTGGGATTTAAGGAGGTTGAAAATTTAGTAAGTTGGAAATAGGTGCTTGAATATTTGGGAGTTCAGGGATTTGACAATTTGGGAATTTAGGGTCTTGGAAGCTTAAGAATTTGGGGATTTAGGGATTTGAAAGTTGGAGAATTTGGGAATTCAGAAATTTGGAAATTTGATAAGTTGGAAATTTAGGAATTTGGGAACTTAAGTGTTTGGAAATTCATTCAAAAAAAACATTACAGAAGAAATATAATAATCACTTAGGCAATAATTGTAATGAAACTACGCTATAAAATATTTATTAAAAACTACCCTTAACAAATTTGAACTATTTCATCATCACCTAATTAACAAGACGAACATTTGCTATCCAGTATTTAAAGTTACAAACAAAATTAGTAATTGCATAAAATACTACATATATCATTTTATAATAAGAATGGTGACCACAGGTATTATCTTGGTCTGAATCTATAGCGATTACTTTTCACTTTAAATCGCGTCGAAGTTTCGCAGGAAAACGGAAATCTTGGAACGAGCTTCTTTCATGAGCTTTCAATCAAAGTTTCCGAGTGAATTTCACGAGAGTGGTATTGATTGTTCGGTGGATGAACGATTCGATTATTAGCGGCAGTTTTCAATTTGATTAACTCGCGATGAAAATATCGGTTTGGCGAATTTATTTTGCCAACACGAAATAAATGCTATTTAATCAGTGAGGCTCATTCAATCGGCACTAATAGCCACGCAATAATCCCCATCTTTTTAATAACTTGTCACTTGACGCGATTTAAAATGATCTGTTATCGAGATATTAAATTTTAATCCGTTGAAAATCGTTCGGTCGAATCGAAGGCAATCAACTTTCAGTCTTGCAACGTGAAATAGGTTCAAAGTAAATCAGAATCTGATGGAAATTTTGTTAGATATCGTGAATTAGGGGTTTAGGGGTTTAGGGGTTTAGGGATTTAAGGATTTGGGGATATGAGAATTTAGGAATTTAAGAATTTGGGCACTTGATATGGGGATGTGGGGAATTTGGAGATGTGGAGAATTTGGGGATGTGGGGATGTGGGGAATTTGGAGATGTGGAGAATTTGGGGATGTGGGGATGTGGGGACTTGGGAACTTGGGGACTCGAGGACTTGGGGATGTGGGGAATTAAGGAATGTTGAGAATTTGGGGATGTGGGGATTTGGGGACTTGAGGAATTGGGGATGTGAAGATTTGGGGATGTGGGGACTTGGGGACTTGAGGAATTGGGGATGTGAAGACTTGGGGATGTGGAGACTTGGGGATGTGGGGAATTTGGGGATGTGGAGAATTTGGGGATGTGGGGACTTGGAGACTTGAGGACTTGGGGATGTAGGGACTTGGGGATGTGGGGACTTAGAGATATGTAAATATGAGGATTTGAGCATTCAGAGATTTAGGTGTTCAGGGATTTTGGGATTCGAGAAATAAAAAATTTGAAAATTTCACTTTCCAAGAATTTCGGATTTGGAAGTGTGCAATTTCGTGACTTTATTGATTTGAGAATTCAGAAATTCGTAAACCTACAAATTTAGAATTGAGGTACCTCGTTATTTGAAAATTTACAAATATGGAAGGTTAAAGTCTAAAAACTCTCAATTTGTATATTCGAATATTTTTAAATGTGCAGTAAAGAAATTGGAATAAATTTACCCATAAGAAGTTTGAAGATTAGATATTATGTTAATGTATAATTAATATTTCTTGATTGTAGGAGAACAAGAGACTGAGAGAAGTGAACACTACATTAGAAATCGTGAATATCATCCGCCAATATTCCACTGATAATATCCTCTATATTCAGCAAATATTTTGAAACGCACCAATGAATTAACGAGAGGAAACAGCATTGAGCGTGGTACTGAAGCTCAGGACGCAATATTAGGTACGAATGTTTCTCTGCAAGCTATGCATCATCGATATTGGCCAGAATGACTTTCTGCTCGAGCAATTATGCAGTCTGGCACCTGCTACTGATAACGTTCCATCGATAGGCCGGATGCATCTCGGACTAGAATTCGGAAACTAATGGCTGGCTGGTCGTTTGCGAACAAAGAGGAGACGGAGAATCGTGATTGTTCAAACGATTCTTGAATAGAGGCTACCTATCTACTCCAACGTTTCCAGAATTCTTGATGAACGTTCTTCATCCGCTGCTTCCCTCGAAAAACTTCTTGAAATATGTAGACGCTTCTTGGAAATAGGGAAAATCAATACCTATTTTAAGAAAACGATGTGAAAAATTTAACAATATTAACTTTTCGATCTTTGTTATAATTTTTTGATAGATGTTCTTCGAAATTTTGAAGACAATCGTTTAGGTTATATTCGTACGAATTAATGGTTCACATCTACTACGATTATTTAATCATGGCTGCTTTATCATTCAAATATGTCTGAAAAATATCTTTAAAATAAAGTAAAATCTTCCATTAAAATTACAAATTGATATTATTATATGTAGCTGCGAATTTTAATTGACAATTGAAAATTGTGAAAAAGGAGTTCACTATTGAATTATTTAGAGTGTTAGTTATAATAGGTTTAACAAATAACAATGTGACTATCCAAACATTATAATACCGCTAGCTAAGGACTCGTCGCGTGTATACATTACGTTCATTAGTCACATAAGGTTAAGTTTACACGTGACCTACAGTTTAACTTGCACAACAAAAGCTTAAACAAGGCAGTTTAACGTTGATGGACGATAATACCAATTATAAGTTGGCTCAGTTAAATATACTTAAAATTATAGTCAAGTAGCAGTTGCTGTTGCTTTCAAATTCGTAAATTTTCTAAATGTTATATCTCTTAATGTACATAATTTCAAATTTTCGAATTTTCACATTTCACTTTTTCAATTTTTTAATTTCTCAATCATTGAACTTTCAAATTGCTAAATTTCTAAATTCCCAAAATTTCGAGTCTCGAAATCACTATATGTGTAAGTTCCTAAAGTCCCAAATTGCTAAATCCTCAAATTCTAAAGTCTCCAAAATTCTCAAGGCCCTAAATTCTAAAATCCCCAAAATTCTCAAGGTCTCAAATTCTAAAGTCCATAAATTTCTGAATCCCCAAATTCCCAAATTCTCGAATTTCTAAATCCCCAAAATTGTCAAGGCCCAAATTTCACAACTCCCCAAATTCTCAAGTACTCAAATTCCTAAATCCTCAAATTCTACAGTCCCCAAAATTCTCAACGCCCCAAATTCTCAAGGTACCAAATTCTACAATCCCCAAAATTCTCAAGGTCCCAAATTCTAAAGTTCCTAAATTTCTGAATCCCCAAATTCTCAAGTTCCCAAATTCCTAAACCCTCAAATTCTACAGTCCCCAAAATTCTCAACGCCCCAAATTCTAAAGTCCTAAAAATTCTCAAGATCCCAAATTCCTAAATCCCCAAATTCTACAGTCCCCAAAATTCTCAACGCCCCAAATTCTAAAGTCCTCAAAATTCTCAAGATCCCAAATTCCTAAATCCCCAAATTCTCAAGTTCCCAAATCCCTAAATCCCCAAATTCTGTTCCCAAACTCTAAATTCCCAAATGTCCAAATTTCCATATCTCCAACTCCTCAAACACCTAAATTTGCAACATCCTAAATGTCCAACTTCCCTAAATCCAAAATTCTCATATCGTCACACGTACATCGAAATGTCACAATAAACGAAACAACTGCAAAAGTATTTCTCCACATTCCGAACTTTTTCATTTTCTCGAAAGGGAAGGAAATGTCGCGAACCTCCGAGATCAAATTAACTCGCTTAACAATGCAGATTTTTGGTACGCGAGAAGAATACGAGGGTGTTTCGAGCAGTTTGTAGGCTGACAGTAGCGGAATAATGTCTGTTAATGTCGCGACGTCGAGAGCATCGGTAACCGGCGACGTTTCAAGCAGCGAGTTTTCTTCCTGAATGGAGTTGAAACTTTTCGCGAAACTTATATTGCAGCGAAACTCGTTAAGATGCCACGGACATCGGTACCGAAGCTCATTACCATAATCTTCAAAGTAAGTCCTCCGGACTTTTTTGTATATCAATATAAGAACACGAAAAGTTGCGCGCTACTACAATCCGCTCTTTTTTCTTTTTTCGCTCGGTTACGAACGGCATGATTAAAATCCTGGCAAAGGATCAATATTGTACCTCTTTGATATTGCAACCATTACGAAATAAGATCCAACAACATTACAAGTAGTTGATAATTTCACTTCAATATACTTTACAACTGTTTCTGAATATTTCGAAATAGACTTTATACATGGGGTAGCTTCAAACTCTTTGGAAAATAATTTTGTGAAGCATCTCTTATTTTTTATCATTGTGCTTGCGGAGTTTTTAAAATCATGTATGTATTAGGTATGTTTTATTTGTTGACATAGCATGACATTAGCATAATTTCTAGATACAAGAATTTAAGATCCAAATTTCTAAATTCTCAGATTGTTAGATTCTCAAATTTCAGTATTGGTAGATATATGTGCTTTCAAATTTCTAGATAAACAAATTTCTAAATACGCAAGTTGACGGGGCTACAAATTACTATGTTCAAAATATGTACATCCCCAAATTCCTACGTTCCGAAATTGCTATGTCCCCGAATACCTATATCTCCAAATATCTACGTCCCCATATTTCCACGTACCCCAAATCCCTATGTCCTCCAAATTGCTATGTCCCCAAATTCCTACGTCCTTAAATCCCTACCTCCCCCAAATTGCTACGTCTCCAAATACCTACGTCCCCATATTCCTACATACCCCAAATCCCGATGTCCCCCAAATTCCTACGTCCGCAATTACCTATATCTCCAAATACCTACGACCCATAATCTCTACGTCCCCATATCCCTACACGCCCCTAATTCCTACGTCCCCTAAATATCTATGTCCCCAAATTGCTATGTCCCCAAATTTCTACGTCCCCAAATCCCTACCTCCCCCAAATTGCTACGTCCCCAAATACCTATGTCCTCATATTCCTACATACCCCAAATACCTATGTCCCCGAAATTGCTACGTCTCTAAATTCCTACGTCTCTCAAATTGCTACGTCCCCAAATACCTATATCTCCAAATACCTACGTCCCTACATCCCTACATCTCCAAATCATTACATACCCCAAATCCCTACGTCCCCAAATCTCTACACATCCCAAACCTCCACGTCCCCAAATTCCTAGCCTTTCTTATATCTAGGTCCACAAATCAAGTAGCAAATTTCAAGCTTAACAGATTCGTATCTCACCCGTAAACGTCGAAACCCCAAAAGTCCATCAAAATATCAATAAGCCAGTAAATCTCTTGCTCCTCCATCGACACATTCTCCCTACGGAAAGCAGATTCGCTCCTGACAGAGTTATAGATTCGTAATCGACGTGTCGATCGCGTTTCCTGCGTTATGCAACGCGTTAACCGGCATCGATACAAATGGCAGGTCCCAAACGGCAGAGTCGAAGGCGTGGATTAGAATAACGCGATGTGTCTAACTGACAAAGATGGTTGGCAGGAAGACAAACGGCAGTCGAACGCAATAACGGGTACACAGGGATCCCGATACAGGATAGCGAGCTTCACTGGCGCGTGCTATTTCGGCCAATTACAAGCATCCAATTATCGAGGCACCGCCGGCCACGGCATCAGAGTGGACGATCGTTACCCTCTGGCACACGCGGAACACGTTTCAGATATAGCATCGCGTGCTTTTCATTCTTCGCCCTCGCCGGCTGCACCGGAAACGATGTCATACGTCATTGCCGGTTTCATTGTGACGTGGAACGCACCAGCAGCGTCCAATTCGATTGCGCCCCGTTGCTGGCATTCCAATCTATCTGGACTTTTGCCGGCATCGATTGCCGAATACAACGCTCGTAAATTGTAGCTGGTATGCGAATCAGCTGGGATACCCAACGTAAATATTCGATCGAATCCTGATCGAGCAATTCGATTTAAGATTTTCATGGGGAAATGTTTGTAAAGGACTTTTATACCCACGATCGTTTCGTTATTCTTTTCCTTTTATATTGCTTTATCGATCGACTATTATATTACTAGTTTCTGTTGACATCGGTTACACTGCTACATTAGTTAGACTGACATTAATTATATTATAGTATATTGTATTATATTACATCTTCTGAAGATGTTCTTTTTATAAAAGAATTATGCAATCGGACAAGACTGTAGAAATTGTTTTATTGCATATTCGTGACTTCCATTGTACAGGGTGTATCATTTTTATTCCACTAAACGATGCCAGCATATTCTTGTCTTATGTTTGATCATGGAATCATGCTGAGATAAAAATGGCAGAATAAAAAATCACCCTGTATATCTTCATTCCTCTCTACTGACAACATAACCTAAAACTAGACCGACTATACCTAATACCGATGCATTTATAACCAATATGCGCATGCAACTTGCCAATACTTTGTAACCACAAAGTTTAACCGCAAACGCTGAAAAGCGACTGCACTTGTTCCCCTGAAATTTCGATAAAGGAAAGTTTAAACACAATTTCGATAAATGGATAGGAACATCGAAGAAGTAGAGAAGAATTGGCTATGCATCTACCATGTTCATATGTTCGATATTTGAAAAGTTACGACTTTAAGTTACGCTGGCGCGGAAAGAAAAGTTAACTGTCCTCTTTGTGAAGCGTAAAGCTTCGGAGTCTCTCCCTTGGCCCCGCGTTACGACACAGTCGTTCGAAATTTGCATGAAAAAGGTACGAGCTTTCGAGCAACTGGTATATAAGCTACTCCCAAATGAATGCAAATTCTTCTTCGAGAGCCTCTACCGATGAGAGGCAGGGAATTTGCTTACATAAATATGGTGTTATTGTGCCGGCAAGTATTGCTTCATCCTCGCGCTCGCGGTACTCCGCGCGCAATGCTCGACTAACATCCGAGTACATCGCCAGGGTGGCATAAAATATTCATATTAATGGTAATTTCCGCGTTTCGAGCTTGGCCAAATTCCCTGGCACAAGTTAATCCCACGAATATTCACCGATTTTCAGCGCGAACCGAACTGCACGGAGAATGCGTCCACCGCGGAACGCAAAACGCTTGGAAAATCGTGAAATGTTGCTTAAATAATTAAACAGCGGAATCTATATGGGGCGTTGATTAACCCTTCGGCTCATGTCCCATGTTTCTACAGAATTTTAAACACTTTTCTGTATTAGGGTCTGGGTAACGGAATAACAAGGGAATTTAGTGTAATACAACTTACTTGGGTTTAAGGGGTGAATACAAGGGTTGAGTACGAGGGTTATAGAATACAATTTTGGGAATTGTAGAATACTTGGGTGCTACGTAGACTTATTTTAGATGAGGGTATTTAATTTTTATTTTGGGAGTGGGTATGTATAAGATAGAGAATTTATAAATTTCTGAGCACTGTAGTTTTCGAGTTTCTAAAAGTTTTTGGGTTCTAAAGTCTTCAAATTTCCAAACTCTCAAATTCGAAGTATGTGAATTGTCAAATTTTCGAACCTTGAATTCTCAAATTCTGAAATCCCGAATCCCCAATTTTTTAAATTTCTGAAGTTCTAAATTTGCAAATAACCAAATTCCTAAATTCTTAAATTTCTGGATCTATAAACCCCCTAATTCCTAAATTTCTGGATCTATAAATCCCCTAATTCCCAAAATCTCAAATTCTCAAATCTTCAAATTCTGCAAATTTCCAATTTCAGAAATCACCCAATTTCCAAACTCCCAAATTCTGAAATCCCTCAACCCTCAAATTTACAAATTCTGAAATCCCTCACCCCTCATATTCCCAACTTCTGAAATCCCCCACCCCTCAAATTCTCAACTTATGAAATCTCCCAGCCCTCAAATTCCCAACTTCAGAAATCCACCAGCTCTCAAATTTCCAAATTCTAAAATCTCCAGCTCTCAAATTCCCAAATTCTGAAATCTCCCACCCCTCAAATTCCCAACTTCTGAAATTCCCAAATTCTGAAATCTCCAAATCCTCAACTTCCCAAATTTCTAATCCGAAAAATACCAAATATCTCGAGAACTCTAAATTTATTCCCAAACCGAACTCCTCTCGTTAACATCACGCGTGATGCACAGAAACTTGGAAATTGTAATCTGATGAAATTTCGATCTTCATTGGTCGGAGCATTGATCGGCCATTGAATGGTGGGTAAATTGAATCAGATTCGCGGAATTGATCGCATCAGATGGTCCTCTCACCGTTTCGAGGAATCAAGAGACGCAAATAGAGCAAAGCTAGATGATAAGGTTGCAGCTCTTAGTCCCTGTAGGAGTCTGAAACCGATGTTTCCGATCCTCTGATTGAGGCTATGCGGTGCATAGTCGGTCGATGCTTACTATCTCTTGGCACGCCACCACCACCGCGGTCATCAACCACCGTCGTCCCTGTTATATCCCTGCACACGGCACGCCAATCCCTAATCCTGTCTGGTAATTGTTTTTGTACCCCCTGTGTCAGCCAATTATCGATTGAGCCCGAAAACCCGGCGTAATCAATTATTTGAAAGCCTAAACCGGTTGCACGCGACTACACGTGTTTCTTTCATCCACCATGCGTGGTTTATGCCTCCAGCAGCGTTGCGTTTGTCACGTGCTTTATTCAGTATGCATATTTCTGTCGTCAGTCAATGTTAATCATGCTGGAACATGGGTTAGAATGTTATGGAGCAATTTCTAATACAAATTTTTTATAATTGACTGTCGACAGGGGGTACTTAGATTGTAATGAACTGGTACAGTGAACTTAGAATACAATGAACTACGTAGAATGATATTCAGAATATGTTAATTTATCAAGGTAGAATACATTGTTGTTGCTATAATTGATTATCAGAAATTTGGATCACAATGAACTAGTACTTACAATACAATACTAATTTATCAAACAAGAATACAATTTCATTACAATGCCTGAAGGTACTTAGTGTACGCAGTGGGCTGAAGAATTGCAAAGTTCATAATATTATCCTTGCACATAAAGCTAAATGTGATCATCTTGAGACTCGAATTTAACATGGAGGATTCCATTATCCATCTATTATTGGAGTAATGAATTTTCTATTAAGACATACGTGATAAGATATAAAGTAAGTTAGAGGTGACACACTGTCGTTGTATTTTCGGCATACGTATTTTAAGCATTTTCACTTATCTTTCTGGAGCAGCCGTAAATTTTTCATGTTCCAATTTCTTGCAGGTCCACAGGAGGGAAAATTAACGAGGACCTTAGGTAGCAAACATACAGAAATATCGCGATAGGTGAAAGTTTTATCCAGACCGAGATAATCTCGGTCAAGATTGCTTCGTAGCGAGAAGCTCTGGCGATAGGGAAGAACATTATTCCCTCCCTTTCCGCGTTTATATCATTTCACTATCAAGGTGGGACATCGGGAAGCTAAAGAGGGCTTTCGATGACACTTTTGGTTCCCTTCTCACCTCGTCGCTACGAAATGGTGGCCAGCGATATTGGCCCAATTCGAAAACGGCCAACCCTCGGGAAAGGAAATGGATCTTGGCAAGAGGCTGCGCCAGAATCGAATCAGACCTAATCCAGCTGACCGCAACGATTTCACCCTGAAACCGTCGTGTCGGGTGAATTGAAGTCCCCCAAAATCTACGGTGTTCAGTTTCACGGTTGGATCGTGCGGCGATTTACACCGTACCCTCAGTTTTCGGTCAATACAGTTGTAATATATCGCGGCAAAAGCCCTGATACACGCCGTTCAAGCAATTCTAATAAATCGCGGGACACGCCGGTGCAACGATAAAATCCTACTCGAAAATCTCCACGTGATTTGATCTGTTTTCCGACCGATTGTTTCGTGATTGTTTTTATTCGACACCCCTTGTTTCGTTCATTCTGTTCGCGATATTGTGAACGCGAACTTTTTTTCGCTTCACTTTCCGTGTTTCATGCGCCGCTTGCAAAGTGACACTGAAATTTAATCGGTTTACATACTTCATAAGGTTATTTTACACTGTACTAAAGTTTCGTTGTCTTATCGGCATCGATCATTTTTCTACAGCTTTATGTGTTACATGTATCTTGCACATTTTGATTTTGTACGATTTTATTAATTTTCGAACAATTTTTTCAAGTATTCTTTGAATTTTATCTTGGACATCGTATAAGAAATGTCTTTCTGAACATTTACAATAATAACATTATATGATAATATAGTACATTTTGACTCTGAATGACTTTTAAAATATTCATACAATTTTTTGAAGTATTCTTTGAATTTTATTTTGGACATCGTATAAGAAATGTCTTTCTGAACATTTATAATAATAACATTATGATAATATAGTACATTTTGACTCTGGATGACTTTTAAAATATTCATATCATTTTTTGAAGTATTCCTTGAATGTTATTTTGGACATCATATAGGAAATGTCTGTCTGAACATTTATAATAATAACATTATATGATAATATAATACATCTTGACTCTGGATGACTTAAAATATTCATACAATTTTTTGAAGTGTTCCTTGAATGTTATTTTGGACATCATATAGGAAATGTCTGTCTGAACATTTATAATGACATTGTATAATAAGAGTTATCTTGTTATGTGTATAATAAAGTAACACACTTTTAACACAAAATGTAGTGATCTGTTAGACACGTATAATAAAATCATAGAGTTTGAAAAGTATATAATAAAGTACCCTTTGCAGGATACACAATTGAACATTTCTATCTTTTATTAATACCGGAGAGAACCATTTAAACGTATTTAAAATTTATTCCAAATTAAGCAGCTGAATTGTCAAATAATAAAAAGATCCGTCAATATTTAAGTCTTCATGCTATCTATTTCAAAGCTTCATGAACGAATAAATAAACTAGCAATTTGAATTTGACGCGCGTTTATGGCATGCTGCCGTTTCCCTGATTGGTTGAATTTAAATTTGCGCAATGGCGAAGTAGGTGGAAAGAAGCGAAGAATAAAAGATAGTGCTTAATCCGAGGGTAATCCATAAACGACGCAACTCGAGCAACATGTTTCCGGTGGTCTTTTCGTGGTGAAGGGTGGGAAATCAGTTCCATCTAGCAGTAGGATTACCGAGTGGCCGGCAGAGAACATTGACAAGCAATAAGCAATTTCACGAGGGAGGCAAGCCATTAGGGAAACCGACGCCACCGCAATCTGACTCTTACCTCTTCGTTGGAATAAATTATTGGTAGTTCTCTTTCTTGTTTCGAGGAAACTCGTGGAAAATGCGAGAGGAAAAAATTCGCTACCGATGGTATTCGATTGATCGATAAAAGCGCAGCGGTGAACCGTTGCTCGATTAATTGTGATTGCTTTATATTACGCGACGGATGCGATGAAAATGCTCTCTTTCGATTCCTTTGTGACGATATTTCGCGAGTTTTTCGAACGGAACGAACAACGTTGATTGTTGTAACTGGAAATGAAATAATATATTTATGCTGAAAAATGTTGTCTCTACAAAGGACAGTTTATTTAGACACAACACGATTTTATTTCTACCGACATCACCGACGTTTTTTCTTCCTTTTCGTTTCTATTATTTGCAACATTCAACAACGCGGAAAAAAATTAATCTAGCTTTTCATTCGTATCGCGTTGCAGGCTTTTGATTGAAATGATTTCATTAATCTGTTCGATACCACTCTTGTGTTTGGTAAATAACAGCGAATTAGGTGAAAATATTGTTGTACAGTTAAAAGCGCTTTCCAGAAAACGGTGAATGAGGTTGATGAAATATTTTAGTATTGAAATGAACGGAACAATGTATTCATGCGAGCGAATAACGAAGGCACAAACCGTTTGATCAGAGATTCCTGAAATTGGATATAATTTCTTGAAATTATATCTCTAATTGAAGAATTCAAGTTTCAAATTGATCTTGTTGACTATATTTTGTGCATTTATATTTTATATTTCTCGTATATTACTATACTTGTTAAACATAAACGAACGGAATCTCTCATAATCCACAACCTTATTAAAAACATTTCCAATTTTCACTAATTGCAATTTTTTTATCTAATCCCCTCAAAATGTATATTTGCAGTATCATTTTCTCTTCAAATCAATTTACAAATATCGCAGCAGCCAGTGAGCTGACGGTAAAACATATATAACCGTTTCGTAATAATGAAACACCAGATAACAATGAATCCTGCCGACCATTTCAAACCTTTTAAAAACTGCTACGACAGCTTGCCCATAAAACATACGTATCATAAACGAACAAAGAACGGAAACGAAAAGAAAAGCATTCTCTGCGGCCCGATCGATACGTTTCAATAACCGACAGTGTTTCCGTGCTCAAGGAAAGAAGTGCTCAGCGATGGGTCTTTTTAATAACGCCGCTTATTTCATTAAACCAGGGTGAACGTACCGGTACGGTTAAAGGAAAGTCTGATCCAAGCAGTGAAAACACGGTTTGCGACATCAGAGAGAAACTTTTACCGTACCGTGATACATAATGAGGTCTGAACGACTCAATATCCGCGCCGAAGAGTCTTCCAACCGGAATTCTCGACGAGCTATGAGCAAGATTATCATGACAAGAGGCCGTATATTTTATATTGCTCGAGTTACGATTGCATGAAATTAACCTCGACGTGCAGGAGCTTCTGTCGCTAAAATTCTACTATATCTTGTATGGTCAAGCGTTATATCCGTTTAATTATTGCATGTCGCGATTCGAGTTAACAACTGTCACGTTGTCACGAGCTGGAATACTTGTTTTGTTAAATTATCTCATGTTCCGTATTACTGAATGTATTGAATTATCGTGCGACGAATTACAATGTTATAAATTGCTACGGGCTAAGTCAATATGTGGAGAGATAGCATGCATTGGATTAAGACAAGCTGGACTACTGCGCGTCATGTAACTGCACGTTAAATTACTGCGCGTCGAATAACTACGTGTTGAATCACCACGCGTCGAATCACCATGAACTGAGTTACTACGCGTTGTATTGTCAGATGTCGAATTAACGTCCATACTATCACGTACCGACTTACCACGTGTCGAATTACTACGCGCCGAGTTACCACATATCAAATTTCCACGTATTGAATTACGGCACGCTGAAGTATCACGCGTCGAACTTCCACGCGTCGAATTACCACGCGTCGAACTTCCACGTATCAAATTACCACGCGTTGAACTTCCACGCGTCGAACTTCCACGTATCAAATTACCACGCGTTGAACTTCCACGCGTCGAACTTCCACGTGTCAAATTACCACGCGTCGGATTACCGCGCGCCGAACTTCTACGCGTTGAATTACCACGCGCTGAACTTCCACGTATCAAATTACCACGCGTCGAACTTTCACGCACCGCACTTTCAGGCGTCGAATTATCACGCGTGGAACTTCCACGCGTCGAATTACCACGCGTGGAATTACCACGCGTCGAATTACCACACGTGGAATTACCACGCGTCGAATTACCATGCATCGAATTACCATATGTCGAATATCTACACATCAAATTATCGCGCGCCGAATCACAATGCGTAAGATTATTACGCGTTAAATCACATCGCGTCAAATCACTGTATACTATATTACTACGCATCGAATTACCACACGTCAAATCAAGATATATTGTATCACCCCGCGTCAAATTACTATGTGTTATATCACCGTGTGTTGATACCGTCATACGTCGAACCACCCTGTATCGCCATATAGCGCCATTTGATTACCACAAGAAGCATCATAATTTCATAGAAACCTTGTTGACCCCAATATCACTGTCTACAAGAACTATGACACTTTCGTTCTCTGCAATATAACTTTATTACAATCCCCATAAAAACGTTTTTATAATAAGAAACGTACAAAAGAATTGTGAGGATAATGCTTCGAAGAAATCCGAATAAACTGATAAATGAGAGAAATGGTAGTACAAAGATCACATAACGATATTGTTGAAGGAAAGCGAAGAATTGTATTACATCGAACGATAAAAGGAACAGCACGGAACGATTGATAAATAATAAGAGAAAAGCGGAAGTTGAGTGGCGTAACGATAAGCATCTAGTCATAACGAAAAAGAAAAAGAAATGACGAATCGCGTGGTTATCCGGTACAGTGTATAATCATGCAATCGGCACGGAAGCTCGGCTGGTTCGATAGAAAGCACACGAGCGAACCCCGGCAATTTTCACAGTTAACGAGCGAGCCGGAACTTAAGCGTTACATAAAATGGATTTACAAACGTGCATTATATCATGATGTAACTCGCTGTGTCGTGTCCACGAAATGCAACATGGAAAATATGGCAGCGTTAATCCCGTGAATTCGAGACCGACGAGTTCTGTGTCTCGTCGCGTTGAAATTTAAATTATCACCATGGTGGATGCAACCATTGAACGTGTTATTTTCTGGTTATTTTAAAATTTCTGTGTATCAGCATGAAATATATCGAATAAATCATACCATTGTTCGATATGTAAGAACGTAGTCGTTTGACAACAACTATTTTTTTACCGATACCTGCAAATTTTTCTATAAAATGAACATTCAATGTTGATCTTTTTGTAAAATAAAGGTCACTGAATTATCGATGTGACACTAAAAAGTTCACTGTAATTTTACATTTCTGTCTACTTTTCTATTTGACCCAATCCTTGATAATATAATAAAAAATAAAGAAAGTCGACTGATTTGACCTAAAAGGATGAATTCAACTCGAATGAACACAGCTTCGCAAAGATTTCCACGAAACAAAGCGTTTCAACAGAGAAAAAAAGTGCGGAAAATAGACTTATCTAAGAATATACCTGACACCTTGAGAGTATGGCAAAAAGGTACTCAAGACAAAAAGCAGCAGACGATGAACACAAGTTTCAAAGGACGCCGACTGTCATTACCGTTAAACACACAAACCCAGAGAAGACGGACCGAGCTGGCTTTAAAGCTTTGGTCTCGTTGCATCGAGCAACGCGATACTAACGTCAAAGGTAATCTAGTTAAATATATTTCACGGAAGCTCGAGGATAAGCTCGTGCTTAGAATTTAAATACCAACAAATTCGATCATTCACGGACGAAACTGCGTCTATATGCAAACAAAGTTTCGGCGGTCCTTTGGAACCGTCGTGTCGTTTCGTGAAATAGTCTAAAATAGCTTGGTAGGAAACTCATTTCACTGGTTTATCTTTTTGCAATTTACCTAATATTATCATATAAATTTTGGAAATAATGAGAAATTTCAAATTTTGTTCGAGTAATTGTAGTTTGGAGAAGTCAAAGAGTAAGGATGGCACATAGTGGACTCTTGTTATATTGCCATTGATGGGAATTCGATGTGTGCGGTGATATAGAATGCAAGGGTGTTAGTAATTCAACGTGCGGTGGTTTGACCACATGCGGATACATGCGACATTCGATAGAGTAGGATACATACATATGTGTACTCAACACGATGTGTTGGTAATTTGACACGTGGTAGTACAACGCGACATTGGATACAGTAAGATAAGACGTACACGTGTATCTAACGCAATATGTAGTGAAGGGACATGTGAAGATACACACGTTTATCTTACTGCACCCAATGGTGCATGTGTGTATTCGACTCTATCCAATGTCACATGTGTGTAGATTCTACTTCATCCAATGTCACATGTGTATATTCGACTCTATTCAATGTCATATGTGTGTGTTCTATTCTTTTCAATGTCACATGTGTGTATTCGACTCTACCCAAAGTCACATATGTGTATTCTACTCTGTCCAATGTTGCATGTGTGTATCCTACTACACCACACGTCACCTTGAACCAATCAACATCCTACGAAAAAGTTGTGTTTACGATTGACTTTCCTCTAATGCACACTTTATGCCCCAAATGATGAATTAAACGAACGTATAATTTCGTCATAATTATCAAAGAGAATATATTTGTGTCCCATATTTTTGATAGAATTTTTAAAAAATTTCATAATTTCGTAGAATGTCATTAAAAATGAGTGTGAACGGAATTTTGCAAAAGGGAGCAGTTTAGTGTCACGTAGCGTCGATTCGTTGATCGTGCACCTTCGCACTCGCTCGACTTCAAAACTATGAGCTAATTACGGCAACGTAATTAAGTAATTAACTATCCGGCGTAGCAGGCAGCAAAGCGGCCCCGCTGCCTTAACTCAGTCAACCAGTGAGCGTATGTGCCCCTGCACACACACGCAGACCGACACAGACACATGCACACAAAATATACTTATACACCGACTCGTGCAATTCCCAGGATTCGTCCTGCAGTCACGCAATTAAACCGTCCCATTATTCGGGGCCATCCGGGTACGTAAATGCGCGTAATTTTGCCGGTTCGAGGGGCGACGATAATAATTGCAGATAAATATTCGCGATTAAGGGTGTAATTTCAGCCGACCGTGCAGGGAACCACGTCGAGACGAACGCGCGATATACTCGCGTGACGTTTCGCGCGATTCCTCCCGATAAAGTGCCGTGTGCCGCTTAATTTAGGAATTAGCCGACGGCCAAATACGGATTTTAACCCTTCCGAAACATCGAACCGTTCGGTGGTCGAAAACATCGCGATATATTGCCTAGACATTTCGAATAAAAAGCAAATAAACTTTGATGACTTATCGCATGACCGGTGTAAATGATGTAAATTAACTCCTTATCATTTAAACCGACAACAGTGCCGGGAAAATTTATGCATTTTACTGTTATTATGTTTATCTCGTTGCACGACTACGCTGATCGCATAAATTTTCCCTGGGTTTCGTATTTTTTATGTCTCCCGGGTTCGCATTGAAAAATCGAAGTTACGACATTTTTTTATGCAAACAGATTATAAATATACAGTTTCTGTGTTTAAAAGTTGGTTGATATACAATATTGTGTATATTATTTTATTTTGAGAAACACTTTTAGGATTTATCGTTCTTTATATGTTCTGTACGTGTTACAAGTGTAATTTCCTTCTTTTATTTAAATAAAAGGCATCCTTTACTCTGTCCGATGTCTACTTCAGTAGTCTGACAGTCTGTGTATCACTCCGTCTGCTTTTAAGAAATTTCATCGATCACTAGTGTTTGTATTAATGCTGTCTTAATTTCTATCAAGATTTTATATAGAATCATTTATCTAATTAAGTCACTTCGTTACACTGCTGACGAAGTTATCCATAAAATTAGATTAAGAAAATAATGGTGTCATTAACTGCAATAAGAAACGTATCTTACAGCGTCATTGCTGCATTCACTGTAATAACTAAAAGGCTAGCAAGTAAAATATGAAATTATTTGCATGGAATTTCTGCTAAGACCGAATTAAGGTATTGTAGGGGGTGCGAAAGTTATGCAAGAAGCTTCTGCACGCTATTAATGCAAATTTGAGACGGCAATTCGAAACAAAGGCAAAACGAGCGACAATAGACGCGTCACGCTCAATTATCCCGGAACAAGCTTAGCCAGCGACACGTTCAACGATTAGCCCGTAATAATTAAACGCTGATAACCGGCATTTCCGTGTACGGTGGGAGAAAGCACTTAATTATTAATGAGTTCTCTAGCCGAGGTGACGCAGCTTGATGCGTAGAAGCTCGATGAGAATTATGCGTCGCCTTTAGACGACGATACGATAAAGTGCTCGAACAGCGAATGTACATCGACTATCGTGAATATCGCAGCCAGGAGGAAGTGTTCTTTAATGCATGCGATCGAGTGAGCAAATTTACAGCGTATATCACGACACACACTTCAACAGTAAGTCACGAGAACATGTACACCACGAATTCAATGAAATATAGGCTGATCCGTGACGGGTCAGTGGTGACCCACACTCATCAAATTTGTAGTCAAATGACACTAATTGTTATGAATTTTAATAAAATTTTGAAATAATTCATGCTTCTGATGTTTATAGTTGTGTTGAAGATGTAACCGAGTACAGATGTAATCGAAAATCAAACGATTTTATAATACATTAACGAATCACCACCATCTACGACTCGCGTAATTATTCAATGAATAACGGGTTGAGATAGAGTCCGTGAAGTTAGGATTCAACTATCCGCGAGGAAAAGTTTTGGATACATTAATTTCAACTCGTGCCTGCAGCGTGGTGGATATAAATCTTGCCGCTTGTCGAGAAATTCGTCCTCGACGACGGAAATTTCTTGTGTATTAAATTAGAAACGATTTTAAACGATGCCGTCGGAGTATTTTTCTACGTGGTTAATTTGAGAATACCGTCAATATGCATTTATTTGACAAAATATTAGACAATTCTATCTCTTTTCTCACAAATTGTGTACGTATAAAAATATGTTTATATTCAAATAGCGGTAAAAAATAAAATTATTTATGTCAATATTTTACAGTAAATATCTGTAAACTTTACAAGTCAGATAATTTGTCAAATTTATGAATTTAGATTTAATAGATTAAAATTTTGAAAGTAACTATTGACTAATCGCAGTTCACAATTTCCAGCACTAAAGAGAAACAGCGGATACCAAACTCACCCCAATTAGTGGGTTGTTTGTACCGCAAAACCGAAAAAATCCACTGTAGTGTTAACACGCTCGTTGCTACGCCATGCAAAAGTTTAATTTACTTGTACGTTCGTTTCCACATAGATGCACAGGGGAGCATTCGGTAACAAAATCGAATACAGGGATGATTGTACAGAAACTTTTATTCCGTGAATTTGTCGACGAATGACGTCAATGGTGCTCTGAAAAGGTGACGTGTCCCTGAATGCTGTTCGACTTTTACCCGATCTTTGTCCTATTTTCGCTACCCCTTCACACATTTCGAAACACGAACCTAACCTCGACTCAAAGAGCGAGTTTTCAGATCCACTGCATCGAGGACTCTCGTAAAAGAGAGTTTCCAATGTGTCGTAACATTAAAACGATTGTACGTTACAGAATTTTCAGGACAATCGATATTCGAATATGATAGAACTTTTCACTAGTAAAAAAAATTAAATCTAACGTCTAAAATTAGGTTCAATGTTAAATTTGATAGGATGTCAGGAATTTAACTGACAAGTGACATATTTCAGATTTGAAGAAGAAATTTTTGAGTACATCTACAAATGTACTAATGGTAAATATTTTTTTTATTCCTGAAGAGTAAACAATTATTTTATGATTAAAGTACAAACAGTTATTTTATGCTTAAAGTATAAACAGTATTTTATTCCTCAAGTACAAACAGTTACAGTGTACTTAAAAAATAAACATTAATTTTGCTCTCAAAGTGTAAAAAATACAGAAGTAGTATACACAAGGCGTGTAATTACAGTTGAACTATCACGAGTAGTACAACAAGTAAAACCGTTCGTTCGAACAAAACCCATCAATTATTTCTGTAAAAAAGATTCCCTTTATATTCGAAGCTTTTCTACCTTCAGTTTCGATACGTTTCACGATTTCACATTCGTTTCGAGGATTCTTGAAATCGCCGCGGGCGACCCGCGAGCGACGTAAAAGTGCACATCGTGCACAGGTTCAATCGGATGTTTATGCGACCGAAGAGAACGTTAAAAACCGCGTTTCCGTTGAAAATCGATACCCAGGCAACGTTATACCGGTTGAATGCTGAATTAGCCAGAATGAAAATAAACGAGACGCTGGTACGTTGAACGTTAAACGCGTTTCAGATCGACCTTTGTTATTTGAGTAAGCTTTTTCCACGAAGGCGAAATGAATTTTCGTATTATTCGCTACGCGTACCGATAAATCGGGTCCCCCCTGTAACTCGACTTTCCCATTGGCAGTATTTAAAAATACGTCACGACCGAAGCGTGAACAGGACCAGACCGAGCGAGACGAGGGAAACGTTGACGGTTCGTTCGTTCGTTCCAGATTGAACAGCCTGCCGCCTCGTATTTCGATATTGCGATCGCGAAATTGTCGACTCAATGGATCGGGCAATTTTAATGCCAAACCGAGTTGCGAATCCCGCAAATTTCCAATACACGCTCGCACGGGGCTGGTGCCATTTATCGGAAATTAATTACGGCTCGTCCGGACCGCTTAGCCACTTCTGCGATCATCCTAACGCTTCATTTCTCTCTTCTTACTTGAGACAACATCCACGCTTCGAAATTCAATTCTGTGCTTATTATTTCACTAATTTCAGATTTGGGAAATCCGAAATCTGCGAAGTTGAGTATTTCGGGAGTTAGAAAGTTGGCTTTTTGAAAATTGCGATCCGTGGATTTGGAAATTGGAGGATTTGTGGATCTAGATATTTTGAAGTTTGAGGACTTGGCAACTTGGAAATTTAAGAACTTGGAAACTTGAGAACTTAAGAACTTGCAATCTTCAAAATATGAAAATTTGAAAATTTACAGACATGAATACTAAGAAACCTGAAAATTTCCATAACAATAGCAGTGTGCCACCACCAAGCGTGACCAAGTAATACTGGCAATATAAATCTACTGTAACAAACGAAACCTTAACTGCACCTTTTCCATCCCTAAACCACGTGACACTCAAGTCAATAAAAATTGATCACCGCAAAAGGAAGTTAAAAGAAAAAATTGTTATGATACCGACATGACAACATGGCGATGTTAAGCTTACGAACGGCATTGTTTTAAAACGAGATTACTACGAATCGAATGGAGACAGTTGCGAAATTTTCACGTTTTTAGCCGAGTCGATGAATATTCAGATAGCCGTCGGATATCCAGAAAGTTTATCCTTCCGACGAATTCGTATAACCAAACTTTCCATGGCATCGATATTCTGTTGCGGTAAACGCAGCCGTCGAGCCCGCTGTATATTGCACTCTCGCCATTTACAATCGCGAGGACAGAAGCTCTCGCAGAAAATGCATTTACGCTGAAAACGCGATGACTCGACGTATCGGGAGTAGTTGGCCATTCGTTACCGATCCGTTTGTCGATACTATTCACGTAGAATTAATCGTTCGCAAAGTGCTGCGATCAGGTGTTTGCGAATCCTTTGGAAATTTATGATGTTTCGTGATATAATATTACATAATAAAATCTATTATTGTTTCGCATTATCGGTTGACAATAAACTTTCATAATTAAATATTTCGATGGTAACTTAATTTTCATTATTCACTAAATTTTTCATATAATCAGTATGGGGAGGTGTTAAATTTCTACCAGGCTCAACTCTGCATTATTAAAATTAATTGTACAGCATTTAAAAATACGGTGATCTTACAATTTACAATTTTATAATAAATCATGTTAATTATACTTTGACAGTAACAGGTCATAGATAGTTTCTGATAAGTATGAATTTTGATAAAATAGATCAATTGCAATGGTCAGACATTATGTCATCTGTCGTCAGCTTTCGGCAGTCTTCGTGCATCTTCGCACGCTACGAAGGGACCGCGTCATTAGCGCGCGAAGTATACACCAATTTAAAATGAAAAACAGATATCACTATTTGGTCGAGGTCCACAACATTTGCTATTAATTTGTCTATCCCATCTATCTTGAAAATATGATCTACTCAGGTAATTTTATGTTTCACATCACATACAATACTATTTGCCAATCAGTACAAAGTGTAACACCTAAAGTCAAACTGAACACGCTCCAGAGTTCAATAACTATTTAAAGCATATTTCAATCTGTCTTAACCGTTCCAGTCAATAATTACACACGAACTCTAAATTATTTTCCAAAGTAGAGCAGCGTGACCCCAAGTCGTCAAAAAATCGTTAATAATCGGAGCTAATTTAACCCGAGAGTCACGGTACGCGTGGTCATAAATAAATCACGGTTCGAAGGGTTTGAAAAGCTATTTACCGTTGCCAACAGAATGCATCTGGTCATAAATAACCAGGTGAAACAGCAAAGTATCTGAATGATGTTTGAAAAGAAGAAAATCATTATATCCAGCGGGGGGTGGTTCAGCGGGGAATAGAAATCAGTTCGCGAACTTTCCACGCCGCCATGCATTAATCATTTATCGGAATACGTAGAGGACAAACTTTTTCAATACCGTGCTCGTTTCAATGGCACAATAATATCATTCCATCTGTCCGGAGTTCTTAAGAGTGGTCGCTGTCTCTCTCTCTCTCTTTCTCTTTTCTCTCTGCTCACGGATTTACGGGGTTTCACCGGCTCGGTTATTACATACCCGGTGGCAAAGTTCACGAATCCAATAAACGGCTGGATACACCTCGAAGAAGATAAATGCTCGCTTCGGATTCCTCGTCACGATCAACGCCGAAAGAGCACCCCTCCTCTTCCGCCCTCTGTAATGGTACGTTCTTGTCGTCGAGACGAGGAATTCCCTTTTTACTGGCGTACGACAAGTTCGAGCACGAAGCCGAAGAAAGACGTCCACGGAAATACTGATCCACGGTTCGAGAGGTCGATACGGAAACCGCGAGACTGCCGGCTATATATGGAGCGAAATGAAACGAAGGAAATATCGCTTGCGACGAACGACTTCTATTCGATCAAATAACACGAACAACAGAGAGTCGTCGACAATCGCAATTACCTCCAGTCTTTCTGCTCTTTTCTTTCTTGCCGCCATTTTCTGAACCACGATAATGTACTCCCTGTACGTTCCTCTAAATATTCGCTTCATTTTATTAAACCTGTTCAGATTATTTTCAATTAAGGAAACTTCCTTTGCTAATTTTTATTTGTTAAATAGTGGTGCTTCTATAATTGTTGACAAGTTTCGAGTAAAGTATCTAAGAGTTTATACAGTGTGTGTAAACTGACAGTAAAATAACTAGAAAAAATTAATGTCCGTTTACGTATATAATTTCAGATAAAATTTCTGTCGGCAAAACTTCTGCATAACATAATAAGATCTCCAAGATGTCTTTTGTTAGACAAAACAAAAAAGATAAAATGGCAGGGAAATGTGTGTGTGAATAAATAATCGAGCTACCGTGTGCGGTGTAAAGAAGGGCAACGATTTATCTAGCGAGAAATTTACAATCCGACCCATTTTCCTTCGTTTCGATTAGCCTCTGGACATTCTACTGGTCAGTGGTGTCGTGACGTGCAGAATCTCGACCGCAATTCGATTGTCGTCGCTGCGGTGACGTACAGAATTCACACCGCAACTCGATTCTACCACCGCGAGTTTTCTACGTTACATACATATTCCGTGGACGTTTAATCAATGCATGTGTCCCCTATATAGCCATTAAACAGAGAACAACGAACGTTGTCGCGTACAGAGGAGACGAATCGTACGCGAACGAGGTCCAAAAACATTTTTGTTTGCCGCGTGAATTTTCTGATAATTGAATGGACCGGATTATCCGATGGATTGTTTCGACCTGATTTTAATATTCAAATACGGTTATTGTTTGCGGATGACGGGTCTGAAAAATTTCAAGCCGTCGCTGGCTCGGTCGCGAATGAATTTTTACCTTTGTTTACGGAAGGGGATGAAACGAATTGGCTTTGTACAATGTTGAACACGGAATCGAAAAGAAACATGCTGCTGTTTGATTAAAAAGTTAAAATTTAATCGGTACAGAGAGCGTTTTGTCGATTTCGATGGTTGGTTCTTCGAACGCGGTGCTTGGAATAATGTAATTAAACGCGCTATATGAACGAATATATAGCACGTGTATAAAATGCAGTTATAATTTCAAACTTTTTAATCAACGTTCCTTTATCACAATTTTGAGAGGGAATTTTCGAAGCTACGAAAATGTAGTGAAGATTTCAATGTTATTTTTAGATTCTCAAATTTTTTCATTTTCGAGTCCCCAACTTTCTCAATTTAAAATGTCGGTTTCTAGTTTATAATTTTTCAAAGTACCAAGCTTCCAGTAGTTCAAATTCTTAATTTTCCACATTTCTATATGCCTACGTTTCCACAAGTGCAAATTGTCGAATTTGTAAATGTCCAATCGAGCAAATTCCTGAACTCTGAAGTTCCCAAACATGAGAAATCCAAAATTCGTAAATCTCCAAATTCTCAGTGTTCTCAAACTTGCAACAACTTCTCAAATTTCCGAGTCTCTAACTCTTCTATTTCTAAATTTCTAAAATTCCTCCGATGCGAATCCCTTAATTCTTCTAATTCCTCTAATTCCAAAATGTCCACAGTCCCAAAGAAATTCCGGGTTGCAGCCAAATGCACGCAGCAGACGGCGTCAAATTCCGTGGATACGTGACACCTAAACGGGAGCATAAAAACCGCAAGGATCATAAATATCGTGAAACGTCGAATGGCGGACCGAAGTGGTTTGGAACGCGTTGGCACATTGTCTGTCCGCGTGCGCAAACAGGTCGGTGTTGGACGATCGTCGAGAAAGGAAGCATCAACAACAAATTTCACGGACGATGATCGGCGAGATTAATCGCACGGTGGAATGAGATATCAGGTGAAGCGGACCGTAGCATAATCGAATGCGAGCATACGTACGTGGCAAGCTGTATAATGCGATATCGCGCGTCTAAATTAGGGTCTGAAACGTAATCATTCATGCGTGTCAGTAATGCCGCGAAACGAGATTCCGCTTGGTGCGTCGGGTCAAGTAATTTAATAATAATTATTCTCTGGCATGCACGCCGCGGACCACGCTCATCGTCGCTCGCGGACGAGCCCCGTAAATCACCATAGAACCCACCGTGAGGAGCTCCATTCCCATGAATCGTGATTTAACCAGTGCTAAACGACCGAACACCTACGATCCCACCAACTTTGCCCGTGGATCGCGTGCGCAGGGACCAGGGTGTGCATCGGACGGTGCATGGGTTGCTTCCAAGGAAATTCACCATGAAGTACTGGTTCGAACCCATGCAAATGAATACATAGGTTCGGTATAAAGAGGAACTCGAACACCCATTATCCTAATGACTTAATATTCGAACGCTCTGTTCTATTCAGATCACCCTTTCGAAGATTGAAAATCACCTTTCTTGAATAGAAAAGTCACCTACCAAAGACAGAATAGTCTAAAAATTCGTAGAAGTAATTGAAACCCTTCTGATATACAGAAATTGATCGCTGTAGCAGGTAAAAGATCGAAGTCAATACGAAAAGTCTCATAATTAAATAAAATGTCATGGCTAAATTGCCTCTTATTTCGAACTCCATTACGACTGAAAATAGAGTGACATTTATTCGTTTAATTCGATTAAACTATCAGAGATACGAGTGAAATTTAAACTTTCGAGGAGCGTTGTAACAATTTTACGTCCTCTGCGGGAGCTATTTCGAGGTCCACTCAAGGTTCTAATTATAAAAGGCGTTTAAAATTATCGCGCGAATTAACCGGAGTTCTTGCTTTAGGGCGCATCCAGCAATAACTCGAGTTTCCCAATCATCCGAAAGATTTCGTACGTTCGAGCGATTCGGTGCGAGGCCACAAATCGTCCCGCAGAAATCTAGGAAGCAAGTTGGCCCCTTAATAACAGAAATTCGCGGGATGTCTCGAATTCATAAGGAGCCTGACACGTTTCGAGGCTATCAAGCTACACCGTGTATCAGAAAAGGCGATCATTCCGTATTCGAAATTCGTTCGAGGAACCTGCACGGTTTCACGAAGCGGAGGTCCGTTTTCTCGACGAAAACCGAGGGAGCACGTAACGCGGCTAACTTGCAAATTCCTTCCAGAGGGAAGCTATCCCGCTTTCTCTTTGACCGTTTCGCTGTATGTCTTATCTCTTTCGTCGATTGACTGCGTCGTGACTGCTCGCGAACCAACTTTTCGCTATCTTTGCCGGTACGTGCTCTCCAGGTGAAAAGAGTTCGATAAAGGTAATAGTTTACCGGGTTCGCTCGATGGAGAGGAGAAACTCGAAAGTTCGTGTGGTTTCTCCGCGTCCGTTGTCTCGCGGACCAGTGTTCCAGTCAACTATCCACCAAGATCTTCGGCTTCCGTTTACGCGAACAACGACCAAACGAAACGACGGAGCTCGTCTTGTTACCACTCCGTTTGTTTCTCTTCGTAAAGGTAATAACGATCTGAGGCTTTTGCGTCAGCGAGCAAACGATCGCTTTCGTGCGGTCGTTCCGAAAATTCATCGCTCTCCATGTTTTCACGGTATCGAAGATCGGGGAAATTCAGCAAGGAAGAATGTTACGCGACTCTTCGGTGTTTGAGGAACTCGATACGTTCGAGTAAATATCGATATCAAAATGGTTTTTCTATTTTTGTTTGTTAATATTACCAGCTCGCGTGCAATAGCTGTATCGTTGCCGTTATTGTAAAACGATATTGTTGTTCTGGGGTCTCACGGATATGGATTCCTTAAATTTCTTGCCTCCAAATTTCTGAATTCAAAAATTCAGCTTTCCAGCATGAAACGAGGTTTTCAGCACAAAATTTCACATCGATTTCTTAATTTTTCATATTTTCGAGTTACAAAATTAAGACTTTACTACATCGCCAGATAATCAAGCTAACAAAGGACGAAATTTCCAGATTTTCGAGTTATAAAATTACTAAATAACCAAATTTCCATGGGCCTACTTTTCCAAATTGCCCAATTACTAAATCCCCAGATCCTTAGATTCCTAAGTCCTCAAATCCCTAATCTCTAAATCTACAAATCTCCAAATTTAAAACTTTTCAAGTTCCTAAATTCCCAAAGTCCCAGATTCCCAGATTCCCAAATCCCCAAATCATGAAATCTACAAATCACCAAACCCCAAATCCACAAATCACCAAACCTCAAATCCCCAAATCCCCAAATCTCCTAATTCCGAAGTCCCAAATTTTGCAACGATTTAAACTCATCAACAAGTAACAATAATTTGCCTAATTTTCAATTCACGAAAATTGCATTCGACAGAGTACATTAGAACATTATATCAAAATTGTGTTATATTTAATAGTTCAGAACTAAACATACATAGAGATGAGCGCATATTGTAAAGGACGTCGGTGCAACCATTGTCTCGCACTACTTGCATTCCGCTTCATTTCTCTCGGTGGTCAGACACAGCAGAGATCTCGATTCAATTTATCACGCTTGACTTTATACGTCCACGTTGAAGTTAGTAACAATCAAACTTTCTATAAACACCACCTTTGTTAGGTTACCTCAGATACATCGAAACAATCTGAGAATAAACGGACATCTCGTGTTCCAGTTCTATTTGAAGTAGCTTCTGTCAATAAATTAGTCCATCAACCGAAAACCGTGATTAACCGAGTACGAATTTAGTAGATACCGTATCCGTAAATTGCAGTCCAAAATAACCGTTTCGTACGAAATTTTTAAGTTTGCACAAAATTTATACTCCAGAATAAAATGCAGTCTGAGAGTAGATGTTAAACCGGCGTCGAAACAGAAAATTTAGCGAACGGTGAAATTTTCTTTGGCTCTCGATGGCGGAATTTTTGTATACGAGAATTTACTGTAGGTTTCGCCGCGAAATCAGGTGTAAGTCGCGGTGGAGGAAACAACGCGCTACTGTTAATGCCGGAAACCACTGCTCCGCGTAACTGGAGGCCACAGGAGACCGCAGCAGCTTAAAAGCACTAGTCAGAAATGCGTATAGCAATCTACAGACTCCTGCATTGCGGCTGTTTAATCGAAAAATTCCTGAACACGGTAAATTGGATGGGATACAATTGAATTTCAAACGGTTAAATTTACTTTTCTTCGTAATATTTTTTTGCCGGAAACTAACTGCGAATGGGTTGATTACTGCGGGACACACCTGAAGCTGACGGTGCAAATTGATTAAGTAATTAGTGACAGATGAAAAAGGACGATTTCAAATAATTCTTCTAAATTCAGTTATTATTTCTTACAAATTTTCTTTTTCAATTTAAAGCTACAGTTAGTTAAAGTACTTTTACAATCAATACATTTACACTTTTGATCTCCATATTAATTTCTGACAGATGTTTTGACAAGAGGCTCTTATAAATATATTTTAAATTGAATGTCTGAATTGGGAGATTGAATAATAATAAGATATTCGACTATACATAATAGATCAGTTACGTATTTATACAATTTATTCTTTGCTAACGATTTTAAGGACAAACTTTCTAACAATTTTTTATTAAAAAAAGGAGCAACTGTATTACATAACATTTGTTATATTAAATTATGTTACATTGCTTATCTAGTAATTACACCCTTATTTAAATCCTCAATTATTACAATAAAATTTACAATCGCAGCCCCCGATACTTTTCCGATATACACGTTCATTATCAGTGCGCCAATTAACTTGTTCATTTAATAAATCACAGTTATCATCTGCGATAATCGAGTAGGAGAATCGTTAAGGATCAATCGTGAATTTAGTAGGAGGAATACACGCTCGTGACGGTAATTCCTCTCACGTATTTACCAGCCTCTAATGGAAACCGTCTCTCAGCCAAGAATTGGATAAAGACCGGTACAAAAGCTCGCAGCGTAAAGCTTTGTGACACAAGCTTTGCTGAATAAAACTCGTCGTCTGACAATTTTTATTCCGGTCGACACGCGCGTAACTGGCTCCCTCACTTTCTCTCTCTCTTTCTCATTCGTTCGTTCCTGTCGTATGATGAAACAAAGAAGAATCTCTCTTGGGAGACCCGGTATAAGCTCCTACTTGCGGCAAATGTGATTATATCGATCGTCATTGTACGAGTACAAAGACCGTGGATAAATTTACGAGAATGACCGAATTAGTCAATGAAGATCGTAGCATTCTTTTTAATTCTTACTCTTCTGATTTTTAAATATCAACTGTTACGGTAGTTGATGTTCGAACGAAATTTCATATGGGTTTACTTATTGTCTGCAATCTCTGAATAGGCAAGTTTTTAAATTTCGGAACTCTTGAGTTTAGAAATTTTTTAAGTCTTTGAACATTCAAAGTTGCTGCATTATCAAGTTCACAAATTTTCAAATTTCCAAATTCTGAAATTTGCAAGTTCCCAAATTCTGAAATTTTCAGAAACTTCCCAAGTCTCAAAAATCCAAAGTAATAATTTCTAGATTTCCAAATTTCCAAAATTCCAAATCCCCAAATTCCCCAGATCCTGTAACCACCACCTTCTCAAATTCCTCAGATTCTATAACCACCGCCTTCTAAAATTCCCCAGATTTTACAATTTCCGAATCCCATAATCCCCAAATCCTACAAAACCCTAATTCTCCAAATTTTACAATTCGCATATCACGAAATCTCATAATCCTCAAATCCCTAAATACCCCAATTCCCACATTCCCCAAATCTCACAATCCCCAAGTTCCCAAATTTCCTAAATCCCAAAATCCCTAAACTCCTACATCGCCAAATTTCCAAATTGTTAAACTTCCAATTTTGCAAATGACATTATCGAACAATACAGAGAGTCTATCATTCCTAAGTTTACCCTGCCCACAACCAGTCAAAGTGAAACAAGAAGCGACACAGCACGTACTGTATATTTTATCTGCCACGATGAACTTTTGTACCCGACATGGCATAAATAGAAAATTGCAGATGAATCCTGAGAAGTTTTTAAGCGTCCGATGTAATAGAGCACGATGCTTCGAGCGGAAGGCATCAGCCATATTTTCTTATTTCTGCCGACTTTATATGCATTTTTCCGATGGACGAGCGCAAATATTGAAATGAGAGGATGCTCGGTTTAAGCCGGGAAGAGAAGAGAAAACGAGATTCCGCGGGGCTTAATGGATCTCCGCTCCTCGTGAAAACATTTGCATTTCTTCGTGGTATTCCACGTTTGTACGTCGCGTTTGCCGAGAAATACGACAGGTCCCATTAAATCGTATTTATCTAAACTTTTCCTTTTAATCCTGCAACTCCTTCGCGGATTTTCCACTTTTCGAGCACTCGTCGGTGATCGCGTGACAAATAAAAATGTCCAAATTTTCGACTCGAGCTCGCGTTTTAACGGTGCTTCTAATCGAAAGCATCTCTGACCCACATTACGAGAACCATTACTTGGCCGGCAACGTTCCGCGCCGATACAAATGGATTTTTAATTACGGCACCATTATTATAAAGTTCCGCTTGTAACGACGTCGTGGGAAACCCGGCTCTTTGTTCGCCGCGCATTAAATCCTATCGCGTATTTATCGTTTTCAATTGTGCGACCAAATTAACAAGTTATTTCTCGCGTCATCGATCTTACGGTATTGCCGTCATTGTGTTAACGTTGCCGGCTAAATAAGAGATGGTATCGGGATCCGATAGCGCGAACCGCGGTTTGATCGTATCTTCGTTTTGTTCTCTATCGGAAAATCGCTGCTAACTTCCGACTCTTTCTGTTTACAACAGCGCACATCCAACGTGCAGTCTAACCAGGAAACTTCTCCTCGCTGTAAACGCGAATCTCCCGGTGAATTTGCTTCGTTATTTAACCCTATTGTCACGGCAAACGCTCCAGCTTGATTGCGTCCATTTCTGACAATGCCTCCTAACGAATTGCTACGAATTTTGCCATACGATCTGAACTTTCGAAAATACTG
This sequence comes from Megachile willughbiella, assembly GCA_945859595.2. Taxonomy (NCBI): domain Eukaryota; kingdom Metazoa; phylum Arthropoda; class Insecta; order Hymenoptera; family Megachilidae; genus Megachile; species Megachile willughbiella. Next base: position 6,182,083 of record OX243797.1, on the reverse strand, counting down.
CTGATTTGTTTCAGAATTTTGACATTTTCTCTGTTTCAATTTCATACTTTTTTTACTTTCATACTTTGATGACGGAAGAAACTGGAAACGTTTGTTTTCGGTCACTTCATGTGGACCATCTTCTACTTAAATGAGTAGTTAGGTAACAGACCCACGAATCAATGACAATATCCTTATACACTTCAACTGAGACTTGTCTCGTTAACTGACCGGAGAATTGTCTTTGTTAAAAACCGTGTGGATGTAATAGTTTAGCGAAGAGTTGCGTAGCATCAAAACTTTGTTCTACACGAAAGCAACTAATCAATAAATACAATCTTCTTACACGTCAACTGAGACTTGTCCGATCAACTGACCGGAGAATCTTGGAGTCCAATGGAGTTCAAAACAGAATTGTACAGAGTCACAGTTAAATTGCTATGAGACTTACAAGGTAATTTCATAGTATTATAATTAAATCCTTGGACACGTCGATCTCTCCACAAATGTAGAGGATTATCTGCGCAATTTACTGGTAAAGCGGATTTCTGGAGTCAACATAAAACAGATCGAGCATTTAGACAAACTTCACGAGATTTTGAGAGCTAACTAAAACCGTGTTATCGAACCGCAGATTTGAGAATACTTTCGTTCCATTTGGCGGAAATATTCGTTCACGAAAGAGGATTCCGTGCACAATCCCGTAGACATACTCGGCCGAGCATTCGCGCGTAGTTGTAGCTTGATGGTTGGTTTAGAGCGAGGAACGTTTGAAAATCCCGAGCAAAGTTCGAGAGAGGTTAGTAGAGTAAACGCGGCACGGGTCAACCGTGGCCCGCGTTCCAAACTTCCATGCTGTACGTTTTCATTTCGAAACTCGGGATTCTGAGAGGGAAATATTCTAAGCGGCATCAAAGTTTCGCCGACAATAAAGAGATCAAAGGATGGTAGGTGGTGCAAAGAGAAGAAAGGCGCCGAATGAAATGTGTACAGCTACACGCGAAGGTGTTGAATTGTTCGTGATCTCTGACCCGTGAATCGTCGTGAGAAAAACACCGTGTTGAAAGAGTAATCGGCAGCTGGCCTCGTGACAAACGAAAAAAAAAAACAGTAATTACAAACACGTGTAACACACAGCTCTCTTCTCGGCTCTGTCTCATTTTCTATCCGGACGTTCGAGTTACGGCGTTAATAAGTCCGCTGTTTGAAGAGCGTCAGACAAGAATCATCATTTGCTAGGTTTCTAGGTAACCGGAGTACCTCCGCTAAAGATTCTTTCAATGAAAACCCAGCTTCTCTGATGTCAAACTTGCCGTGTTGGCTTGTATAAAGAAAGGGATACTGATTCTTAAAATGACTGTTATTTGAAGAGCCCTTCTTAAGAGTTGATGTTGATAAGCAGGCTGCAATGTTTATGCATTTGAGATACATGAGACTGCAATGTTCATACACTTATGATACATCAATATAGTAAACTATTTAATATATGAAATTTGCAGGTGATATGTTAAATCTTATTGACACATTTAATACCGTTCCTTGATTGAAAACAGATAACATGGGATAAAATACCTATTATGATTGAAAGAACATTTCTATGAAATGTCTGAAGGAAAATTAGTATGAACGAAAGGTCGCGTTAACTGATCGCCGTTCGGGTCCATACGATCAGTTACCGTGAGTGGTAGCAGATTTTTCTAACTTACTGAATTTAATGACCTCTTCCTGACGATAACTTATGAATTCTACCTCGAGAAGTAAACGGTGATCAATAGTATAACCAAATTGGTTATCAAAGAAAGGTTGTAAAAATGACGGTAGAAAATGGTGGTAGGAAGCCGGTACGAAATGACGCGTTCGCTCGTCTTGATCGTTAATATCCCGTAATCTCAAGACGTAGGAACGTGACTACCGGTGCTAGTAGCCTTCTCGCAACAGCCTCAGGAATTATGGATGCGTTCCACTTCCGGCAACGCGCGAAACGCGGAAGCGTAATGCTCACTCTTCCTCCCCCTGTGTTCCAGGGAACCCATCTCGTCGTTCCTTCCTGCAGAACGTACGAGCTTCGCGTCTACTCGCGTCGAAGTTGGCAACAGCATCTGGAGCGTTAAGGAGAATGAGCGATGTGCCGGTGTCTTGCGGTGTGATGGATCGCCCAATACCAGCCAATATGCAGTATTGCGCGGGGAGTGTGGCAAACTGGTATCCATGCATCAAATCGCCGCTAACCGGAAAGGGTACGGCCTCGTCGCGTATCACGGATACGATGTAACACACCGATGTCCGTACAGTTTCTCGTGGTCAGGTTCTTGTCACATCCCTTCTGCCGGCCGACCACCACCGGACGAACCTATGGTCGACCATACGGCGCTGCATGGCTGCTACACCGGACACGCACCGCCGTAATTTTCCATTCTCTGTTCGCTGCGAGAGAATCGATACAGGGCCGCTCGAGAAATTGTCCGATGCAGATGTCGTGGAGATTCACACGAACTAGAGCTGCTACAGTAACGTAGAAAGTGGAGTAGGTATTGGTTTTTTGGAATGGACCGATGGTGGTGGACGAGGGACATTTTGTGTCCGGCGCGAATCAGAAATTGTATGTAAGTTCACATTTTAATTTTAAGTTAGCTGGAGGCTGGTTTGTGGAGGTTGGATAGGGGACATCTTGTGTATTGAATTTAGAAATTTTTTATAAGTTGACTATGAGTTCGAGAATTTGATAGTCAAGTTTGAAGATCTAAATTTCCAAATCTTTCGATTATAAACCATTTGAATACCCAAATTCTAGGATCTCCATTCCGTTAAGTCTTTAAATCCTCAAATTCCTCAGTACCCAAAGTTGAAATCCTCAAATCCCCAAATCCCCAAAATCCCAAATTCCTAAATACTCAAAGTTCAAACTCCCGAATCTCCAAATCCCTACATTCCTAAATCCCACATTCTCTAATACCCAAATCCCCTAATTTCCAAATTCCTATATTTTCACAATGCATAAAATTTCTACTTAGGCCAATGGTGACACAAATCCATAGACTAATTGTGCAATTTTGTAACGTTACTGTGGTAAAAGCGGTGAACGCGAAGAGTAAAGAAAACTGCTATTTTTATTCGCGTTCACTAAAAGGATGGTTTTCTTGGAAATACAGTAAAACTCTCTAGCTATAATGCGGGCGTCTCTCGATATATACAGAGTAATTCGAGACACATATATACTGTCGGCTATAGTGCGGTCGTAAATTAACTCTGAAGCGTATGGTCGATAAAGAAGAATATTTATCAAATACTCTATCGAGTACTAGAAGAGTATAAAACTTGTCATTTATCGTCACCTAATACTGCAAACATACACGACAAATTAATCACTATTAATAAAAATAATTATCGTTAATTCTGTAGTGTAGAAAAGTTACAAACTACGAATGTAAATATTGATTCAAGTTAAGTATGACTCAACGATTCCCGCTAAACAGAAAAAAAATGGAGACCGTGATGAAGTACAAGGGTTAAATTATGCCCCCACAGTTCTAGAAACTTTGCAAACCTATGATCACCGCGACCATAACCGTTATTACAGGTTAGTTCAGCTACTTCCCTGAAAAGTTCATTAAAATCAATCGTGCAGTGTTCCCGCGTTTCCTTGTTATTTAATATCAAAGCTGAAGCACGATCCGAAGTTGAACTTGTCATTAGCTTCGAGGGAACACGACACAACGCGAGTTTCGTTTAATTAAAATTAAAGACAGGCTGACGGATCCGTTGAATGAAGTAACCGTGTCAGACGTCTGGGACTATTGTTACTGGTAATTAGATAAAGGATCCGAACCACACGAACGTCCGTGCAAGAGCGACGCGTTACAAGCGGTTTCGAAATGCTCGAGATAACGGTACACGTTACACGATCTCGATCTCGAAACTTCTCCGCTCGAAATGTCGCGTAAAATCGACTTCACGCGATCGTTCTTTTAAAGGGAACGCGACTTGTAATTATTCCGCTCGTGATGAAACGATCGTGCTTACGCTAAATTCGTTTCGAATACACGACTTTAATTGCAAACCTGTCTACTAATTTTAGCGGTGAAATTGCTGTTAATGATACACTGCTGGTTGCGTTGATTGTCAATCACTTACGGAAATTTTAATTTACAGTTTCCGATCTCGCAACTTTTGTAACTTTGTTTTTGCACTACTTTGCTGGTACTTCAAACGAGATTTAATATCTAAGTTATATTATTCGAGCCTTTTTATTTACGTTTGAACATGAAATTTTAATTTAACTTGAGGCGTGGAAAGTTAATTTTAAACAGTAAGTGTGTTAGGCTGGATTAAAAGCTTGAATAAGGATCTAGCGTGAGATTTGTTTTTATCGTGTTTGAGCTTCAAATCTAATCTAACATAACTTTTAACAGAAATAATTAAATTTTTGTAATTAACACTAACGAGGTGTACATGTTTTAGTTACAAAGTAGTAATTGGTTGCAGCAGTGGTGCACCAGTCAGATGAAAAACAGGGAAGATAAATTTGTCTCTGAGGTTTTAGAACTCATCTTGCTACAAGTGTATCTTCACTCTCTTTGGTTTGTTACATATGTGATTCTTCCATAATAGAAATACTCTATAATTTTCCCTGTTGTGACGTTTAACAAATACACTCTTTCAATATCAAAGACTCGTCAATCGACTTTGCAATTTTCCGAAATGGTACTCAGAACCAAGTACATAACGCTTGCCAAACGGTTCCACTTAAATGATCTAATAGAAAGAAAATATCGATCGCGTCACCGTATGATCCTCGTAGAAGACGTATCTGAATAGGTCAAAGTCGAAGAGAGGAGAGTAAAATGGACTTACCGGAAGGTGAGAGTGGTGAACGGTCTGTAGCTCTTGTGGCTGTTGACGTCGTGCATGGGGGTGCCCCAGAAGTCGTTGTTGAGAATACTGGTCCAAGGTGTTTGCGCGAGCACGTCCTTGTTCCTCACAATCGCCGGTATATCGTCGTGCACGAAATCACCGTTTAACGCGTTCAGGTAGCAAGCAACGGCCACCAGAGCCACGGTCGCGTACAAGCACCATCCGGGTGGTTCGTTTCCGTCCGCGTCGTTGTAACCGCCACGACCGACCCTCTTGTTGTTCTGGCAGCAGCAACCGGCGTTGCTGTTGTTTCGTCGCCGCATGATTCACCGGTAACGCCAGCTACCACAACGTCGCACAAAACGTTCAGGGCTCAACGTTCTGCCACGATCGTCGGGGATGATCACTTTCATGGAGCCACGAACGCTTTCACAACGACGTTATCTGTCGCGCTGATAGAACGTCGCGTAACGAGCGCGCGGTCGATCGTGCCGCGATTCGAGGTTAGATCGCATCTCAAGGACCGTGACGACGACAACACCGACATCGGTTAAAGGACGATACGCGGCGCGGACGCGTGCAGCCCGCTCGTAATTAGACGAGCACCGAACGCTCGCTCGATCGAGATACCTAAAACAACCTCGAGCGACGCTCTTATTTTTCTTGCGGACGAAATCCAGCTGGGATCGGCGGGTGCGCTTTGCTACCTGCCGTCAGCTCGCGTTGCACTCTTCCATTTACTTCAACCGGGCTACTTTGAGCATTCGTTGCCCTCGCGGTGAGCTTGATAAATGACTGCGGAGGTTCATTATTTACCCTGCCGGCGCGTCCAATGTGTCCGCTCTAAAGAGAAACGGGTTTCGCGTGAGCTGATTGCTCTTCCACAGATAATAGTTCTTCGCGTGGTGCTCGTTCGTTCCCGGATTGTCCCCGCGGGAATCCGACCGGACAGCCTTCTCTTTTTTTCCGCCTCGCTCTATCTCACCTCGATGCCTCGTTTTCTAGCCGGTAACGATGTAACAGCTCGTTACAGTCGCGGCTATCGAACTTGTTACGTCACCGATCTACGGGAACAATTCAACCGGACGACTCGCGCGAACAAAGAAGTCGGAACGGGCTCGCGTGCAACGGCTCCCTAGATCTTGGACGTCAACGAACGCTCGTGGAAGCCGAGTTCCCTTTAAATGTGTTCCCGTTTCCGCGTTTTTTGCGATTATTCCCGCACGAATATCGACATCTAGGAACTTTCTACAGCACGCTTCACGCCACCTTTTTACACTTACACCAGCGTGTGCGGCGGAACCGTTTCCACGTCGCGATCGCGTACTCTTTCCATCTCGATCAGAGATATCGATGCCCCGTTCCGGTCAGAGATATCGTTTCGGGATAACGCGGTACCGTTAATTCCACGCATATCCGTCTTCGGCTCACTCGATGATCTCGTCCGTTTTCGACGAACGCCGCCGGACGGTGAAAAACGAGCAACGACAGCGGCAGACACGCGCGAGAGAGAAGCGGCTGTATGACCCAGATACTCGCGATGGTGGCCCGGGCTCTTCTATAGCCGCGAATTTCCTATGCATACAGGTTTACGCGGCTGGTCGCATCTGACCGGAGGCGCAACTTCGAATTCCCTGCAGTGCCGCCTTTTTTCTTCCTTTCTTCCTTCTCCACCCTTCGTTTCCGTTGCTCGACAGTTTCGATTCCTCCACCATTCAGCCGTGCTACTTTCACGCTCCCCGTTTCGCGGCCTCTCGCGTCGGACAATCGAATCTCTGGCCCGGTACCGCTTCGCCTCTTCTTCCTGCTTTCGTGACCGCGGAAACCTCTTTCTGCCCACTTGAATCTTCTTTACACATTCGGGTGAGTTGGAGCGATGGTCCACGATCGTCGGAATTCAAGTGTGAACCCTTTTTTTACGACGCACGCGTTACAAGGTTACAACAGGTTGATCCGACACTGGTCACGGAGGCTCGACGTGACATGCTCGCGATCAATCGCGAAAGATCGATATCCGATTTCACGCAATCGATCGATGATCGATCGATCTAAATCCACGTCAATGTAAACGAAGTACACCCCGATCGTCGTTACCGAACTAACCCGAACGCAACTCAACGAACTGCCGAACGAAACTTGCCGATCGAAGATCGTGCATCGCGAACACGCGACCGCTTCCTTGTGGAATCCGAGCGGATCGTCGCGATGACGATAAGCGCAAGACTAAAGGACGACGGCATCCGCCCGGTTATATACCCGGCGCACTCTGACCCGCAAAGCCGCGCCCGCGCACCAGCCACCCCTGGGCTTTTCCCTCTAGTCCTATACACCTGTCTCGCTCGCTCTTCCTCGACTATCTTCCGTTTACCATCGTCGTTCGTGCTTGGTCCCGCGTTCTATGAGTCTCGTGTTTGTTTACCTGCATCTTTTCCCGAAATCTCACTTTGAAATCGAGTCGCGAGCACCGGGATGCCCCTATGGAACTTCCGTTCGAAGAACCGTGGACGATGACACTGTTGTAATCGGTTACGGCCCTCCGATGATCGCGAACATCGGGGTGCACGCTGCGTGCACCAGATGACATCTACAATTTTTTTATACGGGGAATTTTGCGGTGAAATTTGGAAACTTGGGGCTGGAAGTTTGGGGGTTTGGAAATTGAAAGTTTGGGATTTTGAAATTTAGGGAATTAGGGATTCTGTTATTTAGAAATTTGTAGGTTCAGGAATGTGAAGGTTTCGGGATTTTGGATATTTGGGAATTTAGGGGTTTGCAAATTTACAAATCTAGGAATCGCAGATACAAAGATTTGGAGATTTGGAGATTTTAGAATTTACAAATTTAATACTTCTAAAATTTAGAAATTCGGGATTTTGAAATTTGGAAATTTGGCAATTTTTCAATTGCAAAATTTGGAACCTATGAATCTATCAAACGTTCAAATATTAGAAACCTGGGGACCTAGACAAATCTAGAAACCCAGTTAACTAAAAATTTGAAAGCAAAAATGTTATATTTACAAATTGAAAAATCCGCTCGCACATCCATGTGTCGCACCTCGCGGGCACAGTTGCCCCAGTTAAACGGATTTCTTGATTGAAAATCGAAATATGACAGGGAAAACAGAATAAATAGTAAGTTTATCAAAAAAATCGGCGAAGGTAAAAGTGATGATTTTTTTAATATCTCGTGACAGTCAGACTGGTTCGTGGAGCGGTGATATTTAAAAAATTTGGACATCTCTGTTATTGCAGTGGAAATTGTGAATCGATGTGTTAACGCATCCGGCAGCGAGCACGCAATGTTCTCTTTTTTATTTAAACTCAAAAATATTGTGAATTGATAACCATGCATTTTTACACGAATTTTAACATGGTTTCTTTTATATATATTGTTACATCAATATATGCAATCTTCTCGTTGAACAGTTGTAAAATAATTTTACTTATTGGGCAGGATTTACTAGTATAATTTACTAATTAATTTTAATGAACTGTATTGCTGCAATTTATTAGTCACATTTTAATAAATGTTCAACATGATTTATGTTTAACCTAACAAGTTGACCGTAGTGTCATATGTGACTGCCGGTGCAAATTTAGTAAAAATTAATAATTTATAGGGAAAGTGGACGGAAGGAGCTTTGGGGACTCTTAATGCTGAGACAATGATGTACAATATCGGATGAAATTATGAACTTGTAACCTTAATAATCTGTGTTGTAGCGTGTCTGACCACAAACATCAGTTTCCACTATGGCGGTCAAATGTTGCAAACTCAGTTCAATTATTTATTTATAGGAAAAGGAAAGAACTAAAGGCTCTTAATGTTGAAACAATAATATACATCAACAGATTAACAGATGGAACTGAAAGATTGATTATCCTTGTATTCTAGTGTGTGAACCCAGACATCATCACTATGGCGTCCACCGCGTTAACAGAAAGCGAACACAGTAAATGCTCCAGTAGCCCGAAGTTGTCGAACAGCAATTTGACGCTGACAAAACATCGTACAGCAAGGGCTCCCTAAATCGACAATTGAATTCACCTAAATCGTTAGCGCAGCGATCGTTCTTCGTTATTACCTCTCGAAATGCGCATTCAGGATTACGAAGGACCGAACGATGAAGCGAATCATGGCACTCGAATCAGCGAACGTATTGACGATACGAGCTCGTTATGACGGCGATGATGCGATAACGAGCATGTCGTGGTATGGCTTAGCAAAGTGTTACAGCGTTCGTTTCGAAGTTTCGATAAAGGCATCGTTCGATGTTCCTTGTCTATCGTTGTCAGGAAGCCATCAAATGCGTTCGAACAAAAGTGGAATTGCGATTATGATAAACGTCGAACGAGCTCGTTACAAAACGATACCGATTGTCGCGAGTGACAAGGTCGAAGGTATTGTTCGTGAAACGAATTGACACCAGTTTTTCGACGCCACAGTCTGACAATCCGAAAAAATAAGCCACGATCGATCATGGAATTTCGCAGCGATAGAATCGACGACGCTTTATCATCGGAACGATTTGTTGAATCAGATATCCGCGACAACTAATGTTTAAGCCCGAATACAAACACCTCATGACTAACTAAGCAACCATACGATTCGGCGGATTAACGCGATAAACATAATAAACGAGAGAAATATTTTGCTATATCAAATATCGACGCTCGGTTATAAAATAGCGTTAGAACTTTAGCACTGCGCTCGTTCGAAGCTACAACCGACCTGGGCATATTTATGCAACTGCGATCGAATCCTGCGAAATATATCTTCTAAGCATATTTTGTATATTATATGGTTCATATGTTCATTGCAGACTTCGATGTAAATGTTTAAACACCCGTCTAGACCATAATTATTTAAAGTCACTCCACACTTCTATCTTGAGATTGCTGCGTTGCATCGCGTGACTCCTACATAAAATTATTACTGTTCTGACTAAAATGATTATTTCTACAATTACAGTTATTATTCTATCCGAAATTACTATTTTACCAATACACACGGGTGATCTCTGATCATTTTGACCGAGGAAGACACGTGATCACAGAAAGTCTTTCGTGAATTTTAGATCTTATTTAATATCTTTTTGTACGTAACGAATATTGTTACAGAAGAAAAACAATTCAGCTACGGGTTATAATAAGTGAATTAAATAGGGATTTCTGTGTCAAAGGAATAGTTCCGTCGATGGGGTCAGTATCTCAGTTCCGAGCATTTAATAATGCATCCAACCGACGTTGGTGTAGCGTCCCAAAGGGCCGAGTAGGTTTTCCAACGACCGTGAAAAGGTGTCGGTGTCTCATGTCGCAAATGCAATTCCGTCGTGTCCTCTGAAAGGCAGACGGCAAGGAAAAGACTTCGTGGCAATTTCGCGAAGAATGCAGGTTGGTCTGTCTTTTGCTCGCGAACGTTCGCTCGCCTCTGCCTCGAGTCGCAGTGCGGTTCAAACTTTTCGCTCGAGCGTAACAGGAAGATCCGATTAGGAAACAGATGGACAAGGAATTAGCATCGCAAGCAGCAGTCGTCATTCCGAAAGCACGATTACCCGCTCCCCTTCAAAGGATTATTAACGGGAATCCAGATTTCCTGTTGAGCCCAGCTTTTTAATCATTTCTATTGCTTCCACGTATCGCGTGCGCGATTCAACGTTTCCGCTTTTACTTGGAACGACTTAATCGTAACTTTACGACGAAATACTTTCTTGGAAAATATAATAATTTATTCTTTCAGCGCTGCTGCTTATTCTCAGATTTTTTATGGATTCTTGAACAAGGCTTTTTATTCGCTCACACTTTTCCAGATGAGTTTGAACTTTTCTTTCGGTATAAAAAATAAATTTTCGTTAGGGACTTCCTATCTTGCTTATTCCGCTGCTTTTAATCTTTTACACCCCGAGTGTTAAGTAGAACCCGTAGAAAATCCTTCCATTTATTCCCAATAAATCATGCAGTAGTTGAACGTGCGAATTTCGCCAAAAAATTTAATCCGCTTTCTGACAAGTTTTTTCTCCGGGCAAGAAAAATTTTCTTCTCGCGACTTTCTATCGAAGTTCAGAAATCGATATTACACTGCAAACATTTTGTTAAAGATCGAATATGGAATAAGATTTTTAAAAATCTGATGAAGTTATTCCTTTTGCCATGGAACTTAGAAATCGTTCACTATATTTGAACGTACTCTTTCGACAATTTTTTAGTACATTTTTAAAGTACTCTTAGAAGCAGTTTACACAAACAGAAGATTCTTGTCCTCTCTTCCATGTTTGCGATTTATTTAGTCAGTAAAACGTATTCAATAAATTATTTATTCTCTGAATGTACAATTATTGCAAGTATTTTAAACCTACAAAGAATGTGATTTCCAAAATAAGATGAACGAAAACCTAACTTAACCATTCAGGTCTTGAATTGATATGAAGGGTTCGATATTGTACCCAGCACTCATCCCTATAAGTCAACAACCCAAACAATGGTTACCGTCGAACGCGATTCCTCGCAAAAGGAAACTGCATGTTCGATCCCGTTGAAATTTCATTGGAAATTACAGTCTCGCGAACGACTACGCCTTTCTCTCGTAAGCCTGCGAACTCCGCCCCGATCGGTAAGGAAACGGAGGGAGTAAGTTTGGCAGGGACGATGGTTAGGGGGTGAATTTTCGTTGGATCTCGCGGACACCAGTTTCGGTGTCGGTTGGACCTCGTCAAAGCGTTCTCGCGCGACATTACCGGAAATTGCGGACACTGCCTTTCCCGAGTCCGACTGGTAGCCCGGTTGCGGCACCAAATGCATGAGTTTTGCGGCAAATTCGACAGCTTGTATGCATACACGCACAGCCGGCCGTGTTAGTCCGGTTTCTGCATCGTCGAAGCAAGAACGACACCCTTGTGCATCTCGCGACTACATTAATTAAATACACGCCCTTCCCTCGTTTACCCTTTAACCAACCGAGAACTCTTCACTTTTGATTGCCCTTCAAGTTCGCATTGTATCTCCAGGATACCCTCCGGTCCGATGTTTTAATGAAACATCCCCTGACCTCTGTTTATACTTTGATTGCTGTTTCTATACGGCGACTCTTGTTTGTTCTTTGTAACCTCTTTTAATCCTGTTAACCTTTCTTTTCGGATAATCGGGAAACGGTATGTGGAACATTTTAGTTCTTGAACGATGAGGTCACAGTGGCGACGTCAAGGTTGAGGCTTCTTCTAACAGATTTAGTAATTCAGTGATTTGAAGATTTGCTTCCTTAGAGATTTGGAGGTGCAGAAAACATCAAATATCGAGGGTTTTGGACAATTAAAGCTGGCAACAAGTGTTCTGGATTTAACTAGATATATTTATTGGAGGTTGTTAAAAGTTCTCGCGAAGGAAAGACACGATCATCTCTTCATAAGATCCGAATGTTTGAGTATAGTATAAGATTAAGTGTAACTTACGGAAGTTGTATATCGAAGAGAGAGGCTCTGGTACCATGATTCATCGCAGCAGGTGTTTCACGCGTTTCGTGTCGCGTGAAATTTAAGGTTTATGGCGGATGCTCGAATCCAGGTCGGAAAATTATATCCTAGAGTTTAATTATAGTGCACTATGATTATATTACATACATTATTCTTTCGTTTCGTTTTTCCCTTGCGTTGTGAAACGGCGAGGTCGTTGAACCTGTTGGTAGCAATTATTTTACATCGTTCTTTCTTTTGTAGTTCATTCGTTTCGAACGCTATCGAGGATTGATTAACCAGGACAATGAATTTTCTGCTCGTAGAATGCTCTCCAACCACGCTGATCAACAACAAGCTCTCGATGGATTGGATTACACGCGAAAGGCGTAGACGTAAGTTTAATAGCAGAAAGTTTCACGGGGGAAACACGATCCGCGAACACCGAGGAAAGACTCGTTCCTGCGTCAGCAGTAATCGTTGGTAACAAATCCGAGACGTTAACAACGAAATGTGCCTTAATGAAAAAGAATCGTGTTACATTCGACTTAAATCTGAATCGTTTCCATCAACTTTCCTTCGCCGATCCCCTGAGGCAAATTTATCTTTCTTTTATGCTGAATTAAAATTATAACTTCACGAGGGTATGGCTCGGAGCTGCCCGCCACATTGAACAGAGATCTGTATTTAATTCGCATTTGATACGAAGGTTGAACTTTCTTGAATTATGAAATTAAATTATTACATTTATTTTTTTGAGGTAAATTAATTTTCTTGAATCATTTAGTACTTAAATTTAAATTTATATTATTAGTCTGATTATATGTCCATTGCTACTGTGAGTTAGCTTCAAAAAGTTTCTACGTCCATCACGATTTAGACGTAAGAAATGATCGAAATGATTCATCGAATAAAATTATGTCAAACTTTCGAACCAAGAACATATTTGTATAAATGTACAAATAACGTCGTATCAGAGTATCAGTAATATCGACAAAATTACCAAAGTTAATCGTATTTATGCGTGTCCCGCAATCCACAACGAAAGTGTTAAACAAGTTGCGGGTGATTCGAAGTTCCTAAGAGCTGGTCAAACATTGATACCCCGAATTCAATGTGATAAATTCGCACGTTTCTTGTGATTGACTTGCCGTTACGGGGTGGCTACCAAGCGACCGCCGCAATCTCTGATCAGCGGCTTAGCACCCGAGAAGATTAGTCGACGAGAAGGGTAGGGGAAGAAGAAAGGGGTTGAAACGGGGCGTAGAAAGGGGCCGGTTCTCGGGAAGTTTCTGGATGGGGACAAAGGTACGTCGGATAAGCCGGATTAAGAATAGCCTTACGCGAATTCGTCGAATTATCTCCCTCTTGGGCAATAATTGCACTCGAGGGATGTTGCTTGTCTCGAACGCTCGATGAATCAATTCGTGTCATAGTACAGTCGTTAGCTCCATCGTTATCGAATCATTTGAAAATTACAAGGAAAGTATTTTTGTGTAACGGTACACGGTTGAGTTTGAAGATTCCATTAAACTTGTAGGGGATGCTAATTTGAATTTTAGGGCTAAATACAAGACTGTAGGACCTTCGATGATCAAAAGAACCATTATAATATGATATTTTAAAGTAATAGTTCAAAGTTTACAAATGAGCTTCTTCTAAAGTCACAAGATGTTAAAGCCCGGTTACACGTGATATTCAAATCTGAATGATCGTTTTTACTAAAAAAAAAACTTGTGATTAGTGTGGAAAGATGATTGCACCGTAAGAAATAAATCGAGATTACGTTGCAGCCACTTTATTCACTCCGAATTTACTTTTGAGTAATTCCGGTGTAACGGAGTCGATGCAATAACTACGCTCGAAACGTTTATAAATATTTCTTTTGAACAACAGGAACAACGATGTACAACGTGTCGGTCGTTTTCAATGCGAAGATTTTTACGGCCAACGACGCGACGCCGAGCGTTTCATAAATGATCGAGCGGAATGGCACGCGGTGCCGCGGCAAAAAAAAGACGAGGATAGAGGAACGGTTTACGGGACACGATCGAAACGCTTTTTCCACGATTTACATTATTTACACGGCTCGCGTACGCTCGTCCTCCACGAGGAAAATGCACGATCGACGTATAATATTTTCCAACGACGCTTCAAGTAACGCGCCGATAAATCAAACGGCGGAAAATGAGGACGGAACGAGGAGACGCGACAACGCGGATTCGACGCGAATCTGCTGCCTCCTTGTCGGACCCGTTCTCCGACGATTATTTACGGCTCGCAATTTGGGTCGAATACCGACTCGGCCACCGGAATTCGAAAGCATTTATCATGACTGAAAATTATTCGTAATTTAATGGGAGAAGACACAGAAACTTCGGGAACCGCCATTACGATTGTGAAAAGATGTCTTGTCGGGTAATCTTGCGTTCTTAACTTGGGTGACAATTTGAAACCTGTTTGAATTGTCGAGCGTTGTTGATCATTATTTAATAGATTCATGTAGAGAGAGTCATCGTGCAGTGGAGTCTGTTAGGTTATGTTAGATTATATTGATTTGGGTTACGTTATATTATATTGATTTAGGTTATGGGGTTTAGAAGTTCATATATTGCAATGCGAGTGAAATTGGGTTGATCACAAACATTTATTCTATGATATTACTATTACTTTCATATTATAATCCACAATAACGAGGAAAAGTTACTAGTACACTAAAGTTTGTACGAAAGTGCCGCATTGAATTATTACATTATTCGATAGCAAGTCCTAATCATCGAGAATTTGTAGAAGCTTTTATCTCTAAATTCTATAACTGGCATAAATGAATTATACGATAAATTAAATTACTCTGTAATTTATCTAATACCTGTAATTACTCTGTCGTTCATCTAATATCTGTAATTACTCTGTAATACATATATGATAAATTGAATCGCTCTCTAATTTATCATATTAATTTTAGCAAAATTAGAAAGATAATGACTGCGCGACAAATTAATCGCGTTATGTATCAGAACAAATCAACGATAATAATGGGGATTATACTATAGATCAAAGATATTTGATACTGGCTTTACACGTGAATTATACGTTTAGTGATTAAATCATTTCGCACATTAATGATTGAAATCAATCTTCTGAAGAGTTTTAACCAAAGAAAAAATTCTATTATATCAATTACTGTGTTTATTATATCGCAGTGTATTACAGTGTTTATTATACCTATTACAATATTTATTATATCTATTACAGTGTTTATTATCAGTAATTTAGTGTTGAATATATACCTACTTGTTTTTACAAATTTTGTAATTTATCATCGCAACAAAAATTCCACGAATGTCAGAATTCTGCGAATGCACAGAACTGAAAATTCAGTGTCTCGTCTACAAAGGACGAGACAGATGGCAAAGGTATAGTATTGTTTCATTGTCTCAACATGTTCCGTTCATAAATGAGAAACCAAATCCTCCGTGTGAAGATGAATATTCTCCCCGCACGAGATTGTCAAGTCTAAGGGTGGTTAATCAAGGTTGCATGCTGCACTCATTTTCTCGTATAAGACAAATTAAAAATTAATGTACGCTTAACACGTTGTGTGGCACGCGAGATTTAAGGTTTACGATAAATTCTATTTATAATTAGCTGTATTTAGCACACTTCCTTTTCTTTCTGTTATATTAAAACATTTTATAGTTGGACCATTTCTACACGATTAAACAAGTTAATAAATACTGATTATACAACTAATCTTTTAATATTTTTGCGATGAAGACAGATATATTTCATTAGATCCATGTTGGTTTAACTATTTAAATATTTAAGTACATGTACATGTTTGTGATTGCTCCTAACTCAAAAATATCGTACGTATAACTTTTACCAAAGTAAAATATTCGCAAGATCAAATAATATTAAGAATTGATCGAACGTAATCCTAATCTATCGATTTGTAAATTTTTCGATTCGCAGCGGCGTGATTCGTTATGGGGTAAAAAAAGGGATTCGAAAATGGAAAATGTAAAGAATGAAATACTGTGTATGAATTGGAACAATCCTATTTCTACAATTGTTGCGAGGCAATATCGTTGCACGCGTATACGCAAGAGTCAAACGTTCGAAAGTGTTCCGGTTCGATAGAAATTCGATTCCCTTCGGGCAGAATTTCCAGTCTATTACTGCTCGTTCGATACTCTATAAAATTTTCACTGCGACAAATTTCATCGATTTCGAATAAACAAATGCTGCTCGATACGGTGCTCCCTTGGCCGGACGAACGCTTTTATCGACGTGTTCGGACTCGAATGAAAGTCTCGTACCACTAACATAACATATATTTATCGGTTCGAAGTGCTTCCTCGAAATATTCACTGTTCCATTTCCCGTGCCGGATATCCGACGGCAATTTTACGTCGACTTTACGTCGATAGTAGACAAAAAATTGACTATGATATCTCGTCTGTAATACCGGCGGATACTTTCCGACGTTTCACTGTCGCTTCCGATCGCTGGTTAATACTTCAAATGAACGTGCCCAGTCAACGCTCGTATTTCGATCTAACGAGTACATTTTGATAAATAAAAGATACACGGGATATGTATCGACTTCCGCTGATACTTTTCCAATTTTCCTAGACCCGTTTATAAAACATGGTCATTTCTACTCGTTCCTCTTTTCTAGTTAGACTCGTATTAACGAACCATAGCCATTTTTATTCGTTACTGTGTTTCTTCTTTGCTAGTTAGATTCATAGTAACGAAGCATAGTCTTTTTAATCATTGTTCTTCTTTTTTAGCTAAACTCGTATTGATGAAGCATGGCTATTTTTACTCGTTCGTATGTTTTTTGCTAGTTAGACTCGTATTAATGAAGCGTGGCCATTTTTACTTATTCTCATGTTTCTTTGCTGGTGCGATCCGTATTAATGAAGCATGGCCATTTTTATTCGTTCCTGTCTTTCTTCTTTGCTGGTTAGACTCATACTGATGAAGCATGAACATTTTTACTTGTTCTAACGTATCTTTGTTAGTGAGATTCGTATTAACCCCTTGAGTCTGACACGTGATGCTCTCGTACTTCAGCTGTGATCAACTTTACTCGAATTTTTAATATCCTTCAACGCGGAGTTTAAGTCTAATTATTTGCATTTCATGCAACATTTACATTTCAACTTTCTTTGTCTATTTTAATATTGTCGCTGTGATTAGTTACTTCTGACTGACGCACATGAATGGACATTTTTACTCGTTCCTGTGTTTCTTTGTTGGTTAGGTTCATATTAAGCATGGTCGTTTTTAATCACTCCTGTGCTTCCTTCCTAGGTAGACTCAAAAGTTGTTGACGAAGTAAAATACTTGATAAAAATTGTTAATGAAGTGTAGAAGAAAAAGAAAATTGTTACACAGCGACAAAATGATTAACAAAATAGGAAACTTGAAAAGAGTGCTTAATAAAATCTAAATCCTGAAAGAAATTCTTGAACAGTTGTAAAACTGTAGGAACATAGTCAATCAAGTGGAAAACTTGAGAAAGATCCTTTATCGAATGGGAAAACTTGAGAAAAATGGTTAACTGAATAGAAAACTTGAGGAGAAGCCTTAATAAAATGTAAAACTTGGAAGAAATTCTTGAACAGTTGTAAAACACGAGAAAGATAGTTAATCAAATGAGAAAACTTGAGGAAGGGTAGTTAATCAAATAGAAAACTTGAAGAAAATAGTTAATCAAATAGAGAACTTAATTATATCAGCGAACTTCAACAAATCAACTATCCTCATTGCAGGTTGCACAGAAATGACTAACCAAATGGAGGACTTAAATAAAATGATTAACTAAACGAAGAAATGGTTAACCATGTGGAAAACTTGAAAGGCTAGTTAGGAGATAAACTTCAAATGATTAGATAGTACAAAGATATCTAAATAAATGATCAGGTTCTTAGATCTCTACCATAATCGTCATTTTTCACAATTAACCTGTAACGATATTAATATTAATTTCTGTAATCACATTCTGTAATAATCTTAACATACACACGTATTTCGGGATAAATGACCCAACTCTTAGATCTGTACGATTACAAACTCAACAGTCACAACATTCTGCAATAATATTAATATTAATTTCCGGAATAATCTGTAATAATCTTAACAACCGAAACATTACAAGACGAGAGTACGTGTATTTTGCAGCAGATGATAGCAAAAGGAAGGTCGAGCTTAAAAGGGTTATAACGAAAGAAAGGTCGAGTTCAAAAGAGTAATAGCAAAAAAAGGGCGGAAAAAGAGAAATTTAAACCATTTGAAAGGATGAATCGAGATCCGTGAAATTCCCTTCGCAGGGATTTCAGTGGTGCCAGGTTCAGCTTTCGCGTCAGCGATGCTGGATTCCAGGCAATCGAGAGCGAAGCTGGAATCTTTTCAGCATATCGCCGGGAATTCGTGGCGAAAGGTAAACGTAAGTGTGTTTGCGTGTCGAAACATTCCGGCAGCATGCCCGAAACTTCTTGAAAGCTTCTTGCCGCCGTCCAATTCGGGATTAAACTTATGTCGTACGTATCCGCTGGCCATGTCTAGACGTATCCCGAAACTCAACGCAACTTCCGAGTCCAGAATTCGGCTTTGCGGCTCTTTCAACGCGTCTCCTGGACAAACTTGACCAAACTTTCGAACAAGCGCCACTTAAGTTTCGATATCTTGCTGTCATAAGCGTTTCGATGAGCACAACATCTCTGATACCATCAACAATCGTGTTTTATCGCTTTATGCATACAACTTTCATTTCCTTTATTTGTCTACGTTTCTGTATCTCTGTTGTATAGTTACTATATCTTTGGAAGTCTAGGTACCTATTGCTCTAGATCCCTAAACACTTAGATACCTGGAAACCTATTAGTTTACTTGCTTTAACTCTGCATCTCTGTATTCGTAGATGTTGACTATTCTTCTAGAGCCATATTCCCTTAGATCCCTAATCTCTGGGGCCCTCAATCTCCTAGACTTCTACTCACCTAGATCCCTATTCGTCTAGATACTTATTCCCCTAGACCCCTATTCCTCTAGATCCCTATTCTCCTAGACCCCCACTCTTCTAGATCCCTATTCTCCAAGATCCATATTTTCTTAGGTCGCTACTCCCTTGAACCCCATTCTCATAGATTCCTATTCACCTAGGTCCCTATTCCCCTAGATCCCTATTCTCCTAGACCCCTATTCTTCTAGATCCCTATTTTCCTAGGTCCATATTCTCTTAGGTCCCTACTCCCTTGAACCCCATTCTCCTAGATTCCTATTCACCTAGGTCCCTATTCCCCTAGAACCCTATTCTCCTAGATACCTATTCCCCTAGACCCCTATTCCCCCAAATCTCCATTCTCTCAGATACCTATTCTCCTAGATCCTTATATCACCCTTCTTCTATTGTTCCAGATCCCCAAAACGCTATATTCTATATCTCTAAGTTTCTATATTCCAAAAGCCCTATAATCCTAGATGTCCATGTCCGAAATCCCTATATTACATCCCTACACTCTCCATATACGACTTTATATCTATAGATCCCATCATCCTCAAGTCCCTATAGCCCCCCATCATCACACCTCTCTACCTCTACATACTAGTATCTCTATGTTCCTAAATCTGTATATCCCCATCTATCTGTACATCCCCAGATCTGTACACCCCTAATTTTTTCTAGCATTACCAGTCGTTTAACAGGACTGTTAGAGTTTTACAGAAGTCCTTACTTAATTATGTTATAACGAATGAAAGAGAACGTTATTGGCACGATCTTGCAAGTCCACGGTCTAGAACTCGTTCCACGTTCCGTTACATGACACAAATTGATAGTTATCAGGTTGATTAATGAGCACTCGTAGATTGAAATAAATTACCCACTGTTCAAAATTGCGGAAACGACGGAACGCGAAATTACAGTGAAGCCGAAAGATTCTTAGCAAGGTAGTTCTATGATTAAAATAGAACGCTTCGTATCTGAACGTCACTTATGTACCCTTTACCCGACGGTGCTTCAAATATTCAGTTCTTCCGTGTAATAATCACATAATCAATAATACTTATGGCGATCTTCCAATCGATATAAAATTACCTTTGCCCATGTGAACATCATCGAGCATTTGGGCAATTCGATCTGTGAGCGTTGCTGTGGATTCAGTTTAATCTCTTGTTTATACTAATCTATACCGTTGCAAGGGTATACGAGGATTATGATCATTATTTTCACTTACTACATTTTTTCGCATACTGCATTGCGTTCACAATACCATCTATAACAACTATATTATCAACACCATACATAATTCCATTGAAAATGATAATCATCCCCTAATCACCCCTCAAACGAAATTTATCAGAATACAATAACAAAGAGTTATATAAATGTCCAGATGCTATATTTTATCTACACCATTTATAACAATCAAATTGTTAACACCATACATAATTCCATTGAAAATGATAAACATCCCCTAATCACCCGTCAAACGAAATTTACCAGAATACAATAACAAAGAGTTATATAAATGTCCAGATGCTATATTTTATCTGCACCATTTACAACAATCAAATTGTCAACACCATAAATAGTTCCATTGAAAATTATACTCATCCCCCAATCACCCGTCAAACGAAATTTACCAGAATACAATAACAAAGTGTTATATAAAATATTTAAATAAAATGTTCCACCTACGAATTACCATTAAAAACCGACATCCCCGACATGACGCATCGATATTAAAAAATACACGTACTCATGTATCTGTGCATTTCGCCAGTCACGACGTTCCCATGTGATCCTCGAAAATCGGTAATCAAAGTCTACTCGGTAGAGGAGCTTGTGCGTGTACAGCCGTTGCGTAGAATTCGCGAACGCCGAAGAAGAAGAGGGTGCGGTAGATCTTGGAGATCGACAGAATTACCGTCGAGGAGGACAAGTGGTAACGATCGAGAGGGCAAAAGCCAGGGTAACGAACGGGGCTACGACGTTGGATCCGATCCAAAAAGGAACGAACCAACTGTCGTATCATCGACGGCCGACCAGCATAGTAATACGATTGTTCCTCGTCAGAATCGGCGCGCAATTTAGAACGCGGCAAAGGAATTCGTCCCGCGGCGCGGCTGTGTCTCTGTGAAAGAACGACGAGAAAGAACCGAGCCACTGGCTGGAATTTAAGGTATAAAACTTTCGCAATTACCGAATGCTCGGTATCCTTGAAAAGTTAGGAGAGTGCCTTGAACGGTGTAGACACCTACCGTCACTTTCCCTCTGTCTTTATCGCATTGCTGACTCGCTTTGTTTCGCCTTGGAAAGCATTAACTCTTTAACGGTCGTTAGCACGGATTTATTGTTGTGACGTTTCGCGTCTAGTTATATACAGATGTTTGGGGGATCTGGAAATATAGGTATCTGTGGGTAGAATCTAGGAATGTGGTAAAGTAGGGATATAGGGATGGGAGACTTTGGGGATTTGGAATTTGAGGGTTTGGGAATTTGGGGATTGGAGGATTTGGGGCCATACAAATTTGGGAATCTAAGGATTTGGGGTGATGAGAGTTTGGGAATCTAGGGATTTTTAACTGTAGGAATTTCAAAATTTAGGGATTTGGGCCTATAGAAATTTGGGAATGTAAGGATTTGGACCTATAGAGATTTGGGAATCTAAGGATTTGGGGCGATAGAAATTTGGGGTGATGAGAATTTGGGAATCTAGGGACTTTGAACTGTAGGAATTTCAAAATTTAGGGATTTGGGCCTATAGAAATTTGGCAATCTAAGGATTTGGGGCGATAGAAATTTGGGGTGATGAGAATTTGGGAATCTAGGGACTTTGAACTGTTGGAATTTCAAAATTTAGAGATCTGGCCCATAGAGATTTGAAAATCTAAGTATTTGGGGCGATAGGAATTTGGGGTGATGAGAATTTGGGAATCTAGGGATTTTGAACTGTAGGAATTTCAGAATTTTGGAATTTGGAAATTGGAGTACTTGGGACTATAGAAATTTGGGAATTTAAGTATTTGGGGCGATGGGAATTTGGGGTGATGAGAATTTGGAAATCTAAGTGATTTGGCAATTCGATTATTTGGTAATTTGCAAACTCGGAAAGTTGAGGATGTGGTCATTTGGTAATTGGAAAACTCAGTTGAATTCGCCGATTTATCGATTACATTGATTCATTGACTCATTGATTCATTGATTCGTCGAATCATTAATTCGTCAACTCATTGATTTGCCGATTCAACGATTCTTTGATTCCTTATATCTTGAACTTCTTAATTCATGAATTATCTTCAATTCTTCAATTGATCAATTATCTTCAATTCTTCAATTCTTCAATTCTTCAATTCTTCAATTCTTCAATTCTTCAATTCTTCAATTCTTCAATTCTTCAATTCTTCAATTCTTCAATTCTTCAATTCTTCAATTCTTCAATTCTTCAATTCTTCAATTCTTCAATTCTTCAATTCTTCAATTCTTCAATTCTTCAATTCTTCAATTCTTCAATTCTTCAATTCTTCAATTCTTCAATTCTTCAATTCTTCAATTCTTCAATTCTTCAATTATTCAATTATTCAATTCTTCAATTATTCAATTATTCAATTCTTCAATTATTCAATTATTCAATTCGTCAATTATTCAATTCGTCAATTCTCCAATTCTTCAATTCCTCAATAAAAAATTTCGAAATAAAAAAACTAGGAAATTTTGAAAATTGAAAATATCAAATCCTACAACTCACGAAGGGTATACCGTCCACCCTCGGCCACTATTCCCTATTTCACGCTTTTCCTTTCGCCCTTTGTTTCTTTGAGCGTTCTTCTGACCGTTCCGATTCTCCATCCAGCGAATCGAAGGGAGAAGAGTGTCGGAATGCGCAATAAAGCCCCGCGAAATTGCCGACGCGTACAATGGCAACTGAGACACAAAGGTTTTTCTATAAATCCTCGCTGCGACGGGACCGGCGTCCTCTATTCGATTATCTTGTTCCAGGCTTCCACCTCTTGATATTTTGTTTTACGTTTACTCGTTTCTTTTTTATGGGATCGTTTTGGTACTTCGTCGGTTGGACACAAGTTTCTGTCGCTACATATCTTTGCAACATGTTGTACCTCTCTTTTTTCAAATTATTGTCCGCGTGACCGATAAAATGTTTTTAATGCATATTTCGTGCTACGCGAAACAATATGTTGTATTTTATTAAACGTAACACATTGCGGGTTTCAGAATTAATAGAGTAACCTTTTGTAACCACAGCTTTTGTATGTTATCCTCTGTTGCGAGTTTGGAAAATTTGCGTGCTTTTTCTTTATATAAATTTTGTAAATAGAAAATGCTTGTTTATTATTAATACTTGTAAAAGTTGGAAGGTTTTACAAAACCGAAGAACCCGTGCAACGAAGGGTTAAAGAAACATTTACGCCCCTTGATTGCGGACGTGTACGATGAATACAAGAGAAGCGAATGAATAAAAAACGGACGAGCGGAAAAAAAGTATCGAGTTTTCGACGTTATACATTAACGTAATTAGAAAATTCACATCCACCAGTGTTTATCCGGACTCACGTGCTTGAAACGAAGCAGATGGTCTATTCAAATGGAAATACCGTGGCAAATGCTGAGCAAACCGATTGCCTTGGAATTAATGCATTCAATTATAAACAGCCATGAAGTATCAAATTCCTTTTAATTCTGTTGAAAGCAATTTTCTGTCGAAAAATTTCCTTCAAAACTTTTCGCTAAATGTTCACTGTCGAATTTTTCCCTATTAACTCAATCTTCTAAATTACCTCGCGTTCGGTGCAACCTCGAAACTTCAAACGGACCGATCTGGTATGAACGATAGCAAACAGGTTCCAATGGGATTTAAAAAATTTCAGCTGGATCATTTGAAGGGGGCAAAAGTTTTGTGACGGTATAAACGAACGTGCTAGTTCGTTCTTCGATTTAATTAAACAATTTAACAAATTTATATGTAGTTTGCAAATTTCCAGATTCTCGTGTTCTTAGTTTTCTGTGTCTTCAACCCTCCAAGTTACGGAATTCTTTATTTTTCAAGTTTACAAATTTTAAGTTCCCAAATTTGTAATTTATCAAATTACATATTCTTCGAATTACTGAATTAATAAATCAATTTGTCGAATTATCAATTAAACCATTACTCATGTTTAAAAATGATCAAATTTCTAAATTACCAAAATACCAAGTTATCTATTCCCTCAATCTCTAAATTTCTAAATTCTTAAATTCCTAAGTTCCTAAATTATAAAATTACTTATTCCCGAAATCCTTAAATTCCCAAATTATTAAATTGTCAAATCCTTAAATTCTCAAGTCCCTAGATTACTCAGTTACCCATTCCCCGAGTCCTCAAACTCCCAGATCGTTAATTACCATATAACCCATTCCCTAGTGCTGATATTCCCAAATCCCTAGATTACCAAATCCTTACATTCCTAAATCCCTAAATTACCAAATTACCCACTTTTCAAGTCCTTATATTCCCAGATCCCTAAATTACCGAATTACCCATTCCCCAAATCCGTAAATCCCCAAATTACCTATTCCCCAAATCCCTAAACCCCCAAGTTACTAAATTACCGAATTACCCATTCTCCAAATCCCTAAATCACCAAATTATAAAATTATGAAATTACCATTTCCCCAAATCACCAAATCCCCAAATTACTCATTTTCCAGATCACTAAAATCCTGAATTACCCATTCCCCAAATCCCTAAATCACCAAATTAAAAAATTATGAAATTACCATTTCCCCAAATCACCAAATCCCCAAATTACTCATTCCCCAAATCACTAAAACCCCGAATTACCCATTCCCCAAATCCCTAAATCTCTAATCTTGCAAATTCCCAAATTTCTAACCCCCTAGAATTTCCACTGAAAAACAATCATATGAATCACCAGAATCACTTACCATTGAAATTGAACTTTTAACATCCGCATAAACGTACTTCCTAATAAAGAGACAAATTGAAACGGTCGATGCTCGTCGCTGATAGAAAGCGCGACAGAGGAAATTTCGCGCGTTAATTAAAAGACAATCAATTCGCGGAAGCGTGAAACGTTGAAGTGCACATACTTCAGCCAGGAGTAGATTAAGACGAAGCGTGGTCCTGGCGGGAATCGCGCATAGTTTTCGAATCGTCTTCGATAAACGCAATTACTTCGGGGACTCTGTTGGATTCCAGAAATAATTAAATTGCCAAATCAGTTTCGCGTTGCATCGAAACAGCGCCGCTTCCTACGGAAGGCAAAATGGAATGGTCTCTGGAACGCAACGAAATTCCACGCAGTTCCGTGTGTTTGCCGCTGTTTCGTCTTGGCTCGTGGCAAAGCAAATGTGTTTCGAGCTGTGGTTCAAAGAAGCTTCGTTGCTCGAGCAGATGCTTCTTTGCTCCGACCTCTATTGCAGCCGAGAATGCACAATTTTCGACGAATTCCAAAATATTTTGCTACCGAGCGCGCCGCAATTTCTACGAGTCCGCCAAAAATTTCTTTCATTTTTAACCGGATTATTTGCGGCGAGATTTCAAATTCAAATTTAACGCACCGGTACTTTATATATACTATGTTTTTTTTATAATAATTCTTCGAAGAATTGTTCTTTGAAAAATATTGTTACGTGGTAATTTATTTCTAAATTCATCAAAAGTCATATACGTTAATATTACCACTGCTTTTGTATACTGTACATTCTTTTATGATTTATTTTTATAAACGCTAGATATAGTTACGCTGATAAATTACATCATTTTCTGACCTTGAAAAAATCATCCCTAAAGGGGTTAAAGAAGACACGTAATTTTTGTATAGTACAATATCTTCTATGTTAATGAAATTGTTAGCATGAAGTGAATATACTCATTAATTCTATACCTCCGATTGTTTGACCAGTATTAATGAATTCAACGCACAAACCTACTAGAAAAATCTTTTTACATTTTAAAATCTGTCTATTTAGAAGAACACAATATCTCCAAAATGAATAATCTAAACAATAAAATTATTATGCTCCTTGTATAAGATCGCGCTCTTTCAACGGACATTTCCCGTGGCCATAACTAATCTCCATCTAAAAAAGAAACAAGTAGAAACGAAAGGTTCGAACACGTAAAGACGTTGTAACGAAACTTTTTTCGCAGCCGACACTCAGAATCATGAACTTTCTTCGAAGTGGTATGGAAAAGTGGCAAACTTTTTTCGGGGAAAATCTGTGGCGAAGGTACAGCGGGAAGAACACGACAAAAAATAAAATGGATGCTAACAGCGCTACCTTAAAATTGAGTTTTGCATACGGGAACTGAAGTAGTGCCGGTGTGTCGGTGCACGGCTTCAAACACGATTACAAATTTCAGTTACAACACGTTTCCACTTACGCTTTGTTACGCTTGTAGAAAAACATGCGTGCTTTTTTAGAGGTAATACCGGGTATTGTTATTTTTCGCGACTTCGTTGCGGCCTCCCTCGAAGATAATATTTCAAACAGAGCTACCTCTGCAACTTCCTGTTTACTTCGTCATGAAATTACGTTACGCGCTGTACGATCTCTTTGTTTCGCGTTACTCGTTAATTACTAGTCGCGTTTTTAGAAAAATCTGACAAATGAAGTACCAACATTATTTTTGTCTTCTGGATTGATTACAGTCTATTAACCTCTTCGTTTATGATCTTTTTGAGGTTAGAAAAAGAAATAATTTAATTTTGAAATTCAATTCAATGTAATAAAATTCGAAATATTTTACCCACTTGAATCTGGAGTCATATAAAAAAAATCATGTAAGAATTTATACAAAAATTGTACAAAAACAATGATAATGTCCACACATGTATGTGTAAGAATTCTTGGAGAACATGAGTTTAAATACTTCAAATTTTTTCACATTTAGGACGTGGACATTTGAAATACTAGAAATAATGTTCAAATTTAGAGATTTGTAAGTTTGGTAATTTTTAGTTTTGCAAAGTTAGGTTAGGTTTTGCGAACACGTTTATCACATACTTCGAGTTTAACGTGTCAACTGCTACACACGAAATTTTGTACACATAACTGTGCAAATTATAATAACGATCATCGAAGATCCAATTAACTCAACTTTCGATTCGAGCGTTTGCATGTCATTTTACGGAAAATAATCGTTAGCCTATATGGAAAATTTCCAGACTTCGTGACACGATTTCCAGCAGGCCCCTTGAGCGATTTCAATCAAATTTTGATCGAGTATTTTATCGATAGTGTTAAAATGTATACGCGATATTTTGATAAACCTTTTCGAAACGTTCAATAAATCGCTAAAAGAATGAACGTTCGTATTTTTCCTCCGTGTTCATTTTCCAAATTATCGATACCTATTCAGGATGTGCCACATAAAATTTCATTATTGTACATTTTATTTGATAAAACGTTCATGATTCGTAGCAAAAGCGGAATATCCGGCGATTCACCGATAAAGCACAAATTTCTCGTGAAACGCATCTTCATAAATGGCGGCACGGTAAATTTCGTTTAGACAGCAGCGATTTGCATGGCAGCATAAAACACGAAGAAACAATTAGCCGTTCCGCGGGTTGAATGGACAAAACACATGAACCTATGTCAATCGAGCAAAAAGCTAACAACGACGAGCACCGATAACTGATATCAACGCGTCCGTACATCGCACTTGAGCTGCCACCATGCTTCCTTCCTTTATCAGATGACCCAGTTTACTAACTTTCTTCCTGGCACCAGCAGACATATCTCTGTAATAGATTTACCCGGACTGAGCTAGTAGAGATAGCGGCAAGCCCCGTCCACGATAAGAACTTCGCTGTTTTCTATTTAGACCTTTGATACCATAAGCATCCTACAAAATTGAAGGCTTTCGACACTAATATTTTTCCAAACACGATGCTACCATCGATTTCACGGACCGTTTGATGCTAACTGGTACTTGTATTTTATGGGACACCGATGGCCAGATCATGCGATTTTAAAAAGCACACATGTGCACCCTCCAGTTATGGCGTGTATATGGAGATTTTATAGTTTCAACTTTTCATATTTTCAATTCTGGTAAATTGGTCATTTCGTCATTTGGAAATTTTCCACCTTGGTAATTTGATCATTTGGAAATTTTCCACCTTGGTAATTTGGATATTTAGAAATTTTCCACCTAGGTAATTTGGTCAATTGGAAATTTTCCACCTTGGTAATTTGGTCATTTGGAAATTTTCCACCTTGGTAAGTTGGTTATTTCGAAATTTTCAACCTAGGTAATTTGGTCATTTGGGAATTTTCCACCTTGGTCATTTGAACATTTGAAAATTTTCCACCTTGGTAATTTGGTCATTTGGAAATTTTCCACCTTGGTAAGTTGGTTATTTCGAAATTTTCAACCTAGGTAATTTGGTCATTTGGAAATTTTCCACCTTGGTCATTTGAACATTTGAAAATTTTCCACCTTGGTAATTTGGTCATTTGGAAATTTTCCACCTTGGTGATTTGAACATTTGGAAATTTTCCACCTTGGTGATTTGGTAATTTAGAAATTGTCAACAGTTGTTATTTAGTTATTTAGAAATGATCAATCTTGGTAGGTTGATGATTTAAAAATTTTCAATATTTCCTATTTAATAATGTAAAAACTTTTAATCTTAAAATTTGGTAGATCACAAATATTCAATGTTTGCCACCTAGTAATTTATCAATTGTCAATCTTGCTAATTTGGTAATTTGGAAACGTACAATTTTTATAATTCAATGATATAGAATTACAGAAATGAGTACAGAAATTTTAAAATATACAAAATCTTGAAATTTATTCAAATATATCACAAACTTTCTTAGTATTTACTGAACTTATCGCCATGAAAATGCGAATCAAAACAAAATTAGAAGAGTGATCGTCCAATTACAGTTAATTCGATACAACAAGAATAAATTGAAAGAGGTTTGAAACATGGAAAAATGAAAGTAACGATAAATAACGAGAAAGTTTCCTAGATTTGTAGCAGAATATTCAGAAATATCATGAAATTAATGGATGACGGAGCCGATGTTTCGTGCGCATAGAATTAATCCCGAAAAATGTCCTGCAAACCGCGAGACACGCGATCGTTGAAAATAAAATGCCGCCACGAGCACGGATCTGTCGTCAGCGTGGATATTTTTATGGGGTGTACAGTGAGTTTTATAGCCTGTGCACGAGGAATCATTGATTTCCAGCCGAATGTCCGAAGGCTTCTCTCCGTTTCACTGTTGAAAACGAGCGACCCGTTAACCTGATAGCGCCTTCGAAAACGGCTCGGTCATGTCCGCACAGTTGAGTTCCTTTGTTCTTCTTTCATTTCGTTACCTTATGTTACGTTCGAATCAGTGAAAAAGGGAATCAGTCAACCGTTTGTCGGCCGCGGTAAAAATTACCAAACGGACAACGTTTACCAAAATTGCACAAAATTTTCAGATTTAAATATTGCATTTCATGCTTCAGTTTATTGGTACAGTGGGAGATAATTTTATTCAAGACCTTTGTAGTACTTTCATTTTTTAGTTGTTTAATTATCTTTTCTCTATGCTTGGTAGTGTGTAGAAAGGAATTTTTCATACTGTGCAAATTTTGAAAATTTAATTCTTATATATTGTGAAAGGAATTTCTGAATTCTCTAATCTGCAAGTTCTATCGCTCGTAAATTTGTAAATTCACAAATTGAATAACTTATTTGCTAACTTTCAAGTTGGATAATTTCAAAATTTGTCTAATTTAGAAGTTTGATCTTTTATACATTTCCTAATTCACAGATTGGATCATTTCTAAATTCACCACTTTGTAAATTGGATAATTTTAAAAGTCTGAGTGGATCATTTTTAAACTTTCTTGTAAGTCAGATTGAATATTGACATTGAATAATTTCTATATTTCCTAACTTGTTAATTTTTTAAACTTATAATTCTTGAAGTATAACTCCACTCTTAATGAATTTGCTTCAAATTATTGACAGATTAAAAAATTGTATTTTGATCATTCTGAAACGCGTCGCTCGAGGAGGTATTTTCCGACCGTCTTTCGTCGAACAAATTCGGTTGAATTTGTTCGGGCGGTTCACTTAAACCTCAGTTCCGGCGATCGAATCGAACGAGCAGAGGGAAGCAATAGAACGGAATTATCTCAGCGCGAGCAAACGTATTCACCGCGTCGCCGTTGAAATCGAACACGCGTGTACAGGACAGGCCGAAATTAATAGACACCCGAAACTGTTTAATACTTTCTCGCGTTTTGTGCTTCCCGTCTACACTGACTTTCACAGCGCCCGCAGCTATTACACAGCTAAACGCAAGTAAAACGTTCTTGTTATCCGACGATCTGCCTTCGCAAAGTAACGTGTGAACCACATTGCAGTTTCAGACATTTCAAACATAATGAAACGTAATTTAAATTGTATTTATGGCTGACAGTTACCATTATATCACGTTATTATAATCTTGAAAATAGAAGAGTGTGAGTAGAGTGGGTAGACTAGACACGATTAGGAGGAATATTTAATAGACAAAAATTATGCAAGAAGAAATTGTTGTCTAATACTAATCACGATTTCTAATCCTTACCCAGCCTCGCACCCATCCTGAGTCACTGTCCTTGACCACCGTCCCTACCTCTACCTATCTCCAGTATTAGTACATAAATGCTCGCAATATTGAAAAATGGTCCAATGGACCCAATACAAGCTGTACGAGAAAATAAAGTGTTGTCAATTCGGTATCCAATAAAAGAATCGATGAAAATAATAAAATAATGCAGTGCTAGTAGTACAGCTCAATAATTGTGTAATCAGCAGAAGGCTGTCCAAATAGAAATGGTGGATGTTTCAATTAATGCGGCAATATTGAAACGTGGATCATTAAGAGATCTACATAAATGAAAATTCATCCGACGAATGGTATATCAGCATATACATACTGATTAACATTTTGTAAATCACTCTTTCTCGCGAATACATCGCATCGAACGCGCTCCCAATCACTGTCGAATCTTTAATGATACACAAACAGATGAATTTCATGGTTTGGTAATCACCATAAAAGCGGCGGTTTTCGCCCCAATGATCTCGGTCACGGTGAAGCATTTTTTAAATCAAAAATTGTTCTCCGCGAACGAGCCAGACGCGTTTCACCGCTCTGTGCACACGTATGACTTATTAATCCCTTTGCGCCACCGCGAACAAGAGCCTTCGTGATGCATTTTAATTAAACGGGATCTCCACGTTGCGAAATCGACCGTGAAACGAATGAATGATCGCGAAAGGTGCGTTGCAAATGCGATAAAAGTCGTCGTTCAAGAAGCGCGACAAATAAAAGTTAGTCCAGATCCCTTTAATCCCTTCGCGACGCATAGATTACTTATGAAAGTACTCCTATGTATTTAATGATCCTTCTAACAAAGGAGAGTAATGAAAATTATATTCTAGTGGTCATTCGGTCTAATAAATTTTTAGAGATATAAAAAATACTTCGTGAAACTGGTGTTTCAACGAAAATACATATTCAACTTTTCACAGTATTGATTACTGTTGAAAAAATTAAGAATTTTTTCGAAGTTTCACATAAAACATTTCGTGCATATAAAATATTTCATTCGTTTCAGTTTCATATAAAATATTTCATTTCTGAGTACGAAATACCTGACGATCGGTTCATCCTTTTGATGCTTTACTTGTGATATGTTCCAAAAATACGTATAAACAAATCCGACCGAAAAGTGCAAATGTATTTCATTTTATATGAATTTCTTTACGTAAATTAATTCTTGCTACAAATGTTTATATCCATGTACAAATAAACAGAAAAGAAAAGTGCAAATGTACTTGTTTTTATATGAAACTGCAATTGTTCTTTACATTAGTTCTTGCTACAAATATGAACGAAAAATGTAAATGTGTTTATTTATAACAGTTCTTTAATTAATTCCTGTATTAAGCGCGAAACGTATCGTAAAGTAAAAAGTACTTAGAAACAGCTTGAATAAGAAATGTTGGACCCATATGGGAAATTGGATGCATGATAGGTGTGACGCTCGCGGAACATGTTAATCCGAGAATCGGTTGATGCGGCAGTATATCACACTGAAGGTTCGAGATCGATAATTCCATTTGCGAAATCATACATTCGCTTCAGTTCATAGAAGTTGATGCGAGAAGACGCACCGTCGAGCGTCGCGAAAACTGATGACGCCAGCGTCAAGTTGCAACAGCGTTACGCGAAGTGTCGATTAATACTCGTCGAGAGACGCGTTTAATTTGCGACCGGAGACACCGAGACATAATTCACTTAAGAAGCTAGCACGCAACCGGTCTACGACTCGAAGAGGAGAGAAGCGCGTAGAAGCTGGATGACGAGTGTTGGCGGCAGGTGGCGAGACTAATAGGGCCTTTCTTAAGGTCGAGTTAAACCGGATTGGAATATGAAGCGACAGCAATTTGAACAACGAACTCGAGCCACTAATGGAGAAGCCACTTACGGTTATTACATCAGTTCGAATGTTCCGGTTTAAGACGCTACGAATCCGTGGAGGGCAATTAAGACCCCAGGTTTTTACACTTGCTTCGCCAAATCGCTCCACGAATTACTGAATACGCTATGGAGTCATCAGGGTGGAAATTCCAGTATGGAGATATCAAGATTGAAATTTTATGTCAGGATTAAAATTCTAGCATGACATCTTTAGGGTTGAAGTTTCGCTATTTAGTCATCAGGGTTAAAATTCTAATATGGAGTCGTCAGGGTTAAAGCTCCAGGATGAAATCATTATGTTTGAAGTTTATGGTATCGTCAAGGTTAAAATTCTGGTATGGAGTCATCAGGGTTGAAGTTCCACTATACATCAGGGTTACACTTCTAGCATAAAGTCATCGGGGTTGACATTTTGCTGTGAAGTCAATCAAGTCAGATGAGGGTTAAAATTCCAGTATGAAATCTTCAGGGTTGAAGTTACAGTATCAAGGTTAAAAATCTGGTATGGAGTCATCTGGGTTGAAGTTTCATTGTATTATCATCAGGGTGAAACTTCTAGCATGAAGTCATCAGGGTTGACATTTTACTATGATGTCGTGAGGGTTAAAATTCCAGTATGAAATCTTCAGGGTTGAAGTTACAGTATCAAGGTTAAAAATCTGGTATGGAGTCATCTGGGTTGAAGTTTCATTGTATTATCATCAGGGTGAAACTTCTAGCATGAAGTCATCAGGGTTGACATTTTACTATGATGTCGTGAGGGTTAAAATTCCAGTATGAAATCTTCAGGGTTGAAGTTACAGTATCAAGGTTAAAAATCTGGTATGGAGTCATCTGGGTTGAAGTTTCATTGTATTATCATCAGGGTCAAACTTCTAGCATGAAGTCATCAGGGTTGACATTTTACTATGAAGTCATGAGGGTTAAAATTTCAGTATGAAATCTTCAGGGTTGAAGTTTCAGTATCAAATTATCATGATTGAAGTTTCAGTATCAAGGTTAAAATTCTAGTATGGAGTCATCTGGGTTAAACTCTAGCACGAAGTCATCAGAATTAAACTTCTAGCATGAAGTTACCAGATTTGCAATTTCACTATATACTCATGAAGGTGAAATCCTCAGAATCAAGTCATAAGGGAGAGTTTCGAGCATCGCCAATATCAACGAATTATCGCCTTCTGCTTAATATTGTTTTTGTACGCACGGCAATTGTATCTGTTACCAGAAAGAATATAATTAATATAAACGATAGATTCTCGTTTAAGAAGAGTTTCGCGATGTAACCAGGATATCCTCGTTACTGACGATCTCGAAGAGATAACTGGAATTAATCGTTCGCGCTACGAAGAAGCTCTGCTTAATTTACTGCACCGTGAAATTTATTAATCGCATTTTATCCTGCGTTCAGAACTAGGTGAAGTGTTATTAATCTTCCGTATTCTTTCGCTGGTATCTTAATGAATTTGAGGTGTAAAATGAAACCGAAGAAGCTACGGTTTGAAGATGAACTCGAATGTTTCTTTAAAAGTGATAAGTATCGTACGAGT
This sequence comes from Megachile willughbiella, assembly GCA_945859595.2. Taxonomy (NCBI): domain Eukaryota; kingdom Metazoa; phylum Arthropoda; class Insecta; order Hymenoptera; family Megachilidae; genus Megachile; species Megachile willughbiella. Next base: position 6,147,732 of record OX243797.1, on the reverse strand, counting down.
AATCCACTCAAAATGGACGTACACTCATTTTTGAAAATTGGCATCAAAATATCTTATACGATTATTTAAAAATTATTTTATATTTTATACCGAAACTCGATGTACTAATTCCATAGGTAATTTTAATTATAGTCGTATTTGTTACGTACGTTTGTTAAGTTGTGAAAGGTGCAACAGTAGCCAAAACGTACACTCCGTGCAATTTAACCAGCAACAGCGTACAAAGCTTCTACGTTGTGCCGGACGGTTTTGAAGGTTGAATGGAAGTTCATGGAGTGGTGTCTCGTAAAAACGGTCCATAAAGGTACTTCTATCGTTGCGGAGTGCGTCTGTAACTGACATGGAAGGTCCAGCCCGTTGCAAAAATACATTTCACTCGCGCCATCGTAACCTGTTTCCGCAATACGTTTATATTGCGTTACGTTTTCTTACGTAACAGAATTATGACATTAATTGCATTACTCAACCATTTCACTTCTGCACGTTCGTACTCTATTATTAATACCAGATATCGAATAAAAATTTTAAATGTATTTAAATTATAAAATAAGTCTGATTAATTGCAAGTACCGTTACTACGTCCATTCAAAATTAAATCGATACTAGTTAATAATTAACATCACTTAAAAGATCGAAGAGATTTAAATGACAATTTTTTCTATTACGTATGAAAAAATTCGAGCAAATTCCCTCCGCCATGTTTATTGAAACGATCGATCGCGCTTCGCGGAAATGTAATACCAGTTTGCGCATAGTTCGCGTATAGATTTAACAAGATTCCTTCAGCTTATCGACTCGAGGCCGATCACTGATACATATGTTAATTATCAATCGCAAAAGCTGCAACCACGCTCGATTGACCGAGTAGAGCAGGTTCGCAAAGCCGCACCGCATACTGAAGTGACCGAAGATAATAACAAGCCAAAGTAAACGGATATTGATCGTAAAATACACAATCGGATCGCTGTATGCCGAGTACTCCACGAATAATTCACTGAGCTGCTGTTCAAACAATATCCACGAATTTTGGATGGACTTAAGGGAAATCTTCTATAATCCTGTGTTAACAGCAACGTTGCAATCTTTCGTTAATAAATAAACAAATGAGAAACAAAGATACGAATTTGCCCTTTTGCTAATACAAGTTAATATCTTAATACGAAATTTTTAACACAAAAGATATTATGACTCTTTAATTTTTCTGTACCAACCCTTGTAATTAAAAATTTAAGAGTATTAATATGTACTTTCAGCAAATGCTCTACACATGTAAAATATTTTAAGTAAACTTTGAATAATACTTGACATAAATTTTTGAGTGTGATAGTCTCAAGTATGACTAGCCTTTTTCGGTGGACTGAAAAATGTGCATGTATTTATGATACATACAAGACTGCATGTGTCGTACATTTATGATACATATGAGACTGCAGATGCTTATACATGTTACATCGATCAAAGTAACTATAGCTGATGTAATTTATAGCCTGCGGACCTTACAGGTTATGTTTGGTACATCTTGCAGCCTTCGTAGATTGAAGATGAACATCGGCAGTCTAGTGATGTAACTAAAATATTATCATTTGAAGCTAATTCCTAAGAAATTTCATGACAGAACCCGTATGATTAATTTTCCTGATTAAATAATGAAGATCTTTATTAAATAACCTTAACGTGGTTCATTATATACAGCTAATTTCAAAAAAGTTTCATGACAAAGCCTGTTGTAGTTAACTTTTGTATTTTCTACTTTCATGTAGTTAATTAGTTGTATTGCATGTTTTTGGCATGAGTGTTTAGTTATGTGCAAGTAAATGATAAAAGGAATCGTACAAAATGGTGGAATCTGTATTCAAGATGAAGGAGAAACGTATCGCCATCGGTTTCGTTCGCCTACAGAAACTGCGAAATTTTCCTCGATGCTTTTAACGATAAACGCGACGCTCCCTTACCGTGAATGTTATCTCGCCACCTGTCAACCCTCATACCTACCGTATGCACCACCTTATATTCAACCTTAACGTTGCACTTACCGGACTATCAGATGTTACGCCCGAGACGTTAAGGCGCCGTCTTGCGCAGATAATTTGCGTGCAGAAACGCGAACGCGAAATTCGTATCTCCGCGAAATCACCAGTTAACGCGTGTCTCGACTTCTACCCCCCTAATTGCGCGTCGATAGTTTTCAGGGAAAATAACGTACAAAAGAACCCCTTCTTGTCGGCGAAAATCAAATTACTCTAATTAAATTAGAAATCTTCAAATACTTCAAATGTGTGTGTTTAACGTGCTTCGAATGCATGTGTTTAAAACGTGTTACGAGTTGTTAATATTTAAAAATAATTTATCATTTTGCAATATTAACTTGGGAAATTAATTCGCAAGTGCCACAAAATTTTATCAGACTGAAGGTCTTTAGAATATAAATTTGAAGGATTCAAAGATTGTCCTCTCTTGAAGATATAAATATATTTTTTAATTTAATTATTAAGTAATAGTATCCACAATGTTGAAATCTCAAAGATTGCATGAAAGATTTGCTGATTGATGAAGCATTTAATTTCGATTAATTTTTGAAATAACGTTAGCAATTAAGCAAACGACTTTAACTATATCTCGTTTCCGTTTCGTATTTTCTCGCACTGCCATTATATTCTCGGTTGGAGGTTCATTAGATTGTTTTAAAAAAAAAGCAGCCCGACTAGTTAGCCCCAGCTAAAAGCACGTAGAACGTTGGTATGTAATTTATACGGGCACATATCAGAAGAAAGAACGTTGAATTAATTAATTGTCGGCGAAAAATGCAGTCGGATTACTTCGTAAACTTTATTTACCTTGCGCTAATGCACGTTCGAAAAATGCATGTACTCTGCGAAGGTGTAAACCCTTTTTCGGCTGCTTTAAACAAAGGTACAATTCCTGTTCCGGTGCTTCCATTACGTGGATTCTTCTCTGCACCGAATAACCGAGTGATTTACGATAGCTAAACCGACGAGGCTTCATAAAATTCCATTTTTAACGAAGATAATTTAATGAAGATCCTTTACGGTCTCGATGCGGTCATGGAAAATTCACCGCGATTCGAAAATTCTTCCACCACGATCGCATACAGGTGGCTATTAAAAGAATTGATGTCCTTATTACCGACCGATAGAAATTATAGGTTAATACTATATGTACATCGACAATATCTACTCTCATGTAATAGGTAAATTAGAGTGAATATTTTATGAGAAAGACTCCTCTTCCTTTTGGCAGTGTATTAAATTCTTATGACGAATAAAATAGAGCACTCAAATTATTGCATTACCGCTATGATGGCTGCCATAACGGATTTAGAGGTTTAACATTATACGCAATTACTTTTAATCTTATTTTTATCACCCTTTGCGGAGACTAATTGCGATTTCAGTAATTTTGCAGAGCAAAATGGAATTTACAAATTTAACATTTTGTTCACTTTTACGTATATTTAACGTGATATATTTATGTTAATTATAATTATTGATTATTATTAATTTAATTATGAGAACCGATGTATAAATGCAATTTTCGGTCAAATTTATTTCATCAATGATTTCAAATACATGAATTTTATATAAATGTTAGGTTTCTATTATTAATAATTTTCAAAGACAAATTGTTAAATTGTGTCGCTACGAGTTGCATGAGAGGTTATGTCGCCATTGTATCACAAGTTGTATAGCAACTGTGTCACGCCAAATTGAATTATGATAAGAAATACAGTAACAAGCTACATTGCGATAAGTTGCATGACAAGAAACTGTATCGTGACAAGTTGTACAGTAGCAACTTGTATCCTGACAAGTTGTATGTTAACAAACTGTGTCGTGACAAGTTGTATAACAACAAATTGTGTCGTGACAAGTTGTGTAGTACTTGTTAATAAAATTGTATAGTAACTTGTTAGCAAAATTGTATAACACCTCATATCACACCAAGTTGAATGACAAGACATATTCCAACAGTTTGTACCGTGAATATCACATGTACCTTAATAATGTACACTACAATAACTAATATCGCAACAATTTGTACCGCATTAAGTTATGTCGCCACCCTGCTAAGTCGCTGACCTTGCATCCACACGATTGTCACTCACGTGTGATTGAACGCAACTGAAAACAAGCCATAATTTCATCGCTAAACGACCCGAAACAATTACTCCCAGGTTAAGACGTAATTTAGCCGCAATTTAAGTTGTTAAAATCAATCGATGATTCACCGGTTTCGAGCACAATGCCTTATAACTGCAACTCACCGAACGATGCAAGCTTCCCGTATCCTTTAGTTTTCTGTCTTATCCGCATTAATCTTGTGCTTCATCGAGACGTCGCGAAAGAACGTAAGATTGATGAGCAAACGTGGCTTAATTAATGCGAGGTATCCGACGTTAGAAAGGTTCGTCGAAGCTGGGAACTGCAGTCGCTTGATTCGTATTTAAAAGCTGAATTCTTGAATAGAATTGTCGCCGTACGACTCGGCAACCGGCATTCGGATGACAGTCGTCGACGGTAGTTCTATTTGGGTCATATTTAAATTGTACACCGAGGGAAACGAAACCGCCTGAAAAATGAGATGTTCGTGTATCGTCGACCAGCTGAAATAAACGCGGCCCTGCTCGTTCATTTTCCCTGACCCAAATACCGAGCCCGTTCATTTCGCCTCTGCGATCAAGATTCGACGATAATTCGTTATCGCTCCGATCGAAACCGTTTCGACGTTTTTATCACACTTTGAAGATTTTTAACGGGTTCCTCTGTGCTTTTTGTGCAAAACATTTGAGGATTGAAAAGCATTACATTTGTCGCCACTCGACTTTGAAAAACCACTCGAGTTTTTACGTTCAAAAATTTTAAACCCCTTTCTGTGCTCAAGGATATTCTTCGAGAACGATAACTAGGATACCAGATGCACGAAATTTTAGAGTTTGATTATGGAATTTTAACGAGCAAGTTTAATTCCGCGCTGTCAAAGATATCCCTGGCAAAACTCCTGCATTTTTAAATATTAAGAGTTAATAGGTATATTACGTTCATTAAAATCGTATAATCCTTTCTTTGGACGACGTAGAAATATTTGAAATTTAGATATTTAAATAAGGGTTTCAAATATATTGTCTTTGGGCTACAGGAATATTGTTGAATGTGTAATCTGGAGTTAAAACAAACGGTGTATTTTACGATGTTCGTTTGGACAGGAATATCCTATAAATTCCAAGGAGTCCTCGTTTTTCCTTGCCGTCTCGCGAAATTCGCTAGGTAACCGAAGAAAGAAGCGGACATGATACAATGAAAATTGAATGCAAATACCGTTGACCCGAAACGGGGCAGAGCAATCAGTTTCACGATGGAAACGGTGAACGGAATTACGTGGTATCTATGAAAGGAAACTACCGAAATATAAACGGGTTATGGGAGACAGGCACGATAATCATTGGCTACGTCCCAGTAAAGATAGATCGTCCTCACGACACACGTATTATTGTCAACTGCATCGGATTTCGTAACAGTTCCAATTACGATGTTGTAAATCCGTTTATGCAATGCTCAATTTCTTTGTATAATGTATAATTATATTTTACAATTGCAGTGTGCATGTACATTGTACATTTGTACGTTATTGTATAACCTCTTGAGGGATGATTTTTTTGAGGTTAGGAAAGAAACGATTTTAGTTTATTTAATGGTGTAAATAAATCATGGAAGAGTTTATTTGTATCTGCAAGCCAGTCTAATTCATGCCATTTTTGTTCATTTTCATAGAAGGTAGGAACACAGCAGTCAATGGTTCACGTATGTGAACCATTTATGAACTCAATAACTAAATGTCCACATATGTGTAAATATACTTCAAGAAGATAAATGAGGAAGGGTTTAGAGACATATAGTAGTTAAAAATTGTGAACAGGTCTAAATCATAGAATTAAAGTTACACACGTTTGATGATATGTGTATGTTTAATTCTGCCACATCAGTAACCAATAGTCACGTATGTAGATGTTACTTCATTTGACATATTGTTAATACCTTTCAAGATTCAGTACATTTTAGAATAGTCAGATACACCTACATACAAAATTGAAGCAACTTATTCAGACTTCTCTGTTTTCCACGTTTTCCACATATTCGACGTATGGGCAGTGGACCACATGTCAAACTGCCTATGAACGAGCAGTTAGAGACCGAAGACTTAATGATTACCCATTAATGAATGAAAGATTATTCTAACAGAACATATAAATATTTTTCTAACAGGACACATAAATAGTACAGAATAAACGAATAAAAAATATAAATAATGTTCAGAAAATGTTTAACATTGACTTCACCGAGGGATTCTAAATCTTGCAGCATTAAAGAGTGCACCTTCAGGAGTGTAAATAATTAAAGGATCACGCGAAAGAGGATAATGATCGTACCGATTTAGCACGCGATAAAGCTTCCTCGGTCGTTTCGATGAACGAACACGCCACTTGTGATCCGCCCAAACTCGCACTTATTACCGTGGACAACATAATACCGGCGTGCCAAAGCAGCGAAAACACGAGTGCAGGTATAGCCAGTAGAACGAGTAGAAGCCGAGTTAACAGGATGCCACCGATGCCAAGAATCCAGGACAGGGTGGATGTTCCATGGGTTTCGCCAACAATTTATTTGGATCGTGCACCGAGAAGAGTAACCCGGATTACCAGCAACGGCATCTTAGCAAGAAACGGCCGATCTCTCTGCCTTCATCCCTTTTGAACCCGCCTTATTCCCTAACACTCGGTAATGTACACCACTTAATGGTTTTATAAGCTACTCTACAGGGTACTTTATCGTTGCTCCAGGCTCGATTTATCACTCCTGCGCCGATAGTAATGAAAATAGTCTAAATACGCTATTGTCGAGGTTTGTAAAGCTTTGTAAAGCTAAGGTGGACGAGTCATGTGGGATTGCAGGAGTTTTGAAGATGGACGAGTATTTGGGAATATTTGGAATTTTGGAATGGTGGCAGTTGCAGAGTTTAGAGTATTAGAATTTTGGTACTTTGGGATTTTGGACATTTGGAAGTTTGGAATTTTTGGGTATTAGGATATTGGAACATTGGGATATTGGGACATTGGTACTTTGGGATTTGCGACATTTGGAATTTTGAAATTTTTGGGTATTAGGATATTGGGACTTTGGGACATTGGGACATTGGGACATTGGGACATTGGGATATTGGGATATTGGCACATTATGACATTGGGACATTGGGACTTTGGGACATTGGAACATTGGGACTTTGGGACATTAGGACATTGGGATATTGGGATACTGGAACTTTGAGATATTGGGATATTGGGACATTGAGATATTGGGACATGAGATATTGGAACATTGGGATATTGGGACATTGGTACTTTGGGATTTGGGACATTTGAAATTTTTGAATTTTTGAGTATTAGGATATTGGAACATTGGGATATTGGGACTTTGGGACATTGGGATATTGGCATATTATAACATTGGGACATTGGGACATTGGGACTTTGGGACTTTGGGACATTGGGACATTAGGACATTGGGATATTGGGATACTGGAACTTTGGAATTCAGAACTTTCAAATTTTTTAATCTTACAATTTCTGGGTATTAGAATATTGGGATATTGGGATATTGGGACTTAGGTCTTTGGAATTTTTGAAATTAAAAATTTTTGAACTTTGGCACTTTGGGATGTCGGAAATTTACAATGTCAAGATTCTAGAATTCTGAAACTTTGATACTCGGATTTTGAGACTGTAGAATACTAAATTTTTTTAGGCAGTGGGCATTCTGCAAATTTACAACTTCAGGGCTCTAGAATTTTGTAATTCTCAGAAATTTAGATTTTAAGACTGTACAGTATTAAAATTTGTGTAGTTTGGGATTCTGGAAATTGTGAACTAGAACTTTATAATTCTACAATTCTCTAAATTTAAAATTTCAGAACTCAAAAATCAGCCACCCTATCACACTGAAGAATAAAGAACACCTATCTAATATTTAAACCTAAATTCAAGAAACCGCATAAAAGATAATCGAATTACAATCTCTCCCCGACAAGAACAGAACTTGAGGTTGTCCAAAATGTTTCGGGTGACTTGTTCGAAGTAAATATTTTAGCAAGCACAAAACAGGTCAGGCAAAAACGGTGCTCGTCGACATTTTGGTCGATTCGGTGTTGCGCAGCAAAGGGAAAAAAGGGGGCAGCAACCGGGTATAGCAACGACTTTTTTCTCTGGACGGATGTATTTTAGACTGGACGAAGCATCGGGGCGTAAAAACATTTGGCAACGGGAGCAGCCGGCGACACGTCCACGAAATGCCACGACACTGTCGCGAAACTTTCCGCGCCGCTGTAAAACGCGTCGACCCTTTCGCTCGTGTTCCTCGTAAAATCTCTTGATAAAGGCCTGACACGTCATATGCAGGTGTAATCGAAACGCAAAAGTTCGCGGGACCGCTTTCAGAGTCGAACGTTCGCCGTTTCGAATCGTGAATCTCAATTTAGCGCGTGACATTGTACTTTCGTCGGACACGGAAAAAGCTGCGACCTCGCTGTTTTAACGTCGCTTAGATAATTCCTCGAATAATTCATTCTTTAATGAAAATCCATGGAAAAAGTCTTGAAAGATCATTCGAGTTCTGTCTCTTTTTAATGTCTCACTCGTTGATTTAGTTGGAAGGTCGATTAGAATTATTCACTGATAAACTAGTAAAGCTAAAAAGTTACGTCTCAGATACATATGACTATGCTAATTGTAGTTGGACTTTAAGTTGAATCATTACAAATTCGAGTAAGGTTTATCATATTTGAATTGTGAGTAACGAGTTAGGTTCTTCAAAATACAACAAGGGTATTTGCAGTTAAAAATACAGACACACATAATTTGAAATTAAGGGTGTCCATGTACAATGCACATAGGTTGCATATACTTTATACCTCTTGAAAAAATTAGTCTTAAAGATGTTGATAATAATTATGCCTGGATCATCAGGATCTGTCCAAATTTTATTTAGAGATTGATACAACTACAACACTTAGCAATCGTACTAACATTGCAGTAACGTTTCGAAATTCTAAAATGTTCGTAACTTTTGATAACTATCGACATCAAGCTCTGATCGATTTTAAAGTTACGACTTTACATAATCGTGTTAGAGGTTATGTTCGATATTCGTCGAAAGAAAGTCTTAGTCCTTATACTAGTTTTTACCAAACATAACCTAAATCTCTTTTTAGATTCACCACTCTTCGATAAATCAATATTATCAGCGTCAATGTTTCAGCAATACTTTTGCCGGTCTTTATCCGGCGGGATTGCGATAATCGCGGTCGACAATGGACGATCCTGCATTTTGTTTTTTTTACAAGAGTTACAAATTGTAAAATGTTTCTTGTTCCGCAATCGCGAGATACGGGCGAAAATGTACCTGGACCAGGTTCCTCGGGACACCGGTCACGCGCAGCACGCTTTATTGGTCAAAAAAGAAATCCATAGTTTTTTCCCCACAGCTCGGTGACTTATTGCGCTGGCCAAAGCTTTTAAAGTCCCCTCTAATCGCCGCTCCGATGTACGAGTTTCCTCGTTTCTCTTGCTTACCCCCGTACCCCTATAACCTCCTGCTCGATTTTTCAAAAAGACCACTCCACTTTGCGTATCTACCATCGTTTTCTATAACTGACGTAACTGGGACTTTGGGGTGATAGGATTGTCTAGGGAAAATGACGATAAATACGAACTTTGTAAGTCTGAAATTGTCGAGTTTCTAAATTCACTTTCAAGTTTATGAATATTGAGAAATGCAAGTGTGTAGAATTCACAAATTTCGGGATGATGAAAATTATAATGTATCAAATTTTCAGATTCTCAAGTCCAAAGATAATAAAGGACGTTTACTAACTTTGCAAACTTCCAAATTTTTTAAGTCTCAGAATTTCTGAAATTCCCAAATCCTCCAATTTCATATATTCTCAAACTCCAAATTTCTAAATTTCTAAATCCCTAAATAAAGTTTCTTAAGTATTCAACCCCTGAATCTCCGAATTTCCAAATTTCTAAATCCCTAAATCTTCAAATCCCAAAGATCCAAATCCCCAAATCCTCAAGTACCCAATTTTTCAAATCTCCAAATCCTAAAATCCTCAAATACCCAATTCCTATTTGTCCAATTTCCCAAATACCCAATTTCCCATGCACCCAATTTTCCATATTTCCAAATTTCTCATATTCTTCAAATTTCTCAAATGCCCCAAATTCTCCCACTCCCCAAATTTTCCCAATCCCCAAATTCTCCCAATTCCTAAATTCTCGAAGACCCCAAATTCTTCAAATCCCCAAACTCTCCAAATACCCAAATTTTCCATGTCCCCAAATTCTCCCAATCCCTAAATTCTCCAAGTCCCCAAATTCTCCAAATCCCCAAATTCTCCAAGTCCCTAAATTCTCCAAATCTCAAAATTCTCCAAATCCCCAAATTCTCCCAATTCCCAAATTCTCAAATCCCCAAATCCTCAAACCTGAAAAATTGTCAAATCCCCAAATGTCCAAATATGAACTATCCAAAACCTCGAATCCACAAATTAGCAAAGAGGATTAGAAGACTGTTATAATGCAATTGCTTCGCAGTCCGTTTTATAAAGTGTTGTTCGATTCACAGTTGATTCGATCAAAGTGCAAAAGCGAGTTTTAAGTCAATGGGTCCAACCGAGAACCGAATGAGTAATTAATCTATCCTGATCCTCCTATCTACATAAGCCCAGATTACCGACTACCTGGCGAACGAGACATCGATGAAGCTTAGTTAGGCTAAGCCACTACGCAGAAACAAGACTATACTTAACCGTTCGTGTTTTCAAAGCGAGCATATTAAGAGATTAAATTGCTCTTGTGCCTTGTACGGCGAACAATGTGGCTGTACCATGAAAATTAGGGGCAAAATTGCCCTTTACCTCGAAATATTCCTATCAATATCGTGTTCAAGGTAGTCAACTTAACGTTCTGATATTATTATACATCGAATTTAAACTTTTATCGCTTAGAAATATTACACGAAGGTACGTGATACCTGTCATTGCGGTTTAATGTAATAAAAATATTTGTCGGCGTAATTGCTAAGGTTTAAGACGATAAAGGTACAAGGGTGGTTCTTAACAAAACTTTAACACTGTAAAATGGATGGGAGATTGAAACTTTGAGAGCAACAATTATCTTGTAACTTCGCTGGTTGGAGGCAAGTTACAACCTTTTTTAAAATAAAAATTAATGTACCATGAAAATTGATAGGTAGCGGTCACTTTCAACACAGAATACTATACAAAATTTAATGATCACTGACACGAAAAGCTTACAGTAGACATTTTTTCTTATTTCTTAAGAATTACTAATCTTTCACCTCACGCACCCTCTTGGTCAAGGGTTAATTTTGCCTACAATTTCAACTATGAACAAATACAATTACTTTGTGGCAATCCCTGTTTCTACACAAAGAGAAATATAAACTTATAAAATCCACAAAAATATTTGGGGAAGTGTACGTCCACATTACTCGTGCAATATTCGAGTCTAATCGTTCGAAGATCCGCACACAGGATAGTTCACGCAGAAAACGTTAGCTTTGATAACACACACAGATGGTATTAATTTGCCGGCAACGGTTTTGTGGCCGTGGGTCGAACTTGCCCCGCCATGCGTGAAATTGCGACGACCGCCCCGGGGTATCGGACACCGTTGCAACCCTCAAAATTTTAATTTGCCATTTCCACACGGTGTACCACCGGTGGAATTTAGTTGCGTGTAAAGATCCGATCGTCGTTTGATCGTCTGACATACGTGCCATCCAACCCCATCCGTACAGGAATTTAATCCCGGCTCCTGTTTTCGCTCCGGCGCACGGCTTCTCGTTTGTCTTTGACGAAAACCTTCCCCTACCTCTTTGTTTTTATTTTGTTGCACGCTTTATTTATGGTACTTGTTTACTAAACTTCTTCGTATTTTATTCTTGATTAAACAGCGAAGATATGGCTGCTTCTTTATGGAAGACTTTTTAGGAAGAGTTCATACGAAGTTCAAGGGTGTACGAAGTGGTGTTCACATGACACCGCAGTGTTATTAAAATTGTGATATACTGTGATGTATTTTAATATAGTTTAAATTTATACGTTATATAAGCTGTGATTTTATGTTTCTGTCTTAAAGTATTTCATTTAATGTGTATTGAATATAATTATGCGTTTCGCTCTATTGGCTTTGTAAATTAAAATATAATTATACAAATATGAATACAATTACACGCTTCGCTGTATTGGTTTTGTAAATTAATTACAATTATGTATTTCATTTAATAAGTTTATACATTAAGTGCAATTATATGTTTCATTAAATGAATTTATAAATTGAAGACAATTATGTACATTCTGTTAACAAATTTATAGAGCAGGTACATTTAATAAATTTATAAATGAAATATAATCGTATACATCATGTATGAAATTTAAGAGTTAAATAGAATTAGGTAATTAATAAGCGTCTATAAAAACAAGTTTTGGTAGAAACATGGTTGAAGTTAGCCATGGTTTCGATGCCCAAAGGATTGTTTTTCCGCGTTCAATCAATTCGGTGCGAGGGAAAGCTCGGTTGATCAATTATTTGTATCGTAATCTAGGCGTGGAAACGCTTTGATTTCCTCGCGGAAATAAACACCGCGTGAACGTGTATTTACACACGGAGGACAAGATGAAAAAGGAAAAAAGGAATTCGTGCCGCCACGATGACGAAGCTTTGTGAATGCGTCGCATACGAACGGTTAGAAGGATTTGATTGGAACAGCGTGGAAACGCGGCGAGCAAGACTACGCGAACGAGTAAACGAACGAGCGAAATCATTGAATATTCAGGTGGACAGATGAACCGAACAGATCCGTTCCTGAATATTCAAACATCTGCGGCGACGGTAAAAGTTGTTCCCGGTCGTGGAAGCGTCATATCTCAGGGATCACCGTCACCAATATTCGCATGGTATTGATTGCGTGATGAATTCGAGAAAGCTCCACCGTACTTTCCCATTCTACCCAAAGTGAAATAATTCACCCAAAATCTACCTTTCCTTTTCTGTTTACTAATTCCTCTATTCGAACGATTAATGTTCTGTTAATACTTAATTTCCTTATTCTGACAGTACACTGTTTCATCGCTTTCATTGAATCATCGTTTCGTAATAATCGTTCTCGTTCAATGATTCAACCTTTTCAAATTGTTACATTATTAAAATTTTAAACTTTGAAATCGTATCATAATTAACTTGCTTCGTTCGATAAAATTGAATATTGAAACAACTTGAAAATTTGTCATTGGAGTACTCACAATCGTTTCACCGATCAGATATGGCGTTAGACGAGTTTCATCGATCGTTGCATTCTAGAAATATTTAACGCGTCTGGTAATATGTTACAAAATAAAATTCCATATTAGGACCACTTTACTATAAAATATTTCACCGTGTAAATCACGCGACCATTCATAATTCCACGTATCTCCAGAAAAGAGGGGAATAAGGTATATTAAGAAGAGATCTATCAAGAAGAGAGATTGAGACGGATTGAGTGACCTCCGTTATTAATCGCAAAGAGAAAAGAATCGTTGGTCCGTCGTTCGAACCGTTAACCCCGGGAAAAGTATCAATTTTATCGAACGTATTGAAAGGGAACGAAGCAACAAAGGGAATATTTTTGACGTTAACCGTAGTTGATCGATGCGGTTAGATAGAAGAAGGCAGAATTGGATGCTCGAGCAAACACCTTAAGGGCATTTCGCCATTAGCTACAGGGGGTGAGATTAGGGGTGTTCGAGCCGTAAGGGGAGCCATGCTGGTGGGTCGACGTAATCAACTGAATGAGCAAGTGACTCTAGAGAACCGCGTAAGCCCATCCCTGGCTACGAGCTTGGGTCCTCACCGGTGTGGTCATCTGAATAAACCATGAGTGCTGCCTTAATGACGGAATCGAAGCTACAAACGGTCCTACCGTGCTTGAATCACCGGACCTGGACGACCATAGGTGGCAGAGATAAATTGCGGTACGTTCTACGACGTGTTAGCCCGAGAAAGCTGAGAGCTTACATCGGGCTGACTTGATGCAACGCTTAAACCGTGACTGCTCCGATTCGCGTGACACGATACGAATTATTGTACCCACCTGGCCATATACGGAGCTTGTTTCCGTGCCCAGACGTGATTTTCATTCGCCAGTATGTGCGTAAGCAGCCGATCATTGCCCACCTCTTCGACGCGGACTAATCACATATGTTACCTCGCAAATTTTGAAGTTTGGAACTTAGGAAGTTTGAAATTTAAGATCGAGTGATCTTGACACGGAATATGGAATTTTGAAATTTACTTTAAATCTTGGTACTTTGGATTATTTTAAGTTTAGGATCTAAAAAGTATAATTGTTTTGGAACGTCGCTACAACTTCGAAATCGTTAAATTTTTAGAACTAGATCCCGGGAGTTGAAATGTTAACAACCATGGAATAGAGTTTGCGTTTTACAACTTCGAGGCTTTGAAATATTTAAATATATGAACTTTGACATCTTGGGAGTTTGAAATTTTGAAACATCGGTACTGGAACTTCGAAGCTGTGAAAGTAGACTTCATTAGTCTCGAACACCTCATGGTTGCACCTAACCTGTTCGATAAACACTCGGTCTGCCCTTTTCAGACCTAACACGTAGCTAAAGCTGTCACGTCTGCCTCCGTCCTTAAACATCACCGCCCGCATTATTTTATTTTTGAAAGTCTCGACACTTCCGGGGTAGAAATCTGTGAGCGTGTAGGTCGCAGCCGTCGCAATTTACCATGGAAGGCAATGTTTGCCGAAGGAAAGAACCATCAGCGTGGTTCAGATTTATTGCAGCCAGGACTTCGAGATAGAAGGAAACAGTATCTCCGTTGTTTATATTTGCTGAAACGGTGAACTCAGTCGATATCCTCGTCGGTGTAAATGGATTATGCCCTCGGTCCTCCATCGCGATGGACCATGAGAGCGAGGATATCGATTCGCGGAAAGTTTTTCACCGCGCGGTCTTCGAAAGGAAAGGAACTTTAGTCGGGAAAGTAGACAGCAGCCGACTAATTGAAGTATTTTAATTATTTCGTAGCTGAAGAGATGAAGTTTCCGAACAAGTCGGTGCTTTAGTGAACTCTCTGCTGATGTTTCAAAGCGCACCGCTGTATGACAATTAAGCCGGTAATTTAAGCAATATGAACTTTTCGAGTTAACGAGAGGATCACGCGGAGGGGTAATTAATTAGAACCGATCGGACCTGATCATTTGTGTATCGTTAAAGAAATCCATTTAAACGAGCAACGCTTCTTTTTTTGGTTGTTCACCCGTTACAAGCTTGTTTACCCGTTACAGAAGCCCGATTCATCGACGAGCAATTTACGAGCCGGACGTTCTCTCGTAAAAAAAAGAAGTAGAAGGACCGTAAAACACTAATGGACTACGTTAATCAAATGAATTTGTCTTCAATCTTGTTAGAAACAAATAGATCAATATACCGGAGAGAATCGTTATGTCATATTTCTTATATATCATGGCGCGGCATTAGCAAACGTTCTTGTACGGCGATAACGAAGACAGAGTAGAGAAAGCTTCTTAAGCTCTGCAGCTTAGACGGTATTAAATTAAGCTATTCAGGTCAGCGACGGATTCTTTCTTCCTGAGCTCTTTGTTCGAAATAATTACCGTCTACAGTGCGATAGTATTCGTGACGTATTTTTGTAATATTTTTTTCGTACCAACGCTATTTTCATCTGGACGTTGATGAATGTAGCTACTCAAAAAATATGTAGTATTATAGAATACTGTTACAGAGGATTTATTTAATAAATATAATTATTAGATAGATTTCAGTCACTGAATAAATATTCGAAATGGGAAAACTCGTATTTGGGGGTAGGAGTAAATTTGGAAATTTACAAATTCAAGGACCTGACATGGAAAAATAGAGAGAAATTGTTCGAGACTTCGAGGATTGGAAATCTGGGAATACAACATAAATTGCCAATTCGGGAGTTCGGGAATTTCCTCAGCAATCAATAACAGAGTACACATATTATTCTTTATTGGAACATCGGATACAGCGATTCCCACAGACTGGTATTAACGATCAAAATTAATGTTGCCGACTATCCGTGGATTTTATCCGAATTCCCATCGATTATTTTCGCAACATCAACAGTTCACCAACTCCAGTATAATCCACTGTCTGTGAAGTCGAGTTTCTCACTCGTTCGAAATCACCGGCTCGTTTCGCGAACGATTCCATCCGTTCCCAAACACGATACAATCAACGATCTGCAGGAATTTCACATGGTTCCTCCGCGTTTCCGCAGCATCCATCGTTAACGGGCCACGATGTACGTCGGGGCTAGGGCCACTGACGTATATTACGGGCCAAACTCAAACATAATATCTCGAAAAGCACTCGTAACTCCATTTCACCGGGGCCACGATGAACTCGTACATCGGCCTC
This sequence comes from Megachile willughbiella, assembly GCA_945859595.2. Classification (NCBI taxonomy): domain Eukaryota; kingdom Metazoa; phylum Arthropoda; class Insecta; order Hymenoptera; family Megachilidae; genus Megachile; species Megachile willughbiella. Next base: position 6,131,163 of record OX243797.1, on the reverse strand, counting down.
CCTATCCGCGTACTGACCTGGCCACCCCCGTTGGCTACCGACTGCCGTAGTTTGACAGGTGTTTAATATTACTTGAAAGTTTCCCGCTTGCTACAGAGTGCCGACGATACTCGTCGTAACGAATGTGCTCGAACAACGGGTGAAAAAACGCGAGAGAACCGTTAGCTGAGTTGTTTAAAGTCGACGAGATGAATATTTTTGGAACATGTGCTCCTGCTATACTGAAACCGGTTTTAATCATTTCACATTATTATCGATCTATATCGTAGGTTGTGGAGATGTATGATGTCCCCATAGTAGAAATATGGGGATCTAGGGATGTTGGGGTTCAAGGATGTAGTGGTATGAGGATATGGAGATTCGGAGATATACTGATCTAGGTATATGATCTGGATATGGATCTGGAGATATGAAAATGTATATGAGGATCTAGGAACGTAAGAAACTATAAATGTGAGAGTGTATAGAGAGGGTTAGAAACAGGAGAACCCACATGCATATGTGTATGCATGTAGTATACATGTATACATGCATTTAGCGATATGGACATTTAAGAATCCAGGGCTATTGAGATGAAAGAATATAGAAGTCTGGGAATATGTAGATCTAGAAATGTGAAAGTACATGTGTATGAAGATCTAGGAATATAGTAAATATAGAGATCTAGGGGCATGGAATGTCTCAAGCCTACAAATATGTTCAATCATTAAATTGTTAATTTGATAGTTCTGCAACCTGTTAATGGAATAAGATTGTAGTGCGTGGTTTTATCAGTACTATCGTACTTTTGAGCGGATGTACGGTTGTAATGAATGTTACAGTGGCTGATGGTAACACATGGTGATCGATGGCTCATTAGCGAATGACTGCGTGATCGGAATGGCGTGTTTGTGCGAAATTCTAGACCGACAGCTAATAGGCTGCCGTGTGATGGTTCGTGATACATGCTCGATCTTGAACGCTAGCCGAATGCCGATTATGGTATAACTGATGTAATTTTGCGCGATATAACGCATCCGCGTCGATACTGCGTTTGCTTCTCACATCTACTTTGTTTGCATGGTTAAGTGCAAGCTTCGGCGCTGTGTAATTATTATGACAGTTTATTAACTTATTAGTTCACTATGGTCGTATTGTGTTAACGTTTCCATTCAATATCAATGTGTCCTTCGCTGCTACGCCATTCAATCAAGTGTTTAGTAAAATTCCATACCCTAATAATTTACCTTATCAATAGAAAATGTTTGACTAGTTAATTGTTACCGAATAATTGAACGATGAAAATTACAATGAAAGCAACAGTAACTTTCCTAATCACCTATAGAATTCTAAGCGCGTTCCTCGACATTCACCGCTATTTAAACCCCGAAACTAAAACTTGACGGAAGTGTAGCCAATTTATAAATTTGCATACTTTGCCAATGGAACAGGTTGAACTAAACGCAGAAGCAAATAGTTGCGAAGCGAATAGCGACATCCTGAATGTTGTTTCGAAGCGGCGTCTCTCCCGCAGGAATAGCGAGCTCTCCGCGCAGCCTTCCTGCGTGCTTAACTCGAAAAGTCATTAAGGTTTTAACGATTCGATCAAGAGTTTCGAGAACGTATCTTATAGTCTGAAAAAATAACCACTGTCGATTTCCGCGATTCGGAGAACTGCTGGAAATCGTTTGATCGATTTAACGTTACAGGTAATAAATTGAAGTCGAGTTCGGCAAACTGGCGAAGTAAACGAACGCATGAATATGAATAGCAAATAGTTCGTTGGAGTTTCTATAACGCGTTGATGAGTTAATCGATCGCACTTCGTATCCTCGGTGGATGAAAGGATTTGATAATTAAATTATGTAGGAAGTCAAATAATTAACTCTTGTGCATCGGGGCCAATTAGCTCTTGTTGGAACAGCCACTTTATATGAAACTTGTTGACTTTTATGAGAATTCGTATGAAACGCGCGCTAATAAATAATGGCGGATTTACTAATAGACCAAACTTGTTGCCACGTGTTACCAAATTGCTGCATATAATATCAAGCGCGTGATGGACATTTTAATCCAATTAGTATCGATTATTTTAACGGCATGCCGCAATTAAAGAAACGTCGATGAATTATTTGCGTTTATTTACGTTTAACCTGTTTCGAACGATACCGATGCTCGACAAACGTAATTGGCAAAGTTCGGTAACTTTACCCCACCTGTCCGTCTGTATAAATGAGCAACTTTTCAAATTATGACAGAGATACGTGACGCGGTGCAATTGACGCTAATGCATAATTTATGAAAATGCGCGACATCTTTGATCGGTGGAAAAGTGAACATGGAAATGGACGAATTAAGACGGTAATTTGCATCCGTCATTTATATACGTGAAAATCTATTACATTGCATCTTAGACCATTTAAAAATTATGGACATAATTTTAATATCGTACTTTCAACGTTTTAGCATCACTCTTAACATTTTAAGTTATTTTTAATATTTTAACATATCTTTGATAATTCAATATAATACTCTGAATATTTTAACATAATCGGCATAGCGGAAAAGTGGAGGAGTAGGATAATAAAGTAGTACAAAGTAATAGAATAATGAAGCGATGTAGCTAAAAGAGGTTAGAATCTCCGTTACAGGTGTCCGCCATGACACTTCACCGATTTACGACCTGCGAAGAACATCAAAACGTTCTCCTTCCTCTTGCTTTAAAATTTGAATTCTGCATCGATAACATTTATAATCAACCCGTCAAAGTGGACAATGAAGATAATGAACAGTTATATTGTAAGTAATACGTTAAAGCCTAACATGTTTCGGAACCTTGAATTAAAATACAATTTCAGTGATAAAATTACAGGTCAAACTCGACTGTCACGACAGTCGATTATATAATACAGCGATGTTAAACGTTCCGTAAAGTGACATCATTTCATTACCTAGTTCTAACAGCCTCAAGTCCTCGTAATAGTATTAATACAGTGGTTGAATCAGAGTACTAATAAAATCACCGTGATTACATTGAGCGAAGACAACAACAGAATGGACGAATTATCTCATATTCGGAGGTTGAAACACCTGGTAGTTCCCTGTTTCGCGCTATTCGTGGTGTTGGGAAATCAAGTGGCTTGCGAAAGGATATTAATAATAGCCCAAGCGCCGTTCTACAGCCATGCGTCTGTGATACGACAGTTTAGTTTAGCTCTGAATAAACGAGGCCATGAAATAGTGATAGCAACACCGTATCCAACGAAGAATCTGTCGTTGGCCAACTACACCGAAATCAGTTTCAGCTCCAATCTTAAGACGGAACAACTATTAAACGCGCATGCGAAACTGTTTACTTACCAGACTACCACAAAGCTACTACAGTCATATATGATTTTATATGAATACCTGCAGAGTTTTGCGAAATACTTTTACGAGCATCCAGATATAAAAAAGATCTATGCGAAGGACAGCAAGGAGAAATTCGATTTGGTGATCGCAGAAAATGGACTGACTCATGGAATCTGCTTCATTGCTCACAAAATAAAAGTTCCTTTGATCAGTAAGCGAAATACATGTTTGGTGCAAAATGGATGTGTTTAATAAATTTGTTCTTTCAGCTATACTCTCCGCAGATATGAATTTAGTGCAACATTACATAGCAGGCAATCATCTTTTGCCCTCTTATCCCTCGAACTGGGAATTCTCCGATACTTCAGGACCGGAAGTGCCGTTTTGGGTTAGAGTACAAAATTTTGTCCATGCACTGCTCTTGGTTCGTCAATGGTACAGCTATGAAACAGGAAGCACCTATGATGTCGTGAAAGAATATCTTGGGAGTGACATACCCTCCCCCTTCGACATAATAAAATATAGCAGCCTGCATTTCTTTAATTATGATCCGTTACTCACTTATGCCAGACCAATGCCACCCAATGTGATTGGATACAGTGGTTTAACGATTATGGACAATCCTTCTCCTTTGCCAACGGTATTTCATATTTAATTTGATATATTTCATATTTAATCGTTGGTGAAATGGACATTCTGTTTAGGGGGTTTAAGGTTCAATGACCTTGACTTTGGTACATGTTATCAAGGTCACGTCTTTGATATTTAGATTTAGGTTATTTAGGTTCGTTGATTGTTTGGAAATGTAGAAATTTGGGGATTTCGAAATTCGGTTTTTTGGAAATTTGGGGATTTGAAGGTTTAAGAACTTAAAAATTTGGGGGTTTCGCCATTCGGATTTTTGGAAATTTTGGAATTTGAGGATTTGAAGGTTTAAGAACTTGGAAATTAGATTTCGGGATTCGGTATTTTGTAAATTTAGAGATTCGAACCTTAGGAAAGAGGATTTAAGGATTTGGGAATTTGGAGACTCGGTCCCTTAGGAGAATTCATCCCTTAGGAAATTTAGAAATTTAGAGATTTGGAAATGTGAAAATTTGTGAATCAGAAAATAAACCTATCACATACTGGTAGTTAACATAAGTAAATTCCGAGTTGAAATTAAAATGTCCATCTCCAACAAGCAATTCTGTTCGCAACCACCAAAGAGCCTTGTTTTCATAATAATTATCCTCCATAATCAAGAAATAATTAGCTCTTTTTATCATTTTCGTTAATATAATGCACCGTGAGCTCTGATGTATCTTCAAGCGATTAAAAATACTTTGATCGCAGTGAGAACAGCCACATTCAGCACGAAGCGTACTAATTTTAATTATTCGCATTTCAATTCAAGCTTTCCGCTGGCTACTTCGCATAATTACTACAATAAAACATCAACGTTAATTAAAATTCGAGTACGATTAAACGCTGTTGTTAAATTCGCGATACAAAGATGTCAGACTGATAAATTTCTGATGTAACAAGGAGTATTTAATCTAGTTACCGCTTGTGCAGGATATACTTGAATTTCTGGGAACAGCGTCCGAAGGTTTCATTTACATGAATCTTGGATCCACTATTAATTCCACGATGTTGCCTACTAAGACCCAGACAGCAATTTCCAATGTCTTTTCTCGATTACCCTACAAGATCATCTGGAAATTCGAAGCAAATGATTTACTTAAAAAAAGCGGGAACATCTTCATACGCGAATGGATTCCTCAACAGAGTGTTCTGGGTAAAAATGAATCCTCCATTTTATTCTACTTTTAATGTGTTCCATCACCAATTTTAATCCATCTCGAATTTTAATGCTTCCATCTCCAATATACATAATTATATTTAACATACAAAAAATTTAAGTACGTTAAAGAAATATTTAACCGAATATTTTAAAGCAGAAATGCAGATTGTTTACTCCGAAATAATTGAACTTGAAATACTTGCAGCCCACAAGAATATCAAACTGTTCATTTATCAAGGAGGGTTGCAAAGCACGGAAGAAGCCATACATTATGGCGTACCGATCATAGGTATACCGTTAATATTTGATCAACTGCACAGAATCAAGAAACTTATGTCGTTAGGAGTTGGTAGAAAGCTCGATTTTACCAAGCTCGACGAGGAAACCTTCCAGGAAGCTGTTATCGATGTACTCAATAACAAAAGGTAGTTTAACCGTGTTTCACCCATTAATAATTACACGGATTTACTTGGAACCGTGCACCCTGTGTGTCTTTAGAAATTTGTGTTCTACATCGCACTTGTGTTTGCATGAATTCATGTTTACGAGCAATATTGCATTAATACACTTGCTGAAATAGTATTAGTAGAAATAATTATGGGTCAATTTCGTTTACGTAAATAAGATTGTTGCGATGGGTGACGTTTAAGAATTTTGGCAATTTGGCTATTCAGGGATTTTGTTATTTGGATATTTGGAGGTCTGGAGACTTAGGGATTTGGGGGTTTATATGTTTGGAAATCTAGGGATTTAGGAATCTGCGAACTTGGGAATTTGAGAAATTCAGAATTCGGGGATTTGGATATTTACGGATTTGGGGATTTAGAGATTTGGGGATGCGGTATTTAGGGGTATAGGGATACGGAAATATAGGGATTTGGGGACGTAGGTGTTTGGGGCTGTAGGAATTGGGGGATATAAGGATTTGGAGATGTAGGGCTTTGGGAATTTAGGGATTTGGGGATGCAGGAATTTGGGAATGTAGGAATTGGGGGATGTAAGGATTTTGAGATGTAGGGCTTTGAAAATTTAGGGATTTGGGGATGTAGGAAATTGGAAATGTAGGAATTTGCGAATTTAGGGATTTGGGGATGTAGGAATTTGGGGATGTAGAAATTGGAGTATGTAAGGATTTGGACATGTAGAGATTTGGGGATGTACGAATTTGGAGATGTAGGAATTTGAAGATGCGAGAATTTGGAAATGAAAGTATTAAGAGATGTAAGGACTTGAAGATCTATGAGTTTGAAGACATATGGATTTGGGGATCTAGAAATATGGGAGTATAGGGACTTGAAGATCTAGGAATTCGCGGATATACACATTGGAAGATCCAGAAATGATGGGACCTGTGAATCCATGAACTTATGAATTTGAGAATCTAAAAATTTGAGAATTTTGGAATTCTTAAATTCAGTACCTTCACACTCATAACTTATTTGTACTAATACTACAACTAGTATTACTACAGCTTTCTATAATACTATAACTAGTAATACCATGACCTCCGAACATTTGCTTAACACGTTATAAATTATCAGTGCGTTAAAATTGATCAAAATGTAACATATATTGTACATCATTTACAGGTATAAGACAAAGATGTTAGAATTAAGAAATCTCACGAAAGATAAACCTTATAATAGTAAAGACTACGCAATATGGTGGGTGGAATACGTGCTACGTCACAAAGGAGCACCACATCTTCGGTTCAGAGGAGTAGATGACCCGTGGTACCAGCGATACGATATAGATATCGTCGCATTTCTTTCGATAATGTTCTTTATCGCAACAGTAATAAGTACAATAACTCTTCTTCGGACCTTACAATGGTGCTTCAGATATTACAAGTCGTACGAATCAAAATATCCCTCATCCGATCAAAAGAGAAGCAAAATAGAGTAGCATCGTATATATTAAACAGAAATGTGACTTTTATATATATGTACGAAAAGATATGAAGTTAAATGAATTTGTAATCGCTAAATGCATTTAGCATTATCTATTCGAATATATAAATTTTCAATTCCGCTTTTGCATTCTATTATGCAAATAATATGTGATAAGAGTTACATTTTCATGTTACCATTTAGACCATGTGAAGATTAAGCAACTCTTTTGTAACGTACATTGTAAAATTAATATAATTTGTACAGTAACAGGAAATGAAGTAAAGAACGTTAATGTGTAATATTCATTGTTAAAATGTTGGACTAATAAAAAATAAAACAGTATTGTTCGGTCATAATTGAGCTACCATTAGTTTTGGTCTTAGAGATACATTCAAGGAATATCAAGAAGCCTTCCTATTTATTTTTTCATGACATAAAACCCTTCGGGGTTGCAGCAGCATTAGCGATGCTATTTTATGGCGAAACCACTGTTAGTCAACAAAAATGTTCTATGTAGAAAACGTCTTTCGTGATAAATGCGAAGGAAAACAATACACGGGAATTAAAACAATAACATTATTGCGACCACATGTATATCATCGAAGATACAATAATAAAACAGTAATGTTTTCGTTCAATTCAATACCGTATACTTTCATCGTAGCTTATCCTGCAACATTAACATTAAATAACAACGCAAAATAAACGTATGAAATGAAATTACAGAAAAACTGATTCAGAAAATGACAAAACGCAGAAAAAGGTACTCGAAAGATGAAGAACAGGGATGAGTGAAGTAAAGACGCGTGTGCTTCTGGCGTTTCGTGTCAGAGAAGTTTCGTCTTTGCCTTAACGACGTTTCTCGATGCATTATGCAAGGGTGGCAAAACCCGGAGAGGGCGAGACAGGGAGACCACCCTCTTTCATCCCCAAAGCTGCTGCATCTTTGTCTGCCGATCGTTGATACGATTCGCTTCGTCTCCGTTCAGGGAGAAAGTTATTTCACTCCTCGCTTGTCTCACCCTTATCCGATGATACATACATAGTGATTCAAATTGTCGATAGCTTAGGATCAAACGGGAATTCCTAATTTTCTAGTTGCCGAATCTTCGAGACCAGCGAGTAGCTTCTGTTTGTGGAATTCTTACTTGTTGAATAATTAATCGTTTTAAATGTTATATGAACAGAGAATATTAGTTGCGATTATTGTTGCATAGACGCGTTTTATAGGTAGGTGTTATAATTGCAGCTATTCATCGTGGAGTAAATGCACGTGCAATGTTGTTACGTCATTTTCTATGCGTTAGATTACCAGGTGGATCCCTAGAAGTTAAATTACTGCGAGCTGACATTTCTTCGCGTTAAATTAGTTATGCGTTACACCACCACGCGTTATATCGCCGCAAGTTGGTTTTACTACCCTTTGATACTGTGTCGCATTATATCACCTTGGGTTATATCGCCACAAGCTGAATTCACTACGCATTGATATTGTTTCGCATTGTATCACCACGCGTTGAAATTGTATCGCGTTATATCACCACGCGTTATATCGCCGCGAGTTAATTTCCTACGCGTTGACTATGTGTCGCGTCATATCACCACGTGTTATATCGCCGTGAGTTAATTTCCTACGCGTTGGTACTGTCTCGCGTTATATCACCACGCGTTAGATCGCCGCGAGTTGATTTCCCACGCGTTGAAATTGTATCGCGTTATATCACCACGCGTTATATCGCCGCGAGTCAATTTCCTATGCGTTGACTATGTGTCGCGTCATATCACCACGTGTTATATCGCCGTGAGTTAATTTCGTACGCGTTGGTACTGTCTCGCGTTATATCACCACGCGTTAGATCGCCGCGAGTTGATTTCCTATGCGTTGAAATTGTGTCGCGTTATATCACCACGCATTGTATCGCCACCAGTTGGTTTCACTACGCGTTGATATCGTTTCGCGTTATTACATCACAAGTTGCTGTAATATAACCTGTAATAATATAACAGAAATACATAAAAGCCCCAGAGTAAATCATATAATATTCTAATTCACACATTAACTCTATACTTTCGTGTGAATTTTCTATTCCGAAAATAACAAACGTGATTTTCATAACAATCAACTTCATAAAACGATAAATGAACTTTTTACGAATGTCAAATCTTTACTTGAAACGATTGTTCTCAGACTGTTGTGACTGATAGATCAAAAAAATAGTTTTATCGTGAACTTTATATATTTCGTGTGGTGACTAATCAATCATAGATAGGAATCGCCGGAATTAGGGTCATCGTCGCCTTGGAACGCGCTCAATTCACGAAATAATTTCACCACGGTTCGCTACGTATGTTTGCGCATAAATCGAGTTGCGTGGTCGATTGGCCGAGCTTGACACGTGTCGCGTGTCACACGTTTCACGCATATTGCACCGCTCGAAGGCATTCGATGCAGTCAGCTGCATTCTGTGCAACCCGATTGGCGCGACAAGCAACGCGTTAGTATGCATTTTTGATCGAACGCTCGAGCACGTTGCCTTCGCGACCTGATTTATCACATAAACATTATACGAACTCTCATAGAAATTAACTATTTGTACCATTTAATCCTCTTAGACTAATCCGATTTTTGAGACGATAAATTCTAGATGACTACTTGAAAATTCGTTCCGCGCGGAACGGAAAGCAGGACCATGCTAGATAATGATTAGCTTTAATAATTAGTGAGCAACGAAATTTCGTATTTCGATATCATAAAGTTTGATATTTCGGAACTTTATATAGAGAATTTTGAGATACCTAATTTTATAAATTTTCGGTATTCAAAATTGCCAAATTTTAGAGTTCCTAAAATTTCAAATTACCAAATCCCAAATTCCACAAATATTTCAGTTCCTTTTGTCACGAAATTCCCAAATCCCTAAATTCTCAAATCTGCAAACCTCAAATTGCCAAATCCTGACATTTCAAATTTCCAAATTCTCAAATCCCCAAATTCCTAAATACCAAACTACCAAACTCCAGATCATAAATCCCCAAATCTCAGAAGTTCGCAAACTCTCAAATCTCCAAAACCTCAAACCCCCCAATTCCCAAATCTCCAAATTTTTGTTTTCCAATAAAAATTTGAACAGCTCAAACACTGTATATTCTTCAGAATAAAGTAAAAGCCCGATAATTCCATTGTCATTCCGAGATCTAAATAACTCCATGTGGTATTTGCTAATGGACGTTAATTCGTAAATTCGTTGTTTGTTCCGGACAACAGCCATTTTGCGTTAAGAATATTAATGAAACGCTCATGTAGTCATTTTCAGGGTGCTTTAATTTTCAAATTGATGTGCCATAAATTCTATTTTGCAGTGCTTTTATGTCATCAAATCGTGTCAGTCCTTTATGTTTTATAATTAACCATTTAATGCGCGCCAGCGTAATAGAATTCCATTGTTTATTACAACTGACAGCCAGTCATTCTCTATTAACAACGATAATGAAACGTTTATGTAGCCATTTTCGCTAAATTTTAGTGCTCAAAATGGGTACTAAAAAGCATCACTTTGTGGTAATTTTACGTTATCAAATCATTGATAATGTAACGATTTAATGGTTGATAATTTGCTTATCGAATATCTCTAAATATAATGTAATTTAAAACTTATTATAATTAAAATTATTAAAATGTTAATTTTGAAAACTGATTATCATAAAGTGTCTAAAAGAAGAACCTTAAAAATTCTACAACACTTTCTCCATAATAAAATAATATAATTTTATGCCATTGTCCATTGCTTTAGTTAAAATATTTCTAAGATTGCGTGACAGAATTCATACGTTTTAAAACGTGCATAATTGTTAATTACATCTCACGAGAAACCAAAAGCGTCACGTGTATGTGACTCTGTTACCGAATGTTTAATTAGCGTAGAAACGTATAAAGCATTACAAACAACGTATATCTGGCTCAAACAGATTCTCTTTGTGCATTGGTTAATAAAATATGAAACAGGAGTGATATACACGGTATTAAGGTAATTCAAACAGCTTTAAATGAGCGATTAACATTAGCAGCGTTAACAGAGAGGCCATTATACTTTCCATTGACGGTCGAGCCAAGCTAAATGTATTTCCTACAAATTGGATCGCTTCGTTTGTTTATAGGGGGAGCAAATGTTTTGCCGTAGCCACAGTAAATTGTTTACTCGTCCGAATAGCCGTAGCATGCGCTTTTAATTTACACGGTTGCGGTGTCATCAAAATGCTCTCTCGCGAGCCGCGGTTGCCTGTGATAAACGATTATGGAACCCGAAAGAAATGAAATTTCTTAAAACGGAATAATTCCGTCGCAAATGAAAAAGCGACAAAGAAAGCGTGTTCGAACGACGGCGGAATTTGTCGAAAGTATGAACGTAATTCGAAACGGGGAGGTTGAAAAGTTAAACGTATCCAAGTATTTCCGTGTAAAACGTATTTCCCGCGGTAAATTGCAGTAATTGGTTCTGTCGGTTCTCCGTGTATTTCCTTATATAATATCTCTTCGCGTACCCATTTCAAACGGATGCCAATCTCTCCAATCTCAATCTAACATTTCGAACTACCAAAATCCAACCGGCTCAACCTATTTACATATCCGAAACTTGCACTCCCAGAATCTGTTTCAGACGCTCGTCTATCAATCCCTGTTCTAAGCAAGCGATTATCTCAAGCAGACTGGGTGGATACGTTTCCCCTATGAAAACCTTGTACAACGTTTGCTCTCGAAACACAAGATTTACCATCTACACGAATCCCACAAACAGCTCACGCAAGTATTTTATGCCGAAATACTACGCCGAAACGTGTCTTATCTCAAAAGCTCGTTGCTACGTCGTTACTTTGCTATACAACCGAAAAACTACGAAGGCATTCAAAAATATATGGACAAGTTTAATAAAGGAACGAAATCAGAAAGTTATTGGCACTTCTTTTGCAGTGACAAATTAACACTGTGATTATCTGCGAACATATTAGATCTCGTGCTTTATTGACACGCGTTGCAGTCACCACGTGTTATATCGCTACGTGTCATTACTAGCATGCATTTTATTACCACATGTTACATATCGTCACACGTTGTATTGTCACGTGATAAATTACTACGTGTTATATTACCCCGCGTTATATCGCCACGCGTTGGCATCCCTAAACATTGCCATCCCTACGCGTTATACTACCATTTCTTGGTATCGTTACGAGCTGTATCGTTGCACGCTATATCGCCATGCGTTATATCGCCATGCGTTGAATTACTATGCGTTGGTATCTCTACGCGTTGTACTACCACGTGTTGGTACCGCTACGTGTTGTGTCATTACGCGTTATATCGCCACGTGTTATATCACCACGCGTTATGTCGCCATGCGTTGAATTACTATGTGTTAGTATCTCTATGCGTTCTACTACCACGTGTTGGTACCGCTATGCGTTGTACCATTACGCGTTATATCGCCGCGAGTTATATCGCCACGCGTTATATCGCCATGCGTTGAATTACTATACGTTGGTATCTCTACGCGTTGGTATCTCATGTTGGTACTACTACGTGTTGTGTCATTACGCGTTATATCGCCACGCAATATGTCGCCATGCGTTGAATTACTATGCGTTAGTATCTCTATGCGTTACACTACCACGTGTGGTTATCCTTATGCATTGTGTCTCTGCACGCTATATTACCTCGCGCTATATCGCTACAAGTTAAATCACCATGTGTCGAATTACTATGCGTTGGTATCTCTATGCATTGTACTACCATGTGTTGGTATCACGGGTTTTGTCACCACGCACTGTATCGCCGCGTGTTATATCGCCACGCGTTATATTGCCGCGAATTGAATTACTTCACGCTGATGTCTCTACGCATCGTCACGTACTAATATCGCTACGCGCTGTACTGTTGCACGTTACATCACTTCACGTTATATCGCCATGCATTCAACTTCTACCCGTCAGTATTACTACGAGCCATATCACCACGCGTTATACTTTAAAGTTATACTCAACGCTGAATCACATATTATATCGTTACACGACATATTGCTACTCGTTATATCGCCATGCGTATGCAATTACTACGTGTATGCATCGTAACGCATTGTATCGCCAGGTACTGTTATCACCGCACGTTCTATCGCCACGCGCAGAACGGTCACAGAAATATTTGCAGAAAATTTAAATGCAATGGAAACCATGGTGTTTATGGGCAACCGTACCATTCTGCGCGTCGCATACACATAGATGAAACGTACACGAAGATATAAAACCGCGTGAAATTGTCGGTCCCCTGACGGAAATAGTGTACCCCTCGCTTCCGGAATTTGGGACGTTTTGCGATGTTCATTATTCAACAGCGGTCGCACTTAAACGAGACCGACCATGCTCGCCACGATATATGCGTTTGTACCGGAAATGTTTGTTGTTTTTCGTCTACGTTGTAACTGTAACGTGTCCTGTAATGCGTGCTTAAATGTTGTTCCTTGAATTTGTGTTCTTTCTTGAATTTCGAAATACACAGTGGACCTTTGATATTCTGTAAGGTATTTGGCGACCTTTTCTACTTCCTTAATACCGTTCATTTATTCACAAGTACCGTGACCATTGGCGACTCTGTAAATTCAGCTACATTATTCACAAGAGAAACAAATGAAAGGGACTTTTAAGGACTTTTAATTCTGAGATATACAGTAACAGACTAAAAGATAACACAGAAAGATTAAGTTACTCTAATCATAATTAACTAGTTACTTAATATTGAGAGACTGAATCATTTGTATTATAGTGTGTCTGACTACACACGTCAGCTTTTACTGTTACAATCAATATGTTAACGTATGGCTACCCTGTGTAGTTGTGATCACATATGTCTGACTATATACGATTATTTTCACTGCGACAGTAAAGTTTAACACAAGGCAACTGTTATAATGACGCTCAAGATACAGCATGCTAGACCACAATTATGTTAACGTAAACTGTTTATTCACATTTATCTTCCAAGAAGTTTTTGCAATTGCCATAAAATGTGCTTTCGCGAAGAACATAAAAATGCAACCACTCATCCAATTACTTTAACTCAATTTGCCTGTTTATCTGCAAACCGGATAATTGAAATTTGTTCATCTGTTCCAACGATAACTAATGACTGTAACGTAACCGATAGCGACTGCGTCCGAAAAACAGGTATGATTTGTTATCGCGACTTGCAGTTTCATGGCGCTCTCTCGGTTGGTCTCCGGCGACACAAAACACGAGCGGGGATCGAATTGTGCGGGAAGACTTAAAACGGTCTCGTGAAATCCGAGTCAGTTTAAAACGAAGACGGTAAAATAATTTAGAGCTGCTGGAACCAGCGTTTGTCGCTGGATTCTACTTTCGAACAGCATAATTCACGATGTACGGATTTACAGCAGCGAAGGCAGCGAAAAGAAGTGTCCCGAAAGTTGCCCGGAAAATGGGAGTCCACGGGTAACGGATTAAGGTAAAGTTCGTACAACGTTGGCAGTAAGATGGAACCTAAGAGATTATCCTCTTTATGAAAACAAATGTTCGAAGCAGGAGCAAATTCGGAAAGTAGACCAATTTAAATTGCTCCCTCTTTTCCGAACCGTCCCGCTTATTTGTCGCTCGAAATGTTCGAAACGTTGTCGCAAATTTCAACCGAGCTATCAACGATCTTGCTGAGAACGGATAATCGATCTCGATGGTTGTCCACGCACGCGAATCGGTCATGTTTTTGAAGGAAGTGACGTTTATTCGGATAGAACTGCAGCTGTTAATTTATGAAGTTGCGAACGTCAAGTGAGAACGTTTCAATTGCAAATAAATTAAGCGCTCGTCGAACACCCTATAGCAGACGACTGCTTCAAACATTTTCATAAAATAACTGATTCGTTTCGTCGTTCGAGAGGTCCGCCGGCATTGTTTCGTCGGATTTGTTAATTAAATAGCGTTTTCGAAACTCGAGGGTCAAGTTTCGAAACCGGTGAACCATTATCGAGATGTTCTCATCGAAGCAAAGAGCACCCTTCGTTCCGGCACCAGATTCGAAACAAATTATCGCTCGGATACTTCGTTTTATAAAACCTCGTTGATTGTAATTAACCCTCGGCTATTTTATCACGTCCACAGAATTGAGGTAGCATTTTGACATTATTTTGTGTATAGGAATAACTGTCAGAAGATGATTACATAGTCAGATTCTTATTTTAAAGAGTTTCGGAAATTATTATGGACTCTACTTTTATGGATGTCTACTTTTGACAATGGGTTGTAGTTCAGACGTTTGAACTAGATCCCTGGATACGAATATCTCCAAATTCCAGATTCCTAGGTTTCTAGGTTTTTCGATCTATAAGTTCGTAGATCGGTAGATCTGTAGATATCTAGGTTCGTAGATACCTAGACCCGTAGATAGTTAGACCCGTAGATCCCTAGATCCGTAGATACCTAGATCCGTAGATACTTAGATCCGTAGATCCCTAGATCGTAGATCCTTAGATCCGTAGATCTCTAGATCTGTTGATCCCTAGTTCCGTAGATCCCTAGATCTGTAGATCCCTAGATCCGTAGATCCCTAGATCCGTAGATACCTAGATCCGTAGATCCCTAGATCCGTAGATCCCTAGATCGTAGATCCCTAGATCCGTAGATCTCTAGATCTGTAGATCCCTAGATCCGTAGATCCCTAGATCCGTAGATCTCTAGATCTGTAGATCCCTAGATCCGTAGATCCCTAGATCGTAGATCCCTAGATCCGTAGATCTCTAGATCTGTAGATCCCTAGATCCGTAGATCCCTAGATCCGTAGATCTCTAGATCTGTAGATCCCTAGATCCGTAGATCCCTAGATCCGTAGATCCGTAGATCCGTAGACCCGTAGATCCATAGATCCTTAGATCCGTAAATCCCTAAATCCGTAGATCCCTAAATCCGTAGATCTCCAGATCCAAGTGATCCCAAATCCCAGTATCCCCAAATTCTAATAATCTCCGATACCAATATCCCTAGATCCTAGTATCCCAAATTCCCAATATCCCTAGATCCTAGTATCCCAAGGTCCCAAGGTCCCAATATCCCTAGATCCTAGTATCCCAAGGTCCCAATATCCCTAGATCCTTCATTCCAATATCCGTAAATCCTAATACCCCAAAATCTGAGAATTCCCAAATCCCAAAGTCCCAAATTATCACAACCCAAAAATTGCAAGACATATACGCCTCAAAGTACGAAAATTACAAAATTTCACATTTTAAAACTCGTAAAGTCCAGAAATAATAGTTTTAAGTTCGGGAAATTGCATCGAGATCCATAATGTCCGTGGCAGATGTTCAAGTTCGAAGAGCCGGAACGTAACACCGTGAAATGGTGGCGAAATTGGCTGGTTGACAGACAGGCATCCAGCCAAGGGGATCTCTTCAATCGGGATCTCTATTCTCATCGTGGACTCTTGTTTTCAATCTACGGTTTACAAGTTACACGCTGACGATGCCGAATGTCTGTGTCAGGGGTCGAAGCATCGGGAATCGGCACACGAAACGCAAACCTTGATTATTCCGGTGGTTACTTCGCCGAGTTTCCCAATCACTTACGAAGCTGGATTACCCGTCCCCGGTTCATAGCTGAGCAAACCACCCTCATATTGTCGTAATGCGTCCGTACGTGGGCTAGAGAGCATGGTCGAGATGATCGAATCGATTTTTGTTTGCGAACAGGCTCGCGTAAGCGGTCAACGAGAAACCCTCCTCGTAATCAAAATACTTTAACGCGAATGGCGGCCATATTTGAATGATGACTTCCATTTTATGAACGCCTTCGCTCGTCGTGAGATAAATAAACTTGTCAAATATATTCTAGAGGAACATTGACAGATACTTGTAATATTTGAGAATATGATGTACAAATTTTGACTTTTGTATTTTCTTTAAATATTATAATGTTACATCCTGTGTCATCATATTGAAAGCTTGAAAGTGTATACAATTGTTCTTTTTCTGATTCATTCGTGTTACCTAGTAATTTAAGAACCCAGTCATTTAATACATCAAATATTAATTTCATCTAAATTCTGTATTAACCTGAAGTTACATTGGGTCCTCCATTTATGTTCGCTGCGTACTCTTGAAACTTGAGAGTTTATTACAAAGAATAAACTAGTGTTACTGTAATGAATTACATTTATCAAGAACAAAATTACTGTCCATTAAAACTTTCAACGAATTTAACGTGAAAATCGGGATGTTAAACGTTAATAAATAATTTATCGTGACATAATATTTGAATACGTAGGAAGTTCACTCTGTGAAAGGGTAAATTTTTCACGAGTAACGAGGTTACGTTTCAGGAGAAGACCCTAGGGTTACAACAGGGGCGAGCGACACGATGCAGGCTCGTTGGTGTGTTCTTTTTCATTCCTTTCTGCTGTCGGTGTTTACCAGAGCCCGACAATTTTAATGAATTAATTTAACCCGACAATGACAGCCATGGGAAATAACCGTACGCTGTGCGACGCGATACGGACGCGAACGTTTTCGATCCTGGATTCCGGGTCGAACGATGGGTCCAGCGACGCCTCGGTGTCACGATCCTCGATGGGGAAAGCGGCAAATGGAAAAGTTTGAAAAAATATGAGAGGACCGGCAATGGTTTTAACGAGCCGCGTAGCTAATCGCCGATGGCGCCATTGTGTCCAATTCTCGGTTATTACGGTAGGCAGAAATGTGAACGTTGCACGGTGATACATCAAACGTAATTTACCGCCGTGTATTATGCGAGGGCGGTGACGTTAATGGCTGTCGCAGCGGTGAAGTTAATTAAATTTTATTACAAATAATATCACGCAATATTACGCAGATACACGGCAGATATTTTAGTTGGCGACGAACCTCCAGGAATTCGCCGCGACGGCCATGTTGAAACGCAAAATTGCCCGCCAAAGATCTCCTGCACGGATTGTCAAAATCTATGCTCCAATCGTTACAAATTGCAAAATTTATTTATATATCTAATAACGGACTCAATGATGAATACATCTAACAGTAGATTCAATAGTAGCTATATTTAATAGCAAATTAGTTCAATGATGACCATGTTTGATAATAAACTGCCTGAACAGTGAACATGTTTATAATAGCAAATATGTCTAAACATGTCTAACAATAAATATATCTGAATATGATTAAATATATCTAAATATGTCCAACATTAAATGTTCCCTATAGCAAACTAACCTAAAATAAATCAATTCCCAAAAACATGTTATCCTCGATAGTTATCGTTTCGCAAAGATCGAAAGCAACGCAGTTCTCGAAACAGATTTCCAAACGGCGTAACTTCAATTTATTGGACAGTTTAATAACGAGGAAGACAGGATTCGCGCGATGCTGGAAGAATCAAGTAGAAGCTGGAAGGGAAACGAGAGGAATGGCGAATCCAAATTGCGACACAAAGCTCCAGGCGCAATCAGGTTCACCGTAATCCTCGCGCCTTCGAGAACTTCGGTACAATCGTAGCAGCCAATTATGTATCCGATGTGTCTTGCATTTCTGTCGCTGCAAATTGCTGTGTTTCTGCGTTCACTGCCAAGAACCTACGACTACGTGAGCGCAACGATTATCTGATAAGCTTTTCCAGTTCAAGTACTCGTTCTTATCGCTGTTTTTTACTGCGCGAATGCGCGGGCATTGATTGCTCGATGCGTTATCGGAGAAAATAAACTTGTACACTTTAGAGTCTTAACGAAATTTTCAATCTTTCTGATTTCGAGTTTTCTACTTCGGAAAATTTCAGACTTACTGCAATCTTTCGAATTTCAAATTTTTCGAATTTTGACAAACAGAAAACCTCAGTTCCCTAAATTCCCAAATCCCAAAATTTCGTAATTCCCGAACTCCCCAAGTGTTAAATTTTCACGTTGTACAATGTTTCTGGTGATAACAGCACTCTAAGGGCACATGTAACGCGTCGTACGAAATTTCCACGCTGTGGTCGGCGACGATTTATCGACGGTAAAAAATCGAGCCGCAGATTCACGCCGGAAACGGAAAGATGGTCCAAATACGTCTGGTAACGCCGTTCTTTTTTCTTCCACCGTGTTGCGGCACGGAAAGTGTAATTTCGCGATGAACATGGTCGAAAATACGCTACTCGCCGCGAGATGATTGAGCGTGGGTGAAAAGGCCCGTAATTGAAGGAGAAGCGAACGAGCAATCAGTGGTCATTTCCTTCGGTTCGTTTTTCATTAAACTTTACTGTCGTTGAATATAGATTCGCCCCACGATATTTCTCTCTGCCATTTCCTTCGATCTACACATTTTCTTCTGCATTTTGAATTTACCTGCTCGAGTGCTGACAACAGATATCGCTTGTTTTGATTGTTAGAGAAAAATGCGAAGAGTACGATAACGCTTGTTTATTATTTTTAACGTTCCATCTTAACTCTTGTATTCTTTGCATTTGTCGCTCTTAATTGGATTAATACACTTTGTTACTATTAAAAAAATATTTTGACTGATTTAAGCAAGTACATGGCAGGGACTTAATTTTGAATAATTTTTAAACTGGAAAATTTGGAAGAGTGGAAATGAGTGGCAATAAATGGAATATATTCGTACGAAGACAAAAATGAACTAAGAAGATGAAACAAGGAGTCAAGAAAAATATGAAACAGGAAGGGCGCAAAGGACAGGTACAAGTGTGAAAAAAGGAAGAAGATAGCTAGAAAGCAAGTGACGGTTTGAACGCCAGGTCGAAGAATTCTTTCAGGATGGGGCTCGTTAGCCCTTTCACGGCAGACTTACGGTTACCGTGCTTGCTCCCACCTCGGTCACACATCATGGTTCGAAAAGGAAACGAACCAACCCCACGAAACCGTTCTCTTTTCCTTCCGTTCGAATCTCGTTGCCAATCTCTTTGTCGTCGAGCTCTCGCTTCGAGCTATTGGAAAATTTCTGACGATCGACGCCTCCACTTTCTCTCTCTTTCTTCGGCTTTGTTACAACGCGAGACGATGGCTTCGATACATCGGTTTCAAGGTTGGAGCTTGTCGAGGATGTTTTATAAACATTTCAATGTTTGCGACACAAGATTTATTAGCTATTGGTTGGAGGAAAAATTAGAAGGTTCAAATTATTGGCAAATTGTCTGTACATATATCTACTACACATGCTGGAGATATACTGTAGTTAGGTTAGGTTAGTAGTTAAGTAGTTAAAGTATGCTGAAGTTAAATATATTTGTAATAGCTAGTTGAAGTATATTTTCTTGTATAATAAATACATCTTGTATAATAAATGTATATGTACTATAATATATTCATGTGCATATCTACATATTATATCTATTACACAAACTGCAGTTACAGGTAGTTAAAGTTACTGTATGTTAACGTCAAATATATTTGTAATAGCTAGTTGAAGTATATTTTCTTGTATAATAAATGTACATGTACTATAACATATTCATTTGCATATCTACATATGATATCTATTACACAAACTGCAGTTACAGGTAGTTAAAGTTACTGTATGTTAACGTCAAATATATTTGTAGTAGCTAGTTGAAGTATATTTTCTTGTATAATAAATGTATATGTACTATAATATATTCATTTGCATATCTACATATGATATCTATTACACAAACTGCAGTTACAGGTAGTTAAAGTTACTGTATGTTAACGTCAAATATATTTGTAATAGCTAGTTGAAGTATATTTTCTTGTATAATAAATGTACATGTACTATAATATATTCATTTGCATATCTACATATTATATTTATTGCACACACTGCAGTTACAGGTAGTTAAAGTTACTGTATGTTAACGTCAAATATATTTGTAATAGCTAGTTGAAGTATATTTTCTTGTATAATACATGTACATGTACTATAATATATTCATGTGCATATCTACATATTATATCTATTACACAAACTGCAGTTACAGGTAGTTAAAGTTACTGTATGTTAACGTCAAATATATTTGTAATAGCTAGTTGAAGTATATTTTCTTGTATAATAAATGTACATGTACTATAACATATTCATTTGCATATCTACATATGATATCTATTACACAAACTGCAGTTACAGGTAGTTAAAGTTACTGTATGTTAACGTCAAATATATTTGTAGTAGCTAGTTGAAGTATATTTTCTTGTATAATAAATGTATATGTACTATAATATATTCATTTGCATATCTACATATGATATCTATTACACAAACTGCAGTTACAGGTAGTTAAAGTTACTGTATGTTAACGTCAAATATATTTGTAATAGCTAGTTGAAGTATATTTTCTTGTATAATAAATGTATATGTACTATAATATATTCATTTGCATATCTACATATGATATCTATTACACAAACTGCAGTTACAGGTAGTTAAAGTTACTGTATGTTAACGTCAAATATATTTGTAATAGCTAGTTGAAGTATATTTTCTTGTATAATAAATGTACATGTACTATAACATATTCATTTGTATATCTACATATGATATCTATTACACAAACTGCAGTTACAGGTAGTTAAACTTACTATATGTTAACGTCAAATATATTTGTAATAGCTAGTTGAAGTATATTTTCTTGTATAATACATGTACATGTACTATAATATATTCATTTGCATGTCTACATATGATATCTATTACACACACTGCAGTTACAGGTAGTTAAAGTTACTGTATGTTAACGTCAAATATATTTGTAATAGCTAGTTGAAGTATATTTTCTTGTATAATAAATGTACATGTACTATAATATATTCATTTGCATATCTACATATGATATCTATTACACAAACTGCAGTTACCGGTAGTTAAAGTTACTATATGTTAACGTGAAATATATTTGTAATAGCTAGTTGAAGTATATTTTCTTGGTTTATCTTGTACAATAACTGTACGTGTACTATAATATATTCATTTGCATATCAGCTGTTTATTTACAACTGACTTATAGACCATTAATGACGAGCATCATGGGTTCTTTTATAAAGTATAAAGAACATTTTCGTTGTTTAGTTTTATGTTATCACGGTTTCTCAGGCCTCTATCAATTGGCATATTACATTATCACATGGTGTAAAAATAGCAAGTATATCTGTATCTATGTTATCAGAATGTGAATGTCGATCAGAATGACATACTAAATCAAAAACTTGATATCATCATTACCATCTCTACGCCCAATTAACTGCAATTCTATCTCTTTCCAAAATATTAATACCAATAAATTGAAGAAATCAAAAACCTTCGGACAAATGACCTTGTATTGACTGATACACCACAGACAAAAGTTTGCAGTCTCGAAGACTCGAGTTCTGTGCGTACAAAGTAAAATGTACTCTATCGACAGATTTTCAAAACTTTCGTAGCTCGATCATCAACCACTTCGAAAAATGAAGATGTTCATCGGGAAAATAGGAGGGTTTAAGAACGATGATCATAGAAGCGAAGAAGTTCGGAAACTCGAGCGTCCTCTCGACAGTTCGCCTCCGTTTCGCGACATATTCAATCAGGATATCGAGTCTGTCGAGTTTTCGCGCGTACCCGGACAAGCATCTGCTTTTGGACGGGGTGGGAAGTTCAAAGCGGGCACAAGGACCGGCACAGGCTGCGAAGGACACGTATCTTACGCGAGATCGGCGAAAATCCTGCGATAAGGGGTTGCGGGAACGTTGGACCGGCTGGGAACAGGGTTGCACCGCCAGAGATTTGATTTATATGTTAATCGCCAGTCGGCAAGTGCGCAGTCTGCCGTGGTACTCTTTCGTCCCGTCGTAACAATCCTCGAAATATGCCGTATAAGTAGACACGGTGCCGTCTGGACCGCATATTGGAAGATGTTACAGGACTTGTCATGATTTTCCTCGATGCATTTTAGTCCTCTACGTTTTTATCAATTTTTCAGACATTTGTCTTCGTCCTTACTGAACCGCTGTTGACTTAACCCTCTTGTTAATGCAATTTGAAATGACAAAAATTTAAATATGAACGATGTTTAGGGTGGTATATACTTTTAATCTTGTTTGCAGTTAAGTATCAGTTAATATCAGACTGATTCGTTTATTGACAGTGGGCGTTGTACAGGTTCAATGTCGTAATAACGTATCACTCGTGATAACATATATAATCATATATGAAAACCTTATTTCGCGAAAATTTTTCGAGTACATTTGTTGAGAAACAAGTTAAGAAACAATCACTAACAATGTATAACAGTAACATTATAACAAACAATGTGTATATTTTACGTATATTTCGTATATTTAGCATCCCTCTCCACACGAACCTAAGCTAAATTCGTGTAAATTCTTGTGAAAGTGCACACGTGGTAAAACTGGTCACTTAGGTTCACCACGAGCAAAATAATTTGAACAAGAATTTCCATTAGAAAAGAATGCGGGTTATGAAGAAGCAAAAAAGCGAAGTACCCGTACGAGAAAGTGGTTCTGTTCGAAAACTAATTAAAGACGAATCTGCTATGTAGATGGAATTTGTAAACTATGAGACCCGTGCGAATCTTCGATCCATCTTCGACGATTCTTTCGGCGGATCAAAAGTTTAGCAGCGTGAAAATTAATCGAGCTTCAAGAACTCGAAGGAGACAATCTTCAAAGTTGATTAATTTCGACACTAATTTCGATTGGTTAACGTGTCGATATGGATAAGAAGTGTCGATCAGTGAATCATAATTGTTTAATTGCAAAAAAACAACCAGACATAAATATTTGTTGCGAACTGTCCTAAATCACAATTTTTTCTTAACATCGACCCATTTCTTCCACGTACGATACAATCAATCACGCGAGCAACAGATTAAGAGATAATATGAAAAATCTTGATAGCGGGGTATTTCGATAGATAAAGAGGAAAAAGAAGAAAAAGATACGATACCTTAATCTTGTCTCGGTAGCTATTGCAATACGTGTTCTACAACACGAGAATAAACTTGATTTATCACGTTTTGATATAATTAGAGCTCTTGTCTCGAGTGGGGAACTCCTAATTTTACTAAAAATCTCGAGTAATTGTTTAGTACTAGTACCAAATATCTCCTAACAGAACTAATTGCGTTTGTACAGTACTCTCATTATATTGCCAATGACGGGGTTATAGATATTCCAAATTCTTGATGTTGATATTGCTTTGAATGCTTAATTTAAAATTTTCAAGTTTATGTTTAATGCAGAAGCTTGTGAACTTAAAAGATTAAAGAATGTATAAACTCAAAACTCCAAGCAAGGCATATAAAAAGAATTGTTCAGAAATATTCGAAAGTTTATACTTTTGAAAGTGTAGCTTGAAAAACGAGAATTTTGTGTAAACTTAAAAGACGAAAAAATCTGTTCGCTGAAAACACAAAGCGTATACAGAGCGTAGTAATTGAAAAGATAAAAGATGAAATGGTGACACGTACACAAAGGCGGCTGAAGCTTTTTCGTTCGATTTCAGAAATCCGCGCGAATTCCGTGGAAAAAACGTCAAAAACATTGCAGCAATTCGTATGACGAAATGCGTCGAATTTGATATGAAAACAAGAACGAATGATTAATAAAAAGGCGTGAGTAAGTTCGATCGTTCGCAATCCCAACGGCAGTTTAATGACAAAGCGCACAAAGCCCGGGAGACAGATTACACAATTGGCTTTTGGAATTGTCGTTAACTAATGTCTATTGCTAGTATTTCGCTTTATCCCATCCAATCGTAGCATTGCACCAGAGTGGACGCTGCAGGATATTTAATCGCAGGACAATCGGCAGCGATCCATATATTTGCCGGCAAAATGTGTAAATCAACATGTGCAATTAGCCATCAAATTCTAACCGCCGATCGCAAACGGGGAAATCGCTCCCTGGTCGCTAATAACGGACGGCGGCTGAAATGTGAATAATAATTTTGTTAAACGTCGTTCATGTTCCATAAAATTTCACTTGGGAAATTTGCATGAAATAAAATAGTTCAAACTGCACGATTTACAAATGTGGAATATGTTTGTTATTCCCTGATTCTACGTTTTAATTTGCAACTTTGAAAAGTTCGAAAATTTTTAATCGGAAAATTGTGAAATCGGTAACTTTATGTTACTTCTAAAATTTTTAGTTGATAAAATTTTAAACAAGTTAATAAAATTGCATTGTATAAAAAAGAAAATTGGCTTATTGGGAAATTGGGAAATGGGGAAATGGGGAGATGGGGAAATGGGGGAATTGGGCAATCGAGAAATCGGGAAATTAGAAAATGGGGAGATTGGGAAATCGGGAAATTAGGAAATTGGGAAATTCAGAAATCGGGAAATTAGAAAATGGGGAGATTGGGAAATCGGGAAATTAGGAAATTGGGAAATTCAGAAATCGGGAAATTAGAAAATGGGGAGATTGGGAAATCGGGAAATTTAGAAATCGGGAAATTAGAAATTGGGAAATTCAGAAATCGGGAAATTAGAAAATAGGGAGATTGGGAAATCGGAAAATTAGAAAATAGGGAGATTGGGAAATCGGAAAATTAGAAAATAGGGAGATTGGGAAATCGGAAAATTAGGAAATTAGGAAATTTAGAAACCGGGAAATTAGAAAATGGGGAGATTGGGAAATCGGGTAATTCAGAAATCGGGAAATTAGAAAATGGGGAGATTGAGAAATCGGGAAATTCAGAAATCGGTAAATTAGGAAATTGGGAAATAGACAAATCAGGAAATTAGAAAATGGGGGATTGGGAAATTGGGAATTCGAGAAGTTGGGTAATTGGGAAATTGGGATATTTGGAAATCGGTCAAGCATTAAATCGATAATTTCGTAAATTACAAACTTACAAAATTACAAAACTTAAGAACACAAATGCGGTCAAAAATTCTCGCAACTTTCGTATAATCCGTATATTCGAAAAAATTCAAATTGAAAGTATCGTTCGATTTCTTGATACCGTTGTAAGGGAAGCTTAAGGTTACCGTGAAAGACGGTTCCAGCAATCTGTTGCAGAAGCTCGTTACCAGATCGAGGTCCATTGTGAACGGGAAACGGTCCTAGAACGAGTAAGGTCATCGAAAGTCCCTTATCGAGTAAAGTGCACGCTCATTCAAAATCTTATCGCGCCTCTTGCGTACTACGACGTGATTTCTATCTCGCTATGTTGTTGAAATCGTGTCTGCGAAAAAGCGTAGCTATTCTTTCCCCATGAAATCCCTCCACCCTTTTCTATAACCATTCCTTACGGTTTAGAATAAAAATTTCCATTAATATCATCGAAAACCTAATACACATATATTTTTAAATATGTGCTAGACTGTTACATACTGAAATTGTCATTTTCTATTTTTCATTTAGCATAATCAATTTTGTATTTATTAGGTAACTTTTCATTCGTTTCATCTAGAATATTTTGTTCATCTAACTTTTTATTTAATTCATTTAGTTCATCTAGAGCATGATGCTTATTTATGTATCTCTTTTACTGATAAGTTTAATCTGAAGGTACTTTTGCTGTTGTCTGATATTCTTAAAACTTTTTAAAAAAATTGAAAAGTTTGCTGAATTTCAGATTATCTCTATTATTAATTGCTGCTGTCTGCTGCGCACAATATGTTTATACACCTCGTATATAATACTAAAGATTCAGTTAAAAATATTTATTTAAAATTGTATTAAAATGAATGTTGAGTGTGTCAAATTTTTGCAAGTTCCACAGTTGGAACAGGTTCTAATTAGTTCTTTCGCGGGATTTTAGAGCAAATAAAATATAAAATGTTCTTCCTATGAAAAGAGCTTATTCCAAGCTCACCATGCGTTGTGACGTCCCATTACGAATACTTGCTATCAGATAAGGAATTTTCTGCTGATTCAGAAGCGCAAGTTTCCCGTATAAAAGCGGCGAACGGTGCACAATCTTGATATTGCGCTAAGATGTTGCGATTCGTTGTGCTGAGTATTCTTATTGTCGGATGCTTCGGTAAGTGCTAACAAGGCTTCCTTTAATTTTCTTTCGTTACATCGTTCAAAAAATACCGGATAAACAATTTGATTTCTTTCATCGTGCAATTCGCGCAATTTCGTGCTCTTAGCTTTATTAAACGCGAGATTGGATTTTGCGAAATCGTTTCTACACGTTGTTCGAAATTATCGTTGCAGGCTCCGAAGAGGAGCAGAAGGTCCATCCTCCATTTCCGGATTCCCGTATCGTCGGAGGAGTCCTCGCTGACATAACTCAGCATCCCTATCAACTGAGCCTGCAAACTACCGGACACATTTGTGGTGCCTCGGTCATCAGCGCCCAATGGGCCATCACTGCAGCTCATTGCGTGGGGTAATAACGCAAATAAGTTAACAATATTACAATCTTGGTAAACAGTCCCGAACATTGCTGCTTGTTTCAGTGCGTTTACATTAGACGAACCCTCCATCACAAAATTCGTGTACACTATACATTAAACTATAAATTAGTAAGGCTAATACCATTTGCACTCAAAATGGCTTACTATATACCCTTCGTACTCTAAGGCACTTTTGCTGCTGACAGATGGCAACATTGGTAGATGAGCTTTTAGTTTGATGAACTGCTTATTAATTTTTCTCTATACATCACATTGCACTCTAGATTCTGCTGGAAATTACCTATTTCATATTGTTGCGTTCATATGAATGGAATTTGAGGGCAATCGAAATGTTATGAATTTCGTCTTTTGTCGATTAACACTTTCGCTATTTGATTTCGAACAATTAGCGCGAGATATGACACCGTCACATCGCTGGATGATCCCTGGCATTTTCTCGCCTGGCAGCATTCACTGGCTGATCGCGGTAATAACTGCGAAAGCTATCGCGATATTAAATCGGCTTTGCAGTTCGAATTCCCTCGCGATTACCGAGTACCGATTATACAATAACAATAAGGCCATCAAATACCGTGCTCATATTTTGGAAAACAAACAACCGCCAGTTTAACGGAGGCGGAACAACCGACATTTGGCACTGATATTTGAATTCGTTGGTATTTTTATATGTTTTAATTACAGATTACCTGCCAATCGATATACACTGCGAGCTGGTAGCAGCAACAAAGATTGGGGCACTCCTTACGGCGTTAAAGAGATAGTGGTACATTCTAACTATAGTCGGACCACTATCGACTTCGACGTCGCTCTTTTGAGGGTAAGTGATCATACTTCGATTGATAGATCGTTTTAAAAATTAATTACATTGCAAGTATTTTGTGGTGTATCTTTGAAATTTTGTACCAGTTTCCTCATTTAGGAAGTTACTAAGAATTAACTTTTGTAAAAATTATACTACGAATTTAAATTTGTAGATTCGATTGAAGATTTATAATTGTGTTGCAGATCAATGGTACGTTCAAATTCTCCAGAATAATACAGCCTGTGAATATGGCTGAAGTGCCGCCTAAACCTGGTGCTTTAGTGAATGTGACCGGCTGGGGTGCAATTAGGGTAATTAATACAGTGTTTTAATTACACAAACATCTTACAACTTTGACACGAATTAGCTATATCTAACTACTCGAATGACTGAAATCCAAGTATTTTTAAAATATGTTCAACAGTCTTAAACATCAACCACTTGAAATTTTGATAATATTGTACGTAATTTTGTAAGATTTGATATCATCGAATTTCCATAAAAATCTTATGGATTCTCTTAATAGAAACCTAGACGCAATGCAGAGAAATTTAAACGACTAAGATCATATCTCCATTTCTGATAATCCGGTGAAGACAACACTTAAGATACGTGTTATCAAAAATTTCAGAAATTGTCTTCACCTTTTCAAAATGAGCGATTGCGAACTGTTGATCATATCAAAATCATCTGTCAATTCAGAAATATTGTAAATTAATTTCTGGACGAACAATCTGCATTGCAGGAAGGTGGATCAGTATCGTCCAGACTTATGAGAGTAACAGTCCCCATAGTAAATAGAACAACGTGCGAGAATGTTTACAAGTACTTGAACCCCATAACCCCCCGTATGATATGCGCTGGCTACACCGAAGGTGGAAAGGATTCGTGTCAAGGTGACTCGGGAGGTCCTTTAGTAGCCAACGGAGTCCTTTACGGCATCGTGTCCTGGGGCTACGGATGCGCCCAACCACAATACCCAGGTGTTTACACGAACGTGGCTAATGTGCGATTTTGGATCAAAAGTGTAACCGGACTGTAACGAACTAACGTCGACAATGTCATTGAAACACAATTATGTCTGATGTATGTATAAAGTTTTGTATAAAATTAGATACTTCGTCGAAATGTAACACACGATGGTGTGTATCAGTGTACAAATAAAAGCAGTGATATTATGTGAAATTTTGTAAAATTTTTTATTACAAATTGATTCAATTTGGATGTTTGTGAACCTCTGGGTTTGCAAATTTTGGGATATGTGATTTATAAGATTGAAAATTTTTGGGATTTACGGATGTGGACACTTGGAAATATGGGATTTGAAGATTGAGGCACTTGGAAATATGGGAATTTACGGATTTAGGCACTGGGGAATATGGGGACTTAAGAATTTGGGGATTTATGGATGTGGACATTTGGAAATATGGGGAATTGAGGGTTTGGTACTTCGAAATTTGGGAATTTACGGGTTTAGGCACTTGGAAACATGGGGATGTAGAAATTTGGGGATTTGTGGATGTGGACACTTCCAAATCTGGGGATTTGAGGATTTAGACACTTGGAAATTTGGGAGTTTAGGGATTTAGGCACTTGGAAACATGGAGATGTAGAAATTTGGGGATTTGTGGATGTGGACACTTCCAAATCTGGGGATTTGAGGATTTAGGCACTTTGAAATATTGGAATTTAGGGATTTAGGCACTTGGGAATATGGGGATGTAGAAATTTGGAGATTTCTGGATGTAGACACCTGGAAATATGAGGATTTGAAGATTTAAGTACTTCGAAATATGGGGATTTCAGGAGTTAGGCACTTGGAAATATGGGGATTTAGAAATTTAAAATGAATGCGAACACTTGGAAATATGGGGACTTAAGGATTTAGATACTTTGAAATCTAGAAACTTGAAGATTCGGCCACTTAGAAACATAGTGAATTCCAAAGTTTGAAGATGAATATTTACAAATTTAAAAATCAAGAATTTTTGAACAATGAGGAGTTTGAAAATTTAGAACTTCAAAAATCTGACAACTTAGAAATTCAAGTTAGAAATTATATCTAAAAGTTTAACAAATTTGAAGTTCTAAAAATTAAATTTGATTTGGAAACTTAAGAATTTGAACATTTGGAAAAGTGATGGTATAAAACTCAATGAAAGTAGATGACCACATCTGAGCACATCGGTTTATTTCCCAATTATGAAGAAACAGATTTGCTTTCATAAAGAACGAATTCGGTGCTGTCTTTCGAGGACAGGTTGACGGATGAAATAGTTTGTTTAACCGCGAAATGCTTTTTCCGTCTGGCCACCTTTGATCCCGAGAGCACCGCAAACTTTCTCCGATAGTTTATCCAGTTGGACAGTTCGATCAAGATCGCAGTTACAGTGAAACACTGGCTTTGAAACACTTTGAAGTACTCTTCTGCTTTGATTTTTTGATTCCGATGAAATATTACCTCCTATCGATGCGCATATTCGATCATATTATATCTTTATTCCCAGCCGTCGTATCTAATCTGTAGAAATAATGAATTCCTCGAATGATTCTCTTGAAACACTGTTTCTAAATAAAAATAAAAATAAACAGCGATGGGTGACATATCGATCACCCGAAAGACACACGGAATACACACACGGCGCGTACAAGAAATACGTTTTATCAAGCACAATCGATCGATTAATTTCGAATTGTTCCAAATTGAATACGCGACGAATCTTGACACGATTCTTCCATTATCTCGGACTCGATACGTTATCGATAATCACAATCTCGCTTTCAACGAGTGAAACTTTTTAGATCGTGAACAATTCCTTCACTGTAACACACCCCAAATGAATTCTATGAATACTCGCTCTTTGAAGTTCGTGCGACCTTATATGATGAAGATAACGTTCCTTTACAAAACATTTGGTCCCTT
This sequence comes from Megachile willughbiella, assembly GCA_945859595.2. Taxonomy (NCBI): domain Eukaryota; kingdom Metazoa; phylum Arthropoda; class Insecta; order Hymenoptera; family Megachilidae; genus Megachile; species Megachile willughbiella. The sequence continues at coordinate 6,100,066 of OX243797.1, read as the reverse complement.
TTTTACCGAATTCAGTTTCAGTCTTTCAGTCAGGCAGGTGACTTTTGTTAATATACGTTGATTAACAAAATGTCTAATTTCAAGAAAATAAGTTTACTGATTTTACTGTGCGTCTTCAACAATGGTAAGTGGTTTATACTCACTTTTATATATCAAGTTTCAAATAAATATTTTTATTTTAAATTTTGTCTGTCTTAAATGAATCGTATAAATTTGTCTGTCTCAAAGAAATTACATAAATTGTACTTTCAAATTAAAAATGTTTTATAAATCTCGTGTATAGTTGCTGCACTTGAAAATACGAAGTATGTAAACATCAGGGATTATCCGTATCACGTAAGTTATTATCTAAATCTGTCATTTTTATTATTCTACATTATAAGAATAAGATCTAACAAAACATACAAAAATTAAGCAAATTTAATGCAGATCCTTGAAATTAATTTCTAAATCATATTCGTATTTGTAAAACCTTGAAAGGTTAAAATTCGTTCATTAATGTAACGAGAAACGGTGAATTTCTTCGGTCGAATCCGTTTGTACGCGTCATGTTAAAATGAAAACAAAATGGCAAGAACAAACAACGACGTAGAAAAATCAAATTTGAAATTCGTGGTCGCGGTGTACCACACGAGCAAATGACAAGTATTTGTCGAACACAGGTGTCCATCGAGAAACACGGGAATCATGCGTGCAGCGGTGCATTGGTGCACGAATCATGGATCGTAACCGTGGCGTCCTGCGTTTTTCGGTGAGTATCTTCCGCGGAATTCGCGTTGTTGCATTCAGCAAATTGCTTCAACGCGAACAAGAGAACAAACAACGAAACGTAATTGCTTACAGCGTCGAGCCGTCCACGGTGACCGTTAGAGTGCGTGCGTCCAACCTTTACAACGACGGAGATACATTGAAAGTGACCAACATTGTTGTACACGAGAATTTTGACAAATATGTACTCTTCAATAACATCGCGTTGATAAAGGTAACCATTTTGTAATCTCAAACGCTTTAACGCGTGATGGCGCAACTGCTAAATGTAGCTCCGTGCTGCGATTTTTAGAATGTGAAGATTCACATTTTCAAAGGGAAGTATTTTTCAAGTTAGGAAAGTGTATATTAAATTTTTATATTTGGAAGGCATTTTAGGTGGTATTCAATTTTCAAGTTTTTTTCCAGTTTTCTAATTTTTACTATTTCAAATTTTAAAACTTTTAATTATCAAATCTCCAAATCACTAAATTTCAAGATTCTAAAATTTTCATAACTTCCGTGATAGATTGTCGATGGATTTCGTATATACAATTTTATTGTACTCTATTATTATATTTATATTCGATCTCAGTTCACGCATAAATGTGAAAAGCGGTATTAATTTTCGAATTAATTGTTATAATCGAACAGATGAATTTGATATATGAGATATTTTAATGAACTGCACTCTTGTCCGCGAGTTATCGCGCAGCGAGAAAAAAACAGAACCGGATCACTCCAATTTAATGAAATTTGTCGGAACGTAGCTGAAAATTCCTGTGCAATTCGGAGAGAAATTGCTGCCGATAGGAGTGGCGGAAAACGAGGACTACGAACCCGATGATGGAACGATGTGTTTCGTGACAGGTTGGAGGCAGACGGTGGTAAGTGCCGTTTGTGATATTATTAATAAAATAAAACCGCTGTCGTTTTATCGGGGACGAAACAGAAAGCGCGAACACCGTTCGACAATTATCCGAATACATTTTATAATTCATCACGTGCGATTTCACACGGCCGTGTTCTTATTCGATGTACGGACGAGAAATGAATTGAAACGTGTCATAAAATATAATCGAAACGTATCACGAGATTACTTCGAATAGAACATTTTATACCCGGTAATAATTATCTTTCTGTGTCGATCAACGCACGATCGCTAAATACTTTCTAAATAATATTTTCGTCGCTGATTCAATTTCGCTACAAATATTCATCGATTACGTTTTATGCGGGCCAATTTTCGATTGCTGAAAAAAGTAACAAGAACACGTGTGCAGGGTGTAATAGGGATTCCAATTTGCACCGGCTCGAAATTGTGCGAACGGTCTTTGATATTTCGGAACGAAGTAACTAGCAATATCATGGCAGAAAAAAAGCTTAACATATTATCTGCACTCGCTGAAATGGGAACAGAATTTTTATACGTGTGAATCGTGTTTGGTTTGAATTAAATGTGTATTTTTCTTACGGAAGCAGTTCTGACTGGAGCGTGGTCAATTTTATTAGACGTGATTGCTGGAAATTCAATTTGGGGTAATCAAGTATATTCTCTGTTTCATAGCATTTCGATCAAAATTATTCTTCTATTGTTCTTTATTGAACTTCATAATGTTAAGCCTTTGATAACATGAAACCCTGATCATTAAAGCAGCACACATTGCGAAGTCATGTGTTATAGAACCACACATTATGTAAGCACTTCTCAAATCCTCACGCAATACAGTCAGATATACATGTACACACATGTGCACACAAGTGCATACATGGACATACATGTACACATATGTTCATACATAGACACAGATGTTCATATATGGACACACATGTATATACATGTGCAAACATGTTCATACGCGTACACACATGTCCATACATGACACTCATGTACACATATGTGCACATATGTACACACATGTTCATACATGAACACACATGTACACACATGTACATAGATGTGCATATATGTATACGTACATATTTTAGTAAAAATGATGGAGTTAGCAAATTAGTTGAATAAAAATTACCCTCCCCTTTAGTAAATCTTTTGCACGTCCCTCATCAATCCCCCAGTATTTCAAATAAACTCTAATTCAATAAAAATGTCTAAATAAATGAATGAATTGCAATATTTTCAGCCTGATGCTACAGAATCCCGGCTCTCAGTGACAACAGTGCCATTAGTGAATCGTAGTATCTGCAGTTCGAAGATGCCCTCGTACCAACCGGTGCTCCAGATGATGCTCTGCGCCGGTAACGCGACCTCAGGGGTGGAAACGTGTCAGGTAAGGGATGAAACGAGGTCCGTGGAAGGAGAGAATGGAGAAGGGTGTGCATTCGCGAGCCACGACAACCCTCCGAACACTTAAGATCCGAAGCTTCTGCTAAGGAGATCCCTCGAGTTCGCGCGTGACGCCACTCGACGCTGGCGTCACTCTTCTGCACTGCTTACGACGCTTCCGCGCTCGTACGCGTTACCAGACCGTTTTACTGTCAGCTACAACTGTTTTAGGAACAATACTAACCCCGACTACCAAAAACTCGACGCCTACGCGTGCTCGTGGCAGAAATCACGGCCGAAGTTTTGACAACTACGTAATCAAGAATCACTTTGTTCGATTGTTGAGGGTTCGTTCGGAGATGGACGCACAAGAAGGTTAATTACAAAAGTCCATTCTTTGGAACAGTTTCAGTTGGAACTGATAGAATATTCGGAATATTCGACCATTTTGTGTGGTTTTATATATTATGGACAGAAATGATCGTATCAATGAGGGCAACTTCAAACTATGAGGATGTTTATTTCTGACCTACGTCTTTCCAAGGTCTTTCAGATTCATTCTACGAGTTCGATGCAGCTGTTAAGTCTACTACAACATGACTGTCTAATTGTAGAGAATAACACTATTTTGGTTAAATATTATTCTATAGGATCCATCTGAACGAACTTCAGTCCAGCTAAAACAAAATGCAGTCTTCCTTTAAATTGCGTCAAAGAAATAAATAACTTTAAAAGTCGATTACTCACAATCTACACTAAGCAATTCACAATTCACCTCAAGTTTAAATTGCATTTAATTGATGAATGACAATTTCAAGTATTTAAATATGATGCTAAAGAAGAAATATGAACATGCTAAAGAAGAAAGAATTTATAGGACAAGTTTTGATTACAATCAATTTTCTTGAAAGATCGCAGAGTTCAAAGTCGTAGTCATACATCAAGCGTTTCATTGCAGCAAAAACTAAAGCCTTGTGATTCATCGATTAAATACCACCTTCGGAATTCGAAGTCAATGGATATTCCAATTTTCTGAATTCTATTACCCTAGCTTTTTCGTCTATTAACGCGCAATCATTCTCGGCGTTCGAGCGTTCGATTCGATCCGATTTGATTCGCGAGAAACGGCCTTTGTCCGCGCCTCTTAATAACTTGCCCGCTTCGGTAATCAAGCGCGTCACGGTAGCTGCGAACAGAAAAATGTGAAACGAATAAACGAATAATTACAGGGCCCGTTGACGCGATTCTGATTGCCTTTTACACGTGCTTGGACGTACAATTAAACGGCAATTCCCTCGAAACGCGGCTAATTCGTCTGACGCGTCGACTGCATCGATTTTGAGCCGCAGGCATGTACACAAAGTGGTACTAGACTTCTTTTGGTTCGAGTAGGCTTCTTTTAACTGGATTTCGATTTTGGTGGATCAAATATGCAAATGGTAATTTCTTGGTTTTGGGGAATTTTTGGTTCTAATTTAGGGATTTGAGGATTTGGGGATTTAGGGGTTTAAGAATTTGGGATTTTGGGAAATCGGAAATTTGAGAATTTGGGATTTTAGGAATTGGAAATTTGAGATTTCGGAGCTTTAGGAATTTGGAAATTTGAGAATTTGGGATTTTAGGAGTTGGAAATTTGAGATTTCGGAGCTTCAGGAATTTGGAAATTTGAGAATTTGGGATTTTAAGAGTTGGAAATTTGAGAATTCGGAGCTTTAGAAATTCGGAATTTTGGGAAATCGGAAATTTGGGAATTCGGGACTCTAGAAATTTGGAAATTTGGGAATTCGGAGCTTTAGAAATTCGGAATTTTGGGAAATCGGGAATTTAAAAATTCGGGATATTTGGAAATTCGAGGATTTAGAAATTCGGAAATTTAGGAATTCCACAATTTGAGTATTTCATGTTTTAGGGATTTGGAAATTTGGAAATTCGGGGTTGTAGGAATTCGGAAGTTCGGGAATTCGAAGATTTAGGGATCCAGAAGTTTGTGAATTCGCGGGTTCAGATATTCAAAGATTTGGGAATTCGGGGTTTTTGGAATTTGGAAATTAGGGAATTCGTAATTTTGAGGATTCGAAGATTTACAAATTTACAAATTTACATTTTTTAAAATTTCCAAGTTTTGAAATTTTCAAGAAGAATTAAGAAATTTGAAGATATGAGTACATGAAGACCTAAAAATTCATGAATGTAAGAAGTCTGATAACTGAAAGAATTAAAGTTTATTTATATAATGCAATATAATGCACGAAAACCATAATACGCAAAAATCTCATATACCTTGATCGTAAAGTATACCGTCTTTTCACTGCAAATTCTATTTCAGAAGCAGAGCATCGAATGTATAGAAACGATTAATGAAATCATTGCATCAATATTTGCCATCGTTTCGTTTTCTGGCTGGAACGCCGTTCGCCGTGAAGCACAAAAGATTCGTCGCGTTATAAGCAACGTTTGAATACGGACGGCTGAATAAAAGCTGAACATTATTCATCGAACATAATAGAAAATTGTCATAAAGCACGGCGATTCCTACACGTTCCATCGTTATCATAATAACGATCAAATTCACCGGGACGCGATGGTACAAAGAACGATAGCTTTCGGTCGAGTCATCCTTGCCAATAGATTTCAATGTCTTCCTTTTCTTTCCCCTCTTTCTTATTTTCATTATACTTAACTGAAACTACAATTACCCAATGACGTGTTTAAATGAAGTAAACAAATTCTTCTTTAATATTCAAATAATAGAATATTTATCAATAGAGACGTTCTTAAATAAATTGTTGTTGAAGTCGATGAATATGAAACAGTAAATTTATAAATTAACGTCAATTAGCGTTGACGTTAATCGCGTGTATAATCACTATTTATTGATACAAACGTAGTGGTCGAAGAGCACATCAAATCAAATATTAATATTTTGTAATTATTTGTTGCATCGATATAACTGCAGAATCTGTAATGGTCACTGAAGACATCAGATCATAATTTTTCTTCTGCAAATATTCCATGTTTCACCTAAAAGTCAATATACTCAAAAACGTAATAGTGATTATAAAATTTGTAAGTATCAGTAAAGAATTATTTTCAAACGAACGTATTGACATATGTCGTATAATCCATGAACATGTCAGACAAGATGCTCTAATTTAAAATTGACCAGGAAGGAATAATTTGAAAGAGGTCCGAGTAATTAGTATCGGTCGTTGTTCCGAAACTCCGAAATCAGCAATGCATTAGCGAATCAAAGCAAGAGGGAGAGGAGCAGAAAGTGCAAGTAATCACTGAAACTGTCAACCCTCGTCTGCTTGCAGGGTGATCCAGGTGCTCCGCTGATGGAAGGCCAGACGCTGATTGGTGTTCTATCCTATGGATTAGGGTGTAAAACTATGATACATCCTGGCGTGTACACTCGTGTCAGTAGTTACCTAGCGTGGATCTCGTCAAACACCGGTATCCTATACACGAGGAACCATATTGGCGAAAACTAGAATGTCAACATCGCCGATCATAGCCTAACACGCCGCCAGACTGAAAGCAACCCCCGCCGGAAGATGTTTTCTTTTCTCCATCACCGTTCAACCGAACATTCCTTGTAACTTTATCAATTTGCCTGGAAGAATTTCATGAAACATATGTTTCTTTGTGCGCGTACATCAGCATATTGCGAACGTACCCTTAGAAAAGAATTCCATGAAATGACTTTGCCTTTTTCCTCGAATCGACAATATTGCGTTTCGAAAGCCTTTCGTTGCAATTAGAACTCGCGATCGTAAATTAAAGCTTCGAGCGATTATCGATTGTCCGACGAAGTAATTAGCGGTTTAATCGAACGCGTACCTTATTGCGAACGACAATCCGTTCGGTAAAATACCGAAACGAGAGGGTTGTCAATTAGCCCTTTCGGCCTGGCTCGTTCATTAACCGGTTAATGGTATTTTTGCGCGTTAAATGCGCGGATAAATGCAAGATACTTTTGACGAGATACAGTCGGAACAATTACAGGACCACTTGTTACGTTCGTACATCAGGATCCGTAGCCAACTCGTTATCGATCTGCTTGCTTTGCCGCGTTTTAATGAACGGCTTTGGGAATTTTGCTACTTTGTGACGTTTATTTTATTTGGTATAATTCTGGGTAATCATGGAGCAAATTTTAAAATGTCACATCCTCAGATTTTGTAATTCCTGAAGAATGAGGTCTGTGTTAGGAGGGAATTGTTGAGAGCTGAAGAGTTGGCAGTTGGACATAGTAATTAAATTATTTGCCCTTTTTGGGCACTAATTAGGAAAATGCGTATGTGTCTATTTTACATTGACCTAGTACACTGTTAATGGTAGGAAGCAATCACGAATCATTACAACCAATCAGAACCTTCTGCCATCTTCTCAGCTCTCAACGGTACTTGATCATTCTTGAGTCAATAAGTCTATATACACAATTCTGTCAATATTCTTATTGTAAATAGAAAAAGGAACACGAAATTACAGTAATAATAAATCCTGTGAAATGTGTGATTGTCGACAGGCATCTTAATAAAACTATACAATAATTCTCACGTAATGCCCTTTGAATGACACGTTTCAGCCATAATGGAGAGTTGCATAAGGAACGAAATAGCAATATCTCATTCGCAGTCATAAAAGTGTTAAATGCATCAATGATCATGAAAGTGGTCTACTTGCAAGTGAAAATTCTAAAAGAACTAAACTTATATGTATGTCCAAAACAACTTTCCCTTGTATTATAAAGATTAATTTTATGTAAGTACGTTTTGAAACTATTTGAACAATGGAGTTGAGGAAAGTTCAGGTAATTAGTGAAAAGTTCAATTAGAATTCTGACTCACAGCATCGGTGAAAATGTACGATACAATGTAAACTGTTTGTTCGAAGCGTTTCAGTGAAATAACGTGTCAAGATAAATAGCAAAGATTCAGAGTCCTGTTTTCTCAGTGATCCAACTTCGAAGGGCAGTCACGCGCGTGTAAACACCTGGATAGCTTGGTCTTGCACATCCGAAACCCCAGGACACTATTCCGATCAGTTTATCATACTGCACCAGGGGTCCACCGCTGTCTCCCTGTGAACGAAAATCATTTGTTATTTCACGGTTAATCCATATCGGGAAACATAGCACGTAATCCAAAACATTTTTCAAGCTGTTACGAATGAAAGTCCTCGGAGATATAGTTATCGAATTGTATTTTGTCCTTCGTCGAAGACTTGTACGAAAAAGATTATTAAATACTGAAATGTTTTAACAGGATCAGAATGAACCGATGTTTCAAAAACAGAGGATACGAATGATATACCCCTAGCGCGAGTTAAACGTCCATCTTGAGAGCGAATGGATATACGTTTCTCCAATTTTAAAATATTTAACGTTTGCCAAGCAACGGGAAACGTTAACTCTACTTGTATTAACTTCCATTCGTTGCTCAGCTCAAGCACGCACTGAAGTTTCTCCGGTCTATTCAAAGATACACATACCTTTCCACGTTTCACTGAAAACTTGAACGGTTCGGAGACTGTATCTTAGTACAGGTATTATATATGTACTACGAGTACCATAATGGCGGACATAAAAACAGAGAAGGGTAAAGGTGAAGCTTAGAAATGTATATTTCCATGATGAAACATTTTTAATTACATTTCGCTTCCACCATTCGTTTGAGAGACTAATATTCATTGCTATAGGAGTACGAAACACTGTAATATTTATGGTTTCAAGCTTAATTTCCGACAGAATCAATTTTGAAAACGAAATGGATGTTTGTTCAATTATTTTATGGCAGGTTCTCAGTATTGTAGTAGATAGTAAATTGTGATTATTGCAGGAGTCAATTAGCAATCAGTAATGTGGTAAGGTTTAGGGGTGGTTAGTGGCGATGTAACATGTGGTTATGCAACATGCGGCAATATAATGAGAGAGAATATAACGCTAATAATTCGATGCGTGGTGACTTCACGTGTCGAAATAACAATGCGTGTTGGTATAACGCGTAGTGATATTTACACGTGGCGATATAACGCGTGGTGATATAATGCGTGGTGATAGAACGCGCAGTAATACTAACAAGTAGTAATTTAACGCATAGAGATATAGCGTGTAGTAATACCAACGCGTAGTAATTCTACGCGTGATGATATAACGCGTGGTGATACAAAGCGCAGCAATACCAATAAGTAGTAATTCAACGCGTGGAGATACAGCACGTAGCAATGCAAACGCGTAATAACTCTACGCGTGGCAATATAACGTGTGGCGATATAGCGTGTAGCAGCACCAACGCGTAGCGATGTAACGCGCAGTAATTCTACGCGTAGCAATATAACATCAAGCAATATAGCGCGTGGCGATATAACACGTGATAATAACACACATGGTAATCTCACACGTAACTCTATAATGTATCGTTGCATCCTAACACACAACAAAGCAACATACAGCAATATAACGCGAGGCATTGCAATAAAAATCGTGCAAAATCACCCGAGAAGTACCATTATATGCACCAAACATCTCCCACAACTTTCGACGACAATTTTATGACAAAAACAGTATGACTCAGGCACAAATACAAATAGAAGGTGCAAAGTTGAATTTAATGACGCGATTAAAAAATGATTAACGACACGCTTGACTCGTCGCAGGAAGAATTAGTGAAAGTGATTTACCTGACATGCATCCTTGCCTCCGAGGTTTACGTAACCGGCGCAAATCATTCTCGGCGTGATCGGTCGGGTCACGTATAATTCTGAGCATTCTACGTTAGAAACTAACGGCACCTCGACTTTACGTAACTGATTGGTCAACGGCCCGTGACTTCTCAAAACTCCCCATCCAGTAACCACCGCCTTGCTGCCGGCGATATAATGATCGGCTATCGGTGCTAGCAGAATCGGTCTCACCCGTGAACTGTACACCAGCGGCTTTTCCAACTGAAATTGTAATTGGTTTCAACGGTTCCGACTGGCCAGCTTGTGCATTGCGGAATTGATTGTGAAACGATAATTGAATTGTTCGGCTTTGTCCCACGGGGAAACCCGTGCCCCGTAGACAAATAAACTCGATGTCGATTGATGTTGAGTTTACCCCGAATCGATTTGAATTTTCTTTGAGACCACTCGTTCATCTGTTCTATGCTTTCGTTACTGTTTCACAAGTATTTCTATTTATATGTGTTTCCGCACAATTTCACGCCACGGTAGACGCTTATGGTCCACTCGGACAAGTCTCTAATTAACACTACGGTAGACGCTTATGGTTACTCGGACAAGTCTGTAATTAACACTTTCATTCAACTATGCTAGAAATATATTATATTGGTGTGTGTTACGTTGCAATTTGCGATATTGCATTCCTAGATCTCCGTGTTCTAGATATCATAACCGTAGATTTCTAGAATCTCAGACTCATGTCATTTCAAATTTTTATAGTACTAGTTCCTACTGCAGATCTCTACACCCCTAGTTCCCACATTCTCATATATCTATAACCCCAGCTTCACATATATCTACTTCTTTATGCTCCTAGTTCTCTATGTTCCCAGTTCCCTATATCCCTGCTTCCCTATACCCCTAGTTCCATATGTCTCTAGTTCCCTATACCCCACTACCCTATACCCCTAGTTCCATATGTCCCTAGTTTCCTATACCCCACTACCCTATATCCCTAGTTCCCTATGTCCCTAGTTCCCTACACCCCTAATTCCCTATACCCCACTACCCTATACCCCTAATTCCCTACACCCCACTATCCTATGCCCCACTACCCTATACCCCTAGTTCCATATGTCCCTAATTCCCTATACCCCACTACCCTATACCCCTAGTTCCATATGTCCCTAGTTCCCTATACCCCACTACCCTATATCCCTACTTCCCTATGTCCCTAGTTCCCTACACCCCTAATTCCCTATACCCCACTACCCTATACCCCTAATTCCCTACATCCCACTATCCTATGCCCCACTACCCTATACCCCTAGTTCCATATGTCCCTAATTCCCTATACCCCACTACCCTATACCCCTAGTTCCATATGTCCCTAGTTCCCTATACCCCACTACCCTATATCCCTAGTTCCCTACACCCCTAATTCCCTATACCCCACTACCCTATACCCCTAATTCCCTACACCCCACTATCCTATGCCCCACTACCCTATACCCCTAGTTCCATGTGTCCCTAGTTCCCTACACCCCTAGTTCCCTATACCCCACTAACCTATACCCATAATTCCCTATGTCCCTAATTCCCTATATCCCACTACCCTATACCCCTAGTTTCCTACACCCCTAGTTCCCTATACCCCACTACCCTATATCCCCAGCTCCTATATCCCCAGTTCCCTATACCCCTAATATCCTATATCCCTAGCACCTATAATGAACTCTCACGCGTTACACTCTATTATTAATAACCAAAACATTAATTATCATAACGCAACAGAACCTTGGTCAAAGAAATTTCAAAATCGCGTGAATCGACAGCAAGCACGATCGTAGAACACTTACTCGAATCAAAGCAATGTCGTAATCGGCGTTTTTTCTGGTGTAGTACTCATGACTAATGACATCTTTAGCGACGACGACGATTCCATCCTCGCGGAGGTCCGAAGTGCCGGCCTTTATCGAATACAACCGAACGATGTGACTGAAACGCAGCGAATGAAGGAACGCTCGTTAATGGACGCGTACACGTGCGTGCACTTAGGCTAATAACGGTTCATAACGAAGATAAAAGGTGAGAGATACCTTCGGACGCAATGGGCGGCTGTGATGATCCATTCCTCGCTAATAATCGCACCACCGCATATGTGACGATTGTTAAATCGAACGGATACCTGTAAATTTAATTACTATTTTGCGGATCACCGGATCCTTGAGAAATTCGTGTTATGGGACCGATGGATTCGTAGGAGGATTAATATTTTTCTGTGGTGATCTGTGAGATCGAGAATTTAATTCCTATTTTGTGGTGTACCGAAAGTACAATTATTTATGTGATTAATGTATGATTACTATCTTGGTCACCTCGCGTGTAAAAGTCTTGATAAAAAGCATCAAATATTGAACAAATATTAGAAATATCGAGCACGATATGAACACACTGCACGAAACTGAAATATTTGATGATAGCAAAGTATTGTAAAATTTATGGTATGTCAGTTTGAAGCTCAGAATTTGACGTAGAAAAGTTGTTCATAGAAAACAATCGTCGATTTCGAAATATGTATAGAATACAATACAAATACTGTACGTATGTAAATGTCACTAATTTGTTTCTCTATCGTGTAGAACAAAAATGTTCGTTAAAATTGGAATTTGAACGAATATTGGTGTGACATTTTCGACGTTGCTACTCGAAGAACGGATCGGTATCGTTTTACGGGAAAAGTGGGGATAGATATATCGATGGCTCGTTTCGGAATACGAAATATTTCTGCTCGAGAGATTTGTACCAATTAATCTTCACCAGTTGCTCCGACTGGTTTAGAATACTTACCTGATACGGGTGTTCATCGATGCTCACTGGCTGGCCTCCAACAATACGGCCCTCATCAACTGGAAAAATCAATAATTGAATTTGTATTTCCACTTGCATGGCTGTTGGAAAACTACTAATTAAAGTGTAACGTTGCTCGATGAACGTCGACGGGATTTAACGATCTTCCTTAAATCGGCAACGATCGAACGAACACAGAAGAGACCGGTTGTTGAATTTCTCTTTAATGAATCGAAAATTGAGGAACAATTGAAACGTGACGGACGAATAACTTCGTATTAAACGATTGAAATAAAATAACACCGTTAAGCTAATGTGCCCATTAATGGATAGCGATAATAACGACCTGTTATTAAAATCCGGCTTTCATTAAAATGTAATATTCGTTATTAACACGTTGACTGCCGCGAGGATTATCCGTATTTAATACAATTCGGTAATTAGAGAAAAAGGAGAATTAAGCTTTTAACAACGCAATAACTATTGATACTACAAATTAATTTATCACAAGTTGGAAATGTGTATAACAAATTTTTCATTTAATTGAAAAACGAATTTTGAACATTACCGAAGTTACAGTAATTCTCTGAAGTATTAAATAATAAATCGTTTGACATTTTAAGTATTTGACCTCCATTTTCCAATTTAAACTTTCCACTTGTTTATGAAATAATGTCAACCAAAAAATGACATGCACTATAAAGTGCATGTGATATGTGTAAATTGGAGTGTTTACGCAGAGAGTTCCTTTGCAAAGAGCGTAAAAGTTAATAGAATATTTTGCTCGTTAAGGTCAATGTAAAGGTCTGAATTGAATTACCGTGCGTGGTGAAAAGGCCAGGTGTAAGTACGTACGTTGGAATAAAAAAAACTGCGACAACGTGAACGGAACGAGTTGCAACACCAAGAACAGTAAGCACGTATACATGGCGGGAAGTTGGCGAAAGGACTAGCTGTTCGCCACGAGGCTCGCCCTTCTTTTATTTCGATATTCGGGTTAATTGTCGTTCGTATCAATTTAGCCGAACACGAGAAAAATTTCCGATCCACGAAAGTCTCGAGACTGTCGACCCAGATTCCGCGGGGATTACGTAAAAAGGAGCAAGACTAAAATATAATTTCAACACCGGCAGCTCGCGATAACATCGTACCTTCGGTACGGACCAATTAAGTTGAATTTTTTTTTTAACCGTTGTCCCTGCGACCGTTGTAACGAGCACGAACTCGTGCCTGCTTGAAGAACGAGATGGAAAGAGACGGAAAAAATGAACACGGTTTCGGGATCGTTTGTACCAAATGTCGGATCGAGAACTTGCATTGTACGAAACGTTAACGAACGATTGAAAGTTTTTCCAAGGGATCTTGCAAATTAGCACGTGCAAGTGTAATTAGCGACGAGTCTTCTTTTTGCGATGTACCGCCATCAACGGCAAGCTCCAACTGAACGGGCTGTTTGCCCCGAGCACCGTTTAGACACACCGCGCTAAAACTTTCGCGATTTTCACGCGACGATGTAATTGTAATTCAAATTTACGGATTTTTAAGTTGTCAATTCACAAATATGGAATTTTAGAAATTTTCAAATATAGGATTTCACAAATTTTCAATTTTGATTTGACAGATCTCGTGTGCGAATATCTTTGACACCAAATTGATGAAGAGGAAATTAAATTTAGTTACATTAAGTTATATTGAATTAACTTATAATTGGTAGATTAATATAAAAAGGTTAAAAATAGTAACATGAAATCTCTGAAATAGTAAATATTGCTCTGTCTTCTGTAGATTGCTCTTCATTGAGTCTACGTCCTTAGGATGTTTCTAATAGGGGTACAGTTTTTAATACTGAACTTCTTTTGACGCATTTTAATAAAAATTAAAAATTCATCGCCCAAAAATAAGAATTTTATTTTGTACCTTATTCTGACGACCCTACACACACATCAAAACAACATATAAAACACATTACCACATTCGTATACAAATGTTACATCGTAAAAAACATATTAATGTATCACACACATGTCAAAATGCCATATGAAACTCACATTTCAACACATACTTAAAGACACTGATGTATTCGTCAACACTATAGAATATTATGCTATAATTATAGAAAATGTCAGGCTGTAGAAAACACTATGTAAAGCACATATGTACACATGTGTCAATGAGACGTTAATACATATGTCTAAATGCTACAAAGAAAAAACGGTATATCGTTATATCTTGTATTCCAGGAAATATATTACGTACACGCACTGATAAGATAACAAATACATTAACAAACAAAAATTAAAAGTATCGATACGCGATCGTTCATCGATGCGATCGCCTCGACGATCGCGACAAGACTGACAATAACCGCCAAAGTTGAAGCTTAAGTAACAGAAAATTCGAGCGCTCTATTATTTATAACATTTAAAGAAAAAACTACAAATTTATTTTAAAATTCCAATATTATATTCTCTGTATTTTGTACAAGTTCTAGTACTCATTTCTTAAATTATCATAGTTCATTTATTTATTCTGTTATTCGTCTCTTAGATTGCTATTATTTTAACATTTGAATTTTTACCTTTTGCATTTATCACAGTTTCATGAAATAACTTTCTGCATGTAGTTGATGAATTTCAGGATTGGATATACTGTTAAACTGTTTATTTGTTGTACTTTTGCATTGAAATGTAATATTTCTATAGACATTTCATTATTATAATTGCTGTACTTATTAGTTTCTCTATTTGTGACATGAAATTGCAAATAATATTCTATCTACGATCACATATAGAAAATGAACGTATGTCCTAATATAACACTCACACATGTACGGTTCGTTACTACCGATTTATTGGATCAGTTATCAATACACTCTGCCATTATTGTACTTGTTAGACGATTAGTGTTGTTTTAAGAATATTAACATGCTCAATAAAGTTAATGCAAGTTGCAGTGGCATGTCACGTCTGTCCCGATTCTTATCAAGGCGAAAGAGCCAGGTAAACTCTTCGTTGAAATCGTTGCTGATTCTCATTACGAGACGAGAAGACGCCGATCAACGACGTCACGTACAATGTCGACGCTCGTTTCAGCAGCCCTTTACGAGTCAGCCACCTGTGCAAAGCTGCAAAACCGTCTACGCTATGGAGCACCAACTAGAATACCCGAGCTATCGACTCAGCTGTAAAATTAATAATTCCCCGTAACAAAGAGAAGGTGCGAACGAGGAAACGAGAAGCTTAGCTTCTGATACGTGCATACAAGCTGTTTGCCTTATCGTTTGCATATTTCGCGGCGAGAAAATGATTCTTCTTTCTGTCACGTCTGCAAATAGTTTCTTTCATATTTAACTTTTCTTTCTATCCATTCCATAGTAGTAATATTGTTTTTCTATAATCATATTGTTTAAAATGTAAATAGTTCCGCTCCGCCATCTTGACTCTCTGCGGTCAGACATTTTGTGACGACAAAGTCAATGTTTTAAAAGCTGTGATCAACTCAACTACGTTACTACATTTAACAGTTGTTTTATCACGTATTAATCGTTCTTTATAATTAACATTTTGAATTTTTGATCCATGGAGAACAATTTTAGTAATTGCAATGCACTCGGGTAACAATGTAAACTGTTTTGGAACTATTTTGTGAAGAAGTAAAAAGTGATTTGATTTTCAAATATTGGCAGTATACATGTGTTGTTATTAAAAACGTCCACGTATTTAATATATAGAAATAATATTTAAGAGGGTTAAAATTTATTACAAGTATTTGTTACAATGATTATACTGTAATATTAACATCAACTGTATAAAAAGTGAAAGCGTAATCCAATATTTTACATGTAGCATGTTTTTATAGTAATGCTTTACATCTGCTTCATTGTTTTTTGTATCCAATCATTGAAGGCGGATACTCGAGTGTACACTCCATAAAATCCACGATTTATGCAACCATCGCCCCAGGACACGATGCCGATTTGAACGCCTTTGAACACGAGTGGACCTCCGGAGTCACCCTGTGTCACATGCAGATGCAATAAAAATTAATGTTGCAGAAAAGCAATATCAATATCTTAGAAATATATGTAGATTGCAATATTATAGACATTCGACAGTTCTGTGCTCGTTTCTTATTTTACTAAATTAAATATCTATTGCTTAATAATGACCAAGATTCCTAAAGTTCTATGATTTAAACCATATTACGATATCCCCACGAATCGACGATATTACAGATATCAGAGTTCAGAGAACGCTTTGATATCGACGCTATCCTTGCTGTTTACGCAATTATGTACTCGTGTCCAAATTTCGGATCACTGATCTTCAACCAAGTTATTTACAATGTATCGATTAATCTTTAGATCCGTAACGAACTTATCGGTACACAACCACTTAAGTCTCAACGACAATGAATCATCTGAAAGATACAAAACGAGGGAAGAAGACAGACTAAACTGATTAATGTAGCAAATAATATTGCCACTTTCAAGTCACGTATTAACGTTATCACTGTGACGAGACAAAAATTGCAAGTTTTAAAATATACAATCTGGAGTATCGACCCTGTACCGACCTTTCGGACGGATTTATGCAAAAGCATAGTACAAGCGAAAATTTACGAAGAACAAAATTACTGAATGTCTATTTTATTAATCTGAGGAAACTAGAGTTGCAAATCGTAAATTTCAAAGTACAGAGTCTAAGTTCTACTTACTAAGTACCGTGTGTCGCCGATGTTCTGTACGAATTTTGCATATTTATGGGACATCATAGTACAAGCAGAAAGTTGACGAAGTACAAAATTTCTAAGTCCCTATTTTATTAATCTGAGGAAACCAGAAGTGGAAATCGTAAATTTTGTAGTAGGAGCTCAAGTTCTGCGCGACGACGACTTTCTGAATGGATTCTATTTATAGAGCGATAGTTGACGAAGAAATTACTGAGTGTCTATTTTATTAATCTGAAGAAACTGTAGTAGTAAATTGTAAATTTCACAGTAGAGAGCCAAGTCTCCGGTACCTCTAGACGTGGTACACGCAACAAAAGTTGATGGTGATCCCTAATCCCTAATTCATTAACTCGAGGGAAGAAAAGAAAAGTCCTAAAGCTCCGAGTAGAAAGTTCTAGTCTATGATCAAACCCGTAATCTACATAATCCAGAAAAATCTTCCTATGACTTCAAAAATTGCAGTACCTCCGTAATAAAAATTTTACCTGACACACATTCCTGAGGAAATTCAAATTACTAGCGCAGATCATTCTCTCTGTCACGTCCAACTTGTATTCGGCAAACTTCTTCTTGCACAGGCTCCAATTGATCGTGGGCACCGTGGCAACTTGCAGAATGGCCGCAGTGGGTCCATTGGGCTGCGAGTAACAGCATATTATTCGACTATTCAGACGATTTCTGGCTGTAATCTCTGGCGAGCGTGCATCGTTCGAGACAGTACAAACGCGAGGCTTGTTTACCGTGACCGGCGAACATTGTCGACCGATCGACAAACGAACCTTGATGTTTGCGCGAGTTCGCAGTAGGTAATCAGACTCGGCGTATGTCACCGTTGACCGAGGCCATCGAGCCACCATCGTCAAACGCGAAGTTTACCGGTGCAACAGCTGTCAAAACGATGCACACGGCCGCGATTGACAAAAACTTACCGCTTGCCGACCCCATCCTGTTACCACCGCGTTACTTCCGTCCGGCACGTTCGTCGATGCATCCGCCAGTTTAATCGGTTTCACGTCCTTCACGGGGGTTGGGAGCTGTACACACGCGTTATCGTCAACTTATTTACTCGTGGGCTTAGGTAACTCGTACTGGGTTATTAAATTGCTTCAATTGTTCCTCGAAAGATACTGTTAACCCCTTGCACTATGACCTATTTGTCAGGTGCGTCAGTCAAAACTAACACAGCTACAATATTAAAACAGACAAAGAATGTTGACATGTTGACAACATGGTATTATGTAATCGTTGACTATGCAAAATTTTAATTGGACTTGAATTCCAAATTGAAGCATATTCAAAATTCGAGTACAATTGATCCCAACTGAAAGGGGTTAACACGTTAAGCACCATGACAGTCAATGACGGTCAATGACTGACGGTCTGATTTTCTGTCAGGTTGCATCACTATTAACGGTATTGAAAAAATTCTTCTATTAATAAGTTTTAAATAATTTGGAGGAACGTACATAGAAGAAGATACTTAAATATTAGTTGTTACCCAACAAAATTTTAATGGATACTATTAAAACATGGTGTACAAAATGGTTGACTTGCGCAGGTTTGACAAGAATAACTTTTGTCAAGAACAACTTAGGTTGGACTCTTGACGTGTTGATGGAATTTTTAAGATGTCAGGAGAACATATCACATAATAAGGGTAGTTAGGATAATTCAAGTCAGACATATTGGAATAGGATTATATGTTGATATTGAGATATTATAAAGATATTGAGATGTTATATTAGTGTATATAATAATTTGAGCGATAAGATTTGGAATCTTGAAAATAAATAAATTCTCACTGCACTGTTTGATAAACTTTCGATATGTGGCTGTCAACTAAATGCTTTACAGTGCCACCAACACGTCCCATTCTATTCAACGCGTTAACAATAGCTAGGAAATTAAGTGGCCATAATCTATAATAATACGTACCTTTATTAATGCAATGTCATAATCCGCAGAGCTATCCCTGTACTGAGTATGCCACATGATCTTGACATTGCTAATCAATACACCATCTTTCTGAGTGTAGCTACTCTTCATGCGTATCTTGATGTCCTTGAAGAACTCGCTACAAGATAATTGCAATTAACCTTGAATTTCGACTCCTTAATCAATAAATGATCTTATTATGTTATATAATTATTATGTGACATCTCTGGTGTACTATTTAATCACTCACCCGTAGACACAATGTGCCGCTGTTAACACGAACTGATCGCTGATCAAGGAACCACCGCATTGATGACTATTTCGCACTTGTATAGACACCTATTATACACAGAAATTGTTTACAAGTTTACAGTATTCATAGCGCAGAAACTTTTCAGAATCATAAATTGAAACTTTGCTATGATTACTTCTTGCGTCACTGTCACTAGTCTCACTCTTCTCAAAATTATCCACCGATTTTTTAACATAACTTTTTGAAATATTAGTGTTTCTATTAGTCTCAGCATTGCATTACGACTCTGATCTTATATCTGAAAATTTTCAGCGTTATTTGCTATTTCCAGCACTTGCAGTCTTGCTCACGATTCAACTTTCAACGTAATCGTCTCTGTCTTATTTAAGATTCCCAAAACTTTCAACGCAACGGTCACTTGTCTTCGATTCTTGAAACTTTCACTATAAGTGCTACTATCTTACGTTTCTCACAACTTTCAGCGTGACCATACCTTTGCCTACGATTCTCACAACTTTCAGCGTAACCATAGTTTTGTCCAAAATTTTCAAACCCTTCCAATAAAGTAATTATGAATGGAGACTTACTTGATAAGGATATTTATCGATTGTGGTGCTCTGTCCCCCAATTATCCTCGGATCCAAGTTGCACACGCACGAGCTCACCGAGAGCAACAGCAACAGCAAAAATCCCCGCATGTTTCAAGGTGTAGTATCTGAGACTCACTATCTGCGTCCTTTTAAATCCGGAACGGCTATCCTGACCATCGAGAACGTTGATAAGATCGCAGATTTCATATCAATGGTGAAATACATTGATTGCGGTACTTCGATCGAACTTCCGACCAGACTATTTCTCGTGTATGTTGTAATTTGTTTATTTGTTACCTTTTACCGAATGAAAATCTTGTTAGATGTTGTTCCGATAAATTTTTACGATAACTTTGTTGATGAAATTTATTTCCTCTTCGACTCGTGGTTATTGCATCGGATGTCGATTTGGAAATCGACAAATCGGAAATATAACTTTTTGATAATTTTCTATAATAGTTTTCGGCAGAGATTGTCATACGGAAAGGGTTAATAATTACTTGAAATCGAAAATTCAAATTTGTATGAGTTGATAGGAAGAAGTATTTGTCAAGATTTGTCTATGTAAACGCATTCTGAAGATGAGAGATAATACGGTATATCTTTGACATATATTTGATTCTCGGAATGATAACAGCACCACTTAAATTAAATTGAAAATACGTGTTATTTACGAAAATAATGATGTTTCTTGGGATATTGGGAAATATAAGATACCCTGGGGGAAGAAGGAGGTCTCATATTCAGTCCCTACATCCCATGGGATAGTGTCCTCTACTATATCTTGGAAACAATTAGATTTCGGCAATTTGCTAGGTTTCAAATTTTTTATTTCTTAAATTCGTGAACTTCTATATTTCTAAATTGTCGAGTTTCTAAATTTCTACATTTCTAAATTGACAAGTTTCTAAATATTTAATTTTTAAATTGGCAAGTTCCTACATTTAAAAATTTCTAAATTGTCAAGTTTCTATATTCCTAACTTTCTATATTGTCAAGTTTCTACATTTTTAAATTTCTAAATTGGCAAGTTTCTAAATATATTAATTTCTAAATTGTCAATTTTATAAATTTCTAAATTGTCAAGCTTTCAATTTTCCAAACTTCGTACATTTCCAATTTCTCAATTTCCAACTTCCAAATTTATCAAATTTCTAAATCTGCAAAATCCGAACCTCCCAAATTTTCCATCTCCCAAATTCCACCGATAAATCATCGCATACATTTATTCCAAGATTACATCTCGCCATTATCAGCAAAATTATTTCAGTATATATTACTATATCAGTAAAAATTATTTCTGCGTGAATCTGATTACACAAAATCGTGTGTGAAATTATATCAATCAATCGTTGATTACCGAAGAGGATTAAGATCTCGCGCGTCCTCCTGAAATATCGAAAAGACTGTCCATCCGACAGGGCTTCGCAATCATTATCGTTTTTCTGTTCTCCTTTTTTTCTAAGGAACAGCAACTCACGTGAAACGATGTTACTTCAGGAACTCTGGATAGACGTTTCATCCCTCTCGTGCCCCAACTTCCTGCCAGCTTAATTCGACGTAATCTCTTCGAAGTTCCCAACTCCTAATGCTTAGTTTCTACCGCGACGCACTACACTGAGAAGCTTAACACGTATACAGAACGCGCGAACATGCTCGCTGTTCGTTGAATGCTCAACCGTTTCTAAAATTTAACCCCATTATAATTTGTACAATTCGCGAAAATTTGTTCCACGATTTTCTGTACGTTTGTTATGTCAGAAATGTATCGATCGTGGGGTATGATAGGTGGAGTTAGTGTGGACAGGTGAAATTAGATAAGGGTGTGTTTTTTAAGATTTAATTTATTTTTTAGTCTTTTTATTGTATAATAATTATGGTTGTTTGAGGTTGGTCATTTTTAATTCGATGTTTACATTTGAATTAATTCGATATTTCAATTTTTACATTTATGAGATCTGAAACTATTGAATTCCCAAATTTCCCAAATCCCCAAATTCCCCAATTATCAATCGATGTTTCTATATTCGCCTTTCGACGAGTATAAAACTGATGTCGATAATTTTGGTAACGCGTCGGTATGCTTTGTTCGGTTGTTTCCAACGTGTCGGTATTCGTCAGAGCTTTGCTAACAAGCTTTGCGAAAATATTTCACGGAACTAACCGGGAACACTGGAATTCCTGTAAAATGTTCATTCGCAACACGGCACGGACTCGAATCCGCCATAAATTTAGATAAACGTCGCTTCCCACACATTCGCTGTAATTTCAATAATCGCATCGCACCGATACGATCTCCGACGAGTAGCTCCTCTTTTTTTTATCAGCGATTGCGTGGCTGTCTCATGGGACGATTAAGCGTTTCAGCGATAAACAGAATTGCATTATTTATCTTTCCCAATGCTGTCGCATCGACGTGCATTTCTTGATACTTGCGAAATGATCAATGATATCACGTAACGGTTGGTCTTCTTATTGGCGTAACAGGGATTTTTGTTCGCTGTGAGTCTAGTAATTTTTGGGACCTTGGAATTTTTGCGGTATGCGGGGGTTTTTGGATATTTGGAAATTTTGGGAATTTGGGGTACTAGAGAATTTCGAGATATTTGGGAACTAGAAAATTTAGAAATTGGGGAACTTCAGAATTGGATAATTTACGAATTGGGGAATAGGGGAATAGAATGATCGGGATTTGAGAGAGTTAAAAATTAGGAGATTTGAGAATTGGGAAATTTGGGATTTAGAAGATTTGACAGTTGGGAAATTTAGAATTTGAGAAATTTGAGATTTGGAAAACTTGAAATTTGGGAAATTTGGGAAATTTGGAATTTGAGAAATTTGGGATTTTGGAAAATTGAAATTGAGGAAATTCAGAATTCGAGAAATTAGGGAATAGGGAAATATCTATCCACATACCATCGTATTTCATGAGTCAACGATAATTATTAGATTATTAGCATTTTGTCATTCCGGATACGTGCCGATGTTTCCTCCGATAAGCACTTTTCATAATCGACCCGCGATAATGACTGATTAGACACGTTTTCGCCGTGGATCAAATCTTGTGCGAAAGTTGAATATTTTGACTATGCATCATCGATATCTTCTTCATTTGAATAAATTATATCTCAACGACTAAATGTTGCAAAATTATATTCTGATTAACTACTTAAGTAGTCTGATACCACTTATTGTAGATATTAACAATGTCTTAAATAATAGATAAGTCTTTAATTATCTTAGATAATGTCTAGCAAATGATATCAGTCTCTTAATTAGATTTCAAAATATCAATTTTTATCTCTTTCATATATTTCGAAAGCACGAATCTTTGAGCATGATATCAAAATTCGAAATATTTTTTCTTTTACAGCATTTTGTAACAGTGTTACAACGATAGAAAATATTGAAGAGTATATTTTAATGGTAGATATTATAAAATCAATTTTGTTTTGTACTGTTCAAAGTTATGAAGCTTTAAAACTATACTGGTACATTTTGTGACAAAGTTTGAGATATTTCTGACTTTTACGCGGGATTTTACAGTGAGCGCCGATACGTCGTAACGCAGTGGAATAATTCTGAACGTGTTTTTCTCGAAATGTATTTTTTTGCCACTGGCGAAAGAAAAATAAACAAAAAAGCTGACCGATCGATCGATCTGAAATTTCTATGTGTTATTTCATGTACCATTGGTTTCTACAGATAACAGATTTATGTTTACACGTTGAAAATGTTATATTGTTTTTGCAAAGAAACTTGCAAAAACAAGAAAATATTTGAACTAAATTTTAAATACAACCTACGTGATTAAATTTTTATTTATTTGGGTAATTCTGATACCTGCCATAGATATTTACTGGAACTTTTAATTCATATGATTTATTTTTCATTTTAATGCGAGTTTATAAATTGTATCAATACCTCCGTTAAATAAATGAATATGTAAATTAATAATTTTAAATAATAATTTCAAAATATTTAATACGTCCGCAATAATTGTGCATTCGAATGTTCTATACGCGGCGAAGTACAAAAAATTAGTTGTATAATAACTCATTTGTAAATAACGATTATTCATGCGATAATATTATTTATTAAAACAACGATGATATTCCGACAGGATATTAATTCGTAATAAATTCATGAATCAAACATTAATTGAAAATGTTAATCTCGATTTGTATTATGTACATACGATTTCCATTCGAGTCTCATGTATTCGTTATCATTAAATTTAACTGATTTATTTTACATCTGAATGAAGTGAGAACTGAATGAAGTATAAATAAATTGATTTATTTCAACAAATCCGCTACTGCTGCTAACAATGAGCATTATTATTTACGGTTGTGACAAAATTTATTTCAAGGAAAATTTTATTTTTATTTCAAGGAAAATTTTACAGGGTTTGTTTGAAATGAATTTTACTTTAGGTTCTACCTAGAAGATATTCAGTAATATTTTTGTGATTGTAAATTTCCAGGTTTTTAGAGTTTCGAGCTCAGGAAGTTGCAAATTTGGTAATTGAGAAGTTGGGATTTATAGAATTGAGAAATTGGGAAATTTGGGAAATTGGGAAATTCGGAGATTGGGAAATTGGGAAATTTGGAGATTGGGAGATTGGGAGATTGGGAAATTGGGAAATTGGGAAACTGGGAAATTGGGAAATTGGGAAATTGGGAAATTGGGAAATTGGGAAATTGGGAAACTGGGAAACTGGGAAATTGGAAGATTGGAAAATTAGAAAGTGGGAAATTGGGAAATTGGGAAACTGGAAAATTGGGAAATTGGGAAATTGGGAAATTGGGAAATTGGGAAATTGGGAAATTGGGAAATTGGGAAATTCGGAGATTGGGAGATTGGGAGATTGGGAAATTGGGAAATTGGGAAACTGGGAAATTGGGAAATTGGGAAATTGGGAAATTGGGAAATTGGGAAATTGGGAAATTGGGAAATTGGGAAATTGGGAAATTGGGAAATTGGGAAATTGGGAAATTGGGAGATTGGGAGATTGGGAGATTGGGAGATTGGGAGATTGGGAGATTGGGAAATTGGGAAACTGGGAAACTGGGAAACTGGGAAACTGGGAAATTGGGAAATTGGGAAACTGGGAAACTGGGAAATTGGAAGATTGGGAAATTAGAAAGTGGGAAATTGGGAAATTGGGAAACTGGGAAACTGGGAAACTGGGAAACTGGGAAACTGGGAAACTGGGAAACTGGGAAATTGGGAAATTGGGAAATTGGGAAACTGGGAAATTGGGAAACTGGGAAATTGGGGACGTGGAAATTTGGGAAATTCAAAAATGTAGAAATTAGTAAATTGAGAAATTGAGAAGTTGAATCTTGAGACGTCGAGAAATTGAGAAGCCAAGAAATTGAGAAGTCAAGAAACTAAGAAATATGAATGAGAATACGACAATATAGAATCCTAAAAATATAACAGTACGAAATACACAAATGTATAAATATAGGTTCCAATACAAATGTATGAAATTGAAATGATAAACTTTAAAATTAAAAGGTCAATTGTTCTCAAGCTTCCGCCTCCAATTTGCATGAATATTTCTCCAAACGAAAGCACGGATTATCGTAGACACAACGAACGTTGGCATTGAATAAAGTAAATCTGTTCGTTACACCGTTGATTTACCGATCATAATGAAATCGCTCGTAGCTAATTTATATTTTAATGCGTACTAGAGAGAAGCAGAGATTTCCAACTGGTCCGTGATGTATGTTAATTTAATAACAAATATCACGTTACTTGGCCACGTTGATGAGCTGAATGCGCTTCTCTGTCCTGTCGTTAACATACGACACAACATTTATCACGCGCTTACCGTACACGCGACACGTAATTAAAATTATTTTTTGGCACAACACGGCCATCCTGCTACTAATTAATTCGATGAATTTCGACAAAAAACTGCCCTTCAACCGAGAACGATGGATTCGCTGATGCGTTACGTATTTGCGAAACGTAGAATTCATTAATTCGATATTTGCACGTGTCAATGGACACGCAATGAACGATTAACGTTGCTCATCGAGCAAGTTCGAATTGTTATTGAAAACCGTTCTTCGACGAAATTCTAGTCGCCAAAAGCGCAAGATAAAAGTGCCGCTTAAACGTGTCTCGGAACGATGTAAACACGGATCCCATCGAAGCATCAAATTTATGACCTATTGCAACACCAACGGGGATACTACTGTTTTTTCTGCCGTTATCTAAATAACTTGAGCTGCTTCTTTGACCGTACGCGGAAACGTTTTGCTCGTAATGCCTCGGCCCTTAATGTCATAGCATTACGAGCATTAACTTTCCCGATAAACGGAAGTCGAAGGCAATAAATCGTTGTTTATGCTAAAAGTCGATCGCTTTATAAGGGACCATCTACTCCTACTGACATCAAACAGCCGCCATGTTCTCCACAGTGTTGCTGATATTGGCCTCTTCGGTCCTCTGCACGACCTCCGGACATATTTCAAGTAAGGCTCATTTCCTGATCAATTTTTTTCAAGTATTAATTCAACCAAATATTACTAGAATTTTTTACCAATATTATTATTTATTAATATTAGAAATTCTTTTTAATATTACATTCTTGGTATCTACCAACTGTAGTCATCTATCAAGGTTATCATTCTGACAACTCAATAAATTGCACAATCTATTGTTCACTAGAGTCAATAAGTTTCATCCACTATTTAAACAGTTAATAAGCTTCATCTATTGTTTCCAATGAAGATTTATTACAAACCTGATAACTTCACACATACAAGCAACCCTGTCCATACACTCAAACACCCAAATTGTTAACAAATAAGCTAAACCCTTCGTTCAGAAACATAACCTTAATCGGATTAAACGAACAATTAAATGAGCCATCACATATCGAACGCACAAATCGAATGTTGCAATTTGAATGTCAGGCAATTATCAGAAGAGGCTCGTGTCAACGCAAAACCGGGATTCGCCAGGATCCAGGATCATCGGAGGAGCCGAAGCTTACATACAGCAATATCCATTTGCGGTTAGTACAATTCACGATACATCTTCACGCTCGATTTGGCATTTAGAGAATCATTGCCTCCGGTTGCAGGTCTCGTTGCAGAACAATGGCACGTTTTTCGGACACGAAGTCGAACATTTCTGCGGCGGCGGTATTATCGGTGAAAAGTGGATAATAACGTCGGCTCAGTGTGCTCTCAGGCAAGATTAATACGTCACATTTCTAATGATCGGTATATAATGGTGTTCTACTTTCTTTTTGTGCACGGTTTTACAGGATATATGTGACGGGGTTCCATGTGAGGGCTGGATCGGCTCGGTATTATAGGGATGGCGAGATTTACAGGGTCAAAGGTGTCACGATACATCCGGCGTTCAACGAAAATAATTACGACTTTGATGTTGGTCTTGTCGAGGTAATTTTTCTGTAATACATAAAATTTGACATGTTCTTTGTTACTTTGATAATTAATCTTTAGAAAAGAATTGTTATACGTTTCCAAGTAAACCATGAACAGTCTGTTATTTTTGCGAAGATGTTCAGGTTCAATATTAAACATTAATACTTTTCCAATAAGAAATTCTAATTTCTTCTGTTGAGAATTGTTAAATTGTCAAGTAATCATGATAAACATCATCCAACATTAACACCTTTTAAAGAAGAAGTAACTTATCAGTTAATCTTCAGTCAAGGATTATAGAAAACATTTTCAAGTACCATAAGCAATTCTTTTAGCGGAAAGTTAAGATTGCAATATTTTTAAATGTTAGTAGTTCTAATAAAGTATATTTATCGCATGTACTCAGCTTTTGGATAGCATAAAGTTCGACAACACAAAGCAATCAATTAAGTTGCCTGAAACTCATTCGACGATCGAAGATGGCGCCCAGGTACAGGTTCTCGGTTGGGGTGCATCGAGGGTAAGAACAATCTGAAAATTGTTTGACTTGTTCTGCGTCGAAGTGTTCGAACCAGTTTGTTCAGTTGTTAGGTCCAGTGTCCGATGAATTATTATGCAGCACCATGCAGAAAATCAACAACGAGAACTGCCAGGAAGCCAGCGGAGGTGACATATTAACGAACAGGATGTTCTGCGCCATGTCGGATGAGACTGGGCCTTGTGTAGGTGATTCTGGTTCACCTCTCGTTTTCGAAAACAAGTTATTCGGTAAGTTTTAATATTTACCTCGCAAGTTATTCGATAAGTTTTAATATTTAACTCGCATTTGAAAGTTATTCAATTTTAATAATTATTCCACATAGTAATGTTATCTTATTGAAACGTTAATTTGTTCTGGACTGATGAACCAAACATGAAATTCAATTAACGTTACTAAATAAACGATACTGTTACTAACTAAATAGAACCATCAACTGATTGATTATTAATTAAATGAACCAAGTGTAATAACAACGAAGTGTTTTGCATTTAGAAATTATATTTTAACAAAACTGATAACATTAATGCTTGTTTAGGATATTTCAGTAAAATTGACTTAATTCGCAGGAATAACATCATGGAGCCGATCCTGCAGTTCGAAATATCCGACTGCTTTTACAGCCACATCCGAAGTAAAAGATTGGATCACAGAAGTAACAGGCATAGCATGATTCTACACGTACTTACGCGCGGACGTAACGAGATCCAAGATACAACATGGTGACGTTGCAATATTTTCCGCGTTACAATGCAACATCCTGTTGCATCTTTGCAAAGGTCTCAAAGCATTCCTGTTTCAGTAACAATGTATACGTAGCTTCATATAGTTTCTCGTGGATTCGCTGGGTTATGGAAATAAGTAAATAATATCGAAAAATGTATCTTAGTAATATTAATAAAAAATGTATAATCCCTCAAGATATTCATGAACGTATAACACTGTAAAATGTGTATAATAAATATATGTAGAAAATATATATGTCAATATCTATTTAATTTAATCGATTGAAACTACGTTGCAAATATTGAATTTATTGTCAAGAGTGAACAGATGATAAATTCTCCCTAAATTTTCCTTAATTGTGTACGAAACGGAGTCGACGGTTGCCAGTTTTATCGTCGCTTAAAATATGGATCAAAAGTGACCCACACTTGACCCGATATCGACTGAACAAAAGTTACATATACCGTACGTTGAGACGAATATAACAGCAGTTGTACACGAGCGTAAAATGTACGAGATAAAATATCGGTGCTGTTGTAGCTTCTGTTGAAGGAAAACCGATAGAAACTCGTATAAGCTATAGAAGGGGTGCTTTCCAACGTACCGTTGGAAAGACACAGACAGAAATGTTTAATTTCGACGCTCCTCGAGACGTCGCAGGCTGAGCTGATAGCTTTCGACTGGCCATTGCAATAATCCCATTAAACCGCAGACACGATCCAATAACTTTTCTGTCACCGGTTGCTAACACCATCGTCCATTCGGATGTTATTTTTATTTCCTGTGGCTGCTGCTACATTTGCTCGGGGTGCGACAACACGCGAAACGATGAATTAAAACGGGATTATCATTTCTCTCTGACAACTTCATTACTTCTCGATGAACTGAAAAGTCGATTGCAGATAACAGTTTAGATTTAACAAAATTTGGGATTCGAAGTTTCGAGTTTACGGTGTAAGAATTTCTAGATCTTCAGATTTTTAGATTATTCGCAAATATTCTCAAATTTACTAAAGTAGATATTACACATTTTTACTATTACACACTTTCTGTTTACAAATTTTTAATATCACAAATTCTACAATTTGAAAATTTTCAATATCACAAATTTTCAGTATTGTAGATTCTGAAATTTACAAACTTCCCATGTTACAATCTCTCAACTTTATAAATCTACACTACAAGTTCTCAAATGTACAAATCTTCTGAATCACAAATTCCCAAACTTACAACTCAATAACACAAGTTCTCAAACACGTCCTCAACTGCAAGTTACAAGTCTTCAAATGTTCAGTGTCACAAATTCTCAAATTTCCAAACTCAAGAAATGACAATTCCAAAAGTCACAAATTTTCAAGCTTCGAAATGACCAAACGTTCAAGTACTCCACAAGAGAGCTACATGCACTTCGAGTAATTGAAAGGAGTCGTAACATGAAGCAAACGCGTGTCGCGTTTTTGCGGGAGGTTTTAATTGTCGTCGGCGTCAGATCGTCGGGTGGATTAAACCGAAAATCATGGCAGCGATTCAATAAACTTCGTGACAGCATGGCAACCATTTACGAGGGCCATTCGCGACAGGTCGTTCCGTTCGTTGGACTATTTCCTCGTCGCGAAGTGCACCGGGACAAAGCAGCCATGCCGTGGGGTCGAATGTGCCTCGGAGGCGCACAAAGATGCCAAAGATGAGAAACTCCCGTTGATATTGAATTAACTTTAATGCACCGGTAATGTCGTTGCGACTACTGCGTCAAAGTTATTACGTACTAATGACGAAACGCGTATTACGTGCACGGTTATATAGCGGAAGGTATGCATGGAGAAGTCGTAGCCGGTTAGACATTCAAGCTCGTTTCGGTAAGAATCGCGGCGCGAGTACCCTCGCCAAAAGGCACATTATGCTGGAAAATGTTCTACTCGTTTGTCCGAAAGTTGACAATTGTCGGCGTGTATAATGACACGTGAACGGTGCCTGTTTAGACTGCTGGCAGACTTTCCGTTTATGGAACGCGGTTACGAGTCGTTAACCTTCTTCCACCGGGGATAACTGTACTTACCTATCGCTTTGTGAACGTTTCCGGTGTATGAAGGGGTTAGAGCATTTCGGAAGACCTTTCCGTTTCTGGAAATTTATTTTCTGCGACGAAAATATTTTGGGTCAAATTTTTCGGGATGACGATTTTAGGCGATACTAATACCTTCTTTTTCTTATTAACAAACATAAATATGTGAATTTAACTATTTTTATGGACACTAATTTTTATACTTCCAAAGTTCGGACCATTCGAATTTGCCAATTTCTGGATTTCTTAAGCCTCTGCACTATTTTGACGATTCTAACTCGTGACGCACTCGTGACGCACTTCAGCAGTGATCAATTTTACTCGAATTTTTAATACGCTTCAATTTGGAGTTCACTTATAATTTGCATAGTCAATTGCTTAATATTAAATTGATATAATATTTCAACATTTTTTGTCTTTTTTAATATTGCAGCTGTGATCATTTACTTCTGACTGATGCACCTAACAAATAATTCGTAGTGCAGGAGGTTAATGTCTCGATTCTAAAATGTTGTCACATATCGTTCATTTCCTGTATTACTGCAATCACTCGTCAGTAAGTTCTATCTATTAATAACGGTATTAAGCATTATCTAAGTAGTTTAGATAAGACAGATGCAAAAGTGGACTAACAAAATTATAGATACGTTATCAGTTGGAATCAATGAATTCCCTGGAAGTCGATAAGAGTTTATTGTAAACATTTCAAGATATTGTTCGGGTATTTACAGCAGTTATTAAAAAGTTCTTGTTCACAATTATGAAATCGTTGATCTTATCCATCCACTACTCCACGCCATTCCATATCATTAAGTACTTTTAAATTTTATATATTTTGGTATGAATATTGATGTCGTGTATACTATCACTGTACCGCCATTTTGTGACACAAATGATACTCGTCCTTATTTATAGTATTGAAAATGTGTATGTACTGTGTATGTTAAAATATTTATATATGAAGACATATTTAATAAACTTTTAACATATTTAATATGTACAAAGACATATATCAGATACCCTGTTACTTTAACTATACTTATTGCACACAACCTACTACAAAATTACTTTCAGTTCCGACAGATATCCTTGAAATCTCTAAAAAGTGAAGACTATTTCACTTTCAAAAACACAAATGTTTGAAAACTGCAATATGCAGGTCCAAACAATGCTGTCGAGTAAATATTTTGAACTACATATTTGCAAACATTTTTTGTTCCAAACAGTTTTTATACCCAAAACATTTGTTTTCGCAGTACGTTGCATCCTGCGATATCACGCGACCAATAATACAAACGTGAACTAGGCAAAAGTAAGTCGAGATACAAATTCACACAAAGGAGACCGACTTAATCGTGAGTTTACGATAGAGGAAAAAGTTTCACGGAACCAAAAATTTCTTCCTGCGTCGTCCCGGTTAACCTCCAGGATGATAATCACCGGCAGGAAGCAGGTTGCACAGCAGCTCCCGGTGAAAACATATCAGAATACGGTGTCGCAAGAAGCCACCGACATTGCGACGCTTATTGCGACAATTTGGCAGGGTCCTCGGCAATATTAGCGTTGCTACCAGGCTCACGGTTATCCCGACCGTTCAAACACATCCAACCGGCTCTTTTCAGTACGTTAGAAACTTAATAATATAAAACGAACGAAGAAGCTACGTTCTTCCGCACAAACACCACGTTCGTTGCCGCTGCGAAGGGTCCTGGACGATCTTGTTGCGAACAAATAAAAGAACGTGCACCGGGAGATACACGCTCCAGATTGTATTAGTGTTTCCTCGAACTTGTCCGAGGTTCCGTGAACTCTTTAACGATTGTTTGCTCGTGCAGAGTGTGCGAAATAGATTCTCCGAGTACGCCTGTTTTATCGTTTCCGGTGCGATCGGCTCACCGTGTGCTGCCTTTACCCACCGGAAATGAGAGATTGCACCCCGGTCTGTGAATATCTACTCGTGTGTTTACATCGAGTGCTCTCGTAGCTAATGATCTTTTATCCCTGTGCGGTACATTTGTTAAATATTATTTCTGTATTTGAATAAACACTGTTAACTCTTTGATTCTGTGCAATATGTTTATCAAGCATTATTTGTAGTAATATTTGAATCTGTTACATTTTTGATTCTGTGCAATATATTTATCTAATAATACTTGTAGTACTTGTATTGTGCATATACATTTGTCAAACATTACTTCAAACAATATTTGAATCTGTTAAACCTTTACTGTGCAATATATAATATTTATCAAACAATACTAGTAGTATTAAAATTTGTTGAATCTTTGAGTGTATGCAATATATTTACCAGACATTACTTCAAGCAATATCTGAATCCATTAAATCTTTACTTCTGTGCCATTTACCAAACATAACCTCTAACTGTACTTGAACCCGTTACATCTTTAATTCTGTGTACTATATTTATTAAACATTGCTTGTAACAGTACTTGAATTAGTTAAATCTCCGACCTTGTTGAGTACATTTTATTAAACACTTGCAGTAATATCTGTATCACCTAAATCTTTGCAACTTATAAAAAATTACTTCCAGTAATGTCAAATCTGTTGTATCTGAATCTGTTAAACGATACTAAATTATCAATTATTCCCTGTTAATAAGAACCTTCCACGTAGAATTTTACGTCCTGAATTGATTTCGTTTTCTATTAAGAAAGTAGGTGGTTTCGAAATATTAATTGCGAGGACTAGAGCGAACGTAGTCGAGCGGAGTAATGGCGAAAAGCGAGCAAGGAAGCGCAAATCGCGTTAAAGTCCTTAAAAAGTAGCGGTCGGACGTAATCTTAAATAATGCGGCCCATTCGTCAGATGTTAAATTTTAGAGTGGCGCTGGAACAAATGACCGGCTGGATGGAGTTGCAAATCAGGAATTTGTCACGGAGAACCGCTCTTAAACGAGTGTACCCGCTTTCAGAACTCGCGGGCATTTCGTCTGATAACGCTTTTAAATTTTCGTTAGCGGCCTGCTGCCTCTTCTAAACGACGTAAAGTAAGAAAAACGGTCACACGACGCTGG
Source organism: Megachile willughbiella (assembly GCA_945859595.2). NCBI lineage: Eukaryota > Metazoa > Arthropoda > Insecta > Hymenoptera > Megachilidae > Megachile > Megachile willughbiella. The sequence continues at coordinate 6,066,229 of OX243797.1, read as the reverse complement.
AACACAGTAGACATCCTTTGGTCTATTCAACGACTCCGTACATTTATATTGCCCCTCGAGTTTTTCTAAAGTCATGAATACAACGGTACACATTGCGCAACTATCGTGCAAGATAAACTACACGGTAATTGACAGCTTTGCAAAACATAATTTCGAAGAATCGTATTTATTCGATTTTTATATTGCATTTTAACTGCTATTTGAGTGGCATTTAAATTTTTACATCTATCAATTTTGTTAAAAATTTGTTGACTAACTCGGTATAACAGTATATTGTGAAAACATTTCGTGAAAATATTGCATAAACTTTTTCAGTGTATCAACGCGATGAAAAGCGGGAAAATTTGAGGCAGTAAAATAAAACGTAGCAATTATTTTAATCGAGAAGTATACTGAATAACAGAAAGAACAATAGCAAAATGTATGGCAGTAAAAGAACTGGTGGTTAATACGAATAATTGATATAAAATGATTTCGCGTTAATTGAACAAACAAGGAATGGAATCTTTAACGAGCGTCGATGCCAATTGAAAAGAGCCAATTAAACGTGGGAATTCATAACGATCGCTTATGGGCTGTTGTATGAAAATATTCATGATACGTTCACTCAATTTTGTCAAAATTTAAACTTTAGATTGTATAAAATTTTACATTAATTCGTACAAGCTGAATATTTCACAATACCTTTCTGTTACCAAATTGTACTGAATCATAAATTAAAAACGAGTTATTTGATATGTAACAAGCTAATAACAAGCAAGATAAAAAATAAAAATTTCGTTGACCGAATATCGAATTTTTACAAAGTGGTCGAAAGATCCACCATTGCATTTCGCCACAGAATATTTCCATGTAGTTTCCAATGTCCTTGCAAAACAAAAAACATCAGATCCCTCAAAGAAACGCCAAGATTAATGCGCCGGGGTCAGTCGATGCAATATGTATTTTGATACATAAACCATAAGCACGGTATTAAAACTGCGAAACGAACGGATACGTTGACGAATCTTCCTGTATCGACGTATGGACATTTCAAATCCATAGAGAAAAGGTTGAATTCTAATGTGGAACGAAAAGCAGCCAGCGACTGATTCTGTTTTCAATCCGGCGACCTTGCGCATAATGTTTCAGATATCCGTATCGTTCGCAGCTTTATGCGAAAAGCGGAAAACGCGATGTCAAAACTTTCGCGAAGAAAAAGCTTTTACAGATGGGTGAAATTATTACGTAGAAGGGTGTTTAATTTTGATACTTTCGTTATTCTTGCATGTTTGTTGCATCATGAAATGTATATTACTCATGTGGTTGTTGACTATAAAAAATTCATACAATGTGTGTATATTTACATATGTAGTTTGTCTAAGATCAAAGTAGTATAATACCAAATACCATATTAAAGATAGAAGAATGATATAAAAGTATAGTACCAAAGATAGAAGTGTGATACAGAAGTACAATACAGATCAATAAGCAAAATTTGAAACAGTTACACAAAGATGCGATCGTTAATGGGTTAAACGGTATCCGAATCACTGGAGAATTTACGATTTCGCGATTGATGTGTACGATCGTAGAGATTCTAGCAAAGCTCCCTGACGGTATGATGTGCAAATAATCCCGACACAGCCTAGCGTTTCGTCTGCTGCTGTCTGCTTCCTCCTATTCCGCTTCGACGATCCTCGCAAAACCAAGCCGTTTTGTGGCTCCTGTCGCGCGTGACAAGCCCGCAAACGGGTTTCCATTTCGTCCTGTCACGATGTTCCTTTTACTCAATTCTGTCGAAAATTTGACAGAGGACCTCGGCCATGAGGATATAAAGTATCGGCCAACTTGAATAATCCCGTAATGTAAGAATTCCATCATTAGGCTGCAGAATGTTACTTCACGATAATCTCCATCTTGGATATAAATCGGATAAATAAACGATAACAAATTCGAATATTTGCAACATTTGAATTTCGGATTGCATTGTATATTGAACAGGAAAATTCGTGACCTCTTAATGAAAATATTTGAATGAACAGATATATAATCCAGATATACAATAACAGTAGTAATAATACAACAATAGCAAGATAAATTAGTTTAAGAATAAAAGTAGAAGAGGAAAATAGTCAATCCAGGACAAAGTTCATCCACGTGACTATCTTACGCCTAACCTCAAAGGCTAAGAACAAAAGGCAAACAATAAGTCTTATCCCAAAAACCATAGCTAACCTTAATATAAAACTAACTTCAAACTATGTAACGTATTCAAGTAAATAACACCGATAACCGCATTACCCAGCAATATTTGATACATCGCGACCATAAATGGCGGACTTGCTACCTGCCCCAGGCTGCAGGGCGAACGATTTGTCACAAGAGGAAGCCGCGTCTCCGAACTACAAGTCTTCCACCATGACGTGGTAACACGTGGACGTCGCAAAAAACGCGACTTAACGGTAGGAAAAATGAGAAACGAGCTACTGAAACGCCATTAGTTATTGTAACGAGTAAAAAAAGGAATGGAAACGAAGGAGGCTCTCATGAATGTATCGTTTTCGTGATCCGGCAAGAAAACGCGCGTACGAAGTTTCCCGCGTGTCCGCGATACAGAAATTACAGGACCAGGCAATAAATCAAAAGGAGGTCGAGCGAAGGAAAGGGAACAGACGGGGAAATATGTATAAGTCGAGGGAAAAGAAGCGAGAAACGTGTCGCCTGTAGGTGAAAGGAGTCGCGTCGGGGGAAATAGTAAATTTACGGTCGTCGTGTTCGCAGAGGCGGACGAAAAGTTCCGGGAAAACAATGACGAAATAAAACGTCGGAACGTATGTACCGTGGCTCGCGAAACGGGGGTCGCCCTGGGCGTTCGTCCTTCCTTATCCACGACGACGACGACGCCCTACGTGAACGTTTTCCGACGAGGCGCTTTTATGCACCGTACGACCCCGGAACGTTGGCGGTGCCGGTACTCTATAGAAATTGTGGGCAAAATTTCGACGACGGTGGAATCGTTGAAAAGATAGGAACGTTCCACGTAATTTTTAACTGAAAAATGACCCATCAAATTCGGTTTCCTTAAAGGGAAAACGTGTATGACTACCTTCTGTGACAAATTGTCGAATAGGCACTTTTACAATTCCTAATGTTCTCTGTCTTCGATGGACTCTTATCAAGGTTAACCTTCAGCTGCGTCAGACAGAGCTAACTATTACTGCAATGTTAAGACTAATAAGGGAAATTAAAATGTTATGTATATTTTGAATTTAGGTATCCTTCATTATGCACATTGTGGACACCATACTTAATCGTACTGTGAATATAATTTTGATTTCTTGAGAAGTGTCATGTGCGTCACGAGTGCGTCACGATATTATAAGTCAGAGGGTTAGTTCTAGTTGATTACACTTTGAGTTTAATGTCATTTAAAATAATCGGACTATAATTTCAAACAGAGTGAAGAATAATTTCTTGAATGAAAAATTTTCGAAAATAACAGTAGAATATCAAAGGTATAACATATACTTGTGCAGATTAGTGAAATAGTAGACGAGAAGATTGCAGCAAATAAATTAAGGATGTTCAGAAAAATTAACTCAGCAAAATTAACTTAGAGAATAATGAACATAGAAGACTGATAATATTGCAAGATGTGTACTCGATTTTGGCAGCGACTGTACTTAACGCGACATGACAATAAATTACACGGGAAAATCAATGTTCAAGCAGATATTCGAGTGACAATAGGAGAGTAGCTTTATCGTTTCGACTGTTAGCTTGTTTACACCGTGAATGATTAAAGCGAGTAGAGCACAATACGGTCGGTAGCGTGGGGCGCTAAAACAACAGCCTTCGTTACATCAAACCCCCGGGCAAAATTCTCTTCTGTTATGATTCTGTCTCACGTATTCTCCGTCGTGCGCGTCGTACGTGATGCTGGAATTTTTTCTGAAATTCGGCCTGACAACGCGCAACGAGCAAAACTCTTCTACCATTCTACGTTCTACATGCACCCTCTAATTTGACAGTCAAGAGCGGAATATGGAAATAGAATGAAAGACAAAATCCGCGTACTCGGAATCGTATCTACCAACCGCTGATGACCCTCCACGGTTTGAATACAACACAGCACTTCGAATTTTGTCGCAATGGTAATTGGAGATCATTTGAACAGTACTTTGGATCTTGGCTGAAATTCTGATTTCGAACGAAAAAAATAGCAGACAAATGCCGTGGTAACGGATTAACTCGGTTAACCGACTTTTTGTCTGATGAGCATGCTACACTTTCTTTGGGAAATTCGTGATATAGCAGAGTGAGGAAAAGTTGGAGATATAGTGAGGAGAAATTAGAGATATAACGAGGACAATTCTTGTTTGCAATTTTATAAATTTTGGCATTTTCCAAAATTTTTACGTTTCTGAACTTTTGGAACACGAAATCTCAAGAATCACTAAATCCCCAAATACATAGATTCGTACGAATCTGTACATATATCATGTGTGTAACACTGTTTCAAATCGTATTATATCGGACGAATGTGAGCCACCCTTCGAGAAGGGTTAATTGCTGAAGGTTAAATGACAAGATTTTCCTGTCGAAAGGTTAATGAATCGACGAAAGAAACGTTTGCTTTAAATTCGTGTGTAAACCAGGCAAGCTTACGATCAGAGATTTCAAACAGTGTTAACCATAAACCTACTCTACGGTTTCCCCAATTCGAATTCCTTTAATCGCGTTTAAAGCCCGCTTAATCCTACTTAAGACGATGTCCATTGTGTTTTAATTCCCGGTAAATGGTCCCGGTCGAGCCAAGTTAATCCCGTGTCTATTTGCGTCGGCCAGGAATTCCGCGCGTATCGACGTCGCGTCGGTGGCGTCGTCGCGTGAGGAATTCCGTATTAAAAGTTTACCTCGTCGTTACGACGGGTCGCTTGCGGCAAACTGCAGGAATTCCGTTATCTGACCTAACAGGAATTCCGTTGTTACGTGCGTTATCCGTACTTCCGATAACCCTCGTTTCCTTTCCCAATACAAACTGAATCTATCGCGCTCCCCCACTTTACCTTCTAGGCGATATAAACATAGCAAAATAGACAATTAAATCTTCAAAAGAATTTAGCAAACTTTTTAACTAAGGGTATTTTAAAGTCGTCATCTGTCAACAGTAAAAATAGCTTCGAATAAAGGGTTAATTGATTTGGAAAATGTAGCGTGTTTGGAAATTTGTTTCTGAGTGACAGAAACACTTTGGTACACCGTAATTATTGACCGAGATAATGGCACGTATAAATAATGCATAGTTCTAAGATTCAAATTTCCTGTCTTTTATAAATGTTTGAAAGGTAATTCGAAAGCGACGCGATGTGAATCGTTAAATATCCCCGGTTTATACTACTCCGAGAGCTTCCTGGAAATCAAAGTTTAACAATCAAATATAGAAAATGCATTTTCTCGGATATCGAACGATTCTCTTTCAGCTGGTAAAGAGTTAATGCCGTAAGTTAAATAGTTAGAGCCTCGGGATAGTGAACGGAATGGCCGTTACTTAAATATACTCGCAAAGACCTGAATAATTTTCGCGTTTAAAGTTTACGCAGTACGAAATGTAGACTTTTATGGCCGCTTTTGGTTTATGACTTTAACCGGTACTTCTTGGCGTATTCCTTGCAATACCATTTAGAAACTGATTCGTATAAAGGCAAATATCATATTTATTGGACCGCGCGTAATATCACGGTGTGTACTTTATTGCCACCGCATTGGCTTGGATTTCAAGTAGAAACATTGCCCTCGGAAGACGGGTCTTTGCCAAAATTATCCTACTCGACGTCTCGTTTAACTTGCTTCAAATAAAGACCGTACTCGCACGAACGTTTCATATTGCTTGTTTGCACGCGCCTTTTAAAGCTTTATTATTGAGAGAACGCTAAGCACTTAATAATAAGAACTTCAATAATTGATACTAATCAATCACCTCATTAATCAATAGCAAGTTCGACAACCACTAATAATCGATAACTTCAATAATCAATAATAACCAATGACATCAATAATCAATAATAATCAATCACTTCAAAAATCAATAATAGTCTATCACTTCAATAATCAATAATAATACTTGACTACGATAATCAATAATAACCAATCATTTCATAGTCAATGATAATCAATAACAACTTCAATAATCAATTATAATCAATCAACTTCAATAATCAATAATAATACTTGACTACGATAACCAATAATAATCAATCATTTCAATAGTCAGCAATAATCAATAACAACTTCAATAATCAATTATAATCAATCAACTTCAATAATCAATTATAATCAATCAACTCCAATAATCAATTATAATCAATCAACTTCAATAATCAATAATAATACTTGACTACGATAATCAATAATAACCAATCATTTCAATAGTCAGTAATAATCAATAACAACTTCAATAATCAATTATAATAAATCATTTCAATAATCAATAATAATCCTTGACTTCGATAATCAATAATAATCAATAAGTTCGCCAGTCGATAATGCTTCGACAGAAGCTTCGAACTTCGCAGCTTTCAGCAAACAAAAACGAGCGAATTAAACGAATAGAAGCACAGTCTCGAAGGAACAAATGAAAGCACTAAATGGATCCAAACGGCGGGTGTTATTGTTAAAAGGTAAGTGGAGTGTAAGGTGTTATCAATAGTATCCCGGGTGTTCCCGTTGGAGTCGGATCGTACGCCATATATACCGTACTCTATTTCCGAGTACAAGGCCTCTGGGAGACGACCAGCAGGTTAACCCCAACCTCACGGAACCGGATGGCTAGCCGCGAGCGCGTCCTCGCTTCCGGTCAACCAGTCTCCTCCCGATAAGGTTCGAGTTCTGACCTCGTACAGTTCGCTTTTCTATTACCAGCTGCCAAATGAATTTCAACCGGCCGTGACCAACCCGGTACATCTGTAATTATACCACCCAACACCCACAAACAACTGAATCGATGCCGAACGTGCTACACCCTTTGCCGACCGATAATTTCCTTCGGGTTTATCGTTTGTGCTTCGACAACGAACGTCTTAACATTATTCATGTTTTTATGCTCTGTTGTTCGGATAGCTTTTTGGTATGTTCGAATTATTGGAAAAGTTCGAAATAAATTTGTACCTCTTCGCGAAGTAGCGTCGCTGGATATATCGCATGCAATTATCTGCCTTCGGCTGCCGAGGTAATCAGAAACGCGGTAATTACCACGCTCTGTAATACCGTGAGTTTCGAGTCGCTGGTTGGAAACCGTAAAATGGGTTGCTTCGCGCGAAGACAAACAACGTGGCTGCAAAAGGGTGAAAACACGAGGCGTCGCGGGGAAACAGACGCTGAACAGAAAGAAGCGCGATAAATCGAATGGAGACTACGGGATACGAATTCGCAAAGAGTTTAAAATTTCAAAGTTCGCGTGTTCTCATCGACAGTCCACATCTCATTATCACGGGAAAATTACATAAAATTCGATGAAATCTCTCTTGTCATTTAATATTGCACATTTAATCATACATCTTTTGCATTGAATCATACGATCGAATTAATGGAAATGAATATTAAATATCGTTCGGAATATTCAAAATAAGTAATTGCGCAATATATAATTTATTATTTCGTTTAACGTATACAAAATATTTAGGATATTGAAGTTCAATATGTTCAAATTGGAGAAAGAAGGGATGAAAGGTGAATAACCTAGCAGTAAATTCTGAAACACCGCCGTATCTAACGTGCCAGGAAGGAAGGTAGTTTATTTACTTAATATTTATGATAGCAAGGTGAATTAATTACTCAATATTCATAATCGTAGGAAGGTAAATTATTTACGACGTTAGAAAGATAAATTAGATGCTTAATATTTATGACGTTAAAAGGGTAGATGAATTATTTATTATTCATTAAAAATTTGCTACTCCGCAGAAATTACAACGCTGTTATCGTTAATTTACATCTGACTTATAAGAATGGTGTGTCCGATCTTATTACAATTCTTCGCGATTCACCCCCATGAGTCTCGCAACCCCGCAGCATCTCGACGACGAATTCAGAGGCAATAATCCGCGGCGACTGAAAAAATACGGCCGTGTAAACCTTTCGTTTAATTGTTTCTCGTGAACGAGCCAACATTTTCACAGTATAGGTGGAAAACGGCAAACACCATGGACACCGGGCGTTATCGGGTTTCGCTGAAAGGGTAATCCCGGCGATCGCGGCTGCATTTGGCACGACTCCTGCAAACATATTTACTCGCGACTCGTAATTTGCATTTTAATTACTCATTGCCAGGACAAATATTGCGGACTTCGTTATGTGGCCGGGTATAGGTTTCATTCGGACCGCGTCATCTCCGCTTGCGGCCAAACTGCGGAAACAACAATTTCAACCGTGATCCCCGCTTGAATCCGCTCGATCTCTAATCTCTTAAGAATACAGATTTAATCACATTCCTCCGAACATAAATCATTTTCAAGATTTTATCGGAGACTTACATTAATTACGTCCTTCTGCTGTGCAGTCGTTGGAAATTATTTTTTCTTAGACCCTAGAAAGGGCTGATATAGAAATACTATGCAATTTTTGTAGATAAAGCTTGTCGAAAAGGAAAGAGATAAAAATATCTCCAAAAGAGATTAGCCATTCGAACAAGCAAAAAGATCTTACAAAATACGAGGAAACTTGCATGCGGCATACATCTGCATTAAATAAGGTTTCTCCAAAATAAAGCAGAGAGTCTCCAACGATAATAAGGATTAGCCACTCTTGAAAAGAGCCAAAAAGAATCTCACGAAGTATGAAAAGATTAACATGTTCCATAAAGCTATTTTAAATAAAGTTTCTTCAAATTAATAAAAGTGTTTCCAAAGATTACGAAGATTAATTCTTGAAAAGAGCTAAGAACAGAAAACCTGGAATACGTGAAAAAATGAGTATATCGCTACTGCAAATAAATGTAATAAATGTAAATACTGCTACTGTAACGAATAAAAATGTTTCCAAAGATAACCGAACCGCCATATACGAAATGAAGGGTAAAGAAAAGAAATTTACAACGAACGCGGAAATAAAATCTCGTATACTTCGATCTAGGATAAAGAAAGGCAGGTACTTAAATGGAATTCCGTTTCTGTTTTCGCGAGAGGCCATGATAGAAACCAACCGAGATGGCGTCTCGCTGAGCGATCAGTCGTAAAATTCGAGACGAGATGACGTTCACGCTCGAGCTGCTTCGAAATTACGCGAATAAAATTGCACGTTCTGAGCTGTGTGAAATGTCCTCGACTATCTTGAGACGATTGCCGGAATAAAACAATCCGGCTTTGTTTATGGGAATTCCACTTTCCATTCACCGATCGCCTATCGCTACCGTAAAACTCTGGCATCTGACTTAGAAATAATGAATAATTCTCTCCGGTCTCATCAATTTCGGATCAAATATTCTATGAGTAGGTCATTTATGACGAGTTTCATTTATGGTAACTATAGCGAACTATGCATAATGAATGTAGATTACTATGTTATCGATAGGTAATTTCTGGATGAACATCTTCAAAATGTATATAATTTTGTTGTAATGTGATTGCGTTAAAATATGTGATTCTGACTGAGTATGTGATTATGTCCAAATATGTGATTCTGTTGAAACATGTGATTCTATCTAAATATGTAATTCTGTCCAAGTATGTGATTCTGTCAAAACATGTGATTCTACCTAAATATGTGATTCTGTCCAAATATGTGGTTCTATTCAAATGCGTGAATCTATCCAAATATGTGATTCTGACCACGTATGTGAATCTATCCCAATATGTGACTCTAAGTACATAATTCTGCCTAAAAATATAATTCTGCCCAAACACATGACACTACCCAAATATATGATTCAATTCAAGTACGTGAATCTATGCAAATATGCGACTCTGCCCGAACATGTGACTCAGACCATATGTGGTCGTATCCAGATACGTGATTCCGTTTGTGACAAAGCGTTTAAAATCCCTTGTTACAGCGGAATAGGATTTATAACAACAGTAGCATGTGGAATCGCAATTGCCATGATTGATCGCTCATGCAAGGCGTACTCGTACGCTTTACGAACGTGCACAAACGGATACGGCAGCCGATATCAGAGGTAGCTCGACGGATTATACGGCTAATTTCTAAAGTGGCCTGCAGCATCCCTGAATTATGCGTCGGCTGCCTTAGCGTCCCGACGCCCTACCGATCGATTAATATCGGTCGTATGGTTACCATTGTTCCGTACAGGACACCTATCCTTGCTCGACCTTATCGGCGGTGTCCTACGATTTGTCAGAATGACGCATACGTTTGCGCATTATACCGGAAATTCTCGAGGAACGACACCATTCGCGGTTAATTCCGGTTTAAGGAACCGATGCTACCTACATTTACATAACAACGTCCGTTTGTCTCGAGCATCGTTTGCCGACTGTAATTGGAGGAATTGAACATTTCGAGGTCTTCAAAATTTCTGTAATACTTCTTGAATATTAGGAGGGTCATACAGATTGTAATAAATATGAATATAAACTTGTTTGATCTATTATAAGTTTGCTAACTTGATCAGCTATCCAAAATCTGGAACTCTGAACTCTGCAACTTTTAATTCTTGAATTGCTTCTGAATATTCAACCGAGACGTAATTTTGCAGGTACCGTTTGGGTTCTCAACTCTGGGTTTCCTAATCTGAAGACCCCTACTTTTGGAGTAGGACCCCTAATCTCCAAATCTGCAACACGCCATCTAGAAACTTTCAACTCTAGAATCAAAAATTCTGATGCTATCAAATTTAAATTGTGGAACCTCCAAATCTGGAATCTCAATTCTGAAATTATCAAAGAAACTAATTCTGGAACCCCTAAGTTTAGAGCCTCCACTCTCAGATATCCTACTTTAAACCCCTTAAGTCTGGAACCACAAACTTGGAAACACTCAACTCTGGAACCTTGAACTTTGAAATCCTCGTGTGTGGAACTTCCAACTCTAAAACTACCAAATCTGGAACTCTAGAACCTCCGACTCTGAAACTCGTAATGTTTGAAAGCCTTACCTCCGATTTTAGAATCCACAAATCTAAAACTACTAACTGTGGAACTCAACTCTAGAACCCCCAACTCTACCATATGTGCAAGCCCAATTGTGAAATCCCCAAATGTGAAGCTATCAACTCATAGACTCGACATCCTGAGACTTCCACTCAAAAATTCCAAATCCACAAAATAAAATTCGGCTTCTGTCCTTCGATCTGGAGTCCAGAATAAAATTATACACAAACGAAAATTCGTTACTGTGTTCGTGAAATTGTCCGTCCACGTAACTAATAAAGGAATCGTTGTACGTGTAATTGTACAGTGGCAACAAACTTTGTAATCGTGTTTGCGAAACCGTACAGTGGTCTATTCGTGTCGAAGAGAAAACGGAGAAACAAGACAAACCAGAATGGAAGGGAGACAACTAGTATTATGGCTGTAGGAGCAGAGTGAACTGGCAACGATAGAAGAAGGTGAAAAGGAATTAGAGGAAAATTGCAAGACAGAAGAGAAAACAGAGAAATGAAAAAGACAAAATGATTACCGTTGAAAAGAATATACAAAGAAAACAGGTAAATGTGAAAACGAGCTTCGAATTAGTAAACAGAAGGGACAGAGTGCACCGTTAAAAATAAAAACAATTGCTAAAAAGAGCAAAAAGAGGGTTAAGTAGAAAATGGAAGACGGAAATGTCCAGAGGAACACGGTAAAAAACGGTTGAAAATTAAAAATTAAGGGAAGAACTCTATGGAGAGAAGGATAACACGGACAAATGGAAATAATGTAAGAAAGACAAACTGCAGGGCAATGAAGATAAAAAAGAGGAAATGGCAGGATACACGGAATAAGAGAATAATTTAAAGCGTACGGGGTTCATGATCTTTAAAATGTGTGGCATTAGTTGGTAAAAAAGACTGATTTATTGCTGGAATATAGAAATTTGGGATATTAGGATTTGGGAATTTAGAAATTTGGAAATTTTTGATTTGGGGATTTGTTCAATTAGGAATTTGGGATATTACAGATATGGGGTTCAGGAGTTTGGGAATTTAGGGATTTAGGAATTTAGAAATTTGGGGTATTAGAGATTTGGGAATTTTTGATTTGGGGATTTAGGGATTTAAGTTAGGAATTTGGGATATTAAAGATTTGGGGTTCAGTAGTTTGGGATATTAGGGATTTGGAAATTTAGAAATTTGGGATATTAGAGATATGGGATGCTAGGTATTTGGGTATTTCAATATTTGGGAATTTAGATATTTGGAAATTTTTGATTTGGGGATTTAGGGATTGGTTAAGCTAGGAATTTGGGCTATTAGAGGCTTGGGGTTCAGGAGTTTATAATTTTAGAAATTTGGAAATTTTTGATTTGGGGACTTAGGGATTTGTTAAGCTAAGAATTTGGGATATTAGAGACTTGGGGTTCAGGAGTTTGGAAATTTAGAAATTTGGGACAGACATCTGAGAATTTAGAAGCTTCAAATATCAGAGATTTGAGAATGTTCAGATATGGAAGTTTGAGAAACTTCAAAAGTTCCATCCGTCAAAACAGCAAGTCTTCACGAAGATTTGTTCTTCGTCACATAACGTTACATCGTACACGGCATGTAAGAGAAAGAGATAGTTTGTGGAGCATGTAAAGGGTAAACGAGATAGAGGGTTAGACGATAGAGGCTCTCAATTTCTCTCACTTCCGTTTGCCGTGCGTGGCGATGGTAACCGAAGTAGCTGGAAACTTTGGTGTGCAGCGAAGTTCATGTAGTTCATGCTCGCGGCACCACTAATGGAATGGTATTTACAAACGCGAACAAACACTCCTATCAATTACAAAACGATTCTCGTGCTGCAGGGCGTCTTCCAGAGGGCCGGAGGCTCGATCCGCGTTCACAGCCAGCATCGTTTCCTATCCCTTATCCTCCGATTCCTTTGCCCCAGCCCTCTGACTCCGTCTCTGGTCCATCCACCCTTCCAACGGGGATACCCTTCCCTTTTCTTCGCTTCAACGACGAACTTTTGATCACCCGCATTCCCGTGTAATCTCGAGAACGATCGTGCCGAGCCCCGGGCTTGGCAAATATTTGACACTCGAAAGCCGGGGAAGAAAAGGACGCGGTCTCTCGACGTCCTGCGACGACTCAACGGATGACGGCCAGACGCATTGGATAGAAACGGAAATCGCAGGACAAAAAGGATCAGACGACCATGAATCAGGGAAACGAAAGGATACCGACTACGTGAATTGCGAAGACACAGGCTACCCTAAAGAGAAACTGATGCTGGGTACTGGAGTTTTCTCGGATACCAGTTTACTGAGAACGCTGCTGGAACATTTTATACTCTTACGGTTACTTTCAACGCGTGTTATATTTGTGCAATGACTGTAAGTCTCTTTGAAACACTTACGCGTATGTGGATGTATAGGTTTCTTTATAACATCTAAATTAAATTGAAGGGTGAGGTGACGAGCTGATATAAAACACGTTTGAATTTCCCGCCAGTCGTTAGCATTCTCAAAGGATGTTGAAAGATTGAATTAAGGAATTAAAAATTTGGGTTATAAAAATTCCCAGAAATCTTTTGTTCAACTTATCGACTAATTTGACAAATCAATTAATTGTATTTAATAAATCATATAATTGATTATAGTTTGTCAAAGATTAAAGTCCTGCCAACCTTAAAATCCCCTTAAAATCCCAGAAATAAGGACCTGATTTAATTAAAAGTATAAAAAGATTAGAATCTTTTAAATTCGATAATGGTAGTTAAAATTGTTACTGCAAAGTTAAATCGAATGAGGATTCAGGGTTGAAGGTGAGAAGTTCAAGGATAGGATTTTTATCGCCAGTCTTCGAGAATCTCTTGTACGACGTCGTAACATCAAATCGTTGTCGAGATTCGTCGTCCTCGTCTACATCGACGTCCAGAATCGTTCGAAGCGTCGCGGCTGACGGAGCGGAATGAGCTTCTGGCCGGCTTCAAATGACGAAACGGAGTATTGTGCCCGGGACTTCATCTTTACTATTCTTCACCGTTCACGGCTTCCTCTCCCCTCGCAGCTGGGCTTTAACAATTGAAATCCTGAAGCGACGGACGAGACGTTATAGAGACATTATTCATAACGACCATTCCGCCATCTTCATACATTTCGACGAAAGCCTCGAAACCCCCGTAAAAGATGTCCGCTGACGGTGACGTAAGATCCCATTCTGTCTGACTTTGTCTCACCGTCATGCACTCGCGACTACAGAATTTTTATCCTTTTGAAATTTTCAACGCTCACGAACAATTTTATAGCAGAAATTTAGAATTGTCACGAAATTTTTATTATTTTCATGGTGGTACTAATTGGACTGTTGAAAACGTTTGAGGACATGAATTAGTCTCACATATTTGGGAAAAATATTTTTAAACGAAGTTAATTATTTTTTATACCTGATGTTCTTATGAAACCTGTACGATCTGAAGCTGTTTTTTTGTATCCATCAGTGAAGTTGCTAATGTATTGCTTATATTTGTCTATAGAAATTTAATAAATATAATGGTACAAAGTATGTTTACAAAATGAGTATATATTACAACAATGTTCATAATATTCCTGTTGTAAAGAGAACAATATCTTTTAACTGATATTATTATACAGAGAATAATATTTTTTAATAGCGAAGCTTTAAAATTTTATCAAAATATTTGTATACCTTCATAATTTCGATCGACAAAAAAGTAGTCTGTGAGGCAGAACAATCGAAATTGTAATAAAATTCGAAAATATTTCAGAAGCGAACTCGCAGCGATTCGAAAAAAACATTTGACCGCTAACTGAAAAACGAATAGTCGTGGTATTTTTTCAGTTTTTTTTTTTTTTTCAGGGAACGTAGGCAACGGTATTCCACTTTAATTGAACCCTTTTCTCTTTGTTCGGCCGAACGGATACAAATTTACATCGCGGTGAAATTAAATTCGTTGACAGAATTGTTTGTGCACGCAGATCATGTTTTCCTTCCATCGCGACGGCCTTTCGGCGAATTTCCCGCGTCTACCCGGATGAAAAACGAATTCCATCAAGTCTCACGGAAATTCCGTCCCGAATGGATTGAAACGACCGCTCGTCATAGACAATCGATCGTTTTTGTTTCGCGGAATGTGCTCGATTCCAGTTGTGCCTGTTCGTGTGGTTAATTTTCTCGCAGGAACGTTTCCACACGTCAGCGAAAGAACGTGACGATTGTTTTCGCGTTACAAAGTATATTTATTCAAACATATGTTACTACGAACTTTATGCACCTCCTTATAAATTCAACTAATCTTTCTGTGGAATATTTGCTTGAATTCATCATGTGAATTTAAGATTCAAAAATCACCTATGTGATAAAAAATGTATTCATTTAATTAAATGAAAATACTCGTACTAACTGCTTGAAAATATAAAGAATACATTATGAAATGTATGTATTACGAGTACTGTGAAAGTGTGATTTGTTAAAAATAAAAATACCATGCAAATTTTTAATTACTTCAGTCGACATGTTAAATCAAGGCCAACAGATATAACTCGGAAGAAAATTTTTTAGAACTTAGGTAAAAAATATTAAATATACAAGGTTCTTGAACAAAAGTTTCAAGAATTGTAAAAGACCTTTAATTTTGTGATTTAAAATACTCGTGAAGTGGTCAATTCGGTAGTGTTAGCGTTTTAAGTACTTTTCGTACATTATGAAGAATGTAGTGAGATAGTATTTTACCTTTGCAATACGTGAACGTCATCGACAGATCGTAACGCATACAGGATTAATTACAAGCCATAAGTTCCGCGTACCCGTGACAGACGAACGAGCATGAAGTTCAAAGACAACATTTAGCGCGATTAAATCGATCTGTCCCATCTGTCAGCGGGAAATACTTGCACGAGGATCGGTAGTGTCTGACGCGGGCGCAATTTTCGTCGAAACGGAAGATCGACGTTCCATTGGAAAGCGGCTCGTTCTCGGCGGCGAATCGATCGAACAAACGATCCCCGAGTTTCTCTTTGAGCCGCTGGAAAAAGTCTGGAAATTGGAACGGGAACAATCTTTCAGACCATCAGACCGTCTGAATACCGTCTTTCGTACGAACAAAGCCTATTATTATGCGGTTGAAAAGAGCACTTTGCAGATTAATGTCAAAGGTGTATCGCGATGAGACAAGAAGCCACGATTATGCGGTCAATCCTTGCACCCTGATAGGGGTGACGTTTGTTTTCAAGTATGCTTTGTTCGATGAAAGTACTTTCTGCGACTTATGTTCTTGTTAATTTCATGCGTATTAGAACATAGATGCATATTTTTATTTACGTTGATATGTAGATGTATATTAACATTTACATGAATGTAAAGATGTATATTAATTTCACATAGATGTATATTAACATTTACATGAATGTAAAGATGTATATTACATTTGCACAAATGTATATTAATATGTATATGAATGCATAGATGTATATTGAATTTGTACAGGTGTATATTGATATTTACATGGATATATAGATGTACATTTAAATGAATGCATAGATGTATATTAATTCAACCCAGATGTCTGTAAACATATTAATAGAATTACACATATTGTAATACACAATAAGTATTATAATTAATTTTGCATAGATGTATAATGTAAGACGAGTTCTATGTTGCGGACTTAACAGTAACGCAACATAACCTCAAATTTTGGTACAGTGTCATGCACAATTTCAACAGCACTTCATTCATCGGACTATATTCAATGATATTAAATAATATAGAAATAAAATTTGGTATTGAAAGTAATTTATTTCGTGTTTAATATACAAGATGAAAAAATGATTTATCTTGAAAGTAGCTCCTAAGAAGCTGATTTGTGCCGTCGCATTATGAGTTAATGCAAACGACTCAGATCAGAGGCCACGATGTAATATCTTAAATTGAAGTCCCACGTCGCGTTATCGTTACATCGCAGCGTGTCTCTCGGTTTCCGTGAAGTTCCTAACGATCTGCGATTTATCGAAGAAACGAGGCCCCACGGATTATCCGTGTAATTTGTGCAGCCGGCAGATTCATCGGGAATTCAGGAAGTTTCAACGTAGGAAAGTCAACGTCATCAACGGGAACGTTCTCCCTAATTGAAAAGGAATCTATTCGGACTGTGACGGTGTTGGAGATGTCTCGAGATTAGCGGAGATTAGCGGAGATTAGGAGGAATTAACGACGGTTCCGATGCTGTTACGATACCGAAACCGTTTCCGTTTTCCTTCTTCGTCCACGCACGAATTAAAGCCGCGAACGAAACGACGAGGAAACGAAATAGTAACGCGAACGCGTTCGTTTCGGTCCGCGAGTCGAATTGAAAGCAACAAAGCAAGCTGAAATTGCACAAAGCACCGAAAACCGTGGGAACAACGGAACGACAGAAACGTGATCCACGTGTACCTGGATGATCCGTGTAGTCGCGGTTTGGTTTTACTCGATTCAGAGCCGTTCAATCCACGCGTCAATTGTTTTGAAAACACAGACACAGGCAAATCTGGCTTTCCTAGGGAAAATATCTGTGCCTGGGAGCCGGTCTAATCCATGTCCACCTTTGTTATTTCGTAAAAGAGGTAGAAATACAGGAGCATTTACATATTTCTTGTATAAAAATCAAAAATGGATGAAAATGGTCTTGGGTAGGACTCTCACATATGGTAACACATGTGGCAAGTAAGAAAGAAGAGATCTCTCGCTCGTTGATTTTTAGGGATTTTTGAAGATTTGAAAAATTGGGGTTCTTGGGATTTGGGGATCTATGTGGATAGGAATATATGGACTTGGAGGTTTAATAGTTTGGGGATGAGAAAGTTTGCGAATTTGGATATTTAGAAATTTGGGAATCCGGGGATATAGGAATTTGGGGATGTAGAGATTTCAGCGACTAGGAATTTAGGGATATAGGTATTTGGAAACCTTGAGATTTCGGGACATAAGTATTTGGGAATCTTGAGATTTGGGGACGTAAGTATTCGGGAACCATGATATTTGGGGATATTAGTATTTGAGAACGTTGAGATTTGGGGATATAGGTATGGGGGAACCTTGAGATTTGGGGATATAGGTATTTGGGAACCTTGAGGTTTGGGGACATAGGTATTTGGGAACCTTGAGATTTGGGGATATAGGTATTTGGGGACCTTGAGATTTGACCTTGAAATGTAGAAGTTTTGAGATTTGGGGATCTTGATATTTTAGGACTTTGAGATGTGCAGGCTTTGAGGTTTGGGGACTTTAAGATTTGGGACATGGCTATTTAGAGATCTTGAGATTTGGGGACTTGGAAATTTAGAGACTTTGAGACTAGGGGATCCTGAAGTTTGAGAACTTTGGGATTTGGATATGCACAGATTTGAGAATCTATAGATTCTATATATAGACAGATTTCTAGATAAATTTCTAGACCTCCATAGACCTATAGATTCTATAAAATCTATAGAGATTGTGACGTAACGGTAGAGGTAACAGTGAAGAGGTTCCCTGCAGGGGAGGGCGACCAGGAGCCCTCCACGTATGAAATTTGGAGGTCTAGGAACTCATGTAACTTGTATATTTAAAACTCTAAAAATCTTGAAATTTTGGAATTCGATATCTAGAAGTGTAACATATATCGTTACCAATAATATAAAATTAAAGAATACTTATTTGCTACGCGTGATTCGTACGCGATAATACGAAACGATTGTTGTGGCAACTGATTGTACTATCACTGGTGACACAACTCTGTATAGATTGGGAGATGCATTTAATACGGAGTTTAGTTACAGCAAACTACCGTAGCCCGAGCTCGTGTCGTTCAATATTGGCACAGAATGAAATCGGATTACTCAGCATTATGACAATTTCCTCTGTAATGACCTGATACTGCTACATGTTTCTCGTGGCTTCATCGAAACGATCCAAATCGCTGCAACGTTTTGGGGTGTCGATGATCGCTAAGATAAATTATAGACACGAACATTATTTTCTTTTTAAACAAATATTACGTAGACCTTCATGATTTTCGAATGTGATATAATAATTGTACAAACATTCACATATAATTTTGTTATGAAAATATTCAGAGAATAAAACCAAACCTAAAATTAAGGGTTGAAATATCTTAAAAACTGATATCTTATCTTTGAAATAATCTCTAAATATTAATGAACATATTGTTCCTAATTTCCATAGCAACGTTTCTATCGTTATAAAGAATGATGTAGAATGAAATTTTCAAGTTTGTCCTTAAAATAGCTATAAGTGACAAAATTAAATCTACACTATGCAAGCAGACACAAAAACGTGGATTTAATTTCGAATGCAAAACACGTGCGTTTCCCAACAGAATTCTCTTGAAGATATTAATCATCACAACCACGTGATTATGTTACTCGTTGAAACGATAAAAACTTCCATAATTTACAAGATAATTTTTTAAGTCCTTTATAAGTTTTAAAAGTCTTAATGCTATAAAGAAGCAACAAGATAATAATACGCTTCAACGTTGATCATCGTACGAATTGAAAGTAATTTCGAAGAACAAGAGTATCGAAAGTAATGTTTCAACTGTTCGTCACTGTAACAGGGGA
The DNA here is from genome assembly GCA_945859595.2 of Megachile willughbiella. Taxonomy (NCBI): domain Eukaryota; kingdom Metazoa; phylum Arthropoda; class Insecta; order Hymenoptera; family Megachilidae; genus Megachile; species Megachile willughbiella. Next base: position 6,046,549 of record OX243797.1, on the reverse strand, counting down.
AAATGCAATACCCCATCGATGTCCGTAGACATTCTTCGCGTTTCGATAAGTGCAACCCCTCGACGTTCAGCAACGCGAAAGAGGGTGAAAAAAAATGTAATAAAGCACATTCTTTGGAAAGTTTACATACCACCTCGGCAGAAAACACTTGCCTGGAAACCAATATATCGAACGATTGCAAAGTTTCAGTCTTGAAACTTACATCGTGCTCGGTGTTGAAGTTTGCTAGTTACCATCGGAAAATAGTCCGCGTATTTTCAACGTGGCTCGACGTCGTGTATTTAATTGCCCGTCGTTTTTACATTGGTCCAACTTCGTTGCGAACTTGAGAGAATTATTCCCGGTACACGTTTGCGGGTCTAAATTAACCCGTGTATTCGACGTAGCTATACTGGTAAATATAAGGTTCTCAGAGAAAATGGGAACATGGGGGAAAAAGACGTCAGAATTTAATTTAACAAAGCTGCAAGATAAAGACTGTGGTCGTACTAAATGAAGTACATTTTAAGGTGTTCTTTACTAGACATCAAATTTTGAAATTTAGTATTGTTGGAAATTGAGGAATTTAGAGGTTAGGAATTGGGCTTAAAAATCTAGGGATATTACCATGCGATTTAGAAATCTAGGGACTCAGGTAACGTCAGATTTGAGACTGTTGAAATTTGGAGATTTATAAATCCGGGGATTTTAGAATCTTGGAACCTAGGAATTTGGGAACTTAGCAATCTAGGGATTTTGGGATCTACGGATATAGGGATCTGGGAATTTAGAAATAACGAACTTAGGTGTCTAGGGATTTAGGAATCTGATAACATAGAGATCTAGGAATTTAGAAATCTTAGCATTGAGAAATCTAGGAACTTAGTAATCTAGTAATTTAGATATCTAGGGATATAGAGATTTAGTCATTTAAGAATCTTGGAATTTAGCAATCTAGGGACTTAGGAGTCTAGGGATTTAGGCATCTACGAATATAGAGATCTAGGAATTTATAAAACTTGCTATTTAGAAATCTAGTAATTTTGGAATCTAGGGCCTTAGAGATTTACCAATTTAGGAATCTTGGAATTTAGCAATCTAGGGACTTCTAAATCTAGGGATTTAAGAACCTACGAATGTAGAGATCTAAGAATTGATCAAACTTGAACGTTAGAAATCTAGGGACTTAGAAATCTAGGGATTTAAGAACCTACGAATTTAGGACTCTAGTAATTTAAGGATGTAAGAACTCGAATTCCAAAATGAATTCTAAAGATCTAGACTTCAAAAATGTAGGAACTTACAAGCTTAAAAATATAAAAATTCACTAGCAAACTAAAGAATTTTCGGATTACTGATCGAGTATTGTTCTCGTCGTACGTGATTTTTCGCGCAAAAAAATATTGCAAATTCCTCTAAGTTCGAAAACAAAAGTTATTTTTTTTCTGCTTCGAGTCGAACACGTTATGCGGATTCTACTTGAATTGACATGAACAACAAACGACCTGAAAAGCATTTGTAAAATCCATGGTTATTGTAACAGGAAGAAAAAAACATTTAGCGGAAACTTTTTAGGTTTTTTGAACAGTACCGCTCTGCTTGTGTGCAATATTCTATAAAATCGCGAAAAACGCGTGTATGTATAGAATATAAAAGTTGTCGGGAAAACGCGGATATAAAACTTACTAAATCGTGTTTACGAAAGTTTTACGATTGTTACTAGCGGCGTGCTGGTCACTAAAAAATTTTACTTCCGTCCGCGATTTTTATTGCTGCCCTTTATGAATGTATGAAATTGCAGTGTTTGTTATTTGTTGCGCTCGTATGCCGTATCGCTTCTCGTACAATTACACAAATATATCGTAAAATGCTTGAACTGTGTTTAAATAAATTATAAAAGGAATACGTTACAAAGTAAATCATACACAAATTATAAAATAAATCTGAAACTGTTTAAACTGCATTTATAATATATTACAAAATAAAATTTGCCAACTGCTTTTATATAAAATTACTCTTTTAAATAAAATACAATTTGTTAACGTTATTAAGATAGTACCATAATAAGTATCATAAATAAATTATAAAATAATATATTTTTAGGTACAAATTTCAAGTTTAATAAATAAATTGTTGATGTTTCAGTTGTTATTGGTGGAGCATGAAAAATGAAATAATCCATGTACTTTGTATTAATTTATTCGTATCTCATCGTTTAACAATGATTATCTCGTGTTACAATCACTTTGGCTGTTTACACACAATTTGTAAAAACATTATAATATACAATAACTCTGTGCCATAAAATGTTTCGACTACATACATATGTAGAGGTATGTAGAACCTTTCACCTGTGACGAGTCGTTGAGCAATCATTATTGCTGTACGAACCAGACAGCGAGGGTCAATCGATTTTAACCCGCAAGTGGTGCTTGGGTCAGTTAGACCCCGTCGTAATTATCTCAAGAAGATTCGTTCTGAATGGAGACAGTTATGGAGGGTGGGATATTGTTTCGCTTTGTTCTTAATTATTTATCATTTTTATATCTTCAAAGCTTCAAATTCTCACGTTTCAAATTATCATATTTCCAGATACCTAAATCCCCAAATTCTCAAACTCCCAAACCCCTAAAACCCCAAATTCTCAAATTCCCAAATTCATACATTCCCAAATACCTAAACCCCCAAATTCTCAAATTCCCAAATTCCTAAATTTTCAAATACCTAAATCCCCAAATCCTCAGAGTACCAAATACCTAAACCCCAAATTCTCAAATTCCCAAATTCCTAAATTTTCAAATACTTAAATCCCCAAATTCTCAGAGTACCAAATACCTAAATCCCAAATTCTCAAATTTCCAAATCCCTAAATCCCCAAATTCTCAAAGTATCAAATTCCAAAACTCCCAAATACCTAAACCCCAATTCTCAATCATCCAAACCCCTAAATCCTCAAATCCTCAAATCATCAAATCCCTAAATTCCCCAAACCACCAGTCCATTAAAACGCTCGAGTTCGATCAAACCCAGGCACCACAATAGGGGTTGAAAAACGTAACGCAACGTGCAAAAATCTTTCCATCGAGTCTCCTTATATCGCCAATTCGAGGAACTTCAGAATACAGGATAATCCTATAACATCCAAGTGTGATGTATAATAAATGTGGTGGCAGTATCGCTAGAGGAAACAGGTAAAAAGATTTTCGCTATGCTTTCTCGCTCGTCGTGTTATAGAGAAGTTTTGAACGAGAACGTCAACCTCGTTTGTATTTCGCTTTAATCTACGGGGTATTCTTTTTGATCAGGGATGCACAACCGACGACCCTTGGCCCACGGTCATATTTGTGCTGGAATATTTAAAAAATGAGAGACGGTAGTCCACGAGTTCCATTAGCTTTACTCGGTTACTCGAATTCCGTGTAATTTCATTTTTAATCGCCACGAATATTGTGCACGAAAACCGAAAATGGAATGCAACGGTGACAATATAAAACCCTGCCTTTTAAACATTCGCTTTCATCCTGAATAATCGTTACTTCAAACTCTTCCGGCATAAATCACGCATCAAATTTTGCGTTCTTTTTATAAAGGAACTGTTTAAAAAATCATGGTTGAATGCGTTCATCTAAAAAATGAATTCGTGCAGTGTCTACAAATGTTTCGGGATTTTTGAGGTAAACATTCGGAATAAAATTTAAACAGCTATGTAATACACTCAGTTCACATTTAAAGCGCTTAGTTCGCAATTCACGTAAATCACTATTTCACGGTGCTCGCTAGAAATAACATCTTGTGTCGGCTGAATTAATTGATGATAGAAAACACGTTGCGATTATCGGTCAAAATCGTTCTCTAGGTTCTAATAATTATATATCACAATGTTACTTAGAGCCAATTGAGTACAACCATCTCCAACTTCGACCCTCCAACACGTTGACCGCCATTTTGACTCAGCAAAATAATCAGAGAACCGTCAAGTATTGATGTATTATTAATGTTATCGAAATTTGTTCCATTTTCTTCAATTGCTCGGTTACATTAAATTGGAAATCAAGTTCATGATGTTGGAAGTGATTTCTTATTATTTACTTAGGTATCATTCAGATTTAGGTGTCACTTCGATGGACAGTATTAGGTATTACAACATATATTGATAAAGTCTTTCAAATCGTATCAGTTAGGCACTCTTCACGTATTAGGAGCATAAAATTATGGAGGCCATAAATTCGATGGTTGCAGCCACCAAAGAGTTACAATTCGACCAAACAAATAAACATCCCTCGCCACATTTTCGTCTTTCACACTTTATCTCCTGCAAAGTTAGATCTACCGAAGAGTTCTATCATTTTCTAAATTAAACGACACATAAATAATATAATTTTCATCGATACTAAAGACCTCTTCCTAGTGTGATCACAATTTATAGATTCCATTTCTGTAGAATCCTCACATTCCTACAAGTTGAGACTTGAGATTATTGGGCAGAACTTCTGGTAGATTCAATATTCAAATTCGAAGCGACCCTTTCTACATTTGTGACACGTAGGCGTTACGTGATACACCCAGTCTTTGTACAAAAGTATGAAACTTTTCTATCAACTCAACATCCAAGAATGCCGTCCGTGACAACATCGCTTCTATCATTATAGAATTTGGACAGTTTCCATACGAAATACACAGGTAGATCCCGGGTTTAATTACGAACCCGAATTCAGGCATCAATCATCGGCGACCGCAATGGCAGTCAACGCGTTAAAACAACCAATCGAAAAATCGATCGTACCGGTTCTCGCTAATTGCATTCGTTAGAGGTCAATCTCGTTTCTCTTTCTTCGTCGATGCTGTAACGAGACATCCTCCTGCTTCGAGGACATGCTCTCGTAAAAGGAATAAAAACATCGAGCGGATTGATCTCGAACTTAAACGGTTCCCTCTTAAATCACGGTCAGCTAACGAGCTGCGTTCGCTTAAGTTCCCCAGCCTCGTTTCCCTGCTCGTGTACGTGCCACGAAACTCACAGGCAGACATTTATTTCGCGATCCCGTATGGCAAGTCTCTGATGACTTTGGGGATTCGTGAGCGGAAGCAGCAAGCAACTTCCGTACAGGCGAATCGACGAAAAGTACCGTCAAGTGCATCGATACCGTGGCTATTTGATTGCACGAAATCCCTTCTTATTTCTCTTTTATCCTCGCTTTCATCGTCTTTCGCTTCGATGGCCGCGATCTTTCACCGACGTCCGAATTTTGGTTCGATTTCAGTGATAATTCTGGTGAAAACGCGCACCAAAGCGTACAAGGGGACAAAAGCTGGGGAAACCATAGAGGAACGTGGTATAGAACGTAGTATAGAACAGGTACGCATTGCGTACGTGTGGACCGAACGGAAGTGGACCTGCATCGCGTCTTTTGAGCAGCGAGATTCACTGAATCAGATATTCTACTCTGATCGTCGGCTCTGGGCCGACTTCTAGTTGAGAAATTAATTACGTATACCGTTTGTTGGTGTCTCTTAGCACCTTGGGTATCTGGATGAGCCGTGAACAATATGGCGGACGATGTGTATACAAAATGGCGGACAGAAGAAAGTTTAACTTTGACTAATATCACGCATGAGTTTTCTTCGTACAATACGACAAACAAATTAATATCAATTTTAAACTAAAACATTATTACGGAATACTGTCATTTTCTGATTACAAAAACACAGGTTTTATGTAAAAATAAGTTTTGTCATATGTACTATCATATAAAATGAATATCACGTAACATGCACAAAATGTTAAATAAGATACTCGTAAAAAATGTCACGTCGATAGTTCCTGTCCAAGCGAGAATATAAAAACCTTGGACCCTAAATTATTGTACTATTTCATCGACCATCATGAAACTCGATCAAACGACTGAAATTAATGTTTCCTGTCTATACTCGTACGAGATTGCAAGCTCGCAACTCAGGCAATCTGGCATTGAACTTCTGCTTTCAGATATAATGCGGCACTGTATCAGTTTCTCGTTCGAGATGTCGCTTCCTGTTAAGCCTTACAGATATGATATGTCACCGATTGACCGGGACGGATATTGCGAGAGTTAACCAATGAAACATATCCATCAGGAACGAGGAAGAAGCTACACCTTGCGTGACATCTTCATGTGCATGCGAATGTTGCTAAATACATCAAAATTTACAAATAGAACTATGTACCTAGAAGAACAACGAATTTCTCAAAAATAACACTTTTAAGTATACGTTCTTTCACCTCATAAGGGAGATATGTCAAGTGCACCTTTATCGTTAACATATACATCATAACCAGTATACAAAAGTACTTGATAATGTGAACAAAATTTCGTGCATTAAATATAGGTATTTCAAAAAAATTAAAGTGAAGATTAAGAAGTGGAGAAGGTAAATTGAAGACGGTTGAAAAACTGTCATAAAACGAATACGTCCGACACTTTCTACCGTAGTCGTTATTACGGTCACGACGAATGTGCGCGACATTAAGAGGTTAACATAACCTAGCCATGAAGCGTTTAACGGGATGAGGACGACGCGGAAATACAGCAAATATAGAACCATCGAATAAAGTGATCGTATAACCGATTATCTTGTCGATAACGGTGACAATCTGTTATATTCTGTCCGTTCCATGGAGTAATTTGCTGTCGAGCAGACACGCAAAACTCTGTGGGGAAGGGCTCGAACAACCGATAAAGCCCGGCTGAATAACGGCCATTAGCTGTAAGTTAAACAAAACCATCATTTCCGGGACGATCAACCTTAAGCGGACGAAGCCCTTCATTTTTCATGTCCCCAGAAAGGCTGAAGAGACCATCAAACTCGCCGAACAATGGATGGATGAATTTCTGATGGCTCAAATAATCGTGCGCCACGGGATGATTGGTGGAGCCACCACAGCTCTATATATCGTTCGTTTCGACCGTTAATTATTGTTAGTATCGTTCGTGATTCATCGTACAATACGGGATATAAAGCATATAGAAAATCTGACTCTCTCGGTTAACTGTGTAGATCGTGTAATTAACACGTGAAACGCCATATGTGTATGAATTTTTATTCCGCGCAAATTCGAGGTAGAAAGATCGCTGAATGTGGTAGAAATAAAATTGAGTGGAGGGACTTGTGTTAAGTTGTCAACATGGCGCTCACAGTGTCAATCTTTTTTGTTTAACATAAGGTGCGTGGTTCAACCTTTGTGTTAACCTGGTAGGTATTTGTGTGCAGTGAAAAACTTCTGCTGAAGTATTTCAAAATTAGAGTCATTTTCATTTTGATAGGTTCGGACTGTAGGCTGCAATTGTCTGGTAAATGAAACAAGTTAAAATAATAGTACTATTAGTAATAATATACTGATAATATTGCTTAATAATAATTACTAATGATAATGTTACTTAATATTAGTTACTAATAACAATATTGCTTAGTATTAATAATAACGTTACTGATATGCTAAAGAATGTGGTACCGATAAACAAAATACTTATCGAACAATATTTTGGTTTCTAAGAAATAAAAGGTTAAAAGTTGAACGTGAGAGGGTAGAAATCGTTCATAGAAAAAGAGGACAAAATGGTTGTCTCAATTTGCGACGATGGTCTCGTGACGAATAAAAGGGACGGCGATCAGGATCTCGCGATCGATCAGCGAAATCTCTGACGAGCTTTTCGTCAGTTAGCATTTTTCATCATCTTTAAAGGATCGCGCATGTACCGAGCAAAAACCTCTTTCTTGAACGTCTCAAAGTGCTTTCTGTTGGCACTATTCTGTCGCTCGCGCCATGCTGGCCTGGTTTTTCTCGTCTGCAGACCCCAATGCCCGGTGAAAACCGGCGAAAGGACCTTGAACTGGTAACCGGCCACGTACATCTCGTAAACCTACGCAGAAAAACAGGAATCGATGTTAAAACACTACTATCATCTGAATTATTTAAAATATTTAGAAATATGAAAATTTTATAATTATTAATTCAGGAATGTAGAAATTTGAAAACTTGACTAAAATGAAACATTTAAATTTGCGAACGAAAAACGTTCATATCAGGAAAGTAATATGTAAAGGTAGAATCTGAATTTGAAAGAATGAAAATGTCGAAGAGTACAAAGCTTAAGCTCAAATCCACTATCGCCATAAAGCACATCCGTGGCTCTCTGAAATATATCTTTAGTAAAGTGCATTTCGAAGCAAAATAGAGGCAATATGTTCCAGTTGTGAATATATCGAGGAATATTCGATAAACGTTTGTATTCATACCGAAATTCAAATTTTTCGTTTACTCAACGCCGAATCTGATTACTTTATTCAGTTCGTTGACTGATAATTTTAGACCAAACGTTTCTCTTCAGTTTTATAACGCTACCGAAGTATAATAGATAAATTTACATTCACATTGAATTATCTCACTAAAAATTAGTACGAATATCAATAATGAACATCTTAACAATTTGTACAATTTAACATAAACTTGTGAATCATTTGATAGCTTTAACCTTTTCAAAAACACTGAATACTCTTTCAAGATCAACGACCAACCACTACATATGTGGATATTATAACTTTCCTCTGTGTACTGTTAATGCTTTCTCAATTTTTTGATTTAATTACTGCCGACTTAAAACAAGTAAAATACAGTTTCATACAAAATTATATTACTTTTTCTTGTAACCTTAAAAGAATCATCACTAAGGAGGTTAATACATTAACTTCATATCTGAATAGCGTTGCAAGTACAGTTACTTTATTTACTTGAAGAGCAAATGAAAGGAACTTTTGTGATCTCTTAATGTTCAGACAATGCCTATACTAACAGCTTAAAATATGAAATCGAAAACAAATAACCCTGCTCTTAATAATGTGTATACCGTAGTGTCTGACCACAAACTTTTCACTGTGACGATCAGTGTGTGAAACCGTTGTCAACAGAGTTGCACATATCGATCGAAAAAAATATACGATATTTTTGAACGATAACGATACGTCGCTGACCACAGTAGAAACATTCGAAAACTTACGAGAAGCTAAATGTTTCGACGTGGAAGATTCGCGAGTGGAACGTTCCGATAACAAGCAGGAATCCGCGTTCGATTCGATCCGAGGTAACTGCAACCAAGCGAGACGAGATTGTGAACGGCAAACGACTGAACCAGATTCTTTACGACCCAGCCTCGGGATTCGATACCTCGCTGTTCGAATTTAAAATCCACAGAGATTTGCTTCGATCGTTTCGCAACCACGAAACACCGTAAACGCGCCACTATCTAAGCGTACATACGTGTACGCGTGGAAAGGCATGAATAACGAAAAAAACGATTACACCTTCGGAAAGAAATTTAAACGGTTCTCTCATCAATTCTCTTTCGATTTTATAGAAAACGACAACTTTAGTGCTCTCTTTTTTATACCGCCATACACGGGGATTTTAGTTCAATATAATCGATTATGAAACATAAAAATGACACAAATTGGTGATGTAGAGGTACATTAAAATAACACTTGTTCACCGATGCAAAGCTTAAAGTTTCGTGAGAGTCACTGCGCAAGTGGTGCGTCAGTATTAAGACAAAATGGCTGACTCTTCGTTGAAATGATAGATGGAGCTAAATTACGAGTTATTATCGTTCGTTAGTACATGTGCAATTTTCGATTATGCCCCAAAATGATGAACTTTCGATTTGCTATGAAGTCTGTAATTTCTGTCGTGAACAATCTGTAATTTTTAGGTTAGGCCACCTCGAAGACATCTGTACATGAAGAGAAACTGCGAAATATGTACTTTCACCTTTAATTATATGTAAGTGTATGAACTTTACCTTTAATTGTATATAAGTGTATGTAATTTTACCTTCAATTATGTATAATTTTATGTAATTTCACCTTTAACTGCATATATGTAGTTATGTAGCTGTACATATACCTTTACAAATTGATTGTTTGTTTTAACAAAGAACCCTCCATTTTGTACTAAAAATATTAAAATACCACTTATACGATAATTCTCAAAATAAGCTAAAAGTCTAAATTCTAAGCTTTAAATCAATATATAACAAGTGCCACTTTGTTCCACTTTTATATGATAAATCCAAACCAAGTTCACTTTCAAAACACTCAGCGAAGTGACATATCGTGTAAAACAAGAAAACAAAACTGAACTATGTGAGCAATAACAATATTGAGAATCCAGATGTCTCTTTATTTCCCTCGTTCTACTGTTTGCGAAATCGGAAAAGTATTTCTTAAGTCTCGGTATCGTTCTGTTTTCCACGATAACCCGCAGCGAGCGCGCAACTTCGCGAAACTGTATTATAGTCTCTTCTTCCTATGTTTTGCAACTTTTTGCCGCGTAACGCGCTGCCTGTTTCGAAAGTTTCCGTAAACGTCCCATAGATATCCTGCGGATAGTGACATTTCCATAGGAAACACCATGTTTCCGACATTAGAATGGTAAGGAGGAAGGGAGCACCGCTGGCAATCTTGCGGAGGGTCCGCCAACCTAGACAAGTCAGACAGTCCTAACAGACGGGATACACCGTTCCTGTTACTCAGTCTGGATGCATCTTCCTGAATAATCGTACGTAACAATGGCAAGTCATACGTGACATGCCGTACGCAAACCTGCCAGACACGTTCTGATTACTCGGCTTGAGATAACGTTACTGTTACACTTCGACGATCGGTCGTTTCGTGAAAATAACTTAGATGCTGATATTAACATGCACTCTAATGTTTAGAGTCGAACTCCAAAAATTCACATCACACATCTGTAAATTCGTCAATTACAAAATATGAGTTCTATCTTAATTTCTAAATTTATGAATTTTCAAATCTTCTAGAGCTCCAAATCCGTAAATCCAACCTCAGATCTTCAAACTCTCAAATTCCCAATTTCCCACATTCCCCAATCCCCACATTCCCCAATTCCCACATTCCCCAATTGCCACATTCCCCAATTCCCACATTCCCCAATTCCCACATTCCCCAATTCCCACATTCCCCAATTCCCATATTCCCCAATTCTCACATTCCCCAACCACTATATTCCCCAATTCTCACATTCCCCAATTCCTACATTTCCCGATTCCCACATTCCCCAATTCCCACATTTCCCAATTCCCACATTTCCCAATTCCCACATTCCCCAATTCCCACATTCCCCAGTTCCCACATTCCCCAATTCCCACATTCCCCAATTCCCACATTCCCCAATTCCCACATTCCCCAATTCCCACATTTCCCGATTCCCACATTCCCCAATTCCCACATTTCCCAATTCCCACATTTCCCGTTTCCCACATTCCCCAATTCCCACATTTCCCAATTCCCACATTCCCCAATTCCCACATTCCCCAATTCCCACATTCCCCAATTCCCACATTCCCCAATTCCCACATTCCCCAATTCCCACATTCCCCAATTCCTATATTCCCCATTTCCCACATTCCCCAACTTCTACATTTCCCAATTCCTACATTCCCCAAATTCCAAATTCCCCAACTCCCAAATCCCCAATTCCTAAATTTCCGAACTTCCCCAATTCCCAAATCCCCAAATTTCCAAATTTCCAATTCTCAAATTTCCAAATCACAAATTCCCAAATTCCTAATTTCTGAAATTCCCAATCTCTCAATGTCCCAAATTGATCCCTAAATGCCCACAATTAAAAATATGTAAAAGATAAAAATTTGAGTGCAGTAGTATAAATAAATGCAACAAATTTTTGTATAATTTGGGAGACTAGCAAAGGGCGGGTAATGGGATTTGTTAAGCCATAGACGACAGCGTATTGGTTGTAATTAATGCAAAGGAACACCGCATCTGCAAAGCGGAAACGCGTCTATGATGGTTCCGACAACGTCAAAAGGAATTGATAGACGGCGTCTAATCTTCAGTTCCCTGTTTCCTAGACGTGTCAGTGAATAATTACACGCGTGTGGTAACAACTGGTTTTCAACATGAGTGTTTCGTTGATTACACGAGTTTCAAACGTATCATGCCGAAATACGTATAATCAAGCAAGTGAACGTTTCATTTATTCAATCTACCATTTTATTCAACTTTCTTTCCAACAATTAATTGGAATATTTCATATATGAAATATAGATGTAAAATGAACAAAAAATGTAAATGGAAAAGATGGAATCGCCAAAAATAATTTCAATGAAAGTAGAATAAAATATTTGAGTGGATTATCAATAATTGCAATAGGTGGAGCTAGCTATTGATTAAATGGTATCCTTCCTGCTTTCACTTATACATATATCCATCACACATCTCTCAATTTGATAGATAATAATTATTTAAAAATTCCGATTAATTACCAAAATAGAAATTTGTATTTTACACCTACTTTATTTCCATTAATTAATATTCTACACACTTAACTTCTCCTAAACGCAAACAATTAAAATACAGACTAATAAAGAATCAAGAGAACAGAAAACAAGAATTGAAAATTACGTTGCAACATCATCCTTTATGTGGACACTTGCCTCGTTGATTAGTAAAACTGAATTGTCCGTTGGAACGTATGTTTATTCTACTCGATTGTCTGTCTTAATTAGCCGGTGAACGAGAATTAATTCCCTTCACAGCATATCCCGCGGGTCACATTCTTGCGGCTGCTGGTGTAAAACATTTCTGGCTCTTGCAACACAAGATAGTCACAGGGCACCTGTTTGTCCCGAGTTTCAACAGAACACAGATTACATTAAACAACGTAACCTAGTTGACGTATCTTGCTAATTAGCGTGTCTGTGCGTTTTGTTTTTGTCAAAGAATTCTATTTGTACCGCGCGACGCGACTGTTTCAAACGATTATACAGTAGACTTTTGTACTATTCCCATGGGCGAGACTGTAACAACGGAATTTTCGTAACATTGGCGACATAGAAAGAGATCTGTCAATGTAAGGCTTCAACTTTTGTTACCAATGTGACTCGGAATTTTTTATTAAATACAAATATGACGTTTGGGGATGTGCATTGTCTTTTAGGGAAGGTGAGTGGTAATATACGTGGTCGTATACACGGTGGGTTTCGTCATATTTATTATTCTAATATTTTGTCATTCAGTAAGAGGAAGTAGAATGCAAGATATGGTGCGTGGAAATTAGAAAATATGGAGATACGACGCGTTGAAATTACAACGTGTGGAAATTGTAGGACGTGGAGATACGGCGCGTGGAGTTACGGCACATGGAGATACAGTGCGTGGAGATACGGCGCGTGGAAATACGGCGCGTGGAGATACGGTGCGTGAAGGTCCGGCGCGTGAAGGTACGACGCGTGAAGATACGGCGCGTGAAGGTACGGCGCGCGGAAATATGGCGCGTGAAGGTACGACGCGTGAAGGTACGGCGCGTGGAGATACGGCGGGTGAAGATACGGCGCGTGAAGGTACGGCGCGCGGAAATATGGCGCGTGAAGGTACGACGCGTGAAGGTACGGCGCGTGGAGATACGGCGCGTGAAGATACGGCGAGTGAAGGTACGGCGCGTGAAGGTACGGCGCGCGGAAATATGGCGCGTGGAGATACGGTGCGTGAAGGTCCGCCGCGTGAAGGTACGACGCGTGAAGGTACGGCGCGTGGAGATACGGCGCGTGAAGATACGTCGCGTGGAAAACACTACACATAAATATCCGGCGCATCCAAATTACAACGCGTGGAAATTGCAACGCATAGCAATTACAACGCGTAGAACAACATCTCGTAGAAACTCGACGCATTAAATCACAACACATGGAAATTACAACGCCATGACTACACACGAAAATACTCCGCGCAAAAGTACAACGCCCCCGCAACCTCTCGCAACCTCTTCTTGGACACTTCACCCCAGTTTCTAAATCTCTCAGCGAAACCTCGAAGAAAGATCGCTCCCAAACGAAGGATACTTCAAGTTTTTGACCTCCGAACGTAATAACAGAAATTCCCCGTCTTCCGTTATCCAGCTTTCCCTTTAGACCAGAAATAATTGCGCGCTGTTCCGCTTGATAACGTTGGCCATGTACGCGCACACATACGCGCGGTTGCACGAACACCTATAAATAAGCGGGGTATTCCGTATTCCACGCGTGTTGGTGCACGAAGGTTAATGATTAGTGCGAGCACAGAGCACAACGGGAACGCTTCAGCATCTCTGTATTCCTCTTCGTGGCGTAGAAACAAGGGGAACAAGCAAAACCGCAGCGAGTATGCTCGAAACACGAAAGAACGATCGCTGGCTGCGTCTACAGAAATTGCGTAAATTTACATTAATACAACGTCTGAATATCGTTTGAGCAGACCACCACCGAATAACGGTGGTTCCGGATACCTTGAATTCCACGGATGATTCCATTCGCTTTTCAAAAGTTTCTCGCGTTAGGCAACCGCGGTTCTCTATATTCCACCTCGTCGATCACGTTACATTAGAATTACTTTTCGCGAATTTAGAAAGAGATAGGCTTCTGCTATTCGCATCTAATTAAATATTGTTTAATTATTTATCGAACAAATGGTCTGATAAGCACTTCATTTTAATCTGATTAAATAATCATTTGATAACCAAATAGGTTGATTAAATAATCACTTGAACAAGTAGTTTGATTAAATATCTATTAATCAAATAATCTGATTAAATGTGGTGCTTGAATATAACATTCGTTCAATCATCAAATGGTATAATAATCATTCTAATTTTATAGGCGTATTAAATAAGCTGAATCGAATTTAATAACCGCAATACAAGTATCTAATTTGACAACGCTTTGCGTAAAATCGTAACAGATGATTGAGGAACAGAACGAGTCATTTATCTGCAAACCATTTATCTAGTAATTAATTAAGAAAGAAATGGTTTCTGCTGGACTCTTGCTAAGGAGCAATTGTACGTGTCGAAAAGGAGCATCCTCATAGAAATTCGCTGATGAATACCACGCGAAGATCACGCATTAAGGTCATACGTGACGATGCATCCAAAGGAGCCGGTGAGTTCTGTAAACAACGACGCATAATTTTTCCAGATAACGGCGGTGCCAAGTGAAACCAACCGAGACCGAAAAGTAAATCTGATAATTGAGTTTTATGCGATCGCACGTCGGTACAAATCCTCGCGAATAAAGCGTACCAACGTAACGCGTCTTCCCTTATCTTACATTTCCGACAGCGAAGGTATACCGATGGATAAAATCCCAGCTGGCGGAAGATCCTTCCATTTGAATCGTTGCGGCGGGAGAAATGAGGGTCTACGCGAGGTTTTAATGCACAGATTCGCGTGTGTATGTCGTTTTAAGTGGATAGAAAAGTTGGATGTTTGAATGATCGTCCATTAAGCGGTGACGACGATAAATGCCCTGTGATGAGATTCGAACTCGAAAAAGTGCAGATGGATTACCTTGGATGCAAATATCGTGTTGGGACAGTGATGAGAATATTAAGTGCTAGATGAACAAGACGTGATGTGATAGATCAGATTTACATGGATTTCGAGATTTTAAAGTCTGGAATTTAGGAATTTAGAAAGTTTGGATAGTGGAAATTTAGAGTACTAAATATTTGGAAATTTGGAAAAGGATACTAGAAATTTAGAGTGGCAAAAATTTTGAGTACTAAAAATATAGAGAACTAAAAATTTAGAATACTAGAAATTTAGAGTACTAAAAATTTGGAGTACTAGAAATATAGAATACTAGAAATTTAGAGTACTAAAAATTTTGAATACTAGAAATTTTAGGTGCTAGAAATTTTGAGAACTAAAAATGTAGAGAACTAAAAATTTAGAATACTAGAAATTTAGAGTACTAAAAATTTGGAGTACTAGAAATATAGAATACTAGAAATTTAGAGTACTAAAAATTTAGAATACTAGAAATTTTGAGAACTAAAAATGTAGTGAACTAAAAATTTAGAATACTAGAAATTTAGAGTACTAAAAATTTAGAGCACCAAAAATTAAAAAATTTAGAAATCCACATAACAAAATTGCTCTCTCAAATGTCCACGATCGAACTTTTACACAATAAAATCCATATTGCACAATAAAATGAATTAATTAGGTAGAAAGTACATTGTAGACAATACCGTCATTTACAAGGACCTGTTATACATATAGAACTCGATGAATCTGATACTAATTATATCAGTCCCAATTATACTTTTACATGTACATTTACAATTGATAATTACATTTCCACTGAAATGCTTCATCAAAGCTCGATTTTACGAGTACTTTCTTCAGGTCTGTATTTCTTTTACGCTAAATGCATCCGCCATTGTCAGATCGATGCATTTACAAAAGCTTCTCGCTGGAACAAGTTCACCGTGAACGGTAACGTCTTTATCGGAATCGAGTTAATTACAACATATCAATAACAGCCGCCATTCAGTGAGCAATTTCATCCGGTTAATAAGCGACGGAAACGAAACGGAAGAGAGGAAAGAAATATCGTTGAAGAATGAAGTATGAGGTAGATTGGACAATAGTACGAGTCCACTTAAATCAACCATTTACTCGCCAATTGCAACGAAAATTATATTTAACTATTGCTGAAAATTATTTGATCAATCTACTCCATCAGGAAACTGATTTGCATATTTTTAACAGAGTATTCAATTAAGGTTTCGTTATTCTTGTATTTATACTAAAGAAACGTGTCGGCCATTTTGAATACCGCGACCTTCATGTCAGCGCGCTCTAAAATTTGCTAACTATTGTACATAATGTTAACTAAAAAATCTATAACAATAATTAAAATGAGTTTGTCAGTGTCTACTACTGAACCATCGAATATAACAAAACTAATCGTACTTCATCAATTAGAGGTTAAAAATCGCTCTTTGTTCACTGCGGGACGAAAGAATAATGTGAAAATAGCTTCGTGCTTCGTTCCCTTTCAATGTGCTCGATTCGTCGATTCGCGGCATTGAAAACCGAGCCGATTGACGAGCTCGAAGCCAAGGTAATCGTTCAATCGACGAAATCAGGTGAGGCAAGCTGTTTTCTTTCTGTTTGATTCGTGGCTCGGCATCTCGAATGCTCGCGTGTCTCCGCCACTCACGGCAATGGCATTCCTCGCCGTCGAATCAATTTCGTTGCCGATCGAAAGTCAATCTTCGAAATGAACGTCGAAAGGTCAATATTGAAACGAGTCGCTCTGAAATTCATTGAGACGCGATCAGTTTGTTGCTGGCGTAATATTTTGAAGCGTTTCGTTCGCGCCGAATTTACCAATCGTTCCTCATTGTTCCCTCGCGATATAATACATTTTAAATAATTGTATCAAAGCGACGTTGAACACTGTAATTTTCTACCCGTTATTTATATCAATTTTTCTTAATAATTTTGTATACTGATAGAATATTTAATATTTTGTATACTGATAGAATTTTAATGTTTCAAATCGATAGACAATCGATGAAATGATTAATAATTTTTAACCAATAATTTTGATAATATTTAATGATTTATGATATTGAAATATTGATAGACAATGAATGAAACGATTAATAATTTTGAACCAATAATTTTGATAATATTTAATGATTTATGATATTGAAATATTGATAGACAATGAATGAAACGATTAATAATTTTGAACCAATAATTTTGATAATATTTAATGATTTATGATATTGAAATATTGATAGACAATCAATGAAACGATTAATAATTTTGAACCAATAATTTTGATAATATTTAATGATTTATGATATTGAAATATTGATAGACAATCGATGAAATGATTAATAATTTTTAACCAATAATTTTGATAATATTTAATGATTTATGATATTGAATTATTGATAGACAATCGATGAAATGATTAATAATTTTTAACCAATAATTTTGATAATATTTAATGATTTATGATATTGTAATATTGATAAACAATCAATGAAATGATGAATAATTTTGAACAAATAATTTTTTAAATATTTAATGATTTATGATATGGAAATATTGATAGTCAATCAATGAAACGATTAATAATTTTGAACCAATAATTTTGACAATATATAATGATTTAAGATATCGAAGCATTGATAAGCAATCGATGAAACAATTAATAACTTTAAAGAAACCTCTACCCCTTCGTGCTTAAGTAAAGTTACCCCCAACTTGGTAATTATGCGCTGGCAAAGTTTACGATGCAGGAAGTAATTAATGTAAATGAATTCAACGAGCTTCGTAGCGATTTCTTTAAAGTTTCATAAAACGGAAACTACTTACCCGATTGACTTTAAAATTTTGTGATAGACAAATATTTTTGTATTGCTTTAGGACTTATGGACCATTTGTCATCGAAATTTCATCGATAATAGATTTATGGTCGTTATTTAATTATAAACGCCGATTGATACTTTCAATACGATTTCGATCGTTTTACTAGCTTCACGTTCAAACTGCGAGTTTTCGATGATCGATGGTTCCGTCGCGATAACGAGAATGATAGACCGTGAAAAAATTGCAGACCAGGAAGATTCACGATCAACTTGCTACGCAGATACGACTAGATATCAATCGAAATCATTCGCGACTTTGATTACTCGATAAACGATGTGTTAATGAATCTTTCGGTCAACACGTTCATCTGTATAATACAGCAAATTCAGCAAACAACCTAATCACCCATTCATCAAAATCAATGACATCAACAAAAATCAACTAACGTATAAATCGTATCAGAGCATCCCACAAGAATTGACGGAACGTATCCCACGCTAATTCCCGAAGTAAGTCGTTGTTTCGCCGATCACATTCAGGGCGAGCCTAATTGCCGAAAGGAGCGCAGAGGAAACACGTTGCAACGGATCAGCGAGCAATAGAAAAGCTGGGAGCCGTTTGGAATGTGCTCGTTTGCGAGGGCGCCGGAAACGTGTTGCTCCGGCCGGAGGCGGTGAAACAACGCGCTCGCGAAGCGGGTTGAAACAACGAGGGTGCATCCTCGGGGATGGAAAAAGAGAGGAGGGAACGGGGTGGAAAAGACAAAACGGGATAAACCGAGGTGCACGAAGGTCGAGGGAAACCGGTTGCTCGACGAAAGAATGGCGCGACAGGATTGTATTGGATCGAGGGGACGGAGAGAACGGAGCGGCGTGGCGCGAGTACAACAAGAGGGTAGGAGAAACGAACGATATCCATTCTCATTCCTCCGTGGGGAGTGGATGTTGTGCGAACGAACCGCAGAGAAGACGCGAATACCAATGTACCAGGGGCCACGTAGCTCTCCGGACAGGGAACGTGTTACGTTTGCGACCTAACACCAGTTTACGTTCGCGCCTGTGTACGTCCGCTTTTGCCCCGGTGTGTTATCCACCCTACGTGGCCATGTAGATTTACACCCGTTTTATTGCCGTCGCTGTGGCATACTTCGTTCTACGGATACGTAGCTACGTGGCGCTCGGATTTTCGCCGCATGATGGAATTTCGTTATTTCCAACAGGAAACCTGGGGGCGGGGTTGTTTCGCGAACGTCACCGCCGATGGGAAAAAACCTGGACGCGTCTAAGCGTCTCATCGCTCTTCTCTCTTCTCTTTTGTAACGTATCATCTATGTCGGCGATCGGCTATGCGAAAATTGTACCTGTTACGTGACCCTCACCCTCGATTACGTACTTCGAAGAACATTTTGCAACCCTTCGTGCGTATCTGAGAAGTCAAAGTCAGTAAAACAGTGGAATAGTGGAATAAGAAAGCAGAAGTACAGTGAGATAATGAAAAGTCAATGTAACATTACAGGAACGTGGTATGTAGAATGTCTGACATATCGTTGAACTTACTACTGCTAGGTGGCTGATATTGGCTTATACTACTTCTCGATCAGAGGTGTGTTTAATAATTCAGCCCATAAGCATATTCTATTCATCTAAGATTTTTCACATCGATTACCACAGTGAAATTCAACGTACACCTATCGTAACTTTCTTTATATTATTAAAAGTTGAAGCACTTAATTCAAGTCCACTTTCTAATCAGTCCAATCTAATATTCCATACTACAAACTCTCTTCAGATATTAAATTTGATGCAATTTACAAATCTACACCAAAATCTGCATCTCATTACTTATATTATACACGTGTAAGAACATACCCTTATAATGTAAGAAATTACAATTAGTAATTAGTCCCGTCAGATGTAGCAATATTAGAAAAGCTTTCAATTTAGTTTAACGACGGCAAGTAGTATGATGTTCGCCGTAAATTGTTAACGGGTGCGGAAAGTACAGTTTGAAACACGAATTACCCTTCACACGGCTACTAGAACGTAACATCGTGCACCCTCGATATGCAAACGTTCGATTAGACGGCGCGGGATGTATCAAGTTTAAATTGAATAATGCTTGTTCGGTGAAATGAGCCTCCATCGCACGATAACGACGGCAATGATAATATGTAATTCAATTAATGTCTCTGGGGCGTGGGATTTGCTTGTACGAGTTCTGTACTATGAAACTACCCCATGTTCCTCCGATGCTTCCATTTGATGTTCTCTGATATTCCGATGTCCCTCACG
Source organism: Megachile willughbiella (assembly GCA_945859595.2). Lineage (NCBI taxonomy): Eukaryota > Metazoa > Arthropoda > Insecta > Hymenoptera > Megachilidae > Megachile > Megachile willughbiella. Next base: position 6,026,059 of record OX243797.1, on the reverse strand, counting down.
AACGTACACGAATACATGGTTCTCCACGTTGTTCATGTACCGTGTAAATATACGTCCTTTCATTTTTTCCCCCCAGGTTTCAATATCGTGTTGACGATGCACGAGTTCCCCTCTGTTCGAATATTCGCAGTTGTGCAACAACGATAGGGATAATAACATTGCATGCTGTCGGATTTAGCTCGATTTAGTTTTGTTGGACGGGGCTAATTAAATTTCTTATAATTCGCGTTAATTTCATTATAAAATCACTTAATGTTAATTTCATTATCACATGCTAAATAATTCTTTTTTTTATCGTTAATAATTCATATTATAGCGTGCCGCGTTAAATATGATCGATACTGGGTTAGCTGACGTGATCCGTGGCCGCAGAAACGGGCATACGGCACCCGATAATACGGAATATTAAAACATTGCTTCTCGGAAATGAAGCACTGAGATTTTATAACGGCAACTAACTTGAAAGTATACACTCAACAGCAACTACCTTTTTACTCCCTAGTTTCGCGACCAAGCTGTTACCACCATCGAACGTATTTATCGAATACAAATGAAGCACCCAATCATCAATATTTTAACCACATACCTGAGTATTCCTCGTGTATCCATATCCCATGAATCTCTCATCGTGTGGCGGAACAATATCTCTAGCCACGTAGAAAGGTTCGTAGAGGAATTCGAAATTGGTCACGTCGTGGCTAATGTACACCTTGCCGCTCCTCACGTTTTCAAAATTCCTATGATTCAGAGCGGTATCCAGTATCCATCTAAACGAACAGTAACAAAAAAGAGGATTATATTTGTATATCTCGAGGGTAGGTAGAAAACAACACGTACATACCTGGTAAAATTGGTGGCGAACTGATTGTGGATGAAGACCTTCTGATGAAAGGGTCTGGCCAGCCCTTTTCTCGCCAACCGGACCAGCTCCGTTTTATTCTGAGGGAACCTGACGCGCGAGTCCAGCTCGTACGTCGGTATCACGTAGGCGCACTTATCACAGCTATCGGTTCTCAGGAACTCGTCGAGAGCCCCGGTCAAATTGTAGCTCGGCACAATATCGACGTCTGTCAGGAACACGTAGTCGGTCTGACAGTTCTTCCTAGCTAGATTCCTCATGTGATTCTGAGGATAGACGTTGTGTATCCGCCAATTGGTCTGCTCGTTGGAGATCCCGTTCATCAGCTGGTTCAACGTCCCTTCCGGTTTGGCACAATCCACGGTGTCGGGTAGTTCGTGATCCACCGGCTGCTTCTTCGGCGGTCTGTTCCTCGGCACGGCCAAGGAAAACGACACCCTTTCCCTTATGGGTTCGTAGCATCTTCTAAGGTAGACCAGGTACTTCTGAAGAACGTCGAACTCTTCGTCACCGGCCGCGTACAAGGCTACCGACATCGGCCCTGTCCAGTGATGGGCAGCCTGCACCAAGGAGTGAAGCTTCTCCACCGAACTCTGGGTAGCCAAACAAACCCGGTAAGCTTGCGATAATTCGATGAAACTCGAACCGACCAAAACGTGGTCGAAAGTCCGGAACATTCTACGGGCATCCCATCGACCCAGCCTTACGTTCAGCTTCAAGCTGCTCGCGTCAGCTGGCAACGGTTGGTAATCCTGCGTTACGCAGTCCGACTGTTGTTGCTCCTTGATTAAGGTGCCAAGATTCCATTCGGTTATGACGTTTGATTCCATATCTCTGGGCACTTCGTCCGGTATACAGGTTTCGGACTGCAGCAACAGGAAAGTCAACAGCATATTCGACAGGACCAGAACAACCACGCTTTTCAGACTGAGGTTCCATGGTCGGCAGCCAAACTAAGCACCAGAAACAGTTTCAACAGGCTATGGTCAGTTATTTGTATCGTCGAAAGATTTAACAACTAACTGTTATTGTTTACTGAACGGATCTAACTTAGGGACCTTTGCCGCAATAACTAGCTCCTGCATATCGATTGTTTGAGAATTGCATTTCTGTTACCGTATTTAATGATATACTGTTTTGGATAGATTAGTTAGTCAAAGTTATTAGGTAATTTATTAAAAAAAAAAACAGAAGGTTAATATAGGTTAATGAAAATGAAAGTTAAAGTTTGTGACGTATCTTTCGCTAATTATTCGATGCAACGATAAATTAAAGGATAATTTATTACAATTATATCAAGTGATTATAACTTTGAAAGTCTGTAGCAGTTTCAAAGCAAAAATCATACTACAGCTGTTTCCTACGCTGCAAAACATCGTGTAAACAAGTATTGCGATAAGAAACAAAGTCCTTAGTAATGGTGTATTGGATCTGTCCAAAGCATGAACCGTGTTGCTTGTTTTATCACCTTAATTACTGCGTCATCAGTTTGTTGCTGCCAGCAGCATTACAGAAATAAAACGGTGAACTTCATAAATTATTAAGGTTGTTACAGTATTCAGTGCTTCTTGACAATTCATTCTTATCCTTGTAATTATTCAACTTAACTGCGTTTCTTAACCTTTTAACGAATGAGAAGAGTAGAATAAAATGGCGAAAATATAAAGAGGTCGACGTTTATACATTTCTAGATTTCTGGATTCCTAGATTTCTAGATTTCTAGATTTCTACATTCCAAAATTCTTACATTCCGAAATTCCTACACCCCCAAATCCCAATATCCCAAAATCTATACATCCCCAAATCGATATATCCCCACATATCTACATCCCCGAATCCCTACATCTCCAAATCCCTACACCCCTTAATTCCTACATCCCCAAATCCCTATATCCCCAAATTCCTATATCCCCAAATTCCTACACCCCCAAATTCCTACACTCCCAAATTCTTATGTCCCCAAATCCCTAAATCCCCAAATTCCTACATCCCCAAATCCCTATACCCCCAAATTACTATATCCCCAAATCCCTACACCCCCCAATCACTATATCCCCCAATCACTATATCCCCCAATCACTATATCCCCAAATCCCTATATCCCCAAATCCCTATATCCCCAAATCCCTATATCCCCAAATCCCTACACCCCCAAATCCTTATATCCCCAAATCCCTAAATCCCCAAATTTCTACACCCCCAAATCTCTACACCCCCAAATCTCTACACCCCCAAATCTCTACACCCCCAAATCTCTACACCCCCAAATCCCTATATCCCCAAAACCCTACGGATAAATTTCCACGTTCCCAAATTCAAAATTTTACTACCCCTATCCTCCACCTGGTAAAACTGCACCCCAATTTACATTGTCACAGTTCAATTAACCCCACAATTCATTCTACACACCCCCCATTAAAATACAGATCAAAAACGTAAAAAATTTTCCAGAAAATATTCAGTCGTGAATAAATCAAAGAAGATATTACAGCAAACACTGAAAGATAAAATGAAATACTGTCTCCAGTTCTTAATTTAAATACTGTTAATGTTAAAAATACCACGCGCAAAGGGTGATACGCGACAAAGTCTAAGACGACTTTTATAAAATTGCATTGCAGAGAATAATAAAGGGAAAGATACATAATCCACAGAGACTGCAGGGTTTAATCAAGTTCTACTATGTAAATAATACCTTCTCTCTGTAGGATAAAATTTCATTAAATATTCTGTGTATTAAAATTTTATTTTTCGCCGCGGTGACTGAAGCAAATCAATTTAAATAATTATGTTATAACGATACAGATGTAAAAGTGCAATCACAAATGTAATATCGTTGGTTAATTAAAATCGGTCCAGAAATTATTTTATCTACATATTTTATGATGTGCACAGTTTTTATCAGAATGTTGTACAAAATACATGAAACAATGTACAAATATAAATAATATTAATAATATTAATTAACAGATTAGTAGAATGTTTTCGATACACCATGCAATGAAAGTGGAATTAGTTTTCAAAGATTAATCAATCGAGCTACACATCGGCATTCGAAAATAATTCCGTCGAAAAAATATTCCTTTACACCGTGTTTTTCGTTCGTTTCGACTATCTTGACAAATGTTATCTTACCTACCGACATCGTATTTTCATTCCATTTCGCTGCTTTTTGCCAGCAAGAAACCAGCTCGATGTTCTTCATTTTAGAAATTCACGTTTATTTTAATTACCCTTCCCGACATTATCGTGTCTCTTATCCGACGAGTACTTTCGTCGAACGAATCGATACACGTTCCCCGTACACGTTCGATAAAATCGCGATAGGAAAAAGAAAGCAGTCGAGAAAGTATGTATACGTAGGGGGAATGAAAGTCACCGAGATGGATCGTGGCACTCGTAATAATAGCGCAATTACAGAGGTAAACGGAAGAAACAGATTATAGGTGTTGTGGAGCAGCCACCGAAGTGCACGACAGAATTCCAGTCGGAATCCAGTGAAATTTCACGTGGAAACAACGGCCAGAACGATAATGGATCGTACAACTTTCCAGAGTCCGTTAAAATCGAGCTCATATATAAACCAGCGAGTCTGAATGGGCCGAGTGTTTAATGAGCAAAATACTAGTTCGCACCTTTGGCTGGATAATCGCCACGACCAATGATGCTATCTTTACTGAAATCGTGCGAAATACCGTGCTAGTTTTGTTCCAGCGTGCATGCATTATACGATGTACTGTTTACGAACCACGTTCATGTATGTCGCGCGATTCATTCAGAAATTATGTTGCTACTCCGATAAGGGATGCTATGGTCAACGATAAAACTACAACTCTTTTTCGTTAAATTTTTTTTGTAAATTATTAGAAATCATACTTGTATCTTGTGATGATAAATGTAGTAGCTTGTACAAAATTAGGCCTTTTTTTAAATTATACATTTGGAAATTTGGTATTATACAAGATTTCATATGAACAAATACATTTTTTAATATTGACATTTTTAAATAGCAAATTATCAATATTCGTACATTTTCACTACTGCACGATTTTCAAATGATCAAATAATAAAATTTCTAACAATCCCAGATCTCAACCACCTAAATTTCTAAGTTATAAAAACTATCACATTATGAAATTCCTAAATCTCCACATTTCTAAAACTGTAAATCCCTAAATCCACAAACTCTCAATGCTCCAAATACCTAAATCCCCGAATTACTAAAGCTGCAAATCCCTAAATCTCTAATTTCTCACATCTCAATTCCAACATCCCTAATTTCCCATATCCCAAATTCCTATACCCCAAATTCCCACACTCTAATTTCTCACATCCCCAATTCCGACATCCCTAATTTCCCATATCCCAAATTCCCACCCTTTAATTTCTCACATCCCCAATTCCAACATCCCTAATTTCCCATTTCCCAAATTCCTATACCCCAAATTCCCACACTCTAATTTCTCACATCCCCAATTCCCACACCCCCAATTCCCACATCCCATATTCCCACACCCTAATTTCTCACATCCCTAATATCCCATATCCCAAATTCCCATACCCTAATTTCTCACATTGCCAATTCCAACATCCCTAATTTCCCATATCCCAAATTCCTATACCCCAAATTCCCACACTCTAATTTCTCACATCCCCAATTCCCACACCCCCAATTCCCACATTCCAAATTCCCACACCCTAATTTCTCACATCCCTAATATCCCATATCCCACATTCCCATACCCTAATTTCTCACATTGCCAATTCCAACATCCCTAATTTCCCATATCCCAAATTCCTATACCCCAAATTCCCACACTCTAATTTCTCACATCCCCAATTCCCACACCCCCAATTCCCACATTCCAAATTCCCACACCCTAATTTCTCACATCCCTAATATCCCATATCCCACATTCCCATACCCTAATTTCTCACATTGCCAATTCCAACATCCCTAATTTCCCATATCCCAAATTCCTATACCCCTAATTCCCAGACTCTAATTTCTCACATCCCCAATTCCCACACCCCCAATTCCCACATCCCAAATTCCCACACCCTAATTTCTCACATCCCTAATATCCCATATCCCAAATTCCCATACCCTAATTTCTCACATTGCCAATTCCAACATTCCTAATTTTCCACATTCCAAATTCCCACACCCCAAATTTCCACATCCCAAATTTCTCGCCACAATAAAATTTCCAAATCCCAACCCCCAAATCCGTTGCATCGCACTCTGCAAGAAACGCGATTACATGCCGCTGACAACAAGCATATTAATCACCTCGCGATAAATAAGTCAGTGAACTTTTCACGAAGTTCGGGGGAAAATTAAACGGAAAAATAAGGGAAATGCAGGGTCGAAGGCACGCGTGCAGAAAGTTTGCGCAGCGTCGTTCGGGTTACTTCAACACGGTAAGTTTCCTTCGCGTACGCGATCCTAAGGAGAAAAAAAATGGTGAACCCGGTTGCGTCCGTAGCAGCTGGGATTTTTACAAGCCGAAACTAACCTCCCGTACAACTGTGCACTGTACTGTAAAACGCGAGAAAATTCCAACCGCAGCCCCGTACTACCTGAGCCTCGAGAGGCGTTTCCGTCGCATTTACGCAGACGTATTAACTTATTCTGACGCGACGCGGAAAAAAGAAGAGGGATGCCGCGCACCAAGAAGAAACAGAGACAGACGTCTCCATATTTAACCTATGCTATTTATTTGCATACTGTTTTGCAGAACATTCATTTGCATATTATTACCCGCCGACGAAACTCGACGAGGGGATACGCTCTGCGCGCGCGAGTCCTGTACGGGGGTTGAAGTTGAATGTGACCATCAATATTTTTAAAACAATATCGCGTTAATTGGTAATTTCGGGACATATGCGTGGAAATTTTGTTTGAATCTCGTATACGAATTATCGATAACGTTCGTTTAAATTATCGCGATGTTGTCGTTAAATTCCGATAATTTATTTTGTCGTTATTCGATTACTTGTAAACGGCCGAGTAGAAATTCTGTAATTCGATGCTTTAATGCGAGAATAGTTGTGGATTGTTCAAATTATTGTAATAACGTATCGAGTTTCGGTGATTTATTTATCTTCATTTGTGGACATTTTGCTCGAATTTACACGAGAATAGGGGAGAACTGTTTGAATTATATCGTCGAATTTGGTATACAAAAGGTATAGGTCTTTTCAGAAAAGAGAAAGTAATGTTTATCCAGAAAATATTTTGCTTCCAAATGGCGTCGATGGCGTATGTATAATACATAACAAACACCGTAGGACCTTTTTAACAGCTTTGTGCGCGTTACACGGGGCACGGATCTCCAAACATCGACGACTGCCATTAACATGGTAAACAAGTGAAGCGGAGACGCGTTTTTGGCTGAAAGGATAACACCATCCACCTTTAATCATCTTCATCTCGAAAACATGGCATCGCAACAAGGCCAGAGGGAGGAAGAAACGGGAGAAAGAGCATGATTGATTATGCAAACACGTTGTTATTACTGATTCAGTGTATCCTGTGTGCACCGCGTGTAGTACGGCTGGCAAATGTGTGCACGTTACACAGCTAACCCATTATCAAATTGTGTACTTGGGCTTTCGTTAGGTCACACACGAACCACAGTGCAGGCTTTACCGGCACTGAATCTACGATGCAGGACGAAAGCTTGAAAGCACGATTCACCATACCGGTTCCTCCCGTATGTTTTCGAGCGGAACTCTATCCTTCCTGTAATCGCAATTCCACCGTATAACGAACAATACAGGAAATGCATTTAACGACGCTAAGCCTCGGTATCACGCTTTAACGCATCCAATCATTTTTGGTATGGTACAATAGTGCAAGGAATATCGATGAAACTAGATGACGTGAACAAATTCACTTGACACATTTCCTTCCATTGCAATACGCTATACGAAGGGATGTGTATAAACATGGTACTCTTTGCAAAATATTAAATATCCAAATTCCAACATCTGAAGTTTTCATATTATATCATAACGTTAATCAACGTTATCAAAATGAATTACCGATGAACTCCAGAAAGGTCAATAGACATTGAACTTCAGAGACCTAACAGTTTTAACCGTGAATGATAAGATAGAGAGGGTTGATTCCGTTAGGGGCCACATTCAAAGTAGTTGGGTTATCTGAAAAGCGCTGAATAGTTGATGTACACGCGGAGTTTTTACTGGTCGTTTTCGATTTACTCGTTAAGACAGAACGACGGTGGAGCAAGTGCGGAAAGCGAGAACGATAAAGAGAGGTTGAATCGGTAAGGGAAGGAGATAACGGTGGATAGAGCCGAAGAAGCATCGTAGGCTGAAAAAGGAGGAAAACTGCTGCGAAGATCGGAGCGAGGGATAAAGGGTAAATTCCGCCTTTCAATTTTGCTACAGTCCCATTTTACTTCTAGTTCAGTGCCTGTATGCCGTTACCGTCGGTGCAACGTCGGCGGCAACGTAACTTAGCCCAGAATAAACTGAATACGATTCATTACGGCAACTCCACCCGTTCGACCACCATCAACCCACCCCCGTGGCCCTTTCCTGTTTCACCACCCTTCCCATCTTCATCCTTCTAACTCTAGCTCACAAACGAACCGTCGAAGGCGGCGTCGTTGAAAAGCTGAGAATTGGAAATTCTTTGAAACTCCCTCCCCCCTTGCTCTTCTATCTATCTACCCCTATCCGCCTCTCCCTCCCTCTTCTAGCTCTTCGGGGTTGAAACGATGCGGCACATCTCTATGCCTTCAACCTCTCTCGACTCGAATACATCCAGTGAAAGGGATATTGGAAAGAGATGCGGTTTACGATAATAAACGAATTGCACCCATCCCTCACCACGCTACCCATCCCACATTTTATCGCGGGTCTGATAAGCGAACGTGCGTATTATCGAACTTGACGAAAAATACCCGAGGCACCGACGATATCGACGGAGATTTCGCGGCCGTGTGCCGACGAAAGGATCGACTCGAGAACGATTTCAATGCTTTGATTGCCATTCGAAAGGACAACGATTTTCAACCATTTCGACAATTACTGTAGTTCAATAACCTTGTACGTCAAATCATTTTTCATTTCATGTAACCAGTTGAAAGTTGAAGATACAAAGTACAATTAGTTTTTTTTTTTAAATGGTGAAATGTTTAACGTATATAAACATGATATTTTGAGTGTTTTTGTTACGGCTTCAATAAATAATGGAACAATATTTAAATGTTTGCAACTGCAACGGAAACGAAAGTGAGGTTGTTTGCATGCAGTATAGCCAACAATGTAGCAAATTTACAATTTCGACCACAATATCGCACAGAAATATAACAAATCCGCACTGATACGTTAAAGCAACGCGTGAAAAAAAGCTCAGCTTCGATGAAATTCAATGAAAAGTACTCGAAAGGTATTAGTCGAATCAATTGCAAACGCGATTCGCAGACACGAGGATTCGCATGTATAATTGAAAGCTCCTCGGCTACTAAGGTAATTGCAAACGCTCAATTCCAGATGTATACAAAAAAAAAGGAAAAATAAAACGGTAAAACGGAAAAAATAATTAGCCAACCTCGATGGAATCTCAAAAAGGAATTTCTTTTCATAGCCGGAGGTCAGGCATAACTGTCGTAGTCCGGAAAGCACGAAAGCCACTTTTGTCGAGTGGTGAACCGCTGCAATTAAACGACTGCCCTTCTTTCGTCTCATCCCCTCTCTAAAAACCGTCGACATCCCTGCTCCTTTTACTCCACTTTCTCATCTTCGTCTTCTTCTTCTTCTCTTCTTACGTCTTTACGCGATAATTAGCAAGTCTTCAATTTTCCCCACCGGTGCACGTATTTGCTTTGCATAACTACCGAGATAATTAAACAAGCTGTGATTCTCGGATCTGCCAAGAACAGACCGTCGCCGGAACCGGAAGAAACGGGGGTGAAAAAGGAGGACCGGGCACACCGGGGGAGAGGGCTGTTGTGAAAACACGCGATCTTACGAATCCCGTGTCTTCTGCTCGGCCATTCCATTTCTGGAAGTGTAAATCGTGTCAAGAGATCCCGAGCGCGTGCTTCCTCGCCGAGTAATTAGCGAGCTCTGTCGTGCGCGGAAACCAAGTAGCCGGACGTCGTTCTGCACAAGAATACGGAGGAGACAGTCGTTCGACTCTGCTAACGCTTATCGTCAAATATCCTATCTTATAGATTTATGAATATCACTATTATCCAATCTAGGAAGCTGCTCAGTCATCACGAAGCATCCTATCTTATTATGAATATGACAATTTTTGAATCTGGGAACCTTCACTTATCACGAAACATCTTATGTAGAAATCCACAAATAAATCTCTAGAGAGTTTATAAATATACATCCCGCTGAATCACGCATATTTTCCTTTTACAATATATTGTATTTTTTAAAACCCTTCAAAGTTCATATTTTTCGTCCACATCCGAGCATAAAAAATGTATGGAACCGGCGATCGCTACGGCAATGAACGTGTTAACGAAGGCAAAGAAAAATGGAAATAAAATAATATACACATTTAAGCTTGTTGTGCGCGCAATTCTTGCCACAGCGAAATAATTTCTATCGCAAACAGAAAATAACGAGCTTAAAAGTATAAGCTGACCTAGTGCAAAAACCTGTGCAACGTATTTATCCACGCACGACATAATTTGACGGTTAAACAGTTGGAAAAATATGTTTCCCGCCGGTCAGGCGAAAACAAATAGTCGTACGACTCGCTTAATGAAAAGCAAACATAATTAACCGCTGCCCGATGCACACGGAAGTAGAATGTTCCGTATTTAAGAACGGCCACGACTCGACTACTCGTTACTGTAAATTTTTCTTCTCCGCGTCTTTTTATCGCGATTCCATTCAGAAACTGTCGGACATTAATCTCGATGAAATATGCGCTGACAATACTGTTACGAGACCCGAGTAATATTCATTCTTTCGTTAATTAATAAATAGCTGAATAGATAGATACGATCAAATGAGATATTGAATTTTCGTTTGGGAATTAAAATACCTACAAGTACTCCTTTAGGAAATATTGAGTTAACCTTCGAAAATTTCTGACGAGAGTGAAGCTATTTCAGTCGAGGTGTCATAATCTTACTAAATGACATGGCAAAAATAAACGAATCCTCCGAGTAAAAGTATACGACAAAAAAGAACGGAACAAGACATGGGACGTCGACGTGTAATTCGATGTTGTACATCCGCCGCGTCGATCCCGTTGAAAACGTCCGGATACGATGAAACAATATAGCTCGATCGTCGCTGACGGGCTCTCATCGAAAACACTTGGAAAATGTATTGAAAACACTCGAAAATGATTGAAATCAAACAAGTTACGGGGTGAACAAGAGAAATCTATCTAGCACGTCCGACACACACCGTGCTATCGCGTGTATGTACATGTACCTGATGGAACGAATGATTTCGGTTGCTCGCACCTCCAGCGAGAAATACTATCTATGAGACGGATAAATTGCACGCATCCATGCTGATCGGGAAACACTCGATCTCTCAATGTACCAGTCGAAAACTGACTGATAATTTATTGCTTGTAATTTGTTCGATCTTTGAATTACAGGCAGTGCTATTGATTGTCGACAAGTCGATACCTCATTCACGTGTAGATTCGTTAAGACGTTTAGGCTAATGGAGATAACGGAGATTTTATAATTCAAATTTGATGTTTGTTTCATTCGTACGCAGAACTTAACCTAACTTTACATACATTTTTATTATTCTATTTTTCTTTAACCTTGAAACCAGATCCTAACCTCACTTTACGTTACATTTTATGAATCAAATCTATTCATTCAATTTTAATCTAAATTTAAAGCAAGAGAAGTTCAATTTGGATAACTGTTAAATTTGAATGATTCGATAAGTTGGAAGATCAAGTTGTATCTAATTCAACCTAACCTTACGTTCCTATGATCGATCAAATCGCAGTAACGCAATTTCTTTAACTATACCTTGAATTTCGTTATATCGAAATGTTATCAACAATAATGTCATCGATATCAGCATCTCAATTTCAACAGTAAACTTCCATTTTCATTAGCTTCTGTTTCATAACAGAAAGTAGGGGTCGGAATATTAAACGCGATATTAACTGTTCAAAATTAACGATTGAAGGATAAATTGGAATTTAATTTTAAGCAGGTAGATAGCAAAGAGTGGACAGAAAGCGGTCGAAAGCGGATTGATGTCGTCGGAAAAATGGACGAAGAGCGTATCAACGGGCAATTGGAGCGGATTGAGCGATGTGTAGTCAAGCGGATCATCGAGAGGATTGCAAGTCTTTCAAACAGACCGGAAAAGAACTTTGCGTTGTAAACTCATACTTCGATTCATAGCGAACTAAATGTGTCAAAGTCCACTTCGTTTGCACCGAGAATTTATAATCGGATGTACAATTTTCCTGGAACCCCGGATATTTTTATCTCGCAGTCTCGCTATATGGCACTAAATGGGGCTGGAGTTTCAAGAACTGCAAAATGGATCGCGTAAGCTTCATTGTAGCATAAAGTATAATATCTCAATTTCTCAGCTTGGAAGAGAAACTTTTAATTCTGAAAATTAGCGAATTTGAAAATTTGTAGATTTTCCAATTGCAAAAATTTCAAATATCCAAGTTTGAATTCTTTTTGATTCTCAAGTTTGAACATCTGAAAAATTCCCAAATCTGAAAATTTGAAAATTTCCAAAAAACAAAACACCCCATTTAAATAATTGGAAATTCCCAAGTTTGAAATTTATAAATTCCCAAATTCAAGTACGTGAAATCCTAAATTTTTAAATTGAATGAAAATGGAGCTCATAAATTTGCTCAGCCTACAAAAACATCCTATTGAAAAATATCGAGAACAAATGAAGTCAGAGGAATAAAAGAATCAATTGCGATAGGCGGTGGTTAACCAGCCATAACGTTCGAGATCGAAATAAATTTTTCGATTTAGCTGCGAACTATTCATTGTCCGCTTTAATCGCTTTTATTTAGAATATTTACGGAAAGGACGATTAAATAATTGAGGCATTTATGAATCGAAGAGTTAAACGTATACATCTGAATAAACAAACGCGTCTACTGTTTTTCGTAAATAAAAACGTCAACTCGAATGTGATATATAGAGGCTGTAAAAAAAGCACAGCCAGTGAGGAACTTTATACAACTCCATTTATAAATAAAAGTTCATAACACGAACAATTTATAGGTGTATGAATAGCTAGAATAAATCCGGAACAGAAAGAACTCAGATGTTCGCATACTTTATGGGAACATCAGAAATATTTCATAACTGACAGAAACATCCGCGTATAAGGTGCTCGTAACTATAAACAAAATTATTTATTAGATTAATATTTTACAGAACATTCTCCCGATTACATGGTTTTACATTTTCTTGCCAATCATGTTTACAATTTTCAAGGATCCTTTGAAAACATTATTTTTATACCTACAAATAATGCAACAAATTCTTAAATAACGATAACATACAAGGTAACCGGTCATTCGAACAAAATACACCATTACTTTACAGAATATTTTCAATAAACCGCGGACATTTTTCCTGAAATTAGTCACTGTACGATTTTCCACTCGCTGCGCTTTGAAAACCGTTCTAACGGAAGCAATAAAACTCATAAAATTCGTTTTTTTTTTCCATAGGTACCATTTCTCGGCAGAGGATTTCATAAAATTATTTAAAAATAATCCCACCACTCATTCGTATCAGTTGATTCGTTTAAACGTACCTACAATTCTCGCGTTAAGCAAACGGCATTAAACGAAGAGCAAACGTTCAAACGAGAATTTTCACCGGCATTTTTCCCGACTGTGGAACGGTTTTCCCTTTTTACGTCTAGCCGGCGCACGGAACCGCGAAAAACACAGGTTTGCACTTTCACCGTGTTCCATGCATCGTGTAAGTGGCCATTGATAAACGGCAGGCAAGAACTCGGCTCGAGCAAGAAAGCAATTTCGCCGAGACTCCGTTTTCACGCAGCCTCCGCAAATTTCCACTCTCCCACGGACCGTGAGCAATTTTCAATCTAACCCTCATTGTGCCTGTTCACGATGCCATTTGCGCTTCGTTTCTGCCCGTAATTATATCGACGACAGACGACCATTCCTTGTGGCTCACTGACCACTATAATTGGCAATGGCAACGAGGCACCTCGATATAGTAATCGCTGAAATATAGCTTCGTCTATCAATTTTCGAAAACGTGTTTTGTTCATCTTCCGATAACTCGAAAGTTATTCAAGCGAAGAATCTCTGTTCTTTTTTTGACGATACCAATAATGCTTTATGGGTTTGTTATATCGCCACGCGTTAGTCGCGTGTATTGATAACCCTGATGTATCTTCAAGCATTATTTTCCAACGTGTTGTATCTCCAAGCATTATTTCGAAACGTGTTATATCTTCAAGCATTATTTCGCAACGTGTTGTATCAGTATGCATTATATCGACACGCGTTATATCACTCATGCGTAGTATGGATTCGAATTGTATCACCCATGCGTGGTATAACCATGCGCAGTAATTTCCATGTGTAGTAACTGTCACGCGTAGTATTAGCACGTATCCTACTCCCACGCGTTATATTACCATGCATAGAATCAGTACGTGTAGAGTCGCAACGCGTTGTATCATTCATGTGTAGAATCGCCACGTATAGTAATTGCCACATGTAAAATCACCATGCGTTGTAATTGCTACGTGTAGAATCGTCACGCGTAGTAATTGTCACGTGTAGAATTACCACGCGTAGTAATTGCCTTGCGTAGAATCACCACGCGTAGTAATTGCGACGCGTAGAATCACCATGCATTGCAATTGCTACGTCTAGAATCACCACGCGTAGAATCACCACACGTAGTAATTGCCTTATGTGGAATCGCCACGCGTAGTAATTGCCTTGCGTAGAATCACCACGCGTAGTAATTGTGACGCGTAGAATCACCATGCGTTGTAATTGCTACGTGTAGAATCACCACGCGTAGAATCACCACACGTAGTAATTGCCTTACGTGGAATCGCCAGGCATAGTAATTGCGACGCGTAGAATCACCATGCGTTGTAATTGCTACGTGTAGAATCACCACGCGTAGAACCACGCGTAGTAACTGTCACATATAGAATCACCACGCGTAGTAATTGCTACGTGTAGAATCACCACGCGTAGAATCAAAGAGTAAAAATGATGTGGAGAAAGTTTCAGCCCCAATCAAGCGTTCTAGAGTGAAAGATCGTTTTCGTACACAAGGCTCCCAATAATGATCGGTCCCTCGAAACGGGCTCGATTACAGGAGCCGGCAGTCTGGTCTGACACGCGTTATGAAAAAGAGATGAATATGGAAATGGAAAGGCAATGGATAAACGAGAGGGAATTGGAAGAAGGGAAGAAGAGGAGAGAGAAAGACAAGATAATTCTCATTGTTCAACAGTGGACGCCCTCGAGGTGTCTGCAACTTCAAAGCCATTCGGCTCTCCGTAACTCTCATCGAACCAGAGTCCGGCAGTTAATGAACTGCCCTTCGGCGTTACAATGTATGTAGGTAGATAGAAGTGTACTAGTCGTCTATGAACCTAGCCAAGTACGAGGACCCATTATCCATTTACATAAAGGACCACAACGAGCGGGCTAAGGGTTTACGCTGCTCGGTTAACGCTTAAGAATTTCCGCTACATCTGACAAATTAATACATGCTGCATTGGGCTGCAACGTCGTTTTCTTCTGATTTAGAAAATGTGAGGTTTAGATACATCAGAATTTGGTGGTTTACGGGGTTGGGATTTGGTCACTTTGGAAGTTGAGGATTCTGAGATCTTGAAGTCGAGGAGTTTTGGGGCGATTTTGAGGTCTATGGACTTTTGAAATCAGAAATTTAGGGGTAAAGAATGTGAAAATTTAAGAATTTAGGATTTAAAAAATTTTAATATTAGTCACATGTGATTTGGAACATTGTGATTTTTGTCATTCGGGATTTGGAAAATTGAGATTCTAGTCAGAGATTCTAGTGAGATTCTGAGATGACACTAACGCGCTTGTTCACGACCACGGTCAGTCGTTACGCTCGAACCCATCACTCTCGCGACTGAGCGCGAGTTATCGCACTCTGATTAGTTGGAGTTCTTCGTTAACAATTCAGGAACAAAGCTTCAAACCTATAGAAATAGAACCCTACAGAAATAGAAAAATTTAGAGTAGAAAAGTTTTGAATTTGGTGACTTAGGAATTTGTGAATGTGAACTCGAAGACTTGAGAATGTGTTCGTTTCAATATTCAGAAACTGTCACATTTATAAATCTCTTGATTCATAAGTCCGAAGGTTGCAAAGTTCCAAAAGTCAAAAGTCCTAAAAATTTCATGATTACAGAACCTAGAAATTTCGAAATTCGCCAATTCAGAGATACAGAACTTCCTAAGTTCCCACATTTGATCTAAACTAAAAAGCTATCCCGCCCCAGAACACAAAGTGTTGCGTGAAAACAGACACAAGTAGCGCCACCGAAACAAGGTCACGGGGCGAAGTTGCACCCTTATAGCGGTATCGTCCATGTCGCCGCACTAGCGACATCTTGAACGTGACGTGGTTCATTCGTCGAGGTGGTTGCACTTGGACCGTCCGAAACAAGTTATCGTCGGTGACTCCGGACGATCGTGTCCTTCAACGAGCATCTAGAAACGATTCGAAGAAGGAAAGGAACCAGAAGCATCACTCACCTGAACCATTGATGTGTGTTGGCACGCGAGACAGACCTGCCCGTTCGGTGGCAGTCTGATAGCGAAATCAGTCCGTACCAACCCCTGTCGTTGCCCTCGCGTCCCGTACATTCAGCATCAGGTCCGGGTGCTACACTGCAGCACGCACGGACGCACGCACGTGAGCACTGTTCACGTCACTATCACGACCACGCCCACGTGCCAGCAACTTTTCCGGGTACACGCAGACAAACCATCTGGTGCGAACAACCGCCGCCAGGAGTGCTGCTGCATCGCGACCACGACGGCGCGAATGCAACTCCCTCGGAAATCGATTACACCTCCGCTCTTCTAGGGTTAATCTTAATCTGCCCACGATAAATCTATTCGAGATACATTGCTAATTCCGCGCGCCGGCTTCCGATGCAGTAACTCGCGAGAAAACTCGAGATCATCTCCCGGTATTCGTCGCGGATTTTCGTGTCGACCCAATTTAAGGGTGCGGTTAATGGTTATCCATGTCTTGTTGATTGTTGACGATTGGGAAATTAGGAAGTGGGGAATTTAGAAGCGGGGAATTAGGAATTTGAGTATTAGAAATGGGAAATTTGGTGTTGGAAAAGTAGGAATTGGGAAATTAGGAATTGGGGAATTAAGGATTGGGGAATGAGAAATTGGGAAATTTGGAAGTAGGGAATTAGGAATTGGAGAATGAGGAATTGGGAAATTAGGAAGTACGTAATTATGAATTGGGGGAGTAGAAATTGTGAAATTAGGTGTTGTGAAATTAGAAATTGGGAAATTAGTAATTGGCGAATTAGGAAGTGGGAAATTAGGAATTGGGGAATTAAGAATTGGGAAATTAGGAATAGAGTAATTACGAACTGGGAACCAGAAATTAGGAAATAAGGAATTGAAAAATTTAGAAATTTGTCAATTGCGATGTTGAGTAATTTGCAAATTGAGAACTTAGTTAATTAAAAAACTGTGAAATTAAAAAATGAAGAAACTTGATAAATTTAGAACCTGTTAAATGAATTATTTCCTAAAACCACACAAATTCTTTCCGAAAGAAAAAACATTCCACTAAAGCTTACAACCTTGCTATTTCCAGGTTCCGATAAAAATAAACGCATTCAAATACCAAAATTACGCGATACATTCCACTTTCATCACTTCCGCCGCTATTTTGCTAAACGATATTCGAGCGGTATTTCCGATATATCGAATCATCGGTAGATTACCGGTATTATCGATAAATATCGATAACGATGTTCGATAGTCACGCCACTATTCGAATTCCTCGGACTTCTCTGCTGGAAATGAAATTGCGTTCTGGAGATATGATCTAAAAAGTTATCTCGGAAAAAAATAATATCGAGAGTACAAAGTTAGAATTAATTAGAAAGATAGAAGTGGGAATAAATGATGGTTACGGAGAGCAGAAATTTGTTTCCAATGGAAACTTAACTTCATTGAAGTTTCCATGATAAGTGCCATCGTTGTTAGAATATCTCTTTTAAAGCGTCCGCCGATTTACAGATTCGCTTCAGCAACGGAGATTAAACGTTGATGAAATGTTGATCGTAAAGAGATCGAGTGGCTCCACTCTCGAGAGTCAAATGACGAGCGTGGAAAGCACCGTTTAAAATTCGATTTCAACGTGCGATGCCTTCACACGTGACTTCCGATACGTTAGGTAGAATCCTCTTTTCTTCGATCCTTTGAGTAAACGGTCGACCACGTTCGATTTATCTTCTGTTCAACATTTAAACCAGGCGGAAAACAGTGGACAAACGTTGTTATATTTGCGCCATTACCTTTCCGGTATCTCCGCGATAACGCGTTAAAACTCCAACTCGATAACAACACGCCGTTTCCCGGAAATT
Organism: Megachile willughbiella; assembly: GCA_945859595.2. Classification (NCBI taxonomy): domain Eukaryota; kingdom Metazoa; phylum Arthropoda; class Insecta; order Hymenoptera; family Megachilidae; genus Megachile; species Megachile willughbiella. Next base: position 6,007,566 of record OX243797.1, on the reverse strand, counting down.
AAATAGCCACATCCGTGTCCAAGTTTGGAACGTTGTTGCCCGCGGTTCGCCGAAAATTCAGCCAGATTATTGCGAAAGATAATTAACGGAGTCCCGCTCTTAACGAGGCGTTCCAAAAGAAGGACGCAGTTGTACCGGTATAAAACCGCTTTTTTCTTCTTTCTTTTTACGCCTGGGCTACGTGCACGTGCTCCCTTATTCATGAGAGCACTCGCGATCTACCGAATGCTTCATAACACGCGACACTCGCGTACGTTACGTACCCGAAGGCCCGGTGTCTTAAAATTTCACGACTTCACGAAAGGAAAATGAACTTGCTTTATCTCTGACTTGCTTTAATGAACTCGCATTTTACGAATCCCGTGCATGTCGCCGAAATAAAGTTTACGCGTTATGAAACGACCTGTAGAGGAGACGAAGAATAAAGAAAACAAAGACAGCAGTCCTTTATCCCTCGGTCCTCTAAATTCTTTCCCGGTGGATAATCCAGCGGATGATCATGGATAAAAATAGTCTCCGTGGGTTATGTCCGTGTCGTGGATCCTTGACACGACTCGGCTCCGAGTAAGCAACAGCCAGGTCGTGTGATACTCGAAACGTCAAAAAGCGTTGAATAATTTCTGAATTCGTCGGAACTATATATTCCCCGGTGTATCGTACGGTCTTGTTGCCTGTATGAATGGAAAAGTGTAGGTAGTTATGCGTGACCGGCCATATAACCGCCTCCGCTGGTGACTGGTATATCGACACGGACCAGCCAGACTTCCAAGATAACATTCAATGAATAAGTTACCGCGATGGAATTAAGTTTAAATATTTCATTCGTCGACTAATCTCCTGAGTCCGCGGTGTAGGTTATTTGCAAGAATCTCTTGTTACGCTACCGGCAAGAAGCTCGGGATAGAAAGCCGAAAAACACGGTGACTTGCTGATAGCAGAATCGATTGTGATTTATGCAAACGGTTCAACGGACTTCGACGTTAAATTAATTACACGATTCGCGATCGATCGAAATAATTGATGACGACTTGGACAAGAGAAGTGCGTTCATATTTAAAAATCAACGGTAAACAGATGTTGTATTCACAGTTTCTTGGACGAGATTTAAATTATGCAGCGAGTTGTTTGCTGTGTAGTCAGGAGCATAGTGCTCGGTTTATTATACGATCCACCATCTCCTTCTCGTAAAGATGGCGTTGCCTTAGGGACTCCAAATATGAATCTTCAATGAAGTCGCGAGAGTTTAAGGACGAACAGAAGCTGGATGTTCGTTCAAATTTCTTGGAACAACCTGGAGAAGCTATCTTGCCGACCTTCTGATTCCGTTTTGAGTATCTGCTGTAATTTGTGTTTCTGTCCTTTGAAGTTGCTCGATCCTCGGTTATCATCGAAGACATCGAGTCATCTTGCGTCTGAAAAGACATCGATGGTATTTACATTAGCAGTTTAAATATGTTACGAGCATTACAATGAAATTTATGATTCAATCATTGTTTTATATACAAAGTATTGTCTAAAATTGTTCTAATTTTAATTATAATTGCAAGTTTTTAAATACCGTGATCATTAACATGGTATGCTTGAAAATGTTTTAGAAAATACTGAAAATGTCTTCTTTCAGACATTTGTAGGGAAATATATGGGAACAAAGAATCATGGATCAGCATTTAGGAAAGAGAGCTCTTGAGTTACCTTTGCATCGATCTCTTGATCTTTCAAAGGAGGCAGGAAACATTTCTCAGCGATATCATCCTTCAACTGTGAACATAAAGAAGTCGATACTTGTAACGAGCTGAATAGTTTTCTCATAGAATCGAAATAAAGAAAAGAAACAAGACATTTCAGGTACAAAATATCATTTATATTCATAACTAGGTGAACCTTACACAATTCAGAAATGTGAACTGAACTCTTTCAGACATTATTGAAATTCACATTTGACAACTTATAAAATTTTATCATTAATATTGACGTGTAGTATACAACAAAATTTAGTACATTTTGAGTGTATGAAATTGTGGACACAAACTATGTATTAAGTAGCACTGATGCACTTGAATTATCTAACCAAACCTAACTCTAATTGAAACCTTCATGGTATTACTTGAAGTAACTTTGAAGGGACTTTGACAATGTACTAAATAATCATGCACCTATACCCACCCAAACTTCCATTTTAACTCCTTGCACTATTTTGACGAGTCTGACTCGTGACGCACTGGTACTTCAGTTGGGATCAATTGTACTCGAATTTTGAATATACTTCAATTTGGAATTCAAGTCCAATTATAATTTGCATAGTCAACGATTGCATAATACCATGTTGTCATTTCAACATTCTTTGTCTGTTTTAATATTGTAGCTGTGTTTAGTTAGTTCTGACTGACGCACCTGACAAATAGGTCATAGTGCAAGGGCTTAAGCTAACAGTTAATAATGCTAAAGGTACTTATAAAAGTGACCTTGACAGTGTATTAAAAAATTAGCTAATATAATTTAGCTCTGATTGAAAGCTCCACAAGATCGCAGTGGTAACGTTAACTTTGCCGACTATTTACCAAAACTGATGAAAATGGCGGTGCTCCGTTTTCGGGAATATTTACTCGCATAGTAGACTGTCGGTATTCGCAACAGGGTTCCCCGAAACTATTCGGAAAGTGAAGTAACGCGATTGTCAGCTGAAAAATTCCACGTCACGCGACAGAGTCTCGCGGCAAAATTATTTAGAAATAGTTTCGATGGAAGTTAGCCGTCAGCGGGGTGGTTCTGACTCGTCGCGAAACGTCGCCAGCTATTTCCGAATTCCTTTGCAAATTGTTTTGAGGTGACCGGTTGTATCGACGGCACCGGGCGCCCGAGACAAAGAAAGTTTGCCGGAGGTGGAGGAAGGGCAAATATGCATAAAGGGCGTAACTCGTTGAAATTCAGGCCGCGATTATCGATACGGAGGGACCGGACAGATGAGGAGGATACGAGCGGAGGCCACTCTAGCAAGGACGAAAGTAAGCAAAATCTAATTCCGGTGGCGGTAGGCGAGTCACGGGTACCCGGCTACCCTTTCCAGAGAGATGTAACGCAGGTTTATCCACGTGTAGAGAATTTCTGTACGCTCTCGCCCCTTGTATCCTCGATTCCTAGCCGTGTGCCTGTGGTAGTTGCGGCCTGCACTCCTCGCTTTGTGCATATAATTGGATTTCGGTTCGGATACCGGTCTATACTTCGCCCAACGGCATTCACGCTAGCCTTCGGTCCTTTTCCTACGTTCCACGCCATTCGCGTCTTATGATTAGATTTAATCCAACCTAACGAGTAAGGACTAATTTTCCGTGGCTCCTCCCTTACGAACGATCGCAGATGTATAATTGATAAACTGTGAAACGGAATCGCAACCGGAGACCCGATTTTGCGAACGTACCGGGATTGTCATTAAGAAAATTTGATCTCTGTATTGATAAAAGATAGCGTCCTTCGATGCTGCTGGAGATGCTGGTAATAACGAGCAGGTGCCTTTAATGTAATTATGGGGACCAGTCATAGGTTGAGTTTATGCAGGTAATTCAGGGGCTAATGCGAACGGATAAAGTTAGTAATTTGCTCATGCAATTTGTTTTCTATTTTAATAGCAGATAACTTTGAAGAACTTTCCATTTGATTGCACCGAGTAATCTAATTTTAATAAATTCTTAATGAAAAATTTTAGCAAATGATTTGTAGCAAAATCTATCTATAACAATAACTCTTAATCTTCGACTTATAATCGTGTTACATAAAACTGAACATATCTGTGCAATATGCCATTCTAAAGTGTGTCTAATACCGATTCACGCGCAATTGATATAACGCTGTTAAAAAGCAATTAACCAAAAAGCAATTAAGTAGACTTGCCCAGTGGCAATTACAAAAACAAATGTAAAAGTGGAGAATTTAACGGTAATTTGATGTAGTGAACGGACCGGGAAAGAATGGAACGAGCGAAAAATTGGAAGTTGAAAAAAAAGAGACATTCCCCATTATTAACGCGAAAATGATACGCACGTAATTAATCTCGCTTATAAATCTTCTGGGCGGACCATTATGAGGCTTGACTTTCGCGCGCCAAACGAGCGAAACGAATCAGTTTTCGTCGGGGTACCTCTTTGCATCCCCTAATTGGCAATTAAATATTGAATGTATCAAATGGTGGACGACGTCAATTAGTCATCCTGCCACACCTCGACTATCCTTTTTCCGCGATATTATTAGTTCCGAAGAACGATATGCAACTCCGATTCAGCAGAGCATAAATACCGTGTTGCGCTTTCCGCAGCCATAAAAAATGTTCCGCGCGACGACCAAAAGAAATCCATTTCGCATTTTATAAATTGAAACTGCTCCATTCGCGTGCATTAATCTCCTCAAATTACTGATGAAAGCACCGGCATTTTCGGTAACGATTTTCGCGAAACGCTTGAAATTATCCGGAAACCGTTTCCGAACGTTTATAATGACGGATCTTTTGATTGGCAGGATATTTAGCGGGGATTAATTCCGAATAGAGAACAAAGAGTCGTTGAACGAAATTTTTATCACTATCATTTTTTCCGCTACCCCGATGGAACTTTGCTTTTGTGCGAGCAAAGACTCGTTATCTTCACTACTTTGAACTTTGAACAATGGTACAAGGGGAAGATTAAAAGAACGACGAAGATTACAAAGAAGTTACATTTCTTGTAAATGAGAGGGTGCGCTCGGTACTTTCCTGTGAGATTATCGCGGCTAATGCGACTCTCGTTATTATAAGTAACGCCGAAGAAAATGGCGAATGGCAAAATTGCCTGTATCCTGTCTTGCCAAGTTACTTTGGAAAGTTTAGAAACTTGAGAATTTAGGTACTTTTAAGACTATAAATTCGTTGAAATTACCCTAAATGAAGAACTACCCTCCCACATATCCTGATCCAAAGTCAGCAAGGTTCCATAACGTATTCATATGAAAAAAACAGAAGTACTTACCTTGAGTTTTTGTGCTTGCATCAGTATTCGCTGGCAATTACGAGCACTAACTGAATTCCCGTATGACCTTCGCCGCATCAGCCACTCTCTCTGCAACAACAAACAATCCCCGAAGCAGCCATCGCTTCGATGAAACTTTCAAACTAAACAGACCTGAGGGTTCGGCCGGTTGCCCGGGGCTTTATTTACTTTTTACGAAAGCCCCGCGACGCGACGATTCGCCCACTCCGTGCAAGTTTCCGGTAACGCGAACGTGCACGTTCAACACCCTCTGTCTGTCGTTAGAGCATTTGACAATTTTGTGTACCCCTCATTTCTCTGTCGGCGAACATCCGGCACCGGTTTGCCCGTTAAAAGTCTAGTAAGATCGATCGATCGAGCTAACAGCGAAAATCGTCGAGGTGCCGACTGGCCCGGCCGAATCCAACGTAAAGTAGATTATGCAAATGCTCGTCGAAAGAGGATGGTGCGAAAGGGAACTAGGTGGAAAAGTGAGGGGCAAGTGGTAACCGACGGATAGAGGAAACGAACAAAAGAACGGGAGGAGGAGAGACGGAATTGTATCAGACAGGAGGGTCACACTCGATGCATCGCACTGTTATACTTGTTACATTTTAGTTAACCCTCTTTTATCGAACAGCGTATGTGTACAGCCACTTCCATAAGTACTAGCACAGATTTATTTTACGTGAAACGACCGCATTTTACGAGTACATTCTCCCGTACTTTTAAATTCAAATTTTAATCCAGTTTTTTTATTGTACTCGGTTTAAGAATTACTGGCAGTTTATTGCTTGGTATGACCTTTTCAGTTACAAGCATTAAAAGTTTTTGCTTAAAACATCATTAATTCACTGTGAATTAACCGACATTTTATTTGTCAAACTTCAGATTCATTTAAAAATAGCCTTACAATTTTTAATATACTCGAGTCTTTAAAAATTACATCCACTAATAAATTGTCTAATCTACAAAGTATGCTTCAAATAGTTCATGTTCTCCCAGTCAAAAGCGAAACATCGTATGATCGATACCTCGACTCACTTTCTCTGACTCCATTTTTATATTTCCTCCTCTGTTCACGTTTCTGTTTTTTCGTTTCTCTGTTTACGCGTCGTGTCATTCTGTCGCGAAACCGCACCAGTTAATGCACGTCGGTGCATGGTTAATATCATGGCAAGTTAAACCGTGGGCAATATTAATACAACCTCTCGAGAGTCAGTGTAATTATGGGCATTATGGTGTACCTCTCTTGTCCCCTTGTTCCAGCCCGTTGACCTCGGCCGGCATTTCATTTAAATTGTTCTCGACGACGCGTCCACCAGGAACAAGTTTATTCACCGTGTATCGGTGCATTTATCTCCCTGCTACCAAGTTACTACTCCGACGTAATTCTGGATAATTGTTGAAGAACGATAAATGCGGGACAGTAAGGGATGTTGCATAAAGACCGTACTTTTCTCTCGGACCTGACATGCAACCTACACGTACACGTTTCACTGTTGTTTGCCTCGAGAATAGATTTGAAATGATCGAAAGACCTAATTCAGTAATAAAAATGAGGGAAGTGCAGATAATTGTGCTCATAGATATTTATACTCTCGTCTGCCACATGACACTATAGACTTAACTGAAAAATATATATTTTAAATTGTTGTAGTAGACCAAATATGTATGCTTTTGAATGCAAAGGGCTATAAATATGACCAATAATAAACGAAAGATATTTCACGTAACATAATTTCGTATCCTCAAATAAAAGAAGAGAAAGACATGGATAAAAAATTTGAACTTCTTCAGTTCCTTAATTTTGAGTTCCCCTCCGAATGCGAATGTATTCTTAAAGAACACATCCAAGTGGAAGGTGAATGAACAGTATGAAATTTTAATTTCCAATCCGCTAGAATCGTTTCCAGAATAACGGCACGCGATCAGAGCAACGGAATTCCGGTTCCTTAGAAACGAGCAGGAATGCGGATACGTGTCTATGAGAGAATATGCGTGGGTCCATAAGTAGGTGGTCTCTCCCTGTCTCTCTGTCACCCTTGAATTTCAGCTCGCGGTACTGTGGAGTCTGAAAAATTTGCTGAACAACCTTCCGACTCTGGAGTATTTAGCTCAAAGGCTTCCGGAATTCACTGTGTCTCCGAGTATGACGACGACAACTATTTCCTCGCCGTACGCTTGGCGTCGCGCGGCTACCGAAGCTGCGTCGGCACGCCGCTCAGAATGTCCTCTCGAAAGAACGGCATCGTCAAACGACTTGAAAATGTTCCTTGTATTGAGCTATTCCTTGCTTTCAATATCTCATTCATTCACTACTACACTCACTAATTGCTACTTACAAAGCAGTTGCAAATTTGAGTAATATTTCAATTTTTGACAAATCATATCAGATATCTTCACAGTACTTTATTATCGAAACAGAAATTGACTCCGGACCAACTCTGAAAATTTGAAGAAAATTCAAAGGAAGGAAATTGTTGGACCCTAATATTATTTTACCCTAAATGAACTCAAAACTATTTGATCCTGAAGAACTCAGATCCTAGAAGACGGAGAATTGTTTGATCCTAAATCAACGCAAAATTATTTGATTCGAAACTCAAATTAATGTTCACAGTTGTTCTATTATTTTTGCAAAACACCGAATAATATAGCGACAAGTAATCGGAAAACAGCTAGTAAATAACTGGTAAATAACCGAGAATTTGTTTTTGTTTAAACGAACACATTTGCAACAGCTGTACACGTAAACAGTATTTTTGGCGATTCGCGAATAAGCGCGGCTAGGATGAAAGTTACCAAAAGTTCGAACAGAGACATCTCGCAATCTCGTTTCCTTGTCCTACCGGAAGTTAACCTGCCGTCGCCGAGAAAGCGAAGTAGAAGAAACTTCGCTTCCGTCGACCCATCACAGTTTACAATTTCACGGAAGACCTAAAGCGAGTTAGCTTGTCGCCCATCTTCGTAACTTCAATCTAATAAACATGCGGCCGTTTCCTCGCTTGTCATTTACAGACTTCCGTTTTCTTCGCATGGATTTTATCAAACAGGTGCATCGAAAAGTAGCCTGTGTATCGTTTGCGATGAAAGTGGAGCAATTTTATAAGAAAATTTAATTTAATCTTCCAGTTGCACGAGACGCTAATCTTTTACATAGTAATATAAAAAATTTGATCTTACAAAATAGGATTTCACTTTGAATCGCGACCCAAAGTAACATCAACAACGTGTCGTAGTTAATTAACTGAATTGTACGCAATTATAATTGCAATGTTTAAAATCCACACGATTTGAAGCGTTAAATAAATGAAAAAATACGATAGGATTCAGCTTTGACGATATAAAAGTATTCCAGTAGCGTTCAAGTGTTCACGCTTTGCCTCCTCTGTCCGCCAATCAGGATCGCGTGACGAATAAATCCCAGTGCAATTAAGTACGGTCAAAGGATGTAAGGTGGATAGATAGATAAGCAACAAACGAAACAAACGTACCTTCGCTTGCATCTCGACTTTATCGGGCCCAAGAGATCGATCGAGCTTCGGAATCGACAAGGTCTTGTATTCCTCGATGGTGTACGGCCGATAGCCCACGCTCTTCTTCGATTTATCGCCAGACGGTTGCTTAACTCTCTCGTCCGAGGAAAAGGAGAGGATGTTCGTGTCCTGCAGCTCTCGCTGATGTACAGTTTCGGAGGATCGGATGGTCGGGGCCAAAGGATCGTTGGATCCCTCGATTAGACGCCGATAAAAGCTCAGCTCGCTTTGATCGTCCCTCGGGGTAGCCAACGAACGTGTTTCGTCGTCTGTGAGCTGCTCTTGGTGGCTGTCCCCCCAAACCGACAAGGTGGAACCCTTGGGGGATCGAACGCTGTACCATGGTACACCTGCGAGCAACGTGGAACTGAAGATGAATCTTTCTTACCGATCTTCTTACGCGCGAATCGCTGTAAATTAGATTGCTCGAACGCGAGACGTAGGAGGAGCTAGTTACGGTGAAAGGATCGGGGTAACTGGCAGTCTTGGGTGGAACAGATTTGGAAATTTAGGAGTTGGGAAATTGGGATCTGAGAAGTTGAGAATTTGGGATCTGAGATTTGGGTAGTCGGAGATTGGAAATCTGGAAATTGAGAATTGGGGTTTGAGAGTTTGGGAACTGGAAAATTTCAATGTTTGGAAAATTGGAAATTTGGGGTTTGTAAATTGAGGGTTAGAGAACTGGGGATTTAGGGATTTGGAAATGTAGATATTTGGAATTTGAGAAATTATAATTTGTGTATTTCCGAATTTAGTAATTTAAAAATTTGGGACTTTGAACATAAAATATTTGGAAACGTTAAAACTTGTAAACTTAGAAATCTAAAAGTTTTAATAATTGCAACTCTAAAAGTGCTTAAACCTCTAACGTAAATTGCACGAAACATCTTACATCCTAGGTCTGTCACATTACGTAGAAGGGATCAGTCCATATTTTAGATAGCCCAGACCCAACCCTATACGGCAATGACCGGTGGCAGTTGCATGCAGCACGTAGCAGTACGAGATCGAATTAATGTTTGAAGAGGGAGGATCACGTTAAACGGACTCGTGACTGTCGTGTTTAGATAGAAACTGATCGATAGTTGCGGAGGCAAAAAAAAGAAACAGTTTAGCTGAAAACCTTTAATACTTTATGTCACACATTTGACATTCGTCCAATATCACATATGGGCGATGATTTTCTAGAATCCAATATAGCGAGCAATAACAAATCATCATGAATGTATTCAATCACTGCAAGCAATAATAAATCATCATGAAAGTAAATTAATGAATAAACGAACGATAAATAATTAAACGTATCGAAAACGAGGATGCTACCTGATGAAACTTTCAGCAACTTCATCACGCCCCCCAAGCTGTTAAAGTTGATTGTCAACCCAAAATCCCAAAGCTATCAAGCATCTCGAAGCCTTCAGCCTAGTCTAAATCCCAAAATCCCTTTAGTATCAGACCCTACTGGCCCAACAACTGTTACGTAATTTCGTTACCTCGCAATCTGCCACGCCTAACATTTTAAAAACCTTCCCTTCGAAGACAATCCTTTTACCAACGAAATCGAGGCTGCGAACGTGTTTCAAATTACGGAGAGTCTCGACGCATCCAAACAACAATAAAGCAGTACAACATAGCGACTGCAAATAAGCGAGTAGAGAAGAAACAAACAAAAAGAGAGTTCCTGGAAGGGTCAACGTATGTTCTAATGCTCTTCCTTGGATATATATATATGTATACAGAAACAACATCTAATCACGACCAAAGTAAACCTTCTAGAAGAAAATTGCACTGTTCCGGTACCGTTGCTAGCGTTTCAACGCAAACGCATCCCCCTTTTTCAACTCTTAAGTTCGCGTCGATCACAAACTCAGATCGTCTCGTTACAAACTAACTGAATCTCCGATGATCAAGATCCAAATAGGGCTCCATCAATTGTTCCATTTTTGGTGCGAGTACATTGCCAAGATTTTTGTCAGGTTTCGTAGGTATCGAAGTTTTCTTGCTGCAAATTTGTTTCGACTTAAGTCTGGTACACCTGGTTGCGACCATTTTCTTACTGTCTTCTTGCTTTGAGGTGTCTGTGCCCTGGAAGATTGGGATTATTAATTAATTTGTACTAAATGATAAGTACTGTTATAAAGTATACTAATTATTGAATTTGAGGATTAAAATTGTTTCTTCCTTATATGTTTACATTACACCCCAATAAGAGCAGTCCTGAACCACAACCCCAAAAAATTTGGAAACAATCTTAATTGTAATTTATTGTGCACAGTGCGAGTGTTAAATGTTTGAAGATTCGAGAGATTTCTAGATCCTACGTTTTTCCGAGGGGGATCCGTAACGTCTCGTTTTCTGTTCTTTGAAGAAACCGGGCGTCGTCGTTTGGACGTGTCTCCGTTTGCAATTATCGCATTCCTACTACCGACTGTCTCCGTGTCTTTGCTGATACCGATGCTCGACGTGGTTTCATTAGATCTGGTATCTGAAACATTTCCGAAAGAAGGAAAAAAGAGTATAAAATGAAAGCCAGTTCCTTCGGTTGGATCGATATTACTGTTCCTTCTCGCGGACCATTCATTTTTCAAGAAAAGATAAGATGAAGAAACAAATCCACTGTGTCTCCAATGATATCTTTCGGTGAATGCAAGCATAACTTATACATAGAACTAAATATTCTACGAGGTACCGGGTTTTCTTAAGAAAGTACAAGAGTATATTCTGTAAATAAGAGAATAAGTTTTATATTTAGGTCAGTTATAAACTTTGTGGTACTCCTGAACAGTACTAGTTACCGTGTAAGAACGTGGTATTACTAAAATAACTTTAAAATATTATATGTATAAAATACGTAATATAGAATTTTGCGCTAGTCTTTTATTTTTTAATAAACCCACAGATATTAATATTATTAAAAATAATTATTTAAAGTGTAAAATGATGTCACAAATTGAAAACTGTACGCTTGCCTTGTTTACGAGTTAATAATGCAGTGGTACGTTTCGTGCGAAGCGACGCGTCACGTGATAAATCATTTGTAGCTTTAATTGTCTGCAGGTTGACACTGTTTTCTCGCAAAGAATCTTGGCTCCTCGGGGAGATCTCGTTCGCGTCCTCCAACGAATCCGTCGAGTACTGTGACATCTTGGCAGTAATTTCAATTCATCTCGTAGAAACGCAGAGCATAACGCGGAAAACTACTATAATTAACTAAATTATGCCACGGTATGCTCCAAACAGTCAAATGAAAATAGTCATATCAAGCTTTGCAAACTCACTTCAAATTGCGCCAAAATTCTAACGAGTGTTTCATAATAAATTCAACGAAGAGGAAATTCATCATAGCGCAGAGAACGACTCGAAATATTTGCAGAATCTTCGCGCCTTGTAAAATAAAATTCATCACCAGGTAAGCCAAATGAAGTTTCCAATATGTAATAAGATAAATAAATACAAATGTTTTTTGTATATCCTTTATTGTCAATCGTATCGAATTTCTCTCACTGAAACTTATTAACACTTAATCTAGTATAATGCTCTCTATGTAATTATACATTACTTTCTGAATAACAAACATTTCTTTGTAAATCTATTTGTAAGAATAAGGCTGGATTTAGTTAGACAAAACATGTACTTTAATATCATACTGGTGCCATCTGACAGTAAACCACGAAAGTAATGACCCAAATCATTGCTTTTTAGTGGTCCTTTTAAAATACATTTCATCTTGAAATACGGTTAGTTCCTGCTTATATCCATCATTAAACTCATAACTATAAGAATTTACAAGTACTATATGTATACTTTAATTATTTCGGAATACGATTTTCTGTTGTTTTTCGGTATCATTAATTTCAAAAGTGTTACCGTATCGTTTCTATGATACAGTTTCTGTAATTATCAGTTTTGACGATGTGTTCGCATTGAGATGTCAGTAATTAAGGTGTATCAGTATTGTAAAATATTCTACGTTCGCTATTAACGTTTAAAACTTGTTTATTCTATGATAAAAAACAATTTTTTGAGTGGGTACGTTCTTCATTTACCACTAGATCGCGCTAATCGTATCATATTCAAAACCATATATATCTATTATAAACAGTTCTATTTCTATCCACGTGGGTGACGGTTGTAATTGCTTGATAATTAAAAAGAATGGCTAAGAAGGTAAAGAAAAATACCAGTAGCGCAAAGAAGATTGATACAAATGTTGAAATAAAAACCAATAAGGTAAATAACTAAAAATTGTAAAGTGTATGTAATAATTACATATTTATACGTGACGTGATTTATGAAACATCTTCGATTGTTTCGGTTAGTATTTCATGAAAATATCTATCTTTGATATTTATTTTAGAAGAAAAAACAGAAAAATCAAGAGAAAAATAAAATTGCTATCATTAAAGATCAAAATGAATTTAAGAACAAATCAAAGAAGGAGAAACAGAAGCTAGCAAAAAAATTCAAACAGATACCTGACAAAGAAAAACATCAGGCAGTTGCTAACCTTGTAAAACAAAATTCTGTAAAAGTATTAGATACGAAAGATAAAAGTCAAAGTATAAAAACTAGATTTCAAATTAGAAATAAAAAACAAAGGAGAATGCTTAAAAACAGTGATAGACGTGAAAGGAAAGAACATAATACAAGAATGAAAAATTTTAATCAATCTAGCAATAAGACTGATACTAATAGTGTTAAAAAGGCATTAAAAGAAAAAGAATCTAAGAGTATGAAACGTAAAAGAAATGAAAATGAAACAAATAATAACTCAACAAAATTTGATTCAACATCACATAAAGCTAAGAAACAAAAGACTGTTCAAAAAAGGGACCATAATTCTAAACCATCCACAAGTCATCATAAACTAGATATTAAAAGACTGAAGAAGTTAGTAGAGAAAGAAACAAAAGGTCAGCAAGAAGACACAAAACCACAATCTGTACAAGAACGAATAGGTAAACAAAAGGCAACAAAAAGGCAAAAAGGAAATACAAAACTGCAGTCTTTAGGAAAACAAATAGGTACTAAGCAAAAAAAAGCAAAAAATCAGAAAGAGAATGCAAAACCAGAATCTTTAAGAGAACAAGTAGTTGTTAAACAAAAGAAAATGAAAAATTGGAAAGAAAATATGAACCCATCCTCTTTGAGGGAACGAATGATGACCAAGTTAAGAGCATCTAGATTTAGGTACATAAATGAATCCCTTTATAGTAGTGAAAGTTCAGAATCTAATAACTATTTTCAAAATGATCCTGACTCATTCAAAGCATATCATGAAGGATACAAACAACAGGTTGAACAGTGGCCCGTGAACCCACTTGATGTTATAGTAACTTCAATTAAGAAGATGTTAGTATAGTTGTTTCAGTTTTGAGCCTTTAATTTTTGTATTAAATAGTAACTACCAACTATATATATTTTAGGTCAAAGAGTCATATAATTGCTGATTTTGGTTGTGGGGAAGCCAAACTAGCTGCTTCTGTTCCCCATAAAGTGCATTCCTTTGACTTTGTTTCATTGAATGAAAATGTAACTGCTTGTGATATGGCACATACTCCATTATTAACAAATGGAGTCCATGTTGTTGTATTCTGTTTATCTCTGATGGGAACTAATCTTAAAGATTATATTATAGAAGCCAATAGAGTACTAAAAAAAGAGTAAGTATTAGTATTGGAAAAAACTGTAAAAGACATTAATGTTAAATACTAATGTAAAAAAAATATGTTTCCAGTGGTATTTTAAAAATAGCTGAAGTTGAAAGTCGATTTGAGAAAGTGGAAGATTTTATAAAAACAATAGAGAGCTATGGTTTTAAGAACACCTGGACTGATTTGTCCCATAATTTATTTTATTTCCTAGACTTTAAAAAAGAGAAAGACATAGGTAGTCACAGAAATAAGTTACCTCCTATTACTTTAAATCCATGTTTATATAAAAAACGATAATAATTAAGTAATTGACTTATACATTTTATATGTATTGTAAATGTATTTATGTTAATAGAACTGTTGGTTTTAACTTTTATCATATGCATGTACAGCAACTGTAATATTAAATTAACAAAATGCCAAAACTGTTCCATAATGTTTTGATATCATACTCCCTTGAAATGAAATCAAAGACACTTTGGATATTTGATTTATGTGCCTGCTTAAACAATGTGCTATTCTTAAAACACATTGATCTGTTGACACAATATGCATTAATTACAAATTAACAGTACATATATTTTAATTACTTTATTTGTAACAAAATACTTCATTGCTATAATATACAAGAGAAATTTGAGCATCATAAGTAAATTAAATTTATTTTTCTTAATTAATAATTTTAGAAATATAGCAATAAACAAATATTTTTATTGTATATTAATTTACACGATTTAAATCCTCTTTAAATTCTTTATATTTATACCGTCTAAAATGTCTTCTGTTTCGTCTTCCAAATTTTGAATCTTTTCCAATATAATCAACTGTAAAATATAATAAAAATGAAGTTAGAAATAAAAGTATAAAAATTAAAGATATAAATACATGCTTAATCTTTAAAGCAGTTACTTTAGCAGCTTCAATAATTTGTGTTGCAACTTTTTTGCTCAAATATGGAATTTTTTCTTGCAATTCCTTTGGTTGTACTTTAGCTATACATTGTATTGTTTTGAAGCCTGCATTATATAATTGACGTGCTCTTCCCTGGAATACAATTAATTATAAATTTTTATCAGCATTAAAAAAATGAATGTAAATTCCTTACAATTTTTACTAATGGTAAATCCATTAATGCTTCCAATTCCAAAGGGCAACAGTATGATAACTTTTTACTAAATGCATCTAATAAATCTTTGAACGCCCAAAATTCATCTAATTCCTAAAATAAAAGTATCTATTAAAATTGGACAGAACGCAAAAATAATGCATTTATTAACCTACCTGACAAAATCTCACTACAGAAAATGCAAATGTTGATACTGCAGATAAAAGATTTTGCACGGTGCCTCTGTTTACTTGATATTTTTCTGCTATAGTGTACACCGCGTGTTGAGACCACAGGTCGTACAGTATTAATGTTATATAAAATCGCTGAACTACTCTTGGTTCTATGTTCTATGACATTGTACAATTATTTAAATGTACAAATATATTTTGTACACTAAAATTAAAATGTGTACTTACTTTGGGCATTAGACCATCGCGTATTTTAGTTATAGCTACTTCATTGATTCCAAGAACTCTTGCTGTTTTCATTTGCGTTTCCGATAAATTTATTACCACATCGTAATAAACACTCCCAACTATTTTTACTTGAGGTATTATATCATATGGAGTAACAAGATATAACAAATGTAAATAATCGATGAGAACTAAATGTTCTTGAGCTTTTTTTAAATCTTCATATAATGTATATGCACATTGAATATCGATGCTTCCTTCAATGTAAAAATGTAATGACAATAACGGAAATTAATAAATTATATTATAAAATTACTTATTGATACAATTGATTATACCTTTCATAGCTGCGCGTCCTAAATTGCACAAATCTAGTTTGGTATCATTCGTAAGTTGTATTGATTTTTTTACCTTTTTTCCTATATCTGAATCATTAGGACATGTAATTTGTGATGGAATAGCAACAGTTATATTTGGTTGATACACATCAAGGCTTTTACTTTTATCTTTTACTTTTATTACACCACTTTTCAATAATTCAGTTATTGTTGAATCCACAATATGTTTTATATTTATACCTAAACGTTCCTGTTGTATATTAAGTAATGTTCTTGTTGCAAGTTTTTGTAATTCAAATCGAGTTTTTGCGATCGAGAATAATATAGCACTTAAAATTAAATTATTTATACCCCTATCTTTATTCACGTGTAATGTACTTATACAATCATCCATTTTGGATTCCAAAAGTTCCTTTACCTATGTAGAAAATATTGATGCGTTATAACCGTTCTCTATTTGTAAATTTATCACAGTTATATATTTATTATTACCTTAGGCAACTCATTGTTTTTACAAATAATTATGCTTTCTCCTATATCTCCCATACCAGCACGACCAGCTCTCCCGCTCATTTGCTTATATCTGCTTAAATTTAGAAACTGGTTACCAACGTATGGACTTCTTAATATTACCTGTTGTACATTTCTTTATAAGAATAAATAAGCAATGCTATCGTAAAATGATACATAATAATGAATAAGGACCCTTCTAGCTGGTAGATTTACTCCAGCTGCTAACGTCGATGTACAGCATATTACGCAAAGCGTTCCTGCTTTAAAAGCATCTTCCAATAATCGTCTTTCCTCGGCCGTAAGGCCAGAGTGATGGTAAGCTACACCAAACTTTATGGTTTTTTGTAAGATAGGACAAAGGCCTTCTTCTCTTTCAAGTGCATTCAATAAATTTTGCTTTTCGTTTGTCTTATGTGTTTCCAATGATCTAAAAGTATTCATATAAATAATTTGAAATATTGCAATTATATGCAAATAATAAAGAGTTATAAAAGAAGATCTCACTTGAACAAAATTTTTGTTAATAATAATGCAACATTTTCACAATTTTTCCGACTAGAACAAAATATGAGACACGAATCTTGTGGAACTACATCCATTACTAGACCACCAATTCTATCTGGATCTATAATTGCTGCATCGCTTGAATACTTTTCATACAAATACATAGTTTGAAAAACAACGATCAAAAGCTTAATATGTATATTGATAAATAATATGTATTAATTATGCTTACGCGGTAATTAATTTTTTTCATATCTGTTAATAGTTCTTCTGTTTTTAAATCAAGTAGCCAAATACAGTCATCGCATTTAACATATTCTTTGATTTCAACAGGACGAAAATTTCCTGTATATAAATCCGCTTTCAAAAATTCCGCTATTTCATTTAAATTACCTATCGTTGCACTCATTCCGATAATATGGACAATGTCTGAAATATTAATAATTTTTACTTTAACTAATTTCCATGCAAATTTTACATTAAAATATTTATGAAATCTTCCTTTACCATGAACATACAATGCTTTTGTTAAAATTACTTCTAGTGTAGCACCTCTGCCTCCACCTTCACCAATTAAATGTAATTCGTCTACAACTATAAGGCCAATCTAAAATATTTTAATGCAATAAAATAATTTTAACACAATAAAAGCATTCAAATTGTATTCTTTAATCTTGTAAGTTTACTTACTTCCTTAAGTCGTTTTTCTTCTATTAAACTATTTATTAAACCCAATGCTTTTTCTATTGTACACATATATATACTATTTTTTTTTCGACGTTTCTTAGGAGGATAAGCTCCCTTTGATGCAGCATATTCCTCGATTAAGAAATCTAATTCTAACGCAAATGGTGCCATTGCTTGAACCTAAAATTGCAAAAAACGTGTATATTTCATGTAACTAATTATCAATTAAATTGTTGAATGAATTATTTATAATCAGTACTGACCTTTTCTTGTACTATAGCAACAAATGGCAATATAAATATTGCATTTCTTTTATTACATATAACTTCCTTTAACATTAATATTTCTGCAACCAATGTTTTACCTCCACTTGTTGGAAGAGCATAAATTAAATTTTTTCTATTTTTTATTGCATCTAAACTTAAACATTCATCCTGCCACTCTGAAAATGTTATATGATTGAAATTATTAATATTATTTTATATTCCAATAACATTAATGAATACAATACTTACCATATAATGTATCAATACCCCTAATTTGTAAGAAAAGCTGCTTTAATGCACTTGGTAAACCATAAAACCTATCATCCTTCATAGAAGTCGATTGATTCAAATTTGTATTCCGTTTATTTATTTTTTTGTCATTTGAATAATGTATCTTACTTGGAATGACATTATTATATTCGTTTAAACTTCTTTTTGAATTTACACGATGATGTTCTTTCCCTGATACATCTATATTTTCTACAAATACTGATTCTTTAATATAATTTTCAGTGTTTTGAGTAAGAACCTGCTTTTTAAAAGTAGAAAGTATTGTAATTAATAATTGAAGATGTATAAGCATGATTACAATTTAATAATCTACCTCAATAGAATGTTCATGATCATCATTTTTTTCAATAGTTGACTCCAATTGTGTAAAAACTTCATTCAAAAATGTATTATCTTGCCAATTGTTTCCTTCAGTAGATACATTAGGAAGAATACTTGAAGTATTTACTTTTTCAGTTTCAATTGGTAAGTCCTGTTTATTATTACCACCACCTTTAAATTCCTTAGTAGTTTCTTGTGTCTTGATTGTATTTTGCCATTCATATGCAAAGTTATTCAAAGTTTTTTCATGTACTTTAGGACTTGTAGTAAATGATATATTATCATCATCTTCAATACTTTTTAAAATTGTATCATCCATAGAAAGAATAGAATCGATAACTTCTAATGGTTTGGGAACAATATCATATTGATCTTTTGAATGTTTATTTACATTTTCATGACTATGGTTTAAAAAAGAATTTGTATTTTGCATAGTGACTACTTCAACAATCATAAGCAATTACCCCTGATTATACAAATATATTGTATATATTATATATTTACCACAAATTATACAATGTATAATCTAAAGAATCTAATTATCAGTAATCTCAATTTAATAGTTACAGTCAATACAATTTTTTCATTAGAAATAAAATGATTATATTTTTATGGTTCTCTCACTAGAACTGATTATCATATTTATTTATTTTAGTTTCAATTATATACATAACAAAATTAAAGTATCTATCTATTATATTCAATTTATCACAGATAATGTTTACTGATATATTTTAATGACATTTGCATTACAGTCAATACGTTATAGTATATTAAACATGTATAAATATAATTATAAATACGCAAATATTTAATTATAACAGTTCATAGCACTATAAATATAACAAAAAATTAGGTATATTTAACTGCGTCAGCTGACCCAGCTGACTTCAATGTTATGAAAGTCCCGTTGACAGTGTAAGACAAATTTCACTTAACATAACAAATAAATTAGGAAACAAAAATGAACACTTTCGTGAAATATTTTGCTTTGACGGTAAGTTTAAATATGTAATATATAAAAAGTGTATTCTGCAGCATTGAAATGTATGCGTAATTAACATAACATGTAATTTAAGGTTAAACCGGTGCCGTCGGTAAGAAATGTTTCAACGAGTTGTATGAGGTATAAAGATGATTTGAATAATATAATTCATCCGGATGGTCATGAACCAAATATACCGCAATATATTGAACGTGAAGAAGAGAATACAGTTGTCAAAAGAGCTAGGTAATAAGAAATGACAATTACAATCATAACATTTTTAACTTTTGTAGTAAAAAAAAAATTCGTTACAGATTAGTATATCAATCTCGTAAACGCGGTATGTTAGAAAATGGCCTTCTTTTAAGTACATTTGCAAAAAAATATTTAAATGAATTTGACGATAAACAATTACAACTGTATGATCGTCTTATAAATTTGCCAACAAATGATTGGGATATATTTTATTGGGCTACAGGTGCAAAGCCCACCCCACCTGAATTTGATAATGAAATTATGGATTTATTAAAACGGCATATAAGGAATGAGGATCGTCAGGCAAGGATAATGCAACCTGAATTATAAATGTGATACCTAATCATGAAATATTTAAGAATTTTAATTTAGAGCAAGTTTAGACATAATAAATGAAATGTTGGGCTATTTGAATATCATTTTCCTTTTATGTATATAGACAAGTAGTATATTTATTGTAAATATAATCTGACTTGAAATGAATAGCCCATGCTGTATATGTACATAAATAAATAGTTGTACTAATAAATACGAAATTATTTTCTAATTTTTTGTCAAACATAAAATATATAATTTTGCAGTCATTATGAAAATAAAAAACTTTATTAGTAAATTTTATATATACATACACATACCTCTCAGAGTTTTTTTTTTTTTTACAAAAACAATACATAATACTGTTGCATTATTTTCAATTATAAAATGGCAAAAGTGCCAATTCTCTATTAAAACGGATACCATGTATCCTAAGTTAGATGGGACAGTCATGATTGTTACATCATACTTTTATAAATACAAACATATAATACAAATCAATATATTAACCCAATTGCATATACCGATGAGGATTCGACGTATACACTTTGTTTTTATTTAAACTTACAAGTCCAGGACCTTTACTCGAACTCGAAGTTGTACTTCTCCCTTTTGCAGTAGTTTTTCCTTTTTGTGTACTAATATAATGTAATAGAAATTATGATATAATGCAGATAAAATTAAATATTATGAGACAACATTTATATATTCATATTCTTACCCCGTTGCAGTTCGTTTAAACTTTTTCGCTGTATTTCGGTAATTAGATTTACCTTTCCGCTTTCTACTTTGGCTTCTGTTAAATTTACCAGCAAAAGAAGGAGCGCTATTGTCCCAACCGCCATCATCATCATCACTAGCACTACTTTCTGCTTTTTCCTCATTTAATAGTACTACGAGTACAATCACTCAATTAGTTAATCATTACAATGGTCAAGAAACAGTTTTGAATTTATTTTTTTTTACCATATTTTTCTGCAGCATATTTTTGAGTGATATCTAGCAGAGCTTTTCCATATTTATCAAAATTTGCTTGAGTTACATGTGGTATTTCTAACATAGCTTGCTCGCTATCTGGAAGTTTTTGGCTCATTGCCCTAACTGCTATCATGTTCATAATCGAAGACGCCGAAACCTCAAGTGCCCCGGCAATTCCTTTTATTACTTCCATTAATTCTTTGTAACAACGTTCTTGCAATTCAAGAAGGACTTTGTCAATCTTCTTTGTAACTGTAGATACTGTAGCCACTGTAGCGGAATTGCCAGTAGATGATTTCATAGGTAATTCCACCTGTTTTAGAGACAATTATTATATTTTATCCGTTGCAAAATGCAAAATAAAATTGATAGAAATTTTATGTGTCGTTTTAACCTTTATATCTTTTCTTGTCATCAATTCGCTAGCATTTGGACCAATCTTTAGATAGGCACAAGTAATTTCATTGTTTATATACATCTGTTCTTGTAAATAATCTTTAAGCACCATGTAATGTAACAAACGTTCTATGTCATTTCTGTTCCATGATCTTCCACGACCATACAAAGGATGCTTATTAAGACCTGTATAAATATTTAGTGTTGATATAGACTTGAATTACATTAGTGAACAGTATACCTATAGAATAATAATATTTTATACCTGAATCTCTTATTTTTTTAAGATCACTTCCTTTAAATATATCTGTAAGTAATACTAATGTAAGATTAGCACTTCTCGATTGGTTAATTTCACGTACAGCTTTCATAATTTGTTTAGCGTCGTCTGTTGCGTCTAACATTTTAAAATCGTCCTAAAAAATATCGTACACTTTTATAATTATCTTATATATTTAAAGATATTAATTAGTAAAATATGTCATCTGAAATTTCACTTACTTTATTTCTACAATTGTCACATGACGTGGCTTTATTGCTGATGCATTGTTGTCGATCAAATATTTCTCCAAAATAATTCAGTTGCAATGATCTGCGACAATCTGTTTTATTCTCACAAAATGATACCATTTTAAATAAATTATCTATATTAGTTTTTATTGCATCAGGATTTGAGTTGTCCATTTCAATCATTTTCCTTATTCTGTGCATATCGGCGTAATTATAAAATAATATACAGTCCGCGTTTTCTCCGTCACGACCAGCGCGTCCACTCTCTTGATAGTATCCTTCGATAGATTTCGGAAGAGCTGCGTGAATTACAAAGCGTACATTTGGTTTGTCAATGCCCATTCCAAACGCTATTGTCGCACAAACAACTTTAATCTAAAATTTTTTGTATTATACGATCATATATTTATAAAAACAGATTTACAGCTACTTAAAATACATGTAATTCCATACTTCTTCTGAAATCCAACGACCTTGAATGTCACTCCTGCTATTGTCTGTAAGACCAGCATGATAGCCTAATGCTTTAATGCCATTCTTTCTCATTTGTACCGCATAATCATCACACTCTTTACGAGATAAACAATAGACAATACCACAGTCATTTTTGTACTTTGTTTTTATCATGGCTATAACTTCATCTGAACAATTTTTACCCTTCTTTGTGATTATACTATACCTTAAATTCGGTCTATTGAAACTCGACATAAACCTGAAAGAAGAAAACGGAATGTTGACTATATTAAAAATTCACTTAATATAATTACATACCATTTCGGTCGAGTAAGTCCTAACTGATGTAATATGTCAGTCCGAACTCTGGGCGTAGCTGTTGCTGTAAGAGCAATCATTCCCACTTTGGTGTAATTTTCTCTAAGCATTTTTAACTTCTTATAATCGGGTCGAAAATCATGGCCCCATTGACTAACACAATGTGCTTCATCAATAACGAACTTAGCTAATAACCCCCTCTCATACAACGAAGATAGAAGGTTGCAAAATTTTTGAGATGCGGATATTTTCTCTGGCGTTACATATAGTAATTTAAGGGCAGGATCTTTTTTCGATAGTTCCCTGTATATTCCATCCGCTTGAACATCTGTTATTGTACCAGACAAATGCGCAGCTGGAATCTATACAATATTTGTTAATAAACTATAGTTAAACAACATCCACCATACGTGTAGACTGTATATTGATTAAAATCTTACATCAAGAGAAGTTAGTTTTTGAACTTGATCAAGAATAAGACTTTTCAATGGTGAAATTACAATTGTTACTCCAGGTAACAAGAGGGCTGGCAGTTGATAACATAATGACTTTCCTCCCCCAGTTGGCATTAGAACAAAACAATCAAATCCTAACATTGCAGCATTAATTGCTTGTAATTGATTTGGTCTAAATGAGTATAATCCAAATTTTTGTCGAAAAACCTGAAAGGTTAAAAGACTTTATGCTAAATGCTTCAATAAACATACATTCATACATTTTTATTTTTTAATTAAAAATGACAATAATAAGTATTCAAATAAAAGGGAAGAGTAATATGCTATACCTTTAACATTTCTCGTGAATGTGTATATGATAATCCATCAAACTCGCCACTAACACCATCATTTTTATAGTTTCCAGTGAAAATACCACTTTCAATATTTGGTTTAAATGCCTTTTTTTGTTCGTTGTTATGTTCCTTATTAGGACTATTTTGTGTGGCTGCTATTTTTTATTTGATAAAATCAAAACATTGAAAAATAAACTTATAAGAAAAAGAATAAATCATTTTACACATTGTTATATTTACCTAGTTTTATATTACAATCTTTACTCAATGCAGGGAACTGTTCAAGTTCTTGAGTTAAATCATCAACCATATCTTCAGCATATGAATTATCTACAATAAATTTCTATTATAATATATATATATTACATATTTTTTATATGTACAACTTGATAAGATATAGTTTACCAAATGTATTGAACCAATCTTTTTCGTCATTATCACATATCAGTTTTTCACTGGTTTGAAGATCTTGCTTCTTTTCTTGAATTGGACATGCATTTTGATTAACTTCGTTTCTTTTTGATTCATAATTGTCGGATTTTGTATGATTATTACAATCAGAAACTGCTGTTTTGGAGTCTGAAACTTTAAACTGCTCTTCCTTTTCCCATATTTCTCCAATTCGTTTAGATACTTCAGGACCTATAGTTGCTTTAATAGGTCTTTTTAACTGGAATTTACCCTTTTTTCCTTGATTTAAAGAATCGGTAGATTTTGTTTGAATGGGAGAATTACACGAATCAACAGTATGGTTTTTCTGTTCATTTGCTTGTGACTCATTCTTTCTCTCTAAAAATTTAGGAAATCCATCTACCGTCGGTGAAAATGTATCTTTTGGTTTCATAAAAGAAATAGAACTCGATTCTGAATCAACCAAATTAACAGTGGATATATTATAACTGCTGTTATCTGAAATACTTAAAATTGTTTGCCCACTTAAAGCTCCAACTGTTGTATCTAATGGTGGACTATTTTTATATTCACATAATTTATCATCAACAGGTTTTTGATTTTCATCAGTTTTTGCGTGCATTAGCCTTGTTTCAACTAATCGTATTTTTGCTTTAACATGTTGGTACAAAATTTTTAAATCCTGAAATGAACGTTTATTGAAATCCGGAAATTTTTCTAAAACAGGCAATGGTATTTGATCCAATGCAGTATAAAATTTATCAAGAATTTCTATTTGAAAATCTTTTAAATGCTTGTATCTATCTTCTAATTTTTGCTTTGTAACCTGTAAATAATATAATTAGTATATTAATTTGTCAATAATACATATGACTTATATATAGAACATAATATTTACAGGTACTGCAGACATTATTGGCTTCTTTCTTGAAGACTCTATCCAGGGATCCAATTGTTTCCCTAAGCCTAAAGGTTTCAAATTTAATTTGAAATCTGGACCTATCCATCTTTTTCTACGAAGTTGTGTAGGACTATGTTTAAAATTTGGACTACTATCTGAATCTGATATTATACACTTTTCATTTTTTATATCAGTAGAATTTTTCTTTGGAGTACTTGGAGTATCATTTCCAATTAATTGCTTTTCATCTGTTTCTGTTTTATAAACATTGTTGTTTTTAGGAGATTCTTGAGAAGATACATTGTCACATTTATATTCTTCATTTGTTGCTGGAGGGCTTTCATTTAACATTGATTCTTCATTACTGCTGTTAATCATTCTCTTCTTTCTATTTAAACTCAAAATTGGTTTTGTTTCTACATCGTCTTCGCTGTCTGATGATTGAATACATTTAATTTTTGATTTTTGTACATTTGTAGATACAGGTTTGTGTGTACCATTGAATGTTGTTTTCTCTTGACTGCCTGTTTTTCCAGCAGCATTAAAAGATTCAAGGAACATTGATTCATCAGAACTATCCTAAAATATAATAAACAAGATGTAACAGAGTATTTCTTTACGCATTCTTTTATATATAATGTAAAATGATCTTACAAGAGATATAATGGATGTTTTATGAACATTTGTTTCCGATTTTATTGTACTATGAGATTCAATATTATTACATGTCTCCTTATTTATTTGTGAATTTGTAGTTGATGATTTAGGAGTACTACAAAAATAAAGTAAGTCATTAACATTAAATGATGTCTTAAAAATATTTAATATTTCTAAGTCATGCATCTTATACCAATGCTATATAATATATTGTTATTCAAATGTTTTAAATATAAAAAATTTTTATACCTGGATTGCATTGCATGTTTATTTTTC
The DNA here is from genome assembly GCA_945859595.2 of Megachile willughbiella. Classification (NCBI taxonomy): domain Eukaryota; kingdom Metazoa; phylum Arthropoda; class Insecta; order Hymenoptera; family Megachilidae; genus Megachile; species Megachile willughbiella. The sequence continues at coordinate 5,981,696 of OX243797.1, read as the reverse complement.
ATTCGTTCCAGAAATCCTTTAAATGTTGGTTGTATATCATTCTGATTAAGAGGAATTTTTTTTGACATTGTTTTGAAATTTTGAGAATCATCAAAATTTCAATGTTGAATATACATAGAAGTTGCTTGATAAATGAAATTGATTCCACTGAATTATACACGTATATAATATTAATTATTAAGGACGAACATAATACACAATAATTACGAAAAATGATTAAATATTTATTATAAACACACATCAATTGAAACTAGAAGTGTTCTCAAAACACGGAATGGCATTGTTAATGTGATATAAATAAATATATTAGGAAGGTATAAAAATAACTTAAACGAAACACTAACTTGTCAAAAAAAGAAATACTTAAAAATATGTATTAAAAGAACCTTAGTTTCATTTATAGTATTTAATGTAATGTAATTTATTTTGATCACAGTGCACTATCAAATCTTTTACAGCACCTATATACAATATCATTCTTTACATTATAGGCGCCAGATCTCAATCCTGAATATTATTCAATATGAAAGTTGAGAAACCTAAATATATCAAATTCTCTATATTTAAAAAGTCAAAGGTAATTTGTAATATTTATTAAAATTATCTGCTGTTTACATCTGAAATATTATTTACATTTTATGTTTCGCGTTTATTAATTTATCTGTGTAAGCAATTATAATAGGGATGAGTATAATTCGTTCAACGGAAGATCATACTTATTTTGGGCACGTTTGCTCCATTTGTACGGTTGCAATTCTAATGTATACGTAGTGACCTTTTATTTTGGATTATACAACATTTTTAAGGTAAGCATGAGTAGTAGTAATCATACAGAGTGCATACAGAAATATGAGATTTGGATCTTTCAAAATTTTAGAGTTTAGACAGTTAATGGTAACTGAATGTGGCTTGCAAACCATTACTTCATCATGCTTGCTTTACTTCTTGTTCTTAAATGCGATATTTTTATCCACCATATATATGGCCGATAGCATGGAACACCAACTGGAGGGGAGCATATTGAAGTTAACCGAGATGCGCAAGTTGAGTCTTAAATGTATAATCAGTAAGACAACATTTTAATATTAAAGTTCTCGTATATAAAAATAGAAATAAAGAATCGGAGAGAGTCCCAGGTTTAGTGGTCGCGAGTGCGAGCAATTGGTGCTGCACCGCATGGTGAACTCTAGGAATGGTTTTATAGACCTATCATCATAGAAGATAAAATATTTGAAAATTGTGTCTATTAGTAATTTTGATTGCAATTCCTACTACTAATAGCGCTGTAATGCTGTACTAATCTCAATCGATACAGTAGAACTTGCATCAAAAATGGTAAGAGAGCTCTAGAGCTTCCGAATTGTGACATAAAAATGCATTGCGTGAGTGTTCTATTTTATAGCTCATCTGTGCCCATGCATTTCTGGAATTGCTCGGTGGGAAGTGAAAAAAAAATGGCGAAGGTTTACGTGTAAAGACGATCGTCAACACGGATGACAGCGTTGACAGAAACTAATGAAATTGGCTAACGTCAAACGTAAAGAACGTTATGTATGAAAAATGCTCCCTTTAGTTAGTACCGTCTCGGTACATTTCATGTGATTGCGTACAACGTTTTATACAAGTGTTTAATTGCGCGATAAAAACGAAAGAACAAACGGAGAACCATAAGATCCAGTGGTTGCGAAACGTCACGAATCACAACACGGAACGGGCCACTTTAAGGCAAGACGTTCCATCTCGTTCTTAAGGAATCTCCAATCACGTAAAAATAGTGATAATGCGAATGACCATGTATCACGGGATTCAGCAGTTGTTCGCTGTGGAATCGCGATGACCTGATTTAATCTTATCATTCTAAAAGTGTATTCTAATCTCGAATCGTGTATCGTGCAAGGTTATGTGCAGTTATGCGTCTGACATTTAGATCTTTTACGAATGTTCATCAAGGATCTTTTGATCGTGTTTGGAAATTAGTGTGACATAAAGTCACGATTAATTTTATGCCGTGTAAAGAGAGTGCAATTTATATTATTTAACGATGGCTTGCTACTCAAACTGTTTTTAAACGATCTTCGAATACCATTCGAAGTAAAATTGAAGTACAAACTGCTGAGAGTTGAGTGTAATGATAGTTTATATATATTTTATGTTAATAATTTTATGTTGTTTGTTCGAATTTGTAATTATTAAAATCTGAACTAATCTAAACTTTTGCCCGATTTTGCCCAAAATTGTCTTTTTAACTTTATTATGATATTTGGACAAAATTAAAATTTATTGTTCTTTATGGTTGTGTAATAACGTTTCTGATGTGTCATACTTACCTTGTAATATTAGCTCTTTACTTGGCAGAATGCCTAAAATGTGCTTGAAAATTTAAAACTGTGTGCTGTTGAAGGGAACATATAGAATAAGATTTGAAGACAAAATTTCAATGGTACAAACAAATAATTGATTGATATTTATGTTGAATTTATATATTACAGATATTAGAAATGAGTCAAGTAGAAATGGATCAGGAAACAGTGTATGGGACCCATGAGGACAGCCATGTGGTCATGTCAGAGAAAGTACAATCTATGGCTGGTAGTATTTATCAAGAATTTGAAAAGATGATAGCACGTTATGATGAGGATGTGGTGAAAGACCTAATGCCTCTCCTAGTCAATGTTCTAGAATGTCTAGACATATCTTATACCGAAAATCAAGAACGTGAAGTTGAATTAGAATTGTTAAGGGAAGATAATGAGCAACTTGTAACACAATATGAAAGGGAAAAGCAATTAAGAAAAGCATCTGATCAGGTAAAATGAAATATGATGTCCACTTTATTTGGAAGTATGTTTTGAAATTTGTAACAATTTTGAAGAAAGTAATATTTCCATTCCTTCTTTCATCAGAAATTGTTTGAGCTCGAAGATGTTGCAGAAGATGAAAGAAAAGAACTTCTGTCAAAGATTGATAGCTTGGAGTCGATAGTAAGGATGCTGGAACTGAAGACAAAAAATTCACATGATCACGGTACAAATGCCAATGGTTCTCTCAGACCATCCCTTCACAAAACATCCCGTTACAGTAGAGTAGAAAGTTTTTTTGTTTTATGTTTGCTTATATTTATGATATTATTTATATACAATTGATTAACTAAATTATATTCTGGGTTTAGATGTTTTGCATGCACTTTCACAACAAATTTTTTTTGCTATATATTTATTTATCATAGGGTACAATAAGGTGAATGACATACTTTTGTATTATATATATATTTCACTATTTAAGTTCAAAATATATTTAGTCATAGTTATGCATTATAATTAAATCATTATGTCAGATATGGAATGTCAGTTTTTGTATTTGTTTAGTTGTTCGTCTTGAAGAGAAAGAAGCAGAAATGAAACGCGAATATACTCGTCTGCATGAGAGGTATACAGAGTTGTTTAAAACCCACGTAGATTATATGGAAAGAACAAAGATGTTAGTTGGAAGTACAGAAAGATTAGAAAATGCAACTAGCGGTCGTGGTCCATCTCGTTTGCCATCCCTTGGTCTAGCTCACATGTCTCGAAGTTCTGGGCCATTGAGTTATGGTTTTCAGAGCTTAGAAGCTAGTATAAACACGGAAGATTTTCAAGAAGAAAGCCCACCAAATGCTGCTAATTTAAAAACAGAGATGTTGGATAATAGTAGTGAAGCTACTGTTGAAACATCCGATAAGAGTCAATTAACGGATAAACCAGTAAAAGCAAATAAAACAACGGCAATTTCTAGACGTACGTGTTTTGAATTATTGAATTTCAATAATGTTATGCAACGTATAATATTGATGTAATATGGAATACTGATTTCGATCATAGACGAAAGTCCCGAAACTGAAGCACCTCCATTGTTGGTTACACCAACATCACCAACTGTAGAAAAATTAGCTACTACTCCAGGTGGGAGGAGTAGAACGGAAAGAGAACAACGAAGTGGTAATACACTGTATCAGGAACTTAGTTTTCAAGATGCTGATGCATTGGGTGAAATGGATGAAGGAGCGGACATTACTGGTAATTCTTTATTTCACGTTTGATTTGAGACCAAAGTATAATATTTCATACATCATCCATAAACTTTCAGGTAGTTGGGTTCATCCTGGAGAATATGCATCATCAGGTATGTTTTATGAAATAATTACATATTGATACAAAATGTCATTTGTTTATTTGTTAATCCTTTGAGTTCTAACAAACTTTTTTTTTATATATAAAAAAAAGAGAATTTATGTTTTACTGTATCTATATTACGAAGCATCAAAGTACAGCTATTTTTTTTTTATTATTTTACAAACAGCATGTTACTTTTCTTGACTAACTCTGATAAAATTAATATGTCATAAATTTTTTGCATGCATGAACTTCAAAATTATTAACCATATTAATTACTATCAGGTAATTAATATTATCAATTTTGCAATAGTACATAGTTATATAGAAATTAGAACTCTAAGGGTTAATATTGGAATTAAAATTCAAATTATATTATATAAAATATTATGTACTAATGCATTTTTATGTTTTATCGTTTCCTTTCTTACCTGTGCTGGCTATAATCATGCCTTACCTGTATAATCGCATGATATAATAATACTCCATGCAGTTAATGACAACTTCTTCGGTAAGATATTTATTTTATTCGGTATTTATATTTAAACTTAGGAAACTATATTTTCGAAATTTCTTTATAACTTTGTTCTGAAGTTTCGAACGTATGTATAACCTTGCGAATATACTTAAAATAATTGTTTCTAATGTTTTGTTAGGAATGGGAAAGGAGGTTGAAAATCTCATTATGGAAAACAATGAGCTTCTAGCCACGAAGTGAGTGTTTTATGGTTCGTAATTGTACTTTTGCATTTGCAATGATATCTGCGTAACGTACTTAACTGTTTTTCAGAAATGCGCTTAACATTGTTAAAGATGATTTAATTATCAAAGTTGATGAACTAACAAGGTATGTTATATTTTATAACGGTTAAAAACAAAGAACCGGCAACCTGTTGTTCTCAAATTTACAATAATACGGTATTCATACGTAGTGCGTAATATATTGATAAGTAAATATATTGTATAGTGAACAAGAAATATTGCGTGAAGAAGTGCGAGGTTTACAACAAGTTAGAGAACGTTTACGGCAAAGAATCACAGCTCTTGAAGAAGAACTTAAGAAAGTTAAAGAAGAAGCTGAAGCAGCAGCAAAAGCAGCCAAGAGTGACGACGAAGAAGATGTACCATTAGCACAAAGAAAAAGATTTACTAGAGTAGAAATGGCTAGAGTGCTTATGGAGAGAAATCAATATAAAGAACGATTCATGGAACTTCAAGAAGCTGTTAGATGGACTGAAATGATAAGGGCCAGCAAAACTGATCCTTCTAGTATATCAGGGGGCAAAGGTTCGGTGTGGAAGTTGTTAGTATCATTTACATAAAATGAAACTATAGTATTGAGTCGAATAATAATTATTTCTTTTTGTTTTTAGTTTTAGTAGTCTTTTTACACCCGCGGATCGGGGAGCCTTGGTTCGCGGACCACACACATTACCTCATATTAGGTATAGTGCACCAACAAATCAAGTTGTCCCAGCATCATCTTGGGACACCATGCGTAGACGTACGTTGAAAGGTCGCCATGAGTTTCTCGACCAGGGAGACACCATGTGAGAAATCAATCAAATTCTATATACGCACTTAGATATTGTCAGTTTGACACTAAAGCCTGCCAAAATTTTTCTCTATTCTCTGCATAGAGATTTTTTCTTCATTGTCATGCTTTTTTTCAACAACGGACTCACGGTACTGTGATCGTTTCCACAACGAAAAGTTTTACAAAGATATAACCACGATACACGAGTTCTACACGCGAACTTCTTTTAATATTTTACCAAAGCTATTGCAACGGCAACAAAACGTTTTTTATCTCCGTGGGACAGAATTTTGATACGTTATAACTTTTTAGTAATATTTCTGAATCCAATCATGTTTCCAGATTAGAGGCCTCTTTGGTCAATTGGGATCCATAATCTTTTGTCGCGACTCTCAATTACTCTTGATCGCTCTTATAAAAATGTGAGTCATTTCTAAATAATTTGTTGCCTGAGCGATTTGTAAATGTGATGGTTTTTAACAAATTATTGTTGCAATCCTTTCTTATCTGCCAATTTTTCAATTAAAACAATAAAAATCGTAGGTGTACATTTCATGCGCAGTATTGTATGCGCTGATAGTCATTGAAATAAGATCATAGTCTATTGCACACAAATAAAAGATTACTTTTTTGACAATTTTTCTTTTACTAATATATCTGTCTTTATTCTTATTTCTTATATATACATATATATAAATAAAGCTGTAAATGACTGTATTGAACTGAATCGTTGCATATATATTTATGATATAAATCAATTTACTATTTACGATAATGATTTACACGTTTGAATTAATTCAACAAAGTAAATTATTCTGTTACGTTTTAAAGTCATGCTTGAAAAGCAATAGTTTTGTAAATGAACGTTTGTACATTTTTGAAGAAAAAAACACCAAATATGATCACTACTGATCAGTAAATAAATGACGTTTTGACTATGTTATAATCTTGGCTTTTATTTCACTCTTGCTCTACGCTTTAATTTTTCGTTCGGGTTCATCCTTGCCTCTTCTTCATGGCGTTGTCAAGAAATACCTGGTTTTTCTGGTTTTCGGTGGGGTGCTTATTGGCCAGCAGGTAATTCTGTTCTGCTGTATGTCTAACATTTCGCTTTTAAACGTGGATATAAAATTCGTTGTGCGAGTAATAACGAAGCCGACAGTTAGATATGACCGAAAGAGAACAGTCAGATTAAGTCTTCGTTTGAATTCAAGACAAAGTGTGTCCAGTGGTCAAGAAAATCTTCGTAGGAATATACGGTTGAACAGGCAACAGTATTCAGTAAATCTACTAACTTTTATAACTAAAAAACATCTAGTCTCATGGCGCGTGCTTTTAAAATATGCAATAATTTGCGTTTTATACATTTTTACAGATCATCTGAAAAACTTGTTGCCAGACGAGCAAATGAACGTAGAGAACAATATCGTCAAGTTCGGGCGCATGTTAGAAAAGAAGATGGCAGATTACAAGCTTACGGTTGGAGTTTACCAGGCAAACCAAGTGCTCCTGTTAGACAACCCGTTCCCGTGCCAGTCTACTGTAGGCCTTTACAGGAGTCAGAACCTGGCATGAAGGTACATGTAATTTGTCTTTAAGACTCCACTATAATACTCCACTGTGTATACAGATTTTTATACATAGATTGCTACAATTCCATTTTTTTTATGCAGATATGGTGTGGTGCTGGTGTAAATTTAAGCGGTGGTAAAACAAGAGACGGTGGTTGTATGATTGGTGGTAGCGTGTTCTACGCAGCTGAAGCTCAAGAAGTAAGTACCAATTCAAAAGCTGATGCCGAAGATGCTATTGAACATTTGGATAAGGAGATTCAGGAAAATGAAAATCAGAGGGTAGAAGCGGAACAATTAGAACAACAACTTAGCTCATTGGTTTGGATCTGCACTTCAACTCAGAAGATGTCGAAAGTTACTGTGATAGATGCTAATAATCCAGCCGATATTTTGGAAGTCTTTAACGTTTGTCAAGGACATTTACTTTGCATCGCAAGTGTACCTGGAGCCAAAGAAAGTGATTATGTTCAAGCAGTGAATGAAGAACCGGCCCGAACTACTAACGGAGTGAATGACAATGAGGGTCACGAAGAGACGGTATCGGTCGATCAGAACAATCAGAAGAATAAGCAAGAAACCCAATCGGAAAAGAGTAAAACTGAATCCGACAGTATGTCAGAGGAGCAGAACAACGAAAATACCGAGAAGTCGGAGGATACTAATCAGAACGTTACTACCGAGCCACAAAGTTTAGAAAGTGTAGATAGTGAGACCATGAATTTAGGAAAAGTACACTTCGTAAAAGTTAATGTAGAAGCACCACCGTCACGATTGAATGAAAAAGAAGAAGCGACCGAAGAAAAACAGCCTGAAGCAATTGAAGAAGGTACACCTATAGAAAAGATGTCTTCGATACAACCGACAATGTGGCTTGGAGCTCAGAATGGTGCGGTATTTGTTCATTCCGCTGTTGCTAAGTGGTCAGTTTGCTTGCATTCGGTTAAATTGAAAGATGCTGCACTGGCGATCGTGTATGTACTTTTAATTACACACCAATTTAATTGAAGTTCACAGTGTAGTCTCGTTATATGGCTCTGCAATGGTCTGCAGAAATGAGCCAGTGGTATAGCTCTAACTTTGTAATTCTCGAAACCATATAGCAAGACTCCGCTGTAAATTAACTGGACGGTAACTTAATATGCAACATAAACGTTGGTTATTTATTTTAGACACGTACAAGGTCGAGTTCTTGTCGCTCTCGCCGATGGAACTGTTGCATTATTTCGAAGAGGTGCAGACGGACAATGGGATTTATCTCAATACCACGTAATTACCTTGGGTAGTCCACAACATTCAATCCGGTGCATGACTGCTGTTAGCGGTAGAACTGTATGGTGCGGATATAGAAATAAAATTCATGTAATAGATCCAGTTTTAATGACGGTCGAGGTACGTATATTTGTTTACAGTTATTTCTTTTTAATAGAAAATTTTACATGTAAAATAAACTTTTAGTGTACCGTAGATGCCCATCCACGTCGAGAATCACAAGTGAGGCAATTAGCTTGGTTGGGCGAAGGAGTATGGGTCAGTATTAGATTAGACTCAACGCTTAGACTGTACCATGCTCATACTTACCAACATCTTCAAGACGTCGATATTGAGCCTTACGTTAGCAAAATGCTCGGGACTGGAAAACTTGGTTTTTCTTTCGTAAGAATTACCGCCTTACTCATTTCATCGAATAGGTTATGGATTGGAACAGGAAACGGAGTAATAATTTCAGTTCCTCTGGCTGAAGGTAATTTAGCGTTAAATAACAAAATATTTTATCTAACATAATAAACATTTGTTCATACTTAAAATACGTATGTATTTCAGGTGCTGGAAATTCAATGGCAGTGTCCAGAGTTCAAGCAACAAGCGGGAAAACTGAAGCACCAGGAGTTGGTGTTAGAATTTTTGCATCAGATCGTGGTGTTACACTCGGAAGTTTTATACCTTACTGTAGCATGGCTCATGCTCAACTTAGTTTTCATGGACATAGAGATGCGGTGAAGATGTTCGTTGCAGTGCCTGGTACGTCTATTCATATCATTTTATTTACTTCCGTAAAATGATTTACAAGAATGGCATTTATAATTTTTTTTAAACGACTGTTATAGGTCATGGTGGCCAAAGTGCGGTATCCGATTCTTCCCAACCAGCCATGCTTGTTCTATCTGGAGGCGAAGGGTATATAGATTTTAGAGTTGGTAAGTAATTATATTCATGAATTCCTTTACAGCAGACAGTTAATCATTTACAAATTTAACATTCCTAATAGCATGGTATCGATAATATTGTGTATCATTAAACTTCCTAACATACATATATATCAAGTATGATCAAGTGTGTCTCTGTAAACAGGTACATTGATCGCATTATCAAATAATCTTTCGTACCACATTTTTAAATAGCCGTTCCTTTATGATTGAATGGGGTGAAAAAATAATGATGTTAAGTAAATGCGGTTCATGAGATCTCTATGTGATCATGCTTGGTATATACTATTAATAAAAATTAAACCACTATCAAATATAGCTTTACCTGATTGAAACACTTCCAGCAGATGAGGCAGAAGACGAGAGTGACGTGGCCACTCATCTGATTGTATGGCAGTTGGTCAGGTATGCCCCCAGAGAGAAATGAAAAGAGGTCGATGGGTCTTTATGTTTTTTTACATACAACTGTTTGTACGTTTTCGTGAATCAGTTTATGTTATTGGTTTATGAAATTACTTATACTAACTACTGAGACTTATACTCTGCGCACGGTGTAATGAAATTCTGAACTAACAAATTCGCAAGTAGTTAGACACGTTCCTAACCTCGACATTACAAAATTTTTCTGTCGAAAATGCCATACTGTATACATCCACGTATACATTCAAATATTCTCATGAAATTCATTAATTATCAAGCTGAACGTTCGTGAAATTCGATGCGAGACTATTTGCTTCTGTACAGCACAAAATCATTTTCATAATTTCTATTAATACAAGAACTGTTTTGCACTTTTGTTTCTCAAGCTCAACTACATACGATATAATTGTTCCGCTTCTTTCGTTCCTCTGGGGGTCGGGCATTTCCAGCTGACATGCATTTTATTGTACACTTGGGTGCAATGTACGCTTCCTTCAATTAAAAATAAGTGCAGGCGTGAAAGTTCTTAAGGAAGCCTATGGTGTACCCGAATGTACAAAGAACGATTGACAGTCGCACTTTCTTATTTATTCTTATCATGAATCATCGTTCAGGAAATTTGTGCTGCATAGCTGATTGCTGTTTTCTCAGGTGATGGCGAAGATACGGAAGAAAGTATGGAACATTCTAACAGTGCCGTGTCAGCGAACGCCGAAGAGCACGGAGAACAAAGTCATTTGATCGTGTGGCAGGTGCAATGTCCTTTACCAGCGCCAATGAATGGCTAGCCCAGACATTTTGGAAACGCGCTGATCCCGGTGTATGGTCCAGCTTAAATTTTCCCTACACGTGAACCAGAGGTTTAGCGTGGTTTCCATTCAGTGTTGTCGAGGCACCGATAAAATCACCAATTCTTAGCCTCTGGTCAAACGAATGCTCTTATCTATTTAATTATACGTATAATAAAAATTGTAGCGCGGTACGCTAACGATTCTACGAATCATGTAACAGCGACGGAGGAAACGTTGTAATGACTTTTAACCATTTTACGGATCGTTTTTGGTATTTCTTTGTGGATCGGTCAAAACATTTTGCCAAATGTAACTAATTTGTTAGGTGCTCGGTGCTCATTGGGGAATTTTTTTAACCAAAAGACGTAACTAGAATCTCTTAACTCGATGCTTATAATCTTAGCTTGAAACTTCTAAAACGGTTCTTCAAGGTACTCTATGCTAACGTATTAATTTTCTTTGAAGATTATGCATGTCTTCGCGCGTCCAATGACTCGAAAAACGAGAAAGTTCGTTTTGATGTTAGGTACCGTAATTTCGTACGCGAAACAGCTTTTTATTTGAGGGTCAACAAGAGTGGCAGAACAAGTCAGAAATTCGTTTTGTCTCGTCTGTATTATTCTGTAGGGGTAGACAAGGGCAACAGATAAGGTAACATGTACAGGTATCTTAAAATTGGACATTTGTGTCAACATGGTTGCTGTATCTGTCGCTTCTCTACAAAACAATGCATGAGAGACAAAGATTGCCAATTCTTGTTCGGAGTTTCTCATATGAGGTCTCCAATATCACTTGGGCCCGTACTGTCACTGTTGACTCTTAAACGTCCTGGAGTTGATCAAGCAACACTCAAGAAAATAGTGTTGTATTTCCGCCAATCATTGTGATAATCGATGCAGATGCGAGACAATGAGTTTTCGATGCTGCCGTGACATTTGCTACCTAGTTGCAGTAAGATCAAGATTACCGTCAGTGATACAGGAACTTTTGTACATGTTCATTTGCAGGGTGCAACCAAGTCGGGTAGTGATTAGGAATAATTTATTGTACATTGTTTGTTTAGAGAATATATTTATGTTTTACAAATATAAGTGATTTGATTCGCGTAACAAAAATTAAGTGTATACATATATATACATATATATATATACGGAGTGTAATATATTATTTTATATGTTCTGCTATGTCTTTGGCGTGCGGTTTTATCGCATCTGCTTTATCCAGAATCATGTTGTAGAACAGTGATGGACAAATGTGTTCAAGAGGGTGTGGGTACAAATGGACAAGTAACGTGTACTCACGGGCACTGATGGCGAATTAGCTCTTAAATTTTTAAAACTTCTGAATTCTCAAATTTCCAAATGTACAAATTTCTGAGTTCTCAGAACCCTCAAGTTTCTAATGTTCCCAATTCTTCGACCCCTAAATTTCAGAACTTCTTTAAGTTTTCAAATTAAAAAAATTTGTAAATTATGTAATATTCAACAGCTCGTCACTGTTGTGCCCGTGAGCACTTTACAGACATCTGGCCATCATTGTTATAGATCATTGAACTTATGTACATAACCGTAAGATGTTTATAGCTCGTTGCGTAGATTTTTAACTTATGTTTCCGTCGACGAAGTAGAAAAGATTCTGATCATGGCACATACAAACACACACGAAGTACGTTCAATCTATCGTCGATCACTGTGAACTTCATTTTTACCGCCAACAATCTCTTCCCATTAATATTTACCAAAGATGAGGTACGACTTCTTGTACACTTTGTACGATCTCTAGCAAGAATGGTTTCGCATCGCGCGTTTTTAGGCCGATATATAGCGACCCGACAAATCTAGAGCAACAACAATAGCAACAATCTTCTGCAATCGAGCACATTGAATAAAAGTCGCTGTCATTCGGGCTTGTGTGATTTCTGTAAATTCCTATGTTAAGTAACGAACGGTGAAATTCAGGATGTGTACGTATGTACGATGTATAAGAGCTGCACATTTATTGTGTGCGGGCTCGCTTTTGGTGTCGAGCTCGGAACTGTACCTGGCTCAGATGAAGCTGCAATGGCGTTAATAAAGAAACTTGCGAAACAGGATCACTCTATTTACTTTCTATTCTTCTTAACGATAATTATGGAAGTTCTGAACTCGATTAGGGTGGTTCTTGTAACATGTACTTAGTCACATTAGCGATATAATGTGTGGTAATATAGCGTGCGGTCAAGCTAGCGAGCTTCAAATTTCCCAATTTCAAAACTTGAAAATTTCTAAACTCTTGAATTTGAGAATTTATAAATTTTTAGGTTCCTAAAGTTGACAACAAAAATTTCTAAATTCCTAACGTGAAAAACTTGCAAATATTTTTATTCCTAGATTTGAAAATTACGATATCAAAGTTGGTATCGGCTAATCTATATATTTTATGAACAACTTGAAACTGTATGTATGTGAAGTGCACTAATGATCTCGTTAATTTTGATCGTACTGTAACGGTTGTGAAAAGTAGATAGTGTGTTTATAATTGCTTCACAGAAAATGAAATCTAGATCCAGATATTTGGATTACAGGTACGTGGAGAGAATTGTCTATAAATAACGTGTTACGCTCATCTAAATGTTGTGATATCATGCGTAACACTGTATTTCTGATGACATAATTCTGTCAGTATAATCAAATCGATCAAAAATAACTTATTAGATCTTTCCATATACTTAAATAAATTAATCAAATCCAATATCAATAAATTTGGTACTCGATGTCAATAAATATACGATGAAATTTTTATTTCAACTTTCTGATCAACTCTTTTAAATAATTCGAGTGGTTTAATGAGATAAGCGCCGGGTAAATGAAGCATTCGTCTTGAGCAAACTCAGAAGGTAACATTTTCAAGTTTATAAGTTTAGAAATTTTCAAATTCTGAAACGCAGGGATTTTTAAATTGCCAAATTTGTAAACTTTGAATCACTACATGCCAAAATCACGTTCTACATTACCAACAGCTTCAGCCCCGTCCGTATAACGAGAATTTATTGTACTCGTCTATCACTGATTTAACGCAGCTTCGAAAGTAATGTCAATTTTTGTCCCGGGCCTCACAAACACTAGCGATGATTCCGTTCGTACGAATTAGTCTGATACGACTTTCAATAACGAATGTTAACAATAAATTGATATTTAATTAAATTAATTTAATCATCGATGCGGTTTTGATATCGAAAGATCATTCATTGTAATTCACCCTTAATTACACATGTTATAATTCCCAGTCATAACATGTAGCTTTTTTACATCAGCTTCGAACCAATATCAATTAAAAATTTTATACACTTTTCATATTTTCATTTTGTACGATATTGTCACTAAAGCTTTAGATCCACAAAAAGTTTTAATTCGGCTACGTGAAACAAAAAATAGTTGAATATTCTTTACGGTTGGTCTCTGTTCGAAGCCAAGGCTCGATTTCTTATTAGTAACAAATCGTTTCTTTGTTTCCTTCCAAGTAGTTTGCATTCGCGTGACTCATTCATTTTAATTTTATGCAACTTCCGTTAGCATAGGATTTCACGAATATTTCATTTCATAATGTTCTATTATCACCAGAAATTGAAAATATATTAGTCATTATAACAAAAAGTGCAATTATTCCATTATCAAAATCATTTCACCACTTGAAATAAAAGTTGCGTATATCTCTGAAATAAAAAGTGGACGATTAACATGTATGGGTCGAATTACTCAGACCATTAACCTTTGTGACACTCAGATTATTGATGTCGATGAATTTTGATTTGGAGGAAAGTGGGAATTTGAAGATTTGGTAATTTGGTGGTTTGGGGGTGTAGTAATTTGGGGATTCGGGGATTTGAAAATTTAGGAATTTGAAGCCTTAGAAATTTGGAAATTGGGAATCCGGGAATTAGGAATTGGGGATTTTGGAATTGGGGAATTTGGAATCGGGGAATTTGGAATTGGGGAATTTGGGAATTGGGGAATTTGGAATTGGGGAATTTGGGAAATGGGGAATTTGGGAACTGGGAAATTTGGAATTGGGGAATTTGAGAACTGGGGAATTTGGGAACTGGGAAATATGGAATTGGGGAATTTGGGAATTGGGGAATTTAGGAATTGGGGAATTGGGAATTGGGGAATTTGAGAACTGGGGAATTTGGGAACTGGGAAATATGGAATTGGGGAATTTGGGAATTGGGGAATTTAGGAATTGGGAAATTTGGAATTGGGGAATTGGGAATTGGGGAATTTGAGAACTGGGGAATTTGGGAACTGGGAAATATGGAATTGGGGAAATTTGGAATTGGGGAATTTGGGAATTGGGGAAATTGGAATTGGGGAATTTAGGAACTGGGGAATTCGGGAATTGGGAAATTTGGGAACTGGGAAATTTGGAATTGCGGATTTTGGAATTGGGAAATTTGGGAATTGAGGAATTTAGAAACTTGAAAATTTGGGAATTTATGGATTTTGGGGATTTATGTATTTGGAAACTCATAAATTTAGAAACTTGAGAATTGAAGACTTGGGAATTCCTAAATTCGGGTTTTCGGAAATTAAAAGATTTGGGGACACAGAAATTTGGAAATCTGAAAATCTGTGCATTAGAGACTTGAAAATTTAAGAATTTAAAAATCTAGAAATTCGAACCTATAACTCGATTCTCTCATGATTTGGGAATTCACAAATTCGTTGATCTAAAGAACTTTGCAACCTAAGATATTTTCAAAAGTACCGAATTTAAATGCATAGAAAGTACAGAAGAAAGAAAGTATTTCCAAAGTATAGAATCGCAAGCAATTTGAACAAAAAAAAAATCAAAGTAAAGCAGTTCGATAGACATTGCGCTATTAAGGCTTAGTCATCTTGCATAGCGTGTTAACAAGAGCAATTATGCCGTTTGGCTGCACGCTAGGTAATTATTCGGTAATTGAATTCGTACATCTTAAAATTTTTTTTTACACTCGTGAACTCTGTGCATGAAGTGTGCAAAGAAATCTGGTTAAATCTAACTTGCAGAATACGGGTTTTAGTTTTTTTTTCTATCGCAACTGATATTTTCACTTGCTTTACGTAACGACGTTCTGTTAGTTTTTTCATCGAACTTTAGGTAACATCAAAATTGCAGTAATTCTGGATTTCTTCACCTAAGACGAAACCATTTCGTCATGGTACATTATCACTCAACTCAAAAATCCATTTGCTACTGCAAAATTAAGGATTTCATCCAGTTTCACTGTTTTATACATTCCTTTATATTCCAAAGTACTTTATAGCGAGTCTTGTGATGCACTGAAAATATTTATTTTTATTAGATTGACGAGGTATTTAATCCACTACTGAATTGTTAAAAAACATTGTACGATATGATAAGAGTTATTTATATTTGAAATCTCAGATACACTATAAAAATTGCAAACCTGTTTGCTTTCCTACGAAGAATTTCAAAACTGCAGTTTATCACATTGAATAAAGTCTCTAATATAAGATAATGTCATTTCCTGCTTATGTGATGTTTTTCTGAAAAACATTGATACAAGCATTGCTATGATAATGACAGAGGACTTAATTGGCTTATTAAGAGTAAAAATTGATACACAAATCGGAAACATACTTAAAAGTATACTACACATTTCAACATTTTCAGTTCTCCAAATATTCCAATTTAAAATTTGTTAATTTCTAAATTTTGCATGTTCAAAGTTTTCAGTTTGAAAATTCCACAATTTCAACATTTACTGTCAAAAAATTCTGAAGTTCCAAAATTTTCATACCCTTAAATTCTCAAATTCTCAAATTTCCAAGTGGTTACCCCCAAATTCTTAAATTTCTAATTACCTAAAACCCACAACTTCTCAAATTTCCATATACCTAAATACCTAAACTTCTAAACTCCCAAATTCTCAAATTTCCAAATTCCTAAATCTCCTTACTCCCAAGTTTCCAAATTCCTAAACTGCTAAATACCTAGAGCCCCAAAATTCTCAAATCCCAAATCCCTATATCCCAAAATTCTCAACTTCCAAATCCCTATATCCCCAAATTCTCAAATTCCAAATTCCTAAACCCCCAAATTCTCAAATTTCCAAATTCCTAAATCCTCAAACTCTCAAGTTCCCAAATTCCTAAACTGCTAAATACCTAGATCCCCAAATTCTCAAATCCCAAATCCCTATATCCCAAAATTCTCAACTTCCAAATCCCTATATCCCAAAATTCTCAAATTTCAAATCCCTATATCCCAAAATTCTCAAATTCCAAATTCCTAAACCCCCAAATTCTCAAATTCCCAAATTCCTAAATCCCCAAACTCCCAAGTTCCCATATTCCTAAACTGCTAAATCCGCAAATTCTCAAATTCCAAATCCCTAAACCCCAAAATCTAAAATTCCCACATTCCAATCGTAAATTTCAAAATAGTCCGACTGATGTTTCCCCTGAATCGCCACCCCTAATAGCGAACCCGTTCGAAACAACGGCCAAAACAAAGCCAATTATCTTTCCGCTGCGCATATGACTAGTGTTCTTTGTCCAGAACACTTTGCCCATTCCATATCTGCAAAGTTCTCGATCTTTTTTCAGTTTCCTGCTTTCCTAATGCCCGTTGCAAAAGGAAAGAGACCTGTGATTGTGTTCGAGCGGGCAGATACACACAGATTCAACTCGAAGGCGGGAAACGATCGTCGCCGAAGAATGCCGAAGCGGTGTTCGGGCCTTATTCGAGTAGTCCGTGCGGTCGCGTGGGGCCGAGAACCGATACGTAACGCCGCTCCGTTGCGTGTTTTTCACTCATCGGTCAATCGACATGATAAAAGTCCGTTGTTATTGCAACTGACCAGTTGCTATTCAGAACCCGGTCCACAGTCAAGTGCGCTCCTCACCAGAAAACTTATTCTCACACTGGCTTTCCATCGACTGTCGCTTAAAAGGTACTGCTGCAAACGGGACTCCACTAGCGAAGACGACATGTCCGAAATGAAGAGAGAACCCGCTGCTCAACAGCTGACAAATTACAAGAAAAACGCAAGGGTATGTATTATCAACATCCGTTGCATCTTTTTATCGATATCACTTGCCTACAGTATATATTTATCGCTTCGTGTTGTTTCACATCGAAGATGTAAAGACGCGTTCAAACGAAAAATTCTATCGATATAGATCGACCGGTCGATCGGTACAATAGGCGTTGATCGATATGACAGATCGCTATGTTTGTTTTCGATTTCGAATACTGATGATGGATGTTGTTTTTCTGAAAATGTAAATCGTATAACGGGAAATTGATTAGTATTTACGATAGATAAATCAATGTTGCGCGTTTAGGTTTCATAACGTTAGTGAAAGAGGCTCGCGATAATGATAGTGCGGTTCATGAATATGTAGTAACCGGTTCAAGGGTTATTTTTTGTTTTTTAACGAAGTACAATTTATGAAAAGTAATCTACTTACAACAGTCGATGCAGAAAGTATTCGTGCATCTTTTCGAATAAATTTCTAAATTTTTCTAAATTTACTAAACAAATTTTCCTGAATTTTCGTTACAAGCTCGGATAAGATAGTTGTAACAAATGACTCAACAAAGTTCAAGTTAGTGCGCTTTAAAAAATGTTAATCTGTTTAAAAAGGTGTACGTGTACATTTTTCATTGACTGTACTTCATTGTCACTACAATGTCTACTTACTATTGATTACTACATGCAAATACAGGTGTTAGTAATGAAATAATCAATAATTGGTACACATAGTTACGATTGTATGTACTGTAGTACACTTCCACGATGTTATAAGTATTTTAAATTATTTGTCATTAAATGCGAAACCGTTTAAACAATAATAGAATACCAAGAACTGTTATACGCCGTTGTGAACGACGTGTTCTTATATTTAAAATCGTGCTATATTTAGCACCGCTATACAGCGCACTTCGTCAAATATTACCATATCATGTTTTGCCACCTATCGAGAGTCTTTTAAGAAAATACTTCGAAAGTTCATGAATTTACCGAACAATAAATCAAGTACTATTTGTGTGATAAACATTGTCAAAGTAAAATGAAGCGAAAGTATTTCTACGTCCTTGGATATGGTAATTCGTACATTATTGAGTAAAAGAAGGACAGGAATCAAAGACATCGGTTTAGTCGACGAACAATGTTTTATTCATCGAGTTATCGCCCTGGCCGGTTTGAAAGCACGGCGTAATTATTACTTTTCCGGGACTTCTGTCACATATGTCTTAAAATGCGCCGGTTTAACGAGGCAAAGGGCAAACAGAGAATTGGCGAACAAAAAAGCGACTGTAGTTGCTGTTGCGACGAAATTCTAATAAAATGATTGATTTTGTCATGAAGATGTTATATGTACGTCTGTGATATGCAGTTGTTCCTTCTTCATTTCTAGATACCTAGAAACCTAGATCTCGAGGTAGCTAGATTCCTAGATACCTAGAAGCCCAGATACGTAGGTACCTAGATACCTAGAAACCCAGATACGTAGGTACCTAGATACCTAGAAACCCAGATACGTAGATACCTAGATACCTAGATACTTGGATACCTAGATCCTTAGATACATGGGTACCTAAGTACCTAGAGACCTATACCCCAAGGTACCTAGATCCAAAGATATTTAGATCCCAAGATACCTAGATCCAAAGATACCTAGGTCTCTAGATACCTAGATTCCATGATATCTAGATCCCAAGTTACCTAGAGCCTAAGGTACCTACATCCAAAGACACCTAGATCCAGAGATATCTACATCTCAAGATACCTAGAACCAAAGATACCTAGCTTCCAAGATACCTAGATCCAAAGACACCTAGATCCAGAGATATCTAGATCTCAAGATGCCTAGATCCAAAGATATCTAGATCCCAAGTAACCTAGATCCCAAGATACCTAGATCCAAAGATACCTAGGTCTCTAGATACCTAGATTCCATGATATCTAGATCCCAAGTTACCTAGATCCTAAGGTACCTACATCCAAAGACACCTAGATCCAGAGATATCTACATCTCAAGATACCTAGAACCAAAGATACCTAGCTTCCAAGATACCTAGATCCAAAGACACCTAGATCCAGAGATATCTAGATCTCAAGATGCCTAGATCCAAAGACACCTAGATCCAAAGATACCTAGCTCCCAAGATACCTACATCCAAAGATTCTCAGATCCAGAGATACCTAGATCCTTAGTTACGTAGATCCCAACATACTTACATCCAAAGACACCTAGATCCGAAGATACCTAAATCCCAAGGTAGCTAGATCCAAAGTTACCTAGATCCCAAGATATCTAGATTCGAAGTTAGCTAGATCCCAAGATACCTACGTCCCAAAACACCTAGATATCTAGATCTCTATATTTCTGTATTTCTATATCTTTGCATCCCTAAATTCGTACATCAATAGACTCCTAATTGCTCATATATGCTTCTATATTCCCATATGTCTCTACCTTTGCATCTCTAATGTTCAATATGACTCGTGTTCTATATTCCCACATGTTTTTACCTTTGTATCTCTAAATTCCTACATCGATAGACTCCCAATTTCCCATATATCCAGGCTTCTATATCCCTATATGTTTCTACCTTTGCATCTCTAATTATCAATATCGTTAGGGTTCTATATTCCCACATGTTTCTACCTTTGCATCTTTAATTTTCTATATCCCTAGATTCCTATATTTTTGCATCTCTAAATTCTTACATCAATAGGCTCCCAATTGCTCATATACTTATGCTTCTATATTCCCACATGTTTCTACCTTTGCATCTCTAATTATCAATATCGTTAGGGTTCTATATTCTCACATGTTTCTACCTTTGCATCTCTAATTTTCTATATCCCTAGATTTCTATATTTTTGCATCTCTAAATTCTTACATCAATAGGCTCCCAATTGCTCATATACTTATGCTTCTGTATTCCCACGTGTTTCTACCTTTGCATCTCTAATTTTCAATATCCCTCATCTTCTATATTCGCATATGTTTATATCTTCGCATCTCCAATTTTCAATATCATCTGATTTCGACGTGTCTAAATTTCAATGGCTGTGGTATATTTACGTTAGCTTAAGTACCGAACATTGTTTTCCTGTTCGCGCTGATTACGATAACGATACGCTACGGTAGATAGTGAAATTAATCAGAATTTTTTGTAGATAGCATTATGGAATGGATCGTGGGATGGGAAACGAGATGACCTTATGTCAATGATCACAAGTACAAGACTCGTCGAGTTGGTTCAGGGAATTCGAAATTCTGAATTATAGTACGCGCATCGATAACTTTAGCCTATTTTAAAAATACTTGGTGATCGGTCGTACGATCATTAGCTACCTTACACGTTTGAAGTGGTCGCTAATGAATGAACGTAAATTTCCATGAGTAAACGAGTTGCAAGGAAATCATGATTGCAAGTAAACATCATCGCTTTGAAAACGGACCCGTAATTTCGCAATGGATAATTTCACGATGAGAAGTATTTGATCGCATTACGTAACGATCTTCTGTATCTTGTAAATTTTCTTTCTGCAAGTTAAACGACCAGATAAACCTCCGTAATTCAGAAGCGCCGTGTATTTTCAATTATTATTTATTGCCAATTGGTTGTATGTGTATTTATAACGCGCTAACGGCGGTATTAGTACAATCGCAACTCTGAGCCATTTTGCGCAATTCTGTTTCTATGAATGAATGATACGATTTCAGGAAATATTCTAGGAAACTATTCTGTCATTGCGTTCGGTTGTTGGAACATCTAATTTTATTAGTTTGATGGAGTCCCGGGAAAATTAACTTTTGACAAATTTAAAGTTCAAACTTAACTTTGAATAAATATTTTCAGTTTTTGAAATTTTCTGTAGAGTTAAATATTACTCTTCTAAATTTTACTTTTATTTCTCTGGATATTATTTTTTTAGTATGGCAAATTTTTCGTTTAGAAATTTTAATGATGGACATTTATGAAATTTGTTTTGAATTTTGTGTGAGATGTTACTTTTGTAATGTAAGAGCCTTTCCAATTTTAGAAATCTTCTGACGAGTTAAATATTACTCTTCCAAATTTTATATTTATTTTTCTGCATATTATTTTTTTATCGATGGAGGTTATTGAAATTTATTTTCTTTTTCTTAATTTTGTATAAGAAGTTATTTTTGTAATGTAAGAAGCTTTCATTTTATAATTTTTTATAAGAAGATGTTATTTTTGTAACATGAAAAGCCTTTTATTTTCTTGACTTTTGTATAAGAAGATGTTATTTTTGTAATGTAAGAATCCTATCAATGTTGCATTTTTATCGCTGCACTATTGCATACGCTGGATTCGATCAAAGAGAAATGAACTTTGAATATCGTGATCTATCCACGTGTGTATAAGCACATGTCACAGTGAAACAACTAATCGCTGTGAAGAAGCAATTTCAGCCGCCACTTATGTAATTGATAACCGAAGTTTATTCGATGATAGTGGCAGCGAAATACTGAAAAAAGTAAACAGCAGAGCAATCGCGAACAAATTGAAAGTTCGCATTCCACATGAAATGTGAGTACGAAAAAGTTGAAAAATGTAATTCAACTGCAATTTAACGAGAGATGAAAACACTTATGCGTGTAATGTTTTTACGAGAAGTAGGTTAATGAGCAGGAAAAAATTGTTATGTAACATTTTACGTGCAAGATTTGAAATTACATTTTTTGTTTCGCGCTTTACAATAGGAGAAATAGTGGTGGATCAATAATTGCGTGATTCAGACGTATCTACGAATCAGCTTTTCTTCTGCAATCTATGTGCAAGCTATACGTGAAAATGATGTAATAAATATATCATATTATCAGAATCAATGGGGACATTTATTCTAGGTGTGGAGTTAGATTTGGAGTGAATTTGGGTTAGAGTTGTATTTAGATTCAGGTTAGATTTATATTAAATGGGTTTGGATTCCAGTTAACTTAAATCAGGGTTCTTGGATTAAAGGTTCAGATTTCGATTGCATTTAAATTAAATTTGTTACAAAACGGGTTAGGATTACTGCTGAATCTGGGTTAAATTTGGATTTAGATTAGATTTGTATTAGATTATAATAAAAGACCCAACGAAGACTATAATAATGGATTGTATCAATCAAATTTAGATTAATATTGAATTATTGATATAACAATAAATTTTCCAATAAGTTTAAGTAAAATTTGGTTAATGTATTATAATATTAGCGTGAAAAACATTCGTCCCCAGACCTCTTCAGCAGTGGATGACAATAATCATTTCCTTCTTAATGTCCATTAACCATTAATCAAATTTGTGCATGAATTAATAGGACTTTCCCATTTATCGAATTTGCAAATGAATTAATAGGGATTTCCCATTCACCGTCTATTTTCCTGCGACAAATACTATTGTTTGATTTGATAAGATTTCTATTCCTCCAACCTCTGAGTGCCACATCAAATCATCCAATATACGTTCAATTACATCAGTATCGTTTCCAATTAATTAATCCTATATTTTTAACAAATGAAATGTCTCACTGACAACGATATGTAACATTTTATTTTATGCTTTTAAAAAACTTTTTTAAAATTTTATTTCATGCTATAATGTTGGACCCAGAACATGTAATCTGACGCGAATGTTATTTAAAATGAACGAATACACCGATCTTGGAATCAAGAATGTTAATCATTCACATTAACTTAATGTAATGGTACCGAGAATGTTCATTAGCTACCTTACACGTAATATCTCCCTGTTATTGGGAAATATTTCATGTGCGACGTTCATGAGTCCTCCCAGACGTTCAACTCCAATTTTATCAAGAAAACTACGCTGTTTAAATCCAAATAAAAATCATAATCACAATGCCTATCTAAAATTACTATACAAGTCTGAATTAAAATACTGACACAACTGTTAAGGATTTGAAAAAGTATCTGTGCAACGATTAGAACATTAAGCCTAATTTATTTTTCATTTCGTAGACATCGTACGTAGAGTGGGCGAATAATTGAACGCGAGAATAATTGACGCAGTGCAGTTGTCCGCGGAATTGCAGAAATTGCGTCGCACTTATGCGCGGTATATGTACCGTAAATTGCCGTTTAGATATCTCGGAGAGTTTCAGCGATGAACGATGATAATTGCCACATCGCAACTAGATCTCGAACTATGTCATGGTTAGACGCGCGATAAAAAAAAAAAAGAATCACGCGATTGCACAAGTTCGAAAATGCGGTACGGTTTTCGTGATAACGGACCTAGATATCGCGTAATTTTCAGGAACTTCTCTTTTCCCATTTTGGAAACCGACACATGGTTATCGCGACGAATCGTGATAAGAAATTATGATCGTTTGCGTTGCTCGTTAGGAACATTCGGAGATTTGAGAATTCAGAAAGTTGGAAAGGGAATTTGGGTATTTTAGGAATTTGGGGTTTAGGGACTGGGGAATTTGGGAATTTGGAGATTTGGGACTATAGAAATTTGGGGATTTGGAGATTTGGGACTATAGAAATTTGGAGATCTGGAGATTTGAGAATGTAGAGATTTGTCAATTTAGAAATTTAGGGATTTGGGGATTTAGACATTTAGATGTTTGGGGATCTGAAAATTTGATAATGTAGAGATTTGGGGATTTAGAGATTTGGGACTATAGAAATTGGGGGATGTGGAGATTTGGGACTATAGACATTTGGGAGGGTGGGGATTTGGGACTACAGAAATTTGGGGATTTGGAGATTTGAGAATGTAGAAATTTTGTGATTTGGGGATTTAGACATTTAGAAATTTGGGGATCTGAAAATTTGATAACGTAGAGATTTGGGGATTTAGAGATTTGGGACTATAGAAATGTTGGGACTTGGAGATTTGGGACTATAGAAATTTGGAGATGTGGTGATTTGGGACTATAGAAATTTGGGGACTTAGGAATCTGAGGATGTGGAGATCTGTCAATTTAGAGATCTAGGGATTTGGGGATTTGGAAGTTGAGAAACTTGGGGATTTGGAGATTTATAAATTTGGATATTTGAAGATTCGATAATATAAAGATTTGGGAATTTGAAAGTTTGAAAATTTCGATGATTCACAAATTTGGATCTTCGAGACATTTGCAAATTTGGGGATTTTTTATGAGTTAGGGATCTAAATCGTTGAAAATTTAGAAATTTGACAACTTGAAGACTTACTAGGTTCTCTCCTACGGTCTTTCTCCTTTAGTATTTTTTAGTCTCTCCCTACATTACTGCTATGATTCCCTAGTATCTCTCTAGATTTCCATTATGATTCCCTAGTCTCTCCCTACATTTTCACTATAATTCCTCAGTCTCTCCCTAAATTTCCATGATTCCCTAGTCTCTCCCTACATTTCCATTAAAATTCCCTACGATTTCCTAGAATTCTCCTAGACCTTATACTATTGTAATAGCCCTTGTAAAGTATAATAATATGAAACGTTGCTTTTGTTTATCTATGCTATCTATTAATCTTGCAGGGTAAATGCCCAGTGCTGCTCACCGGAAATGGAGTACCCATCGCCGAGAAAAAAGCCAGCTTGACGGTGGGCCCAAATGGTCCCATATTGCTTCAAGATTTCGTTTACCTAGACGAAATGTCGCATTTTACGAGGGAAAGGATTCCAGAACGTGTGGTACACGCGAAAGGAGCTGGTATGTCGATTCGTCACGTTCTTATCGTATCGAAGATTGTTCACCCTGATACAGAAAACGTAGAACAAACATCGACAATGATTTTCCGTTTCGTAGAAAATCCTGAACGATATTGGGGCTTTGATTCCTTCGATTCCTCGAATGTACGGGATTTTCTCTGTCGCGTTGCAACAGTTCGCGATATCGATTTGTAGCAATAAATCGGCGATTACTATCAATTAGCACATAGAACGTTGTGACTGTCAGATATTAATACTTGATGTTGATTTTGTTAGTTGGTTTAATAAAATAGGACAAAATTAAAGCTCTAAATATAATTTAACTCGATACGCTGTTATTCGATATAAAAATTTTCGTTCGTTCGTGCAATATGCAGTAATTCGAGATAATAACATAATTGTTTTTTCGATAATGTTCCGATATCTTCCATGGTATTTCATTCGTTTGTGTAACGTATAGCGTAACTTGAGGTAATATTATTAACAGGTTTCAGGTTTTTAAAAATCCGATATTCGGCACGCGATTTCGTTTCATGGATTTTCATTTGTAAGTTCAACGCGCAGAACGGTTCCGGAAAGTTGGCGAGTCGTAGGGAGAGAAAGAGGGAAAGCCTGAAAGTCACATATGCACCATCGAAATATCCATAAAACGTTCGAAATGCCCGACGATCCTATAACCCTAGCTCGTTCTCCAAAGCATTATCCTTTTTCTGTCGCTTGGTCGCAGGTGCGTTCGGTTATTTCGAAGTTACCCATGACATCACAAGATACTGCAAGGCCAACGTATTCTCTCACGTCGGGAAAAGAACACCTATCGCCGTGAGATTTTCCACCGTGGGTGGCGAAATGGGCTCTGCAGACACGGTCAGGTAATTGCAAACTTCTACTTTTTTCTTGGATCGATCTTCCTATTCTATTTAACCCAATTACACTATTTTTACTGTTTTATTGGCTTACTCTGTCCTTTTACCATCTTATGGTTTCACTATTTTACCATTTTTACCAATTTACCATTTTACTAGTTTAACATTTTAGTATTTTAGTATTTTAGTATTTTACCATTTGACCATTTTACCATATTACTATTTTACTGTGTCATTATTCCGCCATTTTGCTATTCTATGATTCGATAATTCTACCTATATTATTCTATTATTTCACTCTTACACTATGCTACATACTATTTCATCATACCATTACATTGCTATTCTACTTATCTATTAACTTTGTTGTACATCTATGCAATTATACAATCATATCACTGTATATCTTCACAACTATGCAGTTATGCAAGCGTGCAACTATGCAAGTATACGACTATGCAATTCTGTAATTGTTCAACTGTACAACTATGCATCTATGCAACTATGCAAGTATGCGACTATGCAACTATGTAATTATTCAATTGTACAACTATGCAAGTATGCGACTATACAACTATGTAATTATTTAATTGTACAACTATGCAACTATGCAACTGTACAACTATGCATCTATGCACCTGTCCAATTGTGCATCTATGCATTTATACAACTGTGAAACTATGCATCTATTCAACTATGCAAGTATGAGACTATACAACTATGTAATTATTTAATTGTACAACTATGCAACTATGCAACTGTACAACCATGCATCTATGCACCTGTCCAGTTGTGCATCTATGCATTTATACAACTGTGAAACTATGCATCTATTCAACTATGTAATTGTGCATCTATGCATTCACGCAACTATGCAAATATGCAATTATGCAACTGTGCATCTATGAAACAATGCAGCCATGTCCTCACACAACTATATGCTCATACAACTCAGCATAAACAGCTGTACACTTACATAATTATATTATTATATAACTGTACTAGAATTTTACACGTCCTCAATTAGTATTCAAATTACTTTCAACTATAAATATTCAACGTTATATCACAGGAGTACTTATTATGCTCTTTCTAATCAGTACACGTCTAACAAGCAAAATGACAGCTGTCTAATTAATAAATAAGAAACGCGCACTGTCACTAATAATATCCTCTTCAATTTCCAACAGAGATAAAAAAATTCAAATGTTATTTAAACGAAGTACCACGACGCGAAATGCATGTAATTGTTTTGGAAATTGAAATATGTAAAAGTTTATTAAGCTCGGGAGTGACCTGATTCCGTTCCCATGAATATGTATACGTCATAAAGCGAGAACATTGTAAAAGTTGATCGCGGTGACAAAAACAATTTTTAACGGTTTTGTTTCCACCATACAGCGGTGTATTCAGAATCGCTCTCAAATCCTTATCAATACGCGAAATGGTAACCGATAAACTTGTAAATTGCGGAGAGCAAAACTGGTTTCAAGTTACAACCCTTACTCGTAGATACATTTATTTCACCGCAATTTTGCAGTCGGACTTCGTTTTATTTGTTTCGTCTTTTACAAAAAATTAGATCGAAGAATGAAAACGGTAACGTAAATTTATTGATAGTATCTATAATCACCATTATTCGGCGTGTATACTTGCAAGGCAAATGTTTGCATAGGAATTCTAACCTCGCAGCGAACTTACCAACAACAGTCGTAAAGATACGTCTCCGAGTCTTTCGTTCCATCTTCGCAGCGAAAGTTTCGTGAAATTTCTTCCCGATTTTACGTCGTAAAATTTGTTCCCGCGTAAAATCGTTTCCTCCGAGCTCCGCAACAGCAAAACTAATGGGTGAGAAGCGGTGACTCAAGTAGCCAGTACTTAACAGTAATTACGAGTAGCAGAAGTGCCGGAAACGATGTTCGAAAGCGGTCGTTTTTCTTGCGTACGAATTAGCGGGGTTGGCCGCGCGGAAATGCGTGAAAAAGCGAACGGAAAAGCGAACGAACACGCCGTCCTTGTGATTAATCGTCCGCCATTTCTGGCCGGAGAAGTTCCTTTTTCGAAATTGTTGTCACAACAATTTCCAATGAGTCACGGCGATTGCGCGTTCTTTTTTTCGCGTTTTTCGCTGCATTTCAACCGGTGACACAATTTGTTGTCCCACTAGTCCCGGCGATATTGGAATACGAGACACGAGACAAAGCATTTATCACCGTGAAACACATTTCAAACAACACCTGCACCGATTCGCTCGCCCCTCGATAATTCTTTGTTTCTCTTTCCAGGGATCCGCGTGGTTTCGCAGTTAAATTCTATACGGAAGACGGTATCTGGGATTTGGTCGGCAACAACACGCCTATCTTCTTCATCAAGGACCCTCTATTCTTCCCTAGCTTCATACACACGCAGAAGAGGAACCCTGTTACACACTTGAAGGTTCGACGGTGATTTCACGTTTGGACATTTGGGAATTTGGAAGATGGGGACTTTGGAAATTCGAATAGTGGAGGATCTGATTTTTAATTGAGGGATTCGAGGTTGAGGGACTTGGGATTCAGAAGTTGTGGACTTAGGGATGTAGACATTTGGGGATATAGGGATTTTGGGATGTAGGGATTTGGGGATGTAGAGATTTGGGGACGTAGCAATTTAGGGACAAAGGAATTTGGGGACATAGCAATTGGGGGGTGTAGCAATTTGGGGACGTAGGAATTTGGGAACGTAGGAATTTGGGGGTGTAGCAATTTGGGGACGTAGAAATTTCGGAACATAGGGATTTGGGGATGTAGGTATTTGGGGAAGTAGAAGTTTGGAGACAAAGAGATTTGGGAATATAGGAATTTGAAAACGTAGAGATTTTAGGACGTAGGGATTTGGGGACGTAGAGATTTTGGGGACTAAGAGATTTGGGGACCTAGAGATTTTTGAGACTAAGAGATATGGAGACGTAGGGTTTTGGGAATGTAGAAATTTGCGAACGTGGGAATTTGGAGACGTAGGAATTTGGGGATGTAGGAACTCGGGAACGTAGAGATTTGGGGATGTAGGGATATAGGGGTGTAGGGATTTGGGAATGTAGAGATTTAGGGATGTAGTATTTTAGGGATGTAGAGTTACAGGGATTTAAAGATTTAGGGATGTAGTACTTTAGAGATGTAGGGTTATAGGGATGTAAGGATTTAGAGATTTAGAGATTCGCGAATTTGTGAATTTCACAATGTAAGAATTCGAGAATTAAGAGTACAAAATTTGGAAATTTGGACATTTGACTATTTGAGAATTTGGTAATTTAGGGGCTTGGATGTTGAGGACTTTGGAATTTAGAAATTTTAGAACTGTTTGATTTTAGAAATTTGGGTAACTTAGAAACTGGTGGGATGTTTAGAAATTTGGGTACTTTAGAAACTAGTGAAATGGTTAGAAATTTAGCTGCTTTAGAAACCAGTGGGATATTTAAAATTGTAACATAGAAATTAGTCATTGTGAAGGTTTTTGTATTCAGTCAGTTTAAAATTTGAGAATTTTGGAGTTTGTAAATCTGCAGACTTGAAGATTTAATGAATGCATAAATTGTAAACTGTAGATTGAACATGTAATTGCAGATTCGAGAACATGCTTTGTGCATAAGTAAATTTGCGAATGTAAAAATTTAAAAAATTGAAACTATCAGAACTGCGAATACTTGTAAGCTCGTCAGTATCATTTCAGCAATCGAAAGTGTAAAATTCGAATTGAAAAATGTCAAATTTTGTATCGCCATATACGTATCTTTTTCAAATCGAAAGACGTATAATTGCGCGTTTACTTGATTGTTAGAAGCGTTGCTTTGTAATTGTTCGGTATCTGCTTTCTGCTGTGTATCCATTCCCTAATTATCACGCGCCACTCTAAACGGTGTGTTAATTGAATTGTCTTGCGCAGGACGCCGACATGTTCTGGGACTTCATTACTCTAAGACCGGAGTCGACGCACCAGGTGATGTTCCTGTTCTCGGATCGCGGTATCCCCGACGGTTATCGCCACATGAACGGTTATGGTTCGCACACATTCAAACTTGTGAATGCCAACAACGAGATGGTTTACTGTAAATTCCACTATAAGGTACTAGTTTCGTGCTATTGTATACCATAACACGTTATCGTTACCTCCATTAAGGGAATATAGTTGAACATAGTTTGCCCTGATTTTCATCGACTGGGTTAATTACTTACTGAAGTTTGGAAACTTTTATTTCTATTTGGGTTCAGAAAGACCAGTTTTCAAACTTTAGAACAAACAAGAATATATTAATTAGGTATAGTTTACTGGAGAGTAAGTTGATCCAAATTAAGAAAAGTAAAGTTGTTTTAATACAGACATAAAATTTCTGTTATAGGAATATAAAATGTTTTTAGTTATAAAATTGTATAAACTGCCCATTGTTAATCTCAACCATTTTAGACGCACATTCACGTGTTTTTCTCGCATTTTCAACTTTTGTATTAAAACAAAAATTGTGTTGTGGAAGATACGTTCCTAAAACGGATATGAATGTTCAATTTAAATATATACGCGAGTGGTATGAAATACGGCGGATCGTACTAACAGAGAATTACGTGAATTGGGTCAAACGGATGAAATGTTTAAACGTGCGCATCGATCCGAAGAGAATATTAACAATATATTAAATGTGGACCAAAATAATTAAAACCTTGAAACGAACTAAATAAGTTTTTTAGCGATACTTTCTAAAAAGAATTTAATGATGTATCAAATGTAGATTAACGTTTTAAAGAAAATTCAAAGGTGTCCATATCTTTTGTAGACCGACCAAGGAATTAAGAACATTCCAGTGGACAAAGCAGCTGAATTAAGCGCATCAGACCCAGATTATTCGATCAGGGATCTTTACAACGCGATCGCTGCTCATAATTATCCAACCTGGACGTTCTCTATTCAAGTTATGACTGCGGAGCAAGCAAAGTCATTCAAATGGAATCCATTCGACTTGACCAAGGTAACGTTTATTTGAAACTGCTGTCATGTCATTCGGCAAACAGTAACTAACCGTGGGATTAATCGTATTGAAATTTTATGCAGATATGTACGAGCAACGATCAAAGTATTGAATATGCAACGCGTGGTTACCTGCTGTCCAATCTCGATTATAAATATATTAGAAAAATGCAAAAATATAATTGCCTGTCCGTTTGCGTTGAAAGATTCACGTTTTATAAATGGCGGAGATCACGTATTAAATTGGCGCATACAGGGTGTTGCAGTCGAAAGTATAAATTATTTTCATTGGTAAAGGTACTCAAGAACAAGGTTATACGATTTTAGAACGTATATTTACGATCAACGAACTTGGTCCAAGATACTGTCTTTTTAAAGTTGTATATTACAGTGAAAATAATTTAGACATCAGACTTAAGTGGGACACCCTGTATGTACGATTTTATGCCATAAAAGTTATAGCATTTCTACTTATGTACTTTATTAATGTTTTTAATACAAAATGGATGGTTGTCAATTATAGAAAACGTTTCCCAAAATAGCTTATGCTATATGAAGATGTTTCATGAAAACGACCATGCAATTCTTCATTTAATGATACAACTAGTTAAAGAACCGCTAGTTAAAGAAGTACTAGTTAAAGAACCGTTAGTTAAAGAAGTGCTAGTTAAAGCACCGCTATAGCAATAAGTCGTTGAATATTGTGCAGCTTTAAAATATCGGAAATCCGATTCGATGGCAGAAGGATACCGTAAAATGATAAATAAATTATATCAATTTGAAGCTTAAAGTTCGATGAATAATATAATTTCGAATGAAATGCACGACAAAAGAGTATGCGACACAATAGCACGATTAAAGAGGTATTTTCATTTTGAATGGAACAGGTCTGGCCGCATACAGAATTCCCGCTGATTCCTGTTGGTAAGCTGGTGTTGGACCGAAATCCTGAAAATTACTTCACTGACGTGGAGCAAATAGCCTTCGATCCGGCTCACCTGGTACCTGGTATTGAACCAAGCCCTGACAAAATGCTACAGGGTCGACTATTCGCTTACGGCGATACCCATAGACATCGTCTTGGCCCGAATCATCTTCAATTACCAGTCAATTGTCCATTCAAGGTAATTTCTTTTAATATCATCTTTACTTTTCTGTTTTAAGTGTCGATTGTTAGTGCAAAATAGCACAAGAGAAAAGAATGTTAAAAGTTAATTTTGTCTTTTACATCTTGTATTTAATGGACGAAGCAACGATAACAATATTTTATAAAATATGCGCCCTCGTTTACATCGAACGAGTTTAAACACGCAACGCTGGTTCGTAATTCAAAATTAATTACCGATAATATAAATTACGTGTACCATACGATAATCGTAATTTAAATTATTGTTACAAATCGATGGATTTGCTTTTGCCGTATCTGATGCATGAATATTAAAACATCGTTATTAACATTTGCATGGGGGTGATAAGAATCAGGTTGTGTAACGAAACCTATGGTTCCGTTTTAACGAAAATGGCGCTGTTATACTTCTCTTTTTTTTACTGTGATTCAATACAGTTGTTGTTAGAGAATCAATACTCCTTTCTCTATTCATATTAAGGCTATATAACGAGAATCTAGCGTGGTAATGTTCTTCGATATTATTGGGAATTTCATAATTTGAACATTTGAAAATTAACATTTCAACCTAAATCGAACATCAATAAAACCAAATATTTGTTAATTTTTCAGGCAATTTCCGCGATGAACTATCAACGGGATGGTCAGATGGCGATACACAACCAAAATGGTGCACCAAATTACTTCCCTAACAGTTTTAGCGGACCCCAAGAGTGTCCCGCTGTTCGTTCACCAAAGTTCTTCGTCAGCGGAGACGTGGACCGTTACGAGCCCATGAACGAGGACGATTTCGGACAAGCTGGCTTGTTTTACAGAAATGTTTTGAACGCTGACGAGAAAACGAGAATGGTGAACAACATAGTAGGAAATCTTCGTAATGCGTCGACGTTCATCGTCGAGAGGGCTGTGAAAAACTTCACGGAGGTGGATGCTGATCTTGGCAGAAGACTAACCGAGGGTCTCCGCAACGCTGGCGTGAGGATCAACGTGTTCGGCAAAACAGCCAGTTTATAAAATTATACTCTTTTTTTACTTGTAATTAATACCTGCTTTATACAACACATCCGTACACTATACATATAATTGTTAATTGAACGAATAAAGCACATTATTTACTTTGGTTACACGCTGTGTTTGGAAACTTAATTGCGTTTCACGCGACGGTTGCGGCGAATTTAATTAATGGATGAGAATAGTACGACAGTTCTAAATATTACAAGGATCGAATGAATTATTTGAAATATCAGGCTGGCGCATTTCGGAGCTCGGAAATAGAAAGTCGGACACGATTAGGCGACAAAGCAGTATTTATGGTATATCTATTTGAAATTCGTAGTTGGATGAAGATTGCATAAACTTTATTAGTATTCTCGGTAGAAACGTAGTTTATAGATAGATGATGCAGATGATTAAGAGTATTAAATTAAAATTCTTTATTTTTATAATTATTCTTGTTCCACTAAATTCGTAAGATATTTTACAATACCAAACGCGTTTTTAAACCTTGATTTATTTAGGTAACTTCATTTGATCCTTTTACTTTTATTATAAATTTCTGTTTCAATTAATAATCAAATAGATGGAAGAAAGAAGGGAAGTTGAAGAAGGTTACAAGTAGCATCAACGTCACATAGATCAACGTCCGATCTCCCAAGTGCGAAGGTTAAATTAGAAAAGAAAATGATCGCACTCAGAGTAGTTATAATTACGTCGTGTGGTACTATATACAACTGTTACACTGCGTCAGCCGGTGCGTCAATTACGATAACATGATTAGTCAGACAAATTATACAGTTCGAGGAATACGTAGCTGTCGAACGGGAACTGCACACACTTGTTCATCTTGTAGTCGAGCGAAACAATGATAACCCTATAGGTTATCTTCGAGGAAAAACCTGTGACAGCGTCCACGGTGAATCCCACTGCCATTCGTGTTCAGCTTACGAGAGATGCAGACACACGAGTTGCATTGTACGCACACATGGTGTCATTCTTGTCTGAATCGAACGTGGTAAACACGAATGGCACGTTCTAGCTGCAAAATACAGGGTGGTTCAAAAATCGAGATATATGTAAAGAATATGTTGATTGAAGTTGAATTTTATAGAAATGTAGTTAGATACAGGTACGGTTAGAAGACCATTGATGCGTACCAGCTGCACAAATAATGACACTTGTCTTTTGTGAAACGTGTAATTCGTTTCTGAATGAAGGGCCTTTCTAATCCCTTCACATGTTTCGTTTTAAGTAATGTCAGCAGATTTTTTGTTAAATTTTATGTTAAGGCACACACGAAAATCTTATCTAAGTTTGAATGTAATTAAAAAATAAATGATGTAAAATATATTGAACAATAAAACTGAAGTAGTACCAATAATTTTCGATACCTATAACTATTTGAATTTTATGGTTTACTTGTTTGAAACGTATATTTTGTCAAGCTTCCTGTATAAGATAATTAGACAAATACTAGTAGATAAAATATCAGTATAGTTATACAAACAGTTTGCACATGTATTGAGTAAGAACTTCGCTTAAACGCATTACTTAATATTCACTTAATATCCATATTATATCTATGTGCATTATTGAAAAATGATTATAAATTCAAGTATTAAAAAATCACAGCGAAGATATCAAGATCTGCGTGAAGTAACGCGGTTCGGAAAATCCAACCGTAAACATCGCGGGGAAGCACATGGCGTTTGTTCAACTGTGTGTCGTATCACATATCGTGTCAAAGTTTGCGTATGAAGTATAGGTCATCAATATTTCAGTTGATACCAGTACAATCTCAAACATTGAATTAAAGTTTGAAAAAGGGACAATAAAACATATTGTATATTCATATGTACAATAAAATATGCAAGATTTAACTTGCAGAAAGGAATCATACAGTGTTTAATGAAACATTCCTCTGAATTTGTAATAATTTCAACTACATATCTGAACCGAAAAAGGATTATTGAAAACGTTCGAGAGCTTTCATAATATATATTAAAAAATATGGTACATTGAAATACTAAAATAGAATGTCCACTTTTGAACTTACAATTACTGCATAATATTCGAAATGAAAATAATGTAAAGAATATGTCAAATTTTAAATATAAAATAACGTAAAAGTTTGCAAATCGAAATTATAAATATCCAATATGAATCATTGAATTGTTAATACCTGTATAATAATCTGTATGAAAAAATTAAGTGTAAATTTTCCCCATAAAATAAATAACTGACTCATCTAAGGTTTATGCAATTCTCATAAGTAATCTCGTTAAGATATCTTTCGTATGTCTAACATATTTTAACGTAGACCTAACTTCAGCAATAGAAATATAAGTATTACTAATTTAATAATAAATTTCAACAGAAAAACAAATATTATTATTTTAATTGTAAATTTCAACAATACGAGTGCTACTAGTTCCGCTTAAGTTTACTATGAGCCGGAAAATCATGTCCTATGACCGCAACTGTGCACATATTTGCTTGGGGGTTCACCGAGACGTTATCATACGCAAAGTCAGTAGGAGAAGATTTGTATATAAACAGCCTCAACAACGATCCATCATCAGTCACTTCACAGACCATTCTAAGGTAACTTCGACAGTTCCTCCACAAGTCTCCTCGAGAACTTCAGCCAAAATGGTCAAGATCTACTTCCTTGCCGCTCTGGTTCTTATGGCCCTTGCCGCCATCATGGCTGCACCAGTTGGTAAGCAATATTTTTTCTTTGGAATCTGAGAAAGGAACCTCTAGTCCTCGATGTTGGAGGATTAAATGTGTAAATCTGAACTTTTCTCTAAACTTTTAATTTCTGAATCTCTATTCAAATTTCTTAGAGCCCTTAATTTCCAGATCTCTAAACTTTCAGAGCAACAAACTTTCAAGTCTAGAAGTTTGTAAATACCAAAAGATCAAGTCTATACATTTTTAAATTCTCAGACTATTAAGTCCACAAATTTTCAAACCTCCAAATATTCAAATTTGCAAATTTCTAAATCCTCAAACTTCCAAACTCCTAAATTTTCAAATTCTCAAATGGTTATATCTCTGAACTTCCTAATACCCAATTTCCAAATTCTCAAATATCTAAAACCTAAACTTCCAAACCACTAAGTTTCCAAATCTTAAATTTTCAAATTCTCAAATGTCCAAATTTGCAAACCCCCAAATTTCCAAGTTTCTCAAACCTTCGAGTGCCATGCTCACCACCAACACGATATCTCATCCAGCCGGCAATATAGCAAGAGTTCATCGTACAAATACAAAACCTTCCCTTATAACTAACGTAACAAAATACGAATATCTTTTAATACCATTCTCATTGAATCGTTCAACCAAAATGATTCATGAACCACCATATGCAATATTTAAAATTTGAACTGTTGATATTTCAGAAAACGAATATGAAGTCTTCGAACCAGAAGTTGAAGAACGTGCTGACAGGCACAGAAGAGTGACCTGTGACTTGCTCTCCTTCGGAGGAGTCGTCGGAGACAGTGCTTGTGCTGCAAATTGTCTGAGCATGGGCAAAGCTGGAGGTAGTTGCGAAGGTGGAGTCTGCCAGTGTCGCACGTAAGTTTCGAAATTTCCAAAATTCCTCAAATTTAATTGCTTTTAATTGCTCGTAATTTAATATTAATACTAACAATCGAAGCAAATTCAATTTAAAATACGTTCGACTTAAACATTATTTCTAATATTTAAATTTAACAGTCTAAATAATCTTTCTACGTTAAATTTAATAATCCAAATAATCTTTCTAAATTAAATTTAATAATCTAAATAACCTTTTCCAAATTAAAATTTAAATATTACGAACAAGAGTTCGTAAAGAGTTTAATTTTGCTAGTTCCCAATGAATTTCAGCTCTTCTTGTGTATATTCAAGAAAATCGATCTTTTCTGTTTCAGAACCACCTTCAAGGACCTTTGGGATAAACGCTTCGGCTAAATTCAATTTTTCACATCTGCACACACCCTCCACACGTAGCAACCTTTATGTGTACAACGGGGGTAGGAGTCAGATCGGCCATTATCGAGAAACATTAATTCTTCGTGACGTTCAATAGCTTCTTTATTATATTATTTAATGACGACCATGATACCTCATGTACGATTATAAGTTCAGAATAAAACTTAATTTAAACTGAAATTTCAATTTGTGGTAGTTTTTTTCATGAAAGCCTTATGAGGAACAATAGAAAGTTCTGACTTATTCTGAAATTCTGCTTTATGAATGAAAATCACCATTCATAAGTTTATTTATTCCTTATACATGTACAATTGAATTCAATTATTTTCGTGTCGATAGGAGAATGTCTTTGTTGGTAAGAAGTGATGCATATGAAAATCGATTAAATCTTTCGCAATGAAAACATTATTTCATTCAATTTGTTTAACTTATCTTAGTCGATGAGTCAGTCTTCGATGCCTTCTTCCTTTCATACAAGTTATTTCAAAATAATTGTTCACCGGGAAAGTAAATTTTGTGACACCAAATGAACTCAGAAAAGGTCATTTTATAACCTGTGATTTTTCTTTATTTAAATGATTAAAATTGTGAGCTTAATTTTCGGGTGGTTTTATCTTTTTGGATGTGCAGAAAAAAATATCTTGTAAAATTGACTATAACATTTGTGCAATATATAAAGAAGCACTACTACCATGTTATTTCATAATTATGAATTATTGTATATCATTTTTGAATATCTTTCGATGCAACACAGAGGCAGGTAGTACTTCAATTGGATGATAACTGCTCCACATTTCATCAAAGAATCATGAACGACCCTCGATTCTATCAATATAAAACACTCACATGTATTGGTTCAATTAACAATTGCGAAATAAATTGCCACGCAAAATGTCTGCACATTAAATACCAGTAACGAAGGGGCATTTAGTTTATAACCGAAACATATTGCTTTTCAATATGTGATAAAGAAAAAAAATAAATTGCTTCTACAATTGCGCGTTAATTCTCAGTTTCGGAACCATCATAGAATGTTTTTCATTTTGTATTCAATAATTGGATTCGATTCACACGCTGTTACTCTTAAATTAATAAAATGTCGGTCAAACTATGGAGTGAATTGCCAATGTAAAATTTCTAGATGTCCAGATTTTTCAATTTGAAAATTTGTGAAGTTCCAAAATTCTTCTACATCGAATCTGCAAATTTAAAAGTATTATAATTTTGAACCTTACAGACAAATTAAAAAGTTTTTCAATTTCAAACTTGGCAAATATGCAAATTAAGTTTTATAATTTCAGACGCGACAAATTTGAACATTCAAATACTCTGTAAACATAAACTTCACAAGATTGCACGAACTAACAAAAATTTGCAAATTAAAATTAGGTAAATTAAAAATGTCCACCCTGCAAAAATTGCCAAACTTCAAAACTTAATATAATCTCGATAAAATACATACACTTAGAAACTATTATACAAACGATAAATAAGAAAAGTGTAAAAATTCGAGCAGTGGTGAACAGGTACTCGCTGATGAAAAGGAACAGATTCTCGCGTTGCAGGCTAATGCCCGTGAGCCTTGGATCTGCCCATCGCCGGTCTAATATCATCGGCGTGAGCATCGCAGGGTACTAATCGTAGTAAAAACTAAGCGATACAGTTCGCAAGGATCATTTGAAACAGGGTGAAAGACCGTGAAACGAACGAAACGGACGAAGAACGCTACTGATAAGTGAACGTGTACGAAAGAGAGAACACGACTGGAAAACCAATATGCCTTGTGCTTCGGTGTGCAATTAAAGGGTCGAGAGAGTTTACTGTCGATATTTTTCGACCAGCAATTATTGGAATCTTTTTTTCCCCGCCTGGTATAGCCTGGGTATAAACCGGATCGGAGCTCACCGGCCATGATAGTCCTGCAAGACTCTTCTGCGTAGAGAGCCCTTCAGGAGCGGACAAATGCGGCCACTATATGCACTTATGGTTCTTTCCACGCTTTCATTAAAAATTGGACTCTGGCTCTCTAAAGCACCTTCTTCTATCTTTCTCTATCCTCGTTTCTCTTCCTCCACCATTCTTTCGTCGATCCATACCTCCGCTATCTTTCTCTCTTCATCTCTGTCCCTTTTTTTTTTCGCCACTTCTCGTTCATGCAGATCGCCAGGATATAGCTCGATGTCAGTCATATTCGTGGCTCGCTTTTCATCTTTGTTCGGCTCGTACGTGTTCGTCGAAAATTATTTCCTCCGCGGTACTCCGTGCCGGCATATTCGCCCTCTTCAGCTATAATTCGGCGACCGGATACACGGACTGAATCGCGAATAACCGGGTCGACTGGACCCGACTGTTTGGAAACGTTTGCCTTCCGGTCAATTGTCCGGGACGAATGGATACCCTGGATAGGCATCGAGTTCAGGATTCATTGCAAATGGAAGATACAGAAAAAACGATACAATTTCTGACCCGTGTTTGTCATTCTCGGTTCTACGGGTCTTCCGATGTAGCGAAATGGTTTCTGATTGAAACATTCATTAATTATTTGCCTTTTACTAATCTCTACATTTTTAAGCTTCTTCAAACATCCTTGGTACATTCGATGGAACTAGTATAACTTATATTTTCTTATGCAATATATACATTTTGTGATTCTCTGAATTCTTCATTTTTTAGGACTCAATACTTTGTCTTCAGTTTTGTAAATTCTTTCGTTTTTAAATTTCTACATTTTCTTAATTGGAAGTTTCTTTTAACTATTAGATAAATTCTTAAGTTTCGAAGTCGCATTTTTTAATTTTGATACCTTCATATAATCAAATTTTCAATTTCCTAAACTTTACTCAATGCACAATTCGAGTCAAGCAGCCATAACCTGTACAACCACAAGAATGTTAAAACTAACCTAAACAAATATTTTTCAACGATATAAAAGTATGTTCATGAAATGATCGACTGTTATTAACAATTATGTGCAATGATTGAATAGTACAACATAAAGTATTAAAAATAAAAATATATTTAGGTACATAATTTTTAAGGGATGCAAAAAGTAATTTAGCGAAAGAATCTTAAAGATACGTGGGATTATAAAACCACTAGTATTAAACGCTTCGATCGCGGAAAAACCTGGATTCGAGGCGAACGATCGATCGGAAATAATTTTTTTCTCTCTTCTTCCATAAACTGCGTCTCGTGATTTCCATAGCATTAAGCTGGAAGCCCGATTTCCTAAAACGCTTGCTTTTTATATGCCATTGATTTACCAAACGAAATGCAACTAAACGCTGCTAGCTTTTTCTGTTTTTATTCGAGCGAAGTGAAATTAAAAATTAAAGGGAAGAAATTCTCTGCAAAAATAGAAAATACAAATTTTATTGAAACAACTCGTAACAGTTGTACGCATACGAATGTGCGTGAAACTGGGAGAGGAAAAATGGTAGGTTTTTTTATTACCATCGTATGAATTCAAAAAATGCAATGATTCTGTTTGCAGGAAATGAATGGAATAACGAAAATAATTGAATATGAAACATTTGATACGTCCCTAACGAACATTTATGAAATTTCTTCGAAGGGACATGCATTTTCCATTCCAGAAAGTTTGTAACGTTTTATTGTAGTTGTCGAAGTTTGTAGGGGTAAAGTTGGTTGCATTGCAACACATTTGCGGACTCTCGTTATATTACCGCGTTGGGTGGCTTTGGATTGCATTGGGAATTGAACGAATTAGAAATATGTGAAGTAGAGAATTTGTAAAATTAAGAATATAGAAATTTCAAATGAGGGAACATTGAAATCTCGGATATAAAAAGCATAGAAATCTTAAATATAAAATTATAGAAATTGCTAATCAGTGCGATGTATCATGCCTTGTGTCAACTATGTTATAATTGCATTGTGTTATGATTGCAACAATGTCACTGTAAGTTTAATATGTTTCAAACATGTAACAATTTTCTTTGCTTTTGCGATAAAAATGAATCACGCAATTGTTTCCCGTCCATATTTGTCATTATTCGAATAAATAAAAGTTGTTTTGGAAATATCGTTGTTTCGCGAGAGCGAGCAAGCATCGAATATTCGTATCAGCGGGTCGCTCAATTTTTGCAAATTCGTTCGATAAATATAGCTATGGTTGACCTGGCTCCCGTAGTTGTAGATTTACCAAAAAAATGACAATCTCGTCGCGGAAAAAACGCAGCTGCGAATCGAAATTGTTCGCTGCGAAAAGCAGCAAATCCTCAATGAAATATCGCCTGAAAGTAATCGTATTTTTCAAAACCCATTCGTATACTCGGGTTGTCTCGGAAATGGCGTCTTCGATCACCCGCGAAGAAATTCGTCTCCACGTGTTTCGACTTATATAAGTTTGCAAGAATGAGTCAAATTATTTAAAATAACTTGTATGCGCTTATAAAGTATTTGTTAGTTTGTTGTTTTGTAGATGAAACATTTTTATATATTAGAATAATGGTATTTGATAAATATACAAAATGACTGCATACTAAATGCACAAAATGGAAGTTGGACATAAATTTAAATTTAAGCATTAAATCATTTTACTGGTAATTTGAACTTTTATAACGTTGCATATGAAAAGCAATTGTATTTGCTCAGTAGATTCTTGAGACAATGAAATTTAAAGTATTCCTTGTCACAATGAAGTTTCAACGTGAATCAGGGGCCATTAACGCAGGATTCCCAAGAGAAAACCGGTGAAAATTTTGAATATTAGCGAACGATCATATACCTTAATTACTATCAAGGGGACCATATAAAGTACTATACACCGGTGACGATGAAATTTTATAGGCAGACAGAGAATTGAAACGTGTTCGGTCCTCGTTCAGCCATTTATCGTTCACTGAACATCGGATGATTTATGAATCCGAATAATCCATTGTCACAGAATTCCATTCTTATGGAAGATCACTGTCACATTCGAGGGACAACGATAAGTTCTGCACTTTGGAGATTTTTAAGCGGGATGGAACTTATTACCAGTTGAAATGGAGAGTGTCTTGGAAGAATAAGTTCATTTGAAGATCTTTGAATTTTCAGGATCATTTATAAATGTTCAACTATTCATGTGTTTATATGTTCATATGTTCATGTGTTCATGTGTTCATGTGTTCATGTGTTCATGTGTTCATGTGTTCATGTGTTCATGTGTTCATGTGTTCATGTGTTCATGTGTTCATGTGTTCATGTCTTCATATGTTCATGTGTTCATATGTTCATGTGTTCATATGTTCATGTCTTCATATGCTCATGTGTTCATGTATTCATACGTTCATGTGTTCATATGTTCATGTCTTCATATGTTCATGTCTTCATATGTCATGTCTTCATATGTCATGTCTTCATATGTCATGTCTTCATATGCGCATGTGTTCATGTGTTCATGTATTCATACGTTCATGTGTTCATATGTTCATGTCTTCATATGTTCATGTCTTCATATGTTCATATCTTCATATGTTCATGTGTTCACATGTTCAACAGTAATAATAATATTGTAACTATACCAATACATCATAATCAATTGTCTTATCAAAGTTTGAAACCACTGAATGAAATATACATGTACCATCTCTATCATGTTCCATAAATTAAAGAATGCTTAAATTTTATTTAGAAAATGATAATACCCTAAGACCCACGTGTGGAAACAACAACCAAAGTGTCCAAAAGACTAACAATAAAATCTTGAGTCTATGAGTTCGTAGAACTGCGAATAGTTGCAATTATCATCAGTTTTATCACCGAAAGTAGAACAGGGTCATCGAAGGATCAGAGTTCCAGCAACCATCAACCGAAATCCCGCGTATTTCAGCGACCACGTTGTTTCTGCGACTCGCGAATTAGCAATTTACCATGGCTGAGCACTCGAGGCTGATCGTCCTGCTCGGTCCAGGATAAACGCAATTTGCTCGAACGCAGGCTAATGCAAGAGTTACTAGACAGGCGGTGCCGTGGGCCACGACGTAATCCGATTTCCTCAGCGTTAATTCGCGTACCAACCGAACCGACCTGTACTCCTACGCTCGCATTATTTCCAAACCGGTCACTCGTTCCGACGACACGACCACCAAAACTCCTTTATCCGATGTCTCGACCTGCTTCCGGAAATGTTGGAGAACGTAGATGCATTACGTGTCAAGCTTTTAGCTTTTGGTATCGTCAAACTTTTTTACAGGGATTAGTTTGGAAGTTGGTAGAGGTTAAGAGTGTTCGGTATTGATCTGAAAGCAACATCTTTGTGGACTGATTTGGGTTCAGGGATGCACTTGGAGAATTTGGTTGAAGTACATGGAAGGTGAAGCTCTCTGCCATACTCACATCTTCAACGATTCTCAAATCTCTAAGTAAATGCTTCTAATTGGCAAATTGCCAAATCTCTTAATTT
This sequence comes from Megachile willughbiella, assembly GCA_945859595.2. Taxonomy (NCBI): domain Eukaryota; kingdom Metazoa; phylum Arthropoda; class Insecta; order Hymenoptera; family Megachilidae; genus Megachile; species Megachile willughbiella. Next base: position 5,937,966 of record OX243797.1, on the reverse strand, counting down.
GTAAATATTTAAATCTCTAAATTTTTATTTTTCCATGTCACTGAATTCCCAAATTCTGGAATTTGAAAATACCTACATTTTTGGAGCCTTGATTTGTTAAATTTCTAAAGCAACAAAGTCTTAGATTTACAAATCTTGAAACCTCCAACTTTGCAAACTTTTAAATCTTCATGTCTTCACATCTCAAAATTTCCAAATCTTCAAATCCCCCAATAATCAAAACCCCAAACCTCGAAATCTCCAAATCTCCAAATCGTCAAGTCTTCACATCTCCAAATCTCCAAATCTCCAAATCTTCTAATCTTTAAATCCCCAAATCTTCACATCTCCAAATCTCCAAATCTCCAAATTCCCAAATCTCCAAACCTCCAAATCTGCAAATCTCCAAATCCTCAAATTCTCAAATCCCAAATCCTTAAATCCCAAATTCCCAAATTCCAAGTCCCCAAACCACATTTCCAAATAGCATAGCACCCTGAAAGTACACAACTGACCATATTTCTTTACCCAACAAATATTTCACTGTGGATCAGATGAGGATACCAGAATGGTTCCTTTCGAAAGTCAATTTCTACAAGTTGATTAATAGGATTATTAACCTATCGACCGCTGCAGGCTAGCACCGCTCACCTGCAATTTGATCGCTTCAATTGAATGTATCTGCACGGTCTGATTGGCACGATTGGTCCATGTTAGGCAATATAGAAATTCCTGGAAATATTGCGTTGAAATTTGGACAAGTTTGTTAGAGAGTTGATATAAACTTGATGAGGTAAATTGCAATTTTGAATAATTCCGCCATATACTCTATGTGCGGTCTGTCTCGACAAATGATGTTAATATTCTCATTCAATTGATCATTTCCTAATATTAGCATAAATATAGCACTCTTCGCAAATATACGATAATTCAATCAAAAGTGGGTACATGAAATTGTTCAGGCATATTAATTTTACTTTTTTTAAGATGAAATCTTTAGGCTATTATTGCAGAGTACATAACTATCCAAAAGTTCTTTTTTTTAATTGACAATATCCCGATATTTGATCTTTTTTATTTTCTGTCACAAAAATACTGTATGTCGAAAACAAGCTTGCAAATAGCATGTTGTTTGAAGGATTACTGTGTATAGGTGTGTGTAAAGATTTATGTATTCGCTTTGACTGCCCTGTCACCCATATGGGTGACTCTTAAAATTCTATGCAGATCTATATTATTAAAAATTTGTGTACTTTCTTAACTGAAAATACTCGAATTAATTACTTGGAGATGTGTAAAAATGAAAATATTACCTAATGCAATTATCAATTGCTCCATTATGACAGTCAATGTTTGAGTACGTAAATTAATATTTATAATAAATATTTTCGTGTCGAACAAATTTTTTAATGAAAGACTTTTTGAATATCTTGCTATGTAACATTATAGAATTTTATTCATAAATATTAAATCTCATAATTTTGTTGTTAAAAATGACGAAAGTAAAGAGAGATGTTTGTCTGTAACGCAAATTTATGCCAGTTGAAAGGAGTAATAAATTGCTTGACAAGTCGAAAGATTTATTCGACGATGAGTCAAAGCATCAGGATAAAGTAAGTCAGGATAATCCCCCCTTCGTTTTCCAGCGATTGATATTCCATTCATGGTGAGACAGGGGTCGTAATAAAGCTGCGTCGGGCGGTTAACCAATCGTCAGATTAACTGGCACACTCGGTTAACCTCGGTGGTCGAGTATTAATTTCGACCTATTAATCGGCGCGATCACAATTGTCTGCTTTTCTGTTGCTCGAAAATTGACGAAATTTACCGACACAGAATTTCGATATAATTGAAATTCGATTAACGATACAATTTCATTCAACAACTTGATTAACGGAACATTCGATTATGTGAATTTCGTAAAACAAGTTTGGGACGGAGATTGTATTTATTTAGAAACAGCTTTTGCATTAAAACGAATGGAGCAAGTGTATTATCATTTGTTGCAGATTTTCAGAGTTGAGGGTATGTGGATTTGAAAATTTTGAGTTATTAAGTTGGTAGTTTGCAAATTTACGAATGTACTAATTTCCAAATTTCCCAATTCCAAATTTTCCTATTTCCAAATTTCCAAATTTCCAAATTTCCAAATTTCCAAATTTCCAAATTCCAAATTCCCCAATTCCAAATTTCCCAATTTCAAATTCCCCAATTCCAAATTCCCCAATTCCAAATTCCCCAATTCCCAAATTTCCCAATTCCAAATTCCCCAATTCCAAATTCCCCAATTCCAAATTCCCCAATTCCAAATTCCCCAATTCCCAATTCCCCAATTCCCAAATTCCCCAATCCCAAATTTCCCAATTCCCAATTTTCCCAATTCCTACATTCTCCAATTCCCACATTACCCAATTCCACATTCCCCAATTCCAAATTCCCCAATTCCGAATTCCCCAATTCCAAATTCCCCAATTCCCAAATTTCCCAATTCCTACATTCCCCAATTCCTACATTCCCCAATTCCCACATTCCCCAATTCCCACATTCCCCAATTCCAAATTCCCCAATTCCAAATTCCCCAATTCCCATATTCCCCAATTCCCATATTCCCCAATTCCAAATTCCCCAATTCCAAATTCCCCAATTCCAAATTCCCCAATTCCCAAATTTCCCAATTCATACATTCCCCAATTCCAAATTCTCCGATTCTCCAAATTCCTCAAACTCCCAAACTTCCCAAATCCCCAAATTTCCCAGTTCCTCAATTCCCCAATTCCCCAATTGCCAAAATTCCAAATCTCCTGACATCCTATTAAAAAAATTACTAAATTTTCAAGTTACTGCATAACACTTTCTACATTTCAGCCACAGAGATACAAACAAACGGTTTACGAGGTAAAAGAACCATTTTCCATAGTAATATTACAATATTACAATGAAGATCGAGTGAAATGTGGTAAAAGTGATTCGAGTTTTCAAAGACGTCGTATCCGGAGAACTTAACGGTAGAATTTTCCAAGTTGGCAGAATTTCGCGCCGAAGTAAGCCCTTTATGAGCCATTACATACAACTTTTACAAAAGAAGACATTCTTCCGTGTGTTCCGTTCTACTCGACAGTTTTCCTTAAAATTATATTCAAATTTTTAACACTGGATTGTAAACTACTAATTTAGTGTCTTTCAAACTTTCGGAGTTACAAATTTCAGGTTAAGGAATTTAGAACTTTCTAAATACTCAAATTTATGGATGTTATGTTTAGAAATGTAGAAATGTAGAAATCTGTGAAAACTTACAAATTTATAAAAGTGTAGAAATCTATGAAAACAGAAATTTGTAGAAATGTAGAAATTTATAGAAACTTATAAGTCTGTATAAACGTAGAAATCTATAGAATCGTAGAAATCTTGAAAAAAGTATATAAAAATTTAAAGAAACATAGAACATCCAAATTTAGCAGAAATGTCTCCCCCAAAACATCCTCCTACATCCACAACCCTGTCCAGTGCCATATATCGAGACTCCACATTCAATAGTTGCAAAAGACTGTGTCATTTTTCGCAAACTGCACGTTTCACATCAGCAACATAATTTTATTCTACGGTACATATTTATTGCCATCGAATCGCGTCAATCATTTAATAAGCAGAAACGAATATGGCGGGAGCACTGCAATATATGTTTTCCACCCTGCCAGTAGCCGTATAAAAGAATTCCACTGAATTAAGCGTACCCAATATACGAATACAAATATTTCATTGATAAACGTCACGTTTTCATAGAATTTAAATTTCCGCAAAATTTCATTCGATATTGTAAATTTCCACTTGGATTACCTCTTGTGCTCTATTTATTAACCCGATTCCCGTTGTGTCAAACATATTTAGTTGGAAATCAAACGATGCGATTAATCGGTGTAATTAATCGTGCATTTTGATCAAAAGTAATTACATTCGCAATGAAATATGTAGCTGCCGAAGAATCTATCGAGTGAGCACAATGTTCTCTTCATGATCGTAATGCGTTTAACGTGTCGCTTCGTTTCGATATATCTTTTTGTGTACCTTTATGGCGATCAAAGGATTAATTCGAATAGGAATGTAGTCGTTGCTCGAACGATTGATTATCTTCCCAGAATAATTAGGTTTGCCGCATGACAGATGCGATTAAATGGTTGGTCGGTTGTCCATAATTCATCGAGACTATCAGAAAACCCGTTACACAGCTGTATCTCTTTGCGAAGTTACAGTTACCGCGGTCTGGGATGAGCAGACATATAACAGACTCTCTTTATATTGCCATTTAATATCACAACACGTTTATAGTCACGTAATGTGAAATATACGACTGTATTGTACGGCGAGTTACACATTTTATTTTCTCATAAATTTTGTCGGTATCCTGACCATAACTATGGCCACTAATTACATTGCTACTCGTAAAGTGTAAAATGTAGTTTTAGTCAAATATTTTTTCTTGTCATTTACAATTTACAATAAATATAACCATGACCACTAATTATATTGCCACTAGTAAAGTGTAAAATGTAGTTCCAGTCAAATATTTTTTTCTTACAATTTAATATAAATATAATTTATATTTTTTGTATAATTATAATGTACTTAAAACAGAGATCAAGATAGTAACGATGAATTTTGATCATATTTGAGTTATCACAGAATTGAAATGTCTTTGAACTTCTGCTAAACCAATGGATCAAATGATTTCTTCTATGGACGATACTCTAAGAGCGTTACGGACGATTGATCCGACTGGTTCGCGAGATAAGAGAAAAGAAAAGCTGCTTATGGAACTGTTACCGTGCATGCGACGATGAGATAAAAATATTTTAGATGAAGTGGATCGTTTGACAAGCTACTGGTAGATTGAAACTTTATCGGGTTAAAGTTCCGCCGATGAAATGGAGAGATTGCTACCCTTGTTTGCACGGATTTGCGATTCAAGTTTTGCTGTTCCTAAATTTTTAAGTTTTCTGATCTGCAAAGTCTTACATTTGCCAGTTTTTGCAATTTTGCATTTTTGCAGGTTTTCGATTTTCTGATCTCTTAATTTTATACTTTTTAAATTTTCAGATCCCCAATCACCTTATTCTACAATTCCTAACTTCTAAATTCACTGGTTTCTAGATTCATAAATCCTAAATTTCTAATTTTTCCAATTTCAAAATTTCTAAATGACCTAATTTATTTCTACATTTTCAAATTATAAAATTTCCGAATTCCTAAACCCCAAAACTCACTAATTTCCAACTTCTTAAATACCCAACCTATAAATTCCCAATCTTCCAAACCCCCAATTCTTCAATTCCCAAATTCTATATTTTCCGAATTTCTAAGCCCCAAATTCGCTAATTTCCAACTTTCTAAACCCCCATCCTATAAATTCCCAATCTTCCAAACCCCCAATCCTTCAATTCCCAAATTCTAAATTGTCCCAATCTCTAAGCCCCCAAATTCGCTAATTTCCAATTTTCTAAACCTCCAACCTATAAATTCCCAATCTCCCAAACCCCCAATCCCCTAATTCCCAAATTTTAAAATGTCCCAATCTCTAAGCCCCAAATTCGCTAATTTCCAACTTTCTAAATCCCCACCCTATAAATTCCCAATCCCCCAATTCCTAAATTGTAAATTGTCCCAATCTCTAAGCCCCCAAATTCGCTAATTTCCAATTTTCTAAACCCCCAAACTATAAATTCCCAATCTCCCAAACCCCCAATCCCCTAATTCCCAAATTTTAAAATGTCCCAATCTCTAAGCCCCAAATTCGCTAATTTCCAACTTTCTAAATCCCCACCCTATAAATTCCCAATCCCTCAATTCCTAAATTGTAAATTGTCCGAATCTATAAGCCCCCAAATTCACTAATTTCCAACTTTCTAAACCCCCAATCTATAAATAATCTCCCAAATCCCCAATACCAGTACGCAAATTCTAAAAAAAAAACTCCCTAGTGTCTAACCTCAGCTAACAAGATTAAACGAAACGAAACATGTACAGAATCAATCAAACGTTAACAGAAACACGAACGAATTGATTGCTGTCTATTAGTCGAAGTCAATGGAATTTTTTTTGCGGTGATCAATTGAACGTTTACAAGAAATCGTGCACAGCATGTAAATTGCCGTTCGATGCGGCAGTCGGTGGTCTTTTTTTCCGAAATTTTTTTTACAACCGCAATGACTCCCTCGCGAATTTCGATTGTACGTATTTCCATAATTCCGATTCTACGCGTTTCCCATATTTTCTAGGTGTTTCAGGGGGCGGTAATGGAACCTCCTTCTTACTTTTCTGCCTCTCGAATTTGCTCAACGTTTACGACTCACGCTATCGTGAAACCACTGTTTGAACGATCGCTGTAATTAAACAGAAACGCGGAATCATTAGTTACCTTATTGATTTTTCAGCCTAACTTTTAATACAACTTTCAATGTAAGCTGGAGCGATTCATTCGGAAATAAAACCAGGGAGTAATTTTTAATTAGAATTAGAATTTTACGGAATTTTTAGGATATTCGACTTGATCGATTTTCGACAGAAAATTCATTAAATATCTTCAATTTTATATAGAAGATCATACAAAGGTCAAGATGATTTTTCAAATTTTTGGTGTGGCTTTTGATAATCTTGTGGAGTTAAAATAACATCGTTGCAGATTTGTGAAGTCGACATTTCTTCGAGATATTTAGATCACGTCCATTGAAATAAGTTTTTGAAATTCTTGCACGAATCTTTGAATCGCAAAGATCTGGTAAGGATTTATCTGTAAATAAAGGTAAGGGTCCAAACGTTGAATCAGTGGTAACATGATTTGTCAGGCTAACTTTCCGTGTCCCACTTTCGACAGTATTTTTAGCATCTGGTAGGTCAAATAAGATGATAAAGTTGATGTTTGAATTACAGTTTTACCTAACACAATCTTCAACTTTCTACCTTCAACTTTACACTTTCATAAAAATAGCAAAGTTTATGGCAAAGTTTATTGCAAACGATGGTTCAAACACCTCAACTATAATCTACGTTCTCTATCTTTAGAATCAACTAATTCGATTTTGATTCTTAAAATATTGTCTTAGGACATGACAAAAATAAACGGGAGGAGAAATGCACTTGAACCGATCGCGAGCCGTTTTTCAATGGTCTGAATGAAAGACAGGGGTTGGAAAGAATAGGACCGGTCGTTGAAAATAAAAAAAATTCAAGTGGTCGCGGAGAGTTTGGTGATCAAACATTGCAAACTTTAGACTCCGGGTATACGATGACCGACACACTGGGTTTACAAAGGGTGCATACAGAACCATCCCCTTAATCTCCCTTTGAACGGTGCTTCTGACTCTGTATATTTCTACGACTACTTGACAACGGTAATTCGAACATTTATCCCATCGTATAAGACAATTCATGCACTTCGACCATAGTTACAATGCAAGTACAAACACATACTTTAGGAGCTGTTAGAAAGCTGAGAAGAATACCTGATTTATATTTCGACTTATATGTAGGAATTTATTTATAGTGGATCTGGGAAAGTGTAGGGATACTTGGAAATTTGGGGACGTCTCTGTGTAGGAATGTCTAGGGATATCTCTCCTATAACTCTTCCACATCCCTTCTAAAACTTTATTGTATATTCCTAAATTACTAGACTTCTATGTTCTTAGATGTATGTAGATTCCTAGGTATTCATATATTCCTATATGCATTATTCCATAAGATTCCATGTATAATTCCATGTATAAGAATTACTACAGTATATAGCTATCCTCTATTCCCCGATATTTTAGTATGTTGCGATTATGGTGGTGGAGAGGACGGTAATGGTGATGGCGATAGTGCTCTGATGGTGATGCTGGAACGCATCGATGTGTGTAGCTTCCTCATGGAAAACTGAAATTTGTTTTCCCGGCTTGGGGAGAGCAAGAGAGAAGAAAACGTGAAAAACAAAGAGGAAGAGAGAGAGAGAAGAGCCGAGTCGCGTTCTTTTCCCCTGTAGCCGGGTAGTTGAAAACCAGACACAACGCGTCTGCGTCTCTTCTCTTCTATCTCTACCTCTCCTCTCCTATTCCAGTCTCTCTCTTCCTCTCTCGACCACCCCCGGTTCCCACCGAGTCCCGGCTCTCGCAACCCTTTTATTTCGCGATCTCGTTTCCGCGGCAGCGTTCCTTTTTTTCCACCCTCTGTCCATCCTTCTCCGCACCTGCCCACCGTCTCGCCCTCTCTGTCTCTCCTCTCTTCTTTCCCCTAAAACTTCTTCTCTTTCTCTGCCCTCGCTCCAGCGACGCTTTGACTCTCTCGTTCCCGCCTTTTTTTTCCTCCTGCCCGATTCGAGCGTCTCTTTCGCTCGCGTTCGTATCCACGACGAAATCGATCGACCGAAACGTTCCGGAGAGCCGAGGACGAATGAAAGTAGCAAGAGAGAGCAAAACGGTGAACAGATTAGGGGAGGAGGATGAGAATTCATAGGGCGATTTAAGGGAATCGTGGCAAGAAACGGACGAAACATCGCCACGCATCGGACGAATCGCTGCCGCAGCTTTTATGACTCGCTTGACATTTGTTTTGTATTTGCGGCATTTTTTTCCGTTTCGGTAGATTATTCCACTTGTACCTTACTTCGGAATATTATCGCTCTTGATGCTGGTGAATATATGCATATTCGTTTAAATATAAATATAATTATTAATATGTACATAAAGATGTTGTGTTTATTTATGTGTATTTAATTTCATTAAACTGTTATGGACCATTGTACAATTATTTATTGAAAGAAATTCACAATGAATATTAATAAAATCGTAGTACATGTGACAAGATGAGATTACATGTCAGACGACAATGGCGCGAAAATTTCAAAATCGTCTGGACCTCTATAAATATAGAGGAAAATATTAGTACAGTAACATTGTGGAATAGTAGCAGTGTAGCAGTGTAGAAAAAATACAATAATATTATAGCATAGTTGACTAGCAGAAGAGCTACTACAATGGTACTAAATAATGATAATAGATAGTCGAACAGTAAGACAAAAACAGAAATATACAAAAAACAATATCACAGTAAAACATTAAAGCACTAAAATAGTATATGAAAGTAGTACAACAGCATAAATAGTAGTCTAGCAGTCTGATGCATAGAATAGTACCTATAACAAAATATCCACATAAAAATAGAGCAGTAAAACAGTGAAGCACCTACGAAAACGATAAAACAGTAGAATAAGTGGGAAAAATGTAGCTCGTTGAATCGAAGAACTTTCTTTGTTGCTCAATGCATTTGATTCGCAGCAATTGCGACAGAGTGACGGCACTTCCCGTGGCGTCAGTGAAAGTCACGATTTAGCGTGACGCGAGAACGTACCTTAACCACCATCGGGTCGAATAGCAGCAGGTTGAACAGGGTATCAGCACCGCCATCTCCATCAAGCTCTGGCAGCTCGGTGGTAGAAGCAACGGCAGCAACGGCAGCATCACTGCCAGCCATTCGTTCGACCCCTCTCGACGGTGGTGGTGCGCGCCGCGGCGCTTTGAATGTAACTAATTAGTAACTACGTTCAACGTGACGTAATAAGCAGCAGACGGTTTCCAGCAGAGAGCTCGGCGTACCGTGCACCGGCCTCGTTATCGTTTTATTTCAAAATTTTCATCCCCTTGACTCGACCGCCCCTTTTGCACCGACAACGAGCCCCCTTCTCAACCTGCTTCTTGCTTTTTTCACCGAATCGCGCGCGCGCGTTTACGTTGTCCGTCTCCACCGACCGTTTCTCCTGGCCGGAAGCACGCGGAAAAGTACATACGCCCGACATCGGCCTGGCCAACATGAAAGAGCCGCTTTTCTATTGAGGAAACTGCGCCCGGAAGATGCTTCCGCTTGGAAAGTTACGCTGCGGCGCCGCGGGAATTAATCGGTCGACGCGAACACACGGGATCGAGTGGCCGCCGAACAACTGGGTCAGCTTATCGCGGAAAAATTTGATCGATAACGCGACGAATGCTTTATACCGGATGACCGGCGAGAGCTGAGTTTGCTCGAACGATGCCTCTCGCGCTGATCGTGCCTCTTTTGTTAAACGAGGATGTCGGGAGGATATGGGAACACGTATGTGTTTACTTACCTCCGAGATCGGGTATAGGATCACGTGGATATAAGCATTTAGAAATGTTACAATCTAGGGATATTACAGGCTAAGGATAATGGGATGAGTATCTAGAGATGTAGGGTTCTGGGGATATGGCAATGTAGGAGATTAGATTTGAGGACCTACTAGAGAAGTGGAGGTGTAGAGATCTGAAGATGTGATCTGAATGTAGGAAGTTTGAGATGTAGTTTGAGATAATAAAGATTTAGAAATGTAGGAATTTCAGGATAGTGAGATTTGAGAAGGTAATAATTCGAAAATGTAGGAACCTGTGACATAGTGATCTGACGTAGGTATTAGATGTATGAATATGGGTATGTAGGTATTCGGAAATGAAATCTAGGGATCTAAGAATTCATAAATGAAGAAAAGGGATGTAGTAATTCAGAAATGTAGAACTCTAAGAGTCTGATAACTTAAGAATTAAAAAATGAATAGATTTGAGAATTGTTATAATCTGAAAGTTTGAAACTTGCGAATTTATACATATATGTTAGAAAAAATCTACCGTATCCGATCTAAAAATGAACGTGTGAAAGAATCGTTATACTACGACCGCGAAGACCGTCGTTCCTTAATATTACTTCGCCTTTATAATTTATTCATACGTAACACGTTTCAGGAACAGTTTCTTGCGGGAATGTAGCAGTGTTTGAAAGCTAAATCGATTCGGCGAATTTCTGACGCGAACTAACTGCTATCGAGGCTAAGTGCTGAGAATGCACTTTTCGCTGATGTACGTGTACACTATACTGTATAGTGAGAAGAAGATGGCTTCAGCCCGCAGGGTAGTAGGTGAATAAGTCAGATACTCTACATGAACTCGGTCTACGAAACACAGGTGTAACAACTACAGTAGACTGCTCGTTACGTTGCTATCTTTACATACACTTTCAAACATTATGGTACACCGTTACCGTTTCTGAATCATTATGGTGTTAAGCATCGCGACATTGAAGATCCCAGAAACCTAGAATCCCAGACCTCGATTCCCAAATCGTTAGACCTCAAAATCCTTATTTCTCCAAATCCTTACCCCCTAAATCTCTAAATCCCCAAATTCTCAATCTCCCAAATCGTCAAATTTCCAAATCTGTCAATAAATATCAAAAATCCTGTAATACTAGGAACACGAGATGGGACGTTGGCCTCCATTTGTATTTAATTCTGAAGCACAAATGCAGCGTACGTGTATGAAACTGTCGGCTAGCAGTGTAAATTCAAGAAACGAGAGAGGTTCGGAATAGTAGACGCGGAAATCGAGAAGCGGTCGTTTCTCTAATTAAAATCTACCATGATCCGCTTACCCTGTCTGTCCGTGAATGACTATCTACCTCCAGGGATTAACAGCGATCCTGTGACTATTACAAAATGGCAGCCAAGTCACTCGACAAGAGTTCTACGATATTGCACGATGAAACACTTTACCTCGAGCGTCGATTTCAATTTACTTTCTTGTCCGTTTCGGATTTTTCTCGCAACGTACACACCAAATGCAAATAATGTCGTTTAATTTCCGAGTGCTATGAAATATTGGCGAATCGGAAGATAAATAAACATTGGACCCATGACTATTTTTCTTCTTTCCCTCGTGCATCAGCTATGCTCGCCCCGAAACAGGCCACATTTTTTCCTCCGATTTTTTAGCCGCCGGAAAGTGAATAATTTCGTTAAATTACCGTCGCTTTAAAGATTCATGATTAGCGCGTGCGGAAAGTTCGCTCTTTATTCGTTTATCTCGGCTTGGGTCGACTTTGCGTAGAATGTGGAATCGAAATCTCCGGTGAAAAGCTTGAATTTCACTATGAAAGAGCGCTGAAAATATTGATTCTGTTAAATTAGTTTTTGAGTTATGAGTTTCGGTTGAATTCCATCGTAGAATATTTCTGGTATGGTCGAAATCTACATTCGAATGAGTATGATGTAGATTACGATGTCGGGATGTAGATGTCTGTGAACATAGGAATTTGGGGACGTAGAAATTCTGGAGACGAAGAGATTTGGGGACGTACCAATTTGGGGACGTAGGGATTTGGGGACGTAGCAATTTGGGGATGTAGAGATTTTGGGGACGTAGGGATTTGGGGATGTAGAGATGTGGGGTCGAAGGGATTTGGAGACGTGGCAATTTGGGGATGTAGAGATTTTGGGGACTAAGAGCTTTGGAGACGTAGGGATTTGGGGACGTAGGTATTTGGGGATGTAGAGATTTTGGGGATCAAGAGATTTACGGACGTAGGAATTTGGGGATGTAGGGATTTGGGGACGTAGGTATTTGGGGATGTAGAGATTTTGGGGACTAAGACCTTTGGGGACGTAGGTATTTGGAGATGTAGAGATTTTGGGGATTAAGAGATTTGCGGACGTAGGAATTTGGGGATGTAGAGATTTTGGGGACTAAGAGCTTTGGAGACATAGGGATTTGGGGACGTAGGTATTTGGGGATGTAGAGATTTTGGGGATTAAGAGATTTGCGGACGTAGGAATTTGGGGATGTAGGGATTTGGGGACGTAAGAACTCGGGAACGTAGGGATTTGGGGACGTAGTTATTTGGGGATGTAGAACTTGAGGATGTAGAGATTTGGAGATGTACAGTTTTGGGAACGTCGAGATTTGGGAACATATGGATTGGGGGTCGTAGGAGTTGAGGGGGTGGATATTTCGAAATGAAGAAATCTGTAGATGTAGAACTTTAGTCATTCAGAAGTCTATAAATCTAGGAATCTAAAGATATAAATATATGAGTATGTAGAAATATTAAGTCATCCGAAACATCAACCCTAAGGATATCACGTAGGAATATTAGCGTCTAAGCCAAGAACTTAACGCTCTTGCCAGTGGAACGAAACTGTAAAATGTGTTACAAGATAATAGAACAAGTTTAACAGAAAGTTATAACGATACGACCGGTTTAATACGAAGAAATTGAATGTATTCGCAGCATGCGAAGTTATCTCGTTTCCGCGTGCCTGCGGTGGTGGTATGATTTTAAATTCACCGTGTGTCATGTTTAACCGCGAACCTCGTTTCCTTCCACCATACTTAAGTCCTTATTTAGTTTATTAGCAACTTACAAACTCCGGTTGTTGCTTAAGGCGGTAGCGAAGCCTATGTATACACACACTGGCTCGTGTTCGCGACTGCATAAAGTTGCAGCTTTACGCGTGCAACCGGAAGCTATAGTTCCTTTTACCATATTAGCATCATTACCTATACGAACACCGAACTAGTTGTCGCGAGAAATTACTGTAAGCTTAATTGCAAGGTTGCGATGATTTAACATTTCGAGTTAATTAATTTTTATGCGAGATTTATTTTCACATGGTTGCATCGATTGTTCCGTTCCCGTTGCACAATGCAAATTACATTTAGCGGAAGAGAAAATTACCTGTAGGTTCTCCTTTTCTCGTGTGAACATTTTTTGATTAAATTTTATTTATGCACTGGTTACTAATTACGTTTTCGCCCTGCTAATTAAAGCTTTTTTTATTCATATACTCCGAATAAACACTTGCTGTTGAACATTGTAGGTATGCATTTTTATCGAGAACTTTATCTTGTTTACTAGAAAAGTAATTAACTGACACGTGCTGTAATGAGGTTAATTATACTCGATATCTTAACCCTTTACACTCGAAGATATTTTTACTGTACAAATATAATGCAATTCTTTTCATTGAAGTATAAAACTCTTCCACATTTGTGTAATTCATCGATCAAATGATTCCAAACAAGTTCTCCGGAACAGTAGTCATCGGTTCGAACAAGTTCAACAATTTAACCATCGATTTGATCGTAGCTGGCGTTAAAAAGAAGAGGAGGAAGAAACGTTGGAGCGTTCGAAACGCTCGACACTCTCAGCAGAAATTTCGCAGACCCATGAAATTTTACGTCGCTGCGATACGGGCGTTATCCAGGCCCCAGCTTATCCGCGCCAAGTGCATTCGTCTCTTTCGCGGTCGTAACAGCTTTTACCAGCGCGTGTACGCTTCAGTCTGATCATGGTTACGCGATTGCCTTTTACGATCGTATCGCGAGATTCCACGAGACCTGTACGCGATGCCATAACCACTGGGAAAATGTCCTGGGACCATGGACAGCTTTCCCAGACGGAAGTCGACGCCAGCCAATAATTGCGATCTCGTTTCCCGCGTCTATTGGAATTTGATTCGGTACCAGTTCAAATGAAGAAAAAGATGAACGAGTTATGGCCTCAAAAGCATTGAATCTTCTGCTCTAAAACGTCGAAAATTAAATTCTTGGATGAAGATTGACGTACCTTATCACGTTGTATAACGTTTGCAAATCTTTCACTCTTTGTTCCAGTTTGCAATTTTCTGATTTTAGAATTTCAGGTTTGCAGATTTTTAGAATTTTTAATTTTTAGATTGGTAGATTGATAGATTGTTAGGTTGTTAGATTGCTAGATTGCTAGATTGTTAGGTTGTTAGGTTGCTACATTGTTAGATTGTTAGATTGTTAGGTTGTTAGGTTGTTAGATTGTTAGGTTGCTACATTGTTAGATTGTTAGATTGTTAGGTTGTTAGATTGTTAGATTGTTAGATTGCTAGATTGTTAGGTTGTTAGATTGTTAATTGTTAGGTTGTTAGATTGTTAGATTTGTACATTTTTAGTTTTTTACATTTTTACATTTTCAGATTTTCCGATTTATAGATCCTAGTCTTTTAAGTTTTACAACCTAATCTAACCTTCCAACTATTACCTAACACAGTTACCTAACCCGTATTACCTAATTGTAAGAAATTTCTACAGAATTAAAATTCTAAATGAAACTTGTACTTAGGATAAAGTAAATAAAACACGTAATTTATTTAGCAATTTGCAGTTACTGTTACCCGCAGCCATAACAGTCGATTCGCAACAGAATTCCTAGAAGTTTTATGAATTTTACTGTTTGATCGGATCACGGTATTAACGAGACAAAAGTAAATGATCCTTGAATAACGAAAGGAATCCATGTTCAATGGAAAGTTTACATCATCCGGTCGCGTTCTAAGGTCTGTGCGCATTAATATTCGATCAGGAACTACGTGGCAAAACATCGGCGTCGGAAAACTAGCTGATTTTTCGCCAGTCACAGCGCAACGTTCCCGGGGAAACTATTAATCATTGGCAGGAAGTGGCTCGCAAGAAGTCGTCAGTCAAATTTTCGATTCCGTTTGATGCTTTTCAGCTTCCTTCGGACCCGTTTAAAATTCTTCCGCGAATTTCGGCATCATATATCATCGACAAAAAACGAAACCCGCTGCCATGTCACGAACCACCATTTTACATCCAAACTTTTTCAACCGAGCAAAACCACAGTTGCACGAGCTTGCAAAAGGTGTTTATCGATTCTCTTTCTTTGTTACAGTGTATAGACACATGCATAAATTAATTAGGGATGTAGGTATTTGTGGACGTAGGGATTTGGCGATGTAGGAATTTGGGGATGTAGGGATATGGGGACGGAGGAATTTGGGAACATAGGTATTTGGAGATGTAGAGATTTGGGGATGTAGGGATTTGGGGACGTAGAAATTTGGGGATGTAGACATTTGGGGACGTAGAAATTTGGGGACGTAAGAATTTGGGGATGTAGGAATTTGGGGATGGATGGATTTGGGGACATAGGTATTTGAAGATGTAGAGATTCGGGGATGTAGAGATTTGGGGACGTAGGTATTTGGTGTGTAGAGATTATGGGGACTAAGAGATTTGGGGACGTAGGAAATTTGGGGACGTAGAAATTTGGGGATGCAGGGATTTGGGGCGGTATATATTTGGGGATGTAGGAATTTTGGGGTCGTAAGGATTTGGGGACGTAATGATTTGGAAACGTTGGAATTTTTAAACGCAGAGATTCGAGGACGTAGAGATTGGGGGATGTAGATATTTGGGGTTGTAAGGATTTCTGAACGTAAAGATTTGGAAACGTAAGAATTATGAGATGGATAGGTTTGGGGTCATAGGGATTTGTGTACATAGGAATTACACAATATACAAATAAATACCCAAACTAATTCACATTCGCCATTTCATCCACCTTGACCTTGAAATATATTGCCAAGGACAATACCCTAAGTATTTCCGGTGTATATAATCCCTAATTGGTCTCAAAACAGAAATTACGTATACAGGAAAAAATCACTTACTCGAAGTGACTCAAGGCTGTTAAGTTACAATCCTGTAATGTTACAATGCTGTCCTCAGTGTTTCAAGGTCACAGTGGTTAGGGGTGTGCTACACGTTAATGCATTTGCCCTTTTTTTAGGGAGTGTATATGAGAAACAATGCGCGACAGTCAGGGGCTGGAAATTCATTTTCATAAAAATATCGTGGAAGATTACCTGTGGCGAGGGTACGATGATAAAGGGCCAATAATAGCGGCGATACGACGAGGATTAACGCGCTTTCGTTGTTGTATTTTTGCGGACAAAGCTCCGAAGGTAATAACGCGCTGGAACATAGGATTCCGGCGAATTGTCTGGCACGTTCATTAAAATTTAAGCGAACAACACCGCGACCAATTTATTCGACACAATGTACGCCGTGCGTACCGGTTTAATGACCCGGACCGTTTTTACATTCGTGAATAAATTCAAAAACATCTCGATCGCCGATTATCTATAGCGCACCAGAGGTTTCGATTGAATTAACACGGTTTTGCTCCGAACTTCAATTTTTGTTTTTAATCATTACGTTATTTTCCATGTATCTTGTAAAGCGAATATTTTAATTAAAATAAACGGTAATGGCGCGTGATAAAACATTTGCTTGTTGTAATGTATGATAATGTTAATTTATACAAAATATACCATTGGCAGGTTTTTTATAAAATATATTGTATCTGGTATAATTAAGGTTCTACATTCGTTTTTAATATCTTAGGACTTTGCATCTTTTATTATTTTGTGACGAGTATGCATATGTGTTTAATGCATTTATGTTCCTAAAATGTTTGAGATGTTTATAATGAAATTGACGGAAATTTTTAAGAAAGTTTGACGTGTTACATTTATCAGTCTTATGAAATAGAAAGCTGAAAGACGTAGGAAATAAAGAATGACCGATTTGTTTAAAAATGGATACCACTTTTATTATTAATATTAATGACTCGTATGTCAAATAACTGCTAGTGTCATCCAATGAAATTACTTTTGTTCTATATTCAATGCATTTTTAACTATCAAATATTAATTAACTGTTTAATTTTTAATAAACCAAAAGTCTTGTTCCGTGGTTATAAATGTTGAACAACATTTTCTTCTCAAAAAAGTTATAAATGCACAATGAATTGATTTATACTCCTTTCGAAATCTCCTATTATTTTAAAATACATGAAGCTTGAATTTCCAGCGCAATAAATTACGCATATAAACGGGGTGCTAAAATAAATACCGATAGAAATTTTACAACTGGTAAAAATCTGCAGAATCCTTGAAAGTGGCCATAAAAATTGATCGACGTTAATAATTGATTGGAAACATATTTTTCCAAGGTATAGATTACCGCAACTGTCGATTCGTTCGATATCAGAAGATCCTCCGGCTCTCGAAGTGTCCGATATCAAACCGGAAGCTCGAAACTTTCCTTAATAAATCGTCGGTCTCGAACGACCGGGAGTGGTCCAACTACGACATCGATACCGTTCATAAAACGGTTTCCCGAACGCTTCCGGGCACTAATTATGTCCGAGAAAAAAATCGTCCGGCAGGGGACGTCGGAGGGGAAGTAAAAAAGTTGGCGGCAAGTTGGAGTAACGTTCAAAAAGCCGGCTATGGCGCACGTAACCGAACAACTTTCTGGATTATAATTAGTTCCCATCGCCTGGAGCCCACCGACGGTAAATACTGGTTTGTATATAGTTGCCACTGGCTGCTTCCACTATATATAATTGGCAGACGTTGGCCAACTCGCAGTCGAATCCTCTGATCGAGTCACGAGGCGATCTCTCGTTTCAAATTTCTCGGTTAAAATTAGTAGAAAGCGAACTGGCGAACGTGCAGTTTCTGCACCTTGTATTTGGTACTCTTCCAGGTTCTTCGTTTTAATTATTAAATGAACGATTAACGTTACCTGCTGAGCAGTGATATATGCAGTGCTTTATCCACGTTGATTGTTTAACTTACTAAAATTTAAGCATAGCAGTACCTCTTGATATTTAATTGGTTAATTGAAGTATTTGGGTAAAATGTTTGAACATATGGTTATTATCTGAACGTAGTAGTTCGGCCATTTTGAGATCCTTTTTAACCTCACCATACTCTTCACCTACTATTTCTTTTTTGTACAAAAGGACTGCATTAATAAATAAATTACCAGACTATGAATGATTGTATATTACTTCAAGGAAAATATAAATAAAGTAATCTATGAGTCTACAGACTTTATGTTTATTTTCTGCGACATATGCACAGTAGTTTAATAATTAACCTACACCCTCTCCAACAAATTAAAAAAGTAGACACCTGAAAATTTCGTAATGAGGTATTAAGAAAACCAAGTAATAAGTGAAAATAAAAATTAATCTAATTGAATTGTTAAGTAATTGTCATTAGCGAATCAGAAATTCTCGCACACGTAATAAGCTCCGGCAACGAAAGTGTTGCCATTTCCCGCAATCATTTCCCTTTGTGTCCCACATTTGGCACACCGGCATCGAACGCAATCTCGGCGAACACGGTCGCCAAAGTGGAATTATTATAAAAGGCCGCGGTCGGTGCGTACTCATTAAGCTGAACGTCGTTTCATCTTGAAACGGTGTTTCATTTCTGAGAGATTCGTGGCCGACCGTTGAATCACAGAGAAAAAGGGTGAACAGGAAAAACAGAAGAAGAGGAAGAAGGGGATGAGAAAGCCACAGTTAAGAGAAAGGAATCAGCGTGTCGGCATGCGAAACCGGCAGAGGAGGCGACTCCCTAATCAAGGCGACATTGTCGCAGGACGAACAATATCCAACGTGGACGTACTCGCGAAGTCACCCTTCAACCCCTGCACCCCTACGAATCACGCACACGCGTACACGCCAACTCGCATACCCGTGTCTTATACAGAGATATAGGATGTCCCATCAGTTCGGGTCGGTGATTACGAAAAATTGCGTTATTTATGCGATATTATGTTAACGAGCGGTTGCGAACGGCGTATGATACCCTAGGGAGAATAACGGGGTGGGAAAAGATTCTCTACGTACTTTTCTACGTTTATTTTGTGGATTGAAACAATATTTCAATAGCTGAGAATGATATTTTTTGTAAATATATTTGGTAAACAATTAGGATTTGGAAAGTCTAAACCATTTGGTTTAATGTAAACGTGGTATACTTTTTAGTTTAATTTCATATCTGTTTTATTTAATACTGCGTTCTGAAAGATTTACCTTTGGTCAGTTTTGAAAAGGGGTGGTAACAATTGTAACTTTACCAGTTTCTGAATGATAGAAGTATGAATTATACAGTATGTTTTATTTGAACTTTTATTATTCAAACAAGATCAATTTTTACATCGTTTCTGCATCAAAGAGCTAACTTATAATTATAATATATATAATTTTATTTCAAAATCAAAGAAATCTTGAAAAGTACATCAGAAATAACTTGAATACTTACATATGATTTTAACTAAATCTACAAAAGTTTTTTTAACATGAAAAGTAAGTAAAATGTAACATGGGACACCTTGTATAGTGACGTTCGAAAGGAAGGGAAGGATTGCGACGGTAAAAAAGGAAATACGCGTGCTCCTCCGCAAGTAAAACGTAAAATATGCCCGCCAACCTCAGCAGAGAGTTATTTCCTTTTTTTCCAACGTTCTATCCCTGCTTTGTATTTGGCAACGCTTTTTTTCACCTTATGTTCCTACGACTTCGCCACCCTTTACTCGCTCTGTCCACTCCTCGCAGTTTTTCCGCGCCTGCGTGAGCCCAAAGAATCCTAGGAGGGTCTCGTTAACGCGTAAAGGAACACGTTACTCATATTCCTAATGGGAACGAATTCTGAGAAGGAATCACTCAGTAACACCCTTAGCGTGCAGCTAACTTGCCTAGGGCTTTACGAAACCACTGGTTAAACTTTCAAATTTTTTATTTTTTTGATTCGAACATTTTCAACGATATAAAGTTACAAATTGGAAATTTCAGAAGTCTTCAAATTAAATCGGAAAGTTTAGAAGTTTTCAAATTTTCACAAGTCGTTAAGTTTCCACGTTGAAAGTTTTCAAATTTTCACGCTGCAAAAAGAAGTTGAAATGTTCACATCGAGAAATTTAGAAGTATTGAAATTTTCAAACGGGGTTAATAAAATGATTTTCACTTCACTGGTTTAAGGTCTTGCCTAATAAGTCGCTTTCGTTTATCAGTTTCAACCCTTAGCGCTCGAAGTGTAACGCATTTATTATTCAATTTAACACAGCAATTTGAAACGTGTATTTTTTATCTAAAACTGTAATACATGGCCAACAGATAACAAAATAATAGTAGGAATTGATAGAGAATTAACAAGTTCAAAATAATTCCTCAACCTCAACTAAGTTTACGAATTGCAATATGCCAACAGCAAAAGCACCTCCAAGCAGAGGGTTAATGATATAAACTAGAGAATTGATGATGGGCGTATCTAATATACAACAGTTTATTGTATTACAAATTGTAAACTCGAGATTTCGTGTAACTAATACAGAACAACCTCTTTAACTAAAATGTTTACGAGTTGCAACATGGCAACAACAAAAGCAGCTCCAAACGCAGAGGGTTAATAAAACAAACTAGAGAATTGGTGATGGATATATTAATCTAGTATCAACCAGTTTATCGCAGTGTATTACAAATTACAAATACCGTGTAACTAATACAGAACAACCTCTTTAACTAACAAGTTTACAAGTTGCAACATGCCAACAACAAAAGCAGCTCCAAACGCAGAGGGTTAATAAAACAAACTAGAGAATTGGTGATGAATGTATTAATCTAGTATCTACCAGTTTATCGCAGTGTATTACAAATTACAAATACCGTATAACTAATACAGAACAACCTCTTTAACTAACAAGTTTACAAGTTGCAACATGCCAACAACAAAAGCAGCTCCAAACGCAGAGGGTTAATAAAACAAACTAGAGAATTAGTGATGGATATATTAATCTAGTATCTACCAGTTTATTGCAGTGTATTACAAATTACAAATACCGTATAACTAATACAGAACAACCTCTTTAACTAACAAGTTTACAAGTTGCAACATGCCAACAACAAAAGCAGCTCCAAACGCAGAGGGTTAATAAAACAAACTAGAGAATTAGTGATGGATATATTAATCTAGTATCTACCAGTTTATCGCAGTGTATTACAAATTACAAATACCGTGTAACTAATACAGAACAACCTCTTTAACTAACAAGTTTACAAGTTGCAACATGCCAACAACAAAAGCAGCTCCAAATGCAGAGGGTTAATAAAACAAACTAGAGAATTGGTGATGGATATATTAATCTAGTATCAACCAGTTTATCGCAGTGTATTACAAATTACAAATACCGTGTAACTAATACAGAACAACCTCTTTAACTAACAAGTTTACAAGTTGCAACATGGCAACAACAAAAGCAGCTCCAAACGCAGAGGGTTAATAAAACAAACTAGAGAATTGGTGATGAATGTATTAATCTAGTATCTACCAGTTTATCGCAGTGTATTACAAATTACAAATACCGTGTAACTAATACAGAACAACCTCTTTAACTAACAAGTTTACAAGTTGCAACATGCCAACAACAAAAGCAGCTCCAAACGCAGAGGGTTAATAAAACAAACTAGAGAATTGGTGATGAATGTATTAATCTAGTATCTACCAGTTTATCGCAGTGTATTACGAATAGCTATAAACGCGGGATTTCGTGTGAATCTGTCTGAAGCAAATACGTAACACCTAAACTCGGTACGAAACTCGAAGTTTCGGAAAGCAGTGGTGGAACGTTCGTGTAAATCCCGTGGAACGACAGGAGGTCTGCAGGAACTATCGAGGCAGAAGAAGACGCGTTCGGAAGTAAGATTCGCTCGATTTCCCGATTCGAGAGCACCGACAGACGAAGTAGCTACGGCGTTTAGGAAACGAGGAGATTGTCGTTCGCTTTCCGCCATCGTTGTAACTTACCGAACCTGCTCGGACCTGCAACTACCGGCGATCGACACGTTACAGAACATGCCTTTAGGAAACGCGATCGATACTGCAAATTGAGCGTGACGAGTTTACCGGAGTCTCGCGCGTATGCTCGGTTTTGCATCATCGAAAACATCCTCCGTTGCATCAACCTTGTTACGCTAATATTACGCTCGAAACTTCGTTTCTTACGGATGCGTTTACGAAAAGGAACCTATCAATTTCTTTCACGAGTCTTCCACTTATTTTAGGACACTTTATTACTGTTTTGATAGGATATTTTTAGGTATTTTTAGGCGTTGATGATTAATTTGGGGGTTAGAGATATTAGGATTGAATAACTTAGGGATTTGACAGTTTAAGGATTTGACAATTTTGGGACATTATAATTTAAGGGAGGAAAGAAATTTCAAGACGTGGAGATTTTGGGGTGTAGAGATTTGGAGGGATCTGAGAATTTGTAGATCTAGGGGTTGCAGGTCCAGGAATTTCAAGATTCAGGGATTTAGGGATTTTTAGATGCCTACATTTTAAGTTCTCAAAGTTTCCGAAATCTCCGAATCTCCGATCCCTAAAAATCCCTAAATCACAATCGTCTAAAATTCCTCAAAATCTACCGAAATCCCACAATCGTAATGAATTTTCAAATCAAAAGACCCAACATCTCCCGAAATCCCCGAAAATAAGTTTCTAAATTTTCCGCGACAAAATATGCGGAACAAAACGGTATAAAACGAGAAGAAAAGAGGAAGCGAAAAATACAAAACGTTGATTCACACGGGACTTATCTTTGAGGGATGTTTCGAGTGTCTAGCTTTCACACCGTAGACACAGGGTGCTCTTTCTCCTGCGCCGACGACACAGGCTGGAATATTCGTGGTGAATGAAAAATTACAAGGGTAGGAAGAACGACGCCGTCAGGACATGGAATAATGATGGAAGGAAGGAGAACCGACGAACCACCATCCTCACCTCCAGGAAAACCATCCCCTTTCGATTCAACTAAATGAGAGTGGAACGCCTCGGAATTGCTATCTGACAATCTGATCGGGGGATCCTGATAAGAGCGACGATTAGCAGGGGATTCACGGGTTTATTAAATGTGTATAAAATTCATGAATCGTGCCTGATCCTATTAGCCAGAGAAATTCGATGAATTTTGTAGCAACTGCTTTGCTTTCCCATTTACTATTGTTTAGCAACGATTCTATTTAAAATTAACTGATACTTAAGATTATTATTGAAATTATTAGGCTCGTATTTAAAATTATTATTAAAACTGTTGACTGATTGCAGAGTTGTCGATCTGAAAACTAAAAAATATTAGACATCTTGAGGATATAAAAGTACGACAAAATGGCAGCTATGATGTATCAATACGAAGCTTGAGCATATAAATTATCGCTGACTGGTATTTAAAATTATTATTAGCAAGTACTTAAAATTATTAACTGGTTGCAGAGTTGTCTGACATAAAAAGTATCAGAAGACATCTTGAGGATATAAAAACACGATAAAATGGCAGCTGTGATGTATCAATTTGAAGCTCAAAGTTTGATGGAAATGGCTACATAAACTTGTCATAAATGTCTTTAATATAAACTGTTAGAAAGTTTTCTCGTTATTGCAGTAATGTTGTCGTTGTTGTCTTTGATACAAATTGGCTAGTTGTCGGAAAGTTGTCTCGTTACTCTAATAACATTGCCTTTGTTGTCTTTGCTCTGTAGAATGTATAGAGAGATGTATTGCGAGTTTTATTTGAAAACAATTTTATATTGAGAATACTAACGAGGAATTCACCTTTCGATAAAGTTTAAATTGCGAATTCTGCCATAATTGGGGTACATTTGCGTCATGGAATCGTATCGCATTTTCGAAATTTGATATTTCATATGTACCAGTCTAGTGAAAGATATCTTCACCAGAAAGCTGTTTATAAAATATTAGACGTTGCTTCAATGTGAAATGTTATATATAATAAATTTTTAAATTATGTTGCAGTATAAAGCGTTTTAGCATTTTTAATAATTATGATGTTTCAATGTCGATTAAAACAAATTGACGTTTATTATATTCGGGAATTAATTAATTTTCAATCTTTCGCGTACATTGATCGTGCGAGTACGATGAACCTTTCCACCGGTTCATAAAATTATAATAGATATTAAAAACAGCGGAGGCGTTGTTTAATTAAGTTTAATATAAAAAATGATATTGCATGCGCGAAGTGTTGAATATCGTCCTGTACGGTGTTCAAAGAGTTAATAACTTCGAACTACGAAGTATTCAAAGAGTTAATAGCTTTCGAGTAATCGAAGCAGCGGCCCCGATCGTAAAACGTTAAAATATCAAGCGACCAGCAAAGAAATTTTTCGATGGTTTTTAAACGATTCGTTTGATCGACGCGGTTGATTAATTAAAATTAAAGCGACTCATTGATCGTTTCTCCTTGCACAAATATTATTACTGTATCCCGAGAGACGGCATATCTGAATGTACTATCTTTCCAAAGAATTCCGAAGAGAGAAAGTTACAAAAGCGATAACCATGGAGATGTCTGCGATTCCCATGAAAGTTGTTCTATAAAAAAAAAGAAGAACAAGAAAACCAAGGAAGATACATAAAATTCCAGGGGAACGTTAAACGCAAGAGCCTACTGCAGTTAACGGTATCGATTCGACGCTCTTCGGGTGACATTTAAAAATTGTTTCCAAAAATGATATCCTTGCATTCGATTAAAAATTCTACCCACTTTCATCTCGCTTTCCCTCCAATTCGTTTTAACGCTCGCTCGTGGAATATTGCTGTTCGATGAAAGTTGCGCTTTCGAAAAGGTCACAGGTCATTCAACGTTGACCCAACGTCTCGCCGCTCGTTCTTCGCATTTCCGCTTCCGATGAACGCGTAACTAACTTATCTGCCGTACGTCTATCTACCTTTCCACACACTAGATTTCATTTTAAAGAACCGATGTTCAGAATACTATCAGTAATATTATTGCAAGTTCGTAATAAAAATAAGAGATTTTGTGGTACAGGGATTCTGCGATGTGGAGGTCTTTTGAGGGACTTTTAGATTTGAAGGTTTGAGGAGTCTAGTGATTTTGGTGTAGTGAAGGGATTCAGTGAGTTTAGAAATTTTTATGTCTAGATATTGGGATATATGGAATTGGGGATTTGAGATATTGGGATATAAGGGTTTTGGGATATAAGAGAATTGGGGGCGTAGGAATTTGGGGTTGTAGAGATTTGGGGACGTAAGAATTTGGGGACGTAGCAATTGGGGGATGTAGAGACTTGGGGACGTAGGAATTTGGGGACGTAGGTATATGGAGACGTTGAGATTTGGGGATGTAGAGATTTTGGGGACGTAGTGATTTGGGGACGTAGCAATTTGGGGACGTAGGAATTTGGGGACGTAGGAATTGGGGGATGTAGAGATTTGGAGACGTAGAAATATGTAGACGTAGGAATTTGGGGACGTAGCAATTTCGGGACGTAGGGATTTGGGGATGTAGCAATTTGGGGACGTAGGAATTTGGGGATGTAGGGATTTGGGGACGTAGAAATTTTGAGAACGTAGAGATTTGGGGACGTAGGAATTTGGGGATGTAGGGATTTGGGGACGTAGAAATTTTGAGAACGTAGAGATTTGGGGACGTAGCAATTTGGGGACGTAGGAATTTGGGGTCGTAGTAATTTGGGCACGTAGGGATTTGAGGACGTAGGTATATGGATGTGTTGGAATTTGGAGATGTACAGATTTTGGAAACGTAGAGATTTGGGGACGTAGGGATTTGGGGACCTTGGAATCTGGGGTAGTAGTATGTAGGGACGTAGGTATTTGTAAGTCTAAGGACTGGCGAATCTAGGGATTCTAAATATGCAGACATTGAAATCAACAAATTTTATGACATATTTAATGATCAAAGTCCTTTATGACTGCGGGATTTCAATATCTAGGAATTACAAGATTTAAAGATTTCTGAAGATATATATTTTGTAATCAGAAGATATTTACCATCGCATGCACGTTTGTTGCAGTATAAATTCGAGAAGCTGTATAATCCACATCGATCGTATCTCTTTTTTATTTCCGTACGTATCGTAGAAATTTTCCAGCAGCAAAATTAGTGACAGATCGAAATCAATGAAACGGTCCGAGTTCGTTGAACGCGTGTTCCGGGCTTCGTCCGTCTCATCGGATCTCTCCTATCGAATTTCTATCTTCCCACGGCTAGACTGCGTAAATTGGAGAGACAGCTTAATAGGCGATTGCGAAATGAGAAGGAGAACAAGGCTGGAGTTGGGGCTCGAACTTGAAACGGGAGATGGAGTCGTTGAAAAAAGACGACGTTAAAGGGCGAGCTACGGCGACCAAGGGACGAGATGCCGGAGGAGAGGGCGGCGAAGTCGCAATTAGCTTTATTAGGGACGAGATCGAGGAGACAGGACACGACGAGGAAACCCTGAAGTAAAGCGGATCGTTTTCCCGGACTAACGACGACCCGTTCAACGACATTTGGCTGGTTTCGGTGCACCTGATAAAGGTACGTGCACGGTGGTCTGTTCCTTCCATTGCAACGCGATCCTTCATGTTCCCAGAAATCGAATGTTCGAAAAGGGATACTCGAAGTCTTTAATTAGAAGAATTAATTGTTCAGTGATAAACTCTTTGAGGTTATTTTCTTTTGTTCAGGTCATTGGTTTGCTTCGAACACAGTTTACTCGTATTACAAAGATGGCGCTTGAGTCTTATTTTGCTGAAGAGCTATGTTCATGTTTATATTATATTTTGACTGTCACTCATGAACAGTGGTAAACTTTCATACTTTATCCTTCATGTTATGTTCATTTAATACAATAATAAAACGTCATGAACGTATTCGATAAGATTTATTAAAAATAGTGATATCATTAAGCCAAATTTTCAATAGCTTCAGTGTGCAGTGAATGTGTTAAATGTATAATCAATTAGTGTTTTAAGAAGTTTGCAAAATTAATTATAGATACGAATTTTAAAGCTCACTGCCATATAAGCAGAAGAGATTAATTCGGACTAGAAGATTGATCAAACTAGAATGCTTTTATATTATAAACGTCTCCCGAAATTGAATTTAAAGGAGGAAAGAGAATTGCACTCTGCAGGATGCGTTCGCGAATCAAATTAGACACCCCCATACGTTCGTACGCTTTGCTACTATGTATGTACTTCCTTGTCACGATGGATTTGAACTATAAAGATGATTTCACAGGCAAGTCAGGTAGTCAGACGTGAGCTGTGAACGATACAAGGGTTGACCGAAAGCGAAATCTGTCTCGTCGACGATTAAGAGAAGTTACACGACTCGAAATCGTTTCCTCCGTTTACTCTATAATTTACTGCCATAGTGATCCGCGAGTCATTCCAACGAATTCCTTCGAATATTACAGTTTAATTGCAATACCTAAAATTCATGTAGAACATTTTCGAGAGATTTTGCGATGATAACACTTGGAATTTCTTAACATAACTTCTGAAATTATTTCAAGTGAAATAATTTCGATTCCAGAAATAATTTTATAGACGCAGAATTGAGTCCCAAAGTTTCAGTTCCAGAATACTAATGGCTCAAAGTTCTAAATCTCAAAGTACCAAAATCACAAAGTCCCAAATTCCCAAATTCCCAAATTCTAAATTTTCAAACTCCTCAATTCCCAATTTCCAAATTCCCCAATTCCAAATTTCCCAATTCCTGCATTCGCCAATTCCAAATTTCCCAACTCCCAAATTTCCGAATTCCTACATTCCCCAATTCCCACATTCCCCAATTCCCACATTCCCCAATTCCCACATTTCCCAATTCCCACATTCCCCAATTACCACATTCCCCAATTCCCATATTCTCCAATTCCAAATTCCCCAATTCCAAATTTCCCAATTCCTACATTCCCCAATTCCTACATTCCCAATTCCAAATTCCCCAATTCCAAATTTCCCAATTCCTGCATTCGCCAATTCCCACATTCCCCAATTCCAAATTTCCCAATTCCTACATTCCCCAATTCCCACATTCCCCAATTCCCACATTCCCCAATTCCCACATTCCCCAATTCCCACATTCCCCAATTCCCACATTCCCCAATTCCCACATTCCCCAATTCCCACATTCCCCAATTCCCACATTCCCCAATTCCCACATTCCCCAATTCCCACATTCCCCAATTCCCACATTCCTCAATTCTAAATTCCCCAATTCCAAATTCACCAGTTCCAAATTCCCCAACTCCAAATTTTCCAATTCCAATTTCCCCAATTCCTAAATCCCCAATTCCAAAACTCCCTAAATCCTAACCTCCCAAATTTCTAAATTTGCAAAATCCCAACTCCCATCCAAATTTTCCAAATCCCAAAATCTCAAAATCCCCCATTAAGCGTGAAATCTACATCCGTCGCAAACTTCGAGACCCAACTTTCTAACGTCGAAATAATTGACTTCTCCAGAACGATTCTCAGCCGCGAAATTATCAGGCGTCCAAATTGTTTCCTTTTTTGCGTAAAAACTTCGCAGGTCGTTAACCACCGCATTCGAAAAGGCTCTCATGCGATTACGCAACACGAACCGATCACGAGGACAATAATTGTTCTGGTCAAATGTTGTAACCGTGTGTATAACTTTCTTGCGGACGAGATTTCCTTACGACAAGCTTGCCAGTTAATTGTAAACTGAAAGTCGTTCTGTCTTCAGGATTGGTCATACGTTGACGTCGCTTCCGCGCGCGATAAAGCCTTTCGAGGCTGATCAACGGAGAGAAATCGTACGATTCCTTCGCGAACAATGATTTTATCAGGATAATCCGTATTACCGGTCATACCTCGTTGCTCGGGCAGATTAATTTTAACGCAATCAACGCGTATTTTCCATTCGCGTACGGACGATCAGCGCGTTTCGTGGTCGCTCGTTTGATGATTTCATCCGTGTTCCGGTTTCGTCTAATTTGGAATGGAAATCGAACGAGGAAAATCGTTAAATGGTTGTACAAGGTGGCAAATCGAATTAATTAATCGTACTCGAACAACGCCGACCTTCTTTCGCTCCTTTTTATCATGCAGATGCTGCTTTTCCTTAGAAAACTCGGCTACTCGCCACTACTCGCTACCTACATCATCAATCACCTTTCTCTCCTAGGTTCTTCGCAAGTTTCGAAAAGAAAAACGAACTACTAGTGCCTCGTCATCTTGAGAACAAACACGAAAGAGTTCTGGGCATTTTTTTTTTCGACGCTTCCTTCTTGAAGAACAAGTACCTCGTTCGAATGATTCTTGAGGAATTGCCATTTTAGGCAGAAGATTATATTGTCAGTGGAACATGGTCTCTCGACCACTTCCGACCATTTCGTAATCGAGACCTTAATCAATCAGTATATCACTAAATTCCCAAATCATTAGATTTCCGAATGTATTAATTCTTAAATTCCTGAAATTCCTAATTTCGAAATATGTACGTAAATCCTTAAATACCTAAATTTCAATTTTTCACGCTGTCGGTAGAGTTTTTTGCGAGCAGTTCTCAGGAAAATGTTCTTCGAATGTTTCTCTTACAAAGATATATTGCCCTGGTCAACGGACCGTGTGCATTTCTTGCGTATTTAGTTACATTTTCGCGCGACTAAACCGTCCCCAAGTTTCATGCAACGCGATGTCACTCTACGGAAAGAATATACGAGATCAGCGATGAAGAAACGTTATTCATCCATCTCTGTGATAAATCGTTCTTACCTTATAACATGTCGCAGGACAATCGACCGTTGCGGACATATCATTGATAAATAATACTCTTGCAATTTTACTGTGTTTGCCTAGGATATGCTATAGTAATACCACCAGGATACATATAGTTATAAATAACAAGGGTTTATGTAATGGCTGGGGAATATTGTCGAAACTGGCAATATAGATAGAGCTGTTTCTGTGCAGATGATCATTGAAGATTTGTGAAGGATTATGTAATACAGTGATATTGTTATGTGTAGAGAGGGAAAATTCGATTTGTGGTGATATAATAAGTGGAAATTCGACGCGTGGCAATATAACGCGAGGAAACTAGGTACGTAGTAATTCGGGGTGTGCAATTCAATGAGTTGTAATTCGACGCGTTGCAGTTCGGCGCGTAGTAATTTGACGCGTGGCAATATAACACGTGGCAATATAACGCGTGGGAACTTGGCACGTAGTAATTCGGGACGTGCAATTCAATGTGTAGTAATTCGACGTGTTGCAGTTCGGTGCGTGGTAATTTGACGCGTGGCAATGTAACGCGTGGCGATATGACGCGTGGGAACTCGGTGCATAGTAATTCGGAGCGTGGAATTCAATGCGTAGTAATTCCAAGCGTTGCAATTCGACGCGTGGTTATTTGACGCGTGGCAAATCGACGCGTGGCGATATAACGCGTGGCGATATAACGCGTGGCGATATAACTCGTGGCGATATGACGCGTGGAAACTCGGCACATAGAAATTCGAAGCGTGCAATTCAATGCGTAGTAATTCCAAGCGTTGCAATTCGACGCGTGGTTATTTAACGCGTGGCAAATCGACGCGTGGCGATATAACGCGAGGAATCGCAACGTGTAGTAATTCAGCGCGTATAATTCAATGCGTAGTAATTCGACGCGTGGCAATTTGGTGCGTGACAATTTGGGGTGTGGTAATTTGATATATGGCAATATAACGCGAGGTAAGTCGTCGCGTGGGAAAATAACGCATGGAAATCCAGTGCGTAGTAATTTAGCACGAACTATTCGATGTATTTTAATTCGACGTGTAATAATATGACACATGGCAATATAATGCGCGGCAATATATTACTCCATCATACTCTTGTCTATCTAAATCACTATCTGTATCAAAACTTTCTTCCGCATGAAAACCTATCGGTCACCTTATTTTTAAAATAATTTTGCAAACGTTTCCTAGTCGTCGGTAATAAGGCACAACTAGAACTACTTTTACTCTCCGCAGGCTATTCAATTATTTTTACGACTTAATTATTACGATACTGGTATGTCGCTGCCTTTTACTTCTCCTTTGAAAGGCAACAAAGTGTTTAAGCCAAATACAGAATTTTTCTTGTTAATGAATAAAGACTAATTTATAGCTTGTATATAAAGATATTTGCAACTACAAGTTTCTCGTGTGAGAATCACCGAACTCGTTACCCTTTCTTTCTCGCTTCTCCCTTGCGACACCCTTGCGACACATCCTGCCTTTTTGCGTTAGCCAACACCAGAGCATCGTGAGTCAAACGCGTTCCCTACGGCAATAGGCGAAAGGTCATTGTTCATTTATTTCGCTAGTCGCTGAAATCGCAAAAATTGAACAAATTTTTAGTCACTTTTACTTGGAAACACAATGTTTCATCGAGTCTTCCGGGAAAGGTAATACGATCAATTTCTTTTAACCCTCCGCTGTACAGAATTACACGCTACATGAAATGATACAATATGAAGCTATAAATTACAAATTACTAATATAACATGAAACAATAAATTATAAACTAACAATATAATATGAAGTTATGAATTATAAATCAATAATACAATATGAAGTTATAAATCTATAATATCATATGAAGTTACAAATTACAAATTAATATTATAATATAAAGTTATAAATTATAAATTAGTAACGTAATATGAAGTTATAAATATTAAATGCATAATATCATATCAAAATATAAATTACAAATATAACATGAAATTATCGAAGCTTTGGTGAGCACAAATGAATTACTCTAATAATAATCAAACAAAATCATCGAGAACATCTTTCACTCGTATCTGTTTCGTGTCTATTTCGTAGCAACACGTTGTAACTTTGCCTCAGATAAATTTGTAACCAGCGAGGTTTCCTATTATCTGCGATGTCCGACGGCGATTCCCAAAGGAATTGTGAAATGTCGTGAACAGGCTCGTTCCCTGGAAAAAGAGAGCCAACCGAACGCAATGATCGTAACTCACGATGGAACCATCGATCAATCATACGAATTCTGGCATGCCTATCAAAGCTGACCGTTCTGGGGCCGACTAGGTCCAATCGAGTCGTGGCATCGGGTATCACTAGTCGCGACCAAATATCATTCCCGACATGAATTATTTCGTTGGACGATCTCGACTTTCCGCTACCGTTTTCCACCAGTGAATTTCATTGAACCACGCTGCAACCCGTGACGAGATTTTACGACTCGTTTAGAATTAAGTGGACGCCGTTACGAGAAAATGCACTCTGTCACGAAGACGCAGTAGAAGAAATGAGGATAGATAAAAATGGCAAGTTCTTTGAAACGGGTCTCGAAACGAGAAGTCTCTTGCTGACAATTGTGAGAAAATTAAAACAGCTGATGTAGACTGAGATCAATTTTGCTTCTCTTAATTACATTTTTAGTACATATTTTAGAGGTATCACTTTTCCAAATTCAAGATTTGAAGAAGACATATTTAAAAATATGCTGTTTATGTATTTGTATATTTTTGAGAAAGTAGTTTGTGTATGGATGCACATAAACGGTTAGAAATAACAAAAAAAATTCCGGTTTCTGAGGAAGTTTTACAACAGGGTCTAAGGCGCCAGCATTGAAAGAGCTAATTGCACGTAGCAAGAAAATTACTTTCGAACAATGCCTACCTTGTGGTAAAAATGTAGCAGACAATGGTGTGTCGAAATACGGGGAACTATGTGGAGAAAAGTAAAGGATCTTTTGAAAGTAAAAGTTAGAGAGTTGATAACCCTTGCTGAACGCATGTAGGGTCGTTTCAATCACGATTAAATAAAATACGTAGCAAAGCTATATTCAAAATTAACAAATAAATAATTTAATTACTAAAAATAAACAGTTCACTATTAAAATTATTACAAGTTTGCTACAAGTATATCATTAAAAATATTACTTTACAAGTGTATTACTAAAACTATAAGAAAACCACAAGCTTGCTATTAAAAATGAATCAATTTATTAATAAGAACGAATAAATTGTTTCTAAAAATCCGAAGAATTGTCTAGCAAAAAATTAGTGGTATCTATTCACGTTGATTCTAATTAAGCAACCCTCGACGATAATTAATCCCGACCATAAATCTACTGCTGAGAAGGATCTGAAAATTTGGTAAAATCAGGAGGCATGCATTCGCTAACGAAGCGATCGAGCGTCCACCCGCAATTTTCCAATACAGGATGCACCGTTTGAAAGCATTGATTTCGAGTCGGTCGAAGTATTTTCGGTCGAGTGGATATATTTTTATAGAAACATACGCGCGTAACAAGGCGAGCGAGCGCTTATTGGAGAGAAGCTTCAAACCGCACGCTTCTGTGAGCTGATACGATTTCTGCATCGTAAACAATTCACGTAAAATCATCCACGTAAAACGTATCGCTGAATTACGGCCATGCGTGCGTCGCTCGCTCTATTCGTTCGATATTCACCAATGGTATACAGTATTGCCATGCATAGCTGTATGACAAACAACGGATACTTGCTATGTATAGAATCTTCATCTAATGGGCATTAATAAGAAAGAAGTAACTGTTGGGCAATATAACGCGTGGTAATTTAATGTGGGGTGATTCTACGCGTGGTAATTTGGCGCGTAGTAATTCGACGCGTGGTGATACGGCGCGTACGAATTCAACGCGTGGTAATTCAGCGTGTAGTAATTCGATGCGTGGTAATTCGATATCTTGAGATATGACGCGTAGTAGTTCGACGCGTGGTGATTCGGTGCGTAGGGATTCAACGCGTGGTAATTCAGCGTGTAGTAATTCGATATGTGGTAATTCGATATTTAGAGATTTGACGCGTGGTAATTTGATATCTTGGTAATTTGGCGCGTAGTAATTCGACGCGTGGTGATTCGGCGTGTAGGGATTCAACGCGTGGTAATTCGATATTTAGAGATTTGACGCGTAGTAATTCGTCATCTTGAAATTTGACGCGTGGTGATTTGGTGCGTAGTAATTCGACGCGTGGTGATTCGGTGCGTAGGAATTCAACGCGTGGTAATTCAAAGCGTGGTAATTCGATACTTAGAGATTTGACGCGTGTTAATTCGTCATCTTGAAATTTGACGCGTGGTAATTCGATATCTTGAGATATGACGCGTGGTGACTCGAACGCGGTAATTCAACGCGTAGTAACTCGTCTCGTGACAGGTCGATGCGTGGTAATTTTACGCGTGACAATATAACGCATAGTATTTCGACTAGTCATATAACGCGAGGCAATATAAAAATTTGCAGCCTCCTATTACAAACTTTAGCGAGGTTCACTTTCTAATTTCCACAGTAATCATCCATTGCAATCGTTCAATTACTCTGTACTCTCGTAATTTCTGCGTCTTGGTGCAGAACATACAGCTTCATTCATATTGCACTTTTGAGTGGAATACTCGATGGCCCTTCACCGTTCACGTATCCTAACCATGAAACGGTTTTATAATAAACCTTCAGGTCGAGACAAGCGAAGTATGACGAAATTAAGAAATAGATTTCGAAGCTGATTCCACAAATGTTAAGAGCTTAATGCAGTTTTCTTGCGCTACACTGTCGGTTGTGAAAGACGAGTACCAATGCTGCGTACTTATTCATGGTTACGCATAATTCATGTGAAACTTGGATTGCATAATTCGACTTGAATGATGAATCGATTGTCGCTAATACCGTGTTTCAACAGTCTGACTTTCTTGTATAAATACTATTACCTGTGATACGTTATCTTCTGGGCTCTAGAGTCTAGTATAACTTTTGTAGTATTTGATGTTTATAATTCTTGTTATAGGCACTAGGAGATTGTCCTGCTTGTGGAATTTGAACTGTCGTGTGAATCTATCGAGATTGGTCTTAAGTTCTGATGTTGCTAATCTAAGTAGCTAATCTAATCGGTGCTTACTTTCTACTTCAAGTATTAACGCTTCTATCCTCTGTATAGTAGTGTTGGATCGGTAAATCAATTTTGATGCAAGTGTTAGACGTTCTTTATTCACTCGCATTTAATGAGGAAAGAAATACACTAGAGACTTCCTTAAACTTGTATCTCCCTCGATAACTGATCAGTTTGAGTTCGGAGCAACCAGTTAACAAGACAGTGCTATATTTAGCTTACAGAGAATGCGCAGATGGAGAAAGGAATGATTACTTTCCCTAAGCTCTCCCAATACAAGTAATGGAAGACTTCTACATTTACTTTCAAGTAATGAAAGTCCATATTCTATATACTACACTGTACAGATGTTGCGGATGTTCCTCTGGCAGCAAGTGCCGAGAATGTTGCCGCAGGTTTCTCAGTTTAGGAACCGCAAAGACAGCGGGCAAGCCACGACAAACGATCGAAGTCTCGTGGCTAGACGATTGTGGAACACGCGGTGTCATCGGCCTCGCTAGCCTTGACACGGTGCACTCGAGGTTGCAAAAGATTACTCGGCCGGCGGGAAGAAGAAAACACCAGACCGAACTACCGTGGGAGATTGAACGAGGATAAGGAGAAAGACAGAGACACGAATTACCACGTGTTCAAAATGTTACGCGCTTAGATCTCTATGCGTTACATAACGCCACGCGTCGAGTTGCCATTTATTGCACTGCTATGTGTCAATTACCACGCATCGATTTGCTGTGCGTCAAAGTCACTATGCGTTATATTGCCACACGTCGAATTACCACGAGCCGAATTACCATGCTCCAAGGTTCTATGACTAGAATTATCACGTGTGGAATCACAACGCGTCAAATTGCCACGCGTAGAATTTTCACGATTCGAGTTTCTATGTGACGTCTTATGTGTTGAATTATCACGCGTGCAATCTCTACGTGTCGAATTACCACGCGACGAATTACCACGTATCGAATCTCTACGTGTCGAGTTACCACGCGCCCGGTTATCACGCGTCGAATTACCACGCGTCGAGTCTCTACGCGTCGAGTTACCACGCGCCGAATTACTACGCGCCGAGTTACCACGCGCCGAATTACTACGCGCCGAGTTACCACGCGCCGAATTACCACGCGCCGAATTACTACGCGCCGAATTACCACGCGCCGAATTACCACGCGCCGAATCTCTACGCGCCGAGTTACCACGCGCCGAATTACCACGCGTCGAATTACCACGCATCCGAATTACCACGCGTCGAGTCTCTACGCGTCGAGTTACTACGCGCCGAATTACCACGCGCCGAATTACTACGCGTCGAATCTCTACGCGTCGAGTTACCACGCGCCGAATTACCACGCGTTGAATTATCACGCGTCGAATTACCACGCGTCGAATTACCACGCATCGAATCTCTACGCGCCGAATTACTACGCGCCGAATTACCACGCGCCGAATTACCACGCGTCGAATCTCTACGCGCCGAATTACCACGCGCCGAATTACTACGCGTCGAATTACCACGCGTCGAATTACCACGCATCGAATCTCTACGCGCCGAGTTACTACGCGTCGAATTACCACGCGTCGAATTACCACGCACCGAAATACCACGCGTCCAATCTCTACGCGCCAAATTACCACGCGTCGAATTATCACGAGTCGAACTTCCACGCGCCAATCTTTCACACGTCGAACCTCCATATATCGTATTACCGCCCATCACGTCAAACAGTAAATCACCACATGTTATCGCCCGTCCAAATACAGCGCGCAGACTCGCCACCCGTTATATCGCCACGACTATACCTATCTTCTCTTCTTCCAAATTATCGCATTATTATTCGTGATTGCATAGTTAACCGAAATAGCGCAACGAACCAAGTGATTTGTTTACAAGATGATTTCGTCATCGTCAGTGACGGCTCGGGCGCCACGCGATTCGTTGTAAGCAAATTGACGAATTGAATCGATTGACTCGATTCAATCGGCCGACTGAATGGCTGCTCGCGCAAACAGCTATTCTACGTTTGTTTAATTATGAATGCAAATTACGCGTTCGCGTTCATTGCGTCTTTCGATTGCATTCGCTGCAGGCTATGTACTCGATGGTGTTATGAAAATCCTGATCCTGTTAACGCGCGTTGCGCTACACGTTGCGAATGTATTACTTTCGATATATAAAAATGCAGGGTGTCGTAATTAATTCTAGGAGATATGAAACTGTATATAAATTGGTTCTGCACGAGCTAGTAACTTCAATTGAAATAGCTGCAAATTTAAAATTAACTTCCTTTTTAAGGAGTACTTCGAACATATCACTCGTCCATCGCAATTTTATCAATAACATTCTTATGTAACATTCTCTAATAAAATTTTCATATAACATTCTCATATAATTTTTAAATTAAATTCACAGATGTAAGATGAAAGTTCAAATTGTAAAATGGAAAAAGATCGAAAGATTTAGATGTCGCACAAGGGGCACTATTAATCGTAAACCGTGGTACGTAATCCATTACTCGATATTCTGTTGGCCGAAGTCATCAATAAGGAGCTAATTGCGAGGCCGAACCGGCAGACAAGTCGAGCTACGAAGCAATCCTAAATTCAACGCTATCAAACGATCCAGACAATCGATGCTGCGATTGCGAGAGATGAATCGACTCGAAAAGGCAGCCACGCGAAACAAGAACCAAATTCGCAGACTAGTCTCCTCCATTCAAGAGCGGTCGTAATCCTCGTTCTACATTCTTATTGTGTTTAAAAACTGACTGGCAAACTCGAATGTCCCCGTTGTAATCGGCTTTCGCATCTCACGGTAACTGGTCGTGTTTGTCGTGATTAAATCTACGGACGCTGTTTTCGTTTTTTGATGCGAAACTTCAAAAGGCTCGGTGACCGTAGAAACGTTATGCATGACCGTCGCATGCAAATTTACATGTTTGTAAATTTGCAAATCTGTATGGTACTGCATTTATTTTTGATGTTTTTAGTTCCAATTATTTTTAGTTTTAAATTTTTCAACTATCAAATTTCAAGGTTTTAAATTTGCAAATCTTCGGATTATCAAATTTATGAATTCTTAAATTTTCAAGTTTTCAATTTCAAAGTTGTTAAATTTCAGAATTTTTAATCTCCCAAATTCGCAAAATTTTTGGTTTCTACTTTTATGAATTTCAAAATCTTCCTAAAATATAAATTATCAAGTCCTCAAATTCTTACAGTTTCAAATGTAAAATTCCTTAAATTCCCAGATTCCCGAATCCTCTAATTCCCTAAATTCTGAAATTCCTACGACCAGAAATCCCTAGATTCCCAAATTCTCATCACCCCAAATTCCTATCGCCCCAAATCCTTGTATTTCCAAATCTCTATGGGCCCAAATCCCCCCATTCCCAAATTCCAAACTTCCTAATTCCAAATTCCCCAATTCCAAATTTCCCAATTCCAAATTCCCCAATTCCAAATTTCCTAATTCCAAATTCCCCAATTCCAAATTCCCCAATTCCAAATTCCCCAATTCCAAATTTCCCAATTCCAAAATTCCCCAAATCCTAAATACCCCAATTCCAAATTCCCCAATTTCAAAGTTCCCAATTCCCACATTCCCCAGTTCCAAATTTCCCAATGCCCAAAGTCCCCAATTTTCAAATTCCCCAAATCCCAAATACCCCAATTCCAAATTCCCAATTCCAAATTTCCCAATTCCCAAAGTCCCCAATTTTCAAATTCCCAAATCCCAAATACCCCAATTCCAATTTCCTCAATTCCAAATTCCCCAATTCCAAATTTCCCAATTCCCAAAGTCCCCAATTCTCAAATTCCCCAAATCCTAAATACCCCAATTCCACATTCCCCAATTTCAAATTTCTCAATTCCCACATTCCCCAATTCCAAATTTCCCAATTCCCAAAGTCCCCAATGCCCAAATTGCCCAAATCCCAAATACCCCAATTCCAAATTCCCCAATTCCAAATTTCCCAATTCCCAAAGTCCCCAATTCCCAAATTGCCCAAATCCCAAATACCCAATTCCAAATTATCCAATTCCAATTTTCCCAATTCAAAATTCCCCAATTTCAAATTTCTAAATTTCCAAAATTCCAACCTTCCAAATTGTCCAAATTCCTAATTTCCTAAATCCCTAAATTTGAAAATTCCTAATTTTCCAAATTCCTAACTTCCCAAGTCCCTAAATTCCCAAACATCCGCATCACCGCAATCACGAATTTCCCCACACTCGTACAAGAAAGAAACAACAGCCTCGCTCGTAAAACGCGCCAGCAATCACGCAATTTTTCTTTCTAGGGCTCGGCTGGAATGGATAAAACGTAGTTGGTAGGATTGTTTAAATGCATTTTACGTAGAACGGAGCGATGGAAAGCAGCTTAGCTGGAAACAGGGACGAGGATCGAAACCACGCGCCTAGAATCAACCCACCCTGTACGCTCCACTCTGCTTTCAATCCGCGCTCTAAACGCCACTCTCGTTCTCGCGCGAACTGTGTCAACCTGTAGCAATTAGTGGCTCCTTACGCGTCGACTACGTACAGCGAAAGTAGCCAAATTTCGAGGGCTCATTGTGTCGGAACAAAGCTCTAGAACGTCGTTGCAACCGACTTTGCACGGAAGTGCAGTTCTCGCGTCTCGTAACTCGCACGCAGAGAGAATAGCGTGTGTGGATCACTGTGGGAGCAGCGAAACGGGGTTGAAACGACACGAGGACTTTGTAGCTGATATATCACGAGATATCGGAAGTTTCGTGATAAGCTGAAATATTGTAGGAAATTTTTGAAGGCTGTGTGTTGGAGTCTTATCTACTCTGATTTAGTTAGGGAACTGAAGCTACTTACCCTACAAAGGGTTCAAGTACAAAATCATAAGGTACCATTTAAACATTAAGGTTTAACAACGATAAGTATCTTTTCATCTATACACGCGTGATAAACACAGTGAGAGACAGTAGCAATGAATAATAGAGAAATATCAAACTCATGAAACTTTTCAAGTAGAAGTTTCAGTGTTGCTACCTCCCAACAGCAAAAATACTTTCGAGTGCAGTTAACTATTTTCATCTAACCCGCGCAATACCCTAGCACAGCGTTTCTTAAACTACGGATCGCGACCCCAAATGGGGTCGTAAAGCGAAACGTTAGAGCCGCGAAAATTCAGAAACATGAATTTTAAGGAAAGCACTTCCATTAATTTTTGTATACATACATAGAATAAATCCTAAAACTCTTCATGCGAATTTTAATACACGCCTACACTTTCAAATACAACCTATTGTGTCCATCAAATCACAGTAATTACAATTCATCATCGCAAACAATTACTAAATCATTCGCTCACATCTCGATCACGCAGTGCGACTGCAATTTACACGTTTCGCAGCGACAGAATTTTGATGAGTTGCCTAGGACGCATACTTACAGAGGCTTAGCGTTCTAAGTAAGTCAGTTTGCGAAAACAGTTGTATGCAACGGTGTAACATTAACGGCGTTACATCAGCTGAGGTGGTGGTTTTCAACGATCGTGGTGCGTGACAGTCAAACGGTTAATTAACCCTGAGATACGATCATTGTATAAGAGCGACGACGCTCCACTTTCGGCAGCTGTGCACGACCCGCAGCTGCCGATGCATTCTTATTTCAGGTACCCGTTGCGTAATGTTGGTCATAACACCGTGTCGAATCGTTACGGGGATCGCGTAACAGGACTTTCTCTCGAGGTATACCGATCACCATAAGGTGGTTTTCGGCTGCATCGAGTCAAGGTAACGACGATCCCGTGAACAGCGACTGGAAATCGATGCAAGATAAATGGTCCAATCGAGCGATTAAGATAGCAATTATATTACTAATTTAACTTGTGCAGCTATTATATTATTTGATCAATTTATTATATTACTAATTTATTTTAAGCAGTCATATTACTCGAGCAATTGTATTACTAATTATAACAGTAATGTTATACTCATTATAACAGTATTATAATTATTATTATTCAGTTATATTAATATTAAAGTTCTTTCCACTTACATTAATAATAAATTAAATTTTTCTGAAAATAATAATAAATTATTAAGCTAACACTAATACTATTACAATATTGAAATTTTCAAATCTTGGTACCTTGAGGCTTGAAAATTGAATACCTTCTCTTTTTCTAATATTCAGTTCCTCGAAAATTTTGTATCAAAATTGAGTATTTGCGTAAACATGTAATGAAGTTGATACCATCGAACAAGGGAACGAACAAACGTTTTGTTCGAGAGTAATATGGTAAGCAGGTGCTTGTAGCGTAAACCTTAATAATAGTGACTATTTGGTAGCATTGGGCAGGTGTATGGGATGCTTCATTCCAAAATGTCCGTGTGCATGGCACGGTCACCCTGGTCACGATTAGCGGTAATGCACGTCGGCCTACTTTCGAGGATTAGCGTGGATTCGCTTATGGTTCGCGTGCTCGAAATTACATGGATTGCGAGAGCCATTATGGAGAACGCGACGGTCAAAACGCTTTTGTGTTCGAGGTGTTTCCTTGCTTTCAACCGCTTCGCAGTGGCAAGGTCGTAATTGTTACTTATTCATTTATTTGTGTTATTATTTAGCATGCTCGTATAGGACAAACTGATTCACGTTCGGAGTGGTTTAACGCAGAATTATGGTGGTTATTTCAGCGTACTGACGGTGAGAAATGTTACGAAATTTATTGCATCGCTTAAAAACTAGTGGATACGATGAAAGAGTATAATGAATGGAGATTGATAACTCGCTATATCAGTTACGGATTAGATATGGGGTTAAGTGGAGTATATATGGGTTTTCAGAAGGTACGATTTTAAACCTTCGACTTTCTGACCTCTTAGTTGTATGATTTTCTTTCAGTTTTGATGGGAAGAACACCTTCTCTAAAAATTCACTTAAAGAAGTATCTTATATCGCTGATTTTGAATAGTGTACAAAAGTTAAACACAAAATTGTAATTGTACGAAACAAGAAACAGTTTATGCTTGACAAAGGGTTCAATTTAAATTTCATGTGTTTATTTAAGAAAGTGATTTATTTATTGTTTCAAGTTAGAGATGGATGAACGTTGTTCTAGCCTGAAAAGAATACAGTGATTTAAAGCGTTTCCATTAGTAACAGCTCTCTCAATAAAATAGAGCGTGCTTCAACAAAATACGACTATTAAGCACGCTATATAAAGTTTTCGTTTTCCGAGCATTCGATCGGCTAAAATTTCGTGGAAGTCGCGTGAAATATCGGAGAAAATCGTCGACGGGGAAAAAACGTGTGTGCCCGAACGAGGCTCGAAATGACATATCGCGCGCAAAAATGGAATAACACGATAGTATCACGGTCTACACGCACGAATCAGTGACACGTTTGCATCAAACGATCGTGACAAGCTTTTTAACGTAGAAATCGTTGGCAGAATAGGACGTAATACGATTGGAAAGTCTACGTCTATGTAAAACGCAACAAACGCGTGCGATTGTCCTATCTCGTTCATCGCAGCGATTAACCTTTCAAAAAAAAATTGCGACGGGGGTCAGTGGGGCTCTTGAATAGTAACATCCAGATCGTTTAGTCGATAAATCGCTCGTTTTTGCGGTTTCGTACAATAGCTTCCGATCGATTGTACGTTAAACGTTTGTCAAACCGGGCTATATATTGTTTTACGACACCCATTAATTGCAGTAGACTCTCGTTATATTGCACTTGATTGGGATATGAAAACCCAACATCGCTGAACTTGGCAGTATATTGGGTTGCTTCGAAGTTCTCTGGATGTTCGAGTTTATGAGCTATAACTGGTGGTGATGTAACGCATAGCTATGTAACTCGTGGCAATATAACGCGTGGTGACATAACACGTGACGATATAACGCGTGGTAGGATACCATGTGACGATATAACGCGTGGGTGATACTACACGTGGCGATATAACACGTGGGTGATACAACGTGTGGCAATATAACGCGTGGGTGATACAACGTGTGGCGATATAACGGGTGGATGATACTACGCGTGGCGATTTAACGCGTGGGTGATACAACATGTGACAATATAACGTGTGGGTGATACAACGCGTGGCAATATAACTCGTGGCGATATAACGGGTGGATGATACTACGCGTGGCGATTTAACGCGTGGGTGATACACCATGTGGCAATATAACGTGTGGGTGATACAACATGTGGCAATATAACGTGTGGGTGATACAACGCGTGGCAATATAACTCGTGGCGATATAACGGGTGGATGATACTACGCGTGGCGATTTAACGCGTGGGTGATACACCATGTGGCAATATAACGCGTGGGTGATACAACATGTGGCAATATAACGTGTGGGTGATACAACGCGTGGCAATATAACTCGTGGCGATATAACGCGTGATGGTATACCACGTGGCGATATAGCGTCTGGATAATACAATGCGAGAGTCACACAACGCGTGACGAACTATCGTATTGCAACTTAACGCGTGAAGATCTAATGCATAGCAATCCAATATGTAGGGATGCAACGTGTAACAGATTTATACGGAAGCGAAGTAACATATGGCAATATAACGCGTACCGGATATTGTGAAGATTTCAATGAAGAACCGTAATAGTAAGGGGCCCGAGTGTGGATGAAAATATAAGCGTACCGATATAACGAGAGTCTGCTGTATTCATTGTGATCATTTTTCATAGAAACGACGGAAGTATCCCTCCAAAAAATCGAGATTGCTCTTGGATGCTTGCCATCGATTATATTGTACGTTACGTAAACTTTCTCTATAAACGGACAGATATGAATCTTCTCCGATGAAAATAGCGCAGAGAAAGTATCGCGATGCATTCCCCCTAAATCTTCGCAGCCTTTCACTGGAAGCGATTTCTGCTTCGATTTCGAACGAACACTGTCGAAGATCTTGCGAATCCGGATGTTCTGAGCTGCTACCGAGTTCACTGACACGTCAATCGTGACTAGTTCAATTACAGTGTGAATCATCTAATGTGTTATACATGATTTCGTTCGAAATGGAAGCGGAGTTTAGAGGTTAATCGTTTGATAATAAATCATTTTAGAGTGTGACATGAAAAGCATCGTTCCATTTTTTTGTTGAAGAGAACAGAATATCTTTTTACTGTGGGAACTTCAGTTCGAAGGAGTGGAAAATTGTTTCAAAATAAGTATAATGATCGTGGTAGATCCGATGACGATTGAGAATCAGGTTAAAGACATGCGTAACACGAGTTATGCATATTTAAGCAAATCTTCTCGAGGCTCGCAATATGTGCATTATTTAAGTTAAACAAGAAAGAAGGTTAAAGATGATCTGTCTCATTTCTAACCTGTTGAATCAAGCGGTTTTCAAGACGATTACATCTGCAATGGCCCGTTTTGCAAGATACGCGGTGTAACGCATTAAACATTGCGAAAGTATCGAGTTGTCACATTCGTATTCTTGAAAAAGGATGCATTTGTCGATGTATGTAAATATAGAC
Organism: Megachile willughbiella; assembly: GCA_945859595.2. Taxonomy (NCBI): domain Eukaryota; kingdom Metazoa; phylum Arthropoda; class Insecta; order Hymenoptera; family Megachilidae; genus Megachile; species Megachile willughbiella. The sequence goes on along the minus strand of OX243797.1, from coordinate 5,893,266 downwards.
ACTAGTCTGTACTTGTAAATAATCTGAGTTTACAAATTGTGAACTCAGTAAACTTTTTTAGGAAAAATGGCGACGTGGAGATAAATAGGCACTGCAATTAGTTAATTTTAGTCAATCTTTTGGCAAATTTAAAAATTTACGAGTTTGAACATTTTCAAATTTACAAGTTCGAACATTTCGAAATTTACGAGTTCGAACATTTTCAAACTTAAAACATTGAAGATCCTCGAATTATAAATTCGAACATTCTCAAATTCAGAACTGTAAGAATTCGGAAACGTATGTTAATTCTACAGTCCTTGAAAATCGCATGTTTCATTCTTGAACGTCCTAACCTCAAATGTCAAAGAACAAAAGCTAGAGCTTCAATTCACGGTATCTTGAAGGTTAAGGAACCTTGAGAAAGATGTTACTTCATAAATCCTTCAAGTGCCTCACAATGACCGCAGTTACAGCATAATTTATTTTTAGGCGTTTATAAATCTGATTCATTTCATTAGTCACCGTTCTATCTGATCATTTTTTGCTCCGTTGTTCATCATCCGAAGACGTCTTTTCTCCTTTCAGACACGACTTTTGTTTTCATTTGATACTCGTGCAACCTTGCATCCATTCACATCAATTGAACATATTATTACTGAAAGCAATAATTCGATTAACCTTTCGCTCCTCAATTTTTTAAGTTTTGACAAAAAATTCATTCTTCAACTCTCACTGTCAGTGCTAATAAGAAAATAATATATTAAACTTTCTTCGAAGAAAAATAAACTTTACATCTTCAAATTATAATTGTGAACAACTAAAAATGTTTGCTATGATTATTTTGATTATTCATTTAAAATAATTCTCAATGTGAATTGAAAAAGCTGTCCAATTGTCAAGTAAGAGAATATAAACAATTTTGTAGAATGTTATCCTTTAAATAATTTTGAGATGTATCGTGAAAAAGTAAGAAGTTCTTGGTGTTCTGTCTGCCAATCAGATAAAGAAGCGTCACATATTGTTCGTCGTATCATGTTACGATAGATTCGCGATTTGGAGCAACCAATTTGTTGTTTGCACATAAATTACCGAGTGAGAGGTGCTACGTGTGATTTTATCCTTGAGAGAATCATTACAAGTGTGCCTTCAAGGGAAATAAGATGTTCTCGTCTCTTCAGGCAAATCATTCATCTGCAGATTCGTGTTCACTCATGCAACAGCTACAGTATTCGCCTCGATTGACGTTCGTTTTCAAGGACTAACGTCTTATCGAATTACAAGCGTTGTATTAACTCTTCATTACATTCTGACAGTAATATGCTGCTAGTCTCCACGAAATATTTGTATTTTATTTCATACAAAGGAATAATAAGTTTCGTAACTAATAAAACTACTGGAAGCACTTCTTATCTTTCGTAATCACCATTTGTTGCTTTACCTTTTCAAATAATTACAAATTTACAATACTACATCATTCAGTAGAAGATATATCTTTGTTGTTATCTTACTAGCATAATTTTTGTTCTACTTCCTGTTAGTATAATTAGAAGAATTCTTTATTTTGCTTTCTGAAAACGCTGCAAACTTATAATACATCATTCCTCCTTAAATAAATTTTTTTATTTAGAGTGTTTGAACATAGAATATCTAAACAGCATCTAAATGTTTGTGTAAAGAGTTTAGAAACACATTTTTTTCCAAAACCAAAAAAATCACTCAATATTTATCGGACAACGTCCAAAAAAAGATGACATCTTGAAAAACATAATTAACCTGAATTCAAAACTCGTAAAGCAAGTCTTCCATAACCGAATAAGCACTGAAATTCTTGAAGCGAGTCGTAACACTCTTTCTTCATCATCGATAAATAAAACGAGAAACAAAGAAGCGCCGAAGGTGTATCTCGTTGTCGAACGGGTACCAGGTGAAAAAGAGATCGCCGAATTTCGCGGAAGTTTCGTACAACGATGACCAAGCGTGTATGCGAGCCAAGGACGAAGTCCTTTCGAATTATTTTTGAACCGACTGAAAAAAGTATGCGGGGGCATCGGTCATTAAGCAGCACTCCTCGTCTTCTTCTTTTCGCCATACTCTGTCGATGCAGCCTGGGCGTTTACACAAGAAGTCGAGTGTTCAAACACTTTTGACAAGAAACTTAATCCTGATATCGATGTCAGTCTTTAATGAGATTTTGCATGTTGACGAATTATGTAATTATTAATACTCGTTTTTAGACTTCGATATATTACCGTGGACGGGTATTGGGGTAAAAAATTAAATACTGCTGCAATATAACATGGTGATTCTATGCGTTGTAATTGTACGCGTGGTAATTCTATGTGTGGAAATTCTGCACGTCGTAATTCTACGCGTGGGTAATTCCACGCGCCATAATTACACGCGCCGTAATTCTACGCGTCATAACTCCACACGCCATAATTCTACGCGCCGTAATTCAACGCGTCGTAATACTACGCGTGGAAATTCTACGTGTGAGTAATTCTACGCGTAAGTAATTCTACGTGTGGGTAATTCCATGCGTCGTAATTCCACGCGCCGTAATTCCACGCCCCGTAATTCTACGCGTCGCAATTCCACGCGCCGCAACTCTACGCGTCGTAATTCCACGCGCCGTAATTCTACACGTGGCAATTCTACGCGTCGGTAATTCTACACGTGGATAATTCTATGCGTCGCAATTCCACGCGCCGTAATTCTACGCGTCGTAATTACACGCGCTGTAATTCTACGCACCGTAATTCCACGCGCTGTAATTCTACGCGTCAGAACTCCACACGCCATAATTCTACGCGCCGTAATTCAACGCGCCGTAATACTACGCGTGGAAATTCTACGTGTGAGTAATTCTACGCGTAAGTAATTCTACGTGTGGGTAATTCCATGCGTCGTAATTCCACGCGCCGTAATTCCACGCCCCGTAATTCTACGCGTCGCAATTCCACGCGCCGCAACTCTACGCGTCGTAATTCCACGCGCCGTAATTCTACACGTGGCAATTCTACGCGTCGGTAATTCTACACGTGGATAATTCTATGCGTCGCAATTCCACGCGCCGTAATTCTACGCGTCATAATTCCACGCGCTGTAATTCTACGCGTCGTAATTCCACGCGCCGTAATTCTACACGTGGCAATTCTACGCGTCGGTAATTCTACACGTGGATAATTCTATGCGTCGCAATTCCACGCGCCGTGATTCTACGCGTCGTAATTCCGCGCGCTGTAATTTTACGTGCCGTAATTCCACGCGCCGTGACTACACGTGGCAATTTGACGCGTAGGTATTTCTACGCGTGGCAATTCCACACATGGTAAGTTCTGCGCGTGGTAATTCAATGCGTTACGATTCTGCGTATAGTAATTCTATCCTTAGTAATTCAACTCCTAATAATTCAACGGGTGATAATATACCATATTGTAATCCAACTCGTGACAATTTAACGTTCAGTAATCTAACGCTTAATAATTGAATGGGTGGTAATATAACTTGTACCAATCGAACGCGTTGAGATAAGGCTCCGGTTAAGATTACTGGCTTTTTATCGACGAAGCTAGGTGAATTTTGTGTCGGACTGTAAAAGGTATCTTTACGTAATCTCTGGCCAAATGGATTTCGATTGGTATCGGATTGGTTTTAGGTCCTCTTCTCGGCCGTCCTTTGCCAACTTTCTCACGAAACTTTGAACACGCTTACTTTGCTCGTTCACTGCTTTTTGCTTTTGCTTAACGTTGCTTTAGAAAACTTTCACCATGGATGTTTTTAACGCTCCGAATTTTAATACAGACTCATCTGTGCTTTTAAGTGTTTGCTTTCGCGTGAAACTTTCTGTGATTCAAGAACGTCCGGATAAAACTTTGTATACTTGTAGACACGCAAAGTTCAACTAATATAATAACTGTTATAATAACGTTAACTTTATAAGTAGTTATTAATAAAGTTTCGCGCGTAGCATATAATTTTGACTTTTCGAGGGAAAAGGGGAAACTCTTGTAATTTTAACGCAACTCTGGTGCCATCATCGTTAAACTGTAATTAAAAGTTCTTTGTCCCTATGTAAATTTTATTCGTATCCGTTTTAGTTTATATACATGACAATATTAATTTCTAACTGTAGCCATCATGAATCATTGTGTACTCAAATTTGTTTAATTATTTGGATTATTAATGTTGTTATATGATAACAAATCTTAGCTCCCGAGTTCTGCTACATAACAGGTACTGAAAATAAGGATTTCACAAGATAAAAAGTATTATGCGCCAAATTGTGCCTTAAGCTCAAATAGAGCGTTTATTCTACAGCATGTAGCCTGTGTACGAGTCGCGAAGAGGGTTAAAAGCGTGAATATGAGGGTAATTAATTTGGTTTAATAGGCGTGTACGAGGACCTTAATCCTTTAAGCGAGTAATTCGGAATATTCCATGCACACTTAATTTTGTGCAAATGTATGCGTACATGTACAGGATGGTTCTAGTAGCAGTTTTCATTTTTATTTTCAACAAAAGTATGCATCTTTTGTGCATAAAATTTCTCTAATTACCCGAACTTAGAAATTGCCGTGCAACTGTATTAAAATTTTCCAGTTATCGTAACACGTAGATTACTGATTTTTTCATTTGCAATGGAAATTCCTTTACAACTTTTTCTTATTTCACTCGTTAATGTTATTGATGTTATCGATTTCGTTACAAAATGTAGAATAATTTCACTTCGTCAGTATTTTGCTTCGTTAATAAAAGGAATAATTTCGCATACATACTTTATCAATTTTCTTTATTACCTGCTTGTTCAAACTAGAATATCGGAAGCAGTCAACTCGCGAACCAAGTACTTACATCCGGTCTGGAAGTCCCGAAAGGTTAATGAGCTAGATGTTTAGGGTAGTTCGAAGGTGTACTAGCCGATAAACTCAAAGAAACTTTGGGATTCTTTCTGCCGCTCCACTTTTCAAACTCCTCCTATAAACTTGGATCTTAGCAAGGAGCGAACAACTTCAAAGATGGTCTGCTTCAGAAAATATACGTCTACACTTTTCTTTTCTGCCCCTCTGTTATAGAAAACTCGATGAACTTAACGACGCATACTAATTCATGAATTATTCCATTTTAAAATTCAGTTCCCAAGATAAACTTCAATATGATGAATAAATGATTACTACGAGTAAAAGATACAGAACGTACTTGGTATATACTTAATATTTATTGATAAAAGATACTTAATATTCATTGAGAAAGATCAATTTATTTTACTGACAACTTTAGTGTGTGTATAAGCAGCAACATTATTGAGAACACTAATTAATAATATATTTTATTCACATCGATAAATGTATCGACTTAAAATTATTGAAATTGTATCTTCGAATCTGGATTGTATTTTTTTAATTATATTCAGTTGCATTCAATTAATGAAATATTTTGTGATTGTATTTAAACAAATTTTTTTGATAGTTGTAGATATTTCATTTTATTAACATTGATAATTAAATATATCGTTTATGATGATTGTCATGGTGTTTATGATGACTGTGATAACTATGACGATTGTGATGATTATGATGACTTCAAATCATGTTGAATTACGTTTACTTATATTGAACTTTAATAATTAAATGTATTGCGATGTTACTTAAATTTTCTTATAAACCTCTTTAAAACTGATGAAATGAAATTTTCACGAAGAGACAAATAAATCATCGACTAACTTTAGCGTGTATAATGATCGTCTAGCAGATGATATCGTAACCGAGTGAATATTTGCGCGCGAGGATGCGATGAAAGGGGTTGAAAATTAACCCCGAAGGAAATATACATCGATCAGAGCGATAGGAACGGAAGTGGAGGATAGTATGGATTCCCGGTTCCGTAAACGTTTCCTCTGGTTACGTCCGTGAAGAATACCGTTCATTTTTCCGGCGTCGATCGCGCGGATGTTTTGCATTTTTCCACGCGGAGACGGTGGCGAGCAACGGGGCGAAATAAACGTGGAATAGGTGGTACGCAAAGTGCTCGGGAATCCGTTAAAAATATTCAGAAGCGGAGGCAAATCGATTTCGAGAAATATACACGAATCTATTGCTGCCCCGCGAACGTCGTCTCGATGGAACGTCGAGGAATTGCCTGGAGCCCCGGCGAACGCGCGAGAAAGGGGAGAAAGAACCGATTGCAAAGAAGAGGACGAGAAACGATGTTCCGTTGCTCGCGAAAGATCGATCGCGGCTTCGGATAACTTTTCTAGCGGGAAATCAAATTTCCAGACGAACTTCGACGCGACGTGTGAAGGAAAATCGTCGCATCACCTTTCCGTCTCGAAATGCGCGCGAAAAAAGAACGATTTGAAATACGGTAGAAGATGAGTCTCGAGTTTCGATGGATCGATGGTTACTCCACGCATAATCATAACTTTCTGATGAATGAAACGCTTGAAACCTGGGAGAAACATAATGCAACAGCAATGAAATATAATTAAAGTTTAAAGATTCGAGTTAAATTTAAAAATAAGACATCAGAATTGACAATAAGATTACAAACGAACAAGATATTAAGTAATATCTCAATGTTGAGGTACAAACAGTAAGATATGAAAATTATTCTTTTAAAATGAGATTTAAAAATTATTCCTCACCAGAGCGTAATTTCAAGGAAGGATTTTAATATTTTTTTGATAAATAAATATATCGAAACGCACAAATCAAAAAGTCATTCAGTGGATCTACCCAACGCCTTATTTACTAATTCAGTGAATTCCAATTAGTCAATTTTCAACGATCCAATTCCCCAATTAATTGACGCCTTAATCTCAATTAACCTACATCTCCATTAATCAACGTAATCTGACATAGTTCAGGAACAGTTCTAGGAAGTCTTCTACAAAGTGATGCACGCCCCAAATCCAGTTTCGATAACGTTCAATCGCACGACTTCACTGTTCAATGACCAGGTAACTCTAACAAGAAAACTTCTACAACTCGATATTTCTGTCTCTCTCCTTTTTTATAACTTCACCTAATTTGCAGAAAAGTTTAAACCGAGCTTAGTTCCTACATTCCGCGTATGAATTTTGTAATAGCCTGAAATTCCACGTAAAAGTTTCTAACCTAAAAATCTATTTAATCACGTTTCCCTTCAACATCGTTATGTTTCCACCTTGCGTTCGAAAATATATTAAATCCAAGTTTTCTAGATGTCCGCGTGGCGACATAACCTACAATCTTGACAACATAACGCGAGGTTACATAGCGCAAGGCAATATTGTAAACACAAATATATTCCGAGAAAGCGATATCGACGAACAGGAGGAACGGGAAGGAAAATCCGTGAAAAATTTCATATTACACTCGCGGACAGCGGTCGGAAAGAAGCCGAAGAGATCGACGTCGATCGTTGCGCGCTTCTCGTTCCAGGAATTCCTGGAGAAAAGCTTGAAATTCATAATGAAGGAGGTGGCGGCCGAGGGCGAAGAAAAAAAAGCAGGGAACGTTCGAATTCCTACGCGACAGAATTCTCGCGTGATTCCTCGAGTGGAATTCCAGCGTGTCGGTGTCGGCCAGCTGGAATTGCGACATCCGCGATTGGCAGCCGTCCACCGTTCGTTGCTCGATCCGTCTAGCTGGATCCCTGGAAAGCTTTTCGAGCAGATCATGAACATTGTCGTCCTGGACCCGTGGAATCCGCTTCGCTCGCGAACAATCGCCTCGTTTGCCAATCGCTTCTATGCGCAAACCGTTTCTGCAAGCCACGTTTGCCACTCCGATGGCTTGTTGTTCACCACGCACCACTAATTACTAATTACGGACTTTGCCTAATAGATTTATGTCTCCATAGTCTCTTTACGGCGTAGAAACGTTTAAAAGCAATATGAACGCAACTGGTATCTCTACCTTGTACTCTTTGTAGCTCCTTACAAATATTTCTTCGAAGACATTCTTTTTGGATGGTTTTAATAGGACAGACTGTATATACGCACTCTATATTATAAACAAAGTATGTAGTTTTAAATGTTTATTTGCGTGTTCATTAAAAGTACAACTCCCTCCATTAATATTAAAACATTTACAAGTCTCATTTTTATGTTCACTTGATAATGTTAACCTTTCAAATTCTTTATACTGACTATACAAATAGTACATATTTTACAATAATGATCTTTCACGATAGTAATTCTGTTCAAATAATTCTCACGTTATTCAACAATATTGGGGAAGCAATACACTATTCGATGTAGTATGTCAACATTAGAAGACAGGCATAAAAGAAAATCATTGCATGTTTGTATCACGAAGAAACGGATCTTAGAGTAGAAAATCAACGTCTACGGTCCAGACACGAGCGAGAACAAGCACGAAAGCATAGGCAGAGAAGGTGGAAGAGGTGGAAAATCAATTCCTGGAGAGTCTGGACCGCAGCTTGCTCGATAATTCGTGCGAACACCCTCGACGCTTACACCTCGTTTGACACAAGAGAGCCCACCTTAGGTGTCGATCGTCAAAGTCGACGATGTGATGGGTCCTTAAACTCATCTGCACCCCCTCGACACGGATAGATTCTGATGTTAATGGCGCGATGAGATTTTATCAAGAATTTTATGGTAACGCGGCGGACAATACAACGACGTGTCTGACGTTGCACGGGAAATTCTACTTCAAAGCTTCTCATTTCCTCGCGTATTAGTCAACACTCTCTGGTATTTGTAATCTGACTGAGTCCTTCAGGGACTGTAGTTAATAAATTATAATTAGGAGAGCTTAGTGTGGTGCAAATTTTATTGAACTGTTCCTCAAACACCAAATTTTGTTCTGAAATGGAGAAAAAGTTAAGATACATCATTTTGAAGTATGTTTATCAGGACACCTCTCTGGTATCTAATAATTGACACTTTTATTCTCAATCGCAAAAAATGAACTGTCTATCAAGAACATTTTTTTGAACAGTATGTTTGTTTTCTAAGTAACACGAGAGATCTAGTATGAAAATTTATAATTATATTCTGACTTTCATGTATCTTGTAATTATTTGAAATACCTCATACCTGTATACTTTCTATATTTTTAATCTTGCCCCATCGTTTGTAAATGAACATTATATTTAATAACTGCGGTCAATGACAAATTTTTAAAAAACTGTCCGGTACAGTTTGAAACTGGTTGAAATCGACGTTCATAAATCAAGCTCTTTACCGTTTATCAAATCGTGTGGTAAAAGAAAAGTCACGAAACTCTGGAGTGTCTACAAAACGTTCGAAGAACTTTCAAAGTCAAGCAACTTTCAATAAAAAGTTGGTTCACGAACGAATTTCTCTCGTGGCTGTGTTTCGGATCCTTGCGTTATCCGGCAAGGAAAATGGTCCGCACTGACAGCAGAGTAATACCACTTCGAAACTATACAGAAACGCGTAGCGCACCACGCGAAAACCGCTAGCCAACTATCCTTAACTTCATTAAAAGTTTTGGCAAATTTACCGAATGGTCTGTCGAACGTTTAACGTCGCCTGAAATCAGTTCTTTCACCTTGTCGAGCAACGACGAAGCCGCTTCGATTAATTCGCGTAATGTACTTGCTACGAGGTATCCTTTTGATCGCCGGAAACTGGTCCGTGTTTTGTTTGTTACAAAATATGCTTTACAAAGTACAACGCGGGCAAAATAACGGAAGGGTAATTTGTACAGTTTCTGTACAAATTGTTATATTTAGCAAACTCGACGGAGCAAAATTGTAAACTTTCAGGTTCACAAATTAAATTGCATCAGTTATATTTGGAAATTCCTGTATTTATACGTAGTTTCATTTTTGAATATTAGAATATTTGTACATCATTATATTTTTAAAGATCTAAATATTTTCAAGTTTGCTTTTGACCTTTGGATGATTCTAAATTCTACATCCTTGAATTTCTAAATCTCTACATTTAAAAATTATACAATTTTTAAACTTTCATAATTCTAGATGTTTTATGTAATTTCTAAATGTCCAAATCGATAAATTCCCAAAATCCCTAAAATTTTCAAATTTCTTGAAATTCCCAGAATTTTCAACATTTCTAAAATTCTTGGATATCATAAAATTCCAATATTTCCAAAATTCCAAAAATCTTAAAAATCCCAGGATTCCTAAATCTTCAAAAATTCCCAATATTCCTTAGATCTCTAAAATCCCCAAAATTTCCAACATTGCTAAAACTCCTAAAATCTTAAAAATGTCAAAACTTCCCAAAATCCTAAAAATTCCCAAACTTCAAAAAATGTCCAGAATCCCCTACAATCCCCATAATTGCCAGAAATTGATGAATTTTTCTCCAGTGACCGTAAGTAAAATTTTCAGTTAGAAATTAGTGTACGTTAGCGAAGGGACATCGTGCGAGTGTGCGAAGGTGATGCACGAATTCTCGGGCAAAGACGTTTACGACGAACGAGTTAAGTTGCGGATAAGGGTGGCTTTAAGTTCTCCCACAAGGAACGCTTTTGAAGTGCTCGTAGCCGACGGAGCGGAATCGATTTCTTGATAGACGTGCGCACTGATTCACGGATATAACGCGACCCTCGAGTGCGACATCGACGAGACGACGACCGGGACCAGCCGTGTTATCACCTTAATCGTCATTGTCGCTAATGAAATCCATTAGAATTCCAACGGAGACGTCGTCTGTTTTCAACGATTATCAAGAATCGATGGAGCTAACCTCCTGTGTCTCGTAAACGCGATTAACTCTTGCTCGACTTTTACCAAAGCCACATTTCACATCCTACCATTGTATATTCTTCTGTATTCTTATTACACACGTAACATTGATTTTGTTAGGTTTGTAACAAGTCTTTCGATCAACCAAATCGAGGTACTGTCGCGAAATCTTTCATAAATCGATCATAATCTCCCAAACGAGTCAGATGCATCGCAAGATTACCCAGTGGGAAACGTATGATTTCACGAAATCTAGTTCAGGCTGGATCGCTGACTAATTAAAGAATAATTTATCACTGTTCAACTCGTACGCAAGAAGATGCACAAATTGGTGAAAGGATATCCCGTGCAGAGTGAAAGAGAATTAGGCTTTTTTAACGTGTGTGCATGTATATTATATAACGAAGTTAATTTTAAGAGACAAAACGAAGCAGCACAAACGCAGCCGAGTTAATAACCGAGCAGAAGGAGAAAGGATCCGCGAATGAAAGACAAACTATCCGGTCGGTTTTCGCAACGACCGCAACACGGTTACTCGGAAGGATTTTCAGAAACAATAAAACGTTCCCGTTTCTCTGCTACTTTTAATTAATCAGCGTAACGATGCGCGGCGAAGAAAGAAGGCACGAAAACACTCGATAGGGGAGCACGTGTTCTTTGAATCATGTTACACGTCTAATTAGTCGGGATGCTAATTGGAATCAGGGATACGTCAAATCTGCTTCTTTTACTCTCCGAGAAAATTCGCTAACGATATCTCTCTTTAGAGATTTGGATACTTTTTCTCGTGACACGATTTAACTCGTTATACTGAATTTAAGTAAACATTATTTCTTTCGTTATGAATCTGGGAATTTTTTTAAAAATCAGGTCTTAAATATACCTGTCAGTAAATTATTAAGAGTAAACATCGTGTAATACTTGAACTCTCTTCGATAAGAGTGATAAAAATCTCTTTTTACATAAAGAAAATTAAAAAATTGATAACGAAGGATATGTTTTCGTTATTATATTTACATCTGTTTAAAACTTTCTCTGAAATACAGAATTTGTGTTGACCTCGTAAATTAATGAAATAATTAAAACACGCAGAATTTAAAAATAAAAGGTGTATGCATGAAAGTTGCCGGATAAACATTTGCCCAAATTAGTCGGGAAACAAATATAAACATCCAAATACAGGTATGCATACCGTGTAGACAAGAATGCATCATCTTCAGTGGTATAATTGAATATTTTCACCGTAGGAAATTCGCGAGGACTGCAATTAGTCACGGGCTCGTTGCGAGCGCAATCAAACAAACGAACCGCAACCTCTCGTTTCTTATTTTGCGAGGATAACGTGTCCTGCATTAATATTTAACTCAAAATCATCCCCGGTGTACGAAATAGCGCTCATTAGTCGGTTCCCCGAATTCTACTTAGCAATTTTACTTTTAGTATTAATTAATATGTATCAATTACCAAGAAGATTAGTATTAATAATTGCATCGATCAATTTTTATTAAGAAATTCGATCGCAGTTGTTTGAAATATTCCTATACTTCTTTTAACAATTTATTCTACATCTTGTATTTCACTTTGTAAAATCCCTTTTCACGATAATTTTAAATTTAGTAATTCTAAATTTAATCCAAATTTAATCATTCAAAATTCTTCGTTAAATTCTTAGCTAAAAATTGAGGGTCAAATTCGTTGCAATCAGGTCGTGGATATTCGAGTACTCCTTTCCAGCCACCTGTTTATTCGCTTCCACGTAATTCAATCGTTTCGAGGTTTCGTCCTACAGATCGATAAGAACTCTTGCGTTACGCAGTAGAACGTTAATTACCGAATAGATTCGCATCGTGCATAGATACCATCTTGGCTAGAATGACCGCTCGATAATTTCCTGCGTCTGGAGTTTCATGGGTGGTTCGGGGTTTCACGAGGTACGATCGTAAAACGTAATTGATAATCAATAGGCTGGCGTTCAGGATGAACGACTCCGACTGATCCTTCACCTACGATGATTATTAGGTTATCAGGGTGGGAATCACGAATACCGCTACTTGCGTCTCGTTACAGGGACTCGACCGTTTCGATACGGACTCGGTAATGAGCGGCATTGTTTGTCGGTCGATGCTTCGCCGTGGGTTTGCATTTCTCCTCTTCCACGGATACCCCGTTAATTATTAAGCGCGTACTTCGCTGCCATCCATTATGCGCCGCACGGTTCTTAATACCACCCTACATCGCCGGATAATCGACAGTCCTTCCAACAGTGAATAAAAATTGCGAATAAATCTTGGACTCATTCATCCTTGAAGCTGGATTGCGCGGCAAATGCTAACGTGCCTTCGAGATTCTACCTGATTTTCAGTTTCAATGCAACAGTCAATTATGTACCGATTCAAGTACGTCACTGTTTTATTCCTTTCCCTCTCGTTGTAACCCCCACTGATACACTCATAGATTGGTAGATCGATGGATCGATACATTGATAGATTGCTGGAGTGGTAGATTGATAGATTCATAGATCGATAGATCAATACATGGATAGATTGATATATTGATAGATTGATAGATTAATAAAGTGATAGGTCAATGGGACGATAAATTAATAGATCGGTAGATGGATAAAATGATAGAATGATGCAGTAATCAAAACTACACTTAAAAGGTACGTAAAATGAATTAAGTTTCAAAGGAGCAAAATAAATCAAATTTCAACGTATCCTATAAATCATATGTAATGTTCAGGATAAGTAGATGATATATTGTATATTAATTAGTATAAGTTACAATCCAAACTGTATCGAACAAAGGTATTGATAGATGAATGGGAAGTGAAATTAATTAATTCAACCTTATTCAATAGCCAACTGGTAACGATGAATAATTCATTAATGTGTGCATACGGACGGTTCATATCCAATATCACGATATAATAAATTTTACGCTAAAATTATTATATAGAAGTGTAAATTAATTGGTAAGATGACCCGTGTCGAAATATATCATTCATCGTAACCAGATTTTGTAAGAATGACATCCGTCATAATTAAGATATCGAAACGAACCGACATAGGACCGTGAAACGAGAAATAATTAAACGAACGTCTAATTAAATCTGGATCAGGCTTTCGTGGAAGTTTCGTTGGCGAAACTACGAAATGTTTCGCAAAGTACTTAATCCTGACGTTGCGCCTTCAAAAAGCAACGGGATTACAAATGGTGCGATGATCGCCGTGAGAAATCTAGAATTAACGTCGGCCATGTTTTCGAAATTATAACGTAATAACATATCAACGTAATTTTACTGCGAAATAGGAGAAACACGATACGCCTTCTTCCGCGAAACTTTACAAACAATACGCAAACCACCTGGATCAACGTGATTTGCGCTATTATATCATATTTTATTTTAAACATTGACAATTACTATTAATATCATCTTACTATCAGATTTACATGCATATTTTATCGAATTGTAAATAATTGTTACTGTTGAACAATTAAACAATACTGCTGAAAAAAATGTTACTGATTTGAAAATATATGTTATTGAACGTAAAATATAGTGAACGTGTTATTGAATCGTACATAACCTACATGTTATTGAATCGCACATAACCTACATGTTATTGTACCGTACATAACCTACATGTTATCGAATCGCACATAACCTACATGTTATTGAATAGTACATAATCTACACGTTATTGAATTGAAAACATATGTTATTGAATTGTAAATAATCTACATATGATTGAATTGCAAATACGAAACCATCTTACAGAAGTAAATTTCACAGAAGCCCGTACAGAAATGTGATATCATCGTTCAATACATTTAACCGTTCGAAAGTGATTTCATCGTCCAGCAAATAAACCTAAACGTCTCAACAGGGATTTAGGTATTGAACAGATAAAATCAATATCTCGAAACTGAAAGTAAAAAATGTAGAATCCTTTCACCGATTACCGAGGCAGTCGTGAAAGAACAAGCCCGTCGAAGCTGATGTAAGGCAACGAGACCGTGCAAAGGGAGAAAAAATTCGGCCCATTAATTATTCATACGCAAAAGAACATCTCTCTATTAAAGGAATAAGTGGCCGAGGAAGGGTTAAAAAAAAGGGAATCGCCGCGATGAATACCCATGACGATCTCTTCCTGCCCGACAGACAAATGCCGGAAAGAGCTTTAAAACCCGCCGAGACAAGGATACATTGCGGACAAAGTATGCAAATGCGGCCCGTAAAGCGTGCACCGTGCAGATACAAACGGGAAGAGATGAGTAACCGACGTTGGCTTGCACGAATGTAGAAATACACGGTGTATCGCCGCCGGTAAACAGAGCCACAAGCTCTCGATCCGCGTAAGATACGACAAGTTAGATAAACGGAGAGAGAACGTTCGCCTTTCATCTGCGACACTGCGTTTTCAAATCGCACGACAAACGCGTACTACGTCGACAGCTGTCGACCAACCAGATAAGTTTGATCGCTCGAGAACGAGTCGCGTTTCCGTTTCCGTTTGCGAATACGCGGCTAATCGCGGAATAACGACGTCTATCCACTGCCTTTCAGCAAGAATGTTTGATGTTCGGGAGTCTTTTGGGGGGCGATTTGTTGGAAATCAGAATGGCGGGAAATGATATTTGGGTGGGGTGGGTTTGAGGGTTTAGGGAGTTGTGGGAACTTGGGGTCGGAGGTTTGGAGGTGTGGGAAGTTGGGAATTAACGAATTTGTAAGTATTGGAAATTTGGGTATAGAAGGTTTGGTATTAGAAAATTTGACAATTTAGAAATTTGAAAATGTGAGAATTTGGACATTTAGGAATCTAGATATGACTGAATTTGGAAATTTGAGGACTTGAATGTGTAGGAATTTGGGAACTTGAGAATTTGAGAGTGTAGGAATTTGGAAACTTGGGAATATGGAAATTTAGGAATTTGAAAATGTAGAAATTTGGAAATTTAGGAATTTGAAAATGTAGGAATTTGAAATGTAGGAATTTGAGAGTGCCAGAATTTGAAATTTGAGAATTTGGAAGTGTAGAAATTTGGAAACTTGAGAATTTGAAATTGTAGGAATTTGAAAACCTAGGAATTTGAAAGTGTAGGAATTTGGAAACTTAGGAATTTGAAAGTGTATAAATTTGGGACCTTGGGAACTTGAAAATTTCGGAATTGGAAAAGGCAGAAATGTATAAATTTGAGAACTCGTACCTCCAAGCCACTACAACTCTCAGCATCCACATCAAAAATTTACCAAACCCCAAATTTTACAAATAATTAAATTTGCAGCTCGATTTCAAAATCGCACAGAATTACCTTAAACTTCGAATCGTCGACGGTCATAAATAAACTTTCAGTGTCTACGGCGTTTAAAATAGAATACGAGAAATTGAATGACGCATAAATTATTTAAACCAATGGACGTTAAGTATTAATAAAACTCCGTGTGTGGTTTAGACGTCTAGACTATAATAATCGAAAGTACAGAAAAGATATTCGAATGGAATTTAAATTTCCATATCCAGACACCCAGAAGAGTGTGCAATTTGTACAAGGATAATTTCGTGAATATTATTTTACAAGTTTCCCGATGTATTCAGACGGACGATTCGACAAGAAAGAGTTTTTACTCGAATTAAAGAGAGAGGATTTTTATCTCTGAAAAGGTTGCCTCGCCGATCCACCTTCAGCAGGATTTTTCCCTTTCTTTCCGGGAGTGCCGTCCCTTTATGAAATTTTTCAACGAATTCTTCAATCTCGGCAGCAAGGAAAACGCGTGCATTTAAACCTGTTAACTCCAGCCGCAGACATCGCTGTGCAAACAACATCTTTCAAATTTTCTCCCATTTAAATCTTGTTTACCGATCGCTTAATCGTGCTACTATCGAGTTCTTGGCTTTTAATGCAAATTTTTTTACTGATACTTTTGGTGAAGATGTAAGAAGCGTATTATAATATTCGTATATTCACCGCACTGCATATGTAGATGAAGAAATGTAGTATGTATCTAGCTATGTATTACATGTATGATAGCTAGACATAGATATAGATGTATGATTGTAGAATTGCTGTTAGAATTTATCGTTGTTAGGATACTGCTGCAAAATCTACAAATCTACAAATGCCTAAATCCATACAACCCCGACAAGCTGTAAATTCAAAAATTCCCAAAATTCTCAAATTCATGAATTCCTAAATTTTCAACCTTAAAATCCTCAAATCCCCAAACTTGCAATAAATACAAGATTCTCCAATCCCAAAATACTTAACGTCCCAAATTTCTTGGATTCCAGATCCTCAGATCACAAATCCTCGAATCCCAAGTCTTAGTCCCGAAATTCCTAAACTAACCGATTCCCAAATTGCCAAGTCAATCGACACTATACCGTGTTTCGATTTCTACGAATTAGCAAACATTAATAGTCTCCACAGCTCGCAGCTCTCGAGATCGTATATCCACGAGCGCACATAAACGACAACACCCAACGTAGCGAAAGGGTTAAATCGATATCAGTACCGGCGATATTCCGCGACGGTTACGACGTAATACCACGTTACGATTTTACTCTCTTTTTTTTTTTCATCCGCGCGTATTTTCGCCCCCAGTATATCCTGCATGCCAGGCTCACAAATCGCGCGACCACCACGATCACACTCCTCGTGGCTGTCGCCATAAATCGAGAGGCAATTTGTCCGAACTGGTCACGCTCTTCCGTCCCTCGTGTCTCGTAATCGTTCGTGGCCAGCTTTCATTTATGCTCCGGTTCCCTTTGAATTTCGTACGATCCGTATAATTCCCGGGAACGAAGCTAAGGGTTGGCTGGCTGGTTGGCTGGCTGGCTGCTACCGGCTCCTCTAACCCCGGCCATCTGGCTTCCTTTGTCGACAGTTCCTATTGAAACTTCCTGACGCACTTCAAAACCTCTCGAGAATCTCGATTGCTGCACAGTACCGAGCACGACAACTTTGCCATCATGATTTTATTGCCACTGTGATCGCGGTTAAGGACGAACCTAAGCTGCGCCCATCGCAGATACTGCCACTTTTCGCGTTAACGTTCGATTGATATCGTTCGTGGCGGATTTCAGGATCTGGGATCTCAGGATCTGGGATCTTAGGATCGGGGATCTTAGGATTTGAGATTTGTGGAATTTGGAAGTTTGATTTGGGATTTGAAGATCTAGCATCTGAGGATCTGGGATCTAAAGATATGGGATTTGAGGAATTTGGAAGTGTAAGGATTTGGAATCTTAGGAGTTGGGGTCTGAGGATTTGAAATTTGAGGATTTAGGAATTGTGGAATATGGAAGTTTGAGGATTCAGGATTTGTGGATCTGGGATCTGAGGATTTAGGATTTGTGGAATTTGGAAGTTTGAGGATTTGGTATTTGAGGATCTAGGAGCTGAGGATCTGAGATTTGAAGATCTGAGATTTGAGAAATTCGGATTTGTGGAATTTGGAAGTTTGAGGATCTGGAATCTGAAGATTTAGGATTTGATTTATTTGGAAGTTTGAGAATTTGTAATTTGAGAATCCCAGCCATTACTCATATGAAAGTAATACCAAGAGAACGTACAAGTATAAAATTTGAAAAGTAATTAAATCAGTACTACTCAAACTCAGAACTGTATAAATTTACAAAGTCCACAACACAAGAATTAAAAAATTAGAAAGTTCGTCCAACCGAATCCGAAACCTCGAGTTTCTCCTGTCAGCATAATATTTCCGTGAAATTTCAATAAAAAGATACCCGAGACGTAGATGAAACGAAACGGAAGTGACAAAAATTTACGAGCCAGGACAACCGGACATTTACAAAGAGGCGGGGATATGCATGCATGAAAATTCACGAGATCCCATTAATCATCCTAATCATAGAAACGAACGCAGGAAGTCTGACGATGCTACGTAGCAGATTGCGGCTAACGCGTCGTTAATACGAGATTAATTGTGATCCAGCAGCGGGAATTAAATGGATGTTTTCATCAATTTTAAACGAACAACGTGGACGCGTAAGTCGCCCACGCCGGTCGGTAATTAAACGGAAATTATAAGCCAATTGTAAATGATTAATTCGACCGTTAAAACCGAAGTAATAATTACTAGTGTTCTCTTGCACAATTAAATTGGAACATTCGGTCAAAATTATCACAATTCACAAGGTAACAAAACATATTAATTTTCATGCGCAGGGAAGAAATTTTTTATACAATACAGCTGACATTAATATTCACAAGATTTTCATTTACTCTATGATTTTATAATTATAGTGCACACAGTTATGTACATATGGACACAATTTCACATAGGTAGATTTTAGACAGATTCGTTGTGTTAATTTTTATTGATTATTTTCTGAGTTAACTGAAGTTAACGTTGGAAGTAATATATCGGTGTAGAATTATTGAAAGATCAAAATTATTTTCATTAAAAATAGACGAGCATGAAAAACAAAATTATATATGTATATTCTTGTATTGTTCTCTGTTGCAGATATACTGTTTATAAAGTAAAATACTATGTTCTTGTATTTTGTCAGAAATTAACAGCAAATACAAGATATTTATTTATCGTCAACTTATACTTGTAACAATCCAGAAAGTACGTATTTCAGAATTCAAATAATCCTGCAATCAAAGATAAAGAATAATGTTCACAAAAAATGAAACATCAAACACTGACTTCATATAAATATAAACACCAATATTGACGAATACTTCCATGAAAAAATTCGTGAAATATCCTTAATTGGAGAAATGCAATAAAAATCTACAAAACTGATAATAAATTTAGAAGTAGTAGCATAAGTTGTTAAATTGTTGCGCAACAGAGAAATAAAGTTTGTTCTCTCCGATCGGTATCGTTCGATATCGAGCATTTCTTTCACGTTCTTCAACCACGGATGCTCCTTCGATACCCATTAACCGTAGCTACCGCAAGAACATCGAATTTCCGGTATTTTCAGGACATCGTTCGGTGTTTTTCTTTCTCGAGCGGGCCAACGACGAGAAACTGCCAGTTATACGCTCCGAAGGAAGCAGCAACGCGGCCCATCCGCTGAATCGATCGATCGGATCGATAAATCAATCGCGACGAGACGTTTCCTTTGGCGTCTTAGCGATGGAAGTTTCTTCGTTATACACGCCGTAAACGTTCCACCTCTCTCTTCCTCCGGCTGTTTGCGATACGCTGGCTAAACTATTAATTAAACTAAAGAATTCTCCTGCGCTTTTTCCCGGGCGCTGCACGCGAGCAACTCGTTTCCTCGGCTCTAAAACTCAATTTACCCGGGTGTCGTGGTGCTTTAGATTTAACGCTCGTCCGGCACACGTTACTCGCCGGCTTTTCCCGTTCGCTGTGTCGAAAACAGACGGCGCCTGCACACGCGAACTCTTCGCGGGTATATTTTTGAGGAAATTTTGAATTATCGGCTGAACCTGCTCCCAAATTTTCCTGCTCTCACGTAGATACACGTTGTGACGAGTTGGCAGCTTGACGAAGTGCTGCTGATTTTGTGGGTTGCTACTTTGGGGTCTTTGATACTTCACCTTGCCTCGCTTTAATTTCAGAACATAATGTCACAGGTACATTTCACAGTCACATTTCCAGAAATACATAAGTATATAAGTACATAAACATTGTATAGAATGTACATAAAATACCCATAAACGTTTGCATAGCCCTAATTACATAAAAAAAAAGATTTTGAACCTCTGCAATTTGCAGTTATATCCGTCAAAATTGACTGTATGACCATGTACTCAATGATGACCACATGACCGTACACTCAACGCTGTGTCATCTGGCACGTCCCTTGTGCAATACAAATAAAAATAATACCTATATATATAAATACTAACATCATTAACAGCAATGTAATCAAATATTTACTGAAGTGTGACAGCGTCTGTGGTTGAATGTACTAAATACAGTAGTCTCTCGTTATATACCCACACTTTCGCGCATACAATAAGCTTATATGATTTGTCAGAGATAACATTAGCAAACATAAAGATGAAAATCGACTGTAACTGAGAAATTATAAAATCAGAAGAGCATCAAACGTTTCCTTTCCATTAATTCGCTCTCCATTTTTGTTTTATAAAACGTAAACATGGAAAGTGACGAAGAGGCAAATCGTCGATTAATACGATGGGTCGTTTGCGAAATCCTCTGGTCGCGTTGCACGATAATCATAAATGCACACAGAAAATATAAAATATCATCGGTAATATATAATCACGTGTGTGCACCTATATCGGCGGCGAATTGCGAAATACCCGGGCATTCTCGGCATCGAAAGAGCAAGGGAATCTCTTTCGCCGCGAGATGCTTCCACGGCACGTGACGTAATATTACGTGCCTCACGGTCAAGAGGTGAAAACTGGTCGGACCTGCTTCTCTGGGAAAGATTTTCGCGCTGAAAAACCCACGTATCGTCGAGTTTACAGGTAGCCAGGATACGTGTCGATCGATCGTTCGATCGGTTTCTTTCTTCTTCCTTTTTCGACGAGCTTCTTCCGTATCGCAATGCATGCTGCTCGAAAGTATGCGCTTAGATATTTGTAGGCTCCGGTACTTCCAGATCACAAAAAGAAGGACAAAGTGGATGGATGACTATCGACAATATTGGAAAGTTATCGAGATTTATCGGTTGTATTGGTGTTATATCGTTAACGGTGGTGCTGGACGTGGTCGCAGATATTTCATTTATTCGAACCACTACATTTTTATATGTTCGAATTTCTGGATTTCCAGATTTTTGGATTGGGAATTTGGAAAATTCCCAACTTCTCAAATTACTAATTTCCCAAATTTCTAAGTTCTCAAAGCTTCAAATCCCCAAATATCCATACCTCCAAATTCTTAAATCCCCAAATTTCTATATCCCCAAATTTCCATATCCCCCTAAATTTCCATATCCTCAAATTTCCATATCCCCCCAAATTTCTATATCCCCAAATTTCCATATCCCTAAAATTTCAAATCTTCAAATTTCTATGTCCCCAAATTTCCATACCCTCAAAATTTCAAATCCCCAAATTTCCATATCCCTAAAATTTCAAATCCTCAAATTTCTACATCCCCAAAAATTTCCATATCCTCCAAAATTTCTATATCCCCAAATTTCCATATCCCCCAAAATTTCTACATCCCCAAAAATTTTCATGTCCCTAAAATTTCAAATCCCCAAATTTCCATATCCCCCAATATTTCAAATTCTCCAATTTCTATCTCCCCAAATTTCCATATCCCTAAAATTTCAAATCCTGCAACTTCTATCTCTTCAAATCCCCAAATTCCAAATTATCTTTCCAAGTATCCAAACACCCAAGAAATGGATGATAACGCTAAGAGAACGTGAAAGGATTAAAATATTGTGTCTTAAATATAAAGACAATATTTTGCTTTTTATCTCGGGGAGATGAAGTTCCTCCGTTCGTGGATAAAAGATCGATTTATGCGCGAGAGCGAAACGGTCGCCTGAAATGAAAATTTCATTTTACTCGGTTATGAAGGTTTAGTAATTAAGCGCGCTGAAAGCGACGACTCGATCGAGCGGTATCGATCGTTTACGAAATTAACGCATATTGTGTTGGTTATAGGAAAATTGCATGTTAAACGACATTACTTTACCCATCAGCCGTTCACGCGAATATTTACTTTGCATTTCGTGAAGAATGAGATTAGAATGTGTCCACAAAGTAATACAATTTTTTTCGTCGCTTTTATATCTCGTTATATTGCCATACAGATATTTTCAGATACCTAAAGACGCTTAGATATTTTTAGATACTCCTCAAGATATTTCTAGATACTAAAGACGTCTACAGACTTCTAGATATCTCTAGATATTACAATGAGACTCCTGTAACATTACCAGATACTCCAAGCCATCCCTAAATATACCTTAATACCCCTATACATATAATGAGATCTCTCTATGTATTTGGATCTCTGGATATCTCTATAGCTATACTTAACTATTCGTAGTTATCTCTAGATACTCGTAGATACAGTTAGATATCCCTAAGAGTCCCTTTTGAACGTCACTAGACATCCGCAAGAACGCATAGATACCACTAGATACCCTGAGATATACTGACACTTTTCCTATACATCTCAGAATATTTCTACATGTCCCTAGATATCTTTAGACAGACCTACATATTCCCTAGATATCTGTAGATATTCCTACATATTCTTAGAAATACCTAGATATCCTCATGGCCAAATTCCTACGCCCCCACATATCTTTGTGCCCCTAGACACTTCGATGTCGCTATATCCGCATATCTTAAATGTCTATATTCCTGTTTCTCCACATATTTCTCTATCAGACATTCCTATTCTCCAGACGTCACTAGATGTCCCAAAATAACCTCTCTGTCTCAATGTACCTAATAAAGATGTTTCGAAACGTGATATCACCAAATATCACTTTACTATGTTTTAATCTCTATATCCTCCGTTTTCATCTACCTGACCGAAATTAAATTTCTATCACCCAGCCAGAATGAACGTTCTAATGCCGGCCGCGTTAACGAAGAAACAGGCGGGAAGACAATTAAACGAGATACGATTAAAACAAATGAAATATGGTATTTAGAGTAAGGTTGGCTCGCAATGGGCGAACAAAGTTTCGCCGGCGTGAATAATACAAGAACATTTCGCGCAGAAATTAGCGAAGCGAAAGAGTTCTATTCGTGCCGACACGTTTTACGAGCGGCGAACGAAATTTCTTGACGTTGAATCGTCGCCATTGAGCGACCCGTTTCGCCAGATGTAAATGCACAAGCGGCGGAATTCAATTCAAATTTAGCTTCTTTATGACGGCCGAACAATACTTACGGGTGTCGGATGTTCGTGAATAACTAGCGAATACTTGAATGCGAACTTTTGTGCGGGGTACAAACGAGCTGCGAGTGTATCTTATGGTCGAAACAAGTGACGCTGCAGGGGAGTCCATAATAAGCCACTACAGGTTATTTCGAACATTTTCAGCACACACTAAGTGTTTCGTGCAAAGAGCTGGATCATTTTTTTTTATATCGCTGTTACGTTTTAGTACTGCAAGGTTATGTCTTTTCCTTTTTTTATTTCAACTAAAGAAGAAATGATACGAATAAGAATGGATTTATAGAACAAACGTTTGGGTAAGGTGAAAGATAAAATTAATGCAGGCCCAGAAAGAGTCCCTTTGTTTCCCTAAAATAAGGACACGCATTGCTTCTCACAAAAATTTTGCAACTGACTTCTTTTACGTTAGATCGTCTATCAGAGTATCTCGAACTCGATCTCGACTTCCTTTCAAGTAGATAAACCTTTCATTCTATGCTAACCAGCGTGAATTAATTAAACCTCAAAATCCAGATAACCACCTCGGGGATCTTTCCAGCCACCTTACGTAATGTTTCTTTCCAAATAAACTACAAAACTGCATCCTCTCTAATCCAGCATATTAAAATCGCGCCATAAAATGTCAGCCATTTTAAAACGCAATAAAACGCTGAATTACATTATTAAGAAGATTAATAATCATTACAGTAAAAAACAAAGTAACGATAGAAAAAACATGACAAAGCACAACCTTGTATCGGAGATAAAATTTGAATAGAACGTAAACATGATACGTCAAGGTCCAAAAATAGTATCCTAAAATTGTCCGCTTATAAACGTATTATGAAATTTTTACAAATTCGAAATACCGTACACTCGAATTTATGTCAAAAAAATATTGTCAAACGTTTTCCAAACTTTAAGTGTTCTCCAATTCCTTTTTTCAATTTTAAGGTAGAGTTAAATTCTTCTCAAATTTAAAGACGATGCTCTTAATCTGTTTTCAAACGTGAAAGGAGTATTTTCAAGTTTGTATAAAATTTTAAATCCTCAAAATTGATCGAACAGGTGTGGCTAAAATTACAGTTGCGCTCATTGCGAGGAAATTTCATTGAAATCGGCGAGTATCACTGTTGAAACAGTGTTTGCAAGAGATTCCGGATGGATCCTCGTGTCGGTCCAGCGTGTACCTTTCCCGTACACCTTTGTTCACGGCTGGAACAGTACAACTTTCACCGGTGAAGTGCAGCAAGATCGAGCTCGATAGGTCGATTCACTGCTACGAGATTGTACGAGGATCATTCAAATCCACGCGAACTCGAGCGCTCGCCAGCAACGAGAAGGGTCATCGTCGAGAAGGAAGAACAAAGAGCATCGATGATGTAACGCTGCGGTTTTCATCGGGTCCAATGGCGATCGCTTTATCTTACAAAAGACACCGGTTTCATTACCACAATTGGTGATACGTGATAACAGGAATAACAGGGATAAACGTCAAGTTCGTTTATCGCTGGTTTACACGCTGAATGCGGTACATGCGATATAAACAAAATTCAATATAATCAATGAGAGAAAAAATAAGTGTTATCACTACGCATCCTGTAGTCACATGTTTCATTTATATTGTCATGCATTGTATAGTTATGCGTTGTATAATAGCTGTCGTTTTGACACGCGTTATAGCTGCATATCGTATTTCGAGACGCGTTGTTTTATCGCCATATGTTTTATCGCCATATGCTCTATTCTACTATGCGTTGCATTGCCACGGGTTATATCGTCATGCTTAGTTTAGTCAAGTGCTGAGTTACCGCGGTTCATATATCGCCACGTGTTGTATATTGTTACGCGTTGTATATAATCATGCGCCGTATTTCGCCATGGGTTGTATATCGCTACATTTCATATATCGCCGCACGACGTACATCACCACGCATCATGCATCGCCTCTCACCGTATATCGCCACTCGCCATATATCACCACTCGCCATATATCGCCACTCGCCATATATCACATATATTCTTCACACAGTTTTGAAAGTTAAACACTGCACTCTTGTTACATTGCCAAATTTAAGAATTCTCCGTTCTCACAGCTACATTCAAGGCAATACAACGAGAGCGTAATATCCTTACGCAAAATATCAAGAATAAAGTTTTGACTCGAAAGTAAAAGAAGAATGTAACGAATAAATGTAGCTATACATGCTATGTTGTACTACATAGTATCGTTTTCGATATACAATGTTTCCAACCAGCAATTACAGCAATTACAGTGATCGCGGGGAAATTGATAGATTGATTGGTGTCAAAGGCTTTGTCTTAAGTCTACGAGAAAGAGGTCTGGGTTTCTTCTAACCGGGGAATTCGAGTTACGTGAACACGATTAGCTCCGAGATGAGTAATGGTCTTTATTCTACCTAGATTCAGCATCCAGTTGCGAGACTCCTAGATAGTTGTTACCGTGGATTCGAGCCGAAGCAGGTGAACGATCAAAAGATTAATATCAATCGGTTTCCTTAGCAATCGAAATAAAATTGTATAATTACTAACTTTCGTCTTAATAACTTATCATTTCGTCTCATCATTATTTTCTTTACCTTCAGCTACCAATTAGAACAGAAAAACTAGTCAGTTTACAGCGAGAGTTAAATGAAACTATCAAGCATAATTCAATTAACCATGCGATGTCTAAGAACATTTACATAAATGAATTTTTCTCAATCGTTGTTGCATAAACAACCCCTTTCTAATGTATGTATATTAACGTTTCTTATAAATGAAAACTTTAATTACTCTCACGATACTATAAAAGAATGTTCTGGTATTTTTATCAGTAACTTAAGAAATTACAAAATTACGAAAGTTGTCCCGCAGAATTTGCACTCATCAAAAAGTTAGCATCCCTGACACGACACACATGCGAAAATGTCCGAAGAACGAAGATCTGGAGCGACTCTAAAATATTCTAACAGGAGCCGATACATTTTTTAGCATTAATCTGGAAATGGGTGCTCGAGTATCTGGTTATTGATTCAGGAGTCGTTTTCCGTCTAAAGATATGAAACGTTTCCACTTATAACTTCAGCTATTAATAGTCATCACAATTAACGAGCTACCAGCGTTTTTACGATTAGTATCGACATTTACAACGAACTGGATAATCACGTTTACGACATGAACCTTTATCCGATCGTGTATCGATGATCGTTAATGGATCGACTGTGGATATGCCGACGTCGCTTGTAACGAAAGTTTTAAAGCAATTTTGAGGATCGAGAGTAACGTTGAAAGAAGTCGGTCGGGTCCGCGCGAACGGTGAAAGGCCAAGATGTCCCGTTTCGTCGTTCGCCGTTACCTTTATTCCGTCGAAACGAAAGCGAAATTTTCGCACGAGGAGATCGTTCCGCGAGTTGTATCGCCGGCAGGCGCATTAGCGGAAACGGGTGATCGCGTGAGTCATCTCGAATCCATTATCGTCGATCCATTGTCTTCGGGGCTCGAGCGCGATTTACTCGCCGGATGATCGTGTGGCGTGTTGACGAGGAACGAAGTGCCGACAGAAATTCGATACTCTCTTTCGCAAATTTTCAACTTATAATCGTCGAAGAATTTCGAAACTCTCCGATTCTTATTCATTATTCACGAGACTCGGCACAATTTCGATAAACTACGATACTGAAAAGTGGATCTTCCAAATCGGGCTGTGGAACGACTTTTCGATGATCCTTGCACTATTAATATAATATTCCAACAATTTTCGCTCGCAAATCCATAATAAATTAATGCATCTTCGACTGAAAATAAATCACGTAACCTAATTGTTATTTTATGGAATAATTCTCATGGAATATTTATTAATCATAGAGGTCAGAGGGACATCGGGGCCTAAGGAAACAATCTAGAGACACAGGGGACTACAGATATGGTCTGCTGATATCTGAATCTAGAAATGTGAAATCCAGAAATTTAGGAATATGTATAGAATTGAATGGAATAATTCGTTTTGAATTTCGAAGGATATTCAAAAGCGATTATCCATCCATCAACAGTTTTGCGACGATAACCCATCGAGATGCCTCTTCTATCAATCGACAGCATGCTGCGACGCGATGAAACGCTTATCAGTCGGATCGCCAATTGATAATCGTCGAAAATTGCGCGACGATAATGCACACTCTCGGCGAGAAAGGGATCAGATTGTTCTCCGGTGAAAATAGGCTGACGCGATAACCATCAAGAACGATTACGAAACCATAGCGAACCTGTTCAATTAGACGGCGAAATTAAATGTTGATACTTTAACAATGAACTACGTTGTTACATTCGTTAGCCGGGATTTTGGTAAAAGTTCTGAACCGTGGTTTCAATCGAAATCGAACAAAAGTTGATTACATTTTTTACTCTTTTAATCTTGAACAAATTTTAAATTTGCAATATCTCAAATTTTGAAATTTTCAATTTTCAGAATTTCAAATTGCCTAATTTTCTAAAGTTCTAAATTCCTAGGCTTCCAAATCTTCAAATACCCACTAATTCCTAAATTCCTAAATTTCGTAAATCTCCAATTCCCTAATTCCCTAAATCTTCAAATCTCAAAGTTCCAAATTCTGAAACTCCCAAAATTCCAACTCCCGAATCCCTAAATTTCCGTATCCACGAATCCCCAAATTCTCACATTCCCAAACTACTAACTTCGTAAATGCAGAAATTTCAAATTTTAAGGGCGTCACCCCCCAAACCTGAAGTCCGAGGAAAATTCGTGCTTCCCTCCAAGTACACTTGCCAAATATCCTATACATAAACGACAGTGAAATAAAAAAAATTTGTTCTACCTTTAACAATCGAACAAGCACCCTATAAATTTTCTTCCAATTTCGAACACGTCTTCCTCAAATTTCCTAATACCCATTCAAAAGCCCGTTGCACAACGAATCCAATTATAAAACAGCCGATCTTCAGAGCTAGAACAAAAATGAGAATAATAGAGATTCTGTTATAAAAACTAAAAAATCTTCTCTTAACTCGCGATTTCGCAGCAGAATCCGTCTCGGTTGTCCCGTTTTCCACGCAATTGCGTGAAATTGTTGACACGTTTGGTCACGCGGTTTCCCGAAGATAAACGCTCGCTAAGCATCGCGATAATCTCAGCCAGCGTGTTTCCCTGGAGAGCCGGCTCGGGAGCCACGATTTTGACGAACAATCGAGCACGAAGTGGAATCGCACGACCCTGTAACCCAGACAACCGGTCCCCTTCGAAGATTCACGATCGTCCGGTCAGATTAAGCGGTGGCACGCGGATTGTTACGCGTTTATGAGAGTCGCCGAAACGGGGAGGGAACAGAGATACACCGGCTGATGGTAGGGAGATTTTTGTGGAGATGGTGGTGGTTAGGCGTTGTGAACCACGAACTGAAGACACATGGAGCGAAAAGGGGGAAAAAGAAGGGCGGGGATCCGCGAAGAAAGGCAAGAGCTATAAAAGAGGCGCCGGTCCGGACGATGGGCATCAAACACCTCAACATGAAGGTACGTGGTAAGAGCCGTGCGTGAACTTTCGATTCGTACGGTGTTTCGATCTTTCGCTACGCTCGATTATTCTTCGATTCATCTGGGATCTTTTCGTTACAGGTGTTCGCAGTTACCCTCCTCTTGGCCTTCGTTGCCACAGCCTACGGTGAGTAACCGATATTAACCGGTGAACGTGATTTGTTTACCTCCACGGAAAACCTGCTTTAACTTTGCTTTCATTCCTTTTTCACTTTCATTTATTTGAGGGTTGATTCGATCGGCAAGTTCGAATATGACGTTAATCTTCGAACCCGGTTGTGTATTACACGTCTCAGAGGGTGGCTATCGCTGCACTTGTTGCTCCGGGATTGAACGTGTTAAGAAAGTATACGAAGGGTGCTTTTAGATGTATTTCTCGAGTGAACTTCTGTCTACAGTTTAGAGTTTTAAGATGTGAAGACGAAAAATGCAGTCTTGCATTTGCTGCAGGTTTTAGCAGACTTTCAGTAGCGGTTATATAAATTGCAGCTACGAACTAGCATAAAAAATGTTTAAATTTTTAAAAAAGATTTTACGTCTCATTTACATTACTAGTTTACATCAAAATACGTTTTGTAATACTGTTTACTATGAAATTGATTTTGTTCCGGTTTCTGCCGTTCTTTCGCATCTCTAAATTTGTTGTTCACTAAATATGTATAAAAGTACCTCCGTTTCTACTTTTCCAGGAAATTCTTAAAGTGACCTTACCATTTTGAGAATTTCAGAGTGGTTTAATCCCTGGACCACCTACAAACGCGATAAAAACAAACGGTTGCTAAAGAAACGGGAATCGAGAATAAATGGACAGGACGCGTTTACAGTCCGGTTTGACTGAATAAATAAGTTATGGTTTCAGCTTCCGCGGTACAGGAAACGTTAACAGTAGAAACAGCCATGTATAGTAAGACATGTGATCATGAATTATTGGCGATGTTACAAAGTTGTTTCTTGGTTAGGATTTGTTGTTTCAATTATAATACGATTTAGTTTATTGAATCATTTTCAATTTCATTATTTTCAATTTCGTTATTTTCAATATGTTGAATTATTTTCTATTTTCAGTTTGTGGAAAATTATATGATTCAAATTGTTGTTCCGTGTGATTAGTAAAATTTTAGTGATATTTAGTGCTGTTCTAGACTTCGTTTTTTAATTGTTTGATCAATTAATGCAGTGTCGGTGATCAACGGACGCGAATGTGTTACCCACCTAATTGCCATAATAAGACACTGGTTATTGAAACTTTCGTTGTTGAATCTTCACTTATTAAGGATGTTAATAGTTTACAAATTCAAGTTTAGTGTTCTTGTACTGATAACACATTGACAGTCACAGGGAAAACTGACGTATATGGTCAGACACATAATACGGATTGGTAAGATAGACAGCTAATTTCTTTGTATATAATTCGATATTTAGAACATTTAATAAATTCTTTCTTTTCACTTTCTGAACATTAACTTAACAATGTTGTCCACATCAGGTATTAATATACCAGTACGCTCAGACTAAACCAAGGATACTTAATTATTATTATAATCGTTTAAAAATATATTTCTACCTAGAAAAAATGCAGCAAAGGATTAAGTTCGTGATTCAACATAGCAGACAACCTGTTAATTTATCGTTTACGTCCCTGTTAAAAACTCTTCCCTAAATGATACTGTCGATCAGAAATTTAGCGTGCATTTAACGAGCAATATATTGTTTATTTTTACAGCTGGAATCATCAGTAGCGGGTGGTCAGGTGGCGGCGGTGGGTGGTCAGGCGGCGGTGGTGGCTGGTCCGGTGGCGGCGGTGGCTGGTCCGGTGGCGGCGGTGGTGGCTGGCAAGGCGGCGGCGGCGGAGGTGGTGGTGGAAAAATCATCAAGGTGATCACCGTGAGCGGTGGAGGCGGTGGATGGCCTAGCGGCGGAGGTGGAGGCGGATGGAAAGGAGGATGGAGCGGCGGTGGCGGCGGTGGTGGATGGCCGAGCGGCGGTGGTGGTGGTGGTAAGAACACTCTTTTTTTATTCTAAACCACGTCTTTTATTATTATAGTAAACTTTTTATTGTTACACTAAATTTTGTATTATTACAATATCAATTTTATTACCATTTTATATTTTAGAGTCATACCACCCTTCTTTCTTTTATGATACCTATTTCTAGTTATTTCTACTTGACTATTCTACTGTTTTAAAACTAGATTCACCAAACGCATCTAAGATTTTCTATTACAGAAATTCAGATGCTCTAAGTTCACTGTAAATGTCACTTCAAGGTTATTCTGTGAAAATTATTTAAAAATGTATCTTAAGTGGGAGTTATAATTGTCAAGTGAAAAAATAACAAATCGGATTTGAACGAGATAAATTTCCTTTCGTTAATTATTGATTGAGCGCTAGTGAAAATATGCTGAAGGTTATAGACTCAAGTGCAACTTTGATTAAAAAAAATGTAAGAACAGGGACCTTCCATCAAACTTATTAAATTTTATGAAAACCTTCTATATTTACTCTTAATGAAAGTTTGAATCGAATTAGAGTGCATATTCCGTTAAATTAAACCGTGATTAAATTTGTCCTTTGACGAGTGAAAGTAAACCTTATCAAAGACATATTCATCAGGGTAGAAATTAAAATTAATATTCTCTAAATTAATGATTGTATTAAGAAGCGTTTAGGACTATTAATAACCAAATTACACTCTTTCTTTAAAATTTTCATTTATTTTGTTCGAGTCATTGCTTTTAAGCTGCGCGGAAATGAAATTTTCATTGTCTGAGAATGCCTTTGGAAATTTAGTGAAAATGTATTGTTAACGAACTTAACCATTAATTAAACGATGTATTTACCTCCACAGTATTTTCTACGTAAAAGCACCGCTCCGTGGAAGATAAATTCACCGGTGAATTATAAGAGCTCCATACAATACGCATTCATTGTTGAATTTACTGCAAATCGAGGGCGCGAAAGGTTCGACGAAAATATTTTGTTTCGAAGACACGGCTTATTCAGCGAATCGCATTAATATTAATGACCGATAATGTATGTTAATAACTTTTTGACCTGGATATCGCACGGAACGTTAAAATTTTCGTAAAATCAGTTGGCCCAGATCGTTAAACGCGATATATCTTAGTCGGAATAAATGAACGTCGAACGATTAAAATTTATAACCCGCGAAATTACGTTTTGCAGATTTACTTTTGGATTAGACTTCAATTTAAGTTTCGATATTTCCAAATTTTCATACCTGTAATTTTCTGTATTCTGAAATTTCTATATTTCCATATTTGTAGGGTTCTAAATTCTATATTACCAAGTTTCTACTAATTTTATATTCTCTAAACTTTCATATTGTTACATTTCCATATCTTCAAATTTCTATGCAATATGTGTATAAAACATATTACAAACTAGAATCCTTTCGGACCCGATTGCATCCGACTCCGCCCGAATTTTTCCGAACCCCGGAAGCCGATCTCGAGTACCTATTTTATTCCCGTTTACAAAGTGCGAAAAACGCAATTGATTGCGCGTAAGAACCGACAGTAAACACTCGATCTACGATCCCGCGTTGCACGAGGGTCCGATCGCTATTAATTAACGAAAGGATGAAGCGAAATAACTTTCGAGTGGGAATAATTGGGACGAAACAACGCAACAAACAATACTGTTACCCGGTGCTTTTGATTAAAGCGGGTCGCGCCGCGTTGCGAAACAATTAAAATACAACGATCCACGGATTTTCCGCGGAACAAAAGGATACGTAAACAAAAGTCCCTAAGGGCATCGTCCGACAAAGGGACAGGTCTCCCCACTTCACGATTAACGCACGAAAAACCCTTTTTTGCAGGTTGGTGGTAAAAGGTACCGCACGATTCCTCGGATAATTAGAAGGGAATTTGCTCACCGATCACCAGTGCACATCTTGGCTGTAATTACCGATTGTCGGTTCACGAAGAGACCCTGACCCTCCAGCACCGTCTTCGACGATCATCCCCGAAGAACAAAACGCTGTCTCGGTCAACGCGTATTTTCACCGAACCAACCGAAAGAAGAAACGAAAGAACTATGTGAAATTCGTGACGACACTCTCTCGAGATTCTTCTTCTTCCGCTAAATTTTCACCCGAAGCTTTGGACGGGTCTCGGGTTTACTCTTCGACAAAAGTATTTAGCGAATAATACCGTAGATTGTAATGTTTCTTTTTTTTTCTCACACCGTGTATACGACAAATTCGATTTCACGTATCGGAGCGAACAAAATGACAAAAAAAAAAGTATTGTAAAAAAGAACAATCGCGTAGGATATTTTTGTACTACTTCTCGTACGAAGCATTTTCGAACGACGAGCAACAATTAAAACTCATTCACACACGAAACGTGGCGGTGCGTTTTTGGTTCCCATCCGTTTCACCCCGTTCCCCGTTAGTGGCGAAGGTAAACAACGTCCGAAAGCATCGACGATAACATTTGCACGTTCGATTTATGGATCCTATGGTCATCTTGCGCACGGCGGAAAATTAAAATCGGGTAAACGGTTGCAAAGCGGGCGTGGCCGGGACGCGATATTGCAGAACGAATGGATTTACTATCGCAGCCACGCCGCTCTGGCAATAACATTCCCCGCTTACGATATTGCCACGACGTAAATATCGTTGACGCTAAAAATGATCGACTCGAAAAAGTTTCGCGGAACGTGCTACACCGTGGCCATCCTTGTCCGCCATTTTCGCCAACTCGCGACGTCCATTTCACTTCTAACAAAATTGTGATTCAAGTTCTATTAACCCTTACAGATTTAATCTTCTCCACAATTATACAATCAGTATAACTTTACAGTATAACTACTGTAACACTGCTGAATTTTGGATTGAAGAGCTTATAACACATCAGTGTCATTACCTGACTATATAAAAGTACTGAGTATAGTCACAGAAATAAATTTTAGAATATATTTTTGCACAAGCATGCTTAATGGTAGCGAAGATGGTAGGGTACGAGATCATGAATTACCCTGTCACAAGTTCAAATACGTAATGAATAATTTTTATTCTTTTCTTATTCTGTTTGAGTGAATTCTTCACTCCATTAAAATTACTTCTGAATTTAGCTTCATTTGAATTTTGCTTCTACTTCTGCAGCTTTTTGACAGTGACTATGTGTCGTAGCTTCAGCGTAGGTTTTTATTAATATTTACGAGATATTCTGATTAATATTTACGGGTCGAGTAAAATCGCTGTTCATGCGACGTAGATATGTTTTTTTGTTTCCGTCGCGATTTTGCGCCAGTGTTTGCGGCAATATATCTAAATCAATTTTTCGACGAGAAAAACACGGGTATTTGTCATGTATTGCATAATTTATTAAAGTGATAGTATTTATTTATAACATAAATTATACATGTACAATGCGGCGCACGATTTCCATTTGAAGCATTCTAAACTGAATTCTAGCTGCTGAATTGTGCAATGAAGAAACTTCCTAACCTTTATAGCGTCGAAGTATTTAAAATTAGAATAGCTTCGAAGTTCAAGCAAGCTTTTGAGCCCGAAAGTTCGAAAGTAGGATACTGTCAGGAGATTATTTCAACACGTTTTATTTCAGTAACTATCTCGAACAAATTTCGAAACGTACTTCAACACCGTGAAATATTCAAAAAATCCTTTTTCGGTTTAAGCTCGTGGATAATTATTTCAGGAACAATACGTTTCACGGAATACGCATTGCAGCGAATTACAGGGTGTTGCTAAAGGTATGCATCGCAATCGAGATCGCACGATTTATTCGTTCCTATATTACCATTCTTCTCAACCATCGACTATCAAAATTGAATCTGTCCGTAGTAAAGTCGGATATCATAACTTTGCACGTCAGAAATATAATACAACTGATGTATATAAATCAGTGGAAAATTCGATACTGCGTTACAGGTATATCTACAAGTACACGTATGTTGCTATTTCTGTTGCTGCTGTTATTATTGTCATTATTATTATTACTGTTACTGT
Source organism: Megachile willughbiella (assembly GCA_945859595.2). NCBI lineage: Eukaryota > Metazoa > Arthropoda > Insecta > Hymenoptera > Megachilidae > Megachile > Megachile willughbiella. Next base: position 5,858,200 of record OX243797.1, on the reverse strand, counting down.
ACATTGTCTACATACAGTGTCTATTTTCTCTATATCATCCATACTTAACCTCTTTTTTGTCTTGGACCACATACAGAAACATTTCACAGAGGTTGCGAAATTATTGAAGACAAGAAATGTTTTTAATTTTATATTTACATTTTCAATGTTACACAAAGTTCGAGCGGGTTGCAAAGATATTAGAACCTATAATAAATCTCACTTATTATTTGCTGTTCATATTTTGTAACAGTTTCAAGTATTAAATTGATCACTAATTTTCGCGATAATGGACAAATATAATTACATATGTTACAACAATTTTTGAAGTAATCTGCTTCGAGCGACACGTTTCCAAAAAACCAACAAACAAACAACAAGTATTAAACAAATTTGCGTCCAGGACAATTGGTATCCAGGAGGCTGGTGTACACGAGAGTGGAACAAACACGCGACGCATTAAATAATCAGGAAAAGCAAACGGCGTAACAGCTCCAGCGATTTCATCCTTGCTCGTGACTTTCGTTCGTCGCGCACTTTCGGAAACGCCCTTTGCGAACAGGTGTCCGTGGACTTCCTTAATTGGAGAAGTGCGTGTGTCGCGACGATACGCGGCCCGAGAGAGAACAGCTTTAATTATTTCATTCGCGGAAACGTCGACGAAACGTTCCTTCCACCGGCTAGGGGAAAATTTCACGCGTTGATTCTATTAGAATCGATACTTTTGTTGAAACGTGACGAGCGGTTTATGACGGGAACAGCTGCGCGGACAAACAGTTCACTTTCAAAACTGTGGCTTGAACTTTCGTTTAATTATCGCCCAAGACTTGCGGCGCTGAGTACTCGCACGGCCATTACGTCGCAACTTTGAAAATAAACTGTGCAGCCGATTGTAAGGAACTGTAAGTTCCAAGGAGCTGGGGAATATTCTTTACAGTGGGAGATTTGGGGTACGAGGAGTTGGGGATTTCTGGACGTGGGAATATTGGGAACTTGAGGATTTTGGGGACTTGGGCAAGTTGGGGATTCAGGAATTTGGGAACTTGCGAATTTGGGGATTTAGGAATTTGGGAACTTCAGAATTTTGGAGACTTGAGAAATTTGGGACCTTGAGAATTTTAGAGATTTTAGATTTTGGGGACTTGGGCAAATTGGGAACTTGAGGATTTTGGGGACTTGGGCAAATTGGGGATTTAGGAATTTAGGAACTTGAGAATTTGGGGATTTAGGAATTTGGGAACTTCAGAATTTTGGAGACTTGAGAAATTTGGGACCTTGAGAATTTTAGAGATTTTAGATTTTGGGGACTTGGGCAAATTGGGGATTTAGGAATTTGGGAACTTGAGAATTTGGGGACTTGAGAATTTGGGGATTTAGGAATTTGGGAACTTCAGAATTTTGGAAACTTGAGAAATTTGGGACCTTGAGAATTTTAGAGATTTTAGATTTTGGGGACTTGGGCAAATTGGGAATTTAGGATTTTGGGGACTTGGGCAAATTGGGGATTTAGGAATTTGGGAACTTGAGAACTTGGGGATTTAGGAATTTGGGACTTTCAGAATTTTGGAGGCTTGAGAAATTTGGGACCTTGAGAATTTTAGAGATTTTGGATCTTGGGGACTTGGGCAAATTGGGGATTTAGGAATTTGGGAACTTGAGAATTTGGGGACTTGAGAATTTGGGGATTTAGGAATTTGGGAACTTCAGAATTTTGGAGACTTGAGAAATTTGGGACCTTGAGAATTTTAGAGATTTTAGATTTTGGGGACTTGGGCAAATTAGGGATTTAGGAATTTGGGGACTTGAGAATTTGGGGATTTAGGAATTTGGGACCTTGAGAATTTGGAGATTTAGGAATATGGGACCTTGAGAATTTCGGAGACTTGAGAAATTTGGGACCTTGAGAATTTTAGAGATTTCAAATTTTGAGAATTTAGGAATAAGAGACGTAAAAATATTGGGATATAGGGATCTTAGGACGTAGGAATTTTGGGATATAGAGATTTCGGGGTGTAGAGATTTTGGGATATAAAAATTTCGATACGTAGAGATTTTGGGACATAGGGATTTCGAGACGTAAAAATTTCGGGATATAGCGATCTTGGGGCGTACATTTCGGAATGTAAAGATTTCTGGGCCTAGAAATTTTGGGACGTAGGAATTTTGAGATCTACCACGAGGTCTAGGTATTTCGAAACGTAGTGATTACTGTACGCAGATACTTTGGGACGTAGACACTTCAGAATGTAGGGATTTCGTTACGTAGATATTTTGCGTTATTATCTCGGAATCTAAAAATTTTACGACGCCAGTAATTTAGATCTGTAGATATAATAAACTTAGGGACATCCACATTTTGCAAATGATTACATAACAAAGAGCAATCACGATAAAATCATCTTAACAGTCTAAATTGAATTCCTTTCTCACAGTCTTTGTGCTAACTTCCCGCACATATCTGATGATCTGATACTGACACGTTGATAATTAAGAAACAAAACTAGCTTACCTGCTCGGCGAAAGCCCGAAGTAAGAGAATGCAGAGACATTATGAAAGAATGGCGGCAATTAACGAAATGCGTCCCGGTTTCTTCACTGACGAAAATTACTTGCGAGGGTGTTGCATCTTTAATGCCGTTTCTCGCTCGTTGTTCGCCAACAAACTTCTACGGACGTATCGTTCGTACGAGCTCGTACTGCATTCTCTCATTACACTAGAGGAAGTTGCCGCTGAAACATGCATACGTTTCTCTGACTCATTGATAGACACACGAAATATTTAATAACTTTTCTGTCGTTCGTGAATATAGGTCACTTTTTGGTAGTGAAATTAAAATTAATTCGGCTAATTTTCTCTAAATTCGTTCGTTCAATTTTCGGTTTAATTATTCAAGTTCTCAGGTTTTGAAGTTTTCAAGTTCTGAAGTTCTCTGGTTCTTAAAATTTAGTACTCCATTGTATTCAATTGTATTCCTGTATCGCATAATCTCCATACTCCAAAATCTCATGGTTCCAAGATCCCTATATCCCGAAATTCTCACAACCAATCTACATCTTTAAATCTCTTCTAAAGTGACTACTATTACCAGAACGTACATAACTGAATGTAGAATCGTATCATTAAATATGTACCCACAAAACCACCTTAGTCATTTGCGAAATTTAACGGAAGGCGAAAGATGCCCTGTTAGCGCAATATACCATTAATTAACTAATTAATTTATGTACGTAATTGAGTTACACGGCAATTGAGGCACTTACGCGGTTGCGCGCCCTAATAATTCTCGATACGAGCCGAGGGAGGTGGTGAAATTTCATCTGGTGAAAATAAAACAGCAATCGCACCGAGAAATCTGCTTTAAATGACCGAGAATTTTTTTCTCTTCGGTTTTCACCGGTCTCTCTTACCTTAGGAAACGGGAAATTTTGCATGGAGAAAATATAATCGGATTATTGGGATTTCATTTTTATCACCGATGTGTTCGATAAGTGATTTAGAGATTTCATGAATTTGCGTATATTTGTTGGATGATTTTCCCCATAGTCAATTTGCATGCTTTAATTGAAGTTTGTTAATCGTGCGCTGGTTACAACGAGCACACTTCGTCGTAGTATAAATAATATTTATTATAACATTATCAGAGTTGGCGAGCTATGATTGTCGTAATACGAGAAATTGCAATGTGATATTCACGAAATTATTGAATTGATGTTCATTTATTTGTGTGGTAAACGGGACTCGATGAAGTAAATTAATCGGTGAATATTCGTACATGGCACACTTCATACATTGCAAAAGGGACATAGGAATTTTTGTAATTGGAGAGTTTGGAGAATTTTTCGGATTTGGGAGATTCGAAGATTTGGACGCTTTTATTTTGGGGGAATATTTAGATGTTTTGGAATTTTGGGATGTGGGAATTTGAGGAAGTTGAAATTTGACGAGTTGAGAATCTGGAGAAGTGATTTTTGGGGGATGAGAATTGGGAACTTGAGAATTGGGGAAATTGGGAATTGGGGGAATTGAGAATTGGGGAAATTGGGAATTGGGGGAATTGAGAATTTGGGAAATTGAGAATGTGGGGAATTGAGAATTGGGGAAATTGGGAATTGGGGAAATTGAGAATTTGGGGAACTGAGAATTTGGGGAATTGAGAATTGGGGAATTGAGAATTTGGGGAATTGAGAATTGGGGAAATTGGAAATTGGGAAATTGAGAATTGGGAAATTTGGGAATTGGGGGAATTGGGAATTGGGGGAATTGAGACTTTGGGAAGCTAGGAATTGGGGGAATTGAAAATTTGGGAAATTGAGAATTTGGGGAATTGAGAATTGGGGAAATTGGGAATTGGGGGAATTGAGAATTTAGGAAATTGAGAATTTGGGGAATTGAGTATTTGGGGAACTAAGAATTTGGGGAATTGAGAATTTGGGAAATTGGTAATTTGGGGGCTGAGACTCTGGGGAGCTAGGAATTGGGGAAAATGTGAATTTGGGGAACTGAGAACCTGGTAAGCTAGGAATTAGGGAAACTGAGAATTTGGTGAACTGAGAATCTGGGAAATTAATAATTGGAAGAATTGAAAATTTGGGAAACTGAGAATTTGAGGAACTAAACATTTGGAGAACTGAGAATATGAAAAACTGCAAAAGGGATCTGAAAATTTGAAGAACCATGAATTCAAGGATCCAAGAATATGGAAAACGTTTTGCGACTCAGCAGTATGAGGACTTAGATATCTGAAACCTGTCTACCCCCGTCCCTAATGAACAAAAGCGACAAAGGATGGTGTCCGTGTTCTCCACACTTCCTTAATGGAGAGCAGTCCGTGGTAGCACGCGATCCGTACACGAAAACAATCCGCCATTCAGAGGCACCCTCGAAGAAGAATCAAATATCATTCCGAGTTAGACGCGAAAGAAGCATCAAGGAGCACAGTCTGGGTGGCATTCGTGCGAATAATTCGAAGACGGACGCTCGCTGATTATTCCGAGGAGATATCTGAAGAGTCCAATTAGCGTAGGATGCTTTTCGAGGCTTTCTTCGAGGCTGCCAGACTTCTGCAAATTGGCTGCATTAAAAACAACACGAGCGTGTAAGACCTTCATCGGAATTTACTAGATTTCATTGATCGCCATTGTTTATCGATAACTGATCGTTTAACGAGACCGTTTGCAGATGTTTGAATACAAAGCGATTAGTCGATTATGCAACTCTTGAATTGCTCTTGCAATTGCTCGTTTCTCTGTTAAACGGAGCCTCGAGTGAAATATTTTTATCAAATTTATGTCTAGTTCGGCGCATAGAAAAAATTTGGGGACATTAATCAAACAGTATCGAAATCGATGTTTCGCGTAATATTTTATCGTCCCGTATATACCATCTATTCTCGGTTTGTTACAAATACGTATTTATTGCCTGCGTTTTGTATATTTCAAAATATCGCGTGTTGCAAAATTGAATATCGATCCATTAACGCGATCGATGATGTACGTGTATGCGTATGTCCGAGTAGTCAGAGATGAATGCATGTGGTTATCCTAATTATAGTAATCGGGCAAATTGTCGATAGAAGATAAGACGACGAAGTCGTTACTGTAATATCACGCACGCAGATTGTGCTTACACGATACTTGCGATGAATGGAAAGCTTGTAATTAAAGGGTTATTAATAGATCGATTACAGTGTTAATTACGGTAGCTGCAGGAAAATGATTACGTAGATTTTCGAAACAATGTGCCATTCATATGGTTTCTTACGGTATCAGATTTTTTAATTAAAATTTGTTATACCGCTTCTTTCGGATAAATCATGTTAAATTTATTGCAAAATTTTGAATATGTTCACAATATATTTTCGTGTTTTAAATATTATATCAAAATCCGTAATGGTACACTTGATTACACATGATGTAATCACTTAATTTATTTTATTAATAATAATTAATGATAATAATTTTTGCAATAAATCATTCGATAATTAACGTTTTTAGTTAAGCAATCAGTGTAACTTTATTATACACTCATCTAGAAATAAACAAAATCACATTGCTTCAAATTATAGTCACGTTGCTCGGATTATTATGTTACAGCGACTAATTAGTACAAGTTTTTTTGCGCTGTTGTTACATCATTAAATGCTTCGATCAATTATCGATCAACTATCGATTCGATAAATGAATCGCTGCTGAAGTTCCCGCTGAAGGAAGCAATTTCTTCGATGGACGAGAAAGTTTTCTTTCATCTTGTTTGCCCGTTTACGGCATTTCAGCAGGTTTATCGTTCAGGTAAGAGCAATATGTATTTAGAAACTGCTAAGAGATGCGGTTATAAATTTTCCACTTACTCTTGTTTTTACATTTTAGAACAAATATTTGGTATACAAATATTCATTTAACTGATTCACTGCACGGTTACAAATTTTATGATGAAACATTTTCTATGAAAAATAAAGTACAACCTCAGATCACCTATATTATTTGTTAGATCAAGAAAGTTATTATTATCCATTTAATTTATTAAAAATATTAAATCTTTCTCAACGTTGTTTTGTTAAAAAGAAAAACCTTCCTACTAATTTCTTTCACGAAACAAAATAACTTAGTCCTTCCATATATCTCACAAGTGAAAAAATGAAAAAAGCTGAAAGCTATGTGGAGCTATACTGCAAAATGTATCATCGCATTACGATTTCGTCATAATTGAGATGATAAAATTTTTCAGCGGAATCTTTTCGCCGGCGCGAAAATTTCTCGGGAGTGCTTTCATTTTAATTTGCGAATTCTATTTTACGAGGGCGGTGAAACGTAAGTTCCCGAACAAAGGCGCCACTTATCCGCGGGCCGGTGTTGCTCCGTAATTAAAATTTCAACGCATCTGCAGCTTCAAATATTTACCGTGAAAATGATGTTATTTATCTGTAATTAACGAGCATAGAAATCGGCTGAAATTCGTAGGCAAAGATAAACGCGAACCAGCCTCGGGCGTTGAGCAAACACGAAGAAAAGCGAACGGGACGGGGCGACAGGCTCCTCGAGGGTTAGGTTGGGTTTATCGAAAGACGCGAGACGTGACGACGCTCTCGCAACTCCGTTTCGATTAATGGCGTATTCGACGCGCGTTCAACCGCGTTCGACCAATTAGATTTCGAGTGAAGGGTCTTCAACGTAGACGACCGGGTCCAGCATCAATTGTCGCATAAATTTATTGGACGCGCTGATGGCTTGGTTAGCCGTGCAATCGACTGACACCAATTTACGAGACCGTCCGCTAGCCGGTTCACCGGTAAAACCGGAAACGGTGTGTCGTTTCGAACCTCGCTGCGCTCCAACGTTTCCACTTATGCCTATTTTCATATTCACCCTGACAATCGATCACGAGCGAATCATGGAAATCGATATTCCAACAACCGTCATTTTTCCCCCTTCCATTTTATGCGCGGGCTATTTTATTTTTTACGGACACGAAATTGCTGGGGATGCTAAATTTCGTGCCAGGTGCAAGGAATTTTTTAGTTTTTCTAAAGTTAGACAATGTTGGACAAATTTGTTGGAGGGTTTTGATGTCAATGCAGCTGAAGAGGTTTTAATGATACACAGGATGTAAAAATGTATATAGATATATAAACATTTTTAAGGTTAGAATGTATGTGTACATTAGGACTCCTGAAAGAATTCATTCTTTTTGTTCATTCTTCTGTCAAACCTGAAAGAGGTTCAAAGAAAATAATCAACGTCAAATATATTGAACGCCGCAACTAGTTAATAACTGAACCTCAAATATTTACTCATTCATGATACAAATTCAGGTATTCGTATTTTTACGTACAGATTCCACAGGTATTATAAATATGTATATAAAGATCCACAAGACCATTGAACAGAGATAATGTTCCATGTTGACATAAGGATTAATGAACCTTAGGTCCGAGTTGCATCGCGTTTACAGAAATTGCGCCTTGTATCAGGAACCGATATTGCCGACAATTCTATTCCGGTTAATGGCCATCGATGACGAGGAGCAATTAAATTAGCGCGGATTACGAAATGCGCGTCGGTGTGTGCGAAATAGGGAGCGGCCGCGTAGGCATTCGGGAACAAGAGGGTGAGGGTATAAATTTGGGGTAGGCCCGGTACCGGTACACCATGTTTCAAACGCATCTGTGCCACACTCTCGATCATCTCGCTTCGTCTCGCTTCTATTCCATCTATCCATCTTCCTCTCGACGTCTCTGTTTCGATTTCGCCATCGAAAACGATACGTGTCTCTCCCTCTTTCTCTTCACCTATTTCTCTTCCTGTTCTCACGCGTATTCCCTCTTTCTTTACGCTGCTCCACTTCCCTTCTGGCTCGTTTCACCCTGTCGCTCTACCTGCGATAGGCGTCACAAATACACTCGCGCTCAAAATCATATCGTCCGCAGAATTTCATTAAAAGTATATTTCATTACTTGTAGCTAATGTTACCGAGGGTAGAACAACTCGATTGATTATTGATTTATTTTTGACAACGGCACAGTATTTTGCATTTATTTCCCAATATCGTGTGCAGCAATTTGTAACCGAATTAAATTACGTCGACGTGCAATATTGCATCGTTTTGTCCCGATTTCGTGTTAACAGAATTTGTACGTGATAGCAGACGTTGAAAGAAGTGTCTAATTGTAAGTTAAGATTAGACAATTAAATTTATTTGGTCTTTTGGCCCGAACCTGCAATAATGCATACACAGATTTAAAACTTTGAGAATTTGAAAAAAGTTTTAGAATGGTTTGAAGAAAATTCTTAATCATAAAAATGTCCTATATCCGTACGCAAAGTTCTATTAAAGTATACAAGCTGTCAAGGTTTTATAAATTGTCGCGGTGAATTTATAAATCAGCAATTTTATACGTTACCGAGTGTAATAGTAATTTATCGACTAATACGTTATTTTGTGACAATGAAAAGTTATCATTCTGAGCATGAGTGTACCAAGCTCGTCTCGTTCCTGCTCCAACTCGACGTCCACCCTCCTCGTTCACCCTTCACGGCCGTGTTTCACCCCATACCACCACCAGGACACGCTCCTGGTGCCAAACCCGAATCGACCTGACGCTCAGCGTGGCCGATTACAAATCTGACCAATTAGGCGCACACTACGCCCGCTGGGTCTAAATTGGCCGCCGCTTCGAAGGCGCCTGAGTTTAACACCTGATCGCACCCCTTCTCCGCCATCGAGCCACCCTTTACGGTTCATCGACGATTACGAAATATTATTAAACGAGCGTGACCCAGAACGATCCGAGTACCTAAGTAGATTGCACGCTTCGAACTTGACGCTCTAATCGGCTTGTTATCGCCAACAATCGATACGGATTACGCGAAATTACGGGTTTATGCTGAGTGTAAGTGGGTACATTTTCTGGTAACGCGGGGTTCATTTGGGAGAATGCGGGTTAGGGAGGAATATTGTTTTGGGGAGACTGGAAGACCAAAGTTCAGGGAGAATGTAGGGAAGGCAGGGAGATATTTGTGTCGAATTTTGAAATTCGGATGTTTAGAAGGGTGCATGGTATTTGAAAATTTGAGAATTTGAGGGTAGAAGTTAGGGGGTGAAGAAATTGCGGATTTAGGTATTTGGAAATTTGAGAATTTGAGGGTAGAATTTAGGGGGTGAAGAAATTGCGGATTTAGGTGTTTGGAAATTTGAGAAGTTGGGGATTTAGTTTAGAAATTTAGGAATTTGGAAATTTGAGAACTTGGGGATTTGGGAACTTAGAAATTAGAACATATGGAAATTTGAGAATTTAGCAATTGAAGAATTTAGAAATTTGGATGTTCGGAATTTGGAGAATTTGGGAACTCGTGAACCGAAAATTTGGGAATGGAAAATTTGCAAAACTGGTAATTTCAGGTAACTTGAATTAGTAACTAGTAATTTGAGACAACTAGAATTGGTAACCGGTAATTTTAGAAATTGAAAAATTTGTAATGGAGATATATGAGGAACATAACCTTAAAAAAAGAGTGTTATCACATAAAATGTATAGAAGACTACTAACTTTCTATTAACGGAAATATACAGAATATACTCCATGCGAAACCGTTTAATTTTGTTTTACAGCATTTTTTGTCCATTTCTTGGTCGCCCCAGTTCCGTGGACTACCCCGCATTTAGACGCGAACCAGAATAAAGGGATTATTGAATGTAACTAAATCTTCCACGTGTTTCCTCTTCGATTTCTGTAGATAACTTTCCGTTCGTATTGTTACTATTCCGCACAAGGGAAAAGTTACACGGCCGCGTTTTCTAAAACAGAATTCGAGAGAAAATAGGGAGATCCAAGGAAACAAAGTTAAGCCAAAGGAACAGCAAATGGATGCTTATCGATCTTGTCTCTTTGTACAGCTGCTTGTACAACGGTTTAACGTCATAAGAGATACAGTTAAAGCAGAAAGTAACGAGATCAGCGTAACGTATAATACAAAGAAGCGATGTAACACGAGGATCGTGTAACAAAATTCTCTTGCTAACTAGCCTACGGAAGATAAGAGGTTTAGAAGGCTTTGTCCAAAGCCAGATAAACGAGCCGAACGACTATTCAAGAATCTCACTTTGCAGTAGGTGACAAACTAATTTCCAAGCTACCGAAACCTTTGTGTATTACTCGTGTACCTAATTTTCAACCTAACGATGTCAACGTTGAGTGAAACATATTACTATTACGTGTTACACGAGCATGTAATAACGTGTGCATGATAAAGGGCTCATATCGCGGTACAAGGTCTGTGCAATTATGGAGCGTTAATGATTATCAGGGATTTTTTATTTCGGAATTTTTGTACATTGAAAGTCAGCAATTTGGTTTTGGTATTATAGTAACATGGGGATTTGGAAATTAACAAATTTTTAATTTACAGTTTTCAAGTTAATCTATGATTTCAGTTTTTCAAGAGATGGAAGTTTGGTGATGTGGAAAGTTCATGTTAGGGGTTCAGGAACTTAGAAATTTAAAAATATAATTTGTAAATTTACAAATTTAAAACCAACTGTTAAATCTGTAAATGTGCAAAATGAAATATTTACAAAAATAATGAAAAATTAGCAGATTCAGAGAACATACTTTTCGTCCGAATCGTGTATGAACGTTCGATGTAAACGCACCTTGGACACCAATGGTCCACGCATTTCCGGCAAAAAACGATCAAATACGAAACTGTAACGTTGCAATACAGTTCGGTTGTTCGTTAACTGGAAAGCTGCGCGTTTCCCAGGGCCAGAAAATTCCGGTCTACCGTCGAGCTGCGTGCAATCCTTATCGTACGTTGCGGCACGCTACAGTTGCCAAAAAAGATCACGAAAAAAAAAAATGTCTGCGAAACGCGCATACGCTTCGTGGAAACAAATAAGACCTCACGGACATTTTACGTCGGCCTCGATTGAATCGACGTGACCCCATATCCCTCTGCCCGGCCTGTTTTCAATGTTTCTCCGTTCTTCTTCCTTTTATTCTTTTTTTTTTTTTAATTCTGCACGAATTACTCACCGCGGTATTTTCCGCGCGGTGCGAGAGCGAGAGGAAAAATATAGAGGTACGAGGCAAATGGGAGCAGAAAATTCGGATGCAGCCGAGCTACTGGCGACGATAATTTATTATTCGCTGTTGGACCACCGGCTTCGTTGCATACAGGGTGGTTCTGGAATACGTGTGCGCCGATAGCCGTTTCGAAACGACGGAGAGAGAGGAGACGTAACGGCGAAAAAGATGGCGGCGAGAAGGACGGAGCGAAGAGGGGCTAGGGGTGGCGCGTGGTAGCCGAGGGTAAAAAAAGAGGAACAGAGACAAAGGACGGGGGAAAAATGGGGGGGAAAAAAAAGAAAAACGAGAACGCGCGAGTCGGTGTTTTATTGCCGGCGGATTTGTCGTATTGACCGAGGGCGGAGAGGCCACGGGGTTGAAAGGCGGAACACCGGCTGCAAGATCCAACAGAAATGGAAAAAGTGACACTCGCCTACCGGCGCTCGATAAAATCGGCTGATTCCGGTTCTGTATAAATGATTTCGGTCTGGACACGCCGATCGTGGACAATTTCGGCCCGTTTAAAACGCTCCTACAGGTCTTCCTGATCGATACCGAACTTCGTTATCCCGCGTGTTTTTCTCGCGGCTCGATTCCATCGTCACCGACGACTGAAACGGAAAATCATTCTTTCTCGCGTTAATCCTGCGCCTGGATTAAGGTTTGCTCACTGGGTCGTCGAATGAGCGATTTAATGGTTGACATTGGTAACAACACTGTTTATGTAAATACACAACTAATTATTAGTTTAATTAATTACTAAAATTGCATGAGATTGACGCTTTGCATAATTAATGTAAGGTCAAGAACAAATCTTTCTCTAAAGAATATGTTGTTTTGATGATCACAGTAAGGAAGAGATCACTGTCTGATTTCTAGGGATTTTTGGGGTTTTGAGAATTTGGGAATATAGGAATCTGTAGAATTTCGAAATTTGGGAGTATTGGGATCTAGGGATATTTGAATTGGGATTCGGTAATAGGTCCAGGTATTTTGGGATCTAGGGATATCGGAGTCAAGTGCAATTGGCACCTAGAGATAAAGGGATGTAGGCGCCTAGGGTGTTAGAATCTAGGGATATTGATGCCTAGGAGGTTGGAATCAGGTGTTATTAGAAAGTAATGTTGGTATATGTATAATTTTAATAGAAACTAGGGTTCTTGAGATCTAGGTGTCGAAATTTGGGGATATTGAAAACCATGGTTATTATAACCTAGGGAGATTGGAACTTGGTGATGTTGCAATCTACTGTTATTGGAAACTAGAAACTTAGTGCTATCAGAATCTAGAATAATTGAAATCTGGAAATATTGCAATCTATTGTTATTACAAACTGTTATTGCAATCTAGGAACATAAGTTAGGAAATCTGTCTAGAAATCTGGAAATCGTGAAACTTGAAAATGTTGAAAATACAGGAAACAGTATAAATACTGAAACTTATGAAATATAATAATCTCGGAGTGTAATAAATGCATAGTCACAGAGAGTGTAGCGATCACGATAAGATGAAACGAAAGTGTAGAATGAAAAGTGAAAGAATGAAGGATGAAGGGGCGAAAGGAGATACGTGGCCTACTTAATTGATTGTCGCCACGAGGTGAACGTTAGCGCGGTAATTATTTTTAATTATCTTTCTGCCGGCGGTCGGCCAATTACTCAGCGGTATCGTCCAAGTTTTCGCAAGTCGTTCCCTTTATTTCGTTCACGGTGTGCGCAATCATTCTTCCGGACTGAAGGCGAGCGTCAGCCACCGTCACGATTGAAGATTAATTTCTGGAAAGCCGTTCATTGCCAAATTGGCTTTTACGCATCAAAGCCAGTTTAATCGACGAACAGTGGCGTTCACTTTGATCACGTGCATCGAAGCAATCGTCATGCACCGTATACTGGGCCGATGTTTAAAACGAATCAACTCTATTATCGTGAGCCGCATCAACGTTCGAACACTCTGATTAGCTGTTAATCTATAATCGCAAACACTCGAACGGCGCTTGTTATAATTAACGCGATGTCACGGTTGTACCATCACAACGAGAAATTGCGATGTTGCAATTTAGGGATATTGATATTTAAGGATATTCAAATATACAGGAAGAAGAATACACGAATATAGTGATATACTCGTCTGAGGATGCAGGAATATAAAAATGTAGAAATATAGGAATTTAGAGATGCATAGAGGTAGAGATATTGGAGTTTAAAATATAAGAATCTAGGGATTTTAGTGCCTAGGAATACAGCAATACAGTGTGTAGGAATTTAGGGACCTAAGGAGACAGATACATAGAGGTTTAAAAATATTAGAAACTGGATATGTAACTATGTAGAAATATAGGGATCTAGACAAATAGAAATGTAGAAATCTAGGAATCTAGGGATATCTATGAAAAATAGAGGATATGTGGATGTACATAGAAATATAGAGAAATACATATAAAACTAGTATAGTATATACTATACATACTATGAAATGAAGGAATTACCCAATAGTAAAATAAAGTAAAATGAATTGTTTTAGCGAATTGTTAAATTTCGTTGGAAGTCGCTTAAGAATATTCGGCTAGAAACGCGTCTGCCAGTCAGTCACGTGTATTTTCCATTTCATACCATTTCATCATAAGATTTTAATGAGTTAGAGCTCCATTACTGTTTGAAGAAGCGTCTGCATATCGGCGGAATATTCTGTTTTCACCCTTCCATTTCGAAAGATAGTAACGCCCGTGTCGCCATCAGAATAAAACGTGCTTCAGGGCTGCTACGAGAATTTTTCTCCGCGATGCACGCCAAATGAGACCACGTTCAACGTTTCTCGCCTATAAATGTATACAAAATTCCTGATTAATTTAGTAGAAAGATCCTTACGTTCTTCTGAATTATTTTATAATTATCCTGTAACATTCAAATATTTCGCGTTATTTTATTCTGGAAATTGAGACAAAGAACTTTTTACCTTCGAAATGCCTTTGAAATTTTATTCAAATTTTATTGGAATTTTATCCGGAAACTTTATTGACAATTTTCTTTCTACGTTGAAGTTTTGCGAGGTTAAAAGATCGTAGATTCGTATTCACGTGGTGTGAGATGTTCATGTCATCCAATTTTTATTTTTTGGAATTATGCAACTAGATCCTCAATTTCCAAATTTCTATATTTTCATGTTATTAAATTAGTAAGCAAATTTTCTAGTTGTCAAATTTTGAAATTGCCAAGTCTTCTCATTCCTAAATTGCTAAATCTAATTGCAAAATTTCAAATCTCTAAATTTCAAATTCCAGGATCTCAAAATCTCTAAACCCGTAATTTGAATCCCTAAATCTTAAGTTCCTAGATTTGGAAATCCCTATATCCCCAAGTTCCTACATCAACAAATTTCTTACTCCTCAAACCTTCCCCAAAATTTCTAATTTCTCAAATCCCTAAATCCCCAAGTTTTAAAATTCCAAAATTCATTTTCCCAATCTCTAACTTCTACCTTCCTACATCTACAAGTCCCTATATCCCCAAATCCCTTACCCCCAAATAAAATCCCTATATCCCCAAATCACTCCCAAGTGCCTACATTCCTGTACCCCAAATCCCTAAATCCCCAAATATCCAAATTTCCAAATATCGCACCCCTATTCCCAAATCCCAAAATGCTCGACCCAATTAAATAACGAGCAAATGAATAATTTGAGCGGCTATTGGTTTCTAGCATCCCGTCGACGCGATTACCAGTAAAATAATTACGGTAACAGATCTATCCGTCTGAAAGTCGGTGGTTCGAGTGGATTACTGGAGTCTGCGCGAGGGTTGAAGGTTCTTTAACTCGTCCCTGCACGATCTCTCGTCAGAGGTAGATTCTAATCCGCAATTTCAATCTCTCTTTCTCCGTGGGCCGAAAGATGTGCGAGGAACGAGAAAAAGAGAGCGTAGATAGTTGGAAGGCGTGAAAGGTGGGATAGGTCGTACAAAAATGGAGGGATGCAAGCCGTGAATCAACGGACGATTCACAGCGGGACTCATTCCGCCTTCCTTTTATTCCTGAGGCTTGTGGATTGATGGTATCGCTCGCAGATGGAAATGCGTGTAATTTTTATAACGGCCACGCCTCGCGATCGTCTGCGACTCGAATTTCTAAAGAACCTACCCGCCCGTGATACTAAGCCGACTCCCTACGAGTTAGTTATGCTTCGTCAATTTTCATACTTCCACGTCTCGCTTTTTGTCGCCTTTGTCGCGCGGAAATGACGATTTCAGGATTCCTGTTGGGACAGCGCCGACTTAAAATAATCAAACGATTGTTTCTAACGTTCGCTCCTTCCTTTGTGCATGCCCGCTCTTTGAAAACGCGAATTCAACGCGACGGAAACGAAGCAACGATTCCTTTTGTTCGTTCCGTCTGCGAAGTGCATCTCGAACGTTCTTTCCTCCGCTACGATCCTAAACAATGGACACTATTCTAACACGATTGCTACCGTTGAATACGGAATCTTTCTATTTATTTCTTACCAACGCTACATTTTCGTTTCGTTAGAAATACTCGGTCATTTACTTGCTATTGTATCCTTTAAGGGGTGGTTTCTTCAAATTGCTACTCTTTGTCATAATATAGGAATTACATCTTCAGTTTTTCATTTATCATTTCGCACAATGGAGAAAAGTTAGGTATACACAGTTCAGAAAATATTTTTGTTTCAATAAGCATATGTATTTGTATTTTTATGAGAGCATATAATGTTATGCAAATAATATACATGTGCATGCAAGATATATATTTATGATACACATCTATGTACATTTGTAATATTATGAAGGTAATGTATATGTAAGTATAAAGTTTGTAAGGTTAATAGAAAATAGTAGGTCGGAAATAGTAAGCAAAAACGATCGGCAGAAGGTGCCTTGAAGGATGATCGAAACGTGTCAAAGTGGATAGACGAGTGGCATTCGTATCGCGAAAATAGGCAAGGAAAGAGAGAGAGAAACCGCGAACAGAAGAAACGGGGAAAGAGGAGAGAGATTGGGAAGAAAGCGAGAGGAAGCGATGAGAGGAAACTCTTAACTCGGTCCCAAGTTCGACTTGAAAGGCTAGAGTTTCCGTCCTTCAGCGGCCATCGCTCTTTAAACGAGAGGCAGAAAGATTCCCGTTCAACCTGCCGTTTCTTCTCAAATACGTACAACCATTCTTTTGCTCAAAGGAAAACTCGAAGCAAGCTGTTTCATATGCACCGCTCGCTAAAAGTATGTGACCGTTTCATCCAAATTGCATTTTATGACGTACGTCATAAAGACACTCGAGACAAATTCACAACGCAGAAATTTCTCTCTGTTACTTTGAAGATACATCACGAATTAATAATCCTACACTTTATGATAGCTAAGCTCTTTACAATTTAATACTCATCGTTGTTTTCTTTGAAGTACTGTTATAAATAAAAAGTATTAACAAGTAGAAAAAATTGTTGCAAGTATTTCAATTTACGGTATACTCGATACACTTATCGACACGTGTGGGACAAAATTCACCTGTACGTTGTCCAACGTATTACGATAAGTTGTCTGTGCAAGAAGGTACATTATTGTCTTTAATATTCTTCTATTGCTAAAACACGCTCTGTTAATCCTATATCTCTACACTTTTATCGACAGGTCCGACTTTTAATAGTAAATAATTTATATGGTTCTGAATTGATCTTTATACCTGTATACGCCATCCTCTGGCTGTACTACTGTTAAGTAGAAAAGGTCAGACATTCTACGCGGCAAGAAAGATATTAATTATTGGGGATTCAAGGAACTAAGTATATTCAAGCTTTCAATTATTGAAACGTCGAATGTTCTGTTTATTCTAGAATGCGAACATTCAAACAACAAAGAAAGCATCGTTGAATGGAACGAAAACGTATATTCGTTAAGCGAAGGCTGACGTTTCACATGCAATAAGTTGGCCGACCTCGCGTATAAACAAATTCGGCGCTTTCACGCAACAGAAGCGTACAAAGTTTATCCCGAACATAAATTGGAAGCAATTTCAGTATTGAATGCATGTCACAACTTGCAGTGCAACGCTCGATCGTTTAAAATGTCCGCTGTTCGTGTATGCACGCATACACTCCAGCTCCAAAATCATAGGTCATCTATTAAATGCTGAAAAAGTCACGAAAGACCGGGTACAATGGCGAAAATATTCGATTACTATCGTACTTTATATAATACGTGCCATTATTATCAAATCACTACGTACGTGTATAGCATTATAATAATTTTTGAACAATTTTTTTTTTAATTAAATTATGATAGTTCATTAGTTAAAGAAATAGAATATGTACACAGTTCCAGTGACATATCTTTAAATCTACAAATAATTCGTGACATACCATTATTACTATGTCTTCAATGTTAAACATACATGTATCTACACATATATGACATGATAAAGTCATATAATTCAAATAATTCACGTCGTATACAGATACATAATTCGAATAATTCACATCCTACAACAAAATCGTATAATTCGATTGATAAGCAATTGTACGAATAAAAGATGAAGTCACATAATTCGACTAATTCGCGTCGTACAAAAAGATGCCGAAAAAAGGTAACAGTGGCAGAGTTTTGAAGAGAGGTGTATACGTAGAGGAAAGGTATTTTGTTCGGGTGCGAAGGAAGCAAAATGCCATCGGCCGTTTTTCTCGCGTAAAGAATTCACTTTGCATTTTTACATTCCATCGAAAGAAGAAATCGACGCGAGATTACCGCAAGGGTGCCGTAGGTATTCTTCGACGCCTGTGGCGGTTCTCCGTCCCTATCCAAGTACGCGGTGCTTGAAGCCCTCACGGCCATTTAAGATACTCGTTTCTTCGACGATTCAAATTTTAATTCAATTACGACGACGTCGACGACGACGGGAACGTCGGTTCCGAGTTTTCTCGCGCGCTTCCCCATCTTCTTTTTCCCCGCCACTTTTTCCTCCGGATCTCTCTACCCGGAGTCGGCCTCTTTTTTCCACCAGCCACCCTCGTCCCGCGAAATCTGAATTTAATTATGACCCTTCACGTAGCCGCTTTACTCCTCCACCCTCACACCGAGAATCGTGGCCTATCTCGCTCTCGCATCTTTGCCGTCTACCGAACGTTAAGACGTGCACACCTTTCTTCTTCTACGGGCTTTCTTCCTCTAGCTTCCCTCCTTCGTTTTCTATCCGAGAGAGCTAGACGAGTACGGGAAGCGGCTTAAATTTTAAAAGGGCGTTTAACCCTCCTATTACTTTCCGACTAGTCCGTTCTTCCGCCACGCCGTTCAATCTTCGACCGTGATTCGAGCGCTGAACGCTCGATAAACGAATCTCGCTATTACGAGTATGCTCTGCAATATCGAACCTCTTCGATCCCTTCACTTGTTATGAACAACTCGTCTTCATAAATCACCGTTGATTGTTCAACACAGAGGAATCAATTTTACGTGCTGCTAGATTAGACTATCATAAAATTTTATAGGTCTGTGGATATGTGGGGGCATAGGGATTTGCAGATACGGGGATCAGGCGAGATATGGGGTGTAGGAATCTGAGGACATAAACTCCTGGAGATATAGGAGTCGAGGGCGTGGGAATCTGCGATTATGAATTTAGGGATAGAGGGATTTGGGAACAGAGATCTGGAGAAATAGAAATCCTGAGGAATATGGATCTAGGGAAATAGGGATTTAGCGAAGTGTTTGGAGATATAGAAATCTAGGGATGCGGGAAACCAGGAATCTTACAGTGTAAAAATATAGAAATATATAGTGATTTTGTACATATAAAAATTTAGAGACTGAACCATATACACATACAGGACATATACATATAGAGACGTATAAAGGATATGCACATGTACAGGACATGTGCATATAGAGACGCAGAAACACATGAATAAGAAAATTTAAAAATTAGAAGATTTAGCTGTATAGAAAGGATAAATGAAAAAAATAAAAAGAAAAGGGATTTGGAATCAGAATGGAAGTAAATGTAGAGACAGGGATACATGTCTAAAGACAGGACATATAGAGATGCAGAAACATACGAATGAGAAAATTTAAGAGTTTGAAGATTTAGCAATATAAAAAAGATAGACGAAAAGAATAAAAAGAAGAGTGATTTGAAATCAGAATGGAAGTATCTGGCTCCCATCGTTTCCATAATTGGCATGGATTCTTTAACGAATTGCACGAGCCAGTGTAGGCGCATCGTGCACACGGTCGGGCTGTGCAGGGTATCGATTGATCGTCGAATAAATACCCTTATACAGAAATAATGAGGGGTTGCATTATGAAAAGATGTATTCTATGCCGGTTACGGATCGTCTGCTGATTAATTCTTTTCCTGTTGCGCTATCTTATTCCTGTCTCGATTATCCTTTGGAAAGCATCCACATCGACGATTCTTTCTTCCGTTCGATTCATTCTCTGGCCCGATCTGTCGTTCTTTTTCCCCTCCGCTCACATTTCTCCTCGGCCCTTCAATATTCTCATTACTACTTCAACATCGATTCCGTTCGAGATCCCGCGGTTACCGACGGCAATTAAATTAATGCCAATTAAACAAACCGGTAACCGTTAATTGATGGTTTATATCCCCGTCAGTTCAGCTAGTAGCGGAGCCGCGTTTTATAACATCTAGCCGATGACTAGGACTGCGTTCGCAAATAAATGTCTGCTCGTTAATCGCGATAACCGACAACCGTGTAAAATCGAGCTTCCGTATCGCTTCCAACTGTACGCTTTTGTCTCGTCTATTAACGGCGTTAAATATTCCTGACGTCTGCGACGGAAACTCGAAACTTCATGCTTGAATCGTAAGCATATTATAATTACAATTCTATTCTTGCAATTATAATTATAATCCTGCTCTTGCTATGACCTGCTATTGTACTTGCAACTTTACTATTTTCATTGCAATAATTGCATCAATTACTACAACTAATTACTTCCTTTGCCACACTTCACTGATGTATACAAAAATTGCCAACCCATTTGCGAGTGATTAAATATATAAGTACTTCTATGAACAATCTAAAAAGTCAAATTTCTTACTCTATTTGCAACCAACAAATCGCAGTTTCGTAAATATGTCAAAGGTGCAACAACTCGCGTACGACAAGATTATCAGTCGTTGGAAAAGTCAGGTCAAAGGGATTAAGGCGACAGCGGTGCAACCGGCTTAAATTTTCAGCAGCAGCTAGCCACTGTTTTTGTGTCTGCTCCGCGAAATGTTTGCGTTAAAAATTCGCGACAGAGTTGGATCTCGTTTTTTTGAATTAATTTCTGTATCCTTTGACGCAAGGATATATCCTGGAGGAAACTCGCGGAAACTGGTTCGAAGAAGAGGCGATCAACAAGAGAGAGAGAGAGAGAGAGAGAGAGGGAAATCTGTCGCAAATTGGCTGGGTAATCAATGCCGGTCTTGGGATTCCAAGCCTAGATCAGACCGTTGTACCGTTTAATTAGAATACAGCTGCCTCTCCGCTGTGTCAAATACCGGAAGAGCCTTGCTCCGAATGGATTCGGCTTCCGTAAATTTTCATAGCCGGTCTGGATTGATCGAGCGCGTGATCGTTTTGCGACGATCTCGTGAACACCGGTTATTCGAGACTGCAATAAACACGGCTTTTCCGAGGCGATGAATCACGAACAGAAATTCACGATGACGATAATAAAACGAGTGTTCGAATTGCTGACTCTTATATCGATTGCTCTATCAAAGTGTCGTTGAATGTCCTTCGACGAGACGCCGATAAAAGGAGATCCGGATTCGCTAAGGAAAATATGACGATCGACATTTACCCAAGCGTTGATGTTTACGGACTTTTTGAATATTTTGGTACGGGTTCAGATTTTTGGGAATCTTGAGAGTTGGGAGTTTGGGATTTGGGGATACATGGGTATGGAAAATAGGGATTTGATGATTTAGCAATTTTGGGATATTGGTATTTGGAGATTTGGGGTTTTGGGGATTTAGGGTCTTGGAGATGTAGGGATATGGGAATCTAGGAATTTTGGGATATTGGTATTTGGAGGTTTTGGGACTTGAGGATCTATGGGAATTTAGGGATTTGGTGAGCTGGAAATTTGGGCACATAGGTTTTTGGGAATTTAGAGATTTGGTAATGTAGGAATTTGGCAGATAGGTATTTGGAAATTTAGAGATTTGGTAATGTAGAAATTTGGGCACATAGATATTTGGAAATTTTAAGGTTTGGTAATCTAGAAATTTGGGCACATAGATATTTGGAAATTTTAAGGTTTGGTAATCTAGAAATTTGGGCACATAGGTACTTGGGAATTTTGGAATTTGGTAATCTAGAAATTTGGGCACATAGGTTCTTGGGAATTTAGAGATTTGGTAATGTAGTATTTTGGGCAAGTAGGTATTTGGAAATTTTATATTTGGTAATCTAGTAATTTGGGCAGATAGGTATTTGGAAATTTAGAGATTTGGTAATCTAGAAATTTGGGCACATAGGTACTTGGGAATTTTGGAATTTGGTAATCTAGAAATTTGGGCATATAGGTTCTTGGGAATTTAGAGACTTGGTAATATAGTGTTTTGGGCAAGTAGGTATTTGGAAATTTTATATTTGGTAATCTAGAAACTTAGGCATATAGATATTTGGAAATTTTGATATTTGATAATTGAGGAATTTGAGCAAATAGATATTTGGGAATTTCAGGATTTAAGGATCTGTGAGTTTAAGAATCTAGAGAATTGATCTATTTGAGAATGTAAGAACATGGAAATCTAAAAGACATTCAAGAAAAGATAACTAAGAAACTTGAAGACATAAACATACGGAAATCTCATTGTCAATATTTAAAATTGCTGTCACTTCACAAGCACGCATAAAAATGTCCCCGGTACGAAATCAGGTATAAATTCACGGTGTCATATTGTGGTACAGAGTGGTTTTACCACGCTTAATAGTTCATTTGCCGTTACAAGCCCGAACGTTTCGGTGCGGAGAGAGAAGATGGCGAATAAAAAATGAAGAGTACGAGGCTAACAGAAAGATACGAAAGAGGAAACACGAGTTGGGAGCTACTATTACTGTTTATGTCAATTTCGTGCCTACGGTGCATCACAAAGGAAATAAAAGGGGAACAATTGCACCGTCGCCAAGTGCAATTTGCGCCTAGATATTATAAAAAGGGAAGAAGAAGGGAGGAAGAGCGAGAGCCAGAGGACAGACAGAAAGAGGACTAATGGGAGGGACAAAACGGTTGGAAGAATGCGGAGGAAAGAGGTAACTAGTACAAAACAAACGATGCGCGGTTCTCCACCGAGCTTGCATTGATATATTACGACATATTCTAGCCATTGGCGTAACTAACACTTTTCTCTGGTGTCGTATCGGTTCCCTAGATTTACTAGATTCAGTAATTAATAACTACGAAATTTACTAGTTTTTGTTACGGTATCTGTTCTTCATAACGGTGGTAGATTAGGTTAGGTTCAATATTGGGAATGATCTAGTGACTTTTGTAAATTTGGGGATTTGAGAAGTTGAAATCTAGGGACTTGCGAGTTTGGGAATTTGAGGATTGGAGAATTTATACATATTGAGTATTTAGGAAGTGGGGAATTTGGGTAGAAACTTGGATATTTAAGATTTTAGGAATTTTGGGATTTTGGGGATTTGGAGATTAAAGGATTTGGGAATTTGGAGATTTAGGGATTTAGATATTTGGGGATCTGGGAATTTAGAAATATGATTTGTGAACCTGAGAATTTAGGGATCTGAAGATTTAGGGATTTGGGAATTCAAAGGTTTGATGATTTAAGAATTTGGAAATTTAGAGATTTTGGGATTGAAGAATCTGGAGATTGAGAAATCTATTTAGAATTTTAAGGACTTCAGAATTTGGAAACTTGAGAATTTGAAGATTTGAGAAGTTGGTAACTGAGAAATTCAGAATTTGGAGATTTAGGTAAATGAGGATTTAAGAAACTAAGAATTTAGGAATTCAGGAATTTTTAACCCTGATATTTACACAATGTACCACTTCAAAAAGTACGGAATTTATAAAAATTTAATGTAACGATTCGGACCCTTAGAAACTTCCCTTACAAATGTGAAAATTTGAAATTATGAGAATTTGTAAATTCGGAGCGTAAAAATTTTGCAATGTACAACCATGAAAACTTTCGGTATCAAATTTCCAATATAAAGTGCAGTATGGGGTTAATTGATATATTGTTGGGGTCGGAACCACCCCTGTTCCCTGCCTGCAGTTACGCCACTGGTTCTAGCCTTGTGTATCACGGTTTTCCCCCGTTGCTTTTACAATTCGATTATTGGAGTACCGGTAAATCAACGATGGAAATAAACTTAAATTACGAACGTTTCTCCGCTGTACGAAGATAAATACACACGTTTATAAAAACGTTTTTATATCGTGAGACAAATCTGGCGTAACGAACGTATCGTGTCCCAGTTGGAGCTTTGTTCGGCAAAAAAGCTTGTATCGAGAATTTAACGTTTAAAAATTATTGCAAACGAAGCGAAGTTTCCTCGATTGTCCTCGTAATTTATCATTAAAAAAGATAGGATCGATACGACGGACTTAATTGTTCATTAGGAATTTTACTTCCTCGTATTCGAGTATTCTTTTACCTTTTTTGTTTCGCTACAAAGTTCGTTTACATCGGAGGGAAAACCGCCCGGGGAGCTGATTGATTAAGAACAGCAATCACTTTTGAAAACAGCCCAACAACTTGTAAGGAGAGTTTCTTTCCAGAAAAGATGCTCGTTATTTATCTAACCGGGTCAACGCTGGAAGGTATAAGAACCTAAAGTTTTATGACAAGGAGGTAACTCGAAAACGTAGAAATCTTCTTAAAGTCACTTTAGAATGCTGAATGGTATAATGGTCGTTAAAACTACTGAAATTTCGGCCGGTCAAGTACTTGCATACTTTCAACCTTCTTTTTCAGTAATTACTGTACCTGTTAATTACTCAAATTATTTACACTTCGGAAACGCATAGGGAAATATGGGGAGCTTAGGGTGTCTAGGGATCGATTCTGGATGGTCAGGTATGTAAATGGAAAGATTTGAGAATTTTCTAATTTTTACCGTTCGTAGACACAAAATGGCCCAGATATATAATTTTATACATTTCTAAGTACTGATTATTAAATTTTCAACTGTATTTCTGAATCTTGCTATTTCTAAATTTTCAAATTTCATATTGGTCCACAAAATTACCCAGGCAAAAAAATGTTTAAATATTTGCGTTGTTATTTGTCATTATCGCGTTCGTGTGATTTCGTGGAGACACATTTTGACACAGCGTATTACGAAGAATGAACCAGCCTAAAATGTCAATAACAGGATACGGTATCGCGTGTACGAGTCGTGTCCTCTAATATCTGAAACAACGTCGTTCGAAAAGTGGCCGGTTCGGGTGTGTGTCGAGGCTATATCCAGCGCCGCGTCCCGGGGGTTGCAGCGTGCATGCACGAAAACGAAACGAAACGAAAGGAACGGTAGAAGTAGACGAGCGAGGCAGATGGAGCTAGGCCAAGTAGAACGAGGAGCGAGATAGGCGAATTGCAAAGAGCGAAAGGAAGAGGAGAGAAAAGTAGAAGAGCGTGGATCAGAGGCAGAGGGATGCAACGACTGTGTCCGAGCACGTCGTTAAAACCCGACCCGGGGCTACAGATTCCGAGTCGTCTACTGGTAGCAGCAGCCCCTCTTCGGCATCCTCGACACCCTCGACACCCTACACAGCGGCGCAGGTCTATCGCTCGCTACTCGTTCGACTATTGTTTCGTCAAGTGCGACGTAAAAGACTCGAAGATCCGCCCATTGTACTGGCTATTAAGGCTGTTGTCTTGACGCTCTTTCTCCTCGTCTGACGTGCAGCCTGCCACGATTACCTGTCTCCGTCCTGCGAGAGAACCTCGCTAAAGAACCACCGGAAATGGTTTGCACGAATTCATATTTGTCCCCGGGTCACGTTCCCTCGGGAGCAGCGAATTACGAGGGGGCACGCCGGGATTCGAGCGTTTCTGGGTCCCTCGGACACCGGAAACGTTCACGACGTAATTATAACGATTCACGAGACAGCTTAAACCGAGGATTGTTTCTACTTAAATTAGACCTTGCGAAAAACAGGTCAAATTGAAATTTTTTGAAATCAGGGATGAAAAATATTTTTATCGACGGTCGGTAATTATTTAAAATAATAGACCAACTCCTGATGTCAACGATCTTGACGTATACAATCGGGGTCATTATCCTGAGTAATGTGAAGATTTGGCGCTTGTTATTTGTTAGAAAGTTATACATAAAAAGATTAGTAATTGTTTAGAATAACAGACTACATCTTGATGTCAATGACCTAGACACATATTATCGAGGTCATCGTCCTGAGTAGTGTTAAAGTTTTACTCCACGCTCATTATTTCTTAAAAAGTTATAAACAACAATGGTGGTAATTATTTACAGTAATATTATCAAGGTCTGCGTCCATAGGTGACAGGTGACTTAAAAAAGAATTATTAGACCTAAACTGCAAGTGTCATGATAATGTCGTTGTAGTGCAAGGAGTTGAAAAATAATTATGGAGACCAACGAAATCATGCAAGAAAAAATTATACAAATTCGCGCACCCCGTGCCTGTTAAAATAATTCAATCCATATTTCGAGGTGAGTCCCTGAATGATTACGCCAGTGTAGGTTGTTAAGTTCGGTACGTGTTCGTAGCCAAGTACGTTATTAAGCTCGTTTACGTGGTACGTATAGAATTTTAACGGCGGCGCAGCGGGTACAATCAAAATTTCATTTCGCGTATTGCACGGGAGAGCCGGGAAGATCCTGTTCGCGGATAGATAAGAAACGATTACCGTAAAGTTTCGAAAAACTGCGAGAATATAATGCAGCCAGCGGTACCTATCCGGTGTTTGCGTTTCGCGAAGAAACTACGAGCATCCTGAGCTTCTTGCGAGTTCGAAGCGACTCGTTCCGGGATGGCGAAGAAACGGGAAACCGAGGGAATATTTTAACAAAGTCGTTAAAACTCCGACGCTAGAATCTCTCTCAAATAACTGCGTAAAAATTGAAGAATTGAAGCGCCATGTATTTTTCCGGCTCGCGTTTCGTTTCTCTCTCTCTCTGTTTTCCGTTCCTCGTCGCGCGAAGCGACAACAACCGCGGCGAGCACGGGACGGAAAACGGGTCGACGGTACCTGTTTAAGTAAGAATAAAAAATGTAGAAGAACGAAAGACGAACAGGCAGGAACTACGAAGAATAAATTATACATTCCGACCTATCTCCGCGCTCTCGCTTGCTCTCTTGCTCGCCTGCGTGCTCGTAATTTACACAGTTCCTCAAAGATGCAGCGACTGCAAAACGTCCTCCCTTTTTTATGCACGCTGATACTTGCATCCAGCCATCTTTTCCAACCCTTACGGCGCGCTGGCAGCTCGTTCAAGAAACCTCAAGATGACAGCCGGTAACGAGAAGATCCACCAGCGGAAATTTTCAGAAAAACCATACCGAGCGAGATGCTCTCGTAGAATTTGCAATAACCGCACTCGCGAATTCCTCGAAAAAACGACGAGAATATACCCGACGATATTTACGGTGTAGCCTTGTTATATCGCCACGCACGGGGGTGGAAAAAATTCTTGCAAATAATAGGAAGTGCTGTATAATTCTGAAACTTGACCAAGCTTTGGTAATGAAGAATGGCAGTCGTGAATTTTGAAGAAGAGTTAGAGAGAGTTTAGGGAATTTTAAATGGATCCTGGAGGAGTCTGAGAGAATTTTAATAGGGTCTAGGAAGAGTAGGGGAATTGTAGCGAGATCTAGGGACGATCCAAATTTGCATATTCCAGAACTCCTAAATTTCTAAATTTCTAAATGGTCAAACCTCGAAATTCTTAAATCTCAAATCCCGAAACGCTTAAGTCCTTAAATTTATAAATTTCTAAATTACCAAATGGTCAAATCTTCAAATTCCTAAACCTCCAAATCTCTAAGTCCCCAACTTCAAAAAGTCCTAAACTCAATAAACGAAAAATCTCTAAATCCGAAAATCCACAAATTCCCAATCCTCCTAAAATACTAAAAGCTCTCAGAGTTCCAAATTCGCAACTCCCCAAACCACTCGTGTCTCTCAGAGACTGTTACGTTCATTTTCCCAAACTCTTTTAACCTAAAACAAGTAGACGACGAACGAAAACGTAGAAATCTACCTTTTAATTTGCCCCGTATTTCGAGGCAATTATACGAGTAATATATTCATTCGAAATGTTTTCGATGCATAATATTTTCGATACGCTCCGAGTTTTCAGGTCGAGTGCACGATAATTAGTTGTGTGTTTCAAATAATTTTCCAGCGAGCGGGTGAATCATTAATAAATATTTGCTTATGAAGTATAAGCGAGTTACAGTCGCGATGCTGTTCATAACGTCCTTGCAAATGGATCACGATTCCGCGTACGACAAGGATTAAAACTTTGCCGTGTTTGCTATATAATCCTTTCTAAACCGCGAACCTACTGGAGTTCTGCGGCCGCCATTTGTTGTGGCCACTGTTGAGATATAGCAAAGTAGCAAAAGCTATGCGCGCCATTGCATGATTTAAGTTTCCGGAATCTTCTCAATTTTGTATCAAGCTTCGTAAAGTAGGTCTTGTACAATAACATTTGTCTCAAGACGTGTCTCGATACTATATCCTGAAGCATGTTGTCTTATGAGGTGTGTTTATGAACAGCTCAGAGCTACAAAATAATATTTATATGTAATAAATATCGCAATTTATTTCTAAATGAAACTTGTCCAGAGACATGTCTAGAAACAAGTCTCATGAAAACTCTATTAAACCAAAAAAGACAAAATATTTTTGCACAGTGAACCCTGAATGGAGTTAATGAAATTACGAACCTAATTTCGTATTATTTATTTGAGACAAGATCAATGTAATAATTTTGTCGAATTACTTCGCTTTTGTTAACGAACAAAATTGTATCAATACGAGAAAGTGTCACTTTAAGAATAGTAAACTGTTATGGGAACACGTATTAAACTCGTAGCTAGATATCGCAGTTCTAGCTTTAAACTCGACGTTACACATCCGTGCTATAATTCAGTGACACACAATTTTTTCTCATGACATTTAATTTTTAAATGCGTTCCTTTACTGTCTCCGGTTTTCTAGCTGACTCACGTACACCCAAACACCCATGCAATATTCATTCTCATACACTCGTACCTTGTTTTCTGCGCCCTGTTATCACACCCGCGCTTTCCTAGCCGGAACACAACAGAAAACAATGGAAATTTCGTACGTTGGTAATTCCGTGATCAAAATAAATTCATTGTTACTGCTATTTTCTGATACGGTTTGCTGTTCGTGCTTATTTTAATTTGTCACGTTGGTAATTAATAGACTCAATTAGCGGCTATAATGGAATGTATATTTACGATGCGATATATCGTATCCTAAAATTGCGAAATTTCGAATTTGGGAAGTTGAGTAATTTGAGTGTTCGGGGAGAGGGGAAAGGGGATCTGGAAGAATTGGAAATTTAGGAAAGGAAAATTTGAGAATTTGATGTCTTAAAAAGTTTAAAAATATCAGGAATTAGGGGATGAAGAAATTCAGAACCTTAGAAGTTTCGAATCTTGTGTAATTCAGCACTCTGAGAATGTACAGGAAATTTGAAAATTGCAGAATTTAGGAATTCAGAAATTTAGATATTTAGAAATTTGAACAATCAATGATTTGAAAATTTCAAAATCTTTTAAAATGCAGAAATTTAAGAGTCTGCAAATGTATCCGAAGAAATACAGCAGAACGAAGAAAACCTTTCAGGACACGTCCCGTGCAACTAAATAAAATATAAAGCTAGCGGCGGTAGTCGAAGCAGCCTCTCGATGCACTTGTTCCTACGAGAAACATAATTCTCAGTTCATTTCCGTGAGCCACGCGAGCATGAGTTCCTCTAAAAGGATTAGGGCGGCGTAAAAGTATTTTCTCTCGGTATAATATTCGCCATTAATCCGTCCCTGGAGTCCGCGTGCAACAATCGCGAAGCATAATACGAGCTTTTCATCGCGGGTCCAAGCAGCTCCGCCTACGGCCGCACTCTTTGCCGATCGGCGAGGGTTGACGGTAACAAAGCGCGAGAATAATCGTGGCGCGAAGGGAGGGAAACGAGCATCGTGGCTGAAGCAACGGCGCGACAACTTTTTCGTCGGGCGAACGCGCGAAAGCGAGTCGCTCGTTCGGTTCCTTGGTCTCGGAGTCGAACGTCTCGAACGAAACGTCCCCGGAAGAAGTAGCGAACAATGCCCGGCCAGCGACGAAGAGTGCGGGAAGAATAGAAACAAAACAGAAGGAGGGAAGAAAAAGAAAAAAGGTAAGGGAAGCAAACGAAACACAAAAGTGTAACGCGTCGCGAAAGCATCTCCCGAATGCTGGATGCGTGCAACGACCGCGCGCGCACCGTGCGTCCTCCCTTTCATTCTTCGTGGCACCTGCACCCTTTCCACCCGGTACGAGGCGAACGACACTCGCGAGAAGAAGAGGGCCGATAGTAAACGGCGGAGGGAAGAGGACCGTGGAGGGTCGCGAAGAGAGGGTTGCAAGCATGCGCAGCGATACTCGCGGGGGTAGCCCGGCACGATCAGTCGTGGCCGGCGGTGCCGGAGGCCAAAGACTTTCGCGAGGGTGGACGCGCCGCGTTTTCTGCCGGACCTCTTTTGCTCTATCTACACCTATCTGTCCCCTCCTCTCCTCTCCGTCACCGATTACGCCACGACTGGTCTGGCCGCGCACGTATGACCCCGCATCGCCACCGCGTGCTCTTTCGCGGTCGGCCTAGCCAGCATCGACCTCGACCAAGCCGTCACGGTATTCTTTCTGCCCGTGTTTCTCTCGATCGGGATCGAGATCTTGCCCGGTGGTCGCGCGTTGCCCGTGTGCGTGGCCCAGGAGAGGACAAGGAACAACGCGGTACTCGAACGACCGCGGCGAGGATCGCGAGCGTGTGACCGGCGACGGGGTGCAAGCTTGACCGAGGTCCAAGGACAAGATCGAACGATGCTGGCCAGCTGCCTAATTTTCATCGGTAAGTCCGTGTTGCTTTCTTCGCGTTTCGTTTCGCGAGCTACGTGACTGCCAGTGAATTTTTTTCCACGACAAAAAAAAAGGCGCGAGCCGAATGATCGATAGAACATCCCACGGCGTGACGTGGAACGTTATAGTTTTCACGGATTTTTGTCACGGATGTGGGTCCGACGATGCGACCGATGAAAGAGCACACGGATATTCGTCGACTCTGCCCGTTGACGGAATTCGCTGGCGCGTAAAATTATCGGGGAAAAAAGAGGACGGAAGT
This sequence comes from Megachile willughbiella, assembly GCA_945859595.2. Taxonomy (NCBI): domain Eukaryota; kingdom Metazoa; phylum Arthropoda; class Insecta; order Hymenoptera; family Megachilidae; genus Megachile; species Megachile willughbiella. The sequence continues at coordinate 5,827,282 of OX243797.1, read as the reverse complement.
TTCGGCTCAAGTTCCAAGAGTGCTATTCCGCTAAAACGAGCGAGCACTTTTCTGCGGAGGAAACAAGTTCGCGAGTTCGCGTCGCGTACGTGCACCTAGTCGTGAAAGTTTCTTGACATCGGCCGGATATCGGAAACGAGATAACGCGGCACACGTGACGCACGTGTAAATCTAATTTGTGAAATGAACGCCGCGAATTCGTGTGCACATCGGAAAGCGAAAGGGACCTAACAAATTTTGTGACATTTTATCTTCGGGTAGACTGCTATCTTAGTTGACAGTGTGTATGTGCATAGATCTTTGTAAATTTGTTCCAAGATTTTATCTCTGTTACTTTTATCAAGTTTCTCATTTTATCAATACGGTATTTACAAAGTACTTTTGAAAATACAAATTTTCGTCATTTATTTGATTGGTGTATTTATGCTGTTCTCGTTAGATTATTTTAACATACGTCGACGTATCGTACACTCTAATCCTTCAATGTACTAGAAGTATACTGATGTTTTTATTTTCACTCATAGAAGATGCTGCTACAATTCTTTAAACAGTGCTGTTTGAAAGATTATGCACTCTTGTGTGGAAATTTATTATTTTCGTGTTTTATGGTTCTTTCAAGTGCTCTAAACGTACGTAATTCATATCGTTTTATTATTTCAATCTTATTGTTGTTAAATGCACCTTATATTCTATTGTGTCTGTTAGCAATTATCTTATGGTGTCAGCTGAAAATTTCTGAAAAACTTGACGTGTTTGACAGTTTTTATAATAAATCTTAACGAGGTGTCTTACTAAAAAGAACACTTTGAATATTAACCATGGTATTCATAAAGATGATCATTTTTAATATCTGTGACTTAAAGATAGAACAATATTAACCTAATTTTATTTATTAAATTATCGTACATGACTAGTGGAATGGATATAAACTTTATTGGGACAAATTGTAATATATGATTATTCATAAATAGACTTAATGAATTAATTTGGAAGCCGCCAACGAATCGAGTCATCTAAAAAATTGCTTCCTAAAGAAGTAGACTGTGACAATTATAATGGAAAACGAGTCTTATGTCAACTACCCGTACATTTACCCTACGGTGAACGAACCATGCGTGAAAAGCTTCTTCGTTCGAATAAAACGATTCGAAAAAACCCGCAAAGGAAAATAATTTCTCTCATCTTCCGAAATTAAGGTAAATTGGACTTTCATCCTGTGATAACGTTTACGTCAAAAGTCACTTTTACAACCTGTGAAAATTCTTGTGTGACAAACGAGAGTAGTGGACTAGGAAGTGTTTTAGAATTTATCCGTAATTCCATAAAATATCCGTGAAATTTACGGGAACGTTTTTCGGTCATTGCTTAAATCTTTTATAAAAAAGCTCTCTCTGACTCGAACGGTTTCTTAACTTCCCTTTGACCACGCTCCATTCAAAAGGGAATTGATTCGAGTATACTGTACTCTCGCAAAGGAGCCATAATTGCAGCGGTCTCGGTGAGTCTCTATTTAAATTCCAATTTCGAATCTCTCTGTATCAAGATGGTTAACGAAGTACGTCTTCCTGTATCACTCTGGAGCGTGTAAAAAATCTCGATCAACTTTCCGTGCACGCTGCATGTTCGTCTAAAGAATATTTCTCGCAAATTTCCTCGTGAAAAAGTCTCGTTAGAGTGGAGCCCTCGCCGTCGTTTCCGACGAAAAGGGAGACTGTAACTTTATTCCGGAGTGCTTGTATCTCAGCCAGTGCAGGGACGTACAATTTTCGTTGCAAAATCTGTCAAAGGACCCCGTGAAAAACGAAGCATCCTTTTACCAACGGGAAAACAGCGCACGCATCGTTATTTAAATGGTGAATTAACTGGAAATTCGCGTCGGGGGTAAAGGGTCGTCGATTTCAAAGGTATCGTCGAAACGCATCGCGGAAAAGGTTAAACCGTTCTTCTCTAATTTCCACTTAATCGTCGGAGAATTCTATTGCACGGACAAAATTGGTTGAAATCTATTTCCGTCGATACACGAATCAAATTTATCGATTTAAGCTCGGTAAGTTCGCGCGGCTATGAACATTTGAGGTTAGAAACTTTATAGCACTTTGGTAAATTTTACTTTTATATTTACAGTATTTTTTTATTGTTACAAAACAATTTTATTGTTACGAAATATTCACTGGTTGACAAACTTTGACGTTTGTAATATATTTTGTTACGACGGATTTAACAAGGGTTTGGAGGTTGTTACACGTTGTGTTCCAATTATTAAATATTGTAACTGTGTATCAGGATGGGGATTTTTGTCGAAACAGTGACAACTGATGACTATGAAGGATTCAAGACAACTTTTAACCTAATTTTGTAGCGAATTTCATTGAAAATTAGTTGAAGTTTTCTTCAAGACATTAGATCAGTTCTGGGAACTGGTAAGGATGGGTTATTGCAATTTCTTCAATCGTGAAGAGATATTTTAAAGTAGGTGTATTTTAAGAAAAATATTTTGAAGTACATGAAACGTCTGTAACCTTGCCTTTCTATATGACCGAAATTGTGGTAATTGTCCTTGGTCGCGAGTGCTCTTTCCGGCAATTACGCATAATAATAAGCAAGAGAAAGAAACCCGGAAGAGAGATCGAATCCAGCATTTTAGCGTCGATATCCACAAAGGGCAACATCTTCTTATTTGCGTTTGGAGGAACAATACGTTTGTCCGAGCAAGGACGAGACGACATCGTTCAGACAATGAAGAACGTCGATAATGATCGCGACGCATCTTAAGACCTCTCTCGTTAACGTTCCGCTGGTTCTTTCGTTTCTTGCAGGAAGCTCTCTGTAGTTTCCTGAAGGAGCCTCGCCACCCGTCCAGACCCCACCAAGCCGCTGTCCTCTCCTACCGTTTCGCACTAATTGCGGACAATTCCAGACTTTAAATCTCTCGAATCTCGAAAGCCTTTAATCTCGACGGTCGAGCCTTAACGACGTCGCCGTGTTTCGTAGAGCGACAGTTTGAAATTTAAGCGCTCAAGGGGGCGGAACAGACACCCTTAATAAGGTTCCTCCACCGTGGCGTCCTTCCTTCGTTTTATCTACGTCGCTCTCTTTCCATTCGACTCGTATTTCCGTCCTTTCTTCGTCGCTCACCTGACCTCACCTACTGTGCTCACAGGCGACAACGTTAATGGAATATTTTAATGGCTGAGCAAACCTTTAATCAACCTTTGTCCCGTTAACGGTGCATTGTGCGAAATTAGGGATAAGTAGATAAGGTGTACCTACTCGTTGTCTTATGACGACGTCGGATAACGGCCCGACGTTAATTCGACCACGGAATTCGAGACTGCGTCAACAAAATGGATAGCGCTCTTTGGTTAAGGTTCACAAATCTCGGATGATTGCGGGATTATTTAAAATCAAGGGAGATGGAGCGGATTCATGGTTTATTCTGAAGAAGGGAGAACGAAAAATGCATGAAATTGACGATGTAGGAAGAGTTAGAACCGTGTAGATTGCCTGGATTTCTCTGGACCTTAAACTTCCTCGGGTTACGCCAGATCTCCATAGATTTTACCCGTGGATCTCTGTACATTACCCTAAATCTTAGATCTCCTTAAATTTCCTTCGATTTGCCTGAATTTTCTTGAACTTCATTAAACTACCCTGAATCCTCGAATACTGAAATTCTTACAATTCAAAGTATGTACATTGACGAATTCCCAAATTTAGATATTTTGTAAAATAATAGATATCTTGACTTCGAAGTAAACTTCAAACTCTGCGAACTTCAAAATTTAAAACCGAGTTTGACGACAAGCTACGGGGATACTATATGCAAGAATGCTGTGAACTATGATCGATAACGCGATAATGCGAACCGTCCGGCCATAAACCACACGGCGATCCATAGAGTAGTGAACTAATGATAAATCCAGAAGAGAAAAATGAAATGGTCTATTGCAAATACGAAATAATTGTGGAAAATGGCGTGATTAAAGTTCGTCGACGGTCCTCGACGCGGTTTGTTTTCCCGGCGAACAATCCCGCGTGAAAAAGAACGAACGAACCAAGTATCGATCGAGTTTTATCGCGAAACGTCAAGCGGGAAAAGTCGTCGAAACACAAAGCGACCGGATCCAGTGAACGCAAATAGCTTAATACTCTGTCTGGGAAATAAAAACGTTGAAAAATATCACGGCAGCCGGTTGGATTGGCGAGGAGGGAGGAGCCCGGCCGTGAGAGAAAGCTGTCAGTCACCGTGAAAATTATCGCTCAAGTATCCCGAGGTTTGTACACGGATCCCTAGACAATCTGAAGGGTTGCTCGTCGTAGATTGGAGAGACTACAGTTGGGAAACGCGAGACGGGTAGAAGCACGCCTCTCTCGTTGGCACGTTCTCCGATTATGTGGATAATGCGAGACAACGTGACGGGCCTACGTATACACACCCCAATGGGCACACCTCGGCCCGCTGAATAACTTATTCATTACGAATACAAACTTCGCGAAACTGATTTGTACAGTCTGAGGCAAATATACTCTTGCTGTAAAAAATATTGCAACCGAGCAGAGATCTTTCTTGTTTTTTACAGATTTTTGAACGGTTGTACATTTTGAGATGGGTTAACAATTTGGGGAGACTGAAATTTGGGGTTGTGAGGATTTGGGTTCCCAGAGAGTTAGAGATATTTTGGAACCTTGAGATTTGGGTTCTTAGGGATTTAGGGACATAGATATTTGACGACCTTGGGAGATTTGGGCACGTAGGTATTTAGAGACATAGATATTTGAGGACCTTGGGAGATTTGGGCACGTAGGTATTTAGAGACATAGACGTTTGGGGACCTTGAGATTTGGGCTCTTAGGAATTTAGGGACATAGATATTTGAGGACCTTGAGAGATTTGGGCACTTAAGGAATTAGGGACATAGATATTTGGGAATCATGAGATTTGGACACCTAGGTATTTAGAGACATAGATATTTGAGGACGTTGAAATTTGGGTACTTAGGGATTTAGAGACATAGTACTTGGGAACCTTGAGATTTGGGCACGTAGAGTTTTAGGGATATAGCTGTTGAGGACCTTGAGATTTTGGGATCTATAGATTTGGGGATATAACAATTTAGAGATATAGAAATTTAGGGATACGAGTATTTGGAAATCTTGAGGTTTGAGGATGAAGAGATATTGGAATATAGAAGTTTGGGGGTACAAAAATTTGGGTACGTAAGAATTTATGGATGTAGGAATTTGGAAACGTGTGAATTAGGGTATATAGGAATTTATCGATTTAAAAATTTGAGGACCTACAAATTTGGGAACATAGGTACTTGACACTGTGAGGATTTGGGCACTTGAGATTTGAAAACATAGGGAACCTTGAGAGTTGGGATGTAACAATTTCGGGAACAGCTTCTACTAGGAAATTGGGAACCTATGAACTTAGGAATATATGTATTTACAAATCTTGAGATTTGGGCATCTACAAATACTACAAACTAGGTATTTGGGAATCAAAAATTTGAGAACCTTAAAATTTGCCCATAAAGAAATTTAGGAATTTAAGAACCTAGGAACTTGAGGACATAGATGAAACCGAAATGAAAAGAATTAAAAAGAATTCTTCTATGTCACCCGATACTAACGTCATCCAAATAAATAAATATTCTCAATACTTGATAAAGTATGTTGTACTAGATATCCTCTCCAAGATAGAAAATAGAACGTTTCATTTCTTGCCAAGCAGACTTCCAGCACGAGTAACGTATTTTATTGGATCCTCGCACGTAACCAACATTATGGTTTATTATTTATGTTCCGGGTACTTTGAAAACGATACGGTGTATATCTTCTAATGGCAGACAGGAAGAGATGCTTTTATTTATCTACATATTGAATAGGACTGCAGACACTGCATTCGATCAAATTGAATTCGACGTATTCGTGTTTAGCCGAAGCATATTCTATTTCCTTCAAAGTATACCATCGAATCCAACTCTCTCTCGACTCACCATTAACGTCGTTCGAGGCTTTCTGGTGCAAACCCTGTTACGTTCAAAATGCTATTCAATTTTTCTACGATATTGCATTTTCTTTTATTTCGCTTCGCAATGTTTCGTTGCAAATAGTTCAAATGTTATAATTAATTAAACTGAGTTATTTTTCACCTCCGTTAAAGAAGTACATTTTATCTCTTCGCTATTAAGATGGGAATAATTTTCTGAAAAAAAAACAGAGTGAATTAATGGAAGACGATTTTACAATAAGATCGTTGATCGTTAATCATTTCTGCGTGCAAGATAAGTCCGGTGTCACGGTTAATAGAGATGGAAAGTTTCGAACTTAGCTCATTAAACCACGGCCAAAGTGAAAGACAAAAAGACTCGAAAATTTTCTTTGCGAGTCTTCTGGAAAACTTGCTACCATTGTCGCTCGACAGATTCAGCATGATACATAAGTTCTCGTACCTCCATTCATATCTTTTTCCGCGAAAACTTTCTTTGTTTCCGTCAGTTCAACTTTATCTACATTGCTTTCTTCTTTTACGACTCTTGGAATAAGAAACATTTTACTTTTTTACAAGATGAACACGCGATATGTTCCATGAAAATACAACGGTTGGCGATATAACGCGTGGCGATACATGTGGTATATCATTTTCAGAGTTACAGAAATATGAACACATATTTCTAAATTGTGAAGAGTGTAAGGTTCCCACATTCTTCAAATTTCAACATTCCCTAATTCCAACATTCTCCAATTCCAGCATTACTCGAATACTACATTCTCCAATTCCCACTTTCATAAATTCCACATTCCAGAATTCCCACATACCCCAAATTCTACACTCCTCAATTCCAACATACCCCAAATTCCACATTCCCCAATTCCCACTTTCCCCAATTCCCACATTCCCCAATTCCCACATTCCCCAATTCCCACATTCCCCAATTCCCACATTCCCCAATTCCCACATTCCCCAATTCCCAAATTCCCCAATTCCCACATTCCCCAATTCCCACCTTCCCCTATTCCCACATTCCCAAATTCCCACATTTCCCAATTCCCGCATTCCACAACTCCCATATTCCCCAATTCCCACATTCCCCAATTCCCACATTCCCTAACTCCCACATTCCCCAATTCCCACATTTCCAAACTCTCACGTTCCCAATTCCTCACGTTGCGAAATATCCTCATCTTTAATGTCCGAAGTTCAGATATTCCCAAGATATCGCAGTCCAAAACTCTCGAATTTTCAAACTGTACGAGAGGAACGTGCCGCGATAGAGTGCACTGTGATACAACTTGGAACAATAAGCTGTGATACGAGTCAGGTTTAGCGCAGACAGGACGCAATTTAATTAAATATAGCAGCAGAATGTCAGGCATTAGTATAATCTTCGAGCGAATACTAATTTTCTCTCTGCAGTCGTCTAAAATATTATGTATCTCTGCCGTCCGTTCTGACGTCCAGATATTTCTTGTATTTCCTTATTTCGCCCCGGCGACACCGGAGCGTTTTTACGCGCGCAATTGTCAACCGTAATACCATCTTCCGCGTTTCGTTGGTTTTAATTTTATTCGCGTTCCATCTCGCCGCCTTGCTCCTCAATTTCAAAGCCCGTTTCAATTTTCCCGGGAGCATCGAAAACAAACGGAAAAATAAAGGAGCGCTCGGTGGCCGTATACGCGTAGCTGTTTGCTCATGACCCGTGACGAAATAGAAGGAAAACACGCGCGAGTCGAATGAGATTTTTAAACGTTTCTCGTTTTCGTCACCCGGCGACGAAACTAAACCGCCGACAGATGTTTCTGTCTTTGTCCCGGCATTGTACGGCGGTTACCATGCCCGTGTTCCTCTTTTCTCTTGTTACTTCCGGCAGGAGAGCAACTGAAAAATGTTCAGTCTCTTTTGGCGTTCCTTGTATTTTTGCAGAAATCCATCTCGCGCCGTCTGGCAAATCCCTTTCCTGGTCTCGTTTGTTTCTCGTTTGCCTGCTCTTTGCCTCTTGCTGCTGTATCTCTTATTCGCTTTCCTTCATCAATCTACTTTTTCCACGCTGAAAATTATATTTCTACATGTTAAACTTCGCGTCGGTTTGTCATCGATCACTACTGCGTCCACGTAACGTATCTCGGACCGTCTCCTTCACAAATATTTTCCAGTTCTCGACGATTTATCACGGACACGTGAATAATAAAGTACACTCGTCTCCCGCGTTAATGAAGAATTGTGGTCGCCTCCCATTGCGACTGTCAGCGATAATCATTATTTATTCGACTCTGTGTTTGTTCAACCTCTGACGTTCATCTGGACATAATTAAATTATACCAACAGCATTTTCAAAGATCACTTTACGTGTCCAATTTTGGCGCCACTCGTGTTACGTTTCATTTAACCACCGTAAGGGTTAGACTCGTGGTTCTAAGGACGCACTCTACTAGTCTAGAAAATGTATACATACATGTATCTAAGAATTTGTAAATACTACTTATTATAAATATAATGTGTACCAATTGTGTCTAACATTATCATACAGTATTATTATTTACAAATCTATTAGTCTAGAAAATATATGTACATGTATCTGAGAATTTGTAAATATTATTTATTATAAATATAATGAGTACCAATTATGTCTAACATTATGGTACAGTATTATTATTTACAAATCTAGTCTCGAAAATGTATGTACATACATGTATCTGAGAATTTGTAAATATTATTTATTATAAATATAATGTGTACCAATTGTGTCTAACATTATGGTACAGTATTATTATTTACAAATCTATTAGTCTAGAAAATATATGAACATGTATCTGAGAATTTATGAATATTTATCATAAATATAATGAGTACCATAAATTGTGTCTAACATTATCATACAGTACAATCACTTACAAGTCTATTAGTGTAGAAAATGCATGTACATACATGTATCTGAGAATTTATAAATATTTATCATAAATATAATGAGTACCAATTGTGTCCAATATTATCAGTATCAGTAAAATGAAATATAAAATTTTGCATCGAAAGAATGTTCATGTCTTGCACAGCAGGTAATATTAAGAAAGATAGAAAATCGGTACAAAAGAAGAATAAAGAGAAAAGAGAAGACAAGTTACACAGTTTCTTGGACGATTTACAATCCCGATCGAAGCTGTGCACACATTTTAACAAGGCAAGACCATTCTTCGCGAAACCACAATAGCACCCTTTAACCCGTCGAAGATCGAGCTGCCGGGGTGGCAGCTATTGCAGGGTGAAATCGAGGGTTCGAAAGAACTGCGGATCGCCGCGGAAAGTCGACGTTGAAAGCGATTTAGATACATCAGGATTGAAACTAAGGCTGTCGTCCCCTCGACGAAGAAAATTTACTTTCACGTTCCGGCTATTTTCCTTGCCGAACAAAGTTACGTGGCCAGCCATTTACAATTGAAATTACTTTCCTTCCACTCGTCTCTGGATTATTACTTTAAAGTCTGCCCGCGAATATCGCGGGCTTCCCTCCCTTTTCTTCCTTCTTTTTATTATTTAGTTTGCGTCCTCGAGATTCTCGGGGAAGAAAAGGACTTACCGCCGAGTACCGCGTCATATCACGTCATTATGAAACTCCCTTTATCGTCCTTTGAGGATGCAACCAATTTCATCTTTCTTCCCCGCTCGTCTTCGCGATTTTTGCGCTCTTCTTCGGTATACTTGTGATTTATGAGTTACGAGAAAACACGTTGCGATGGTTATTCGGAATTGATGCGTGGGAAAACAGTGACTAGGTTAGGGTTTAAATTCCCTAGGTTTTCTGTGAAATTAGTTCCTTACGAGCTCTTACAAGACTCTCAAATTTTCAAATTTTCAAACGTCTGAATTCTTTAGTTCAAGTTCCAAATTAAAGAGTTACCGAATCCCCAAAACTTAAGGCTCCAAATTTTCGAAAGTTCAATCTTGCAAATATCACAATTTTCAAATTTCTGAATTCTCAAATATTCAGAATTCTCAAATTTCCAATTTACAAATTTACAAACTTATCCAAGTTTCCAAATTCCCCAAATTTATAATTTTCCAAGATCTCAAATTTCCCTAAATTCTCAAATTCCCAAATTCCCAACTTTCCAAATTAGCAAATTACGAAATTTCCTAAACTAGAGATCTCTCAAATTTCCTTTAGGATCTCCAGAAATCTCTAGAACCCCTCTACTATCTCTCAGAATTCTCCTAAAACCCCTAGAAATCCCTAGAACCCCTCTTGGATTTTACAGAATTCTCCTAAGATCCCTAGAAATCCCTAGAACCCCTCTAGGATCTCTTAAAATTCCCCTAGGGTCCCTTAGAATCAATAGAATTCCCCTAGAGTCCCTTAGAATCAATAGAATTCCCCTGGAGTCCCCTTAGAATCCATGGAATTCCCCTAAAATTTCCCTAGAAACTATTTACAATCCACCTCGAATTTCACCAATATCTCCCTAAAATATCTTCCAAGATGTTCCCTGTAATTTCCCTAGAATCCACCTACAATCTTCTTAAGATTTCCATATTTCCCTAGACTTTTCCATATTCTACACAATGGCGCCCTAGGTTTCTCCTAGGCTCACATCGCAATTCAAATTGAAGGAAAATGAAGTATAAAATGTGATTTCAAGTGGTAGGATGGAACTATTGCAAGTGATCGAACTACATCTCCTTTTCGATAAAACTTTAGGCGTTATGCTTCAATTTCTTTCATCGAATAGTTGCAACGAGATTCTGCGCGACGATCGCACGGAAAATTTTGTAGGAAAAAGAACGCGAGGATATCGGAACCAATTTTCAAACCGGGAAACTTCGATGAAGATTCAAAAGAACAATCGACGGGATCAAGTTTTAACCATTTTGTTTCTTCTTCTTTGTTCCTTCTGTTGAATCGATCATAATATAATTTCTAATATCGATTTCGTTTTTATATGTTTTACAATATTTACTAAGGGTTCAAATCGACGTAGGATTTTTGTCTAGGGTGAACCAGATTTTCATTTTATTATTTTTGATACAATTTTTGTGTTATGTGAAATCATATATGTTACCGTGGTAAATGTTTGTATTGAATTACGATTCTGTGGAAGGTGATTAATGTATGTAACCAAGTGTGTACTTAACCCCTTGCATTATGATTTATCAGGTGCGTCAGTCAGAACTAGCTAATCACAGCTACAGTAATGAAACAAACAGAGAAAGTTGTTATGTCAATTTATCAATCGTTGACTATACAAATAATTGAACTTGAACTCCAAATTGAGGCGCATTCAAAATTCGAGTAAAACTGATCACAGCTGAAGTACCAGTCACATGTTAGACTCGTTAAAACACTGCAAAGGGGTTAAATAATTACTTCACGAAAGATTCAACAAAATTACATGTTTCGTTAGCATAATTTGATATTAACGAAACATAGTTTCCTTATAAATAATAAAATTGGTACAGGATGACATAAACATCAATGATTGCAACGAATAAAAAGTTTCTTCCCTAACAAATAGTTTACGCAAGTTCGTTTTTTTATCCAAACTCCGCTAGCGATCACAAGTCCAGAAAACCACGAGGAGGTACATGGTCGAATCGATGAAAATCCATTCCCGGATAGATGTAGCAAGGGCACTTCACCGCGAAACAGGGAGAGAAAGCAAAGTCGAAGTTTCCCGAACTCCAAACGTAGCGAGATTGTGCCGGTAAATTAAGTCTTCGCCGAGTTAAAGGCGTCACAGTTTTACGCGCGGTAAAACGACGAAAGGAGGGCCAATTTCCTGATCGACCATGGGTGAAACGTCGAACCTCAACTTCCGCCCTCGCTACACCGTCTTGGAACGTGCTCTTTCAGCCCCTTTGCTTCCACGCCCTGATCGACCCCCTTTAAAACTCTCCACCGTAACACGCACGCCAGTTGGTTCGTCGAGTGGTCCGTCGAACCGTTTATTTTCATTCGTCGGGATTGCTTTTCATCGACACGGCTCTACGACAAAAGCTCTGTGTGTGCGACCTCGTATCCTGCACGGCACGCGTATATATACGCCCGCGTACCCACCAGTATACTACTTTTTATGCTCGCCGTATTTCAATGAGACTCCTTCGCAACATTCTCGATGACTTCTGTCGTTGAACGCGTGCCCTTAGGCTACTTGAATCCTTCAAGCAACATGTTAAGACTTTTAACCACTCATTTAAGCACTCGTCGAGGATCCTGATAATTAGCTACTTTGTTCCCGACAAATTTGATAAATGTACTCAGATTTAATACACTAATTTATTTAGTAAAATTATTTATGAGTGAGGACATTTTTTTTCATAATACGAGTGATCTAATGGAAAATGTATAAATACGAATTTATATATGCACGAATGTCAAGAGTGACATAACAGTTTAACTAGTGTGTACTACTAACATATCCTTTTATTTCTCTGTTTGAAAAGTGACGAAAATGAATTTGAGGTTAGGTTGACCAAATACAGAATTCAAACAAAACTTCAATGATAGGAAATAGTAGATGAAAACAATGTTTACAACCCCTTTTTAATGTTTTAAACTTCAATATATCAAGTTTTATAAATGTCTCAAGTTATAAACGTTCTAAGTTTCATAAATGTCAAGGGAACGATATAATTAAATAGAAAAACGAAGTTTCCGCATCCGTAAATTTGACATAGCAAGAGAAATAGTATATCGCAACGTCCCTGCGAAGTGACCGCGTATAAAACAAATATCGTTCTACATTTTCGTCGTGTATTTTTTTTCGGTAGAATTTCAATTTTTTCCGTCGTACCAGTTACAAACATTCTGTACACGTATAGAAGAGTTACAGCAACAACTAACGACGAGTTTCCTTTGTCAACTGCACGCGAGTTAAATAATAAAAAAACACGTCGTAAATTAAAAATCTACCCTATGATAACATCGCGAGCACAAGTTACACCGAAAACGAAAACAAAACCGCAGAAAACCGTGCGCTAATGACAAAATACATGTTATCGATCTGCTAAAACAGAGACGAAGGTAATTCCGCGTGAAAAATACAGTACAAACATTTTATCACGTACATCTTCCTCTGCAAAATAACATACATCCATTAATTACTGCATTAAGTAAAAAGTTAAAATTATTATTCTCGCTGACGCACATAAATTTTCGTACAAATATAAGAGTTTACAAATCCAATATTCCCGCGAACAAAACCGTATACGCCACAACATATATTCCAACATTTTATATTTTTCATATAATCTATATTTCTGGTATAAAAATATTCTACGTTTCCGATACAGAAATATTAAAATTTCGCTGTTCACCGTGATATCGGCAGATCGATATCAGCCTGTAAAAAGGTGTATGTATAAAGGATGCAAGTATTTAGCGTGAACGGCGCCAGGTATATCGAGTTTACATTTGAATTTTTCAACGCGAACAAACCCCGTTTAGAGAGTAAATAGCCGAGGTGATGGTGTTTGTGTCGTTTCAAAATTTCATCGATGTTACATCGTCGATAAAGCGCGTTCCCCGGATGGAGAGCAGAGAAAAAACTAGCGATGCGTTCAACCTGTTTAGCTTATCACTTATCAGTCGCGTAGCGAAGTCGGATCGAATTAAAGTAGCCCGCGCGACGTTCGACGCGCGCAAACACGTTTATCCTGGAATAATTTAGTGTCTGGCAACGCGTGACGGTTTGCGAGCAACGTTCGAGCCGGGATCTAGTCGAATAGCACGCGTCGCCGATCACGCTTTAACTATCCCCCTCGAAAGTTTAAGCGGATTTCTTGAAAATTTAATCGACACCGCGCTTTCGCGTTACACGCGGCGGTATCGCTCGTAACACCGCAAGGTGCGAACCAATTTACACCGGGATTCGTTCGATGCCCGTCGATTTGAATCGTCGCTTCGATTGTCGAATGGCGGAAACGATTCGTCCACGGAGAATCGATCCGTTTCGCGTTTGTTTCCGCTGTGTACGTATGAAACTGAACCTGCGATCAGAACTACCTGCCCCTTTTTCTGCACTAGTGGTTTTGACCTGCTAGCAGGGTCGTTCTTCAACCACCAAACAATGACTTTTTGTACTACACGCGACATTTAATAGGGATCTATGGATTTAGAAAATTTGGAGATAGAAAATTTAAGAAGTTGAAGACTTGGATATGGGTGTATCAAGGTTTAGAAAATTGGAACTAGAGAATTCAAATTGAGGACTTGGAAATAGGTGTATTGAGACTTTGAAATTTGAGGAATTGGGAATGTGCAAAATTGGAATTTTAGGAACTAGGGAATTGAAGGAATTGGAAAGGGAACTAGAAAATTGGGGGAAGTGGAAATTTGGAATGTAGGGAATTCGGGAAAATAGAAATTTAGGAACTAGGGATTGAGAGAGTGGAAATTTGGAAACTAAGAAATATATGTAATTACCAATTAAGAAATTGAGAAATTTGAAAATTTGAAAATTCAATAATTTACAATATGAAATTTGAGAAATTTGAGAATCGATTTTGAGAATCTTCCGGTATATCTATTGTCAGTTAATTGTTCATCGAACGGAAATAAACCAAAGCCGATTAAGTTGCACAATGTACATCGACAGCGTGGTTTATCGTTGTAAAAGCCATTATTGGAAGAATATTCGAGTCTGACAAAGTGAAGTGTATCCGGTGTCGTGAAAATTTAATAAACACCGCGTATGCAAACTAGACGAGCTTTTGCTCTCAGTTAATACCAACTTCTAACAAGTAAGAGGCGTGCTCGATTCAGGCTGAGACACTTACCGAGAAACAACGAGACCCTCGCATATTCATCGTGAGTTGACCGGTTACACGACAAGGGCGGGATATTCGTGTACTTTAAGTCGCGAATAAAGATGCAAGGTTAACACGAAGAGGAAATCGACGTTACCCTTGTTATACAATTTTTAAATACTGGGGTATTTAACCCCTTGCGCTATTTTGACAAGTCTGACGCACTCGTGACGCACTGGTATTTCAGCTGTGATTAATTTTACTCGAATTTTGAATGGGGTTCAATTTGGAGTTCAGGTCCGATTATTTGCGTAGAGAACGATTGATAAATTGACATTTGGAAATTAGGAAATTGGGAGAGTAGACATTTGGGAACTAGGGAATTTTGAGAAGTGAAAATTCGGAAATTTGGGAACTAGGGAATTTTGAGAAGTGAAAATTCGGAAATTTGGGAACTAGGAAATTGGGAGAGTAGAAATTTGGGAACTAGGAAATTGGGAGAGTAGAAATTTGGGAACTAGGGAATTTGGAGAAGTGAGAATTCGGAAATTAGGGATTGGGGGAGTGGAAATTTGGGGTAGTGAAAATTCGGGAACTGGGGAATTTGGAAACTAGTCCCCAAATTTCCACTCTCCCAATTTCCAAGTTCTCAAATTTCCACTTCCCCAATTCCTAGTTTCCGAATTCTCACTTCTCCAAATTCACTAGTTCCCAAATTTCTACTCTCCCAATTTCCTAATTTGGAAATTTGGGAACTAGGAAATTGGGAGAGTAGAAATTTGGGAACTAGGGAATTTGGAGAAGTGAGAATTCGGAAATTAGGGATTGGGGGAGTGGAAATTTGGGAACTAGGAAATTGGGGAGTGGAAATTTGGGGACTAGTTTCCAAATTCCCCAGTTCCCGAATTTCCACTACCCCAAATTTCCACTCCCCCAATCCCTAATTTCCGAATTCTCACTTCTCCAAATTCCCTAGTTCCCAAATTTCTACTCTCCCAATTTCCTAATTTGGAAATTTGGGAACTAGGAAATTGGGAGAGTAGAAATTTGGGAACTAGGGAATTTGGAGAAGTGAGAATTCGGAAATTAGGGATTGGGGGAGTGGAAATTTGGGGTAGTGGAAATTCGGGAACTGGGGAATTTGGAAACTAGTCCCCAAATTTCCACTCCCCAATTTCCTAGTTCCCAAATTTCCACTCCCCCAATTCCTAGTTTCCGAATTCTCACTTCTCCGAATTCCCTAGTTCCCAAATTTCTACTCTCCCAATTTCCTAATTTGGAAATTTGGAAATTAGGTAATTGGGAGAGTGGAAATTTGGGGACTAGTTTCCAAATTCCCCAGTTCCCGAATTTCCACTTTCCCAAATTTCCACTCCCCCAATTTTCTAGTTCCCGACTTTCCACTTCCCGGAATTCCCTAGTCCCCAAATTTCCACTCCCCCAATCCAAGTTGACAACATTTCATCTTTCTTTGTCTGTTTTGATATTCTAACTGCGATTAGTTCCAACTGACGCACCTGGCAAATTACAGTACAAGGGGTTAAATACACTCACAGAAGTAATGGTACAATTATGTCTTATCGTTCGTTTGTTTAATTTTAATTAGAAGTTATATGCATTTTATGTCGATTAAAGTGCTAGTTAAAATTGATCGATTCCCGTTTATAGAGAATTGATTAGTTCGATTTTCCGTGGAGGAAATTGAAGTTCACGGCGCGTCTTAATCCAGTTTAGAGAAACGCAAGGATATCGAGGAGAACGAACAGGATGGAATAAAAGCGTCCATCGATTCTGGAAATTATATCGCACGATTGCCAACTTCCCAAGAGCTCGTCTATCGTTATCGCACGACAATCGAATTACTTGAAATCATCGAGTTATCGCTAAACCCCGCGTTACAGATGTAAACTTCAACCCCTCGTACTTAACAAGTGCACTGCCATTACAATCATTTAAAATATATTACATAAAATACATACAATACGTACAAGATATAAAGTACATAACATGATACGTATAATATTGATTTTTCCAATTGTTTAATTTTTAAACAATTTTTAAATTACTTGACAGATAAACATATTTATATATGTATATGTTTTATATTCTTCAGCAATGAGAATAAAGTGAAATTATTTATGACAATAAAATAATAAATGGAGACAGACAATATGTAAGAACTAGTTCAAAATAATTATACAATTATAGTTACACAATAATGTAATTATGACATAAAATGTATATGTAATTGTAAACTTATGACAGTGTACTTATACAATGCTGTAATATCAACAATATTTTTGTATAATATTGTAATTGCACAACAGAGTAACTATAAGAGGAATATTTCTTTTCTATAATAGTATAATCGTACAACAGTGTAATTGCAACACAAGCGATTTTATTTATAATAATGCAATAAAACAACCAATTCTCTATTCATACCATAATTTACTATTACTGAAGAGGCGTTAAACCAAATTCAAAACTTTGAACTTATAACTATAAATAAACAAATTTGACATAAATAAACTTTGAAATAAATAAACTAATTTGAGTTATTCAAAATGAACAGCAAGCTCGAAAAATGATTTGAGTTATTTAAAATGAACGACAAGCTCGAAAAGTGAAAAGTATTATAATAAACATCGAATATGTAAGTGAACATGATTAAGTAATTACCTCGAGTTAAAAATTCGTAGAACCACGGTAAAATTAGCAAAGCGGGGTTAAGTCCACGCGTGTAGTTCAACGTACGAATAAAAATTGGAATTTCACGCGTGTCGCTTCCCGTAACGCTTGAAAAAAATCTCCCCCGCATTAGTCCACGGTGACGTAATTACCTAAGAGTTAATGGATTCGCAGAAAAATGCGGCACGCGGAGAGTCCCTCTGTTTTTCGCGTCATTTCGCGAGACATTTTGAAAGAGGAAGAAAAAAGAGGAGAGCGCAAGAAGAGAAGAAATATCGCCGGTAAACGCGGTTACGTTCGAACGAATAATTTCGTCGCAGAGTCTGCGCTCGTCCAGTGGTAAAACAAACGACCTCTCGGCCATTCCGTTGCCGGTAATAACTCACTAGAGGCTACTGTCGTGGCCCTCACGAATTATATCTGAATAATTCAACCGTTTTCTCTGCAGTTTAACCGGACGTTCTTACAATTAGTGCACCCGAATGTGTCATTGACGACTCTGCTTCCGAAAAATACTCTCTGGCTTTAAACTTTGTTTCACAGGTATAATTGTTCAGAGTGGCAATGTTCGGAATAAGTATTAAAGTGATACTATCGTTAGAATTTTAGTGGAACCTTAACTGTTATGGTTGCTATAACCTCTTTTGATATTGTCATTAAAATATTACGAAATTACTGTTATGTTCTTTTTGATGTGAGTGGTGCTAGATTAAAAATTTATTTTCTGAGCTTATATGGTATATCGGTATAAACATTGTTATAAAAAAGATCCTTGTACAAGTAGATACTAAAATTTACTGAAATATAATTTCACTTGGGGGTTGAGGGTTAAATTTCTATATTACCATACATAAAATTTAGACTCTGAGTTTTGTGACTTTAGACTTCCAATTCTTACAGAACAAAAATTTCAAAATAGAAAATTAGACAATTATTTATAAATATTAAGAATTCCGGAGAGTCGGCGACGTTCAGCACTTAACTATCTAATTGTAAAATTTGTGGAATATGGGGTTCTCAAATTTCGTCTCCATCCCCATCAAATTGAAAATATTGTGTTCAAAATGCATCTTGCTTCAGAATTCTTTCTATTGATAATTTCCCTAGTTCCCCACTATCTAACAAGCAGGATTTCCTTATCGGGTACGTGACGTTCTGCAAATTCCTCGCGCATCACAGATTACACCATGGATCAAAGCATAAGGGAACGAAGCAAGGAATTCTCGAGCGTCGCGTGTACTTACATGCGTGTACAGTCGGGTTCAATATAGACGTCCTTTGTATAAGTACGCATACGTAGACTTTCTACTTTTTACATTCCTAAACTTTTTTATTTTCAAGTTTAATTTTCAGCTTTCTTGAAGTTTTAGATTTTCAGATATCGAAATTCACGAATTTCCGAAGTTCTCAAATATGGTCCATAAGTACCCAAAAGAGGGCCCTCCAGGATCCTTAAATTTCTAGGACCCAAACTCCTAGATCCTCAAATTCCAAGGTTCATTTCCAAAGTCCTCAAATCCCTATATCTTCAAATCCAAAGATTTTTATATTTCTACACCCCTAAATCTTTAGATCCCCAAATTTGAAAGTTCTCAATTTCGAAGTTCTCCAGATTTCCATATTTCCATATTTCTACATCCCAAAATTCACAAGGTTAAATACTTTCATCTCCAAATTTCTAGCCCCCTGAGTCCCTAGAGCCAAAAATTCCAAAGTTCTTAATTTCGAAGATTCCCCTATGCCTAGATTTCCATATTTCAAAATCTCGAAATTTCCAACATCCTCAAATCCCTATATCTCCAAATTTCTGACCCCCCAAATCCCTACATCTCCAAATTCCAGATTTCTCAACTCCCAAAGTCCCTAAATCCCTACACTCCCATATCCTCGAGTCCCCAAATTCCCAAAATACTCAAATCCCTATATCTCCAAATTTCTGACCCCCCAAATCCCCACATCTCCAAATTCCAGATTTCTCAACTCCCAAAGTCCCTAAATCCCTACACTCCCATATCCTCGAGTCCCCAAATTCCCAAAATCCTCAACTACCTATGTCCCCACATCCCCAAATGCCCAATTTCTAAAGTCCCCAATTCACACATCCTCAAATCTCAATGGGCCTAAATTCTTAACTCACCCCGAAACGTTCAAATCATCAAGTCTCCATAAAACTCGATAAAACCGAATAAAACTGACGTGAAGTTTTTTCCCTCTCGATCGTCATATTTTCCCTAGGGAAATCAGATTTGCTGTTGGCTGTACACACCACATCGTGTACATACTTTTCCAAGCTCTGCTCTTTATCGTGTTCGACCGATGACCGACAACGTTACCGCGATCTCTATAAAGCAACTGCTAACTCGCCAGCAACCCATCGTCCTCTCACGGTCTTCAAGAAGCTTCTGAACGAGCGTACAGCGATATAGCAAGCTGGCTGCCACGTCTCGCTCGATATCCATTAACCCCCTACTCCTCCAAGCCTATCCCGAGTCTCTGTAGGGTTTAGGGGAGACTATTCCCTCCTCGTTCATCGAAAAGACACGAGTTTATACCCCGCTGAGAGGACGAAGACTCCTCTCGTTCGTTAACCTGCTGCAAACTGGAACTTTCGATGCCGGCCTGGCTTAGCAACCCTTTTTCAACCTGCTCGTTTTTACGATGGTTAGGTTGGACTAGGTAATAATTATGGTATATGATGTTGTGATGTTTTTGTTGCAAGTGGGAGATCTTGATTTTATGACGCTGTTATAAAGTTTGATAGAATATGGTGGACTAGGGGTTAGGGAAATACCTAATTCCTAAATTATTAAATTTTCAAAGCACCAATTCTCAAGGTTCGAAATTTCCGAATCATCACTTCACAAATTCTGGAGTTCTCAAAGTTCTAAATTTGTGAATTTACAATTCTTCAATATCCTAAGTTAAATAATTTCTAAATTGGGATTTGGGGAATTTGAGATTTGGGGAATTTGGGATTCGGGGAATTTGGGATTTGAGGAATTTGGGATTTGGGGAAATTGGAATTTGGGGATTTTGGGATCTGGGAAAGTTAGAATTTGGGGAGTTTAGGATTTGGGAAAATTGGAATTTGGGAAAATCGGAATTTGGGGAATTTGGGATTTGGGGAATTTGAGATTTCGGGAATTTAGGATTTGGGAAAATTGGAATTTGGGGAATTTGGGATTTGGGGAGTTTAGGATTTGGGGAATTTGGGATTTGAGGAATTTGGGATTTAGGGAATTTGGGATTTGGGAAAATTGAGATTTGGGAAAATTGGAATTTGGGGAATTTGGGATTTGGGAAAGTTGGAATTTGGGGAGTTTGGGATTTGGGGAGTTTAGGATTTGGGAAAATTGGAATTTGAAGAAATTAGGATTTGGGAAAATTGGAATTTGGGGAATTTGGGATTTGGGGAAATTGGGAGTTGAGGAAATACAAAATTTACAAAATTTCTAAATTCCCAAATCCTCAAATCCCTAAACTCCTAAACCCCTCAACTCTTAAATTTATAATTTTCCAAGCCACCAATTTCCCAAATTTCTACTCCTGAAATTTCCAAATCTTCAAATCTCCAAATTACCCAATATCCAAATTCGCTAATTTTGAAATAATTGTAATAACCCATGACAAATGATATGTTTAAT
Source organism: Megachile willughbiella (assembly GCA_945859595.2). Taxonomy (NCBI): domain Eukaryota; kingdom Metazoa; phylum Arthropoda; class Insecta; order Hymenoptera; family Megachilidae; genus Megachile; species Megachile willughbiella. The sequence continues at coordinate 5,806,204 of OX243797.1, read as the reverse complement.
CATCACGAGATGTCAACGTCTCGTAATTACATTTTTGTTGCGATATTAATATGGAGAAATTAACCTGTTTTCATTTCAGCGACATTTGTAAACAGTATCGTGTAATATACGTGATGAAAACTGCATTGCATCGTTGTCACGATCCGGCCATTCCACTTCAAATCGATCACCAATTGAGTTGTACTCAATGTTTGGGATTTTATTCCAATTCAAGTGTTTGTATACAATCTGTACAATAGAAACTGAAACTTTTATTAATTTCTTTCTCCACTGCTATCGGATGTATCTTTCACAATTCAGTTTCGTTTTTAATCCCATATGACTGATCTTTCTAATTTGATAAATTTTAATTTCACTAGTTCCAGTTTCCAAATTTTCACATTCTTCAAGTTTCGTAATATTCAAATTTTTAGTGACTTTTCTTGTTTTAACATTTTGAATGTTATGGTATCCAAATTCACAGATACCACATGTTCGTATAAATATATGTAATATATGTTACGTATAAATTTATAGGATAATGTACGTCAACATATGTGTTACGTTAACCTATAAATTTGTACACCTCCCCCTCACTCACTGCAGTAGATACTACATGAACTAACAAAAACTATTTTATTTTACAAATCACAAATAATTTTACAAAATACCTAAAGTCATGTCCCTTAAGAACAAGCCGAAAATCACGAAAATTGACAAAATTGATAAAAAGTGAATTTACCAACTAAATAAATTTCTATGATGCCCAAACATATAAAATTCGATGACACCGTACAAACCATGATTCGGTTAAGTCACAAAGGAGTCTCCGAGAAATACATATTTCCTGCAACCGCGTCGGAAGCCAGACTCTCATCGTCGTCACGTGAAAACGTACCCAAACCATTCGCCGACGCAAACAGACACCGCGGTGAAATTTCCTTCTTTTATTTCTCCCTCTTGGCATCTCGTACGGCTTCTTTAGCTCGCTACTTTTTTTCACTCGTCTTGCTTCTTACGCGACCGCACTCCGGTACGCGTCGGTTATTTAATATTCATACGGTGGCACGCTCGCGAACACTGCACGCCACTTTCGGTACCTTTAAAAAAAATCAACGACACGGCTCTCGTTCATCCTCCTTCCCCGGCGAAATAAGAAAATGCATTTCAGACTCGTTGCCACTCGACTCGAAAGCTTGATGGCTACTCCCGTCGACTAATTACGCGCATTTACCGCGGCGCGAGCGCTTAATGTAATTTCAGCGATAAAGCGGCGAGTTCCGCAGGGACTCGTTTACAGCAGTGGCTTTCCTTTGACGAACGCGAATTATCGCGGCGAAACAAAGAGAGACGATATATAGCCGATCGATATCTTCCCAGGGAGAAGTCCGAGCGACGGATAATTGCAATTTGTTGCTTTGTTACTGATTCCTCAAAGAGTTAGATTACCCCTTTCATTCGCTCCGACTCGCCAACTTACTCATTGTCCTTCGATCGCTTCTTCTTCTGCTTTTTTCGCCGTAGAATATTTATGCTGCTTAAGGTGAAACTACCCTTAATCGCGTTTTATTACTCGCCAACTATTCACTTCGTTTCGTTCCAACTAACAGGTGAAATTATTTGTTGATCAACGTCTTACTACGTTGAAGTCAATGCATACATTTAACTATTTTGAAGTATTATAAACATCTTAGACATTTTAAGCATCTTAAATATTTAACATGTTAAATATCACTGAAATATTATTTAAAAATCTTAACCCCTTGCACTATTTGTAAGGTGCGTCAGTCAGAACTAACCAATCGCAGCTACAATATTAAAACAGACAAAGAAAGTTGAAATGTTATGTCAGTCCTGTATTCGGCAATTCTTGACTATGCAAATTATAACTGGACTTGAACACCAGATTGAAGTGTATTCAAAATTCGAGTAAGATTTGTCACAATTGAAGTGAGAGTGCGTCACGAGTCAGACTCGTCAAAATAGTGCAAGGGGTTAAATATTTAAACATCTTCAAATACGTACCACATTTTATTTGAGGTAAATGTACCTTGAATAATATTCAATCTTACACTAAATGACTGACTTACTGATTCAAAGGGACTAATATTGATGACTGTTATTTTATAAAAAAAACTTGTACATTAAAAATTTGTACATCATAAGTTGCGAAATAAATACCATATCTGTTTTACTACGCGAGAGACATGTCCGAGTAATTTTGTGACCGAGTGTACGTGTTCGACGCGTTAAACGTTCGCGGGATTTTTCCATATTTTTCGACCACGTTCAATAAAATCGGGAACAGAACGAAACTTGCCGGTTGAAAAGAAATGGGTCACCGTCGGACGAAACGAAAGATACCCAAAAATGTACCAGCAATTCCACGGGGTTGTCCAACGAGGGTATCGATTATTCCCGCGGGATTTAAAAACTTGGACTTTTTCTATCGACTGCCGAGTACTCATATGGACATAAATGTCATTTAAAAGCATCGATTCGAACGCTAAATCTCCACTTCTCTAGTCTCTGTCGTAGAAAATGGAAGAGTCGATGAAAAAAAGAGAAAAGAGGTGTACACGCTTTTTTCCACAACTTTAACCCCTACTTTTTCCACTCGTGTTTCCCCTCTGGGCACATACAGGGTACGACAGAAATCGTGACATCGTACGGATAAAAGGAAATTGCAAGTTTCGGATAGAAATAACTTCTCTGCGTCATCCGTTCGATGACAAATTTCACGTGTATCTAATCCAATATTTTATCGTTAAGTATGTCAATCAATAAGTCATTTTTAGTACAAATCATAAATTGGAAACGTCAGGTTAATTCTGAAATACGGATACTGTTATTAATTCTTAATTTCGATAGCTTGCCACGTCCATTAAGAATGTCATTTAACGATCTGTAACTTGATATTTAGAAAACTGTAACTTGAAACTAGAAATTGTTACATGTGGAGACTGTTTAGTAACTATACTGGTTAGCAGTAGCGAAGGCGTTAATTAACCATCCTAATTTTCAAAATACACTTTCAATTAACAGGAGAACACGCTGAATTTTCAGCACCGCTTTTCGTACGTCTCCTAGAAGCCGTGCAACCGAAACGGTTAACGGTCCCATTAAAATCGAGTTGGTAACAAGTACGGGCACCCCCAATTCCAAAATTGGTCTCTCTTTTCACCAACAGAATTCCTACCGGGGAACAGTTTATTCCACGAGTTATATTTACTTTAGCTAAACACGCCAACGTAATGTACGGCCGATTGCAACACGGTTTTCGTATTCGGTGCATGGTGTTGCAGAAATATACGGGCGAAGCGGACGATAAACGCATGGCCGCCATTTCGAAGGGATATCATAATTTGTCGATTGGAAAAATTGGGAAAATGGGATTTGGGGAAAATTGGAATTTGGGGAAATTGGGAATTGGGAAAATTAGAATTTGGGGAATTTGGGATTTGGGAAATTTTAGATTTGGGGAATTTGAGATTTCGGGAATTTGGGATCTGGGGAATTTGGGGTTTGGGGAAATTGAGATTTGAGGAAAATTGGAATTTGGGGAAATTGGGAATTGGGAAAATTAGAATTTGGGGAATTTGGGATTTGGGAAATTTGAGACTTGGAGAATTTGGGATTTGGGGAATTTGAGATTTCGGGAATTTGGGATTTGGGGAAATTGAGATATAGGAAAGTTGGAATTTGGGGAAATTGGGATTTGGGAAAATTAGAATTTGGGGAAATTTGGATCTGGGGAATTTGGGATTTAGGGAAATTAGAATTTGGGGAAATTGGGATTTGGGAAATTTGAGATTTCCGGGATTTGGGATTTGGGAAAATTGAGATTTGGGGAAAATTGGAATTGGGGAAATTGGGAGTTGGAAAAATCGGAATTTGGGGAATTTGGGATTTCAAGAATTCAGGATCTGGGGAATTTGGAATTTCGCGAAATTGAGATTTGGGGAAAACTGGGATTCTGGAAAATTGGAATTTGGGGAAATTGAGATTTGGTAAACTTGAGATTAAGAGAATTGTAGAATTTGATAATTATAACTTGTTGAAATTGAGAATTTGTAAACCTGGAAATTCTAAAATTTCAGAATTCAAAAATTTCCTGTATTTCAGTACTTGGTGATTACGAAATTTGGAAACTCTAATTTGAGTTACTAGAAATTTAAGATTTCATAAATTTCATAAATAAGAAATTTGAATGATCCGAAATTTCGAAAGTTGAAAATCTCACATATGCGTAAAACATTGTATAAATTTTGAAATACCAGCAACTCAAGTGGCCAACTGCGGTGACATAAGTTTCCCACGAAAAAAATCGTTTCACCCGATATGGTATTTACTGTCAACTCGTCCGAGCGTATATCGTTCGAATGTATGCACAGTTTTCGTAGCAAGTGCGCGATACACGTTAGCCGTGACCGGGGTGGTAGCAGTGTGGCACATTGAATGGCACGAGGGGGTGGTAGTACACGATGTGCTGCGGTGAATGTGCCCTAACCCCACCCCCCTTTCGTACAACTGCATGGAGATGCAGAGACGTGGATGCATCCTGTAGGAGAGTATAACGAGCTCGAAGCCGACTCTCGGGTCGATGGCTCATGGTTTCGCCTTGCCCTCTCGAACGACCCACCCCTTTCCTGTCACCCAGCCCCTCTCCCTGACACCCTATTCGCTCTTTCTCCTTCTCTTCTCCCGTTCTCTTTTCCGCTCTCTCATTACCTCTCTTTCCAGTCGTCTCCGCAGCCACCGTTGCCCACCACCCTTGTCCCGTCTATTCGCTGCCAGTGGCGTAACTTTAAATTCAGGATCAACCAGCCAACGGGGGTGACACGAGGGTGCCCTTCACCTGTCGTGCGTCGAGTGGGACAGCGCTGGTTACCGTCAGAGAAAACGTTTTGACGGCTGTTCTTGAGAGACGGCGACCTTTGTGTGTTCGACTCGCGTAAACGCGTTTCCGCCACGACTTTTGTCGCGTACCCGGCAAAAAACCGCGTTTGCGACGCTGTCGTGGATGTTCGCGCTTTAACGACATCGCGAGAGCAACAGAGAGCACTGTCGTCGATACCGAGATATTCTCGACGTTTAACCTTTTCGCTACGGTAATATTCGATTGACAATTTTCCGCGACGTCGATCTTCGACAGAAAAATTCGATGAATTCGATATCGAACGTTTGATACAGTTGCGAAAAAAGGAATTCGTAAGACATGGGGAGAAAAGAAATTTGAAAAAGTTACATGCAGAGGAAGAGAGAAATTTGAAGGGACACTGAGAAAGTTATGAACATGGTTGTAAGTTTACTCTTCTATGTACTACTTCATGTACTTTACACAGGTTCTTCATACGCAAGATGAATCCTGGCAGCATAATAAGGGTGCGATCGATTGAAACCAGTATATTTTATTTTACTACACTTCCTCCCTATTTGACAGAGCAAAAAGATTTCCCTCGAATTAAATTTCTTCTCATCGAAGCTCATCGAGAAACCATTTTACATAGTTTCAGATAAAATACGTTAACAGTTATCATAAGTTGGAGAAGCGTCGTCACCTTGGAGCAAACACGACGCAAATTCGATACGAGGCATCTCGTCGCAGTCAACCTGACGTTCACGTCGAGAATGAGATACGGCACGCCTTCACCTGGGAATCGTCGAGCCTTCTCCTTGGTAGAAAGCCTCCTTTCACCCACTCGACAACCACCCTTATCCACCCTCCGGGTGCTCTCCGGTGTCTCCTCTTTCACCTTCCATCTTTTCCCTATCCATCCACCTCTGCTTTTCACGATAACGCGTTGGCCAAAGTAACAGTCGGTTTGACTGATGTCGCCTGGCGACGTAAACGCCCTCGGGGAGATGCCTTCCGGTTTGATGGCGTAACCGTTCTCCAGCTTGTCTGTTGCCCCAGAAAGACACACGCGGACCAGGGAATCGACCGACGTCTTTGCTCGCCGATACTCGACCTTCCGTTTACAACTTTGCGAGAACCTGTTCCTGCCTCGCAAAATTGATCGCGCTGTTCGTAAAACAAAACGAGATATGTGGGTCAGGGACCTGAAATATTCGGCGCCATTTCGTGCCGCTGAAATACGAGGCACGAAACGAGCGACGCGGAGTTTTAATTTGACGAATAAAATAGTGATGATACGTGCAACTGAATTTAGAAATTTCATTCCTAAATCTCTCGTGCGTGAGGAACGGATGTGGAGGCATTTATGTTGCTTCTGTTTAATCGTTAAATATTCCTGCTGTTCGTGTATGAGAATATTTAAATAAATAACAATTAGGACAAGCGTGATTATACGGACTGGAGTTGTTTTCAACTTAAATTGATATACGCTATACTTTATCCAATTTGTTGAATTATATTTATGAAATTTTTGATGAAGTTTTAGACCGATTATCGCTAATTTTTATGTTACTCAATGTACCTGATATGAAGAATATTTCTGCACCCGAGGGAATAATCCGAGTTCATTAATCTTAATTTTCAAAGAATGCGCGTCTCGTATAAAAACTGTCCAAACAGAAAATAGTACAAAAAATGGTTCTCGAGTACACAATTTGCAAATTGCAATCTCTCTTCGTACCCGCATAATTTCTGACAACTTCTGCCCGACAGAATTTCTAATTTCCGTAAACCAAGAAATCCACGTTTATCCTACGTTTATAATTTTCCTGCGTTCCGATGCCGTTTATCGTTAACCAGTTACGAGAACGTCACTGAAACTTCTCAATTTCCATAAAAAAAAGAAGAGAACTGCAACTTGCCGACATCAAATAAAATTCTCTTCCAAAGCAAACTCTTCCCGCGTCGCAATATGGAGGCTAAAGTGCGAGGGTTTCGCGACGCGTTTTACATTCACGCATCGATGCTGTTTCTCGAACATGTAAAAAGCGCGGATATTTACTTCTTTTTTTTTTTTAATCGAGATCCCCGCTTCCGATTTTAAAGATATTCCTTCTAGAGATAAGAGCGCACTTCTTCGGTCGTTGACTCGTCGGTAAAATATTATTTCCGCCTGTGCTTGCTCCGGTCCTTCCTAAAACATCGTGTCTCGCACGCGTGTTGAACGCATCGCAAAGGACGTCGCTCCTCCTCTCTCGATCCGCTCTTTTTCGAGAGCCCAACAACGAGGGTGGATCAAAAGAACGCTCCTTCTCGATGGGACGTTCATATGGGAATACACAATGGAAAAGCGTTATGGTAAACGCACTGTCAAAACCGTAGCCGGCATCTAGGTACCGAAAGTATTCGAACAAATAAGTTTTCTTTGTGTATACAGTAGACAATTTTTATGTACGTTAGTGACACATTTACATTGTGCTGCTGATCGTAAGTTCATGTAATTATTACTTTTTGTAATTGCTATGAGTTGTATCGCTCATGAAGTGCATGAGTATGCTGTACGGAGACATGTATTTCTAAATTCTAGGCTCTTGAGTCTCGAGATCCTGATATCGCTAGATTCCACTATTCCTAGATCCCGATTCTATGATATTGATGTACCTCGATCCCGATATCCCTACTCCTGATGTCCCTACATCCCGGTATCACTACATCCCGATATCCTCACATCCTGATATCGCTACATACCGATAACCCCACATATCAAAATTCGTATATCCCGGTATTCCTACATTCCGATATCTCTACATCCCGACATGCTCACATCCCGATATTCCCACATAACGATATCGCTATATCCCGATATCTCTACATCCCTATAGCCTCACATCCCGATATCCCCACATACCGAAATCCATACATCCCGGTATCCCTACATCTCGATATCTCTACATCCCGATATCCTCACATCCCGACATCGCTACATCCCGATATCCCCACATACCGAAATCCCTACATCCCGGTATCCCTACATCCTGATATCTCTACATCCCAATATCCTCACATCCCGATATCGCTACATCCCGATATCCCCACATACCAAAATCCCTACATCCCGGTATCCCTATGTCCCGATATCTCTACATCCCGATATCCTCACATCCCCATATCCTCACATCCCCATATCCTCACATCCTGATATCTCTGCACCCCAACATCCCCATATCCCGATATCCTTACATCCCGATATCCCCACATACCGAAATCTCCACATCCCTATATCCCTAAATCCCAATATACTTAAACCTTGATATTCCCACACTCCAAAATTCTATATAAATCCTTAAAGCCTAAAATCCCTAGATCCCCACAACCCTATATCTCTACATCCCTACATCCATCTATAGTAAATAATAAAAGAGAAAGATCAGAAGAATATGTGACACATAGGAATTGTTAATGTCTCGACGTTTTAGAAACGTTGACTGGAAGCAGCGTTGGAATCATATTTCCGAAGCAAATGGAATTTTTTACATCAGTCCGTGGCTGTGACTCGCTTCAAACGGGAAGCAACAAAATGGACTGAAATAAATAATTCACAGAAGAATGTATTTTTAACGAGGATTTCGTGCCGCCGAGTGTTCTTAACTTCGAGATTCGCGAAAGCTGGGAAAGTGTCAGCAAGATGTTTCATATATCCCATGGATTTTCCGTGAGATCCGGTAAAGATTACTGTCCTTTGATCCGTACAGGATATCCGGCTAACGTATGGCTACACTCTTTTTAGATCCGTAGACATCTCTGGAGATCGAATTTCAATTTTAGTTGTACGAGCGTTGATATTACGTATTTTTTGAAGTAAAATATAGACAGGAAATATTCCAGAAATAACTTAATTACTGAATATTTCTTGATATAGTGGATCAGAAAGTATTGGCACATTAAGCTTTATTACAATTGTAGTTAATTGCAATTGTGAAAGATTGATACAGGTATATGTGGGTTATGATAATCCAATCCTCGTATGATGTACAAAGGAAAATTTCAAAGATCAATTTCTTCAGAACAAAGCAATGAAAAGTACAACTTGCCAATACTTTTAAACTAGCTCGAAGGAATAAAAAATGTTGAAATCTAATGAACATGCATCACTTTTAATCAAGTCCCCCAACGAGTGAAACGGAATAAAAATCAATCTCGAGGGTTCGATCGAGACTCGCTAAAAGGGATTTCAATGAAAGAATTAATAGATCGATTATCCGGCAGGATAAGGGATTGTGGCGGGTGTTTGCCGTCTGAAAGGAAGGCGAAAGATTTCTATCTGTTCGCGTTGGTCCATTCGACGACGAATTCGCTCAGCTCGGGTATTTGCTCCCGTAATCTCTTTATCCTTTTCCTCGTGTTCATGCTCTGCGGGGTAGAGAAAGGACAAAAGTAGAAGAAGAAGAGCATCGTAGATAGTACCAAGGAGCAATATCGTTCTCCTTCAGCCGCGTTCACCCATCTCTAGGGGACATCGGTTTCCTCTGTTGCTCCACGATCTCTATTTATCCCTCTATCCTACTCGAAACGTTTGTTTTTCTTCTTTGGTACAAGGCATCCACCGACTGCAAATTACCCGGCGAACCCTTCCTACACACAATGTCATCCCCCGGCTTTGCCCTGTCCCTCTAACACAGTTATGTGACCGCTGTAAATAAAACGCGCACGTAGCTGCTTCTTGCCAGAAGCGTAGCAACAGTTTGCAGCGCGGGGATCGCATGCCGCGACGGACAAACCGTTTGTTTTGTTGGCCCACTTTCTTGCAATCGTTACGCTCCTTAGCTGACTCCATCAGACGTGCTCGTATCTTTCTTGGCCCGAGGTCAATACGACCCGCGAACCTTGCCAACGGACATTGATCCCCATTCGAACGGACGGTGAAAGTGCAACCGATGCTACCATGCACACGAATTAAGGACGATTGTTGCGCGCCTTTTCACACCGATACTCTCCAATTTCATCCACTTTCATCTTCAAATATGGACCTATACAATTTTTCTATCGAAATTGTATTTCCCATGATGAATTGTGTTCCCCATGAAACTGATATTTTACTTAAATAGCATGTGAATCTTGTAAATTTTCCAGTTCAAAATTTGTTAATTTCTATGTTTCAGAAGCTTTATACGTGAGAAGTCTCCCCTCTGGAGGGGAGATTTTCTAATTTCTGAATTTACGGATTGATCTTGGGAAGATGTTTTATAAATATTATTTGTAGTTTTGTAAAGGTGTTATAAATTCTTGAACCTAGGAATTTGTACTTTTGTAAATGTGTTAATATCTGAGTTTCATAATTTAGGAATTTGTATCTCTAACATATAAACTGAAATTTTGATCTTCCTTTAAAGTCCTGACAATATCCGCGTAATTCTCCCCTCGTACAAAGATCACCCAACCAGAATCACACAGCAAATTGTAGAAAGAACACACGTGACACGAGAAGCTATGAATGCACGTTTTCATTGTTATTTTTCAACGTGACACGACGCAACGCGATCGTTGGTTCGTGCACCGCGATAAAGTTCTCGAACGAGCTTTCACCCTTTTGTAACAAACTTCGCACCCGTGATAAATGAATTTGCCGTGTTATAACCTGGCTATGTAATGTGTTAATTAAAAAAGTTTCGCGACCCTGTTGTCGCTGATATCATTGTCTCGAAAATATCGTGGTCAAGCAGTACATGGATCTTTTAGGTATTTCTCGTCACCGGGGGTTGTAACAAAGAAATTATGTCCGGCATTCGATGAAAATTCTATGAAAATCGTTCGATTATTCTTGGCTTACTTCGTACAATACTAACAAGTTCCACTGCAAGATTTAATTCTCGAAAGAACTAATTAAAAGTTTTCTAATTCCTCCGTCTAATTAAGGCAATATCGTGGCCAGACATTTACGAGCGGCGACTTTGCATTGAGATCGTAAATTCATTCAACGAATTATCGATTAAATATCCGGGAAACTTTCGTCTACCTTGAAAGCATTATCGTTTGGCTTAAAACAAACTCGCGTAGCTTTGAGAAAATAACTTGAATATTTATTGTCCGAGTTTGTTGGCTGTTACGCTGCAAGTTGCAAAACACGAAACACGATAACATCTTTCTGAATATTGATGAAGCTCTCCAAGCAAAAATGATATTTATTTACCTAACAGCACTTTCGGATTATCGAAGTGTTCTTTTAAAGTACTTGATTATTTACAATATTGTTTAAATTCATTAAGCCCATCGAAATTATGCATTTGCGTAGTTAAATATTTACGTGTAACACGCTTACGTTTGTAGTACATAGTATGCCCGTGCTGGAGGCTAGATTATATTAGGTTCGAAGTTTAAATGGCTAATGGATTTGAATTGTCAAATTATGTATCGAGATTAGGATTAATCTCATTATGGACAAACAGATTTATTCGTAATAGAATAATCCTAATAATAGAATTGTGCACTATATTAGATTATACTAGGTCAGGTTAGGTTATATTTGCAGTTTAAATGAGAATAAATTTTACATTCTACTGCAGTCGTTTTCAACCGTATTATCGATATATCATGTCAGTAAGGAATGATCGACATGTCTAGCTAAAAATGACTTACATTTCATTAATATTTTGTACGTACCTACGTGTACTATTTATGAAAGTACTTAAAATGTTACTTCGTTGATACGAAGAAATCATATTGTTATCAAATAAAAAAAACCATGGAAATATAAAAGTCGTGAGCAAGTTACGTGAATTAAAATAGATTATTCGCGAGTGAAATTTGGCAATATGGATTTGAAAAATGGCGGCAGCAATCAATACCGCCACGGTTATTTCTCTGATTAGAGGGTCTCTACTTTGAACCAAGTTTGAGAGCCATCTCCGTAATCACTTACTCCCGTGGAACGGCACTAACTCTCCTATCAATCCCGAAATCGACAACGTCAATATCGTATTTCCCGGGCGCGCGTTGCCAATCAAACTTTCCCGCTCGCGTTACCGTCACAAAGGCCGAGCGAATCGCTCAGACAATCATTTCACTGCACGCCGATTGAATAGTCGTCGTCCTGCGAAGATACTTAAAACCGTTCCCATCTAACTCGTCCCATCGATACCATTGTCGAGCACCGTCTACCTCGAGTTCCGATTGTTCGCGGCGACATTAATGAATCCCGTTACACGGCGTTCGCTTATCGAGAGACGGCTAGTCGAAAAACTTGCGCGAATGCATGGCCCCGGTAATGACAGTATCAGTGTCTGGTAGCAGGGAACAAGCTAGTCAGCGTTAGTTAGCGTGTGCCAGCTCGCAACACGGCCAATTGTGCGTTACGCACGAGGCAGCAGAGATACGGACACGTTTGCAGAGGGGTTGCTGGCTGCCTTAACGCCGCCAATTCGTGCAGCTCGACTACGCGTACATCTCTCCCCGTGGCGTCATTTCCGGCTGACACCGGTATTGTGCAGACTACATTGTCCCCGCGTGTATTCAATGAGACGGCCCGCGGCAACTAACCGTCAGCGGGGTGTAGAGGGGCCAACCGGAGAAACTGCGAGCAGAGACGCTACTGCTGGCTCTGCTCGTAAGCGAACGAGCTTCCTTGGAACAATGAATTGTTCTGGAAGATGTCATTGTCCGATCGCTCCCGGGTCCTGTCGCGTTTTGCATGGCAAACTCTACGCTTTCGACCTAAACTCCCTCGCCCGCGCTCTAAGAATTCTCCTCGTCCGCTAGTCATTCACCTCTCGTTCGCGTCTTGACCTTTTACGCTCCGAGCTTTATTCACCCGTTGCCGACAGTTGTTCGTCATTGATAAGCGCAACTATGATCGGTAACATCGGTATTCCAATAGACTTTGTACCGCTGTGGAATGATTTAACGCGCGGCGATACAATGCGGGGAGTTATAAGTGATGATATAATATATGGTAAGTATATGTGGTGATGTAATACGTGGGAATATGACGAGTAGTAATACAGGGTAGTATAACGTGTGAAGCTAACGCGAGCGCCATATGGAGAGCATATCATAATTTGTCAATTGGAAAAATTAGGAAATTGGGTCTGGGGAGTTTGGTATTTAGGGAAATTGGAATTTGGGGAGTTAGGGATTTGGGGGATTTGGAATCTAGGGAAATTGGAATTTGGGAAACTTGGGATTTGGGGAATTTGGAATTTGGGAAAATTGGAATTTGGGGAATTTGGAATTTCGGGAATTCAGGATCTGGGGAATTTGGAATTTGGGGAAATTGGTACTTGGAAAAATTGAAATTTGGGGAATTTGGAATGTGGGGAAAATTGGAATTTGGGAAAATTGGAATTTGGGGAACGTACGATTTGGGGAACTTGGGACTTGGGGAAATTGGGATTTGGGAAAATTGGAATTTGGGAAATTTGGGATTTCGGAAATTCAGGATCTGGGGAATTTGGAATTTGGGGAAATTGGGATTTGGGAAAATTGAAATTTGGGGGATTCGGGATTTGGGAAAATTGGAATTTGGAGAAATTGGGATTTGGGGAACTTAGGATTTGGGGAAATTGGGATTTGGGAACTTAGAATTTGGGAAATTTGGGATTTTGGAAATTCAGGATCTGGGAAAATTGGAATTTGGGGAAATTGGGATTTGGGAAAATTGAAATTTGGGGGATTCGGGATTTGGGAAAATTGGAATTTGGGGAAATTGGGATTTGGGGAACGTACGATTTGGGGAACTTGGGACTTGGGGAAATTGGGATTTGGGAAAATTGGAATTTGGGAAATTTGGGATTTCGGAAATTCAGGATCTGGGGAATTTGGAATTTGGGGAAATTGGGATTTGGGAAAATTGAAATTTGGGGGATTCGGGATTTGGGAAAATTGGAATTTGGAGAAATTGGGATTTGGGGAACTTAGGATTTGGGGAAATTGGGATTTGGGAACTTAGAATTTGGGAAATTTGGGATTTTGGAAATTCAGGATCTGGGAAATTTGGAATTTGGGGAAATTGGTATTTGGAAAAATTGGAATTTTGGGAATTTGAGATCTGGGGAATTCGGAATTTGGGGAAAATTGGAATTTGGTGAAATTGGGAGTTGGAAATATGTGGGAATATGACGTGTAGTAATATATTAGAAGGTAGTATAACGTGTAAAGTTAACTCGTAGCGATGTAACGCACAGAGCGTAGTAATACAATGCGTGGCAACGCGTGGTGATGTAATGTATGGCAAATCTAAACCGTAACAAGTACACCGTATGGAGATATAATACGTAGCGTGTGATAATACATCTCGTAAAAAATTGAACGACTATATAATGCGTGATTTACAATGCGTATAGAATCTAACGTATGGCAAATATGTGCTTAAAAATCCCTATATGTACCAATATCTTCATATCTTCATATTTCTACATCTCTACAAAGTGCATAATTGAAAAATTTATCGAACACGCATACAAAAACCGACATGATCGGTTTTCGCATAAAAAGAACGAGGTAAACTGAGAGGGAGTGGAGATTATTTTTCAAACGAAATGGAAAAATTAAAAAGAAGTAACGGTTACAACTGAAACCGTTTGAAAAAGAATCGAAATTTTTTTTGCTGAATATGTACGAGGCTTGTCATTCATTTTCATGCTTGAAAAAACAACTTCGCGCAATTGAAAGCACCCGTTATGGTAACTTTTATTCTACGGTTCTACAATTATGCTGTACACGATATAGAAGCGGCTCTCATGCCTCACTGTTCACGGCTCTTATCGCTGTAAAAGACTCAATGCACGGTGCACGTTCGACGAGATGATTTCATTGCGAGTACGCCCGATATGGTCTGTTACACAGAATGAATAGTCTCGATTATATCAATGGATGGCGTAAAATTCCGACCGCTACTACATAACGGCGGGGTTTTATTCGTTTCTGCTAAAAGGAATTTTTACAAAGTCGAGCTTTTTACCTCGTGAATAACGAACCGAAGCTCTAGGTATTCATATTTTAACGCGGAAAGTATTTTTTTTAATACGTAATATAACCGGGGAACGTAATTGCGAAACGTTTCGAATACGTTTCATCGTGCTTCTTTGTTCGTGTTACAATTCAAGAATTCCGAACGTGATATCGCTTGAAATTTTCGCGCGATTTTCGGTCGTTAATGGAGCACATTTCCCGGATATCCGAAACGTTTCTGTTTTTGAACAATGGACAACATTGACAATAGTCAATGAAAAGTTGATGAGATGAATGCTCGAAAATGGCGAAAGCTTCCGATTCTATTAATATTTATGCTATTGTTATATCCTTTCTATATATAAATAGAGAAGTGGTACTACCATCTATTATTTACTCTATTACAATTGCATGTTTCCCCTGTACTATGCTGAAGTACTCTGCTGTTATAATGCCACTATATTACTGAAATATCATGACACTATTCTACGACTCGAGTATTCCCACTGCACTACTATCTTACTGTAATAGTACTCTAATTTTACTCTGCAACTATTCTGCTATGGTACATAATTATATTTCTATACTATTAGTCTACCGTCTTAGTTCCACTTGCTTAACGTACTTGGTTTACAGACGAGAAATGTTTTGTCAAATCTCGTATTCAGACTCGCACGTATAAATCACGTTTAGAACTGAGTTAGGTGTGAAACATTCGCGAGATGTTCGCAACTGTTTCGTGGATCCCGAGTTTTTACAGCGAGAAGTTACTGTATGCAAGCGCATGGCGAATGTAAGCAAGGTACGCGTCTTTATTACGGTCTGATACGCGCTCAGACGATTGTCAGAGGGACGAGATTCAAATGGTAGCAGGAGCATCCGGCAGACAGTAATACTCCGTTTTCCTCGTCGACGAGGCGAGTCTGCGAATTAGTGCGACGTTACCGTAGCAAGTGCTCGACTGGATGGGAAGTAATATTGTCCGACTACAGCCAGGGTCCTGTTTCAACCACTTCGGCTCCTTTAAACAACGGGCTCCGCGCCAAAACTGCCTATCCTATTCTATCCTATCTCATCGTACTCGCTCGGAGATTCCCAGGGAACTCCGTATTCGCGTCACGCAGCTCGGCTAAATCCAAAGATACGTGGAACACGGGGAAAATGAATTTGTACGCCGGTGGTATCGTGTGCGTTACTCGTCCCTGTGCCGAATATCCTGTTCCCGACCGGTAATGAATTTTTCCGACAACCTCTGCTATATATTTTTTTTACCAAAATACCTCCTCTACGAAATTCAACCCAATTAACCCGAAGCGCTCACTCTTCCACATTAATTAAAATCCACGGGATGGATGCATCAGTTAAATCGTTTACCGAATTAACTCGCCCTTCACTTAACCTGAACATTACCTCAAATTAAATTAACCTAACATTACATTAACATTATTAACTTAATATCAACCTTACCTTAATATGATCTCAAGTTAAACTAACCTAACATAACTTTAACCTTCATCTGTTTAAACATTAGCTTACCTAACCTTATCCCTTAATTCTACCATAACAGTAATAACATAAGCTAATAGTCAACAAAATCTTATACAATCACAATGTAATGAAATGTGATATAACCTCGTTTAATCTGATGTATCTTTAACCGAGTCTTATTCCAACGAAAAGTATCCCCAACGTAATGCTCGGAAGAGAAGTTGCCAGTGGCAATAAAAAGGGAGGATTAAACAACATTAAACGGGCAAGACATTTCTTTCGACCCCTTCTACGTTGATCCCGTCATTTTAGTTGTTTCAGAACTGGCTCGACAACCGGGGCTAGAGCAATAACTCAGCCACCCTCGTAGCAACGTCTCGGTCGGTAAAAACTGACGTGATACAAATTGTACCTGCATAGCCTACATAAATCATCTCTATCTTCTCCCCTCCACGTTGCTGGCGTGTTCTCTTTCGTTCTACCGTGGCAACGCGTATATTTTCGATAAATTGCACCTTCCGCTCTATCGTCGAAACGCGAATACACAATACACACTGCGAGTATATACGTCACTCGCTCCTTTTTTATATCCCTTGGTTTCCCGGAGAGAAATCTGACGGCCGTCTCAAGGAATTACGTGACTCGAGATACTTGGCCGTTCGAGCGAGTAATGCGATCTCGCGATACCCCGTGCAGTCTATACAACCATTAACGTAAATCCAGAACGGAAGGCCGGAGAAAGAACAACGAGACGAACAGGCAGACGAGAGGGAATCGATATCACTCTAATGCGCTTGCTTTTTCTACGCCGTCTACGTGCCCTCCTACAATCCGGTGCTACCGTTTTTCATCCTGTGCGTGTACACGACAATTCATCCCTATTTTCATCGCTTCCTACTGTCCGCGCACTTTTCTACGTTATATTGCCGTCGCCGCTTGTACGATCGAGAGGAGATCTGGATTCTTTGGGGAAAGCATGACAAACAAGGGGAAAGAGGATTCGTAATTGTTCGTTTTCAAGGATTTCTCGAGACTTCGGAATTTGCTAATTTAGGGATGAGTTGAGAGTTTGGGGATATAGAAATATAGGAACCTAGGGATTTGCAGATCTGGGGATATGGGAATCTTGGAATTTGGGAATTTATGGAAGTGGAAATTTAAACATTTGTGGAGTTTGAAACTTAATCTGTGGATATTGGACTTTTGGAATTTGAGAACGAAGGTGTTTTGTACTGTAAGTACCTAGGGAATTTAGGATTTTGAGATCTAGAGATATGGAAATCTAGAAATTTGGGGAGATAGGAATTGGGGAACCTAGAAATTTGAAAATCTGGGGATATGGGACTCTTGGAATTTGAGAACGAAGGTGTTTTGTACTATAAGTACCTAGGGAATTTAGGATTTTCAGATCTAGAGATATGGAAATCTAGGGATTTGGACATCTAGAAATTTGGGGAGATAGGAATTTGGGAACCTAGAAATTTGAAAATCTGGGGATATGGGACTCTTGGAATTGGAGAACGAAGGTGTTTTGTACTATAAGTACCTAGGGAATTTAGGATTTTGAGATCTAGAGATATGGAAATCTAGGGATTTGGACATCTAGAAATTTGGGGAGATAGGAATTGGGGAACCTAGAAATTTGAAAATCTGGGGATATGGGTCTCTTGGAATTTGAGAACGAAGGTGTTTTGTACCATAGGTAGGGACATTGGGATTTTGGGATCTAGAGATATGGAAATCTAGAAATTTGGGGACGTAGGTATTTGCAAATGTGGAAATTTAATAACGTAATAAATGAGTGAATTTTGGGACGTTGGGATTTGAAAATGGAAAATTTAGAGATAGAAATTTAAAGATGGCGAAATTAGATATTTTAGAACCTAGAAATTTGAAAATTTGAGACCTTGAAAAAAAAGAATGTAGAATCGATAATTATCTACTGTTCTGCAATGTTATCAGTGACTTCGCTCCTAATTAATAGCTGTACATTTAATTAAATTTCGAGAGTAAATATCTATTTAGTAAGGTAATTATTCTTCTCGTAGCTGGAGGGACAATTTCTTATACCATCGCAAAATTATACAAACGTAAAAATGAATTTCAGTTCCTGTATTTCTGTATGTTTTATACCCGCAACTTAATGGGATTACAATTCAGTTATTAACATCGTGTTAATTAAAAAAGGGAAATGTTGAACATGGAACCGGTTTCCACAACGCGATGGAACAAATATAAAAATGAATCTTTCTCAAACGGTTGTGTTATCAGGAACCCAGTAAACGAATAAAAGTTGTTAATTAAACAAAATTACTAATTTAAAACGTTGTTTAACATGATATTAAACATTGCGTTATTTTATCTATGTTCTGGAAGATATAACCGTACTCTCGGAAGCAAAAAATCTTATCTTTGAACAGCGTATGAAAAATATCTTCAAACAATATGCGGAATATTAGACTTATGAAAGTTAAAAAAAGATTGAGACGAACCCAAGGGAAAAGTTTTAGCATTCCGTGGATCGAAAATAAGTCTTCTCCGGTGCTCTGTAGCCATTCTCTGTGTGATCCATCGAAAGCGCAACTAAAAGCGATGAAAAATTGACTCCGCTCGTTCAGCCGTGGCAGAGTTGCCGGAACTTCCGGCGACTTTCCTCTTCTTCGTTTAAAAAACTCGCCTGGATAAAAGCGAGACAGGAGAACCGGGAAAAAGGGGGGCAAAAAGTCGAGGAAGGCAACTTAGAGTGTTCTAGTTCGACAGGCAGAAGTTTCGGCTCGTTAGCAGTTAGAAGAGTCCACAGAAATCTCTAAAGAAGCAGATTTTCGTTGAATCTTGTTTCACCGATACGTATAATTGTCGACGTTCCACAAAATAAGCGTTATAAAAGAATCGGCGGGTTTAATTAAAATCTTAATTACAAATTGCAGCGAAGAGGAACACTTTCAGAAACTAGAAACGTTCAAGATGAATTGTTGCAGGAAAAATGATATCGAAAATCGTTAAGTAACTTTCAAACAATTTTTCGCCAATGCGAAGCCAATTTATATTCGTACAGGCTCGATCAAAGGGTCGGCGGAACGTGGATGTTATCGATACTTAAAATAGGTCACGTTTTAACCGGTTCGCTCGTATCTCGAATTTTCGAACCGCCCATATATTATTCGTATGCGGAGGCAAATGATAAACCATTAGTTTTGAACGAGTTCAACGCACTTCGATTAACAAACCGGATCTATCGAGCCAGGCTTGAACGGAGGGTGTATCATTTGTTACAGCGGAAAGAATGTAACTCGAAAACGTAGGCGCACTCGTGGCTAGCTAATTTCAACCAAACTATCGGGGCTCGATTCGATGCAAACCGTATAATTTCATTGGAATCGAAATCCGATAAACGGCTGCGCGAACGTCTGCGAGGCTGAATATCGAGGCGATTAGTTATTCTGAAAAGTGCACGCACCACGCCGTTAAGCTGTCCAAAGTACACGGCAATAAACGAGTTACTCCTCTTTTTTTTATTTCCAATTTCGTTTATTGCGTGCGGGATGCTACTTATCGTCTATCGAAGCCTTTTATTAAAACTTTGTACGCGAAACACGGGCTTAATTGAAGTGGAGAACAAAAGGGTTGAAAATAAACAACCGGGTATATTAGGTTTGTTGTATCTTTTTTATTGGACACTTAGATATGATTTTGAACAGGAGCGATATAATACGTGGCGAATATAATGCATGAAATACGTCACACTTGGTGATACAACGCGTGGTGAATATAATGCGTCACAGATATCATGAGTGACGATATAACACATATGCAACATGTGACAAGTACAACACGTGGCGATACAGCACAAGGTACATACATAACGCATGACGAGTACATCGCGTGGTACATATAAGGCGTGGCAATACAACACGTGGCGATATAACACGTGGCAGTACAACGCATAGCAATATAACACGCGATGAGAATGGCAGGAAAAGTTTCTTACAATTTCTGAGTAATGTGAAAATGAGTTGAACATGCAACATTTTAATTCTATATTTCAACTGTATTTGTAGTATATTTCAAGTAAGAAGTTTATTAAAGTTCGATGTACCGGTTTCACTGGTCAGGTAAAAGTATAGTATTTTGCAAGATTATGTCATTTCGTATCGCTTACCTTTTAAACCATCTTTTGTCCGGCACTGTATCTCTGATATCACGCTGCTACGTACATAGCTGGCTCTCTTTGAGACGAACACCATCCTCGAGGCAACCAGCGGTAAAAGTCCAAGCAGGCAGGACTAAAAGAGGTCGACAACCCCGCCTTCGATAATTACCGTGGGTGGCGTGGGCGAACCTCTTTCTCTCTTTTCCTTTTCCTTCCCCGTTTTTCACCCTTTCTCTCAGCCCTCTCCGTCCTCTTCTTCTCTTTCCCATTGCCGCTCCTTCTCTTCCCGTCCGTCTTCGTTGCACCTTCGTCGGCTACGGTTCGACCTCTATCCGATTCTTCTCGTTTCTCTCTCCCGTCGGTGCTTTTGCGCCTCGCTTGCGACGAATCGATGGAGCGACCCGATCGCCCGATAAAAATATACTCGCGATATATACAGGTGTATTATTTCGAAAACGGGTTCGTTGCTTAACCCCTGCATCGGCGTTGCACGCCGATCACCGATGAACGGTCTCGATAATAGTAGCGCCGTTCAATGGGGGGTTTCTTGACGAAAGCAAGTACCATAGAGAGAAAAACATCATTGTGGAGGGCAGTAGTTGTGGACACAGAGGGATCGACGGAGGTTCACGGGTTGATACGACATTCTTTGATGTCGAACGCTCGACGTTTACCAACCTCAGGATTCCGACGAGAACCTGACGTATTCATATCGTGAAATATATCGTGAACGGCGAAGAAAGGAACGAGAAACGCGAGGGTAAGCTGAAAGAATCGATCTGGAAGAGAGAAACCTATAAAAATATCTGCTGGAACGATCCTTTGAAACAGTATGCAGGTTCACGATACTGCCGGTCCACTAATCTGCACATCTGATCTATCCATTATTTCTTGCTTCATCGAACGATTGCAAATCGAATTTTGAAGTTACACTTCAGAAGAGAATGTCGAATTAATTAGGAGAGAACGCGGAGGGAATGCTGAAATTAATATTGCCAAAATGTCCGATGAAAGCATCAAACGGTTAATATGTATATTATTAACATTTCAAAGTTCTCGATATTTATTTTCAATATTTCAACATTGTCAATATTTTATCGGTACTACCAAACTATTGACAATGTATCTATACTCATGAAAATCTTGAAACAGTGTGTATATTGAAATATTGACAACATGCATTGACATCAATTTGCAGTAAATATTTGATTTGTAATTTTAGGTTGAATTCTTTAAGCTGTCACCGTTGCCTACTTTTCCTTTTTAAACGTACAAGTTCAATTTGCATAATACCTGCTGGGATTCCTCGGTATCGTCCCGAATATATTCAGGTGAAACGTTAAGTGTAATTATTCGCGGAGGTATTTACCTGGGTACATTCGCCGTCTTAATGCTTCGTAAATACGACGCATCCATAGATGCAAACGCTCATTTGTTCAGTTTACGTCATCTACCGTAAAGTTATGAGATTCATTTCGTGCACTTGTCTTGTACTTGGAGATAAGAAAACCCTCAGGGTTGCAAGTACGTTAATTGTAATTTCACGTAAACTATTCTAAGATCGGATTTGCTGTTCTAATTGCTGCGCTGGTGCGCCTTTGACGTACGTGTTAATTATCGTTTCACAGGTAACTATTTTCTAAGTACAGTAAAGACGTTCGACTCGAAGACTCACTTTTAACACTTGCTTGTGATTTTATCCGATATTTTCTGCTGATGAGTATATACAAACACTAATTAAATTATTTATATATATTCTATAATTCATGTATTCATATACGTTTTTTAATTGAAGATTTATATGTGCTTTTTAGTTAAAGTATTTATATCCATTTTAATTACAGTTACAATGTTCAGATATTTTTATTGATTTACATACATATATTTTAATTAAAGTACATATACACATTCTGTTACGTTTAATCAATACGTTAAATTTTGTTAGTTTTAAATATACAAAACTTGTATATTAAATTTCTAAAGATTAGGAATTTAATTTCGGAATTTTCGAATTATGGAAGAAACTAACCATGAACGCGACTGCACGCCATTTGCACATCAGTGCGCCCTCTCGAGCGTAGCTGCAATCCAGCTATAGATTTTAAACGCGTCGTTGCATAATTTATTCCTGACATTTTGAATTCCAATTTGAAAATCGCCGATTTTCTGGCGAACACGGTATAAACATCCAAAGTAATTATCCCGGTAATTGCATATTTAACGTAAAGAGAGACATGAAATTATGCGTGCGTCAAAGTGCACATCCTTTCAAAATACGCTGAACCAGAAAATATGGAAGCATCAACTTTATCGGTGGATTTAAAGTTTCGCAATGCTGTGTTTTAGGGTAGAAGGAAAACAAGGAAGCGTCGGTTGATAGATGCACGTTGACCTACATCGGCGTAATTCAAAGTGCCTGTAAAGTACTGTAGGAGTGGGAAGAATGAAAGGAGTAACAATCAAGCAGCTAATACACGTCGGAAACTATAATTCCTGAATAGTTCTTAACAAGTTCCGTGCTTTCCATTCAAACTCGATCCCGGCAGTATCTTTCTCCCCTGCCCGAAGCAAAATGCATACTTGCCTCCTCGCAGCGAGGAAACAAGCAATTTGTCCCGCGTATTTTCGGGTCGTTCGTTAAACTTCCTCCGTGACGAAGCCAGCTTGAAAATTGAAACAAGAAGGCTACCGTCCGATATCACCGAAAAGGGTGAAAAGCTCCATCCAGATGTCGAGTAGCAAAGTATTAACGCTCGAGCGTGCGCCGCGATTTTCCGCCCAGTCTGGCGTGTTAATTCGTTCGCTCGAACCGAAATGAGCGAATACGTTAACGGGGGCAATTAGAGCAAGAGGACATTGTTCCACGGATGGAAAAGAGGAGAAAAAACCTGCAATTCTATCGTGCCACGGTCAGTCTTCTGTAAACTGCTACTACGCTCTACGAGGGATCAAAGATCCCTGTACTTTCAGTTATCCTAACACTTTCGAGTTATCTCAGCATTATAATCCATCCGGCTCTTCTGTAAACTTATACATATTCGCATAATCCTGCTCTAGTTTCCGAACCAAACCAAACTCATTACAGTAACAAAAAAATTGAACAAAGAAATTGGTAGAAGATAATATGCAGTTGGAACTGTTTCGAAATTTTTTAAAAACATGTACTTTGTGATCTAGTGTAGAACACATAATATTTGAGATGAATATAATGTAACATGTAATATTTATCACATAAGCAGTAGAGTTACGATGTAAAAATTGTCAAAAAAATAACTCCCGTGCACTATGGTCAAATTAAATAAAGTTATCGAACGTTTCGAAAGCGATAACCCTTTTGCCGGAGTGTCCAAGAGTCCCCATACTTCCGGTTTCATTCTATCGGTTTAACGTTACAATTGCCGCGCTGTTAAGCTAATTGAAACGCGATACCACGACAACGTTGAATACTACAACAGCTTCGAACGGGCGTTATTGATTAACAATTAAACCCGTCACGTTGTATAAACGTGTCCGTCGTGGTCGTTTGTTCTGTACGTTCTTGGGATGCTCCTCTTAGGGGTGGGTCACAGTTCGATGACCCCTGACAACGATCGTATATTCTCCTGTCAGAAACATTTATTTTTCCCGGCCGTGATGATCCACGTAGTTGTTCATCCGCGTACGTAAAATTACGGCTGCCTGCCGGTGTCTGTTACGTTCGAATAATATATCCGTATCGTGTGTGCAACAGCGAAAATTTACTACTAATTACTTTTCCCTCCGCGACCCGATTCAGCCTGCTGGGATTGTAAATAGCTAGCAAGATTCACGGATGGCTGACACAGAACCGTACGATCATATCGGAATTAATTAAACCCGGGGTCTTAATTAAATCAACGTCCGTGGACAACAAGAATTGTCTTTGTGGCATGAACGGTCGCTCATTCTGTCATTAGTATATCATGGTAATGGGCAGTCACGATCGCTGGGCGCTTGTGCATGCACGTGCGAATGGCCATTCATGGGTTCATGGTTCCACAACTTGAAAATATGATTCTATATTTTTTAACTTTCAGGTACATTGATTATACCGATTTGCAAATTCCTAAATTCTCAATTATTAAATCTCTAAATTCTTCATTTTTATAAAATTTGTGTATCTCCACATTTCCGAATCTCAAAGGTTTCAAGTTACTATAATCTCAAATCCCTGAAGATACGTTCGAATGCCCCAATTTACAAATTTCCAAGTTCCCAGTTTCCCACGTACCACTTCAAATTCCCAAATTTCTAGATCTACGTTCGTAAATAACCAAATCCTTAAAATCCCCAAATTCTGCAAGAATTAATTTCAGACGAATATGGAAATTTGTAATGTCCACTCGTCGCGACGTATCTTTTATTTGTCTCCCGCCTCCTTGTCCTGCAACGAGCCGCCATCTTGCCGTGGCACGTATTAAGAAGCACATACACGCGAAGTGGCGGAGAATCGTCCGCGCGAATAAATCTCGAGCTTTATCGATTGTTCGCGTGGTGCACGTGGTATCCGCTGGTGGGCGTGGTGATAAAAAATCGGGCACGACGAAATTCTTGTCCGCGAACAGTGGGTATATTTTCTGGCCGCGTTCTACGGGGGGGTTTTTTGTGTTTGCACGAGCACACGCACGAAAACTACCCCCTGAACGGTTCTACCCGCGGGCTTTTAAATTCTGCGCGATTCGAATTCATTTCGAGCGCGGCCAAGCCGTTATCTATGCGTGTGGGGCTTGCGGTTCTCGGTCCTGGCGTGGTAATAACTCCAGGGTAAAAGGGGGTTGGTAGAGTGGCGGCAGAGATAGAAAGAGTAAGCGAAAGGGTGGAAAAAGAGGGAGGGATAGCTGCGATGGAAAAAGAGCGGGACAGAGATGGGAAATGGAGCGGGGCGGCGTACACCACCCCCAAGGGCAGCTCGGGGAAGGTACAAAGGTACAAAGCCCCAGTAATATATTTTGGATTACCTTGGCTGGTCTATCCCCTCGTTCTCGTTCGTTCCTCGTTAGAAGTATTCAAGCGTGCCTCTAACGAGACTACCAGCACAAACAAACACCGTGTTCGAGGATGAAAGAGGAAACAAAAAGGAGGGAGGATATCTTAGAGGATACGCTGTTTACTTCCACCGCGATTGCCAGATTAGAATTTAAAACGCGGCTTAACTTTTACAATACGTTATTACGTTGCTGCTGGGGTGTTACTCAAACTATTTTAAAAATGACCAGGCTTTACTACAAGAAGGATAGTCGAACCTTTCCTGATGAGGCGTTGATGACAGTTGGTGAAATTATTTATTTTCTGCTGTTCGGGTTTCTATGGTGAAACAAGTAATTTATAGGATTGTAATAATACTCCTGAAGATATATTTCCTAGTTATAGTTTGTTTAATTTATAGTACTATAAGGACAATGGAAAATTTATCTTCGATACTGAATGTAATTATTTCTTTATATCCTCGTCCATTTAACAGTTGAAACTACATTTCCTAGTCAAACACTGAACGAAGTTGTCTACATCTTTTCAGTGATCGGAACAGCGATTTGTCTCGCAATAAAAAAGTTCTTGATTCAGTTACTCTGATTTATTCAATGGCAGATACGTAATGAGACGATTTCTAATCGGTGGATGGACTCTAAAGTTTGCCAAGTGATCTTCCGGTTCAAGATCACACATCTCGTGGTCATTTAAAAGTTTCCACAGGCCAATGTCAGGAGCAAGAGAAAGTAATAGCGCATTTACAAGAATGTGGAAAAGTCAACAGGTATAAAGACGGACGGCGCCGTCGCATGCTTTGGCGAAAGTTTCCAGTTCAAAAGACAAATATCTCGACCGGATGTAAGTTTGACTTACGAAAACGATATTTCGAAACTTCGACAAAACATTCCCCTTCGTAGACACGTCGTAGAAATTAATGTTCACTGTTAAAAGAAATTAACGTTTGTATTTTTCGAAGTTTTATAGAACTCTAGGAGTTAAAGATATACATATGGACATAGGAATATGGAGATATTTTAAATATGTAGCACTGTAGGAATACAGAAATATTTTTAGATCTAACTTGACAATTGGAAAATAGAGAAATTTGGAATTATAGGTTTTAATGATTCGAACAGCAGAGGATTGGAAATATGGATACTTACAGATTGCAGCAGCAGCATAGTTTCGCGGATCGTTATCAAGAATGGTTTTCACGAAAATATAGTAAAAGCTATGCAACGAGTTTGCCGTTGCACTCCTAACTACAGCCATAACCATTCTCTCGGGTTACATAGAATCGGTGCATCAGCTCAACACTCTAAACATTTCCCTCGTGGGCACCACGCCATGTGTCTTCCTTTTTTCTGCTTTTACGTTCAAATTAACGGTGTACTTGATCCTGATGCCGGCGCGCACAGTCGACCATTTTGCAGGATCTTCCTGGCTGGCCGCGTTCGTCTTCAACGTTTCTTTCATTCTCTCGCGAGCGTACTTTTTCTTTCCCGTGGCGCTTGAAAGCTCTCTTACGTAATTGTACATCTGTCCACAATCAGACTACGAGGCTCCGCGTATCGCATAATTCCAGCTTCCTTTTCCACGAACAGTAGCTACGTTGCCGGGGTAAGTTCACGGTAAATGCAAATTTCACCAACGTAACCGTCCTGCAGCAGATGGAGCACGTTATAATGTATACCGGGAATTATGCATACCTTTTGTATTATTTCCAAAGAAGGATCTCGGAATAAAGCCGGAGTTCTTTCCAGTCTCGTCCAACTGCGATCTTGCTGCTGCTTCTTGGAGCGGAGGCTAAGCGTTCATTCATGTCGGTTAATATTTTAATGCGGAAGTCGCGATTCGTGGCCTCAAAGGATTATCCATTTCTTCTTAAACGCCAAGAATATTCTACAGACGCAACGTTCCCTTTGATATTGCGATTTCTTATCTTGGCAAATCGATCTAGCACAAATCGGTCTATCATCGATAATACAAATACTGACAATAAGTATCTTTTGTTACTGCTCTCGTAAAGCGGTGCCTCGGGCTGTCTTCAATGGCGGACAAAGAAAGGTTTAAAACGTAGCAATAATTTGACAAAACCGAACTTTACAAATATTTTACCTGTTGCATAAAATGAATCACGTATCAAGTATATCCGAGTAAAGAAAATAAGGGCGATTATCAAAATGATACAAGACGTCTATTACAGAAGTTACAATGAAAGAAGTTTCATACATGCAAGTGAGTGTGCCAGACTTGATGCATCCTAGCATATCCTTTGTTTTATCAGCAAAAAGTAACAAAGACATAATCACGGCGAGATCGCGTAGAAAGCTTTTTCACTGTACATCCTGAATAATCAAAATGTGATGCATGCATATGACAGTAGATATCGGATTACGGTATAAACGTAAATAAATACATTGATATGACTGAAAGTTAGGTATATAACGAAAGTAGCTCTTTCCACGAAAGTTCGATCGTAGATGGATTTGAATGCGATCCGCGTGATCCTCCCGGAAGAGGGAGAGACACGGAAACGGTTAGGGAAAAGTCGTGGGGGTGAAAATGGAGCCGGAGCGCGTGAATGTAAACATGGCCGACTATGGAGGATACCTTCATCTTGTTCCTCTTTTCTTCGTGGACTCGGGCAGTGAATGTCCGAGAGGCCGATAGAGGGGTGGCGGTGGCTCGACGTTGAAGTATCGGCATATAAAGGCCCGTAACGTTCATAGGATGCTTGAAATTACCAGCCGGCAATGGCGCGGAGCAAGGGCCGGCTGACAAACGACGAAAAATTTAGCGGTAATCTCGAGGCCGGTCTGGACCAGGCAATTCCCTCGTTGCCTCTACGCTGTGTAGACGTTGCTCGCTTTATGTGCGCCTCTTTGACTCGCGCACCCACCAACAACCTTCTATCCTCTCGCTTCTCTGGCTTCTTCGTCCCTCCGTTACTCCTCCCTGTCGGTTGCTTCGCCTCCTTCTAACCACACCGTCGAGCATCCGCTTCCCTCCGCTTTTTTCGTCCTTTCATCTCGTGGCCTCATCTTTCTCGTCCGCCTTTCTTCCGCGCCGGACCGAGAGAGTCTGTGCCGTACAATCGCCGCGGAAAGTTTTCGTCTGGAAATTTCAACGAGGATGCTACCTCTCCTATCCTTCTTCCTGCCCCGATCCTCGACAGCCACGGCCCTCTTGCTCGAATAGATAGAGAAAAGGAAGATTTCGCGAGGAATAAATTTTTCGACGATTCTCCCTCGTTCCGGCTGGCCGAGCCAACGACCACCGGCAGAATATTTTACGCCGCGGGGCCGGGAGGATGGGGACGATGGTGGTGGTTGATGAAAATATTAGCGACGGCGTACGAAAGCGAGGCAGCGCCGTTTCTTGCTGGCCGGCTGGCAAGAACAAAGATGGTCGAGAATAATGAGGCGGCAGAACCAGCCGGAAATACACGGGGCTTGTACGACAGAGAACGTTCGAAGCACATTTAACTATGGCAAGACCGAACTTTTTCTTTGCGTCGCTGATCATTTCGAGCGAGAACCGGGGATGGGCTCCTTTGTCTTCGCGGCGATACAGGGTTGCTCCTCGTTCGCGCTCGAATTGTTTCGGAGTCGTCGGAAAATTTCAACGGCTCCCAGCATGGCGGATCCTCTGTCGTCGAACGAGCACACTCGATAGATTTTTATCCTCGTGCCGTGAATATAACGGCAGCACCGAGGGTCGTTGGTATTCTCGCGAGACACGCACGAAGGAACATCTCGAACAAGCTTATCCGCGAAAGGTACACGAAAGTTCTGAGAGCTTTATGTACTATTTGCAGCTGCAAAGGTAAACACGTATACGCGAGAAGAGAGGGATAAACGATGGAACATCCTTGATATATTTGATCGCGAACTACGTTTAGATCCATTTCGAAGGGAATTGGAAGAAAGTGCAGGACGGAGGAAAAAAGCCGGAAATGTTGGATCCACTCAAATATTTGTATTTTCCGACGGATAATTCTTCGACCGGTATCGGCGATGTTTGCTACGTTTAACTCGAGTATTTGTGGCTGATAGGAAATACGATACAGCGTACGAGTACGGAACGAATGTTAAACCAGTGCTGTCCAAGGGTTTGCTCTCCTGCCAGATCTTATCGCTCGTTGCCGTGCTATTCCTTTCGAAAGAAACTAAAAATACGTGAAACAAATATTTAATCCTTATCGTAACGGGTCATATTCGCGATATTGTATGTCAAAAACTCTAATTTATTTTCTGCTATTATACAATACACGTACAGTACAATTGCAGTGTGCAATACACACAATGCCTCATCTATTTTTACCATATTGCAACGTGACACATGTCTCTACGATATAAGAATTTCAACTTCAGTAATTTTATAAATATTCAGCACATGTACTGTCATTATTATCATTACAGTTAAATAGTAAGTCGATAGAAACTTAGTGTAAGATGGATACGGAAAACAGCAGAAACGATTATCCGACCCGACTAATCGAACGTACATTATCGACCGCGACCCGCGCAGACACGATCAGATTAAATCGACTTTTTCAAAAGTAACTAAAAGTTGTACGCGTCTTAAGTTTCGCGAAACTCCCGGGAACTTATTCCCTGACGAAATTTGCTGCAATATTCAGAGGATACAAACTTGCTACTTCTCTTTCCTGAATTATTCCATAGTTCATTTTACGGCGAGACTACGGAATCGATAACGGCTACGTGTATAACCACTGCGCAGTCACTTAGCGTTTTTTCGATTCTGTTCGATATCAATTGGACCGAAAATACGGCGGTTCCACGGAAATTGTAGCGACACACGTGAACATAACGGACGGTTACAGGATTTCTATCGTTGTCTCGCATTTTACTTGAACTCGCGAGGTACACGCGATTCGACGTCGCGAATCCGCGGGCCTTAGAATACGACTGCATCAGCTTGAATTATTCATGGACAGCACGTACACGCGCCGAATCGAATCGGCATTCTTTCCGTCTACTTTTTTCTTCTTTGACAGGACCCATCAAAATTCTGTACAAAACGTCCTACACGTGTTGATGCGAATCGAATTTTCGGTGCTCTTCCTAGGTCATTCACTCGCAAGGTGAATGGTACTTCTTGTGTAATTTTGTTTTTGAATGGGTCGAGTATTTAAACAATAATATATATAAAGATATATGGTCTTGTTATATTGCTACTGAACGTGGGACTGTGCGTGGTGAGCATTAGTAGGGTTATGCTAAGAGAGGTTATGTTAGGTTAGTATTGCACTTATAACTTGAGGTTAGGAAACGGTATGCTTAGGTTAGGACTGTGCAGGGTATTTATTGGATTTGCAAAGTTTACTTAAAGGTAACTTAGAATTCAGACTTCTGTGGACAGAGATTGATTCGAAGACGATTTCTCATATTTTGAAAATGAATACCAAATTTCCCGAAGTCCTCAAATTCTGTGATCTTTTGACCAAAGTCAAAATTCTGAAACCCCGAAGTCCCAAACCTCTATTTCCAAATGAAAAACCAACCCCTCAAATTTCTAAAATTCCGCTAAATCATAAAAGTACCATCATACCAAAATTTCAGAGCTCCCAACACCCAAAAACTTCAAAGTCCCAAACCTAACAATACGGGAAACCCACACCGATACTTTATAAAAAGTTCGGCGACAAAGGGCAGACAAATTCGAAAAACAGCGATCGTTGTCCACAAATTGAAGGCGGAACGGTAGCCGTGCATAAAGTATTCAACGAAAACGTCGGTGTATTTTAATCAAGCCGCACAAACGTACACAACGCAGCGAAACAAAAATAATCGAAGATATTGATCGTTAGTGTCGCGTTTGGGGAACAAAGGTCCCCCTATCACGGGCCGGTAATTCGAAAGGTAAAAAGGGAATAAAAAAAAAAAGGGAAAGAGCAGAATAAATTCGGATTTGTGGTTCTCGACGAGCGACGGGCAGACCGTTGGCGCGTTCGCCGCGCCGGAATTTCGACTCGCTGAAAACAAGCAGGAATTTCGGCGAACGATTGCGAATAGCCAGGGAAATAGAGTGTACCTATAGTCGAGTTGCGTTTCATTCACGTTCCATCGTGAATTCCATTGTCGGTTAAAAGTCTCGCTGTAGCTACGGTAGCCTGGAATCTCGTACGCTCACGGGCAGAACGCACAGAGAGAACAGTGAAACGGAGTGGCGGAGAGAGCGAAAGAGATAAAAATCGCGTTGGTCCGAGCGGGTAAGAAAGAGACAACATCAGAGAAACGAGAACAGAGAGGTTGAATTGCGAGCCGAGGAACGGGGCCGGTAAAAGCTCGAACTTCATCCGCGTAACGATAATAGGGCAACGACGCCGGAGAAAAACAGTATGTAAATCGTCCGTTCGTTCCCCCAATCAAATTTCGAATTCGTGTCACTCGAATTTTCAAATTTATACCTTTTACACTTTTCACGCGCAGGTATTTTTATAGTTTCCAAGGTTGAAATTCTTGGATTTACATATTTTCGACTTTGAGAGGTCTTGGGTAGATGGAAACATTCAAGTTTTGTAAGTTTTCAATTGGAGATACTTCCAAGTATCCAAATTTCTGAGTATTGAACACTTGAAACCCCCAACTATTCAAATTTCAAAGTATTCTTAACTTCAAATTCCCAAGTACCAACATTTCTAAGTATCCCTAACTAGAATTTGTCAAGTACCCAAATTTCTAAGTATCCTAACTACAATTTATCGAGTACCCAAATTTCTAAGTGTCCCTAACTAGAATTCACCTAGTACCCAAATTTCTAAGTGTCCCTAACTACAATTTACCAAGTACCCAAATTTGTAAGTATCCCTAACTAGAATTTACCAAGTACCCAAATTTCTGCATATTCCTACCTAGAATTTGCCGAGTAGCCAAATTTCAGAGTATTCCTATCCCGAAACTGCCAAGTAGTCCAAGTCAAAATATTCAGACGTTGAAATCGCGAAATGTCGAAAGAAAGATATGCAGACAGAGGAAAGAAACGCGAACAGGAAGTTGAAT
Organism: Megachile willughbiella; assembly: GCA_945859595.2. Taxonomy (NCBI): domain Eukaryota; kingdom Metazoa; phylum Arthropoda; class Insecta; order Hymenoptera; family Megachilidae; genus Megachile; species Megachile willughbiella. The sequence goes on along the minus strand of OX243797.1, from coordinate 5,773,773 downwards.
TGCAAGCTCAGTAGCAGGGTCGGTAAAAGCTGGAGGTTGATCCGCGTAACGATAATGGGGCAACGACGCCGGAGGAAAACAATATGTAAATCGTTCGTTCGCTTCCCAATCAAAGTCAGAATCCGCGACGGGCTTCCGCGTCTCCCTAACGACGCAATCTAAATTCCGAAGGCAGCCTGCAACTACACCGAGATATATATCGCAGGATAGAGAAGATTCGTCCTGTTGCGACGAAGAAGGATAGCGGACAGAGGCAGTCCTAGAAGTGGAAGGCTGTAAACGGAGTTGAATCGAGAGCAACTCGCGTCGAAGTGACTTTCGCAAGTTCCGGTGATCTTGCTTGTCTCCTCCTTCCGCTCCTTTTCTTTCTTTTCCAACTCTTTCTTCTTGTTCGTACTCGTCTCCTGCTCGCATAAGCGATTCCGCCGAGCAACTCGCAACTCTTTTCAGATCTCCACCTTCGAATAAGAATTGGATTTCATAGAAATGCTCGCGGCCCTGTATCGGAAAGGGTGCAATGCACTCTCCGCGCTGGATGCTTTAATATTTTTCAACCATAACCGAATGTTCGCGCTAGTTTTCATGTAAGACTGATATATGGTTCCAAGAAAATTTGTATGTCTAGAATGAAAGTTTTGGAGTTGAAATTCAAATAGTAGTTATGTTGTCAATTTTATGTGGACTTTCTTAGATGCTAGAGCTCTTGTAATAACAGTTATGGTAGTCTACTTAACATGACTACCCGTTATATGGCCTCTTATGTATATACAATTTTTAACTTTTATATCCTCAATTTTTTCAATACACAGATATTGAATTTCTGATATTTTTAGTTCATCAAATTTTCAAATTCAAAACTCTCAAATTCCTAAATTAAAAAATTGTTGAAATTATAATTGATTAAGTCTCAAAATCATCAAATCCAAAATTCCCAAAGTGTCTAACAACCCTAAAACAACAAAAGACCCTCGAAACCTGATAGAAGCGCACAATCTGAAGCGTCATATCCCTTGCTTCCGAGAAATCCTACCTTTGTCCTCGTTTAGGGAGAAAATGACGCTAAATAGAAGTAAGCAATGGTTGTCGTGTTAACCGGTTCACAGGTGAAGCAGATAAACGCCAGTGATAAGCGACTGCGTCGCTCGTTCGAGGCGTTCGTGGACGCTGGTTACCCGGCCACCTCTTATTACCAAGGGTCGCCGTCGTTAAACCGGGACTATCGTGCTAGACCATCTACACGAGTAACCTTTATACGTGTTTATACGCCTCCTGACACCAAAAGGCGACGCCTATTTTACTGCCCGGGCCAAAAGATAACGCGACATTCCCCATCAGGACAGTCGATGTTGATCCAAATTTATTTCCTATGGTGGCGATAAGATACTTTCGATGCTCTCCGATGTAGTTTCGTTATGTAATCAACTTTATATGACCACTGTATGTGTTGACAGATCAATTCTATATACAATCAATGTCTGTTGACGTCATCAGACATTGATTGTATATAGACAATCAATATATGATGATCAATCAATTATGTATACAATCAATGCATGTATGAAATGATCATTCGATTACATATACAGTGAATGTATGTATGAGGTGATCAATCAATTACATATGCAATCAATGTATGTATGTGATTATCAATTAATTATATATACAATCAATGCATGTATGAAATGATCAATCGATTACATATACAGTCAATGTATGTATGAGGTGATCAATCAATCACACATGCAATCAGTGTATGTATGTGATGAACAATTAATTATATGTACAATCAATGTACATATGTGATGATCAATTATATGTATATACAATCAATGCATGTATGAAATGACCAATCGACCGCATATGTAATCAATGCATGTATGAGATGATCAGTCAATTACACAAGCAATCAGTGTATGTATGTGATGATCAAATGTCCAATATAATTCCAAAATTAATTGGTGTCTTAGTCCAAAAATAGCGAATCAATAAGTGATTTCAAACATACATTTCACTGAACACTGAATCTACTTTGAATCACCAAACCGATCCGAAATGATCGAAAGTAGTCGAAGGATCACGAGCGTTGTCAAAGTCCGTATTGTAGGTTGAATGTCTTTGTTCGAGATTCCCGTTGACGAGGTATCCGGCCAGCGAACGCGTGTTTGCAAGCAATTACACGGCCGCCAAATTAAGCACATTCCTGAAACGCGATAACTAGAGGCTCCTTTGGCATCGGCGAGCGATCTTGTGTCTATCAAAAGAGCAACACGGTTAACGACCCTCCCTCGGCACGTAACATCGCGTGTTCGATAGCGCCACGGGGATTCGAGTATCGTTAGGTGAGGGGGTTGCAATCAAGACGACGACACGTCCCGATCTACCACACCTGCGAGCCATTACTCCGTGAAATATGGACGCGTACGGCAGTTAAGGTTGGTTCTCGTGTTCCCGTAACTGGAGCCCAGACTCGATTGACTCGCGAATTCGCAATCTTCTTAGCTGTGGAACGAAAAGGACTTTAGGTGTGCCTGGCGCCTGGAGATAAGCGCCTATGCAAGTAACGGTACAGAAATGAAAGGGGTAACTGCACAATGCCGAGCTGTTTGCTTTCTGGATGGGTCACTGTGACCGGTGTTCTAAGTACGAAAAGAAAGGATCTTCTAGTTTAGATAAGGGTAGCACATGTACAGTGGAGGATGTGGATGAATTTTCTAGGGAAAATTTCGATGTTGGAATTATTCGGTGATACTTTGGAGGGAGGTTTTTAGGATTATCTGATTAGGAACTTTTGAGTTATTGGAAATTGTGGGTTTGGAGATTTAGGTTATTCGAGGATTTGGGGATGTGAGAATTTAAGGATTTGATGTGGGGACTTAGGATTGATGAGGGTGAGCATTCCGCCATGTAAGAGTTGGGGAATTTGAGAATTTGGGATACTGAGAAGTTGGGGATTTCAGGAATAGGAGATTGGAGAATTTAGGAAACTGAGAATTTGGAACGTAGAAATTTAGAAATTTGACAATTGGGAAATTGGGAATTTGGGAAATTGGGAAATTTGGAAATTGGGAAATTTGGAAATGGGAAATTGGGAATTTGGGAATTTGGGAATTTGAGAATTTGAGAATTTGGGAATTTGGGAAATTTGGAAGTGGAAAATTGAGAAATTGGGAAATTGGGAAATTGGGAAACTGGGAAATTGGGAAATTGGGAAATTGGGAAATTAACAAAGCAGTAACCCGACCCGAAAATTTTATCCCTCGACAATTTGCAAACGTCACAAAACATCTCTAATTCCAAAATGCCAAAACAATAAAAGCTCAAAAACCTAAAACCATGAGTTCTCAGAATAATTTAAAGATTTCAATCATCCAACGCCTTTCAAACATAAGAGTTTCAGTAATCAGGTCATCGCAGAATCTTCAAATTAGATATTTAATCCGGAGAATGAAAGGCACGGGATATGGATCTCCACCTACACTAATTCTCATGCAATGGAAGCGTACATTGCACCCAGGTGTATACGTGTAATACACCGAAGCTTACAGATAAACGATTTTTCACCGGAAAGCCGAAGATTGGATTGGGTCCATGCACTGGCTGATGCATTTATGTTTCCTGTATGGAAAACGAGCGCAACTCGATTCGATTACGGGTCACTGGGAATGGCGGTGTTGAATGTGTTGGTCGACCGAAGTTCTGCTGGTTGCTCATCCAAATAGCAACCTTCATTGAGTTTCGCTATAAATGCTGCTAACTTCACATTATATAAACTCTGACGTGCGTTATTAATGTCAACCGGAAACGTACTACAATTGAAATAACGCTATACCAGAAATTGTCCAGAAAATTAACACGATGTATACTGTATCGATCAAAAACTTATGTCATTCTTTATCGACATTCATGCAATTTGTCAATAAATGTGTCAATTTTGTTCTCACAATAAATTATTCTACAGCTTACATTTTAGTTTGAAAGCACAGTGTCAAGTATGAAGTTTATGAAGTTTGTTATAATTTGTTATAATTCTTACACATTATAAAAACAGTGAATACATACTAAAATAAAATTTCACACAAATATGCACTTGTCAGATAATTCTTCTAAAAACAGACTTAACAGAAATAAAATATGGCTGTTCGTAAAAAGGGGACTTAGCAAGTGTTCATCTAAAATTTTTCTGAGAATGCAGGATTGCATTGTGTGTACCATTCACCGGAAAAGGATGAGGGTGGAAGAAGGTGGATAACCGAAGTGCGCCTGCTGCACCGAGATAAGACATCCGCAGGTGAAACGGGAACCGAGAGAAAATGAAGGAGGACAGCAGTGTGCCGGGACGGGCTTTCTATCCGAAAGAGGGATCAAGTTATGACTCCCTTTTCTGAATTACGCCGCCACCGAGCCGGGGAAAAATAAATTGATAACGCCGGATGGAAGTTTACGGGCGACGTGAAATACTGAATTCATCTCTCTTACGTCTACGGTGAAATCGAGTTCGTTAGCGGAACTCGCCGGATAAAAAGAAACGAATAACAAAATGGACTTCGCTCGTGTTACCTATGTGGCCATGTAACGCATGGAAATATGAAACTCGTCCTTAGATTCTTTATACCTGACATTTCCTGGATCTTACATTTCCTGAAATATCCTTTGATTCTTTCTTAGAACTTTCCTAGGAGCTAGAATTTTCCTAGACTTTCCTCCCAAATATTCTCTAGATAACAGTCTACATTTTCAAACAAAAGTCTACATTTTTCAGGTTCACTATAGAATTGCTCTGGACTTATTTTGTTTTACGTTCATTGATGTCTATGTTTAAGTTCTCTCTAAAATGTCTCTCCCTGGAGGAAAATTGACGCCGAGCGAAAAAGAACATGGCCGCCACGCTGTTCACGCGACGTCGATGCTTATTTATTTTGCAGCGACAGCAATTTCGTTGATGAAATACGCGCTGCCAAAACCAAAACTTTCCTGCAGTGCGTTCAGATATCGGATAGCAATTTGGGAAACAGTGCACGAGCGCGAAACATTCGTAAATAGTGTCCGACATGTTTCGATGCAACGTTTAAGTCCGACATATAAAAAAAAAAATTATCAAACGTCCAGAGCGAAAAACATCGAAACGGACATACGTATATGGATTTTCAGGTTTACAGTTTCGCCCTCGAAACGTGAAATATTAAAATTCGTTGAGCTGCGCCGCTCTTTTTCCGGGCTTTATCGAGCGGAAGACAAATTGCTAGCAGCGAAAATGGACAAAATAACGATGTTGCCGTTCTAAGACGTGGTCCACGTTGCTGCAAGGGTAAAATGATGCGAGGAAATACTAGAAAGAGGCAAGCGAAGGTGGATGAGAAGCAGTAGACGTTCCCTCTTGGGAAATCATCGGTGTCCTTACCCGTCCTTGCCTCCTTCGTAGTCCACCTTCCTCCTCTTCGTCCTTTCTCCTCCTCTTTCTGCCCTCGTCGTTTTCCTCGCGCAAAGGAACCTCGCCATAATACCCTGTGACAAGCATCTTCGTTGCCTTCTTGAATCCGTCGAAAGCGATAAACTCCGAAACGATGATGGTACCCTTGTTAACTTGTCGACCAATGTACTACATCGACGTGTCGTGCATTATGGTGCAACCTATCGAATTTTGCTGCCTTTCAAATTCGTAAACACCCATTATTGAAGAATTATCTTTTATTATATCAATGCAATGGACACAATCGTTCACTGATCTAGTTCTCGATATTTTCCCTTTTTTCTTGTAAATTGCACTTATTATTCTTTTGCTTTATACATTTTTATATAAATCTATTTTATGGATAATAATTTTCATATTTTTTTAGAGAATGGTACATGAAATTTACACTACAATATATGAAATATATAAATTATTACAGTTTGTCATACAATAAACGCTTTTAAAAATGCCTATTATAAAATACATACAAATATGTATGAATACGTATACATTAAAATACACATATGTGTACACACATGTGAACTAATATATGTAAATTAAAATAAACACAAAGCAAAACATGTACATTAAAATACGTACACATGTACCGATATACATAAATTAAAATACATACACATGTATATAAATAAATCAATATACATATGAATCAATATATGTAAACTAAAGTACATACAAGTATTTTAAAAATTATTATGTACCTGTTAAACAATTTACCAAAATATCCAACAAAATAAAGTGCTTTTAACTTCAATGCCCCAGAATTTCGATCAACAAACCAATTTATTTGTCAATTTCACTGAAACGAAACAAACATACGGTAATAAATGTGGACACGATCATGAATACATTTGTCTGTTATAAAACGTGACAACCTTAACATTCCAGTTCTCTAATTTAATTTTCTTCGCCTACACGCAATTAAGTGATGAATAGTTTCTATACGCGTCATTCACGTTTTCACGGGTGGAAAATAAATATTACAAAAATGTCTGAACCACCGGCGGAATAATGAATCGTTCTCTTTTGAAATATTGATTCAACGTGTTCCATTCGGAAGCGTAGAAAAGTTGAAAACGAGAGCGGCTCGACGTTTCTACAGAGTATTATCTATAATTATACACCGCGACAGTTGTATTTATCGATCAACACCGAGGTTATTGACCGAGGGAGACATTGAACATCCAGCAAGGACGTGCTAGATGCATCTTGAATTATTTCACGTCGGAAACTCCCCCGACGTCGAAAAAGAGGTCTGAACTTGCTCGATCGCTAATTACAAGGATTTATTTTTATCCGAGGGATGTTCCTTCAATGGAATCGTTTTTATGTCCTACGAATGTTTCTCATGTTTTACAAACACGCGAAATTGCATGACCGAAGAACGTTTAATAGCGCCAGTCGATGTTCGATGTATCAAACAGGATTAATCGACTACTTGCAATTTATTATTATGGAGTGACACGAAATTTTATTCGAGTTTCGTTCAATCTTGTTTGACGGCGGAATAATTCATTGCTTAATAAACATGAATCATGACCGTTTTTATTTTCAATAAGCATCGACCTTTTATCCACGCATGTCTGCAAATATTTTACAACATGTCTCCTATGTTTAAAAAACTTGAATGACGGTAAAAAAAGACACCAGAGCGTTACTTTATAAACATTACTACCTCAACAAACCAGTAAAAACGACAAAGTGACAGAATCAATAAAAATGTCACTTTTATTCACGCGTATCTAAAAATTTTTGGAACATAAAGATGTCACCTGTGTTGATAAAATTCCGACCGAAAAATAACAGTAAAAGATGACGTCAACAAAATTTAACGTTACTTCATGAACATTACCAACAACAAAAATCAGTAAAATACAAGGACAGAACCGATAAAAATGTCACTCTTGTCCATGCGTCCTTTGCAAATTTTCAAAACGGATACTATCTATATTCATACAATTGGAACCAAATAGTAACAGTAGGAAAATGTGCAGGTAATAGACAGTATTGCTTTACGAACACTGTAACCTCAAAAGATCAGTAAAATACAAGAAAACGATGGAACCAACAAAAATGACATTCAACGACAAAGTCTGAAATTGATCGAAAGCTATCTTTCAAAAATGAGAATAAAAGAAAATGCAGGTGTCAGAAAAATGTAGTTACTGTACGAACATTATTACTCTAAAGAAGTGACTAAAAACAGCAGATGAACAAAAGTGAAATGTATCCACGTGTATCTGGAATGGATCTAACGGTATAATAACAAGAAAGCGATAAATGTACATCGAGATGTCAAAACGATCTAGCATAATTCGTCGCCTCGTGGCGACGTATTAGCATCCGAGCGATCAATCAGCAGGGAGCAGCCAGCGTCGAAACGAGGATCACCGCTTTCACCTGACTCACGTGTTACGATAATCGATCGGTCCGCATCCCCTCGTGGAATACGTTCGAATCAACGTGCTCGGCTATATATTAGCCCTCGAACGTATATCGTGGCCACGTACGCACTCGATTCAAGAAGATCCGGAGGGTAGGGGATGCTAAACAGGGAGGGGATGCACGAGAGGGAACGACCCCACGAAATTGGGTCGTGGACTGGTCAGTTCTGCAACACGCGTGTCGCAACCGGCCAGTATTCGGCTGGAATTCGCCCCATTTACCGTGTGCTGCAATCTCTCTATCCGTTCTATCCCACCCCTTTTCGTTCCTCTTTCATCCCTTCCTGATCCTGCTCCACCCTATACCGCCCAGTTTTACGCTCTCCCCGTTGTTCCTCGATCGTCGCTTCTTTTCAGGGACGGCCATGGAAATTCACGGAGTGAACCAATATATATTTTCAAATTCCTAAATCATCGAGTCTGCAAACTCACAAATTATCAAAGTTCTCAAATTTTAAGATTTCCCTGTCATTATTTAAAAAAGTTTTTATTACGAGGTCCTAACTCGAGGTTAGGAAAGGTGATCAGGTATTGAGGGTTTTTTGTTGTTATGTATATGTTCAGCTAATTTTGGAATTTCTCGAAGTCAATCCTCAACATTCACGATTTGCAAATTTCAAAATTTTTACATGTCTCAAACTACCCTAAGCTTGCAAATTTTCAGATTTCCAAAGTTGTTGGATAATTCAATATGCAAACTATCAAATCCCCAAATCCCCTACTTGCCAAAGATGCATATTATCACATCCTCACATTTCCAAATCCCCCTAATTGCCAGGTCTCTAATTTACCAAATCCTCTGAATGCCAAATCTCTACTTTGTTGAATACTCAACTTCCCCGATCCTCAGATTCCCAAATACCCATATCCTCAAAATCTAAACCTCCAAATTCACATAAACAAAAAATTCTCCAAATTCTGAACCTCCCAAATTCCTAAATTTCCTTATTAGACAAACTCCTAAACCCCCTAATTTGCAAATTGCCAAATATTCAAATTCCGCCATCCCCAAGTATCCAATCCCATAATCTCCACACCCATAATCCCCAAAATCTCCCAAAATTCCTAAAATCTCCCAAAGTACCAAAAGGCCCCAGAGATCCAAAAATTCCATGCAGTCTCCCTGAAATCACGTGTTGCGCCATTGCTAGATCCAGCCCTGTCTGTCTTTCTCTGCGCTTTTCGATCCTTCTTTACGCGTTGCTCTTCCCGTTCATCGTTTTCCCACTCCGGCCGGTTGAGCCACCACCCAACCCCTGTTTCTCCCTCTGTGTGGCTCTGTGGCTATCTGCGTCGATCGTCGGGCATCGTCCGATTCCTCTTTGTCGGATACAGTGGACACTACAGGGCGACAAAAGGCAATCGGGGCCAATGGGCTAGTGGCGCGTACACCCGTCGTTTGATTGACGTCGAAGGGGGTGCCACACCGCATTGATTGCGCTCATTGTTCCAGGCGCACCTATATACCGTTGCACCTGCTGACTAACGGCCGCATCCACCCCCTCTTTTTCCAGACAAAGAAAATGAAATTGTTACGTTCCGCTCGGCGAACGGGAAATCCTTTTTACCCCCTGGTTAGGCATTCCCGGGAGAAACCTGCCGTTCGTTTCGTGCGTCGTGAAAGGCATCGCGACGTGTTTCGTTATTGGTCACATAGTCAAAGGAATTCTCCAGATGCGGATATTTTCCTTCTTTTTTTCATTCGGTTTTAGTCGAATCGGGAATACTGTTGGGAATGATAAACTGATGCCTTTGTCGATGAGTCTCGATATATGGCCTTCGAGATGGGAGTAGTTACGGCGAGGGGTACTTAAGGGGATTTCTTTGATGCAATGTTTCTTGAAGATTTACTGCAAAAATTTGTTTCTTCGTTTCTATGTTTGTAGATTTGTAGATTTTTATGCTTCATCTCTGAGTTTTTAAACGAACACAGTTTGAGAATTTGTAAACTTGATAATTTAAAAGATTCTACATTTCCAAAACAAAAATTCAAATGTTTCGAAATTTCTAAGTTACCGAATCAATTTCCGTGAGTCTTCACGTATCACCAACGATGATACCGCTAATATTACATAGATGGACCTCGCATATTAAGTATGATTCTATTAAACGTACGATACGAAACGTTTTAGTACAATATACTGGTGGTTGAACGATCGCGATGTTCATTCCGTGGCGTTGGCAAATTGGAGCGGAAGTTAGTCGGCGAACAAAAGCCCGAAGACCTTCGTAAGAACTTTTTCACCGAGGAAGATTCTTTTATCGGAAGTATCAACTAGAAGGCAGCGTGGACGGTGTTGTATGAAAGAGCGTGCCACGAGTGCTGAGAAATTGCCGGACGGAGGAAAAGGGAAAGGAGAAAGTAAGTCGACAGGTGAACAGAGCGCGATGAAACTAACGTAACCGGAAGAAAAGCAGCTTTTTGTCCTGAAAACTCTGTGCCTGCTTTCAGAGCGTTTTAAAATGACGAAAAGGTTACGCTACGAAGCACTCGTGGTACATTGCGAAATCTGCGCGTACTAAAAGACAGGAAAAGAGGCTAAAAGGGAGAGAAAAAGTAAGTGAAACAGAGGAAAGAGGAGGGAGAGACAGAAAAAGTTGGGCTCGTCTTAACAACGGAGATACCGTGGGGAAAACAGTCGGGGGTTGAAAGTTTTCCTCATATTTCTAACAATCGTTCTTGCTCTCCTTCTTTCTCTGCCATCTCGTTCTATTGTTTTTTCCTGTTCGAGAAATTGAAACGACAAACACCTTCGAGTATCTCGACACCATGGTTCACCCCCATGCCATTAATGTAACTCTTATAGCATTTCTGACGACAGCCAACTACACAATGCTTTTAATTTCTACCCTACATTTCTGCGTGGTGAGTCTTCATCTCGTGAGTGCTATATTTTCAAGAGGAGGGTCTAGAGCGTGGGTTTAAATTTCGAATAGGTTTTTAAATTTGTGGACGCAAGATAGCCAACAAAGACGGGAAACTTTATTTATTTTAAGAGAATATAAAGATGTGGAGATGTAAACACCAAATGTAAGAAATTTATTTAAAAGAGATAAGGGTTGAAATTTGACTTTGTAGTCTTTTATTTTGATCGTGCTTGTTCTTCGTGTTTTGGTTTCTTACATTGGTGGCTACATCTCCACATCTCTATATTCTCCGGTCCCCACATTTTCTAAATTCATAAATTTATAAATTTGCATCACGATACCATTTTTCGTCGCACACTATCGCTTCTATATTACCTCGCGTTGTATCACCTCACGTCTCGTAAAATGGTCTATGCAAGCTAAGCATGATACATTCACAGTATTATAATAAGTGATGAGGCCATTCTTTTTAAGAAAATCTCTTATAGATTATACAGTGTACATCAACGTACATTATAGTTTAACGTTAGCGTCCTTTAAACATGAGGTTATATTCCGAATATTTATTTTTAACCAATGGAAATCTACCACTGTAAATTCACATATGCCTTGATATTCGCATGAAACGCTATAAACGAAAAAAAAGATAACAATTGTTAAATAAAAATAAAAAAAAGACAATAACAGTGAATAAATAAAAATGGAAACAACGATAACAGTGAATAAACAAAAATGAAAAGATTGATAAAAACAAGTAACTGAAAATGTAAACAATAATGAAAACGAAAAAGGTGGTAATAGTAACCGAATAAAAATCAAACAATAGCAATGGTTGAATGAAAAAGCTGAAAACAACGACCAAATGAAAATAAAGAAAACAATAACGCACTAAAAACGAAAAAAAAAAAAAAACGATAACAGTAAGTAAAACAGATGAGTAAATAAAAGCGAAGGCGAAGAAATGAGGAGCAACCGAGTGTTAAAATCAATGCTCGTAGAAAAGTTGGAGGCAACAAGTTGCGAAAGTTGTTTGAGACGTTGCGGAACCGGTTGGAGAACGCTTGCGAAAAACTATGACCGTGTAGGGACACGAGCGATTTTCCAGGGAAACAGCAAGGTGGAAAAGTTTCGGTGGCGGGCAACAAGTTGGAAAAGTTTTGTTATGACCGTGGTGGAAGTTCGGGATTGCTCGGTTGGGCATTTCGAAAAGTGCAGAACGGCTAATCTTTCTCGGAGCTCGATACGAAAGCACCGACGAAACGATCGAAAGTTCGGCGAATCCTGGAAGCAACGTTCAGCTGATCGGATAAAGAGAACTGAATTGGCCCGAACGCTTCGACGATCTACGATCTCTCGTTCCTTAATGTTCCAGATTATGCCGGGATGATAAAGGAAAGTTACGGACCGTTCGATTTAATCTTATATACCTTCTGAAAGATTCCGGAGAAAGATTCATTACTTACACACAGTTATATCCGATAGCGGGGTGATTCCGAACACCGCGAATGGAATTATCCTCGAAATGAAATATCGATTTGTTTCTGACTCGACGATCGAAAAATCGGAAGTTAATCGATGGTATTCAGAATCACACTTATTGATTTCGGATACGGACATTTAAAGAGCGAAATACTTTCGCGGGAAATCGCTGAACGAGTTCGATTAACGACATCCGCGAAGCAGAAAATTAGACGCGAGCTAAATTTTCAGCGACTGCGATATTTAACGAAACGTGCTTTCGTTATGTTAATATCTGACAATTTCTGTGGAAAAAAATTATACGAGATATCTAGAGTTTTAATTAAAAACTGGAATTAATGGCATACATTCGCTTGCTGTGTATCTTCGTTTAATGAACACGAAATAACTGATGGAGCTATCGAACGTGTATAACAATTACTACTATCCATAATTATAGTACGATAATTATCCATAAGCATCATAAATAATGCAGCGATAGTTACTGCTATTAATTTATCGACAATTGATTGCTTTGACCTTTTGGTTCAAAATCTAAAATGTTCATTTTTCATCGTAGAAATAATAAAATATTTTAATTAAATTATAAAATGAAAAGAATATGCAGATCCAGTAAATTCCCTATCGCATAAAGTATGAGAGTGCAGTAACGCCCTTTCATCGAGTATTATCGTATCAGCGGAGTCTCTGTTTCAACCGAAACGAGTTTCTCGTAAATGGAAAAGACAATTCCGGCACAATTCGTAAAAAAAGTGAAGCCACCGGTTTGTCCATCTTTATTTTTAACAGAGTCGAAACGTGAAATATGGGATTCTATTTCGCGAACGATTATTACGGACGAAGCTTTTGTGACGAAGCACGCTACAAGGGATGGTTTGAAAACGATTCTTCGAACGTTAATAATGGGCTGCATTCACGAGAACATTCTATATTTCGTGCTTCGGTCTTCTTAATTTTAATTGAGGAAAGAGATAATGCGATTAAACGAAGAACAATTATTTCTTGAAAGGAAGAGAATGGGAAAGATCAGTTAGGCTACTTTTGTTTCGCTTGGCGAAGAGTATTGGAGCAATTACGTAGAATACAGGGTGAATCTGTACATACGTCGTCTTTAGAATAGAGGAATATATGGAGTAGGGATCTACTGCGCGGGAATTTAACGCGCACGTATCTAACAATAAGGTGCAAGAATTTAACGAGTATAGATCTAAGAGTATTGGAGTAATTACGTAGAATACAGGGTGAATCTGACCATACGTCGTCTTTAGAATGGAGGAATATGGAGTAGGGATTTATTACGCGGGAATTTAACGCGCAAGGATCTAAGGTGCAGGAATGTAACGAGTATGGATCTAATTTGTAAGAATTTCACACGTAGAGATTGACAATGAAGTGATGTAATGTGTAGTCCACTTCTCAAGTCCATGAATCGCTAAATTCCTAAATGCTCATATCCCTAGATCCGTAAATCCCTAGATTTTTAGATCCTTAAATCCATAAATCCTATATCCTAGAATTCCCATCTCCCCAAATTCCTAAATTCCAAAATTTCTCACATCCCTGGATCGCTAAATCCCTAAATTCCTAGATCCCTAGATTCTTAGACCCCCAAATTCCTAGATACCTACTTCCCTAGATCCCTACATCTTTAAATTCCTAAATCTCTACATGGCTAAATTCTCATGCCCCAACTTCCTAAATCCCAAAACTCTCAAACCCCCATGCTCAAATCTATAATTTCTTACCCCTACCTCCAAAATCCCCAAATTCTCAATTCCCCAATTCTCAAATCTATAATTTCTCAATTCCCTATATCTCAAATCCCCAAATCCCAAAATCACGTATCGCCAAATCCTCTAACCCCTACCTCCTAAATCCCCAAATTCTCAAATCCATAATTTCCCAATTCCCTATATCTCAAATCCCAAAATAACATACCCCTAAATCCTCTAACCCCTACCTCTTGAATCCCAAAATCTCAAACCCCCAATTTCCCAAATCTCTAATTCCAATCCCAAACTTCCCAAATCCCCAAATCCTCAAGTCCCAAAATTGCGCATCGCCAAATTCCCTAGTGTACGTTGAAACTTCGAACCTCATCGTACAACCCGCTCATTTTAGAAGACTCGCCACCAGATAGTTCAGCACTTTAGCATCGCATAAGATATCCCATATCTTTACACCACCGAAGTAATCAAGATCTTCAGGGTTCAATGCATGCTCTATCAGGTTCTTGCGAGCCAGCAGCGGTACAAGTTGCGCGATAAATTCGGTGTATCTTGTGGCGTACAACCACCAACGGATTCATCGGCGTATTTTAGAGGACACTCGAGTCATCTGAAATATTCACCTCGTCCCAGTGGCTGGCTCTCGCGTCAGCCTTTCCTTCTCTCTTGCTCCCGAGGGTTCCGGGTTTTAAAGTTTAAGGCGACCCCGGACGTCGTTGTGCGACGTCGTCGTTGTGTTCCTGCCTTCTAAGAGGAGAGCAGCGTGCTTGTTCATGGTCGATACAGCTTCTTCGTCTTCCGACTGGATGGCTCGCCGGAGGCCATGCAGTCGCATCACCCTGCTGTAACTTTCAATCTGTCCGGCGAATCCAATCTGTCAGGGTGGTTCGTGGACCATGTATTAAATCTCAATGCATATTTAAGCTGTTGATCTTCTTCGGGATATTGGCGCCCTCAACTTCTAACGAGTTCAAACATGGCTTCTCTCGTACCCTGAGTAAGTCTGGTTCACGTGGTCTGGGTTTAAATTTTTACACTGACATGAACATTGTAAGAGTAATAGTCAGATGGTATGCTATTTTTCAATATGAAAAATTTCTGTATCACGAAACCCATCCGTATGTTTCTTACATCTCTATAACCTTAGATGTTATATCCTACATGTCGACATATTTCTAGTTGTTAAAATAACTTCTGGAAATATGGAACACTTCCATATATAAGTCTAGATGTGTATCCGATGACGTATTCCATGCGTTTGTTTTATCTTCAAGTTAAACCATTCGAGTATTGTGTTTCTTATAATTCTAGGTTATAAAACTATGTACATCTCTTCAGCAATCCATATTTCCTCCCTGTTCCTCAGAAAACGATTGAAGTGGTTCAAAGGCGAAGTTGCATCAATGTTTAATATTTGAAAGCCCCTGTATCGAATTATTTTGAGAAGAAAATGGAGTCCGAATAAAGAAGAGTGAAGGAGGGAGCTGAGAATACGATTGGTGAGAGGACTCCAACAGCCGGATCAAATAATTGCTGTCTTGATCGGCAGTGCAAACACGATGGAGAAGGTTCGCGAGAAAAAAGAAGA
Source organism: Megachile willughbiella (assembly GCA_945859595.2). Taxonomy (NCBI): domain Eukaryota; kingdom Metazoa; phylum Arthropoda; class Insecta; order Hymenoptera; family Megachilidae; genus Megachile; species Megachile willughbiella. The sequence goes on along the minus strand of OX243797.1, from coordinate 5,758,200 downwards.
AAGGAAAAGGGAAAACACGGGGGTTCGCGGAACCACCTTCGTAGACTCTCTTATCCGTTCTAAATTTGCCCTCCGCCTCTTTCTTTTCCCTTTTTTTTTCTCTCCGCTCCTTTCTCGCCGACAAGGGCAGAGTCTGCAAATTCAATCTTACCAGCGACCTCTACCCACCTACACAGTTTGTTCCGCCTATTGATTCCGGAGTTCGTATTCGGGCTTACCTTCGCTGGACCCGGGCTGGTTCGTTTCATGGAAACTGACTCTGCCGGCGTACCCGAAATCCCCCACAAAAGCTCTGATTCTGGACGCAACCCAATTTTTCACGGAAGGAAACTTGTTCTGAATATAATCCTCTCTTTTTATCAATTTTTCCCGACTCTCGCTCGGACCGCCCGTCCTTTCCAACCACGATATGATTTACGACGACGAATTAATCTACTCTACGTGCCAATGATATAACAGATCGACGAACCTGATTCCACTTTAATTTGTTGCGCGGTATGCCTATCTAATCGGTACCGTTCGCTAAATTCATTTCCTGATTTTATATCTGATATCCTTCACGGTGCAAAAATAATTTACGTTTAACTTTCGTTTCACTTATTACTTTGATACACAGATGATCAAAATTGTAAGTTCACTAGGAACTGACGTTTGTGGTCAGACACTATAACAGATTATTATGAACATAGGTACTTAATCTTTCAACTTCATCTTTCAATACAGTAGTGTATATTATTGTCTTAATATTAAGAACCTTCAAAAGTTTCTTCCATTTTGCAATGTCATTTTGAATGTGCAATATCGGTCACGTATGGACGTCACAGTGAAAGCTGACATCTGACATCAGACATGACAACTAACATCAGACACTATAATAAGGATTCTTAACAAGTATATTTAATCTTTCAATCTCATCTCTTAATCTGTTAATATATATGATTATTTCAATATTAAGAGCCTTCAGAAGTTTCTCCCGTTTCACTTTCTTATAAATAATTTAAACTTGCATCGCGGGTTAAATGACTATAGTAGCGGTCAACGTGTTAGAATATAAAATGGTAGAAAGGGGAAAAGAAAGGCGAGCATAAAAATGATAACATAGAAAGTAGCGATGAGGAGGGGAAGGGAAAGACGAGAAGGGTGAGAGCACTCGGCAGGTAATAGCTCCCAATTACCATAACGCTTGGCTAAGCCGACTAATCGGTTCCGCTTATGCCAACCGGCAAATTATTATTAATCACATTGCACGTGGATTACCGTTTATGCGCATCCATAGCTATGGCATTTGCACTCTGCTCTCCGTCACCCGTCCATGCTTCAACCACCATGAATTTCCGAATCGGTCTTTGATCTCACGGTTACTTGCGCTCCAATTCAACCAGATCCTCGTGAAATGCTAAAAGCAACCCGAGCAGCTTACCTCAGATGTTACTAGAATTGAAGATACAGAAACACTGATAACAACCTTGCTTTGTGTCCGAGTTTGTCCTTACTTTGTCTGAACCGTTATCGCCGGAGTTCTTTGAACTTTAATGTTATCGAACGTTGCTCATGCGAAACAGTTGCTGTGGAAAGGGTCGATTCAAAATGCATTTAGATGAGGAATTATTTTAGAAATTCTTAAAGGTCCGAATTCTCAAGTCTTCAGATTGTCGTATACTCAAGTTCTCAAATCCTTAAGTTGTATCTTCAAGTTCAGATTGCCTGATACCCAAATTCTCAAATCCTTATGTCATTATAACTCCAAGTTGAGATTGTCATATCCTCAAATTCACAAATCCTTAAATTGTTATATGTTCAAGTTTAGGTTGTCATATCCCTAAATTATGTTCTTCAAGTTCAGATTGCCATATCCCCAAATTCTTCCAAGTTCTCAAACCTCCATATTCATATTTCCAAATACTAAGATCTCCGCATTGACAATGTGCCAAATTTCTAAATAATTAAGTTCCTAAATACCCAAATTCTCAAACCCCCAAATTGTCACATCCCAAATTCTCAAACCCCCACATTGTCACATCCCCAAGTTCTCAAACCTCCAAGGTGTTATATTACCAAATTCTCAAACTCCCAAAATTCTAAATCTCCAAATTCTCACATCCCCAAATTCTTACATCCCCAAATTCTTACACCCCCAAATTCTCACATCCCCAAATTCTCAAGCCACCAAGTTCCTAAATCTCCAAATTTTTACATCCCCAAATTGTCACATCCCCAAATTTTTACATCCCCAAATTCTCACATCCCCAAATTCTCACATTCCCAAATTCTAAATCCCCAAATTTTTACATCCCTAAATTCTCACATCCCCAAATTCTCATATTCCCAAATTCTCACATCCTCAAATTCTCACATCCCAAAATTCTCAAGCTACCAAGTTCCTAAATTTCCTAGTCCCCAAAACCTTCCACAAATTGCACAACCCTACTGCAAGAATAAAAATTACCATAAATCATTACAAACGAATAACAATAAAAAAATAGTATGATTCGTACAAAACAGCCATTGTTCGCAATATATATAAATGTACCGAATTTAGTTGGTATTCGTTACACTACCCCTATTTACAACCCTTCTCTTTACCTTTTCCCGTCCCCTTTTCTCCCCGCGTCCCTTCGTTTCACCGTACCTCTTCGTTACACAAATAGAAGCAAAACTTCCTTCTCTCCTCTTTCTACTTTTTTTTCGCAATCTTCTCGTCTAATTGTTCCGCTCGCTATTTAGCATCCGCCCCTTTGTGGGGCTTCGCTGGTTGTCGTCGGTCGTCTCGGGTTCCGTGCAATCCTCGCAATTCCCTATGTTGTCGGGAATTCCTGTCATCCATCCAACTCTCGTTCGATTTTCCGCGTCGCTGAACAAATGCCTGTGACGATGCTTCGCAAAGACGGATCGTCTGGTTGGATCCGATCCCCGGAGTCGAAGCGTTTTTAGACCTCCCCGGGAGGAATCGAACGAAAGAGAGCCGAACACGAGAATATCTTGAGTTACCTATCGATACGGATCACCAAGTGGAACGAGATCATAGCGGAATTGAAAATAACGAATCGAAAGTTATTCCCTTTTATTTATTTTATACCCCTATGCGTAACTGCGATTTTTATATGAACGCTAGCTCTGAATCGTCTCGTGTTATATTGCCATATTGTATGGTACATGGTTCTGTTAAAACAATTTTTAATTTCTGTTTTTCTACAATTTTAAACTTCTTCGCTTCTGAATTTCTAAATTATTGTATTCCTGAGATATTTAAATTACAAATTACAGTGTTGCTAAATTTCTAAATTGTAAAGATTTTAAACAGGAAAATAAAGAAACACGGATGTTCAAAAACTCGATAACTTGAAAGCTATGTTCCTGAATTCATTAAGAATTTAATATCGTTGAATTTTGAAATATCGAATGTACCGCAAGCCCCTGCGTATTGAAACGGCGTGGATATATACGTGTGGAGGGTAATTCCGGAAACTGGGACAAGCCATAACTCTTTTTTAAACAAAGATAAAAAAAATACAATGGAGAACAATTTTCTATGGTTTAACAATTTTTATATTTCAAGCGCACAGTGCACGAAATGTATGATAGAACGTTTAGCTTTCAACGCTCGTGCCTACGCGTTTCCATTAAAAAAAATAATCAATATTTCCATTTAGTAAAACAAAGTGCAGTTCACTGTTGCGAGGAAAACGAACGTCAAAAATAAACCTCCGAACGTACAAACATTTTTCATTACCATACATTTTTATTTTTGCCCCAGAAACGAAGTTCGTTTTAGCCACGGCTTTTGAAATTACTCCGTATGCAAAAGGTATATGCAAATCAATGTAAAAATACAGAAAGACGGAAATGTTATTTTGGAAAATTGCTTAACGCTTTAAACAAGGCCGGAAAAATAGGAGAAATCAACGAGAGTTTGTTTTTAACGGTACTGTTAGCGTGTAATTCCAGCTCGTTCAATAACTTCCTTCGTGTGCCATAAAGGCAAACGGTAAAAAGCTTCGCGTTCTTTGCTTCGAGTTTACCAAGTGCTTGTAGTCCGTTCGCAGGTTTCTACGAGCGAGCTTTCTTTTTTTTTTTTTTTAAAAACATCCTTTTTACCCTGTATTTAAAACGATCATTTTCGTTAGCGGACCAGCAGTCCCTGCGCCGTATTTTTACCCAATTAAGCACAAATGTTTCCGGCGATTCACCCGTCAATCCACATTTTAATTTCACTAGAGTCAAACAAAATTTCGTATGTATCGAATTAACTAATAACTCGCTAATTAGCTCACTAATTAAACAACACTGACTCATGTTCAATAGCGGAACGTGATTGCACGGTGAGGTTTCTGAAGACGTCTCGATGGAAATTAATTATCATGCAATGTCATTGATGTAGCTAAGATTTTTTATTAAGATACTTCAGGTCTATAAGTAAAACTTTCAAAATTCACAAAATTTCAAACATGTATAGCATTTCAAAGTGTAAAAGTCTCTAAAAGTCCCAAACTTCCAAAACCCATTAAGTTTCAGTCAGAACCTATTATTCTTGATACAATACTAATCCCTTCTGAAGGGATTTAACCTATAAATTAACGAGGTTCCCTGTCACATTTTGTATCCTACCCAGACACAGTCTAATATAATAGCCATCACATAATGTCAAGGGAAGTTGAAATCCACACAGAAAAATTTGAGACGAATCAGAATTAATCGATACACGTGTACATGCATGAAAGGAAGAGCAGATGGGAAGGTGGCATGCGTGTAATTCGACGCGGAGCCAACAGCGAAATACTTGGGTGGAATTAGTAATTAAGTGCTCGAGACAATTCCGGAAGCGAGTCACCGTGACGGTCTGTAATTGCCGGACACTGGGGGGATTTCAATTCGGTCGCGGCGAGGATTTGCATACTTTGTGTTTTGTATGCGACTCGCATACTAGTCTGCTCGGTATTACGAAATTCGGTCGCGACGCGAATTTCTCTCTCGAACGTCGTTATAAACGAGTTACGTCCGTTCCTAGGACGTCGTTATGAGTTCCACGTTTCGTCAAACCGTTGCTCGCTTATGGACGTCGGCGACGAGAGACAATGATCGTTTCTGTCGTTGACGTTTTCGATTCGGAGCTTGACACCGATTAATACCGTTCTTTTCCGTCACGATGGTTGCCCTTCCTTTCCGTTAAACTGATTAATATCGCATTATCTCCGCGTTTGTTCTTTCCGACTTGCCGTCGTGTCACAGGGCATTTTCGATCTTCCCTGTCCGCGCGGTGCGCGCGCAGCCTGCGCCTCGCTCGCGAGCTACGGGGAATTGAATTTAAGATAAATGAATTTTTAATTAACACACGGCCACGGGGAGTGCCGATCGATAGGTAAATTTTAGAACGTACGCCTCGCGTGGTCGTCGAGTAAAATTGCAATCATCCTTCAAATTGAACCAGCTGAATTCTATGGAACAATACACGCGACTTTCGTTCTTTCGTCTTTTTTCCCTGTCGCTCATACATAATAGGTTATTGCAAATTAAATCGCTGGCACAACTTCTATATCCCACGTCTTTAGGTCCTTATATCGGTAGACATCCTACATACCTTCTTGGATCCCTAGAACCTGTATCGCTACATTGCAGATGCACCTGTACTCCAAATCTATAGATTCCTACATTAGTAGATTTCTAGATCTCATTTCTCCTAAACCGAAATTTCCTCAGATACCAAACCCCCTGTATACAAATTAGTCTAGGTTAAAATATCCCTAGACACCAATACCGCTAAACCCTAATCTGGTAGACCTTAATATCGCAGTCTCACTACATTGCAATAACACTGGATTCTAATATTTCTGAATCTCTGCTTCACTGGGGACCCTTACACTTCAATTTACTGTACATGCTCGGATCCCTATATCCGCAGCTTCCCACATCCACAATCCACATATCATTCATTACTAGACCCTAAAACGCTTGTTTTCTCCAATCCCTATATCCCTAGGTCGCACCCCTATGTCTCTAAATTCTAATATCTCCATATTCCTGTATCCCAAAGTTGAGACATCTGATCCTAAAGTTGAACTTCTAAACATCGATATCGCTAACGCTAAAATATGTTCTGAATCTTTTTCTTGCTCAAAATGATCGATCTTGGTAGTTCAATATCGTACAAATGTCTCCTAACTTCCAATCGTCCACACGACAGATTCTCTCTGTTCGCAGTGAAATTGAACTACACTCGAAGTTTCTTTTGCCACCGTACGAATACCGTCGACAATTAAACTGCACTCTCGACGGGAGTGGCCTGGCCGGAGTTATTAGCCTGAAGTAGCTTCTAACGATGTAAGAGCCGAGCACTTGCTGACTCGTGTTTTCGCACCCCTGATCAAAGCGTTATGTCGAAGTACCACGTGTCTGATACACTTCGAGTAGGATAACTTGGCCGACGTGGTAGCTGCCGCGGTTCGTTCGTTCGACAATCGCGATAACCGGAGCGTTTAATCAATTCTGAAACTCGATCAGCTATATCGTGATTAAAACGGCGCATTGTGAACTACCCAGACTCCATCATTTTAATTACGAGATACACCCTTTCTATCGTAAATAAAGATATCCTGATCACTGTACACGATTACATCTTGTGCCACTCGTACTCGTTATTATTTATATTGCATTATACTGATATGTCTGTTACTTCACTCATCTGTTCATACACCTTGTGTACAACGTAGTCACGTACACCTATAAGGATTAATTTACTGGGTTCTTTCAAAAATTGCTCGCTATCATTTATATTTGATACAAGTATGTACGTATAGGTACAGTCAGATACACATGTTAGTAATCGACTGCTAGAAAGTTTCAAATATTGCTCGCTATTATGAGGTTTGACAAAAACACTCATTTGTTCTTACAGGTACAGTCAGTTACATATCAGGTACCTGTAAGTACCATAGTGCTAGGTCATTTAAAAAATAATTGTACACCTTTTACAAAGTACTTGTTTCGAAATGGAATATGTTCATCTCAAAAACAGTTAAATCTATTCGTAATGTTAACATGGAAGATATATTTTCGGCCGACATATTTATCCGACAATTTACCAACAATTAAAACGAAATTTCCGAGCGTACCGAGCCGTTTCGAGTTACCAGCAATATGTGAAACAAGACTCTACCGATAGCAAACAACCGCGGTGGAACATGAAACTCTATAAAATAAATTTAATACAAAAAGCTTCGACTGATTCAATAATCGTCAAAGCGAAAGACGCGTCAAAAAAAAAAAATGCGAAGAATGGAACGAGTTTCCCCGAGCGTGCATTTTATCAAGTTCGACGCGAAATATGCAAAAATGGAGGAACGAGATTTATGGTTAGCGCAATTAAACTGTCGCGCGTGTCGACGAGCAACGATTGCGACGGGGGCCCGTCGTTTTTCCGCAATCAGTCGGACAGATTTATGCGAATTTTCCAGCGTTGACCGTTCGTTTTGTTCACAGGTGCAGTCGCGGCGGTGACATCCGCGGGCGGTCACGGGTTCGACGCACATTTACGGGGACCCAGTTTCGTCATCGAGCCACCGTCGAGGGTGGAATTTTCAAATTCGAGCGGAGCCTGGCTGGACTGTACGGCAACGGGAAGTCCGCCGCCCAACATCGATTGGTCGACCGCGGACGGACATCCGGTGAACGACGTATCGGGAGTTCGAAGGGTGCTCAGGAACGGCACGTTGGTCCTTTTGCCGTTTCCGGCGGCAGCCTTCCGACAGGATGTGCACAGCGCTGCCTATAGATGCGTCGCGAGCAATTCCGTTGGCAGAGTGCTCAGTCGTGATGTGCAGGTCAGAGCAGGTAAGGAAATTAATCCTTCAAGTATGCATTTAAATCATGCACTGACTACCAAGTACTGAAGTACTATTTTGTACTTTGTGTCTGGAGACCTCGAACATTTTCACCAACCTGAATATCTATATGTGATGACTTGAGGATTTGAAAGGTCTCAAATATATCATCAATAACCACGATCTCTTTATCAGCTAATTACATTAGATGCGTATACTCTTCGATCCAAATATTTATTTCCGTGCGGTTGACGTTAAAGAATTGTTAATTTTTTATCGATGCAACCCTTGCTGTGCTGTATTTCAAGTTGTCATTTCTCATGAAAATAGTAGGAGCTCTGCATTCTATGCATATACTTGTCAATGCAAATGTTCGGACACCCGTCAAGATAACAGGAGCAATTAAAAAGTGGGTAACGATACAGAAGCATGGAGGTAAAAGAAGGAGCAATTAAAGCGGTTAGAAAGCAAGCTAGTAATGTTTCTGTACGAAGAAAGGGAAATCTAAGCGAGTCCTGACGAAGGATGTTTTAAAGCTGGCCGGATGCAGATGAGACGAGACCGGTGCTTCTATGGCGGGCATCGCGCGAAGCCCGGTGTAATTACCTCTTAAAAAAAAAAAATGCAATCTGAATGCAAATCCGTGGCAGCTGCGAGGTCGACCCGACGCTTTCAGGATTGCCAACTACTCCCTCGCGGCTATAAAGTTCTGGCCCGGACGTGTGGCCGTTAATTAAAACTTTACTTCCTGCTTTCGGTTTAACGAAAGAAATTTCTATCCCGGTGTGGCTCCGCTGGTCCGAGTCGAAGTTTTCTCGGCCCATTGCAAGCTGATTCGTCGCGAGACGAGGGAAATTCAGCGGCGAGAAAGCATCGCGATTCTGTTTCACCCCATTTCGCCGGGATTTGTTCCTGTTGAGCGTTTCCGCCGGAGAACGATGCATTTTTCTTTCGCCACGATTAAGAGCGTGCCGACAGCGCGTGCTTCCAAAAACGACGAAACATCTTCCACGATCGTTGTTATCCTCAACCGACGCTGCTCAAAAACATTTTCCGCCACCATTTTGCGTCGCGGTTAATGGACGTCGTTTTTATTTTAATACGTGGGAGTTGCTTCGAGTACAAGCTTTGGATTGATTTAGGTTTGAGGTTGACGGTCGCAGGGAAGGTGGATGATTGTTGTTAGGTGGGGATGGGAAGGTTAAGGGATGGGCAGTGGTTCGGATGGGGAGGACGATGGAGACAGTGATGTTATTGGAGATTTTTTATAGGTAGAAATTTAGAGATTTGGTTATTTAGGAATTGGATGATTTAAGAATTTGGTGCTCTAGGAATTTGGTAACCTAAAAATCTGCTAATTTAGAAATGTAATAATTTTTATATTTGGAAATCACAAACTTAGTAATTTGTAAATTAGAAAATTTGAAAGATTGAAAACTTCCAAATTTATAAATCTACAAATGTAATAATGTGAAAATATAAAATTTAGGAAATTTCCAAGAACTTCCAATTGCCAAATTATGAAATTCCTATTCAATCTATATGATAACTTCTCAGGACTAAGCCAAACGATAAATTAAACAATAATTAAGAATACAACAATACGTTAAGTTTGGAGCAATCAATTGAATGTAAACAAGTTTTAAGTAGAAAGTTCTTATATCTGCTCAGATTGGTTGGCGTTCACTTTTGTCGCATGCTTTCAAGCAATTTGATATAAAGGTTCGAAGTGAATCGAAAAGCGTTCAAAGATCTGAAGTAAACCGAGGAGCTAGATGACTTCGAAAGGATTGCAAGTTTGAAAACTTTTAAAACACCGACAGACTAGAATATCGAGGGACTTGTAACTATCATAGAAATATGATAAATTGCTTTCTGCATTAGTTCTCGGACGTTCTGAAAGCTTCTAGACTATCAAGAACCTGAGTAACGTTCTGCAAATTCGATAATCTAAAATCAAGAGTTAAATCGAATGGAAATTCGTTCTGGTTTCTGCTGCGATTCATCAAAATCAGCTGGCTTTCGGTGTCACGATCAATTAAGATAATCTATTTTAGGTTATGGTGCCAAAATTTAAAATTAAAAGGGGATCTGATATTTCACAATTTAAAGATATTTAAATTCTCACATTACTTAATTATTAAAATCTTGAATTCTCTCATCACCAAATACATTTGTAGAAAATTAAAACAAATTATCAGATTTGCAAATTTCTAAAATTTCGTACTGTCACCAGGTTATCAAATTATTTTAATCTCTGTGTGGATGTTCGTGACTTTAATTTTCTGAATTAAGTCAAATTTACTCTCCCATATTAAATATTACAAATGTAAATGCAATTATCTTTCGCCTTTGAATTTCACGAATGTTTAAACATCATTACCATCTGCATTCAGTTAAATTCAGAAACCACTTTAACCACTTTGATCAACCCTCTCCAACCAAACATTCTCTATAGAGGATTAATAATCCTGAATTTCATACTAAAAGTGTTCATATAATTCACTAATATACCTTAACCCTTTAGATACCCCCTATATAACCCTCTACATACATTAACCCTTTGCACTTGAAGATATTATTGATAGTAGAACTTTTTAGTCGAAGAGCTTCAAGTATTCTTTTACCGTTGTCTTTGCATTATTAATTGTCACTACTGTCCCTTTCAATGTGTTGATACATCACACAAATAAAACCATACTCCAACTTGTATTAAACTGTAAGTGCGAGACCTCGCAAACGTGAAAGAAGAGTGAAACGTAAAAAGAAGGTTGACAATGAATTCTGAATTGAAGATAAAATAAATGTGACGTGCATTAACGTGCATAGGGGTTGAAAGGGTTAACATATTCGGGCAGATAACAGGGAAATAAACGGAGAGGAATAAAGCAGAGGAAGCCGAACGGTGGTCGACGGTTAGCCGGTGAAAGATGGCAAGGGAGAAGAAATTCAGCGTTACGAAGCAGAACACGGGAGAGTCTTCGTCGGCGTCGCGACGTCGGCGTGTCAGACTGCAGCGTCGCTGGCAGCTGGCCGTCGCCCTTGGAATTTCCACGTAAATAAAATCTCCGGAAGAGTATAGTGGCTCTCGAGCGGCTGGGCGACGGTAGAAACAAAAAAGGAAAGGAGAAAAACGACCGACAGACGTCGAGGACGAGGCGTTCGTTACGCTCGCGTCGCCTCACGCCTCGCCGCTTCCCCGACGCCGACGTCGAGATTCACCCGGGTTGTCGACGACGAGTAACGTCGACATGACACCCTGTACATAAAGCTACATACGTGTCTGCCTTCCTGTCACTGTGATCGTGCGTGCGTGGAACTGCCCGATAGTACACTCGGATGCAACGTAGGCTTACGTTGGATAACGATTTACGTATATGCAAATCTGATAAGCCGACTATTCTTCAATTTTTTAATTCTCAAGGTTTACAACTTTTAAGTTTTGCAAATTTCCAAATCTTAAAAATATTGAAATTTTGCAACTTTTCAAGTTTTGAAACTTTTTCGACACGAAGTTCCAAATTACTGAAAAGTGTACTTGGAAATTATGAGGTTCTTAATATCTCAAATTTCTCAAATTCAAGTTTCTCAAGTTTATAAAATTTTTAGATCACAAGGTAGCTAGATTTACAAATTTCCATATTCCCAAATTTCATCTCCAAATTCTTACACTCCCAAATTTATAGACATCCAAATCCCTAGGTTTGTATATCCCTAGATCTGCAAATACCTGTATCCTCAAATTCCTAAATTCACAAATTTCTATACTCAAATTTCTGTAGCTCTAAATTCTTAACTCCCAAGTCTCTAGATTCACATATTCGTAAATCTCCACATATGGAAGTCTCTAAATTCCTGGGCCCTGAAATTCCCAGTTCTTGAAATTCCTAGTTCCCCCAAAGTACACTTCCAAATCCCCAAATCCTCAAATTCCATATCTAAATTTCTACAACCTAGAGTGTTCCTAGTCCCAGAATCCCTAGATTCGCAGATGCACAGATCACCAAACCCCTACATCTCCAAACTTTTAAACCTAAACCACCCCTTTTCCTACATCCCACAAAACTCGTACTTCGAAAAATCCCTAGATTCCTATATCCATAAATCACCAACCTGCAACATCCCCAAGTTACCCCATCCCTAAAATCTCAAATCCCAAATATCCCTAAAAATCCCCCAAATATTCCGTAAATATCGCTAAAAATCTTGTAGGATATCTAAAAAGATTCCTTAAAATCCTTCAAAGTCTAAAAAATCGAATGCAAACTCTTTTTGATTGCCATCTTTTCGCCAGGGAAGGCAAATTTGCTCTCGACTGTACGTGCGTGTAATCGTCGGTTAATGTGTACGCGTGTGGGTGTATAAGTGCGTGTGCAAACGCGTAGGCGAGTGCGTGTACACGTGTGAACCGATGGAAAAGCGACGCGCGCGTGGTTGCCCGCACTCTACGGCAAATTGCGTAGAACGCGTTTTAATTACCGTCACTGTGAACTATCGTTCTGCGGGACTATCCGGATAGCCATGTCGAGCAGGTCGAAAGTTTGAATTAATGTTGCTCCCTGGTTCTCGTTAAAGACTCCCCTTAACCCTCCGTTGGTAATGCGGTGACGCGTAACAGCACCGGGAAACACGTTTATGGCGTTTCAAAAATACCGCTTTTTATTTCATGGATAAAAACCGAATAAAAGAACAGCTCCCTTCCGCTTTCTTTCGGGCGTCTTCTCCCTCATTAATTTTTCATGTACTTTATAATTCATGTTAATTAAGGTTTCACTCGCGGGAAGATGATCAGTTTCTGGGGGTTTGTAGTGAAATTTGTTTATGGCAAGAGATGGCAATTTGCTTGGGTTAATTTAATTATAATCCGCTAGGTTGTGTTTAGTTATTAATTAATTACGGTTAATTTATATATATTAATGTCAATATAATATGACTGTAATTGATTTACATGTCAATAATATTGTGAAGAGTAATAATTGCTAATGTAATTGAAACGTATATATTAATAATTATTAACTAACTCAAAATTTATTAACATTGTCGTTCTATGCGCCATGAATTTTTTATCAATATTGATCATCGACTTTTTTACAAATATTTATAATGAATCTTCATGCTTAAATTTCTTAAAAACAACGTTGGGTATGAACAAATTTCACCGAATTACAGTTTGTCTTTTTTAATAAAATTATCATCTTATTCTACCATCGATGCCATAACATCTTAAAGACTTTTCAAAATTGTGTACACCCATTCATTTGAAGATATCGCTTGAAAGTCATCAGCTGCATATGCATTAAATAGCCACTGCTTATACGTCAATTTCAATTAGTTCAAAGAGACGGATGTAATGGCTGATTATATTTGCTTTAATGCGGAATTGACTGAGGGACTGATTAAACAGTAAACAGCATAATTGAAGGATGAAATTTGTCAATAGCAAATATGAACTGTAATATTTAGTCGGTAAACTTGACATTTAAAATTTATTCATCTACTATTTTAGAACTTTTGACAGTAAACTGTCTTACATAAATGACACATGATATCGAGACGTACGTACAACTCGATCCATAATTCGAACGTGAGTGAATGGTATTTATAGTACAATTATATTGGTGTCTCTAGAAACTTTCTAGACTTTCAATTAATCATAGATATTAATTATTCAAGAATTCGAGACGGTTTTAAAGTTTAAAATATACATAGAATAGTCTTATCTGAGGTTTTGAATAATTACTTCAATCAGAGAACTATTTGTATGAAAGCTTGAAATGGTTCGCTTTGAAACCGTGTCAATCCTCGTTAATTATAATCTAATCGATATAATTAAGAATTGAAAGTGACCAGAATGTTTGTGTGTTCACAGTGGTGGCTCAAGCGTATAAAGTCGACGTGGAAGTGATCGGGGGTGCTTCGAGGGGATGCACCGCAGTGTTACGATGCGTCGTTCCTAGCTTCGTCAAGGATTTGGTACGAGTAGTATCCTGGCTGCAGGAACCATCGTTTTACATTTATCCTTCGCTACAAGGAGGTAAGACATCCTTTCACCATACTTTTCAGTATCCTGTAATTAAGGGACTTTGCGAAATTGCAAATTTGGGGGATTGGTCATTTCGGGGTTTAGGGATTTAGGGATTTTAGAATTTGGAAATTTGGGGGATGAAATGGAAACTTGGGAATTTGGGGGATTGGTCATTTCGGAATTTAGAGATTTAGAGGTTTTGGAATTTGGGAATTTAGGAAAGTGAAAACTTGGGAATTCGGATGATTGATAATTTCGGGAATTAGAGATTTGGGGATTTGGGAACTTGGGAACAGGAATTTGGTCATTTCAATTTTTAGGGATTGGGGAATTTGGTCATTCAGGAACTTGGTAATCCGAAAATTTGATAATTTCAGGATTTAGAAGTTTGGGGATTTGAGAATTAGGATATTTTAGAACCTGGGCGTCTGAATACTCAAAAATTCGAAAACTCAAACTTAAAAATTAAAAGTTCCAAAAATCTTGATGGTACCCTAAGAAACTAAACAAATACAACTCTTCTGCTGTATTCCTATAAAAACTCGCAACATCCCACGATAATAACATTAAACTATAAAAAGTGTACAAGGTCGAAAATTTGTGAAAATCAATATCGCAAAAATAGAAGTCTGGCATAGTAACGGCGTTGAAGCACACGAGGAAAAACGTATTGGAGAAAGAGTATGCACGGCTAATAACCAGGTCGCCGGTGTCCCAGCTCGAACGCTATTATTCCACGTGAAAAGCGGTGCGCTATCGTATAATCGATAATTTTGCCTATCTACCAAAATGTAATATTCCGGGGGGCCGGTTCACGTGGTAGGAGACGGCAATAAAAGCCCAAGGGACATTCCAGGGGCGCAGATGCAGTAACACGACCGATAGGTGCACAGCACGAAGAATTATACGGCCATGGAGCGTAGGGCGATTTTCACGTAGGTGGAGGTTAGCACGAAGTATTATGCCGGTGCGGCATTGCTTACCGGGACTAAAATTTAATATCCGGCAACGGGGTGTAGCCGGCCGCTACACTGAAATTTAATATCCACAATAATCTTGCATCACCTTCCCGCGACGTTAGCGTAGGTCGGGATTGTCGAGGACATCGACCTCGTAACGGAGGGTGCTGCCGGACTCATTAATAGTCGTAGAAATTAATTAGATTTAAGAACGCCGGCCGGCTTGCTTTTGCGCCGGGACACGGATTGAAAAAGATGATACTCGGTAATTAAAACGTAATATCACGCCAAGTCGCCCTATTAATTAGTAAGCTTAATTAGTAATCCTTTTAATTGGACGCGACGCGGCGTTGTTAATGCCGTTTGAGAATGATCTTGCGATCCCTTTTCCGCGATCTCCGTTCTTCTGCTACGTAATTATTACGTGCGGATTTGTTACGGAAAATTCTACCTAACTTTCTTCGATCATTAAATTTTACTACGGGATCGGCTGGTTCCGCGCGCGAAAATAATTCAAGAATGTTCGGTTTGTTTGTTTCGCTTCTGGGGAAATTCAGTCACACCATTTTTGTCGATGTTCGTAAACTAATTTGCAGCACGGAACATAACTTCGAATTCTTTGTTAATTGGATGGTTAACACGGTGCTTGCCACAGGGAAAATGGATATATGATCGCAGTGTAAATACAGAGATTGAGAACACAAATTACAGTACAATGCAAATCACATATTACACATTCTACTGTTATTCATCAATAAATATTCCAGTTATTAATAAACATTGTCTTGCATCACTTATTTTCGCATCTAAAACCAACCCCAATTTACCATACACTATAAAATACCTAATTTACAAGTAGCTTTACAAGACTCCAGTAATCACCTAAGACGAGATGAAAATAAATCAAAGGATAATTCCCAAGAAGACGAAAGCCGAACGACGATGGCACAGAATTTTGATGGATGTAATTTCTTCAGAGATTCGTTTCAGAGATTTTTACATTGAAGGAACCACAATTAGTAACGCGGACGATATTGTAAAAAAAATGCTAACGAGAAGCACGGACGAAGGTAGGAAGCGAAGGTACAGAAGCTTAATTCAAAAGCCGAGCAGAAAGGCGCGGGTCCGCTAAAACAGCGGTACACAGGGCGAATTTTATGTCTCGCACGATAACAGCGGCGGTTCACGGTGCACCAATATCTTCGCGTCGAGAGAGGTGTGCGTTTTTACGGCGTCTTTTTGTACGGTCGCATAAAAGTTACGCCAGTCCGCCGTTTCTCTCTCGAAAACCGAACGACAATAGCCCTCTTGGATAGAAGCCAGACCTGTATTTTTTCTTTTGCCCGTTATCGCCAATGAATATGTTCCTCCTGACGGCCCGGTACAATTATCAAATTTGTCGGCCCGACGAGACAAAGGGAGAGGAGTCAGAAACATGCAGATACGATATTAGACACTGGTACAATTTCTGGGAGGTTCTTATTGTAGGCATATTGTAATTATCTAATTTCAATTTTTCAATTATTCAATTATTCAATTATTCAATTATTCAATTATTCAATTATTCAATTATTCCATTATTCAATTATTCAATTATTCAATTATTCAATTGTTCAATTATTCAATTATTCAATTGTTCAATTATTCAATTATTCAATTATTCAATTGTTCAGTTTTTCAATTTTTCAATATCCCAAATTTCCGAGCTTTCAATTTTCCAAATTGCTAGGCTCTCAAATTTCCGTATATCCAAATATTCCCAAATATCTGCATATTTCCAAATGTTCATAATTCTCAAACTTTCAAATGCTGATTATCCAAGTTCCTCAATTTACAAATGCTCCGATTCTACGCTTAGCCGATTTCCGTACTTCGAAAATGGAAGCAGCAATTTGTAGCCCGTAGCACGTAGAAGCAAGGAATGATGGAATACGGCGTTGTGACAAGTGTGGAAGGTGCGACCACAGATCAAACCAGTGTCAAGTATGCTGTCTTCATCGGGCGAGATTTATGTCACGCCGTGGTTGTCGCAGGCGAACTCATTACTAAGTCTCCGTGGCACTATCATCAACAGACTCGTGTCTGGTTTATGATAACAGTGTGTTGAGGTCAGGATCCGTTGGAAGGAATCCGCAGCTGAGCAAGAATTAGTGAGATCGGTTCTACGCCATAGATCAACATCTGTCAAAAGTAACAGCAGTTTCGACGTCGTAAATTTATGATACATTATGGTTATCGAATTTCGCGTACGTAACCGTCCCGCGAATCCGTGGAATACATGCTCGATGTTGAAGTGGAAGTAAAGTATGTATCCGATGGAATAGAGGCAATGAGGAGCGTGTAGTTGGCGAAGTTGGAGAAGTAAAGACCGGTGGCAAACGCGGAATAAGAGGTCACAGATCAACCTGTCAAGGATATTGTCTTCATCGTCTTAGATTTACGACGTCTCGCAGCTATTCAACTCCTCATGTGAGATTCTCGGGACGATGCTTTCGGAATTATTGTCCGAGATAAAAAGTTTCATCAGGTAGAAAATTATACCCATCCTATCGTACATTACACGAGTGGTCTTTTAGTATAAATTCTACAAGTCCTTTTTCGTTTTTGTATCTCAAATGAGGATTTGAAATATTTTTATGAGGAAATAAAATCATGAGGAAAAAGTTACAACTTGACAGTATATATAAATGAATTCTTGTTACGTGGCACAGATGAGGATGAGCAGATGAGAAATTCTTGGGATTGATATATTATAGCGATATAATGTGAGGGAACACCCATGAATGCGTAGCAATGTACACTGATGTAACGCTTGGTAATTTATTGTCTTCCACCCCGTGGAAATATAACGAAGTATAACACGTGGCAATATAACAAACAATAAAAGAATTGAAATGTTTCATATGGGAAATGTAGTACACTATGTAACCACATAATCGGTGTCCAACGAGAAGACAGCAAATCCAATATAAACCCTCTGGTATGATTTCGATTGAAAGGAATACGTGTTCAGCGTACTGGTTGCCTAAGGGAAATTAAATTTCGGCAATTTCTTTTGTCTTTTCCGTTCTTTCTCGTTTAAGGTCGCTAGATGGGAACTCCATTTTCTGACCGGAATCATAAATCTCTTGATACAAATCGAAAGAAATATCGCACAGTCTGTGACAAAACTGAATACATACTTTGTACAATTTGTGACATATATTTCCTTACATATATTCAGTTACATGCAGGTGCTTCTAATATTCTATGAATAACAATTTGATAATCGTCACTAAATTTAGCTAGTCTCTCATAAATAAAATTATGTACTTATATAGAAAAGTGTATTACCCTGTAATTGCAGTGCTGTATCTGCAAGATTATCTTTGCTCATTGTATAATCTCAGATAACAAACCTTCCACAAACACTCCACTAAATCCAGATATCCGAGGGCTGCGAAGTGAATTTAATCGATAGAGGATGTTCTGCGTTAATCAATTATTCTTAACGATAATTCCCCGTATTCATTTGTGATTCTGACTGTATATCCACCACATTTACCCGCCTATATGTATCAGCTCGTAATTCTCGTATCCGACGTTCTACACGTACACGACCTCACGTCCCGAATCTGCTCTTTCGTTTACTTTACAAGGATTTCTATATTGTTCATATTTGCTCAAAACAGTCGCGACAAACGACCGAGAGTTTTTAATTGTTCACGCGAGAACGCATCGATTGAATCGTCTTTGTAATTACGCTGCTAGCTGGACATTGTTTAACCCTTTCACTCCAAACGTCTTCTATAGAACGCGTCTTCTGAATGAGTCAGTGAAACTATGGAATTTTAACGACAATATAATTGCGGACCATTGTTGTTACGTGAATTACATTTTTAACTCTTGGACAGTTGTTGTTTCAATTCTCGGGGGAAATATGATCGTCTAGGAATATGGTGATTTAGAGATATCAAGGTTTTTGGGATATAGAAATTTTGGGAAATGAGGATGTCGAAATATAGAAACCGGGTATAGGGATTTCGGGACATAAGATATTCGGGGAATAAGG
The DNA here is from genome assembly GCA_945859595.2 of Megachile willughbiella. Classification (NCBI taxonomy): domain Eukaryota; kingdom Metazoa; phylum Arthropoda; class Insecta; order Hymenoptera; family Megachilidae; genus Megachile; species Megachile willughbiella. The sequence continues at coordinate 5,739,351 of OX243797.1, read as the reverse complement.
ATTTCGAAATATAGGGATTTTGGGGTACAAGAATTTCGAGATATAGGAATTTCAGATTACAAGAATATTAAGATATAGAAATTTCGGATATAGGCTTTCGGGACATAGGATTTTGGGTCATACGATTTCAGAATATAGGAATTTCGAGATATAGTTTCGAGACATATAGATTTTGGAATATAAAAATTTTAAGATGTAGCAATTTCGAGATATATGAATACTGGGATATGGAAATGTTGGAATATAGAAATATAGGGACATGCTCAGTAAATATCTCGACATAACACACTCTAATGTAAATATATAGGTTGCAACGCAATGTAAATATATAGGTTGAAATGATACCGTATATCAAATATTTCTGCCCCCAGTGCAAAATCCAGAGAACACCCTCGCGCAAAATGTTCCCCGTTCGAACGTGAATAAAAAATTCTGAATCATGGAAAAATTTATAAACGGAACGCATACGTTTTCCAGCGTTCATCGCGGAGCGTAAAAATATTACGTATTTCATATCGTTTCATAGTGATATTATAAATTCACGCTCGAACGTTCCCGTACGAATATCCAGGATTTCCAGCAATTTTGAAGCCGCACGTTCGTCGGACGGTTAACCAAGCACGGTCGAGCATCGGTCAAAGTTTCATGGATTCCTTGGACGACCGGCAACAATATTGCACGACGCCTTTGTTCACTTTCAGCCCCGCTATATTTCTGTGAGCGTAACATATCCATCTTACTAATAGCTCCATGGTCAGACTGCACGTAATTCGAGGTAGTCACTTACGGTTCCCCTTTCGCGTACATACACGTGTATGTACACACAGGCGGCCGGCACATATGTGCACGTAGGTACGCCGGTACATAGCGTACATACGTGGCCTATCTACCTTGAATAGATCCGAGCAGGCAGGCATAGGTAGTAGCATCGAGTGTAATACCGAAACTACATAACCCATCCAAGCCGGCTGACTTGGCCGACAATCGCTATTTAGGAGGGCTGCTTATCTCAGCCGGTCTTAGCTGTGCTAATGTCTCCTGGCCGAATGTGCTTTAACACGTAGACACAATAAACGTGAACGGTGTGTAGATAGCGACGCTCGCTAACGTGGCTTTACCGTGACGGGCACAAAAAGAACTTCCGGCCAAAACAGGTGGAAGACCAGAAACAAAGGGCTGAAGGAAATCGCCGATACGGGAAATCGCTGGCAAACTTATGGGGTGAGTGGAAGTGAACAGGGAAAAGGGATGCATATGAGGGTTATAGGAAGCATGAATGGGGCAGTTTGCGTTAAATTAATAAATTCTTGTCCTCGTACGAAATCAATATTCGGTGGATGAAGGAAAAGGGAATGGTGTTTAGTTGTGACAAAGTCAGAATATATGATCTGTTCATTTAGTCATTTTGCATGATTTGGTTTGGACCGATTTTGCAGTAATTTCATCTGGGTTCATTCAGGTTTGGACATTGTGATGATTTAAATTAATTTGGATCAATGAGATTGTGACGATATAAGTGGACTTAATCTGAGTCTACTTGAATTTGCGGAGATGCGAGTTAATTTAGACTGATTTGTAACAATCTGAACCGATGTGTAACGATCTGAGCTAACTTGTAACCATCTGAAAACGATTCGACTCTACTCGAAACGTTCCGAGCCAATTTGCAACGATCCAAATCGAACATTCACCGAGTCGGCAATTTAAAAACTGTAAAGTTGAACAAACCGCTCGTCGCATGGAACCGAGCAAGAAATAGGGCGATTAAGAATAAAAGAGGAAGAGAAAGAGCCGATAGCTACATCGGGAACGAGTAGAGTCACGGATGTAGATAAGAAACGAAATTAAAATGAAACGAAGCAGAAAAAGGGGGAAGTAGTAAGAAAGTGAAATATCAGAAAGAGCCGAGAGGAAAAAGGTAAATGGAAGCTGGCGGTAAGACTTTTCTCGTGCAAGATAATCATGTATTCGCGAACTACGTTAAAGATTTCTGGAGGATGGGTTTCGCGAAACGACTGCGAATGTTTAGGATAACTACGGTCATTAACGTTGCTCGAGCTTATCTAAGGAACGAGCACGAGTTTAAGCCGGGCAAGAACGAAGAGATTGTATCTCCGTGTCATCCAGAACAGGTCGCTGGAAATCCCGGAATTAGCATAATTATCGTAACGGTGGAACCGTTCGTTCGGCAGGGACGAAATATCGTGTCGGTGGTTTCGTGTTATTAAAGATAATTCTGAAACCCGTCTCGGTTTATTGGAAAATGTCGAGGCCAATTATTGCACGGGACACCAGATATGAATAACATACAGAGTTTAGGAAATTTCGCGTTATCTCCGCTGTTTGAACGGTCTCCTGTCGCGTTCAACATGCTTGTTTTAATAATTCACCTGTCGTACTGATATCTTTATCACGTACACTTTCAATAATGACGAGTTCAGACAACGATTGAAAAATTTATTAATCTACAGAGGAATTTTTAAATGAACCTTCTAATCTTCAAATCCCCAAAAGTTCTTTTAAAAATTGACCCCAAATGTGATTGAAGCATAGTTCCAATGGGAAGCACGCTCCCAGAGGTTGTACGAAGTAATCGCATTCTATGCTACCGATAGTGCTCTCCATTTTGTTGTCGATGATTGAACGTTTCAGGAGAAAGTTGCTTCTGTTCCGGTGACGGGAACTCGGCGATGTAAGCTATGTTCTCGTGAACCCTGATCCAAACTTTATTCTCGTTATCAGCAGTACACGGTTCAGCGAAAGTTCTGCTCTAGATCTTTCGTTTAGCGACAACTTTAATAATTAAGCAGTCCCTTCGGTGATTCATTAATCTACGTGAGAACGTAAAAAAATATGACTTTGACGTAAACAGCGCAGGTTCAAAAGTCCACCTTTAATTTAAGTATGAACTTTTAAAAGACTCACTTTGAAAATGAAGTTAAAAAATAGATGGACGTAAAAAAGTATGACAAAATATAACACATACATGTCTTAGAATTACTATCAACATTAAAAGTACCTTCAAAGAGCTAAAATAACTTTTATAACGTCGATGAATAAAATGACTAATAAACGATGACGATTGTTCCAGATGGAAAATTTCACCTGCTGCCCACGGGCGAGTTGCTGGTGCACAGTCTCGAGTTCAGCGATCAGATACACGGCTACAGATGTCGAACGATGCATCGTCTCACCAGACAGGTGGTCGTCAGTTCTATGGCGAACGTCAGGATAGCAGGTAGTAGTTGAAGTCTATCGACTGCACTTTCCCTAACGACAAAAAATCGGTGACTTTTTGCCAGTCTCGTTAAACCGACTACACCGATCTGTTCTTTCGGTTGTAGATCACAGAGGGGTGATGCCTCCGGTGATTCTTGAAAACTCCGGGGTCGTTCACGTCGCGCAAGATGAATCAACGTCGTTAGTCTGCGTGGCACAGGCCTGTCCTACTCCCGAATATCGGTGAGTTTCAATCACGAAGATTAATTATGGCAATTCGGTCGGACGTCGAACGGCTTCGGACCAAGGTATCTCTGCTACTTTTATCCGGCAACCCGGCTAATCAACTGACTGGCGAATACAAATTGAACGGATTATTATATGAACGGCCAAATAATCGTCGAAATAATTGCACGTAATCGAAAACCAATATCCCTGTTTGTTGATAAATTCCGCGCAATTATTATTGCAAACGATGTAAATGAATTTAACGGGGTAATTGCCGGGCAAAACGATGGCGAGTTCAAAGCGGCGAAATCGAACTGGCGCGGCCGTTTACGGAAACGTGAAATTCGGGCAAATTGAGTGTTCGCCGAGAAAACTCGATATCCCGGGAAATAGCAGTTTCCCTAACGATATAAATGTCGCGATCAGTCGAGTAACTATGTTCGAGGCCACGCCGAACGTGATCACCACCACAATTTATCCTTGGATGTGGAAATATAACGCGCGACGATACATCACGAAGAGATCTAATACGTTCACCTAGATGGATAATAGATGGCTATACAAGTGGCATCGAATACGTTTCAATATGTGGCGGAGTTTCTTTGTGGGTGGAAATATCTAGGAGGAGAATGATCTGTTACTTGATTTCAACTTTGCTTTCAAGAATTTGTGAATTATGTTTCTAACTTTAAGATTTTTGGGTGATTGAATTTTTTAATTTTCCAGTCCTTTAAAATCTCCAAAATTCCTTCATCTCCAAATTAGTAGTTCTCTGGATTGCTATATTCCTGAATTCCTAGATTTACGAATAGCATAGCCCCGAATCCCTAGAACTCCGAAGTTCTACATCCCTGAAGCCCTGGATCCCGGAACACCTATACTTCTTATCTTGATATCCCTGAATACCTACATTTCCCAATTTCTAGATTTCTGAACCCCTAGATATCTAGGTTCCTAGATCCTCAAATCCCTATATAAACGAATCCTTAGATCCCCAAATCATATTCCCAAATTCCTACATGCCCAAATTCTTCTATTTCCAAATCCTCATATCTCCAAAGCGCTATGCCCCAAATCCCAATATTCCCAAAGCCCCATTTCACCTAATCCCTATTTCCCCAAAAACTCATGTCTCCATATCTCAATGTCTCTAAATCCCTATACCCCCACATTCTATATTCCCTAAATACCTATATCCCCATATCTCTACATCCCCAAATCGCTATATCTTCATATGTCAACGTCCCCAAATCCCAAATCCCAAATCCCAAATCCCAAATCCCAAATCCCAAATCCCAAATCCCAAATCCCAAATCCCAAATCCCAAATCCCAAATCCCAAATCCCAAATCCCAAATCCCAAATCCCAAATCCCAAATCCCAAATCCCAAATCCCAAATCGCAAATCCCAAATCCCAAAATCCCAAAATCTTCAAATCCCAATACTCCCAAGTCCCAATTCCCCAAATCCCCATATTCTGGAATCCTCCTCTATCCCTAAATCCCCAAATTACCAAATTCTCAGATTTCGTGGTTAAAAATTTCTAATCTTCCAAACTTCAAAACCGAAGAACGCTGACAAGGTTCAGACGTTTCAGTCGAAACGGTACTTCCGCGTTTGAAGTTCAGGAAGAAGAGCTGGCGCGATTATCGTTCGGTGAAGCACTATGATGCCGACAAAAGTGAATCACGAGAAGGTACGGGAAGACATCGTGTTCTCTAATTCGTGCGGTTTCTTTGTGAAAGAAAATTACTAGCGTTTTTCGGACGCATCCAGAAAGGATGAAAACGGGGAAAGCATAGGGGAAGAACGGTCGAGGGAAAGGGAGCCAAGGAGAAGATTGAAGACAGAAATATTCGAGGTGGAAGGTAAGTAAAGGAATAAGGACTGGGCGCGACTTTGATCGAGGAAAAGTGGGAGCACTCGAACGTGAAGCATCACGAACGGAGCACAATCGGAAGCTCTCTATGTCGCTGCAGGTCTACTAGAAGTCTTCCACTTTGCAGCCTTTTCCTTACCCCAGCTTCCGGACACCTTCTTTTACTGTGGTCACGATTCCATCTACGCATCAAGGAACATCTCGATGAGAATTTACTGTTTACTTGTGTCACCACAAGAGCAGGATACTGAAATGCAGCTGCGTTTGATCAAATCAAAAAGCTTTGTACTTTTGGCAAAAGTGGTGGATGTGATTACTTTTCATGTCAATTGGATTTGGGTTAGCTTGGATCAGACAACTGGTTACATCAATCATTCACATCGGTCAGACCAGAAAACAGAGGAAGTTTATCTATCTGAATTATTGACGGTCTTCTTTTGACCTATGCACAGTAGCGATGCACTAATAACCAAAGTGTATTCTGCAAAAATCACGTTCGATGAAGTCATGGAAATAATATATAGGCAAACGTGTCCCACGTGGTTAGTCAAGCTCCAAACTTGTACGGTTAATGTGGTCGTCAGAAGAGGATCCTAGTGGTTTCAGACTACGAACTTCTACCAATTTACTAATAATTATAGGTTGTTTGTAAATGAAAGTACATGTTGGTTCTGAAATCGATGAGGTAACGCATATCGTTTGCTCCGCTTCAATTTTAAAGAGAAACATACGGCTTCGAACAAATTTGGACCACCGCAGATTTTACCTCGGTTGTTGTTCCAAATAAGGGAGGAAACTTTTCCTTTCTCGTCGATGACTTTCGACGCTAATTTACCGCTTCGTTCCATTAACAACTTTTTAGCCGAGAACCTGTTAGTTGGATCGAGAAATGAAGTATTACTTCAGAGGTAGCTTCATGAAGATGAGAAACAAATTCAGAATTTTATATTGTTACTTGAAATATTAAACAATTATTTAAAATAATTTTAAAATATACTTCATTGAAAAGAATTTCGAACAAAATTTTTAGATATGAACTTTTGACCCACATTTTCAGTTACGAATTTTTATACCATGAATATGCATACGCTTTATAATCGATGTTAAATCGTGATTAAGAAAATATAATGAACTATTTGATCTCTTTTACCCTTAAGTCGTAATATTACAAATTTCGACATAAACGATGCAGAACACCAAAGAATATTTTCAAAAAAAGTCGAAGCTTACACAACCTGTTATTTAAAATTCCTCGAGGCATTCGGCGCAATTTACATTTAGAGAAGAGAAGCTAACAAAAGTTGATGAGCAGGATGCGGAAAAACAGCAAAACGAAATGAAGACGAAGAAAATTACATGGCCTTTTGACTTCCAAGTCCATACTTATACATATTCCTGCATAACCCCCGACAGTAATAACACAAAGAATAATATTTTCAAGAAAACTCGATACCTTCAGAGACTGTTAAGATTCCTCGAGGCATTCTCGATTTACATTTGGAGAGAAGCAAACAAAAATTGATGATCACAATGTAGAAAAAATTATCTAACCTAACTCTCAAATTCATAATTATAGATATTTCTAAACAACCCCCGTCAGTAGCAATATAAAGAATAATATTTGGGAGAAAACCCGATACTTTCAGAGGCTGTTAAGACTCCTCGAGGCATGTGACTCGATTTACATTTAGAGAAGCAAACAAAAGTTGAGGAGCAGGATGCGGAAAAATGACAAAACGAAGCGAAGACGAAGAAAAACATCTGGATGTGAAAGTGGAATACAGGGGTGGGGAGATCCTTCGAACGTGCCTCGATCGAGAACTGTCAAGAAGTTGAGAAGCCAAAAGAAAGCGAGGAATCTCCGGGATAAATGCTCGCGGTGGATGCGACTCGATGTCGTTTCTAGGTCGACGTACCCGAAAGCCAGCGAAATTGCAGCTCCCGTTTTGCCCCGCGGCCCGCCCCTTCGCTCCAGCGGGCTGGTCTGCCTTTCGATGAAAAATTATTCCTGGCCGGGGCGCGGGAAGAGAACGGTCGGGAAAATCGGGACGCCACGGCAGAAGGGAAGCGCATTAACTTGCAATCATGCAAACTGCGTTACCTTTAAAGGCTCTGGCCGCGCAACGTTCGAAAATTTTTGCTCGCTTTCGCGGACGGACAGAATGGAATACTGCCAGAACCGTATTTTTCTACGCCGCCACAAAAGAATTTTCGCCGGGGTCGAACACTATTTTTTTTAACCGAGAACGAACTGCAATTTGCTGCGCTGTGTAAATGACATTTGATCAAAAATTGCGGGGAGTAGACTGCGGAATTTTAGATGTATTGTTGGTCACTTTATTTTGACGTACTCGTTGCGTAAAATACTGCTGCAGCAGCATCATGGACGTGTAGATTCGTGAAGGATTTTTAATGCAAGAAAAAATAATATAAAAATACTTTATGAAAATCGTGCCGTACAGGTGACTAGACTAAATTGCAATTTTCAGATGGTACGCACAAACAGGTTCAGAACCGATGCTGGTACTTTCCGGACCAAGGACAAGATTGCTAGGGTCCGTTCTAGCCCTGGAAGCAGTAACACTAGAAGACAGCGGAATTTATCGTTGTTCCGCAGCGAATCCCGGTGGCGAAGCCAGTGCTGAAATTCGGTAACTTTCGAAATTCACGCGAATCGCTCGTTAGAAAGTTATTTTCTCTTCGCCTCGTTAATAAGTAATTCCGTTAAATACTTTGGAATCTCCACAAGTTTACAATACGCGTAATTTAACTCGGTTTCTGTATGGTTGAGAGATTATGATGTGGAAGTTGATGGTGAATTTGTACATTTTAACAATTGATCGCCAGACTGATCGTGACAGCACCGTTGCACGTCGAAGTAACGCCGCCATTGCTGAGCGTCCATTTAGGAGGTAATGCAGAATTTAGATGCGAGGTCAGCACACATCCACAAGCTGGACCACACTTTGTTACCTGGTACAAGGATGGACGCCAGCTGCCAGGCACTGGCAGACAATCAGAATTATTGAGGTTAAACGGCATCGGTAGAGAAGATCGTGGAATGTATCAATGTATCGTCAGACGGGCGGAAGGAGACACTGCACAAGCCTCTGCAGAACTTCAGTTGGGTGGTAAGTTCAAATTTTAATTTAATACTTAACATTATTACGACATTTTATCATGAACACATTCTGCCATCAAATTACTGTAAAATTTATAACTGAATATGCATAATACTGATAAGCAAACATTATGCACAGGTTAAATGTAGCGAGTTTGAATTGTGTAGTGGAAAGTTCGTATTGAAAGCAAATTATGAGTATTTGAAAAATTCAGAAATCTTCAGGTGTAAAAATATAGAAAGAATATTTTCAGAATTTTCACTTGGAACGATATAAACTATAACTTCCGTTATTTAACACCACGTAGAATGTAATTTCCACTATCATAACATACATACAATTTCCCATATTTGAAGCCACGCAAAATATCCAGTTACTGAAACTTCGATTGCTTAAGGGCAATAAGCAATACCTGAAAGGAAGTATTTCGAGAATTAGAATTAGTTCACGACATTGTTTAGGTATGCAGGAACGCGAAGATACTGGAGTATACGACCCGACCCAATTCAATTCGTTCGATCTCAATTACCAAATTCAACATACTCGGCTTCATTTTGACTTCGACAGCACAAAGGAAAATTACATGGAAAGTTGCGGTGCAGTTTCGATCGGAATTGCAGATGAGGGGCTTTTCAATAGATCTATGCATACGTATAAATTCACTTTTCCTCGGAACTATCCCACCTTCGACCGGGCTCAAAGCAAATTAGGTCATTCACAAAGATTTATTTTCTGCTATTCTAAACTTTGTCGTTCCCGTGCGAATTCGTGTAATACAATTACCATACAAATGTTTTCCAATTGTCCCCTATCCGATAAAACTTTACCGGCTAAACTAAATGTTATTCCTTTAATGTAAATTCACTTAAGCCCTCTTTCCCTCTACCTTTTAATTAAAACCTAATTACAAGTATTCAACGGCTCAATAATTAAAAGTTGCCATTGAAACGTGCGGGAGAATTTATAAAAGCTTAAAATTCACCATACATTGTTGAAAATGTTGTTATCAAAAATAATGCAATTCATAAACGAGAAAAATCAAAGAAAAATAATTTGAAGAAGTTCAATTAATTTACCAGATGTATTAGAAAAAATAAGCTCTGTTAAAATACATTGTACGAGAAATATAACGTAGAGAATATTCCATTTTTTTTTCATAAAACACTTGCAAAATTTATTGCAGTTCTATTGGTAATAAAGGAAACATACTAAATGAAATTTCTGTTGCATCTCATTGAAATTTCCAGTTTTTATAGTCAATGGTAAGACGCACCATTTTTGCAAGACGCACCAGAATAGAGTTTAGGCTTGACGTGTATACACGTGGGTCGCAAACCGGTTAAACGACTTCCCGAAACATTGTAAGTGCAAGAATCGCCGCATCGAGGCAGGGAAATGCATCGGGATCGGTAGTCAGCATAACCGATCGCATTACGGAGAACTCGATTACCGAGGAAAGATCGTGTCGACCACGTGGCACGTTACCTCGAGAGGTAGGTCTCCGCTTTGAAGTGGAGAAGGCTTCTTTTACGCTGCTTTAACTCCTCTCATACCCCGGTTACCTTTACCGCCACCTCCACCACCATCGCCGTCATCATCATCCCCCTGTACTCTTTGGTAACCGCTACGTAGCATCTCTGTCGGTCGTTTGCCCTATATCTGGACCGCCCACCTATGGATGAGGAGTGCTGCATGAAAGAGGAACGTCCCGTTGGAGAGGGACGCGGAGGAAACCAGCTAGAGGAGGGCCTTTGAAACAACAATGAAGTTAGCGTCTCTCGCTCGTCAGCGTTGGTAATGCACGGAATTTACGTCAAAGGGAATTCGAGCAAGCGGTGCCGTGCTAAGGACGTACCGTACTCTGGACAGAGAATACCGACAGCCAGAGAGAGGAGACACGAGGCCGATTCGTTGCAATTTGCAACGAACAAATGCAAAATGCGATATCGCTCGATGCGACGCGATAATTTCCTACGGAATTCGACATTAACCTTGCCACATGCGTCAGAACTTCGCTGCTGCAAGATCAAAATAAGTCAAGAATATGATGTCTACTTTGTATTCGATGACTGAAAATTATTACTGGACTTGAACTTCAAATTGAAGCATTAAAATTTTAGTAAGATCACATTTGAACTGTGTCGTGAGTCAAGCTAGACAAAGTATGACAAGTTAATTAGTTGACTTTGACGTGTATACATATCAATCCAAAAGTCCGCCTATCAAGGTATAATATATCCTATGCCAGATTAATACGTGTATCCAATCAAGCTCCAAAACGAGAAACAGCGAATAAGAATTAACGAACTCGAATACCCGATGTAGATATCTTGCATTCGTGGATAGGAATAAAAAAGGAGGAAGGAACTAGATAGAACTCCTAATACCAAGAGAATAACGAAAAAAAGTCGTCGGAGTCGCGGAGCCGTAGCCAAATGGAAACGAATTGCGTTTCGATCGACCGCAGGTAATCTCTAAAGCGATTTTCTCCGCTTCGATTTGCATCGGCGTGGTTCCTTTAATTTTCTCAGTTCGTTCGGGGTCGCGAAAGAAGAGGCCAAACACGAATTTACGTATATTAACAACAGAGGAAAAAGCGGTCATGGAATATTACGTTTTCGTGAAAATTATGAGCCATGGTGCATTATGAAATTCTGGCTTGGCCCCGTGGACGAGGATCGTCCTCGTATTTTGTCCGCTCGGCTGAATGAAAATTCACGATTCCGTGAATTCATTTCGACGATGTACCGACGGCAAAGGCTTTTGTGTTTTTATTTTTCGAACGAAATTAAAAATTTCTACCGTGGAATTCTCGAATTGAAAACTCTTATTCCGACGTGGGCACGAATGTATGAAATATTTTGAATTAGCGTACGCTTCACGGATTTTCAAAGGTCTCGCTCGCGTACAGACATTCTCCGATACGCGTTCCTTCCAAGACAGACTGGCTGAATAAATAGCAGTAGTTCTGTTTTATTGAAAACGAAGGATGAGTTTTCGCGGTCTCGCGACTACGTATTGACGATCGCTCGAAGGCATCGAGACGAGATTCATCAATTTCCGCACGGATCCACGAGCACCATCTACCAAGGCTTCGTATTCACCTAGACGAAAGCACTCCGGCTATCCTTTCCTATCTACTTTATCCTCTCGGCTTCTAGACGGAACTGTCCTTTGTAACGCGACGCTCGAGCATTTTTAATGACGACGAAATCGACACTTTTAATTATGAAAAGTCCCTCGCTCCTCGAGCCTCGTCCCTCCGAGAAACCCGGCTTCGATCTTCCTGGACCTTCGTTGCCTCGTCTCCTTCCATCCTGCTTATCCCTCTTTTCCCACCCCCCCGTGAAAAATACCCCCCTCTGAACCCCCTTTTCCCTTCGTCGTGTCGTCGAGATAGAAACATCGGGAGAGAAAAAAATATTCACCGCGCTTCCGTCGCAGCGAGCCCATTGTCTTTCGTTTTCTATCGCGATGCGCGGCTGCTTTCAGAATCAAGAATCTCCCGTGGTCTTTCACGCTCTTTCCTCTTGTTCTTGCGTCCCAGCTAGGCTGCAGGGATTTCTACTTTCGTTGATATCCCACGAATAGCCCCGTCGCGACGCCACGCGAGTCTATGTATCCTTCTTAACGAGATGGATTCGATTGAGCCGCCATCATTGTGCGAATCGAATAGCCTCCCTTCGATCATTCATTTCCACTATCTTTTTACTTTATTCCAATGAAATTTCTTGAGGCAACCACTTCTACTATTCCCTCCGATTTATCAACTTAAATACTTTCACAATTATAACGTCATTAATTGAAAACATCAAACACAAATTCTTCCCTCATATTTGTCGTAAAATTAACACCGAAATATACACGGATGACAATTTCTTTTATCATCAACCCTGGATAAAAACGCAAGAGGCTAATTTAACATACTATTTAAAACAGTGAGCTACAACTAAAGATCCATATAAAAATACAGCTTGAAACTATTCTGCACAGTTATACGTCTATTCTATAACAATGCTCCTAATAATAATATATTCTCTGATAATATGTTCTCCAACAATATATTCCATAATGTTACCATCGTATTTCCTTAGAGAAGCTTTGCTCCTATCGCGTATCAATTTTTTTCTACCACCAACGGGATTCAGAAAAAAGAAATAACGCGATCGAAACCTGCGGATGTAAAAAAAAGAGAGAGGTTCCTCTCGACGCTGCTATTTCTCTCCGATATTTCTCTGGTCCTTTCATAACGTGTGTGCGCTTCAAATGCTTCTTTGAAGTCGTATAAAAACGCGGGCACAAAGGAAGGAGTTGAGAAAGAAAGGATCGACTAGGAAATGTATATTTCGCCTCTGTTTTCATCGCAGACGCGCCACCGATGCTGCTGTACTCGTTCATCGAGCAAACCTTGCAACCAGGTCCTGCGGTATCCTTGAAGTGCTCCGCTGCTGGGAATCCTACACCGCAAGTCTCCTGGGCGTTGGACGGATTTCCTCTGCCAACTAACGGCAGGTGAGCTTCGTTTAATTGTTCGTAACCAGACGCCATCAAAATTTGGGAGATTGGAAATCGGAATCTGTGATAACACTTTCATGGCTTCAGCGGAAGCAGCAACAGTGTAACACATCATAATATGAAACGGAGATGTTTGAAAATTAATTTAGAATTTTGAATGTATAGATATTTCGTGTAACCAGAGACCCCTATGTTCCTATATTGTCATATTCTTATATCCCAATTTCCTTACGTTCTTATATTCTCATATTCCTGTACCTCTATATCCCTCAGAAATTGCCATTGTCAACTATAATTTCAAAGTAGAAATTCAATCGCAAATCCACTCCGCGGCAAAACAAACAAATAAAATGCCCGATCCCGCTATTGCTCGTCGTGAAAAATTGGCGAACGATCGTTTTAACGCGTGCTCGATGCCTCGCAATTAAAATGCAATCGCCTGACGGTGATGGTCGCGGCCACATCTGCACGGGACCGATTTCAATTTCGAGCGCAATATCCAGTGAAGAAGCTGAAATATTTATTGCGACGAAGCGGAACGACGTCGGCCGCGAATGGAAAAGTAGAATGAACACGGAAGCATGACACTAGAGATTTTCGTGCGCGGTAAAATGACCGATCGACATAAAAGACGTCCTACGATCCTTCGACCGTGCCGTTTTATCGTCTCTTCTGCCCTCTGTCGGCCATTTCCTTTCTTCGCGACGGAAGCGACCGTCCGCTGTCGAGCATCCGGTCGTAGCTCGGGGCGAAACGCGCCCCGTTTCGCCTGGCCACCTCGTGAAAAACGTTTTCCACGGTGTTCGTACGTGGAATTAGCAATTTCATTGAAGCAGCTCGCTTCGTTCGCGAATATTTATTCATCGCGACGTCGCGATAATTAAAAAACCATCTCCGTTGCCGTGCGCCAGAGTGCAGAGATAAAATATTACTCGTTCGCTATGAACGATGTTGTTCGTTAATTTCGAAAGATTTTCGTTTATTAACTTGGAAATTTTCGACGCACGGGGGCAATTTATGATTCATAAAATTGAAAATATTCGTCCGAATTGCTGGAACGAGGAGAAATACCGAAAATAGATATTAGTCTTTTAGCGGAGTTCGTTGAAAGAGAATTTTTTGTTCGAAGGTTCGTAATTGGTCAGTACGTGACGGTCCACGGCGATGTCATATCGCACGTGAATATCAGCCATGTGATGGTGGAGGACGGAGGAGAATATTCCTGTACCGCTGAAAATCGAGCTGGGAAAGTCACTCACGCTGCTCGTCTCAACGTTTATGGTGACATATTTTATTTTTAACGAGTAGAAATTATATAACCGAATCTTGCGTTGCACATATGTACGTTTATTGCACCTAGTAGTGCTGTATCTGAACACGTATGACGGACCTACATAATTTAGAATTTTAATCTACGTTTGCGTTTTAGGTCTTCCATACATTCGACTGATACCGAAGGTAACCGCCGTCGCGGGAGAGACCCTCCGTCTAAAATGTCCAGTCGCAGGACACCCCATCGAGGAGATCAAATGGGAGCGGGCGAATCGCGAGCTACCGGACGACCTTCGTCAGAAGGTGCTTCCGGACGGTACCCTGGTGATCAACAGCGTGCAGAAGAAGGGCGACGCAGGAGTGTACACGTGTTCGGCGAGGAACAAGCAAGGACACAGCGCGAGGAGATCAGGAGACGTCGCAGTGATCGGTAAGGCCTGACACTCGATCCCCTATTCCAGGATTGTTACAGGTTTCTGGAAGACGGAGCCACGGTTTTTGGAGACCGATAATTTTAGCCACCGTCTCGTGGCAAAGACGAAGCGAACACGAATACGTCATCGTTGAAATAGATCGCGTCGCAAGACGGAAGAGAAAAAGAGAGAAAGAATTTTAGGATTCCACGACGAGCAGACGACGTTCCTGGGATGACGTGTTTCACTTCGTCTATGCTTCTCTGGCTCACGAGCTGTCGTTGTTGTTATTATTCCAGTTCCTCCCAAAATTAGCCCATTCACGGCAGATCGTGATCTCCATCTCGGCGAACGAACCACGTTGACCTGCTCGGTCACAAGGGGCGATCTGCCATTGTCGATCTCCTGGCTCAAGGACGGACGATCGATGGGACCGTCGGAACGCGTCACTGTCACCAATATGGATCAGTACAATAGCATACTGATGATTGAAAGTTTATCTCCAGATCACAACGGCAACTACTCGTGCGTGGCCCGTAATCTGGCCGCAGAGGTATCGCACACGCAGCGGCTTGTGGTTCATGGTAATCCTCCTCTAGGCCCCCTTCAATTTTGCCCGACGACCGCCTGTCCGCCCGAAATCCGGAAGAGTGCGAATCGTATGAGTGCGTACACGGTTGCCCACACTCGAGAATGAAGCGCGTGAGGATCTTAAAGTGCTGTCTCGACGGCTACCCAACCATGTCGCGACGGTGAAACGTTGAACGAGTATACCGATTTATTTTCTTGAATCAGCTTCCTCTCGAACTGCGACATCCAGTGTGTGCGCTGTCAATAGCCGCTGTAAATAGCTTTCGACGTATCGGATACGATGAAAACTGTGGATCGCACAGCTCGTTCAGTTCTTACGCGTTCATTCGAGACGGATCTTTACTTACGACGCCACCGACGTCATCCAGGAACGTAGAGACCTGGTGACGCGTACTCGATGACGGCTCACGCTTAGCGTGGCTCATCCTCCTGCACGAGACCTGCCACCGTCACCTCCTACCGTTCTCCTTACATCCTTGTCTCGACTCTTTGGAAAATGTTCGCTCCATTCTCGAAACTGTGATCGTCCAGACGAGTTTCCAAAGGGTCGACATAATGCTAGCTCTTGCGTTGAGAACGACCGTATGCCGAATGAGTGTGCGATGCCAAATTAAGTGTACAAGGTGTTTAAGGGCGGCAGGGGCAGGTCCGCGGCGGGGCCACCCTCTCTCTCCTCTACATTGCTACGTTACTATACTGCCTCTATTGTACATATTCTACGTATATATATATACATATTATATTCTATATATATATCTATACATATACATTGACGTACTACTGTCTATATATATATATAATATATAAAAACATACCGCTACTATATGAACCATAAATATATATATATGTATATATTTATACATATATATATAAAAAACACATGTACGTGGTACAAAAAAGGTTCTTGCGTTTTTTTTGGTGCCATCTTTTTCTCGCTCTCACGTATGGTTCTCTCTTCTCTCTTGACCTTTTCCAGTACCCCCTATTATTGAGCCATTTACGTTCCAAGAGGGACTATCCGAGGGGATGCGGACGCGGACGGTGTGCGGGGTCGCGGCGGGTGATCCACCCCTAACTATATCCTGGCTAAAAGACGGCCAAAGTCCTTTCCCATTGCCGCCGAATCTGGCCTCCGTCGCAAACGTCTCCCAACTGGATCCTTACTCGAGCCTCCTCAGTATAACGAACCTCGCGGCCGAGCACTCCGGCGACTATACCTGCGTCGCCGCGAACCCCGCCGCCGAGGTCAGGTACACGGCCAAGCTACAGGTAAAAGGTAACTAGATGATCGGCGACCCTTTTCCGTCACGATCCTAAAACCTAATTCATCCGCAAACATCGATCTCGACGTGTCGTTTTTCATTTTTACGATTCGCTTAGGACCAATATCTGTCTCGCGGTTTTTGCAATAAATCATCTGACTTTTAAGATATCCTAGTATCTAAACTTGAGCTCTACAAGATTATTGTATCATTTTTCCGTCACTTTTTATTTATCTGATCCTTCTATTCGATCTCGCAATTTGATCTTATCTTTTGAGAATTCCAATGTATTTTTTTGTAGCGATTATTGTGTCAGAATTAGAATATGGAAAGAATCATGCGTTTTGAAGTAGAGGTATCGTCGAGGTCGAAACTTCCTGAAGAACCTTGTCCTCTGTCCTGACCGATCCATTTCCCATAATTACGATCAAAATATCCGTCATCATCGTCATTATTTCATAACGCTTAATAATTCGATTCCTGCATCACCATCGTTAATCGTCGTAGTGTTCTCGCACGGATCAAAGACGAGCTGTTGAGAAATTGTCGAGCAGAATAGGAACACGTGGAGTTTGCGCGCTTTCTGGCGTTAGATCCGAGTCTCATTCGTAGCGAGATCACGCACGTATCATCATAACGATCCGTTCCTTTTTGATTATTGATTATGAGCCCGTGTCCTTTGGATCCCGACGATAATATCCTTCCCCTCAGACACAGTGTGTATTACATTTACGTTGCTTTGGCTCTCTGGGAATGCGTCGGTATCTCGTGGACCCCCCGAGGTTTGCTTGACTTGACCGAATAATAAAGGTAACAGTTTGCACCTTTCCTTATTTTACTGGTTTTTTATACGGAGCAACCAACCAACCAAGCAAAAATAAAAGAAACTAACTCTCTTCTGGCCTGCGTGCGTGCGTGCGTGTATGTGAGCATTTACACACACTTTATCTGCATGCTCTTTTCTCTACGAGGTAGTGGTTTTTTCTGTCTGCATAATACCTTACGTGTATGTACATACGTATTTACTTAATTATATATAATTTTAAGTGTTCTTTGATCACCCGAATACGAGCACGTGCCGTTCAAGCTCACGATAAATGATTTGAACAGAAATTTTGAACAAATGAATCTTCACCAACCTATGCGCTGGCTCTCCTTTCGGCTCGTTGAAAGGCAACCTTTTTTCGATTACACTTTTGCATGATTTCTCACTGTCTTTTCTATCTGTCACGCTCTTTTTTATCTTTCCCTCGCGGCAGCGAAACACGCGGGGCCACCGGTGCAACGAACCTCGACGCTTGTCAGAATCGATCCCATCTTTTCTTGTCGAGTCGAACGGAAATAAGTTTCAGGAATAACATTTTCGATCGCGAAGATCGATCTTCGTATACTCGGGACCGTTGCGACCGTTGCCCCGGATGCTTTGCACGCGACCCGGTAATGTAGGCTAGTAGTACGTATTGTTATTATTATTATTATTATTATTATTAACTTAAATTCGTATTCATCGAACTAGTCGTTAGAAGCGGGTACTTGATATATATCTATATATACATATATATATTATTATTATTCGCCTATCCACGATATATCTTTCGGTCTTCCGCCGACATGCTCTCATCCGTAACCTCACACTTCCTGCCCAATTGCGCCTTTTCTCTTTCCGAGAGTTCTACTTGTTTCACGCCATCGTTGAACGAGTATATATATATTATATAACATCTACTCGATCTGAAAACGCACAGACACACACACAGATACAAACATATATATATCTATATATATATTATATTGTCGCACGCGTTAATGCGTGGCCGGTATTTGCCGTCTTGTAAAACGTTGGAACTCCCACTCACAGTATCTCGCTTGTGCAGCGTTTTTCACCACCGTAAAAAGTAGAACCCGCCAAACAGTACACCCGAAAAAAGAAATGATTATATTGATAATGATTGAGAACAACAATTACCTGAAACTCTCAAGCAATGTCGATGCGCGGCGTACGACCAAACGGGATATTCTAACCGATTATTATTAATATACCTAAATCGTCTTTCTCTCTTTTCCGGCGTTTGTCGCATTTAGACGATGCACACACATACACATACTAGTGGTGGTTACGTTTACCAGCCGTAGTTAGATATACAGAATCTCGATAGACGCTTCATTCTGCACTGTACCTTACTCTTCTTTTTTTTTTGGTCTCTCGTCTATTTTTTTTTTCTTCGTCTGTTCTTTGAGCTATTGTTATTGGTGTAACTAGGACTTTTGGATCGAGTGAACCAGCTCCCCTGACGTGGTCACGTGACTCTGGGAAATTTGTTAATTCGAGAGTATTAGAGAATTCAATAGTTTAGAAATTTTTGCATTCGACAACTTGAAGACCGGTAAATGTGTAGATTAACGATTTAGAACTTGGGGATTGAAAATTGAAGATAAGGAAATTTGGGAGATAGAAACCGTAGACTTGGAAATTTGGAAATAATGTAAATTGGAGATTCAGATGTTTGAAAGTAATGGAAACTGGGGATGTAGAAATTTGATATAATAAAAACTGCGAAGTTTTGGGAGTTCGAAAATAATTTATAAGTCCGAGGACCTTTAATACAAAATTTACAAATGTGAGACTATAAGAACTTGAAACCTAGGAAGTTTGAAACTGTAAAGAATTCCAAATGTCTAGTATGAATTACATAAAATATTTGACCACTTCCCTGACGCTGCTCAGAAGAGTCGATTCATATTTAAGGGGGATCAGGGCCACGTGGTCCCTAGCTAGTTACTCCAATGGCTACTGTACGTCTATGGTGTATCGATCGAATCGCTTGATTGGTCAATCCTTTCGTAGAAGCAGAACAAATCCGTTGTTTCCTCGTGAATGATCTAGGAAATCGAGAAAGTATCGACATTGATGGACGCCTCGCATCGACACGTACCCTACTTCCACTGTACCTCACCCACAAACCTTCATTCACTTTGTCTTAATGTCTCTGTCACTTGTTCATTACGTGAATAATTACCATTCACCGCGTGTATAACTCAAAGATTTTCAAAATTGTTCGCGTTGTACATTTGTCGAGTTTCTTTATTTCTTTTTTTTTCCATCTTCGAGATTCAGAAAATCCTCGAGTCGTTGTTCCGAAGATAAAGAAAGGAACGAAAAATACTCGTCGACGACAGGCGACGTCGTTCCACGCTCCTCTTTCTTGTATTTACTTTCACTTTGTACAGTGTATCCGTTGTTTGTACATAGTACCTCGATATTTGGCCGGACGACGTAACGCCGCTCCGTCGACGAGCTCGTCCTTTGATCGCGCTTTTCACGACGTACCTGTCTCTAAATCGCTAACGACCAGTAAAAAATAAAACGTGCACTCGAGCCTCACGGTGGATCCATTTAAAGCTGTACGATCTGATTTTCAGTGCCGCCAAGATGGATCGTTGAGCCGACGGACGTGAGCGTCGAAAGAAACAAACACGTAGCCTTGCATTGCCAAGCTCAAGGCGTGCCTACTCCCACGATTGTTTGGAAGAAAGCCACTGGTAAGACATTATTTTCCAAAAAATAAACATTTCTTCCTTTCTACGTGAAACTCTTTTACTCTCGTGTATTCTTTTCTATAACGGAGTCTCTCTATACTGAACGAAGATAGAATATTACAAAATGGGCAATATAGAGGGAACTCCCATACAATACTGACTCCTGAAAATTATATAGCTGTAAATAATTTGAGTGATTTTTAGACGTTCGGAAAAATTGACTACGTTTCAGGATAATTTTTCTGTTTAAATAGGAAGCAAATCCGGTGAATACGAGGAGTTGCGAGAAAGGGCGTACACCAAAATCCTGAGTAACGGTACGTTGTTGTTGCAACACGTGAAAGAAGACAGAGAAGGATTCTATCTCTGTCAAGCGAGTAACGGCATTGGAAGCGGCATCGGCAAAGTTGTACAGTTAAAAGTAAACTGTAAGTACTTCCCATATTTGCGGTAGAAATCGTAAGATTACGAAACGGACGAGATTGTTCTCGTCGGGGCAATAAAATACTCGTGACGCAACGTGGTCATTGTACAGTTCGCGAAACTAACGATTTCTCGTTTTATCGCATGCAACAGCATCTCCATATTTCGCGGCACCCTCGAGACTGGTCACCGTAAAAAAAGGTGACACTGCGACGCTGCATTGCGAGGTACACGGCGACACTCCCGTTACCGTCACTTGGCTGAAAGGCGGGAAAATCGAGTTAAATCCGTCGACGAACTATCGGTAAAACTCTGATTAGTTTGAAAATTGTTCCAGAAAACTCTGATACTGTTAGTTAGCGGAATGGAGTTAGCTGCTGAAGTACACACAGCAAGGCGGCTCGAAAAACATGGGCTATAAGTCAATTCTCGTAAATTGTTGCCACTTACAGTCATTAACCTTTTTATGAGCTCAAACGTTTCAAATTAATTGCGTTATACAGGGTGTTCCAATTGAATATATATTTTAGATACCTTGGTGATACATACTTCAAAATAATAGCTAATGTTGGTATTTAAATTGGTAGTGAAAAGCTGTCTATTTTATTTATTAAATTATAAGCTGTGTACGTATTTTGAGTCACCCTGTACTTAGGGCTACCTCATCAGGATTAAAGTTTCACAATACTCAAACAAATTCTACAGTATAGAATAATAAAAATTGAAAAACTGAAACTTGTATCTTTTTTAAGAATCGTTCGAAAATCTTTAGTAATATACTTGATATTTTGAGTCTTATTGCAGCCTATGTCTGTAGCAGATCCGTAATATCTAAATGAATAATAAGATGTAGAATTCCGCATACCACGCAGATGTATGTAAGTACACAAATATTGAGCGACTGAATAGTACAATGGACATTTTCTTGTACACGAAGGGTGACAGTAAAACGAGAAGTGACACCGGACGGTGTCATAGCGCAGTTACAAATATCATCGGCGGAAGCGTCGGACAGCGGAGCGTATTTTTGTCAGGC
Source organism: Megachile willughbiella (assembly GCA_945859595.2). Classification (NCBI taxonomy): domain Eukaryota; kingdom Metazoa; phylum Arthropoda; class Insecta; order Hymenoptera; family Megachilidae; genus Megachile; species Megachile willughbiella. Next base: position 5,717,854 of record OX243797.1, on the reverse strand, counting down.
GAGTAATCTGTACGGTCGAGATCAGCAGCTGGTGCAACTCCTCGTACAAGGTACAATTAATCCGTAGATGAAAAAGTCCATGTGAAAACGGCTCGTACAAGAACGAAATATTGCGTTCTGTTTTAGAACCACCTCAGCCACCGAATTCCCTGGAAACTGCCATGGTTGCCAGTCGAAGCATCAACGTTAAATGGCAACACAAATCCCAAGACACCAGCGAGGTTACCAAATACATTCTTCAATACAAAGAAGGCGATGGTAAATATTTTTTTGACGATATCTAGTGATAATATTGATGTGTTGGAACAATCTTTACTAATATTTTGATGGGGTTATTTGAAATTTTCAAATTTCAAACTTATAATTTTTAATATTTAGGAACTTAAACATTACAAATTTTTTAATCTCCGAATTCATATATTTAAAGATCACCAATTTACAAATTTAAAAATATAGAAATTAAAAAATTTCGTATTTACAGTTCTACAAATTCAAGAATGTAGAAGTTCAGAAATTTCATATTTACAAATTTATAAGTTCAGAAGTTTGTGATTCCACTTCAGTTAAATACCCATAAATTTTCTGTAGCAAACCTATCCACAAACTTAGTCCCTCACCCGACCCAGTGCCATGTAGCGAGACTCCACCGTCCCTGTCTATTATTGATTCTAACAGGTTTTTTTGTCGAAACAGGTGGTATGTGGCAGCAACAAGAATTCACCGGCCCACCGTTACCATATGCTGCACTGATAGACGAATTAAAACCAGCGACCAGATACACGATACGCGTGATCGCGGAAGGACCAGCTGGCAGATCGGTACCATCGGCCGAGCTGATTGTCCGAACCGAACCACAAAGACCTGCTGGACCTCCGATTAATCTTGCAGCCAGGGCTCTGTCCTCCTCTGAAATTTTAATCACTTGGTCGCCACCGTTGCCTGAACTCCGACACGGCGACATCCAGGGATTCAACGTCGGCTATAGAGAAACGAGGTAGAAACTTCAACGCAAATCGATCTTGAATCAACTATGCGACTACTTTATTTTTATCGAATTTACGGTACTTTGTCAAATAAATTTCTGGAATATGAAACTTTGCGATGAAGCTTGAAATTGTTTATTGGAAATTTTATAACAGTGATGGGTCCTCGAGGGCGTAATACGGACTGTACAAATAGACCAATGTAGAGGTCTTTTCACGTTGCTTCTGGAAGTTTGAAAGTTAGAAAGTTTCTACATTTCTTAATATAAAAGTTTGGATGATTCTGAGTTCCTAAATTCGACAGTCTTTGATGACATTCTGCAAGTTTGATATTTTCTGAATTTCTGAGAACGTACAACTTTGAAAATTTGTAAAGAATCTTAATTCCGAAATTGGAAAATATATAATTTAAAAAATGTATAAATCAGTAAATGTAGAAAATTTGAGACTGTTCCCCCTGGTTGACAAAAGTGTAAAAATGGATTTGCACCGTGTAGATGTCCAGGGGCAGTTGATCTGCCCATCATTGATTTATAACAAAAGGACGATAATCCCGTAAAAGAAATACAGTTTCTATGACCATCGAACCGCGCGGTACCATAATCCAGAATTTAATTATAGAAATAGTTCGGAACGCACTTAACAGCTCAAGTTCAGAACTCCATTACGTTAGGAATCTTCTTTCAGTTCCGCAAATCCCTCGTACAACTTTAGCTCCGTGTCCGGGGACGGAGAAGAAGGGGGCGCAGAACTTCGACTAACAGGTCTTCGACCCTACACAAAGTACACTTTGGTGGTTCAGGCGTATAATCAAGTTGGATCTGGACCACTTTCAGAGCCTTTGCTTACACAGACGCTCGAAGACGGTAAGAGATATTCCGGAGAATACGAATTACGCAAAAGTTTGAAATATGCAAAAACTTCATGAATTACTGTCGATAGAATATTGATGAGAAAATTTCTTCAGTTCCCAGCATGCCACCGGAGGACGTCAGATGCGCTGCATTGACATCGCAGTCTCTTCAGGTGTCTTGGCAACCGCCTCCTAATACGCACAGCAACGGCATCATTCAGGGATACAAACTGCATTATGAACCCATCTTGGCTGATATTTGGCGTAGTGTCGATGAAATGGAAGTGAGTGTGATTCATCCTTTTGTGGTTCTCAAATGTTTCGTTCTAAGTGTTCATTAATCGGTTTGTTTTAGGTACGCAAAACTAGTGCATTGACTACTGTGCTTACGGGGCTGAGAAAGTATACGAATTATACCATTCAAGTATTAGCGTTCACAAGAGTTGGTGATGGGGTGCCTACTACTGTCACTTACTGTCAGACTGAAGAAGATGGTAAAATTTCTGTTTATAATTGTATAAGTGAAACTTGTGTTTGACATTTTGGGTCCTTAGATTCTGAGTTTCCTGCATCCTTAGATTTTCAGGTCTCCCAGATCCCTATATTCCCAAATTTCCATATCTTCAAATCCATATCCCCCAATTTCCTGTAGCCCTAGATTCCCATATCCTCAGATTTCTGCATCTCCTGAATCCTACATGTTCCAATCTTTAGATCCCCAAATCTCTGCATCTTCAAGTCTTTGCGTCCCCAAGTCCCTACATCTCCAAATCCTAACATCCCCCAAATCTCTGCATTCCCAAATTCCTCCATTCTCAAATCCCTACAACCTCAAATCCTTGCATCCCCAAATCCTTACATCCCCAAATCCTTACATCCCCAAATCCTTGCATCCCCAAATCCCAACAACCCCAAATCCTATCACTCAAATTTCCTCATCCCTAAATCTTTACATATAAATTAAACCTGAGCAACCAATCTTTACAGTGCCAGGAAGTCCAGCAGACATCAAAGTGGTGGTCAGTTCACCACAAGCACTCTTCATCTCCTGGCTCCCACCCCTCGAACCGAACGGAATAATTACGAAATACAATCTATACACAAGGTACCAGTTTCACTTCATCGACCACGTTTCTACAGTTTAATCACTGTGGAAATTGTGGTTGTTTCACAGGGTCGTAGACGGCCGGGAGGAGCTCAATCACGGTAAAAGAACACTGCCAGCCACGAACACGTATTTCGAGGCCACCGATTTGCAACAACACGTAGAATATCAGTTTTGGGTGACCGGTAGCACCCGAGTAGGTGAAGGTCAGAGTTCCAGGGTGGCTGCACAGGTACCCACCAATCGGGTACCAGCGAGAATCACCTCGTTCGGGGGTCACGTAGTGCGACCTTGGAGAGGATCTGCTACTCTAGCTTGCAACGCGGTTGGTGACCCGACCAGGGAGTGGTACAAGGGTGCAGCCGAACAAATTCGCACGGACACCACCAGAAATATACAGATCTTGCCATCTGGGGAACTTGTGCTGTCCAATTTGCAGTCGCAAGATGGCGGTAACTACACCTGTCAAGTGGAGAACGGTCAAGGAAGCGACAAGCTGCACTATACTTTAACCGTGCAGGGTGAGATTTGAAGTCCCTCATGATTTATATCGATATTTCAGGTAGATCGATATTTGAATTCTTTATTTCTCATAGTACCACCAAATGCACCTGTTCTTTACGTAACGAGTTCAACGTCCAGCAGTATCTTACTGCATTGGAAACCTGGGCATTCTGGAGGTGCTCCACTCACAGGTTACACGTTGCATTATAGAACTACTCATGGCAATCTGGACGAATTGCAGTTGTCTCGTCACGCAACGAGCCACGAGTTAAAGGTGTGTACGCAGAGCAATTTCATAAAGAAAATGGCAGGTAGTCTCTCTGTAGCACTATCGAAATATCCCACGTCGTCGACACCTATTACATTCGATGCATTTTTAGGGGTTACTATGTGGAAACACGTATCAGTTATATCTGACGTCTCACAACAAAATCGGGAGCAGTCCATCGTCTCCTGTCCTTTCGGTTCGAACTCAAGGTCAGGCTCCAGGAATACCTCCAGCAGCAGCTTTCCTCAGTCCAAACTCAACCACGCTGGTTCTCCGACTCCACGTATGGCCCGACAACGGTTGTCCCATCCTCTATTTCGTCATTCAGTACAGACCCATCAACGAGTTCCATTGGACGCTGGTGTCGAACAGCGTGAAAATGCAACGACGATTCGTCGTGACGAACTTGCAGCCGAGCTCCGTTTATCAGCTGAAGGTCGAGGCTCATAACGTGGCTGGTAGCAACCAGGCGGAGTTCACGTTCGTAACGTTGACGAAGGAAGGCGGTAAGCTTGAGTGCATAAACGTCTCTATAGCGAACCATCAGCCAGGTTGAATGGGAGAAGCATATGGGAACGCGTGTCTGTTAGTCTGGTGATCGTTTTCGAATTGAAACAATTATATCCAAAAGCACTGTGTTCCTGAAACGTTGCAGAACCGCCGCCCCCAGAACTGTCGAAACGCGGGATCACGTCGGCCGTGCCGTTTTACGCGGACGTGAAGGTGATGCTGCCTCTGATCGCGGCCACCATTGCTTTACTCGTCGCCGTGGTGATCGTAGCACTTCGTTGGCGAAGCAGTAAGTCGTATTGTCCATTAATAACACTAGGGATGTAGGGAGACGGGAACCACCGACGGAATGTAGCATCTCGATGTAGGGACATAAGGGGATCTGGAAATCAAGGAATATTAGGATCTGTGGGTGAAGGAATATGGGAATCTGAGGATATGGGAAACTGGAGATGGAAGGATTTGGGGAACTGACATTGAAGTGTAGAAATTTTGGGACATAGAAGTACTGGAATCTAGAGATGTCAAAAAATATTAGGATCAAGACAAATCTAGGAACATAAGGATACTGGGATTTAGAAATGTAAGATTAGGGATATGTAGAGATATAGGGATATATTACCTAGAGCTGTGAAGGTTTAGTAGAACGTCAACATATGGGGACCTATATATATGATGATCTGTAAATACAATGTCCAGGAGCGTTATAGTATACGTTTTCGTAACACACACCATGTAGCATACATGTATCCTATAAACATATAATACACTCTCGATGCGAAGACCATTCCGAACATAATCACGTCGAAATTTCATTTTGTACATAAAAAATCATCATAAGTTCGGGACTAACCCTCATAAGCTTCCGAAATTAGCATTATCATAATGATCACACATTGAACACACACATTTTGTTCGATTCGTATATCTCAGGATATTTAGGAGAGAGAATGCAACGTCCCATGAAAGAGACTCAGGAGAATCAACAGAATGCAGAAACCCAAAGGGAACGTTACTACGCGACGATACACAAGGTGGCGTTGCAACAGGCAGCGAATACGGGCGCAGGGCCCGACAAGATTCCAGGTGAACCTTTGTTACGATACGGACGACAGCCAGGTTTGGTACCATAATTGTTGTTCAGGTAAAAAGTCGCACGCGTAGCGCTGTTCACGACGGGAATGGACAGACCCGTTAGCGATCGAAGTTCACGAGCAAAGGTGGATTATTTTCTAACATCTTCCATCGACTCATCGTAGATTCATTTATCGTCTGTTTCTTTTTTCGTTGCTATTTTCATGTGATCATCGTTAAGTGTCACGTTGAATGTTTTATCATGCATCGCTTTTGTCTCCATTCTCATTTTCCATAACTCCTTAGCAATAGCATTCCCGTTCAGTAAACTCCGGAGAATTATTCGAACAAAATAAATTAGAAGCTTGTAGTATATACAGTGTAACGCTGAAAAATATCGGAGAATATTATGATAGATATAATTTTGATGACTATTCTGTACTCGTAATATTCTCCTCGAGTATTTGTCGTTGAAAATCTCAAGTCCTAATGCTTTACGTCAGTGCTGTCTTGATGTGTATTCGTAAACTCTGTTACATATGTGTATGTTTATGATTAACCAATCTGCGCTATAAAGAAGCTGGTTCAGACAGCAGTGATATCGAATCGAGAAGTAAAATAATTGAAATAGAATATCGTGAGACGCGTTATAGAGGTGAAAATCGATCGACAGCTAAACAATTCATCCCGACGCGATTTGAAAGGTAGGCAATGCCTCTGGTGGGTTACAGAGACAGCGGAGGACATCTCGCCGTACGCTACGTTCCAGCTTTCGGAGGGTGGCGGGGGAAGCCTGGCAGGGTTGGGAGGGCTGGGAGGACTGGGAAGCGCGGCGGAAGCTTCAGCGGCCGGTCTCCACCCGAACAATACGCTTCTACACAGTTTCATGTATCACGAGCACGCGATGACCGAAGGCTGCGCAAGCCCTCCACCTGCCGCGACGGTAGGTCATATTCCATCACATTTTGTTCCACTCCTGGAACTGCAATCCCAATGAAATACAATTCCTTCCCAAAAGTCCTGTTACACTTCAACAATTCTACAAATCTCAATTCACACCACTAGCGAGAAAAAATGTCTCCAGATGACATCTAGTGGTCGCCGCTCGAATTATGTCGTGAACACCACATTTCTCTCACTTATTTAATAACTGCTTATAAAACCTTGAAACGTTAGAATTCCAAAATTCTGATTACAGAGCATGAAGAGCGTTTCTTCGAGGAGACGGCAGCAGAGAAAGCAACAAACTCCGGGCGACGTCGAGAGCGACGAGAGCGAGTCTGACCCGGATCAACTGACGAGCTCTCGCACGGAGTCTTCCAACCAGCTGGACGCTGGCAAACTCAAACACAGTGCGTTTATTATGCATTTCGAGGTTTAGCTACTTTAATCGTGTAATATCCGATAAATTTTCTTTCAGTTCGAGCCGTTTCAGACTTCATTTACCACGGTACGTCGAGCACTTCTTCAGACATCTCACCCATGTCAGAGCAGAAGTCTCTCCCTCGAAGAGGACGATCTAGGTAAGCTAAGGATTCATGGTCGCGTTCTCCATTTGTCATTGACATCGTTCATAATATAAACTGTTTAGTTGACATCATTCGTTAGACATCATTACGGACAAGATGATCCTTTACAAGATCATTATATTTGAGCAAAATTATTTACATACAAGGTCATAATTTCCAAACAAAATCAACATTTACAAACAGGATCATCATCCATAAAGTCACAATTTACAGAAAAAGTCATGATATCAAACAAGATGTCTATTTACAAAGTAGAACATCATATTCAAGCAAGATGATTATTTGCTAACTAGATCATCATATTCAAACTGCATTACTTACATACAAGTTCATAATTTCCAAACAAAATCAACATTTACAAACAGGATCATCATCTATAAAGTCATAATTTACAGATAAAGTCATGATATTCAAACAAGATGTCTATTTACAAACTAGAACATCATATTCAAGCAAGATGATTATTTACTAACTAGATCATCATATTCAAACTGCATTACATACATACAAGTTCATAATTTCCAAACAAAATCAACATTTACAAACAGGATCATCATCTATAAAGTCACAATTTACAGAAAAAGTCATGATATCAAACAAGATGTCTATTTACAAAGTAGAACATCATATTCAAGCAAGATGATTATTTGCTAACTAGATCATCATATTCAAACTGCATTACTTACATACAAGTTCATAATTTCCAAACAAAATCAATTGTACGCCTGTAATCAATTGTATTGTGTAATGTATAAACAGCATCATCATTTACAAAGTCACAATTTACAGATAAAGTCATCGTATTCAAACGTGATCATTATGTACCCACAAGGTCATCGTTGCAAACATGATCATCCTTTACAAACAAGACCATTTACATGATCATCATTTACAAAGAAGATGATCGTTTAGAAATAGTATGATCATTTTGAAAGAAGGTGATCATATAGAAGGAGGATGATCATTTTGAAAGATGATCATTAAGAAAGAAGAATTCACGTTCATGGTATACGTGCAGCCGTAGTAAATTGATACGTTTGGCTGTCCCGTAAGATGGCATGTTCCCAGCAGGAGCTCTCTACGTACGCTGCTGCCACCGATCTCGGTCGCGGAGACGACGTTCGTAAGCGGCAATCAGGGGAACGTAGTTCCGGGGAACGGCGACCGTACCGATCGGCCGGAGCTCAGCGAGGCAGAGTGCGACATCGACTCCTTGAAGAAGCTGAAACTAGGCCTGAGGAGCTCGCTATGGTCAAGGCCGAGCACCCAAAATAATCCTTCCTCCGACTATTCCATCGCCGTTTAATTCGTTCTTTATCTTCTGTCCCGTGTACCTCCTCCGTTTCCCCTGTGTCCACGGTAGGCCAAGTATCTTCTTCCTTCCCGTTTCTTCCCCATGGTCCAACACAGTTTAGGTAAACGAATCCTTCTATCTGGTGTCCCGTCGACGCTATCGACGCGGTTAGATAAAAGACAGAAAGACAGGACGCGTGTCCGCTTCCCTCTTTTCTCTCTGTCGATTATAGATGAAAATTAAAGAATTATATTCGTTGCTAGGGATCGGCAGATGACTCGGCTCGTAGGTCACGAAGAGAGATGGTCGATGGATACCCGAACTCACGGTTAGGTTTCGGGACTTGGGGATATGCATGTCTTCGAAAGTGGAAATTTGAGAATTTGAGGATTTGGGGATTTGGGGATTTAAGGGTGATATGATATTGGAATTTAAGGATTCCAGAGTTTAGGATGCTGACAGTTTTTAAGTTAGAAAATTTGGGGGTTCGAGAAGTGGAAACTTGGGAATTTGGGGATTTGGGGATTCAAGGATGTCAGGATTCAGGGATTTAGGAGTTTAGGAATTTGAAAGTTTTAAAATTAGAAAATTTGGGAATTTAGAAGTTTTTAAATTAAGCTATGGAAAGTGGAAATTTAGTTAGGAAAATTGGAAACTTGAAATTTGGGGATTTAAGGACTTAGGACTTTGAGAATTTAGAGATAAGATTTTTCGACTATGAGGATTTAGGAATTATAAGATTAGGGAATTCGAGAATTTCGAAATTCCGAAATCCATCATTTGAACATTTGGAAATATAGAAACTTATGAACCACAGAATCTCAAAATTAAAAGTTTGGAATTCAATTTTTAAATTTGAAAATTTATAAGAACGAAAATCAAAAAATTTTTAAATTTTCAAATTTGAAACTTAAAAAGTTTCTAAATTTCTAATATAGTATATGAGATATTTTGAAGTGAGTAAATGAGTGATAATCGTGATTGTGGACCTAACTGCAAACTGATCCCGTAATTTCGGGTAGCCATGGATCTGTAGTAATTCTCTCTTCGTCATCTACGAAATAACGAGATATTACATCCGTGAGTGAGTGCAGGTGACGAGCGAATGTTCAAAGATTGAATGAATTAATCGCGTGTGTAGGAGTGCGTGCCAAACGACAATTTGCTCAGACCGCTGCGACTCGTTTGCTGGCGGGCGACCCATTCGAGACCAAAGACTTAATCGAACGAACAGAGCACGGGAAAGTCCTTCGAGTACCTGCTCGTCATGGAAAACGACGCCATGTCATTATAATAATCGAGAAAGTTTCCTCTAAAATGTCAAACAACTGTTTCAAACCATCTCCGAATATTACTCCATCGTTTTTATGTTAACGCTAGAACTACCGGTGTTAAATGCACGATTACTTTCAAATTGAAAATGAAGTGAAAAATAAGTATAAAAAGTAAAGAGTAAGGATGAATAAAATTGAAAGATACAAGAAATAAATAAAAAGTGAAAATAAATGAGTGGAAAAGTAAATACCGAAGCATCTAACAAACAACCGTTTGTTTCAACAAAATATGACAGATATTTCGAAAAAAAGAACAATAACAAATTTTGTAATATAAAACGAACCTATTTGTAATAAATATCCTCTGTATAAAGTAACCTGCAGCCATTTTGACTAGTTGGTTCTAGCGTTAACCGGTTGGAGACAAATGAAATTGCATGCACCGAAAAGGTAAACGATTCAGAAACGTTTGCTCGATATCGAGGAATTTAATTGTTACGCAATTAATTACCACGAACCGGATATCGACTCACTCGATGCAAACTGAGAACATTTATTTTAGTCACGCTGTCTAACCTATACGACTCGTTCTTTCATTCTAGACAAGTCCGTTGTTATTTTTTGCAACTGCGTTCCGTACTTGTTGCGACACTTTGTAATTCTGAAGTCCATTGGTTTCTAATAGTATTTCTATTTGGGTTTTTTTTTAGTTTTGTTTTGGTTCTTAATTTTGATAGGGGTATTAATAAGAAGGTTATAAGAATTTATTGGTTCCAAAGCTGTGATGTGTTAATATTTTGAACTTGCATTGTTATAATTTTGTAATTGTAAGATGTGGAGAAACTTCATAAGTCCTAAAGTTTCAGAGTCCTGACATTTTGAGATGTAGTTCTAAACTTCATAAGTCGAATAGTTTTGAAGGCCTAAAGACTTGAAGCCCAAAGATCTCAAAATCCCAAATTTCCAGACGTTCAAAACCCAAAAATTGTGAAGTCCTAAAGTCTTATAATTACAAATCTTTAAAATTCTATAATTCCAAACTTCCAAAGTCCTTCAATCCCAAAATTCCAAAATTTCATTAGCTGAAAATTTCTATAGCCCAAAATTTCAAGAATCCCAAGATTCCTATGCCTCAATATTCCTATGTCCCAAAATTGTTATGCTCCAAGATTCCAATATTCCAAAATCCTAATATGTCAAAATTTCTACGTCTCAAAATTTCTATATCCCAAAATTACAATATCCCAAAATTCCTATACCCCAAATTTCCTACAGCTCAAAATTACAATATCCCAGAATTTCTATATTCCAAAATTTCTATACCCCAAATTTCCTATGTCCTAAAATTTCTATACCCCAAATTTCCTATATCCCAAAATTGCTATATTCCAAATTTCCTATATCCCAAAATTACTATGCCTCAAGATTTCAATATTCCAAAATTCAAATATGTCAAAATTTCTACGTCCCAAAATTTCTATGTCCCAAAATTACAATATCCCAAAATTCCTATACCCCAAATTTCCTACATCCCAAAATTACAATATCCCAGAATTTCTATGTTCCAAAATTCTTATACCCTAAATTTCCTATTTCCTAAAATTTCTATACCCCAAATTTCCTATATCCCAAAATTGCTATGCCCCAAGATTCCAATATTCCAAAATTCCAATGTCCAACAGTACAAAACCCTAAAATCTCTGAATCCAAACCTAAAACCCCAACATCCCAAAATCCTAAAAAATCAAAGTCTCAAAAATCTACCACTCCAAAATCCTAAATTTCCCAAACCTCCAAATTCATGTACGAAATCATATCGCACTGCAATTTACGGAACGAAGTAGCCCCGAAACATGGACAAAGCCTGTAAAAGGGCATCGTCGTTTTTCATGATCGTGCCGTGCTCACCTGTGTCCAGTGCGTGCGTGGTATTAGAATCGGGACGAGAGTACGAAGACGAGTGCCGATTTGGCCGTTTTACGCATCTATTAGAAGTATTCGTGGAGCGTGTTAAGACGACGACGAGCGATATCGTCCACGAGACGTATCGTCGAAGGTTGGGCTCTGTTGCATTGTAAAGTTTATACGTACGTCTAACACCGTTGATTACTTTAAGTCCATTATTAATCCTAAGACTTCTAAGTAAGGCATTATTTCCGTGCGTGCCCCGGACGCACGTTCCTCTCCCGCTCTGTACATTTTTGCCGTGCCGACGAAATGCTACGTCGCGACGTTGGCGTCACTTTCGACGCCACGATTCATCGTTTACACCGACATCCCTCTTCGTATGTCGCGCACACGTTAATTAATCTTAAGACCCGCGTGCGTAACATCGCGATCATTCTCTGATCACTCTCTAATTTCATTGATACATTCGAATATTGGATCACTGAGCGTAAAACTTGACAGGAATGAATTTTTCATTTCCTTAAAAAAAACAACGATCTATGTCTATAGAACTATTACAATAAACATATCCTCATGAATATACAAAAAGAACTTCTGATTTCAGACTAACTTGACTCCAAAATTTTTGTCATAAAATGGGAAATGAATGTGTTTCGATGTATGTCAAGATTTACACTGAACGATCCGATAGGTGTTTAAAAAGCGTGCATGAGTTGTTGCTGTTAATCGTTTGCAATCGTTGAACCTGCTGCCGGCGCCATGACGGCAGGCGATGACTGACACGTTATTTAAAATGTTTTCGTAATCGTTCAGAAGCGTATGATCGAGCTTGATTTAAAAAAAAAAAAGAATGAGCATCGACCGTGCTCGAGCGACGACGAATTCGAGCGTTCCCTCAGACTGATTTCGAAAGTAAAAATAACTTTAGTTTAGAATCCGAACGCACACGTTCGCGCGTATCGTGTTCCACGAGTTCCAATTCTTCCACGACACTGCCATTTCGCAGACTCGAACGTGCCAAATTGATGGCCGACCTCCTATTTCCGGGAAAGAAACGATAATAATTGTTACGCGATTTTTCTCTTCGTATACCGTTAGCAAGCTTTTCGACGTGTTTCTAGGATTAAAAAAAAAATGAGCGTCTTTTCGATAAACTTTACCACCGGTCGAACGATCGATGACCTTTTTGATGAATTTCATTGACACCTAAGTTCCAGGAGGGTGCGCGACACTGCGAAGACGAGGGCATAGGTATACGTATATATATATAAATTTATATAAATATATATATGTACTTAAAAGCGCGTGTAAGCGCACACATACGATACATATATATGAATGTATATACGAGAAAGCACGTCAATCAAACTCGTAGAGTTCGATTAATTTGTTAAACCCTTTTTCGGGATGCGGGTATCGTTTATCGTAACGATAACAGTTTTGTACATTTTTTCTTATGTCACCGACCGACTAACGTCCGATAAACGAGGACTGCATACATTTTATCCGGATTCTTTCGATATCCGATTGTTTTCGCTTCTGGGAATCTCTGGCTTCCGGTTAAACATTACTTTAACTCTGCATTCCTCTTGATTCTCTGAATTCTAAGATTTCCTAGGGAATTTGGGATTCATCTACAACTTCTACATTTCTCCTACAATTCCCCTAGGGTGTTTCTTCGCTCTCTGCAAAATTCTAAAATTTTTTAGGAAATTTAGAGTTCCTTCCAAATTTTTCTAAGGTCTCTTCCTATAATTCCAAAATTTCCAAGCTCAAAATTTTCTAAGCTTCCCCAAATTCTCCGCGAATTTGGTACAACTGAAATAAACGGATTACCATGTTTTTTTAGTAATGTAAGAAATACTTTGTTTCTAATGCGATAAAGAGAAGCCAGAAATTCTTCGGACTCTACTGCCAATCATTTTCTCTCCGTTAATCGTTGGATCGAACGATCGAGCCCCACGATGCTACGAACGGTACGTTTTAATTAAAGCGGTGACGTCACTTGGAACATCTCGAAATACATTGCACGCATCGCGTTGCACTCGCAATGCACGTAATCGGGCGTACAAGAGAAAGAAGAAAGAAGTTAATTATCGAACGATAGAAAGTCCACGCGGTTGCATCGATGAATCGCAGGTTTCACGCTTGACTAAATTCCGACCGACGATGTAAAGATTGTATGTAAAATTGTAATTTCAAGCAACGAATCGTGAGTTTGACGCCAAGATGGATTGACGCGAATAAAAGATCGTTCGAGAACTGGAAATTTACACTAAGATGTCGAAAGACAGACTCGTGAACGTTGGATCCATTTACCGGTGTTACACGGTGTTTGTTAATTAAGTTCCCTTTGGGTTTGTATGCGGAACCGCGTTTATTTTCAGTCAAGTCAGTATTTGAAGTTACGTCACCGATTTGACCGCGTTTGCGAACGAACGAAGGCGTGGGGAGTGAGCAAATCAAACGAACAATTATTACTGTAACTACTATTAGCATCGTTGTAAAAAAAATACAATAATAAAAGATGAGAGATAAGAAAAACGAGGAAAACAGAAATCGTGTGAATGAGAATAGTATGTTTGTGTAACATGATTGTGTAGACCCTGAAAGTCTTGTAGCATCTCTTTCATTTTTATTTTATGCGATAAATGATGTGGCACGAATTAACAGTTCAAGGTTCAACTATAACAGATTCTCAGTATGTTGCCGTTGACAGGAGTGGAAAATTGTTGGATCGAGAGATCGACCCAGATCACTCTTTCGAGCAATCAAATCAGTGTTGATCGATTCAATCAATCTTGATTTAATTACATAAGTCTGCACATCGTGACACGAAGCATTGGGCAACTTTTGGGTGGACCCACTTTAGATTTGAAAAAACATTGCAAAATTTCAAGTTTTTAAGGCTACTAATTTTTGTTTCGTGAATTTTGAAATTCTCGATCGTTTGAACGAAATTTTTAAGCTCTTCAATGATTTTTCCAAACACTCAAATCCCCAATTTCCTACTCCCCAAATTCCTCAATTTTCCTAAATCCTACAAAGTTGCCGAAATCGATTTGAATTTGTTAACACGGTTCAAGTACACAAGCCCAAATAATAGTTACAAATGTAATTTAATAGAAAACGTACAATAAAGACATACTGAGGGACAGAAAGTAACAGAATTTGATATTAAAAGAGTTCTCAACTAATATCCAGTTAATTCGGCGAAGGTGGAGTCCATGTCGTCGCAGATGTATTTGTATTTTTCTTTTTCCCTGAACAGGAAATCTGAAAACACGATGGTGCATTAGAATGACTTCTTAAATAAATTTGTTATTAATCAAAAACGTGAAACGTCGCGTTGAAATGTACCTTCTCTCGCGTCTAATTCCTTGGAGAATACTTTAACCATCTTTTCTGCGATGATGGCCCTCTTCTCGGCAGTTTTTAATTTCACCTTCAAATCTTTCAGTTGAGCTTTAAATTCTTCCACCCTTTGATTGGCCTGTGATTATAAGAACGAACAAATCTATCACGTGCAAGATTTATCGATAAATACGCTGACTAACTACAGTAGAAGTGGAGATATGTGGTAAGACACGCTGTAATTATAAGTAAAGTTGAATCTCGTTATATTGCCACGAATGAAGGTGCAGTAGTAAAGTTTATAGAATCAGTAATATATTGTGGTGATCGAAAATACTTTTCGAAATTCGTATGTGTAGAAATTCATGCAAAGGCAATATAACGTGAGTCCACTCACCATTTCTTTAATCTGATAGATTTGTAATGTCACCCCTACATCACCACGTTACTAATATAAATAATTAAATTAACAAAATGAACTACCTTCTCTTCCGACACTTCTAAAGATTTCAATATATTGCCGACGATAAATAGTTCATCCTCTCGTTCCGTGATCTTCCTATAAATCATCACACGCCTCAAAACTAAAAATTCATCAAAATTGCACATAAACAAAATTGTTCTATAATTACGCTTCGCTAGATTTCACCCTCTCTTCAGCAGCCTCCAATTCGTCCTCGACAAAGGCTAATTTTCTAGAAATCTCGTCCGATTTTGTATCAGCGTCTTCGGCGATAAGTCTCGCTTCTTTCAGCTGGGCCATTAGTTGATCCATTCTCTCCTCGTCTTGTTTGCTCCTGTTTTCCAAAACTTTGCAGATACTACGAAAGAGGAACAATCTCCCGTCAAGACAATGCGTCGAAACGTTGGAAGCGTTTCTTTGATTAAAAACGAACCGTTTTGCATCCTCCGCCGTTTCCATTGCCTGCGCGAGCTTTGTTTGCGCCGTCAAACGACGTTCTTCCGACTTTTCTAGGTTCTGCAGGCACTGCTGCATCTTTCTGTTCAAAACTGCCAATTCCGACTGTGTCTGCCCTCGTCGAACAGAAAGAGGAAATATGTAGTCTTCAAAAGGAACATGTGCATCGGATGGATCATTTGGAAAATATTAGTTTTGCTTAAAAGTATTTGTAGGTGCACCTTGAATGTGTTGTTTATTTTGTGGATTTGGAGATTTGGGGGTTTGGGGATCTGGAGATTTGGGGGTTTGGGGATTTGGGGACTTGGAGATTTGGGGGTCTGAGGATTTGGGGCTTGGAAATTTGGGGTTTTAAGGATTTGGAAATTTAGGTGTTTGTGAATTTAGGGATTTGGGGACTTGGAGATTTGGGGGCCTGAGGATTTGGGACTTGGAAATTTTGGGTGTTAAGGATTTGCAAATTTAGGTATTTGGGGACTTGGAGATTTGGGGGCTTGAGGATTTGGGACTTGGAAATTTTGGGTGTTAAGGATTTGGAAATTTAGGAATTTGGGGATTTAGGTGTTTGTGAATTTAGGGATTTGGGGACTTGGAGATTTGGGGGCTTAAGGAATTTGGACTTGGAAATTTGGGGTGTTAAGGATTTGGAAATTTAGGAATTTGGGAAGTTAGGTATTTGGAGATTTGACCATTTGGAAATTCAGATATTTGGGGATTCAAGAATTTGGGAATTTCAGAATCCGGAAATTTAGAAATTCGACAATTTAAAATTATTGAAATTTAGAAATTTGAGAACCCAAGGGTAGTGCACCCCCATTATCAACTAATCTCAAAATATACGTTTCATCATCTGAAATAACTTAATATAGTAAACAAATAATCATGAAAAATGAACAAAATACCAACCACGATATACACTCTCTCTTTCTGTTCAAGATCCCTATTCGACTTCACCAATTGAGCTTTGCTCAGTTCCAAATCGCGTTCCATCTGCACCAGCTTTTTCGCCAGTTCCCGGACCTCATCCCTGAGCTTCTCCTCTCGTCGTTTCGCCTCTTTCGCCTGTTGATCGCACATATCGGCCCTATCCATCGCCAGATCTTTCTCGATCTTGAGGGTTTGCAGGCGTTTCTTGATCGCGTTCATGATTTCGACAATCGACTTACGCGAAACTATGAAAAAGGGATTAAATAAACCTTCCTATTAAAATTCGCTCCCTTCTTACGATGTCTATCCTTTAAAACCAGAATATTATTTTATATTAACACAATTTGAAAAAAGATACTATCAAAATAAAGTTGATACTACTTTCGTAACTGTGTATTTATATAAATTTCAAAGCTGTACGAATAAAGTGAACTTGATGACATTTTTCTGTGAAAAGAGAACGAATGTTGAAGATAATCGATGACAAACTTAAAATCGAAGAATCTGTCATCGAATATAGAAGGGCAAGGAATTGTGAAATGTTTGAATTTACGTCAAATTTCCTTATGGTTAAAGCACTTTCTTGCTGCCTTGATAATTCACTTTTGACGGCGTTAATTGATTCGACACACTTGAACACTTTACATTAAACGTGATGTGTCTCGACCTACTCGTGAAAGAAGTACGATCTTACATATTACTGACGAAATTCTACGGTCTTTCAAAGCAAAGCTCGCGGGTTACTGCACTCGGTGACCGGCGAGGACAATGCTTTATAGACTCAAAGAAATGCAAAAGAACCTAACAGTCCGTTTCTTTAGTTAGACGCAAACGAATTCCTCGACTTCTCCAGACGTTTATACTCTCTTTCCAATCGTTCGATTGACACAAAGCTGTTGGCTGATCGTTAACAGGTACACGAATCTCAAAGTAACATTAACATACTACAAAATGGGAACATCTCTTAATAAAATATTTATTGACAAAAATTAGTCGAACTACTCTTCGTGTGGTAATTGCAAGTCATATTTGCAATTGAAATGTCGTTTAAAAAATACTTTTATTTGTTACTTTTATGTTATTTTAATTGTTAAGGAATCTGGTGTCCCCCTTTTGCAAAATTTTATGACATATGTTTTGTATGTTCTCGTATTGAATATTACGTTTCAATAGTATTGTATATTCCAACATTATTATTTTGTAACGTATAGCTTCACTTGCAGTGGAAAAGAAAGATTTCGTTCTGCCCCGCCTCTAGAGCCCCTAACGCAGGAAATTATCAAGGTTTTAGTGTAAACGCACACACGCAGGCGCCAAGCATTGAAAAATTTCGTAATTCAAATAAAGTGTCATGACTTCTAATTCCCAGATTTTGAAATCTCCATATTTCCGAATCAAAGATCCAAGTCTAAATGTCTAGATAATTATATTCCCAGGTCCTCAGATTACCAAGTCTAAAAATGTTTAAAACTAAATTTTTAATTTCGCAAATTTCCGAATTCTCAAATTATCAAATTTACAAGTTTTAAAATTCTTAAAACTTTCAAACTCCTAAATTCCCAAATTAACAAAATTTTGAAAATCTCAAGTTTGTAATTTCCTAAATCTCTAAATTACCAAATTCTAAAGTGTTCAAATCTTCAAATATCCCAATAATCTGATCCCTAAATCTCTAGATCTCCCAATAATCAGATCTGTAAATCCCTAGATTCCCTAATAAACAGATCCCTAAATCCCCAAATCCTCGAATCCTCAGATCCTAATAAAAGGTGAAAATCGCTAATTAATGAGAACGACAATTTTTTTAAATACCGTTTATTGAAAATACAGATTTAAGATATAATGATAAAAAGGGGACGCAGTATCTTGCTTGCTTTCGTGTTCGGCAACTCCTCGTCGACGTTTCTGAAAGAAAAATAACCGATACCGTCAATCCTATCGGGAAGAGACGATCCTGAAGCAACTAAAGGCCAGTTTTCACCGGTCCCGCAGCGTTAGCGTGATATCAAGCGAAGCAAAGCGATTGTACAACATTAGCAAACTAGCAGTACGCTCTTTATTCATCGTGTTAATTGCAGAATTCGCGTAGCAAGTTATTCATAAAGCCCCTGAAACTGTTCCACGATACACTATAACGAATGAAGCCAGCGTAGCTGAGGCACAGCCGACCGATGCGAGACGTCCGTTGTTAAATGTAGCGAATTAAGCGGAAGAAGCTCAGAATGGCAAAATATAAAGGAACTCCGTCCATTCGGTTATTATTAATATCCTGTCATCTCCGCGAACGTGGCGTCCATGTCGTCGCAGACAGCCTTGTACTTCTCCTTCTCTTCTCTGAGTTCGTCTGAAACGAAGAAATTATGTCAAAAATTACATTATCGCGTGAATAAATTTTGACGACGTCTTCGACGTGGTCTTTACCTTCCTTCATGTCGACCTCCTTCAACAACTTCTTCACCGTCCTCTCAGCATGAATGGCGCGCTTCTCGGCCGCCCTCAACTTCTTCTTCAGCTCCTTCAACTGCAGTTTGAAGTCCTCTACCCGTTGATTAGCCTAATCGAACAAGTACTCATTTTGAAAATAGAAATACGAGATAATGCCAAGAAGCTAACGTACATTGTCTGCAAATTTTTGGTACAAGAAATTTATTTGAAGATTACCTTTTCTTCGGATACTTCTAAGGATTTCACAATATTCTGCACGATGAACAGCTCATCTTCTCGTTCTATAATTTTTCTGGAAAATTACACACCATACGTATCAACGAAGAGCTATGAAGACGTCAGGAAAGGAGAATGTAACATAATTATACAAACGCTTCGCTGGTCTTCACTCTCTCCTCAGCGCCTTCCAGCTCCTCTTCAACGAGCTGCAACTTCTTCGAGATTTCCTCGGACTTCGCGTCAGCGTCCTCCGCTATTAATCTAGCGTCCTTCAATTCTTGCATCAACTTCTCCATACGCTCCTCGTCCAGCCGACTTCTGTCTTCTAACACTTTGCACATTCTGCAAGAATTCAAATTTTCTTAATATTTTTCAAATTCCGAAGCTCTCAAACATCTGAGTTTCCGGAGACACCAAATCTTTGGAAAGGAATCCCCAAATTTTCAAATCCCTAACTTTGCAAATACCGAGGCATCTAAGACCCCAATTTTCAAATTCCGATATTTCCAAATTAATGGTGTCATCATACTGTGATATCACCACGCGTGATATCGTTACACGTAGCATCACCACGTGTGATATCGTCATACGTAATATACCATGTGTAGTGTTACCACGCGTAGAATTGTTACACGTAGTGTTACCACACGTGGAATTGTTACATGTAGTATTTCCACGTGTGACATTGCCATACGTAGTATCACCACGCGTGATATCGTCACATATGGTAATCGTGTAATATCGTCATATGTGGTATCATCACACATGGAATCGTCACTTGTAGCATTACTATCATGCATAGTATTACTACGCGTGAAATTGTTACACATGACATCGCTACATGTGATATCGTCCCATACTCAAAAAAATAACAAGAAACCTTCGCGCATCATCAGCAAGTTCTGAGGCACGTCCAAGCTTCGTCTGAGCAGTGAGACGCAGTTCTTCCTTCTTCGTAAGCGACGCCTCGATCTCCTGCACTCTCTTCGTCAAAGTAGTTCGATCTTGTTCTGCCTGTTAACGAAATTTGTGGATTATAATCGCGTCAAGTTCTCAGCATAAATATATAACTCTTTTCTACGCACCCTGGACCACGATTTTTCGCATTGTTCCAAATCAGCCGTGGATCGTTCTAAATTTGCCTTGGCGACTTCGTAATCCCGTTCGAGCTGAGCCAGCTTCTTCTGCAGATCCCTTACTTCGTCGTTCAACTTGTCCGCTCGCATGTTCTCCAATCTCGCTTTAGTTTCGTTCGTCTCCACAGTCTCGTTTGCGAAGTCCATCTCCTTCTTCAACGCCGCAATCTTCTTCTTAATCGCCTCCATGATGACGATTTGTGCTTCGCCTTCTTATTAACGGTTATCCTTCGTCGACTCCTTGATCCTGAGAAATTCGACGGATTCATAAATAACATGTCAGAAAGATCTACAGTCAGTAGCAACGACTATACTGTATTAATCCTTTGGCAACGAAGCTTCGTAAAAATACACGAGGACCAAAGTTGATAACTATAGTCCTTCGTGGATGTTTTGGAAATTTACCTTTACAAAAATACGTAGGATATTTAAATTGACATTGTGACCTACATCAAATATTTGTATAGAATATTTTTCAGTAGGTCAATAACAAGAAATAGATACATCAAACTTTGAAGGCAGAGGAAAAATTTACACTACAATGGAAGGATAAATGAAAATTAATTCTGGAAAATTTAAAGGAATTCAAGAAAAATTTAGAGAATGAAAAATAAGGTTGTTAGCATCGAACGGTGGTGATTTAAGCCTACTTATCCCTCTGAGACACATAAGGGTTAAAGAGAATGCTATCCAATGTGATATTTGTCTGACTACGATCGCACCTACTACTAGATCATATCTACTGCTAATAGGACCTATTAGTTAGCAAGAAGAGAGAAAAGAGTTGATAATAAGAGACTGCATAAGGAAGAAATAATAACTCGTTTGAATTTCGACACAGGCCGGTATACTTACTTCAGCCTCTTTTCGTTCGGCACGAAACGAACGACACAGCTTTGGAGAAGCTCACGAAACAGTTTCACTACTCACCGATAAACAACATTTAATAGCAAACAACGCGGAAGGGAGCACAAGTTAGGCCTAAAAAGGGGGACAACACTCACTGTAATCGTGGCGATGATCCGCGATGAGAATGCACAACCGGATGCCTTCGAAAGCTAAGCTAAAATAAAACGAAACCGGCGTCGCAAGCCTCCTCGAACTTCTCGATCCAATCCAATTCTATAATTGCTTGTCGCCTTGTTGGCTGTCGTCCCGATTTTATCTCGGCTGTTCACTGGCTGATTTCTACTCTCCGCAGTGGCTACCAACGAAACGCGATCTCCACCTCCCTTATGCTATTCTCGTCTCGTAGGAATTCCGTTACTGTTTCCTATCGACCACGTAACCGTCTCTGCACGATAAACACCATACCGAAAAGCATTCGTGCTTTCGTTTCACGACATCTTGAAAATTTCATTCGTCTCGTTTTGCGACGAGCGGTGACACCTTTCGGACGTTTGAATTTCCCGCTCCCTGCGCCGGCTGCGCGCGATGCATCGAACTACGCGCCAAAATGACCTCTTTCCGGTAACGCGCTACCGAAGAGAAACGCGGCAATTCTGTCCTCGTTTATACCGATTGTTACAGATTTGAGAATGTAGTTAGAAGAATTGAATTAGCTTGAGAAGAACGAGATTTGGTGAGTTTAAATATATTAATAGTATTATTGCTCGATATTTTGTTGATATATCGTGAAGAAAACATGCAAGGCAAGGTATATTTGTAATGATGAGAAATTTCGACGAGGGTCCATCTCTTGTGGCCCGATTTAGCGGTACGTTTGAATGTGATTATTGACATTCGTAAATGAAAAATGTATACAGTGCTATTTAAAAGATAAAGATATATAATTAATACTGTAAATGAATAATATACTGATGCTACCTGTATCAGTAGTTATTTTCACTTGATGCTCTAATCTGTCATTGCATCCTATTGTAAGTTCTTATGCTACACAAAATAATACACTATGAAATTCTTGTATGAAGCAACATAATTTTATTTGACATCTTTTTTCTAATATAAAAGGAATAATTACACATTCATTCGGCTAATGTATTTCTTATCTCACAAATAAATGCGCAGTGTATGGTTATACGGAATTCGTGTTAGCTTTCACTACCATCGACCGGATGTTTTTACAGAGATTCCCGACAAGAAACTTAAGTACATTCTTATTCAGTCGAACGGCACGCAACAAATGTAGAATTTAACGCAACTTCTTCACAGTTTAACAGCGTTCGATTTAAGAGCACGATTTCTTAATGTAATTTACGATTGTAGAAACTTATAGAGGTATTTCTATATTACAGTAACGCTATTTTTCATTTCTTGTCAATATTTTTTTTCGGATTCAAGAGAACGCTAACACGATATTTCTATGTCGATTTTGATTATAATCTTACGAAATCGATCTGCTAACGATACATTTCACCAAACTAATTACGTTCTTGTAATTTGCATACGGTTTTGTTAAGTTTCCCAAGCGAATTTACAGGCCAGTTTTTGAAAGAGCAATTTCGTATGACATCGAAGTTA
Source organism: Megachile willughbiella (assembly GCA_945859595.2). Lineage (NCBI taxonomy): Eukaryota > Metazoa > Arthropoda > Insecta > Hymenoptera > Megachilidae > Megachile > Megachile willughbiella. Next base: position 5,695,071 of record OX243797.1, on the reverse strand, counting down.
TAAAAACTAGAAAAATGTAAACGCTATTAATTACAACAAAATGAAAATCTCTATTGTTCTAGTGTTTTCTTTTTATACAAGATTAAATAACAACGATTTATCGTAGCCTTACAATTTCTTATTATGCACAAATGTCTTTGTTGCGTGTACCTTCGTGCTGTTAAATTTCGCCTTAATAATATTTATTACTCCTACGTTGTACTAACAATAAGCAAACATTATGAAACGCAAATACTAAAAGCGTATTCAGACAAATTGAATGTGTCGTTACAAGATCAGTGGTAGTTGCAATGAAATTGCATTGCAAGACGACTAAACAACGTGTTGTACAATTAATTAACAATACCGAGTGATTGAAGATCTTCAATCGAACATTTCTGTACGATCAAACGCGTATAGTGCGAAAACAGTCCATCAGCAAACAGGAAACATTAGAAAATTCAGCATGTTGAACATCAACGTGTAAATGTTAGATGAACACAGTGCGTGAGAAATGCATACAAGGTATTAATTCAAAAAAGTACTTCGGTACCAAAATATGCAATAATTCGAGTCTGTGTGTCGCTATACAGCGTGTACAGCAGGTGTTCATTTCACAATAAACACATACTTAGAAATAGAACACATAAACAACAGAAGTATCTTAGATACACCTTATATATATATATATAAATTGAAAATTAATTATTCGGTATGTATCGTTCTAATTGGAAAGTTCATCTTCAATACAAAGAAACATTGTAGCAAGATTTGTATCAAATTTTGTGTTAGGTAAAGCATGATTATAGACAGTACCGCCAAATGTTCAAATTTAGAAATTCTTAAGTTTTCAAATTTACAAATTTTAGGTGAGTTTTTAAATTTAAGAATTCTTCCAAGGCGGTTCCAGATATAAATTATACTTTACTAACACGTTTTGTTTAAGTAGTATCCAATAGAGATTACATAATAGATACATGTTCAAAGGATAAATCTCCTAGAACAATCAATTTCACTGGTTTTATGATGTAACATCCATGCGAGCCGCATACGAACAGTGCACTATGTTTAATGATCTTAAGTCTACAAAACACAATCTTGAGTCAGATGCATCGTTATTAAAATTTGTTGAACGAGTGCTTGTTTATGTTGTAAGCTTCAACTCGTTAATAAGAAGGTGGTTTGTTTTCGTATAAAAAAGGATCAATTTTGAGAGTCCAGAGAAACTTCGCTTCAATAGATACGATGAGCAAGTATCGTTTATGGCACATAACAAACATCGTAAGAATGTCGATTCAGTAAAAGATATCCATGTAAGAATAGAGCTTCCATACTTAGATGTAGAAAAAGCAAATAATTGTGCGAACTGTTTCACTTCTTTCTCGCGTAAATAGTTTCTAAATATCATAGAAAGCAGCGCATATTGACACTGAGTTTTGGCATGGTATAGTATATATGCATATCAAGAAAAGCTTTCAAAACAATATTAGTATCAAATACGATAATATCGTGTTTCACAGTGTGTAAATGCATTTTCGTATGGGTCACACGCGTGCATACATATTACTTAGAATTATTTGTATAATATAAATTCACTTAAGAGACTCGATGAACGATGCAATTAATCGTACGATGTAATATCACAATACAAACGCTTACAAGTATACTATAAACGTAAAAAAGAAACTTTAGTCGTTAAAAATCATTTGTTTATAATAAATCTGATTAAGTAAATATTTCAAAACCTAACAGAAACATAGCATTATAAATACTTTCCTTTTATTATGCTAACAAGTATACTTAAATTATTCATTTTAGCAATGTAAAAAACTCCGTAAGAAAACATACGCAAATTGACGTAAATTATGCAACTTTATCGAATATAAGATATACGTACGTTATATTAAAAGAAATTTGTGCCACTCAAAGTGCATTCTAACGTTTTGTATATAAAAGTACATATCAGTGCGTGTGCATTTGAACATACTTCTAACGAAGTACACAGAAAATGTACTATCATAATGCACGTAAGTACTTAGAGCTTAAAGAGCAATGCACAATTTACGTTGGGCGGAAGCAGTGATGTAATAAGTCTATCAAACCCATCATATGGGAAAAAATTTGCTTCAGAAATCCGTCTTTAAAAAGTATTAACGCACCATTGATAAATGCAACATTGTCATCTGGAAAGATTAGATCCTGTTTCGGAATCAGTACCTGTTGATAATATGTATGTTGGTGTATAAGAAAGCAAAAGGTGTACAGCATCTTCTCGATCAAGAGCTCGTAGCTGCTGTATTAAAGAACCTACAGTGCAATCGGTGCCTGCATTGTTAAGTAACCTAGCGGAAAGTGAATTTTATATACGTGATTAAGTAATAAAAGATGGAACTGATCGTGAAAATTGTCACTTACCTTAATGTTGGACTATCTACTGTACTATCTAACTGAGCGACTCGATCTCCCAAACCAAGTCTTACAGCGAGTAAACACCAATCTCTACCGTGACGATCAGGAGGATCCAGCATCTGAGCTAATCTTCTTTGAACGGCAGGTTTGATGTACTTTATTGGCTGTTTTGGTCCAGGAAGACAATTTTCTATCAAAGGTAATCCACATCCTACTATTTCCCATATCGTTTCTTCTTTACCGTTCAAAGGATTCTTGAGAGTAGCTTCTTCAAGACCTTTATCTATCAAAGCGGATACCATCGGTGCTGGTTCCCAGGAATGTATAATCTGTGAAGTTTCACAGAAAGAAAGAATATTTAATATGTTTCAATTACACGAATTATTTCTAAAACAGAGATTCTGATGATGAAATAACTCACTTCATCGTATTCTCGAAGCTGACTAGGACTTAACCAATGTCTTTCTAGTAACATCCCAGGAGCAACTAGTTCTATAGTTGTCTCAACAGCATCGAGAATGATACTGAGCAGAGCAAAACATTGAGCACTGGTACCTCGTGGACCACGCACTCTTATTTCTACGTAACTTTGGTCTTCGTCTTCAAAAGTGATTATACTTTCGCAAGGTCCGATACATAATTTTGATCCACGCCACCATTGATATAAATCTGAATTTGATGGATCCCACGATTGAGTGATTTTCCTTAACTGTGACTGCATAATATATTGTCATTAGAAGATTGATTATAAATGTATGACATTATGAAATTATTTGCGATTACTTCCACATACTTGCAAGTGTGGGAATATTGCGATTAAATGATATAAAGGTGCTTCGGATGGAGAAAGACGAAGACCAGTATGAGGTACAACATTGGAACACGGTTTCCACGGTTCCCATAATCCTGGTAAACGTTCAACGAGATTCAAACAGGGTATTTCATATTCTACTTCATCATCATCCACTTCACACTGGAATAAATTATATAATTATGTTAAGTGCAAAGATAAGGTATCATACAACTCTTGTGGGACACTCTTAAAAATATGAAGTCAGCAGTATACCTAATCTAACACGAAATATTGAAGTAATATACGTCGAACCTACCGGCACACATAAATTCACAGCTTGCAGAGCTTGTAAAGCTTGTCCTGCAGGACAAGGACAACGAGCCTGAAAATCCTCTAAAGCATAAACTCCTGTTGTACGACCTCCAAGACGTCCTCTCTGTTCAGGACTTAATTGCCAGTTTATTACATCCTGCCAAAACCATTCTGGACTTAAAACTACTAAATTTCCAGGAAGAAGCATACATTCCCCTAAATTCTGAAAATTAACACCTACTTAATATATTAAGAATAGACAATAAATTATGAAAGTATCATATTAGTAACACGAACCTGTAACTGTAATCCAAGATGTCTACAATGTTCTAAACAAACTAATGGATTAATTTTTCTCACTTCCCTCAAAAATTCCTCCTGTGTAAGCATTACCAGAGGTACCTCTAAAGATTGCACATACGACCTCCAAGCTTCAGCAAGACCGGTCCACACTAATGCGCTCTATAATAAAATATTTGAACCTTTACTGATAAAATATAGTAGAAAAAGTATGAAGTAATACACTGATGCAGAAAATATATACAAGGGTAGTATTTTTTAAAATTGCATTGGACAGTAGTGCATGTATGTATTAATGGGACAAAGCATTAGAGCAGTTATTAAATAAATTACAGCTTCATTATACGCATCACTTTTATCAAAGAAATTGAGAAATAGTTCGACCTGTTTATCAAGATTCGCCAAGGGCACATACGAGGCCGCGGCCCGCGGCGTGTCACGTCGAAGAATACTTTCTGCAACTTCCGGTCCTTCCTACATCATGCATTGCATGCAGTAAGGCTGATGTTAATAAACGTTAATGACCAAATAATCAGCAACTAAAATATATGTTGTTAGTAAATTGATCATATGATAGTGACAGCAGATATACAAAATTTAATGTATAATATATATAATTTTAATCAAGGAATGTGCTTATTTAAATGTCACAAGTAACTTTTTCAATTGAACAATATGAAAAATACAAATTATCTTTGGTGAGCTTAGTTACTTGTACGTGTATCGAATGAACCATGCATCATGAATGACCATGGATTACAAAAGTGTTTGCATTATATTCAAAAATCAATACTTTGTTCAACATGGTATTAACATCGCAGGATTTGAAATTAAATAGATGTGAATAGTACAAATGTAATTAGCATTATGCAAAATGAAATGATCCGATTCTAATCAGAACCGTTTTGAAAATGTTAATGCACACATTTATTTGCATGCTGTACAAACAGTGGCGTTATCCCTGTAAAAAATGTGGAAGTATAATTATGTACACGAATATATCAAAGTGAACCTGAACTTTTTATATTCAGAGTATTCTACAGTAATTTCGCGTTGGTACGTGACCTGACTGAACGAGTCGCTCGTGCAACCAAGCATGAAATGATTGAAGACTTAGGTTTTGATAACCATAGATATTGATTAACTTGAGTTGAGATTTTTTTAAATATAATATTCTCGTTAAAACAATGATTTTCTTTATAATAAAATTGCAGTAATAATATACATTAGAACAATAACATATTTGGATTTCATTCTCAATTCAAATCAAGCAAATCTTTACTTTTATTTTAATGTGATACTATGTATGCCATGCAATAAAAATTTTGTATAAAGTATCAAAATCTAAATTTGCAAGATGTAGTTTAAATTAACAAAGTATCAGAAATGAATACGGATTGTTAAAAAAAACTCGGTTAAGACTGAGAGACTCGTAATAATAATTTTGTTCGGTATATATTTTACAAATGATGGATAATAACAAAAAAATTGTTTCGCAGTATGTATAAAATAATGTGAAAAGTGTAATAATTTTAAGAAATCATATAATCACGTCACCTCTAAAAACTCCATCCTTGCATTATTCAAGTAAGATCTTAGAAGTTTTAGACCAGGACTAGAAGGGTTAGTTGCATCTACTGCGACCATTTGAGGTTCATCTCCCAAAACTGGTGTAAACTCTTTCAAAAAAGGTAAAAGTGGTGCAAGAAGATTACCACTATTTGAATTTGGGGCAAGGGGTTCTGGAGCATAAGTTCCAACTAAGATTACTTTAACGTCATTGTATTTGCCGCCAAAACCTATGTTATAAAAACATATTTAATAAAATAAAGTAGGTAATGCATCAAAACATCTTCATACACGCTAGAACCATTGGCGTAACTAGGGAGGGATCAGCCCACCCTAGATAAAAATCCTAGTTGCGCTAATGATTACAAAACAGATATAAATAGTTGAACTTACCAAAATTAGTAGGTGCAATTCGATCTGAAATAAATCGCAACCAAAATTTTACTTGTTGAAGTTGTACTGTAAGAGGTTCTCTAAGACTGACAGTGATAAGGTGTACGGCAGGTTGTTGAAAAGTAAGTACATAGTGATATGATGCTAAGAAGTCTTCACGACCGCATAATTCCCAAAAGATACATTCTCCACCTGAATAATTGAAGCCATAAATATATGTATCCCCAGTATTATCTTGAAAGAACTTGAAAGATCAATTTCCTTACCTACATTACCACGACTCCAATCTACTCCTTGTGTGCCTTCATATTCATTGTCACTGTATTCAAAACTAAGTGATCCATGTTTACTAGTTACGTCTAGTTCGATACTGGGTTCTCTCTAAACATAGATAATCGATTTTTACAAAAATTCGTATTAATAAGCAAAATATCAAATCATTAAAACTTAGTTAACTACCTTTGCAGTATAATTCTGACTTCTCGATCTTCTGAAAAATCCAAAACTGAAGAGTCCTGATTTTAAAGAGTTGATTAGAGATGATTTTCCCGATGCACAATGTCCTAAAAGTCGTATGTGTAAACGATCTATTGGTCTGTGTGTTGGTTGCAGCTGTTTGATGTAATTTTCACGTTGAACCGGCTACAATTGAAATCAACGTTAAAGCGGGCAAAATATAAATGATAAAAAAGATCATTTCCTAACATACATTTCGGAGCTTATCCAACAGTGATGCGATATCAGGATGTCCATATTTAATTGCTGTTACATCCGCTCTAATCCCACGATTTGTCTTGTCAACATCACAACCAGCAAGGCACAAATGTCTAACAAGATTAATGAAACCATGCCTAGCCGCTACGTGCAGTGGTGTTAAGCCCTTTTTGTTTGGTGTATCCAGATCTATCCCACTTTCTATTAAAAAAGTTACCATTCCTTCATCTCCTGTTTCGCATGCTAAGTGTAAAAGTGTATCTTCTTTCTGTTTGAAGGAAAATAACTGTTCATATTTTATCTATATTGCATACGGTTTACAATATATAATACAAAGGGAATCTCACAGAATCTTTTACATTCAGTGGTGCTCCTTGCAGTAATAACTGAGAAACAGCCTCAATACAGCCTCGTTTAACAGCGCTAATCATAGCTTCACCAAGACCTTGAGAGGCTTCTGATTCCTACAGAATAAGAAAAAAATACAGATATCAAATGTTATATTTCTCATACTTATTGTGTTTTGTCATTAATTTTGCTACAATGTACGATCGATACATGTAAAAATACGAATAAATTTTTTCTTAAAAATAAATCAATATACAAAGTTTGTCTCAATGATACTTCATAATACTCTATACAAAAATTTGAATTATATAAGATACATATAAATATTAACTTAACATAACAAAATTTATATGTAACTGTACAAATACTAACATTAGGCACGCGGTGTAAATAAATAAACATTATTTCATATAAATAAAAAAAAACAATATGAGCGATTAAAAGTATAAATTATAATCAGCTCTGGTTATTACAAATAAAAGTATAATATTGTATTCAGGAACAGACCGTGAGGATCCAAGGATGTTTAAGGCACGATTCTGCAGTTCCTCTTTCTCTGAAAATGAGAAACAAATTTTATGATTACTTCCTTTTATTTTAAATTAATCTTATCTTTCTTCAAATTATTTCTTGGACTTACTTTGGATCCTTGATCAACAAGGATCGTATGAAATCTTTGGCAATTTCAGATACTGTACTGAAATACTCATTATCAAACTGATATTGACAAGCAGCAACATTTGCATAAGTTTCTTGTTTGTCTTCACCTAAGAATGGTGATGCACCACTTAAAAGAATGTATGTTAAAACACCAACTGCCCAAAGATCAGTTCCTAAACTGAGTGGTTCATAATTTACAATTTCTGGAGCAACAAACTCAGGTGTACCAAATAGTGCTCTGTGTTCTGACCCGGGTATTAATCGATGTGAAAGACCTAGATCTGTGTAAGGAAAAGAATTACACATAATTTTTCAACTTTTTTTAGATACTAAATCAATGTGCAAGTTTTTTATTAATACCTATTAACTTTATACTTGGCATCGGTGGAGGGGTTGATAGAAGAATATTTTCAGGCTTGATATCTAAATGAGCAACTTGATGAGAATGTAAATGATTAAGTGCCATCAAAACTTGACGAACCTATAGAAAAATATAGTTTGTATCAGATTTGTTATTTAAATCATTACTCAAACTACAATTGTTATAACAAGAGCAATTACAAACCACATGTGCAGCTTCTAATTCACCAGACGGGACCCAATGAAAGAGTTCTCCTCCAGAAATTAATTCTAACAGTAAAACAACCGTTGTACCTGTATCTACAACTTTGTGCAATGAAACAATGTTTGGATGCCTCAGCCTTGCTAACAAACCTGCTTCTCGTGCTTAAAATAAAATAATAAATATTTATTTGTAAAAAAATTAATGAAAATAAAACTCAAAGTACCTACCAATATCTGCTGCTGCCACACCTCTGGCAACACGTCTTTTTCTCATAATTTTGGCAGCATACAGTTCTCCAGTCTTTATTTCCATACATTTTCGTACTATCGCAAATTGTCCTCTGTAATTTATGAGTAAAGAAGTAATTAAAATGTATATTTATTATCATTATCAAGAATATGCAAATTATAAGCACTTACTTCCCAATTTCTTCCAATAGTTTATAGTTTTTCTCAATTGGTTCATGATGAACCTCCATCAAAGTGTCCCACTCAGGACCTAATTAATAAATTGAAACTTACATACAATTCTGATTTCAGTAAAATTGATAACTTGTTTGAAAGAATACTATCTACAAATATTTATTATCAGAAAGAAACAGTAACAACAAACGTTCTCTTCGAACTTTCTTGATGGATAGGTATAAATTATTAAGTAATATTTATTTATTAACAACTGATGTGTACAACCAACGGAACGTAAGACACCTGTCAATCTTGTAGTAAACAGATACGAAAATCACTTCCGTACACGTTTAACCACGTGGATGTAATCTTACTACAAAGACAATAATCGTATATTAAACAGATCGCTGACACCGCTTTGCATCCCTCAATTGTATTATATTATGAAAAACTATTAAACATCTGCCAACCTTAACAGAAACATTATTACGATAATACATACGAAGATGAGAAACGGTTAAAAGAAAATAGAGTTTTACCACCGTTCAAAGTTCCCAATTGGCGAGACGTGCCTGGCATCATCTCACGTTCATGCTCATCGTTCAGTTTATTCTGGTTTATTCGAACAGTTCTAAGATTCGCGAAGAGCCGTTACGAAAATTATGTCCCATTCGTCGGCCTTCACTCATGCCGGCCACCCCACACATACAATCGATATACCTGTGTCGCGTGAAACGCCACCTTCCTCAAAATTCATACTTATATTCTGTTCAACGAAAGATCGTACTCATCGACAAATTTCTGTTTGTTCCACGCATGTCAGCACCTATACTTAGTGATCCAGATATCTAAAGCTTCAAACTCCCAAATTTGCAAACCTCCAAATTCCGAAATTTCCACTTTCTGAAATCTACAAATTTTTAAATTTCTGAATCTCAAATTTCCCAAGTTTCCAATTTCCTAAACTTCTGAACTTCTAAATTTCTGAATTCACAAATTTGCAAATCTCTAAATCCCTAAATTCATAAATTTCCAAATTTGGTCATGCCTGTCGTGTTATTCGCATGTTTTGCGCACCTTGTATATGCCCGACGAATTAGAAAGCGTATGGCAGTAGGGGAATATCAAGTGGTGAGAAACATACTGAAATTAGTCGCATTACGCGAACTGAGTATGATCTCCCATTGAATGAATAATGCATATGATTTTATAGAATCTGTACTTTTATTAAATCACGCACATCGCTTTCGCACCACCGATCGTTATCTAAAATTTCAGTTACAAGCTAATGTCATAATTGAGAGACTTTGTATTAAAAATTAAACAAATAATGATACATAAAAATCATGTAACATGATTCTATAATTCATATAACTAGAAGTTCATGAATTTTAATAAATAGAAAACAAGGAAACAGCCAATTGAAAATAATAACGTAGACAATTACAGCATATTGTATCAAACTTCAATACTTTATCAAAGCACATACTTTTTATTAAATATGAAAATGCATACAAGCAGCCAAGTAACGCTTTTTATGAATATGAATTATGTTATAATAAAACTATTGTGGGCATGAATTATTAAATGTTAATACAAATAAAAGTTTTTAAGTGCAATATAAATTTAACATCTTTATTCCTTCATGGATTCTTCTGAAACTTGTGCAGGTGGAGTAGGCTCATTATCTGCTTTCTTCTTTTTGCTTCCTGATACAATGTCATCAATTCTTAGTAACAAAATAGCAGTTTCGATAGCGGTTTTATACGTCTGTAACTTCACGGATAAAGGCTCCCAAATACCACGTTCTTTCATATCTACCAATTGACCAGTTTCTCCATCAATACCCCATGTTATTCCTTCAGTTGCGTGTTTTGCACGTAATGCAGTTAATGTTCTAATTGTGTTTGCTCCACAATTTTGTGCAAGAGTTCTTGGGATTATTTCTAGTGCCTGTGCTACAGCTTTGTATGGCCACTGTTCCACACCTGCAAGCCTTGTTGCTTTTTCTGCTAGAAGTCTGGATACTGCCATTTCTACTGCACCTCCACCTGTGACAAACATAATTATATATTAATATGAAATTGTAATATATATTACTCACTTATAAAAAAATGATTAAATAATAAAGTACCTGGCACTAATTTAGGCTCAATAAGAAGATTCCTAGCAACATGAAGAGCATCTTGTAAGTTTCTTTCAGTTTCATTTAGCATATCTTTGCTTGCACCCCTCAAAATTATAGTACATGCTTTAGGATCTTTACATTCTGTGATAAAGCAGAAGTATTCATCCCCAAGTTTTTTAATCTCAAAAAGACCAGCTTTAGTACCAACATCTTCCTCGCGTAATTCATCTGTGCGATTAACTACAGTGGCACCACATGCCCTTGCAATTCTATTAATATCACTTTTTCTCAATCTTCGAATAGCAGAAATTCCAGCTTTCACTAGAAAATGTTGAGCTATATCTGATACTCCTTTTTCAGTAATCACTACATCAGGTTTCACAGATATAATATCTTCACATATCTTCTTAACATACTCCTCCTCCAATTCTAAAATTCTGGTGAAGTCTGTATCCTTCAGTATCTCTATATTAGTTTGTGATTCACCTTTCTTATATTCTAAGGAACAATCCAACAAAACTATTCTTGGGTTCTTAATATAGCGTCTCATTTTTGGATGGGTAACATCTTTACTAAACATTACTCCCTTCAGAACAGTACTGTCTTCAATACTTCCACCAGGAATTTTTTCCACTTTTGCATAACGCTTTATGTCTATTTCCCTTCTACCATTTTCCTCAAACAATACAGTATTAACTGCATCCAAAGCAATTTGACATGCCAAGTCAGACCAACGACCAATAAATTTAGTTCCAACACAAGAATTTATGACTTGAATTAATTTGCTTCTATCATTGCAATCCAAATCCGTGCTGATTTGTTCGTTAAGAATGGTCACCATATCTTCTAAAGCTTGCCGAAATGCTCTTATGATAACAGTTGGATGCATATTCTGTTCTAGGAATGGTTCAGCAACAGCTAAAATTTCTCCTGCTAGTATAATAACTGATGTAGTACCATCTCCAACTTCTTCATCTTGAGTTCTAGCTATTTCAATCATTGATTTTCCAGCAGGATGTTGTACCGTTATTTCACGTAATATAGCATTTCCATCGTTGGTCATAACTATACCTCCCATTGGATCCATCAACATTTTTAGCATTGCTTGTGGCCCCAGACATGTTCTAATGACATCTGCTATTGCCTTTACAGAATAATATATGTATAAATAATTTTCATATCAAAATACATTTATAAAAGTAGATAACACCATAAAATCTGACTATTTGAAGTTTGTTTTAAAATAAAAAATTGTTCAAGTACTTGATGTACATATAAATTATTAACATTACTATTAGAACCGAAAAGGTACATCGAACAAAAAAAAATTACACGTGGGCGTACCAGTGACTGGACAAAACCTTAAAAGGTAAATACGTTAAAGCATACATCATGAACTCACTTTTCCGGCTTGAATATTTTCTCTCTGTACTTTCCGGCCGGTATCCCGTTTAGTATTTGGACCTGCAATAATTAAAGCACGCATCATCGTGAGAAAAGATATATACAATTGAATATCTAAACAAATGAAAATTAAAATCGTTATTGTTTTAACGCACTTAAAACTACAATCGAAGCAGCCCCTGACCCGAACATTTTTCTTCGATTCTTTCAACAGTAAATCGTTCTGACAGTAAAAGACAGTTAAGTACACGCCTGATTTTTCCAGAAGAAAACGAGACGAGAACTTGTAATAATTGGTTAGAAATGCGGACAACGATGAGCGAATAGTTCCAAAATGAAATACACTAGCAGACTACGCGTTGCCACCAGATATACAAAATATTACTATAGTTATATCTGTCACTGTTATTACTAGAATGATGTAGGGATAAAATGTATGAATCATATGTTGTTACACACACAGCCGCTCATTTATCAGCGTTGCGCGCAATATTTTAAAATTTTTACAGAAAGAAATATTATTCAGGAATTTAAGGTCGAATTGTATATAAAGTACACTTAGTCATTTCATAGTTCGTGAATGAAGCTTTATTTGTACCATTATTTTGAGTGATAACATAACATAAATTTTCTTTTTAATTACAAAAAAAGATTGAATTTTTTAAATAAATAATACATACAACTTTGTTTACAGCTTTAGTCAAGTTAGGTGGATCACCGTGTATAATCGTGCAATATACACTAATTACACATCAATAATTAATTAAATGTTTACTAGTCTTAAAATAGGAATTGTTAAAGCTTATGACATAAAACGAAAATAATGACTGCCGTAATTTCCTCTATTTCCCCAATTTCCGCCACCTCTTCCACGTGTATTCATTCCATTTCCTCTATTGCCGCTACCTCTGTATCCACCATAATTGTTTCTTGGATAACTACCACCAGGTCCTCCACCACGAGGATTTCCGCGGAAACCACTATTCATTCTCATCATTTTTGCAGGATTACCATCATCCGAATGGAAGTTAACTGAATGCCCTCTTGGAGGCCTTCGTGATTGGAAACCACCACCAGTGATCTGATCCAAATTGTAACGGCAGGCATTCATTCCGCATAATACCTTAATAACGTTTAATACCTTAAAAAAGAAAAAACAAGATGTAAATATTTATAATCATATTATGCATAATAAAGATTATCATAAAATATTACTTTTTCTTCATTAGGACTTAATTCTAAAATAGTTTCAGGGTCCTTCGCAGCTTTCACAACGAGACTTTCTAAAGCAGGTCGTAAAGCCACTATTGCTGCTGCGTGAGCTGGATCCATATCCAAATTTATCCAGTTATCCAATTTTACTACACCATTAGTAAACTCCACTTTTCGAGAACCAAATAGTAGTAAATGAATTGGAGACACCATGGTCATTTGCTTACACGATACAGCCCTTGTACGAATCTGAAATGGTAAGGTGAAAGGATGATGTAATCATTTAGATAACAGGAGATAAATAATACAATTATTTAGCCAAGAAAAGGATGTTTTTACCTTTTCTCCGAATACGAAGAATGGAAATGGGAAATTTTGTTCAAAATTACTGCAATTCACTGAAGTCTTATGAATCAGTGCTGCCTTAGATTCGGTAGTAAGCACTTTTCTTTTTTCTTTGTGATAGCAAACATTTGGATAAAGACCCATACATAACAATGCAGTGATTGTATCAAGACGAACATCTGCCCCAGCTTGATAATTTAATGGTGTAGGACAAAGAGTTTCTTGTGGGAATCCAGCACTTTGTAAAAGTGCTTGTAATTGATTCTGTGTATAAAAAGTACTATTAGCATAAATTTTAATAATGAAGTAACATATATTAAAAAAACAAATACCTTAGCTTCCCACGTAACCCTCAGTGTAGGCAAACTTAAATTCTTTGAATCACAAAATGTTTGCTCTGCATATTCTCCGCCTGCTCTAGCTTCTTCCCATGCTTGAAAAGCGTGCAACATTGCTACGTGATCACTATATCTTGCACCAGCAAACCATTTCTGCTGCGCGGATAAACGTCTTACATCAGGTCCCATATTGTATACTTCTGGAAATGTTGTACTATTTGCGGCCATTGTGGAGAGTGCATCGCCAACTCGGAACATACAACCAAGAATCATCATTTTGCCTAAACGTGGCTCTATAGGTAAGCGAGCCAATATTTTACCAAGTGGCGTTAACTCATCATTTTTATCTAAGCACTTCATCTCTGAAATAAATATACAATGAATATCTCCAGATGTAAATAAATGAATGAATATTTGCTTGAAGAAGGAAATATACCACGTAGTATGACCTCGGCTTCAATAACAGCATCTATTGGTGGCGGTTCAATTGCTTTTGATAAAAATTTTCCAATGCTACCTAATCTTAATAATTTAATACTTAATGCTAATTCATGTAAAGGTGTTCTGAACATTTCTGGTGTCATATGTTCATCCATTTTATTAAAACGTGCTTTAGAGCAAAGATGAAAACAAAAACCCGGTCTAACACGTCCTGCTCGACCTTTCCTTTGTTCTAAATTTGTTTTACTAGCCCAAACAGTAGCATAGTTTGTCATATTATTGTGAGAAGTAAAAAGCTTCATTTTAGCCTTACAAGAATCTATGACATAGACTACATCGTTAATTGTGATAGAGGTTTCAGCAATATTAGTTGCTAAAATAATCTTCGTCCTTCCCGTTTCTACAGGATCAAAAACTTTCCGTTGATCTTCTCTAGGTAATTGTGAATGTAATGGTATAATTACATAATTTACTCCTCCATAAATGGGATGTTGTTGCAAATGTTTCATTAGCGCAAATATTAAATTCCAACCAGGTAAAAAAATTAAAATAGCGCCTGGAATACCTTGGTCCTTGATATAACTTAATAAAGCCTCTATAAGTTCAAAACTTATTTCTTTTTCTGTAAGTTGTGCCATGGCATTTTTTGTTTGAATAGAATAATGTGCATCAATAACTTTATTCAAGTTTTCTTCTGGTTCTCCGTCTGCCGGTAAATCATCTGCATCCCGACTTTTACGCTTCTTGGAATCCATAGGTGGTACGAAATTTGTTAACTGTATACAATCTTCTAAGAAATACTGTTGCACAGGATATGATCTGCCTGGTATTTCTATTACCGGGCAATTATTGAAATAATTACTGAACAATGTTGTGTCAATTGTAGCTGACATTAAAATAATTCGTAAATCTGGATACATGTGAATCATATCACGAAGAACAACCATAATGAAATCAGAATTGACATCTCGTTCATGAATTTCGTCAACGATAACATGCGAAACACCTCTCAAACCGCCTTCTAATTTTCTCAATAGTACACCAACAGTACAAAACAGTATGCTACCGTAAGGTCTTGGTAAACAGGATTCAAATCGTACGGAATAACCAATCGACTGCCCCAAATTTTCACGTCTTTCAGCGGCAACCCGATCAGCTACAGATACAGCAGATATTCTTCTAGGTTGCGTGATTGCAATACTGCAAAATGCACCTTGACCTGATGCAATGTAATCATCCAAAATGAATTGGCATACTTGAGTCGTTTTACCACAACCTGTGTTTCCCCGAATAATAATAACAGGATTTTCATTAATAGCGTTCATTATCTCATTTTTCATCGAGAAAACTGGCAAACTCGATCTTTCTTTAATAATCTGTTGTAGATTTTCATCCTGTTGCAATCTATCACGTTGTTCACGCAATAAATCTTCTGATAACTGTTCTAAGCTCATTGTAGCCAGTGGTCCTTCATCTATATTACAACCAGTCCATGGATCCCAATTTTGTTGTGGAGGAGACCAACTTACCACACCAGCAGGTTGTGGTACAGATGAAATAAAATCATCCAGTACCTGATTTGTTAGTAAAGAAATAGCATTGGCAGATTGATCTTCGTTTTCTTGTACAGGTGGTTGCTATAAAAGAGAATAATATTTAAAACTATATGATACAACTTATAAAAATAAAATTAGACAGTAAAAATTACCTGAATTACTATGGTTGAAACAGGTGTTATATTTAAACTTAAAAGAACATCATGTATCTGAGTTACCAATTCTGGTGAAATTTTAACTGGATATGGTTTCATTTGTTCTGCTTCTTTATTTTTTTTCAATGTACCATTGAATGCCTCAATAACACCAAGATGATATAATTGTCGGACGAGGGATAAGGCACAACTTTTTGACGCAGTTTGCTTATTTGAACCAGTTTCCCGACCAGTAATATCTAGAATTAATTTTCATTAAAGTTTCCATATTACAAAGTTCTAATAAATGATGACAGCATTATTCAACAACTTACTTCTCCCAAGTTGTTTTACATAAAATGTCATTTCAGCCATAAAGCTCCTATACATAAATTTATATCTGCATTATTAGTATTTTGTATGTACTTTCATTTGTGGACAAAACAATATTATCACAACATGAATTCAACTTACACTTAAAATTGTTCAAGACCACATTGGAGCACCTTGCATAGTAAGTCATTGTGAGTGACTGCACCAGAACTCTTATTAAATCATTTCAATAAAAGTTCTGGTTAAACATTATCTCTATCTGTGTACAAGAGAAATAACTTTCTCTCTTGTACCAGCATTGAACGTAAGTAAATAGTGTACTCCAAAATGGTCTTGTGGAATTTCGAATGATATACAAAGTACTCATGCAATTGCTTCTTATTGCGTTGAAATATGTCTTTATAGTGTAATCTGTGACTTCAAGTGGAATTATGATATTGCAGTAACACGTCCACCAGTGCTAAAGTAAACACCTTATCGAAACAGTTCATACCTTGTATGATCTGGACCAAGTGGGGTATATTTATAATCAGTATTAATTTTATTAGATTGCATAAACTGATGAAGTTTTGATTTAGCATTTTCTATAGTCCAATTTCCATGAATACCAGAATTTACATCAACATCTTCTGCATCTTCCACTCTTTTCTGATCTGCTATTCTATCTATGTAAGTATAATTGCCTTGACCATGTTCATTATATGCTCTGTAAGCTTGTCCTATATCATTAGGACCCATGCCATCTTGAAACACAGACTTTGTCGAAGGACTTTCACATTCTACTTTAATCATTGGTGCTATATTTTGTGGTTGAATATTGTTCGTATCTCGTGGAACATCATTAGAATTTACATGTCCTGTACGGACTAAATAATTAACATAATCCCTAGCTGCATTGCCTTGAGCATCTTTTTTATTAGTAGAGTTCCCTGCACCCACATAATCAAATCCAGGTATGCGTAATTCGCAGAGGAATCGTTGCCGATGTTTCAACCCTTTTGTATGTAAAGAATTTTTTATGAAATTTCATTTTTATGAAACTTTGAATGCTGCACTGTTTAAAAAATATTTGTATAATACCTGTTGGTCTCACATCAAATTGTGGTTCTTTGCCATTTTTCGCACACCATTGATGTAAAAAAGATTTTATATCACCCATTTTTTATTTTTGTAATACCCTTAAAATAAGGTATTGGTTTTAAATAATTACTGTACAGATACAGTTGATAATATAACCTACACCCGACATGAATTCATAAACACTGATTAAACGGCGTCTACCGGAAACAGAAGTTACTACTTACTAGATACTGCAGCAGGCAAAAGATCGACTGCAACGTGTTGATTTCGGATTGTCAATAGTCTTATTCAGTTAAATAGATACTCAATATAAGCTAAATTTAATTGCAAGTATTTAAAAATATTTCAAATAACATACTGCACTATTGTAATCATGCCAAATACTGCTTTTACAGAATCGTTCCTAAATTGATTTTACATCTTTTCTGAAGTTATAGTTCTAAATAAACGTAAAAAAAGGCTTTTCCTTTATGACATTACAAAAAAATGTTAACACATAACCAGGCTTAAATACAACTGGTTTACTGAACATATTGTCTGTTCATTTTTTGTGAAATTTAAGTTTTTATATACAATAGAATTAAAAAGGTTCAGGTCAATGTTTATTAACAATATTCATCTTCAAGATTCATAAAATCGGATATATGCATATTTGTGCCATTGATATATATACAAATTTTTACATATACCGAACTTAGAATCACAAGTGCAGGCAATTCAAACTATTAGCGGTACTTTAAAGTAATTTGAAGTTTTATTCATAGCTTTAAACTATTCTTTTTTTAATAAAGATATAATACAATTTAAAAAATTATTAGTTTATTTACATCGCTTTTATAGACATACTAATTTATGTATACAATTATAATTTAGTAGTTGCATTGTATTCATACTAAATATACATTGATACAAGAAGTTAAAATTAAATATAAAAATGTGAAAGACATATTAATAAGCTAATAACATGAAATAAAAAAAAGAGATAGTATAGAAGATATTTCAATGAGATTCATTACTGGTTGCACATATCTAATAAAAATATATGATATACAATTATTCTGATTAAATAGCAACTAAATTCTATAAAGAAATTAAATTATATTAGTCATAAAATATTGTTTGTTAACTGTATAAATATGGTAATAAAGTTTGTACTAAGTAAGTTATACACATACAAAATATATTTAATCTTTAGAGTACAAAGCTGAGAGAATTGGATCTTTGAAATTTATAAATTTTAATATACAGTGATGACTCCATACAATATTAAAATATCAACAAATATATATTAAACACTTCTTTTATTTTATATGATTTAGCTAGACCTCAGTAACTCCACACAATTGTTTGTGTTTCAAAACTAGGCTCTGTACTTGAAAGATTAATTATAACTTTATATATGCTTCAAAATATTATTGGTAAAGGTGTTATGGCAGCAAGCCTTGTTGATTGTGCGATTCTAGGACTTCGAGGTGATCTATGTAATTGTGACTGTGAAAACTTTGAAGGTGTTCCTGTTGCTACACCTGAAGGAGTTAATAAATTTTTTCTTGTTGGTTTTACAGGTGTTCGTACTGGTGTCCTCAGTTTGGATTTAGTTGCATTGAATAATACCTGTTCTGATAACAAAGAGCTGCGCAACTCCTGTTTATCTTTCAAGTGTTCTTTAAATTGACTATAAGTTGTATCTGCTGAACTCTGAGACATTGAGTTCTCCTTATGAGGGTTTTTACTTCCAGATTGCGGTGTTTTCTTGGAAACTTTTGCACTTTTTCGAATTTTAGATCCAGTACCTATTACAGATACATTCCTACGTTTGGCTGAGGAATTTGGAGAAGAACTAAATAACAATTTTCTCTTTGTCGAACTAACTGGTGTAGGACGACGAGTACTTAATATGGTTGGGGTTTTCTTTGTTGAACTTGAAGCAGTTTTTTTGGAAGCACTTAATGTTGCCTTTTTTATTGATTTGTCTTTTGCTTCTTTTCTAGCTTTTTTTATTGTTTCTTTTTCTTCATTTAGATGTTCCCATGATTCTTGTAACACTTCTTCTATGGATATTCCATTTATAGTAAATACTTCACCATGCAAACTTTCATATTCTTTTATTAAGCTTCGAAGTTGCTCTTCAATTTTTGGCAATTTTTTCTGAATTGTTTTACGTTCTTTTTCTTCCATTAACAGCTGACCTCCACGATTATAAAAACGATCTGGATCATTTGCACGTTGCAGCAGTTCCTTCATTTTTACCCATAAATTATCACGTTCCTCTAGGAGCTCAAATATAGGCTTATTGGCTTCATAAAACTCTTGGACCCTTTTTACTTCAAGTTCATGCAAAGTTAGTAAATCTTCTGTGTAAGTATGAGAATTAAAATGTACAAATTGTTTCTTTTGCTCTTCACTAAATTTACATAAATTCCATAATCTTGACAACTCAGATCTCACTTGTGCTACATATTTAGCAATATTTTGTCTTCTCTTTTCTTTACATCGTTCTAATTCTGATGTTAATGCATTTATGGTTACTATGCTATATCCAGTATAGCTGTCAAGAAACGATTGACAAACATGTTCTGGTTCATCAAGATATTTCCATAATGCAATCAATTCCCGTTTAATATCTTCTGCATGTTCCTTTGCTTGATCTGCTTCATGCTTAAGCTTATCTCTAAGTTCTCTCAATTTGGTCATATTGTTATTACTGAATACAAAATTCTCACTATCTTTAGATACTATATGTTCAAAATTTGAAGATGGTGATATACCCATATCATCCATCATTTTAACAATTGCTCTACGCATTTCTTTAAAAATAGCTTCTAAACGATTTTTCTCTGCTTCTTGTTTTTCCAAATAAAGTTTAAAACTGTTAAGTTCTTCCTCCGAAGGTAATTTTTCTTCTATATTGATTGGCTGTGTACCCAATATCTTACAAAGAGACCTTTCTTTTGCAAGCAGTTCCTTCAAATGTGTCAGACGCTGTTCCTTGCAATATTGCAATTTATGTAGATCATTTAGTAACACTTGTTCTACTTCCTTCAGTGGTAAATTTTCATATCCACTAATTACTACGTCTGTTCCTAATTCTTTTGTTAACCCAGCAATTTGTTCCATTAATTTTTTAACGTTATCTAATATCGTCTTTTTTTTCAATTCTGATTCTGAAACCATATCATTTAACAGATCATTTAAATGATTGAATACTTGCTTGCAATATATACTACGAGTTTCTTCACTGAACCCTATTTCTTCCCATACGTTGTGTAAATGGGATAACGCATTTCGGAGTTTTACAATAGTCTCCTGTACTATTGGTTCCCATTTAGGTATATTGGACATTGTTGTATCTCTGCTTTACACGTTTTAACGTAAAATTACAAAGCTTAACTTTCAATACAACAACTCATAAACTAATCTTACATTTACTTAAGTATTTACGACCTAACACGCGCGTAAATCCGACAGAACAAATTTTACTCGTCGAGACACGATCAACCGTTGTTCTTTTGAATTTATATTTCTACAACAGCGCCACCAACATATTGTGCGTGTCAGCTCCGATTGGTTCGAAGCAAGTTTTATAACCAACATCGACACATGCGCGTTTGAAACTTTCATGACTCTAAATGTATATACCCGGTGATTTATTATTAAGCGCATACATTCTTTACATCAAACATGATTACTATAATTTCTAGGTGGACAGAGTATATATCATAAACCTATACATATGGACAAAAAAGACCTTCGGCCACGATTGTGATGCTCCTCTACCAGTTTTCTTCAAGATTCTACACAGGATATGGTAAGAATTGATATTTGTATGATAAATGTATAAGTTAAAAGAAATGTTTAGTTTAATGTACTCATCAAATAAATGAACGAAGAGAAAGAATATTGTGTCTAATAAACTGAATACCTAATCCTTAACAATTGAAGGTTATCACACTTTTAGTCCACCGAGTATATACTTTCGGCGCCACATTTCTCACAAGTGCGCATGTGCATCCCTATAATTTACAGAGCGTACAGAACCGACCAGAGTCAAATATATGCAAAAGAAACGAAAATTTGTAGAAGAATAAAATTTACAGAAGGTATAAATTCTTTAGTTATAGACGAGAAACTCAATTATTTATAAAATTATAGAAATACAAGATTATATTAAATAGGACGTTAAAAGTAATTATGATTTTTAATGTAGCTTTAGCTAATAAGGACCTTTTCATATATTTGTATTCTGTTGGGACTTTTTTTAGAGGAAATCGGGAATTTAGACTTGCAGAGTTGACAGAGAAATTGGAGAATTTATAAGTTAGAAAATTGAATAATTTGCAAGTTTGGATATGTAATCTCAAGAATGAAAAGTAAATGGTGAGGTGGTCAACAGTTGTTCCGATTGAAAGGTAGCCTATTGAAGTCTACGTTGCACACGAGTGTACAAACGTACTTTAATAATGCAACGCCTGCGCGACGGCAATGCTCCTGCGTGGCAGGTTAAGCAGCGCAGGTGTACAGGCGCTGAACGGTGGTTGCCTACGGTGGGGGTAACATCGGTTGTCAGTTGTTTTCCGTAAGTCCGCGCTCGTGGACGGGCGCATGAAACCAACCCCCAACCCCTTGTCAAGCTCCCCGACTTTATGGTTTCTGTCCCCGCGGGATCGGACGTCAAGAGGCCGGCGGGCCTGACAAATCAATCATCCTCCACACGATCATCCCTTTTCAATTCATTCTCATAGTTCAAATAATTATCCATTATTTCCGACGTTCGCATTGATCCGTCATCGTCGGTATGAATGATGATGGACGTGGAGGAGACCAATACCGCATCCAACGCAAGTTCCTCACCAAGACCCTCCAGTCCTGCGGCAGATTCGACGTTCATCAGGTAAGGAAAATATCGATCAAGATCACGAGATACACAATCTCAATAAATTCTTTATTGTCATCGAAAAGTTACTTTCGTTTCGTACACAATGTGTGTTACTTTTGCCTCGGGACGAGTTGTTGAGGAGAGAGAATGTCAGAGTTTTGTATTATAAAGAAATGTAAGAATTTGTAGACAGCTTTCGAAGGCATGGGGTCTGTCTGAAATTCCACGGATGTATCAGTTAATAATGCAAACTGTAAGAGCATCACGTCCCGTCCCTGGTGTTCTGTCTTATTTCTTATTGAAGCAGTTTAAAAATACAATTGACCAAACATCGCGGATGAGCAAACAACTTGAATATTCTTTGTGCGCGAGTTTTTCTAATGGTAATTCAAGAGTTGACTGTAACTTTCATTTCTTTAACATTGCCTGTGAAAAAGATGTTCAGTGTCAACAAATGTGGATGGAAGTGTTCGCTTCACAGTTTTCGTAAGTTTCGATATACTTTGTCAATAAATGGTAAACTAGTAAATTTCGTAAACAAAGAGTTTTAGAAGATAGTTCTGATACAACTTTATTTTCAATTAGAAGTATCAGTGAAATATCTTGGTGTTGTTTTGTAGCAGTTTTGCTTGGAGTTTCTTACGTTTCACAGAAAGGTAATTACTGCTCATTCGATTGTTAAATTGGTCTTCTGTAGCACGAATAATTAGTTCCAACGATATTTATGTTACGTTTGTGATTCGTGAACGTGACGATTAAATTTGCATCGAATTTTGTTTAAAACGAATAAATCGATTTCGCGTGTTTGGTCGTAGATTTGAAAATCTATGCCGGCGTTGAACTCCGCTCGTTTACAATGCGTGAATGAGGAAATTTAATTGAATGCATTATGTATATTCGAAAGAGAGATCGCGTAAACGAATTTCGGAATCGGAAACGTGTTGCCATCCTTCTATAACATATTTTAGCGAAATAGCAATCAATATGTTTGAAATGTATTAACCTTTTCTCTATGTCCGGAACAATGAGCACGCCAGTTGCGTTCATTATTTTTTCATACGTAATATGCATGTACAGTGTTCATTACCTGTTATTAGGATAATGTGTTTTCCTTGTAAACACCAGTGGTATACGCGTGTGTACGGGGTAGTACACGAAGTTTAGAACAAAACATTATAATATTCAGTGCGAGAGACATATTGGTTCAAATCGGGATTCCGAATTTACGTTGAATTCTAAAATTTATGTATCCGTTCTATTTCTGACAATTTCAAGTCGCAATCAATTTTAAATTTAATCTTCTATTTTAATATTCGCGGCACTACTAAAACTTTCAAACATAAGTTATGTCCCATTCACTGATTCATTCATGGCTGAATCAATTAGGATTTGCATATAGAAATATTCGGTATTTAATATTTTTAGTACTCACTATTTACATTGTTCAATATTTGGGACTACGTATTCTCTGTTAGGTATTTATTCTACAGCATAACTGTACTCTACAGCGATACTTGATATTTATTATTTAGTATCATTTTTTATTTGTAAAAATTGTCATACAGATAATCAGGAGGTTATGTACACAATATGTTACGACGCTAAAAATGAACAGTATGCGATGCGATCTTTGATTTATCAACCTACTTTTAGCTCCCCCTTTTTCATTCTCTTTTCGCTGTACGAAAATCCATTTCCATATCTTTCCGTGCCATCTTCACCCGCTCATCATACAATCCTTACTTCAAAATGAAAGTTCTATCCCGCGGTGTGAACCGCGAACCGCGTTTACGATGTTATTAACTTTTTCCTCCTCACGTGCGTGCTTTCGACACAGCTAATCGTTCTTAACTGCCCATCAACGCGAATATCTTGAAATAGTACTTATATCTTTTAATCAAAGTAATCTTCATTATAATTTTCTAATTTTTACACTGACAATTTACGTCAATTTTTCACAGTGACAATGTATCCGACGAACGTCGATTTTCGAAGTAAAATTTTAAATCAATTTCGTTAATTTGATTTCACAGATATTTTTAACTTGTAACACGTTAGCTTCCACACTGAAGCCATTTAATCTCATCAGACAGCATTACGCCATTTGCAAATATATAATTATACCAACATTTCGATCTTCTGTGAAAACGTTGTATATCCCTCGGTTTATTTGGCATTGTTTCTTTTTACACGGTTGACAGCCGCGTAAATAGGATCCGCTTACCCCTGCAGACATAGTGATCCGGCTTACATCCGAAAGCGTCGAACACGAAATGGTGAGAAACTGATTTCCTCCTTTTCCTTTCGTTTTTTATCTACAAACGTACATAAAAGTATACAGTACAAAGTGTATCCACAAAAATTTGTCAAAAATCGTGTTAACCAAGAGTTTAAATCATTTTTTAACATTTATTCAATTTATGTATCAACGCCTTTTTTAAAATTCTTACTTGCTTTTTACATTTTATGGTATCATTTTTATGAAGGTAAGAACGTTGTTGAAACTCAAAAAAGATATGTATAATATGAAGATACGTATATCATGTATTGACATATGAGGTGAAATAATCACAAATATCGGTTTCGAAATTTTGTGTTCAGAATATTCCTACAAATAATATGGTTGGAATATAAATGACAAAATAAAATTCTTGATCAATAAATTCCCTTATATGTTGAAAAACCAATGAACATAACAAGAATTCGCATGTAAAGTTCTTAAAAAACAATAAGTTGGTCATTACAATGTTTAATAATTGTCGACGACATTCAAAACGGTCTTGAATGACTTCTATTACCCTTCCGATTGAAAGTGGCCGTAATATTGCTTTGCTGTACGATGATACGTATTCCGGCTTCCGAAATAGGATATCTATTCATAGAGGAACCAGGTTCCTTTTCAGATGCGAACGATTCTCGCGCCATACTCTTAGATATCCATCGGTTATCGATGGACTGTGCGATCTAGTTTTCAAGGAGCCTCAAAGACGCCAGGGAAATATTTGCGAAAAGAATTTTCCGATCCGTCGAGTCGCGACGACAACGTGGGCGGCTTTTTCAGAACGCGACAGCTGACCGTATTAGAATTGGATATAATTTCTTATCACGTTCTTCCAGTGGCATTGTTCGTGGTGAGAAAATCACAGGACCGTATCTAACTTTTAATATGATCCGCTGTCGGGTTTTCTGGGTCAGCGAAAAAACAATGTCTCAAACTTGTTAACTGCACGCTCGAGTACCTTCTAACGTGTGAATATGTGGCTTCGCTTGATGATTCGGAATAATGAATAATTGTTCGCGGGATCCGTGTAAGGGAGTTACGATCTTGGAAACGACGATTTGGCTCAAATTTGGTGTAATTGTGGGACAGTACAAAAGTAACACTTTTGTAATGTTATAGCGTGCAACTCTTAGGAATTGAAGAGAAATTTGAATTCGAAGTTTGAGGATTTGGGGATTTGGGAATTTGTAGAGGTGGACATTTGTGAAATTGGAGATATGGGTATTTGGATATTTGGAACTCGGGAATTTGGTAATTTAGGAATTGGGATTAGATTCAGGGAATTAGAAATTGGGGATTTGGAACTTATGGAAATTGATGATACGGAAATTTGGAGGTTATAGAAATTGGTAAATTGGGGTTTTGCGAAATTAGGGAATCGGGAAATTGGATATTTGAGAGTTTGCACATTGGTAAATTTAGAAGCACAGGTAGTTGGAGATTAGGAAATTTGGAAACTTGAGAATTTGTAAATTTAGAAATATAGGTAGTATATTAGAAAAATTTGTGATTTTAAAAATTTGCAATAGCAGCGCAAATCGTTTAATGTCTAACGAGATCTTTTATCATCGCGGTGGTTATCTCCATCGTTGAAACCGCGAACAATTAATCAGCGATCTGTTTTTCCGTCCATTCATTTTAATTTTCGGCCGGCTTAAGGCAAATGCGCGTTCGCCGCGCAAATTGAAGTCAAAACTAGGTCAACCCTGATTGTACGGATCGAGTCAGGGCCGTAGTCAAAGGACCTCTTCTACGCGCAAACAGAGGTGCACACGATAAGGAGGCATCTACGAACAAAACGATTCGGAGGACTGAACGACCCTGACTCAAGGACTCTCTTTTTGTCTCTCTTCCTCTCTCTCTTTCTCGTGTCGATCTTGGACTACTTTCGGCTGATTTCGCCCCTTCTCCTTCGATTGAATGCATAATAGATGTTTCCATTTCAGCGTGAAGAGGGAGCCGAGCACGGAAGAACCCAGCAGCCCTCTCGAGGCAACGAGTCCTGGTTCCATCCTGCGCAACAACAACGGTGAGTCTTTATTATAAATGATTCCACCCTGGCTCCCTAGTCCAATTTAAGCTGGCGATTATTTTGCTACGAGGTTGCCCTCGCGAGAGTCACAACTTCCAGCTAACTTATTGTAATTATTCTTATGTAACCATTTCCAAGGAGCAGAGCTTGCTTCTTGATAAATACCCTTTTCAAACTTCTCGCTTCTTACAATCTTTCGATAAAACTCCATCGCTTTACAGCGATACATTTTCTATTATGAATCTGTCGACACGGATTCGACCATCGTTCTCGTTCTCATTCAATCACTCTCTTTGTTTCTTCGATGACTTCAAAATTACTTCACGATTTCGCTATATGGCTCTCTTTCGTATTGCCCTAATCAAGTCCTACATGACAGATATGGTCATATGGGTCTCAACTTCTGTTCTTACAGCTTCAAGGGCCATATAGCGAGACCATATTCTAACTCGCATCATACCTTACCAGGTTTGTCTAATCCTAAACATTGTATGTTCATTTCTACTCGTCATACGATAAACTATTACATCAAGATGTAATACAATTTCAATCATTGTTGCTCTACGAGGTTTCACTGTATTTTAATTCACGGACCTACATCTTACCACGTTTGATCCTAACAATTCCATGTTCATTTTCGTTCTTCTATTATATGAAATTGGTGCAAAATATCGATCATCGTAGCTACATAACGCGATTGCATTCTGTTTCAACTTGCATCACAGTATACCGAATTTATCTGAAGCACGTTCGTTTTTACTCCATCGAAATGGGTGCAGAAATAAATTCGCTCGTTGATAGGATTAAGAGAATTTGGTCAATTTTTATCTTTCCGTTTGCGATAACTGATTTATTTCCCGATAATCTTATCATTCGTCCACGATCGAACACATTCGATATTGAACTGGTTAAAATCGCGCGCAGAGGCAACAGGGAATTAGTCAATCATTCGCGAGTTAATCGACGAATGTTCGACAAAACACGATTCTCTGGTTGTCGAATACCCGTGGCTAATAACGAGCGAGCATTGTAAAGCGCGATTTTGATTTATCGTTTGGCCTGTTCCGAACGATAGGACAATGCCAAATCAATAACCAGACGTGTATTTGAAGCTAACGAATGTCTTCAAAGCTCGTTCATCCATGTTTGGCAGAGATGCATGTGTCCGATATCAGCTACGAGATATCCAACACGTTTTTAGGTATTTTGGCTATCGACAGCTTCAATTATATTGCCAACAGTAATTTTCATTAAACTAATTAATTTCGTGCTGTACGTTCCGTTTAAGCACATACGTACCATTAATTATACTATAAATTATTCATTATTATTGCAAACTATTCTTTTAATTATTAAATACGCGAACAAGTGGTTCATCAATTATTCAATTTTATTAAAGAACCTTAATACGATGTCTGAATTCTTTTAAAATCGAACTGCATATACAGGACGTTCCATTTATGTTGCACATCTAAATTATTTTCACTAGTAAAAGTAGGAATAATAATACCAGCATGTAAGCTCTCATTAGTCACTCTTTTCTTCTTTTTTAATAGTAATGAAAATAATTTTGACACCCTATATGTACTTTCAGTACCAGCATTTTATTGCGAACTTCAAGATGAATCGAAGGACTGCATATTGTGATAAATTTCATGTTTAATTAGTATCTGTTATTCATAATACAACCCATTGTGCATGATTATTCAACCCTTATTTTGTCGAAATATTATAAAATAAATATATAAACATTTTTCCCTAGTCCAAGTTCTTTGCTTCTATGCTTAACTATGTACACATTATATTTCACTTGACACTTTATAAGACACCCTCAAAGGCCACATATGCATGTCGAAAGCGAAAGTGTTGGCACGTAAATGTCTACTGACAAGAACGAGATGACTTATTGGTCCACCTGATAAATTAGGTTTTAATTGTAATTTAAAGTTTGGCAAATATTTGGAAGTGCTAGTTAGGATAAAAAGGGGGGTGAAGCGGGGTAGAAAACGAGATGAAGACTGAGAACCACTGACCGAATCAGTGGGATGAGACTTCAGCTGTAGCCGGCGCTGGATCGATTCAAAAGCGGCAGCAAAGCGCCCCACCCTATTATGTGTTTTCTTCAACCTCCTCATCCCCCTCTTACCTTGCCCCTTTTGCTATCCTAGCTCCGCTACTTCTCGCGCTAAACCTCTCAACCCCCTGCTCCTTACCGTTCCAACTCTTCCCCGTCGATGCTCACCTTTCCCCTGAGTTTCAACCCCACCTCTTTCTTTACCCTTCCTTTTATACCGGAACGGTTTACGCCAAGCAGGAAGATACCGGCGACCGGAAGTTCCGCTTTCACCCCGCGGTAATTGAATCCCAGCATTTTTTCCTCCCCTAAGACTACCTTTACCGTCAGCTCGAGTATTCTCGACCTTCTCTTTCGCTTGACAATGAAACATCGTTCATTCAAGGAATTCTGCACCACACGGGGCATAGAATGCCACCACAAACTATTTACTGTCAACGTTAGTATTTTTAATTGCCGATCTTTTCGTTCATTTGGAGTTTGGTACATTTGGAGATTTGGGAGTTTATTGGAAATTTAGGAGTTTGGGGAAATAGAAATTGGGAATTTGAGAATTTGGGAATTCGGAAATTTGAGAATTCGGAAATTTAGGAATTGGGGAGATTGAGAATTTGGAAATTTAGGAATTCGGGAGTTGGAGAATTTGGAAATTTGGGAATTTGGAAATTTGAGAATTTGGGAATTTGGGAATTTGGGAATTTGGGAATTTGAGAATTTGAGAATTTGAGAATTTGAGAATTTGGGAATATGGGAATTTGGGAATTCGGAAATTCGGAAATTTGAGAATTGGGGAGATTGAGAATTTGGAAATTTAGGAATTCGGGAGTTGGAGAATTTGGAAATTTGGGAATTTGGAAATTTGAGAATTTGGGAATTTGGGAATTTGGGAATTTGAGAATTTGAGAATTTGGGAATATGGGAATTTGGGAATTTGGGAATTTAGGAATTCGGGAGTTTGAGAACTTGGAAATTTGGGAATTTGGGAATTTGGGAATTTGGAGATTCAGGGATTTGGAAACGTAGAAATTTGAAGATATGAGATTGGAAACTTTGGAATTTAGAAATTTGGAGATTTGGGGATTTAGGAATTTGGCAATATAAGGATTTGGAAATTTGGGACTTTGGGAATTTTTAATTTGGGGTTTTACGAATTTGAGGATATGAGATTTGGAAATATAGAAATTTAAGGATTGTAGAATTTGGGGATATAAGGATTTAAAGATTTGAGGGTTTAGGGATTTGCTGATTTGGGTCTTCGGAAATTTTCAATTTGGAAATTCAAAAATTTCAGTACACGAAATTTGGAAATATAAAAATGCTGATATTGTGGAATTTGAGGATATAGGGACTTGGAGATTTGAAGATTTGAGAATTTGGAATATTGAAATACAGAGAATGGGAGATCTCGGAATTTGGTGCTTTTTATTAAAAAATTATGATTCAGAAATGTAAAAGTTACAAAATTCAGAAATCTGAACAACGATTAAAGAATTCAAGAATTATGTCTCTTAAAAGTCGAATATTAGAAAGTGAATTTCAAAAACGTAACCCAGAAAATGTGAAACTGGAACACTTGAAAATTTGTAAATTCCAAAACATGGAGAGCGTCAGAAGTAATGGAACGTTATGAATGATCGTCAACACAGCGACCGGAAGTTCGTTTTAATTTTATTCGTTTGCTTCAATCTTGCGAGACTTTATAGTGAAAAGCCTGTTGAACGAGTTCCCTTCGCGTTTTCGCGATCATTCCACGATAGTTATTTTCTCGTCCCTCGTTGCCAGGGATTTGCGGCGAATTTACTTTCAGCGTGCGAACGCAGGTAGCTCGAGTAATTGAATATGAATAAACTAGATTTAGCGAGCGAGTCGGATGCGCCGTTGCATTACTGCATTTTCAATGGTCGCCTCGAAAATGCAGGAACCGTATTCGGGACATAAATGTTGCATGGATGCATCCGTGACGGGACGAAAACAGTTGAAATTCGAAACTCGTAACGTTTCCCGGGGGCGTGAGCATGTTTTTGTTCCTGAAAAATAACAATTTTCCAAAAACAGAATGGAAACAGATATGATCATCGTTCGTATATCACGTTTTTGAATATCGTGTGTGTATCAAAATACCCTGAAATTCCAATTTCATTCTGTACGAACCTTGTTACTTCGTGGCAGTTAATTCTCTTTTATTTCCCATATTTCGGTATTCCACTTTCTGACAATGTATACTATTACTCAATTATACGTTATGCATATACATGAATCAAACAGAGATACTTCTAGATAGACATAAATTTAATAATAGAACAGAAATTTTTATTTTTACTGGGGTAGTCTTGCAACCCTTAGAGTCACTGTTGACATGTATATAATTTTAAAAATGATACGAACTTTTTTTTTACTAAATAATATTCGTATCACTTCTCTGCAGAGAACATTAATACTAATATTAATCTTGAAGGGTTACCACTTATTTGCATCTCAGAACTTGCATCCACGTTTTCAATAGAAAGTACATGTTAGATACTTCCACTCTACAGTAAAAATTCTTTCTAAGTGGTTTACATAACGCGAAGATGATTTAAATCCATATTTTCTCAAGATGCCTTCGATCCGAGATGTGCCTCAGATATAAATACATCAATATCTCTGTGTAACGCAGTGAACTGATCCGATTCGTTAAGGACGCGTATATTATCAACGTCGAGCCATTTCGACTTCTGGATCATCGAGGATCCGTTGCAGTGCGATAGCTCGATCGCGGGTAGTAGCAGTCCGCGTAATGTAACGTAAGTAGAGAGCGAACCGATCTGTATATATACACGCGCGGATGTAACCGGTTTCCCAGGTTCATTACACCGAGTTGCGCATCTCCTTTCCCGACAAGTGTGGGGCCGTGTGGTCACCGGCAGTCGACAGACTTACTTACACGGGGACTTCATCCCTTTCTCGTAAATGTTGTTGGTTCGTCGTTCCTCGGCAGCGGCCATCTTCTTCGATCCAGCTCGGTGGTTCGATCAGGAAACACACGATCGTTGCGTAGCCCGAATGAGATAAGTCATTGAACCGATCGGCCTAACTCGATCGCCAACTTCGATACGTTCAGCCTTTCCGTGTTGACCAGCCGCGATAACATCGATCTAATGGTCTATCGATCGATCGGTTTCCTCGACCAATCTCGACAGAATCGGCGACGTTCGCTTCTACGAGGACAAACCAATGCTGCACAGAAAACAAGCTGTGCTATACAGACAGCTCTAATTTGGACACGTACTGCGCAACGTGTCGGCTGGACCACGCCATTTTGGGTTTATATAGGATGGTCCATTCAACTTGCACACCTCAAATAACTTTAATATTAAATAACTTTAAATAACGCAAATATTTTATAGAAGATATCTCTTCATACAAAAATTCCATGACCTAGAAACATTATAGTTCACGTAACTTTTTATAGCGGAGGACATTTTGGAGATTTCAAATCAACTTTGTTATTTTAAATAGAATGTTATACTTGTTATACCAAAATATGCAAACATATTGAATCCAGAGTAAAATAGAGGATATTAGTGCTGAACTTAGTTAATAATTTGCAAATTGGGTCAACCATTCTGCATGTGTGCAGTATAGGTATATACAATCTGTATATGTGTGTACAGTATCTGCATATGTGTATACATGCAATCTCTATGTACACATGTGCAATCTGTACATTATTATAATTTAATGTTAACATCATTTTATAATTAACTTTTAATACTTTCAATTGTAGTGAATACAATTGTGAGAATTAATGGATTCAATCAAATATACTCGGTGACTAAAAAAGGCAGATGAAATTATATTAATTTGCCACTTCCAAAACCGCGTTTAATTGGTTAATTAATCAAAATGGCGATCGTTTGATCCATAGTCATCATTGGTTATTGCGGAAAGGTGCGCAATAGCGCACCTTGTTTTCTTTTTGCCGTGAGCAAACCTATCGTGGTTCTACGATTTGACCGATGATAATAGAGTTCGCGGTGTCGAGGGTGCGCTGCTGTCTTCGATCTATTATTTGACGCCTCTATCTATTCTAGTTGTTGTTCCTCACTACCTCGTCTCGACAACACGCGTCTAGGCAAACAAACTTCTAGCAAATGTATTAATGATCGGACGAGGATGATCTAACGCAGCGGTGGGTAATTACGCCCGCGAGGGCGATGGATATGCAAACGTACAATCGCGGGCAACGATCGAGAAGCTCACATTAAATGATCAAAATTTTTAAACTCCCTAAATCAAATTTGAAATTTCACAAATATGAAAACATACAAATCCCTAGTGAATCTTGTATCTCAAAGGAAGTTTCGCGCGAATTAAAACTCCCTCAATTTGCAACGTAACAAGAGTCTACCGCAACAGCTAGTAAACGCCGTGTACGTCTAGTTGTCAGAAGTAGAAAGATGGATTACGTTATCGTTTTCCCCGGCACCCTCGGTCGCTGCCCGTGCTCGCTGGTGCCCAGGGGCTATCTCTGCCCGTCACTGATCCAACGAACATTGACGTCCACTTAATTGCAACGCCAGCTCGGTAATTAGGTTCGATCCGCGACGGCGTTGGTCCGCTTAACGAGACAACCGCGTGCCTTACCGTACTTACCAGGCGTCGTTTGCGCGACGATTAAAATTGAATCGGTATACCAGGAAACGGTAGCTCGGTTCCCGGCAATCGCGTACTCCGGCTAATTGAATCGTCAGAATTCGCGAGCGAATCGGCCTTCTCCCATCGTAGACCGCCGAAATTCTTGCAACCCTGTTTCCCGCACTGTCGTTCTCCATCCTCTCGGCGTCCAATCAACAATCTCCCTGTGCGCGCTCGTTCGAGTGGTCGCCGCTCGACTCTTCCTCTGTGCATCGCAAAATCTTCCCTGCGTCTCTCTCTTTATCTCGTCTTGCCCTCGGAGCTGCCCCCTCTGCCCTCGGCCGTTCGTCCATCTCGGTCGGTTTTCCGCGAGTCGCGTAGATGAGACGCATAAAGTGCCGGTACAAATTCTGTTTTAGCAACGGGTCGAATACGGCCGACCGTTCGGCTCTCCCGGCACTTCTCGGTCAATGAACCGCGGGTTGCTGGCGAACCCAGTTGGTCCACTCGTGTCCCCCACCCGGTTCGTTCTCCTACCAGAGTGGCTTGGTCCACGCTACCCCCACCGGCCGATTCGAACGACACGACTCACCTCCAACTTGCCTCCTCTCCTCTCCTCCCTACGGGTGCACCTCATCCCCCTCGATCCCCTCGATACCACAGCCCCTACTATTTCCAGGACTCACCTCCGACCCAGTCGCTTAATTCTCCCTTCCCTTTTCCCGCTCTCCCTCTCTAGGTACGCTCCCGCTTCTCCTTACCCTCTCATTGCTACATTACCATCGTTACCACCTCTTCTTTCGCTTCGTACCACCACCTCCACCACCTCCTCCTCCTCCTTCACCTTCACCCTTTTACTCGTCCTCCCTCCGTCCCTCCCTGTGCAGCAGGCCGCGGAACCCCGAGTAATGGCAGAACGTGGGGCTACGAGTCGCGCAATGCCGTAACACGTACGACGGAACGCCGGTTTTACTTACCTCACAGGTAAGAGCTCCGCGAGCGCGACGGAGAACGCGATCCCGCCGGGAGAGACGGAGAGAGCGAGCGAGAAAGAGAGTGGAAAGAAAATAGAGGAGCGCGAGGCGTTTAGAGCGAGCGAGTTAGAGAGGCAGGGTGCGAGCGAGAGAAGGAGAGCCGGTCCCCGCTGACGAAGACAGAGCACCGGGAAACACACAGAGAGAACTCGCTCTCGGCACTCGCGCGAGAGCGAGCGAGTCGGCTCCGTATACACCACCGCGACTCGTGACAAACGCACGTGATCGTAACAGGGCAGCTCGCGGCTATTTGCCCGGTTCCATCCCCCTTTTCTTCTAGTTTTTTTTTTTCTTTTTTCTTTTTGCCATTTCGAGATCGCGCGTGGCCATCCCCGATATCGCCGCATTTCGATTGTTCACGTGTCGCGCCACGTTCCCGTGGATGTCGTTGCCCGGTGTCGCTGACTCCGAGATACTTGCCGATCATCGATATACCCGGTACATCGGTACGACGCAACAGGTCGCTCCACATCCGAGCGGTACACCCGGTGACAACGACCTCTCATCTTATCGCCGTTGTTGTTGTTATTGTTGTGGTTACACGGACGATGATCCCAGTGAGATCGTTACCCAGCTCGAGTGACATTCAGTGCATCGGACTGATCAGTTCATCCAAGCTGATCCAACCTAATTCGAGGTGATCAAAATTGATCTAACTGGTCCAAGTTGGTCCAAAGTGATTCAAGTGGATTCAGGCTGATCCAAAGCGATTGAAATCGATTCAAGTTGATCAGAGTTCAGTCAATTTGATCAAAGTTAATCCAAGTGGAGGAGTTGGTCCAGGTTGAACCAAATTGATCCAAGTCGATTCAAATTGATTGGAGTCAATTCAAGTGGAGAAGTTGGTCCAAGATGACTCACGTCGATCAAAGCTGATCCAAGTTAATCCAAGTGAAAGAGTTGCGAACTAAATTGACTCGAGTTGATCCAAGTGATAAAGTTGGTCCAAGTTGAATCAAATCGATTGAAATTAATCGAAGTGATAGTTGATCCAATCTGAACCAAATTGACGCAAGTGAAGTTGAAGCAAGTTGACATAAAATTGATGCAAGTTGATTCAAGTGGATCTGGGCGGTCCAACTGGTCTTGTCCGAAGACAGTTTTCCGGATCGGTCGGTAAACTAAATTTCCGAGAACTGGAGGATAATGGAAGATTGTTGGTTGACGATGCGAAGGTACGAGGTGTGAACGAGCCTTTAAGCGGAACCAGTCACGGTCCGCGATTTCTGGCGTCGTCGTACTCCTCGCGCGGTGGCATCGTCCTGTTATCCTGGAAGGACGAGGCTTAACCTCGCCGCTTAACGCGCAGGGAAGCGTGCTCGTGGATGCCGGCGTGTTTTCAGCATCGTCTCGTGCAGGTAAAACCTCGTTGAACCTGGTTCGCGCCTCTTCCCTTTTATTTCGCGTGAATCGCATGCGCCGCGCGTATAATAGACATAATTGGCGAGGAAGTTGCAAAAGTTCATTGTGTGCCAGTCCTGTGGTTGTCGCGTGAACCCCTCGTAACCGGGAATCGCTACGGTAGCTAATTAGCAAAATGAAAGATCAGCGACCGTCACGTTCGTTGAAAGAGCTGGAAACGAGCATTCGTTTGGACCGATAAACCTTGAAGAAGAATTACCCGCCTTTCGTACGGTATTACGTGATCCGCTTCAATCGTTTCTCTTGCTCTGATTTCTACGTAAACGTTTCCCTTACGAGCTAACTTTTAATCGATATACGACTCTTGCGCAACGCTGTTACGAGTCTGAAAGATCCAGGAAACCTGACTGCTTAAGGCCATTGGCGTAACTAGGTAAGGGCCAGCCTGCGTCTGGATCCTTCGTAATCTGGGGATATGCCGTGTCACGATCTTATGTTTAACTATGCAACGCGTGTGTGGATCTAACGTGTGAAGACCTGACGGGTGTATGAGATCTGTACATGCTGATCCGCGCGGTAATACTGACGCTTGGTGATATAACGTATGATGATGCTTAGGTTCTAACATATGGCGATACTAACACGTGGTGATACTCTTAGAGACCTCGCGTGTAATCATACGTAGAATACTAATGTATAGAGATGACATGTGAGATACTTGGTCACATAACGTGTGATGATACTAATAACTTACGATGATACTAAGGTGACACACCAACTCATGGAGATGTATAGGTACACGATGTGTGGAGATACTAACAGATGTAATGCTTGATGGTACTGACTAGAGTAGTAATGCGCGATGATACTAACGCAAAGATGTAGATCGTGATGGTACTAACGGATAGAGATGTAACAAGTAATGATACGCTGTAATGCATAGAAATATTAAAATGTGATACTAACATGTGGAAATATGACGAGTAGTGATACTACCACGTATAGATTTAACGTGTAGCGAAACAATTGCGTAACTACGCAACGCGTGGTAACACCAATGCGTGGTAATTTAACACGTAGTGATACTAGCGCGTAGAAATTTAATACGTAGTAAATGCGTAGAAATACTAACACGTGGCGATATTAACGCATGACACTATTACGTAGAAATGTAATGCGTGACGTTACTGGCGCGTAGAATTCTAACGCATGGTGGCATTAACGCGTGGAGATACTAATTCGTTCCGGTACTAACGCGTGGTAATACTAATTCGCAACGTTACTAACACATAGTGATACTAATGTGAAGATACCAATACGTGGTAGGGATACTAGTTCGCAGAGTTATTAACTCGTAATGATACTAATGCAATACACTATTACACGACGATACTAACTCATCGGGATACTAACACCTACCAGCTGTTAGTAACACTAATGCGTGAAGATGTGGCGATCAATGCGCAAAAATATGAAAACGTGGTTGCACTCATGGCAATCTAAGACGGTATAAGTCGTATAACTTGTGGCAATATAACGCGCGGTTCCTCACAACTTACGCCAATGCCTAAGGCCCACCTTGGTCACATTTAAATTTCCTTTCGACGATCGTACGAGGTATTTAAATCGTCGAATACCACGAATCTCTGTTAGGCGAAGAAATAGAAACCTAGACGGCGTATGTGAAAATAAACAGAGATTAAGGTAGCACGATTGGAAAGTTGTTTGGTCGGGTTGTGTAAATTGGCCGAAGCACGTGGCGCGTTTAATCGAGATTTCAAGAATACGGCGCATCGGTTTGGCTACGATTTTGATAAGTCGAGGCAAGGTGAACGCACTGACTTGTGACGCGGATGGAACGCGGAACCGAGGCAGGCGTTGCAGGAGACAAATGACCGTCTGCGAGGCCGCGAAACCACCATTCGGACCAGCCTTTTCTTTCGAGCGCGCCTTAACGTTGCTTTATATTATCCGTTCAGGCACCGAACGGTTGCGGGACGGTTCCTTTCAGATAAAAGTAGTAGGTGCTTATACTGTCATTTTCTGTTCAGTAGGCACATAAATATAATATTTCTTCGTCTCGTATAGTACCTGTTATTCGACCATGTCTTCGCAGTTATCTTTACAACACTGCCTTCGCGTATCGTTATCGTTACGTAATAATAATGAGAGGAGAAAATGTCGTATTATTGAAAAATGTTAACACGTGGAATATCGATGGTATCGGAGATAAAATTAGCGGGTACAGATCGAGAGTATCGAACGGAAAATTAATGGATGAAGATTGTCGTATCGTTACCGTTGCATAATGATAATAAGAGAAAATGTTGTATCATTGAAAAATGTTAACGCGTAGAAAATTGATGGTATTGAACACAAAATTGGTGGACGAAGATTGAAATTATTTAATACAAAATTAGTAGATGAAGGAAGTTTTCTAATATTATAAAATATCTGATTTTAATATTATTTTAGAACACATGGAAATTATATTGAATTTGTGCAAGAAAAGAGAGCGTATCAAATATTAAATGATCATGTCTGTTTATACACTTTCCGACAGCTGCACGTATCGCGAGACAAAACATTATAGTTAAAATACCACATACTGAAACCTAACGTGCCAGAACAGATCTACTATGCTATATATAAGCAGTCGCATCTTATTACCTGGAACAACTTTTGTCTGAACCGCTTCGTGTCTGAACGTGACCGTTCACGTCTGAGCGAGACCGTTTTCTGTCTGAACGGTAGAGGTCAGCTACTTAACACCTCTTCAGGTGTGAAAATCGTTATCAACTTGTAAAATCCAATTACCTGAGCATTTGCATCAAATCGAATTTTAATATATCTACAATTTCAATATTATATTTTTATATGACGATAGTATTACATTTGAATAAGTCTAATACAAATTATAAATATAAACAATGTCTAATGCAAATTATACAACATTTCAAGCTTGTAACATTATATCAATCAGAAGCAAAAGAACTTAATTAGAAAATGACAATAAAAGAGATGTCTATTTAAATAAAATTTGCAGTGAAATGTGACGAAAGGTTAAAGTAGCTGACCGCCATTGTAAATCGACCTTTATCGAACCGATTTGTCGAACAAGGGTTTTGCCGCGTCTGGTCCGGCCCGATGCAAATGCTAATTCGCGATTACCGTTTTTGCTTCGTGCCAAATCGTGATTCACACGATTTATAAATCATCCCCGACGGATTGTACCGCGGGTAATGTATATCCTGCGGCGTCGTACGTGTACGCGAGATCGCGAGACTTTCAATCATGGTCCGTGTACCGGTGTTCGCATGATTTCGCCGTTTACCAACGGATCCGTCCGTTTGAAAAAGCCGATTGTTGAAGTTGCTCGATGAGGCGTAAAGTGCCGTCCATGCGAAACAGACTTAACGGTTGCGATACGTTTCTACCGAATATCCTGAAAACAGATCGGTGTGACTCCATTTTCTATCGATTAGTATCGTTTAGAGAGTTTTCTCGATATGCTGTCGCAATATGGAAACCTTGGAGTTTTGTGATTTTTTTAAATTTTAGACTTTGGGACCTTCAGATTTAGAGATTGCAAAATTTGTGGATTTTAGGATTTGGGAAATTGGGAACGTGAAAATGGGATTGTGGGAATTTTTGACTTTTGGAGATTTGGATATTTAGGGATTTGGGGATTTGGGAATTTGGGGATTTAGGGATTTGTGAATTTGGGAATTTAGAGATTTGGGAATTTAGATTTGGGAATCTAGGGATTCGGGAATTTAGGAATTTGGGAATTTAGAGATTTGGGAATCTAGGGATTCGGGAATTTAGGAATTTGGGAATCTAGGGATTCGGGAATTTAGGAATTTGGGAATCTAGGGATTTGGGAATTTAGAGATTAGGGAATTTAGGAATTTGGGAATTTAGAGATTTAGGAATCTAGGGATTCGGGAATTTAGGAATTTGGGAATCTAGGGATTTGGGAATTTAGAGATTAGGGAATCTAGGGATTTGGAAATTTAGGAATTTGGAAATTAGGAAATTTGGATAATTAGGAATCGGGAATTTGGTGGATTCGAGATCTAAGGAATTGGGAACTTAGGAATTAGGAAATCTAGGGAACTAGGAATGTGAGAAACTGGGAATCTAGGGAATTGGAAATCTAGGGAATTGGGAATCTAGGATAGTGAAAATCATGGAAATCAGAAATCTAGAAAACTGAAAATCTAGGGAAGAAATAATCCAAGAAATTGTTAATCCAGGGAATTGGAAGTCTCCCTAATTGGCTATCTAGGGAATTTAAATCTCGAAGTCTAGCAATCGGAGAACGTTAACATAAAAAAATGTGAGAAACTCAAACTGAAATTCCTTCGCTATTTATTTAAAAGCGTTAAATTCGTAATCCCGATGTATCCCACAGCTCTTGCCCTGTTATCCAACAAACGCGCCAAAGTATTTATAAGGATAATTAATTTCGCATTCAAGTTTTAAATAATTCAGGATCGATGGGCAAAACCCGTCGAATCACATTAGCGCCACAGTCACTTAACACGTCTGCCGAAAAATTCTCGAACGTATTCTATTCCCGGTCGATACTCCTTTCGAATCGACG
This sequence comes from Megachile willughbiella, assembly GCA_945859595.2. NCBI lineage: Eukaryota > Metazoa > Arthropoda > Insecta > Hymenoptera > Megachilidae > Megachile > Megachile willughbiella. The sequence goes on along the minus strand of OX243797.1, from coordinate 5,654,769 downwards.
ACGTAGTCGGTTGCTCTCCTACGACGATATTTCATATCGGGATCGTAGCATTCGATCGCGGTTTATTAAAATTTCCACCAGCCTTAACGCGGGAATGGTTACGAAAATATTTGAGGTTTCACGAGCGTCGTAACGAGCCTCTCGCGAACAGAAAGAGGAAGAGAAACGAGGATGAGGAGGAGGGATGGAGGAGTTGCTAGGGACAAAGATAGAGCTAGGAAAGGTGAAGGGGAAAAGAAGAAGGAGCGAGACACAGGTAGAGAATCGCGAAGAAGAAGGCGCAGGTGAGAAGAGGAGGACAAAGAGAACGAGAAGAGAGGTGGGAGGAAAAGAAGAAGAAGAAGAAGAAGAAGACGAAGAAGAAGAAGAGGACTCGTAGAGAGAGGGTAGGGAGGGAGGGAGGGAGGGTTTGTGACCAAGAGGAAGGAGGGACGAGCCAGGAGGAAGTCAACGTCCGAAGATTACGGCAATGACATTCGCTTTTTCTCACTCTCCTCCTCGTGTTCCTCTCTGACTAGCTGTCTTTTTCCTTTCGCGATCTTTTCCTCTCTTTCGAGTTCGCCGCTCTCGGTGTTGCGTCGTTACCCTTTCTCCGACAACGCGCGGAAAACAACGGTGAAAAATAAAACTCCTTAATATTCGGCGATCGGTGCTCGAACACGTTTGATGGATCGATCGAGATTCGTTTTGGAAGACGAGTTTCTTCGGCTTCGTGCCGCGATACGTCGCGCCGGATCGCTCGGTTACGTCCAGTTTAACTCGCTCACGGAAGTCGAGCTCGCAGGAAACCAACAGGTAGAACGATCGATCGTGCATGCTCGGACTTTTGGTTTCGTTTGCATCCGTGATGGGCAAATGTGCCCGGGACACCGCCGGGCACGGACCATACAGTGACGTGCTATTCCGGGTTGCTCATTTTTTCTGTTTCGAAATTCCGAATTTTTTCATTCCACCAGCTTTTTCAGCTGCTGTTGATGGTGTTATCGGTAATCGATAGTTACTTCCAACGTTTTCAAATTTCCTGCTTCCAAGTATCTGCCAATTCTCCAACCACAAATATCCACAAAATCCTCAGTTTTTCTAAATTTCCAAATATTCACGCGATTTGCGTACTTTTCACTATCCCAATTTATCGATTCCTCAATTTCTCTATTTTCTCTGTCGATTCGTCAGTTTCTCAATTTCCCAAATATCAAATTAACGAGTCCTTAAATCCAGAAGTCTGAAACGTTGAACCTCCATAATTTTTGCACGTCCAGCAGTGCCCCCGGAATGTTCGGGCACTTGAACAGCCCATCACTGATTGGCACCGTCAGAGAGTGAGTGAGAGAGAGACTGTCGTTTTGTTAACCGCGTTCGCGGCCGCAGTTTGCCTTTAGTTTCTGATTTTCTTTCCGTTTTGATTTGTCTTTCAGCGATGGATCACGTGAAAAGCCAGGGGACGTCAGATCCACTGAAAATCGGCGGAAAAGGCCGTACTTGCGTGACCCGAAAAAAGTTTTCTCCGTAGTGCGTTCAAGATAAAAGTACAAGACGTAAGGTCGAACGAAACAGGAAAAGAAAAGAAGAAGAAAGAAACCGATCGTAATAGAAACAAACAAGGAACAAACGAAGGAGCGACCGATCTCGATCTCTCAACGAACGAATAATGGGTTGAATCCTCGCAACGTTTTACTTTTAATTAGTTCAGAAGCGGAAACCGAGCGGAGGAAAACCGAGAAGAGAACTCGACGATGCCGATGATAACGTGTCGTTGCTGCGAAGCAACGATATCGCGCGTCTTCTCAAAAAATGCGCACCTCTTCGAAGATCCCAAGGATTCTCGCAGGCCGCAGTCAGGACAGTTACCGCGAGGGGTCTTCTATTGTGACAGTTAACGAGAGCGATCTCCCGGATGTGACACGGTGCCAGTGAAGTGCGGATCACGTTCTCGATCGCGACACCGAATGGTCCAGGAAATTTTCGATTTTCGTAAAATCGTGCTCGTGTTTTTAACGTTCACGTAAAATCGTACTCCCATTTAACGGTACGTTCTCGTTCGTAACGAACACGGTTTCTTTCGCCAGGAACAACCGCGAGCCCGATCGATCGCGTTCCCTCCACGAACAAAGCCATCGTAGCCTGTTGCTCGATCGCAGCGCGTTAAAGAGGAGAGCTCGAGGACGCGTTAATCGATAAATGTTTTCGTTCGTGCACGAATTCCCCTCGATACCGAGACCGATAAGAGTAACCAAGGGAGAAAAAGAAACTACTTAGTAAATAGCGCTCCTTACGGTACCCGTAATAAAGCATCGCGCGTGTAATCGTATCAGATTGAATAATAAGGTTGCCCAAGGCCACCGAAAACCATTGCCCCCGGTGCTCTCGAGGAATCGTAGCCGGCTCTAACGCCGGCCCGGGCTTCGAAGGCGACAGATTAACGGATAAAACGCGGCGAGACCCGGCGAGACGTGCCAAAATTATTTGTCACTCGGTTGCGGACAGTTTCATTGAGAATCTGCCGAGCGGGCACCGGCCAGTGACCTCGGTTGAACCGTTCGAAAGGAATGCTTTCTCGAAACCGTAGCATCGCGAGGCCTGCCGATCTCTCGGAGGAAACGCGTCGCTGAAGAGAAGAAGGGTACAAAAACCGAGAAAGGGACAGGATGTGCTCGAGGATCGTTCGCGGGTAAAGTTTCCACGGGCCTCGAGAGTTCGGTCAGGAACGAAAAGTTTCGTCGGCTGGACCAAGTTCGCCGGAAGTAAACGCAAAGTGTCGGGTCGGTTCGTCGTACTCGAACGTGTGCGGTCGTAAAGTGAACGCGGGGTGATTTGTGGATCATTTCCGGTGAAGGACTGTTCGGTGACATCATCCGTCGCGAGCAACTCGGCGTTATCGCGAAAAGGGACATTCAGAATCGGACAATCTTTAAGTGTCCTTAGCTCGAAATCGTCTTTCGACCAAGGAATCGTTCTTGGAACCGCATGGACGGTCGGAAGTTCGACAGAGTATCGGAGGCGGTGATAAATCGAGAGGACGCGAATCGGAACAAGGTAACGAGGCAAGCACGCGAATGGTGACCGCAGTTGGTACCGAGGTGCACCATCGCCGACATTTTCTGTTCGTACAATGGACGTTTTCAAAATCGACCAGTCGCTGAGCGCGGGTCTGGGTAGCGCCCCGGCACCAGACACCCTTACACCGGAAGTGTCCTTCGACGCCGGTAGTGAGTTCAATCTGAGCTTCTTCGACGGACCGGAGGAGAACAGCACCCAAGGATTCAGCGATCCCGGTTCTGTGGGTAGTGCCAGCGCGTCACCTCCGCCAGGAACACCCGGAAACATCCCCGTTAACCCCTCCAACGCTGCCCTACCGATTGTCCAAGTACCCTCTGGCATCGTCATTAAGCAAGGTTTGTTTCATTTTCTTTTGTTTCTTTCCTTTATTTTCTCTTTGCTGGCTATTCGCTTAACACTACGTTCCGGATCCGTTTTTCTTTCGTTCCTCTCTTATTTCTCATTTTATTGACATTTACTTTGTCGTTGGCGTAACTCGAATCTTTGTATGGGCTGAATTTGGTTTCTGTACTTTACTAATATAATTATTTTCGATTTTTTGAAGTTCAACAATTTGGGAATTGAAATGGTTGATATTTTGCTCACTTGGGAGTTTGGGATGTGGAGATATTTGGTGATTTAGAAATTTGTAAGATTTGGAGATTTAGATGTTTGGATCTGTGGGATTTGAGAATTTGGGGATTCTGTAATGTGGTAACTTGGAAATGTTGGAATTTGGGACCATAGGGATTTGAGAATGTGGGGATCTAGCTGTTTGGGATTTGGAAATTTAGATATTTAAGAGTGTAGAGAATCGGAAATATGAGGATTTGGGAATATGGAGATCTAGGAATTAAAAAAATTTGGGAAATGGAAACAAGAGTGGAGATTTCTGAATTTGAAAATTTACAAATCTTTGATATCTCAAAACCAAAAAATTTGAAAAATGTGAAAATTCTCAACTTCGCAACATTAAAAAATGTCTAAATCTCTAACCCTAATACACAAAATTATCCCAAATCCCACATTTCTCTCGCTACACGAGATCAGTTTATACTTGCTAGGTTTTGCGGTCGGTATTTATAATAGTTACGCCAATGCACATTGTTCTTTTTATTGCTTTTCATAGTCTACGCGCGAAATATCATCTACAAGAACATTTCGCAACGTTTCGGGCGTCTTTATTATTACACGTACGTTTTCTCGCGCGATTTGGCAACACGGACGTTATGAAAGCGTGCAGGTTGAAAAAGCAGCTCGTCGCTCGCTTACAACGAGATTTTGTTATGGAACGAGAAAAGTGGTGATTGATTGATTCGATTTTACACTGAACGCGATTACAGGTATAAAAAAAGGGACAACCAGAACGCCAGTGTGTTGTTATTGAAAACAGATTTAAATATTGTGGAAACCGGTTGTACGTACGACCGTTCGAGAGAGTGATTTCCATTGCTATACGTGCACCGAATACGTATTATTATACGTGTTGGTAAATTGGAAAAATGTTGCGGATTATATGGGGTTCTGACTCGCTCTAAAAACGAGTATTAAGCGGAAGCGATTTATTGAAACGTGTCATTAATTCTACATAATCGTCATTTAAGGACAAACTTAACTATCATAGAAATTTTTACAGGAATTACATAATTATTTAATATACTATATTCACATATTTAGTGACATCTTTTATTTCGTTTATTCTTGTCTCTTACGAAGTGTGTTCGAAGATTATTAATATTCTTGGTTGTACCAAATATTGAAAGACTCGGTAGAATACTCAGGTGCAATGTAGGCTTCCTACAAATAATAAAGAAAATTCATTTGTTGTTGGTTTTGAGAAAATCTAGGTCAAATCTACATATAGAGAAATCGTAGGCTTATTTGCATTCATACTTCTATCCATACAATTAGGATGCCTACATTATGCCTGAGTACCTAACCGTCTACTCTTGGAGAACGTCTACAAATACTTTCCATGTGCATCTGATAAATTGGCGGTCGAATCAATAAAATTTGCATTGCTTCTAACTGTCAACCTACCAGATGTACATCACTTAACAGGGTAGTTAAATATAGCATATAAAATTATGACTTTCTTTTACTAAAAACTCTTTATAGCGTGCTTCTGGTTTTGCACCGAAGTGGGTCCCAGGTGTTACGAAATACCCCGTATAAATGATCATTCTATCGAATTAAAACTTCAAGTTTCCGACGAAAGAAGATGACGACAAAGAAGTTTCATCTTACAGTATTCTTCTTAACTACTTAAACAGGAAGCTTGGCGGGCATGTTTCAGCGGCACGTGAAACTTTCACGTTGGACCTCCACGAAACTTTCAATTGTTTTAATATGATATCGTTTTCCACTTTGCAATTCTGATTCGCGGACGTTAGGTATAGTCCAGAGCTGATCTGCCTCTAGGGAGAATACGGAGTTCAATGTATTTTGGGGATCTTTGGGGATTTCAAACTTGTTTCAATTAGAATTTGAGGAGTTTAGGTTGGAATTTGGGGATCTGAAATTTTATTTGGGAATTTGAGCATTTGTGAATTTGGAAGTTTAGGAATTTGGAATTTAAGGATTTAGAAAGGGTAGTTAGGAATTTAGGAATTTCGGGATATAGGCATTTGGGGATCTAGGAATTTAGGGACTTACAAATTTGGGAATTTAGGACTTTTGGGACATAGGTAATTGGGGATATAGGAATATGGAGATGTAGGGATTTAGAGACTCAAGAATTTGGGGATACAGGAATTTAGGGGCTTAGAAATTTCGGGACATAGGTATTTGGGGACCTAGAAATTTGGGGACGTAGGAATTTGGGACTTTAGGAATTTCAGGACATAGGTATTTGGGGGTCTAGGAATATAGGGATCTTGAGATTTAGGAATGTAGGTATTTGGGGATGTAGGAATTTGGGGACGTAGATATTTGGGGATGTGACGATTTAGGGACGTAGATATTTGGGGATGTGGAAATTTGGGGACACAGGTATTCGGGAGTCTAGTGTATTCGAATCTTGGGATTTAGGGACCTAGATATCTGAGGATGTAGGAATTTGGGGATGTGGAGATTTGAGGACGTAGATATTTGGGGATGTGAGGATTTAAGGACTTAAATATTTGGGGATGTAGGAATTTGAGAACTTCGGAATATGAGAACATAAGCATTTATAGTCCTTGAGCTTTAGAAATATAGAACTCCAGTGATTTGGGTGTCTACACACATAGGCATTTGGATATAGGATATGTGTATTTGGAGGTCTACTTTGTGGATCTAGAGATTCAGAGATCTCTAAAATTGTGAATCTAGGTATTAGTACGTCTATAAATGTGCAGATCCAGGAATTTGGAAATAAAGTAGAAAATTTGAAAATTCGTGAACTTGAACAGTAACAAATTTACAAATATAAAAATTGTGAAATATACTCGTACATTCTTATCAAAAGGAAGTACGATGCAACGAAGTGTACATGTTCGCTTCGATCGCGTTCTCTTTCTCGTCTCCACGTAAAGGTTACGATACAAATTGGAAAAGGTCGTCGAACGTTTTGCAATATTCGCGATTCATCTTGCGCCGAGCACAATGCTATCGAAAGTCTCGATGCAATATAAATCCATAACCCAGCTACCATCGGTCTACCGATTTCTCTTTCAATTGAGTTTTCTTCGCTCGCTCCCATTGTCCGTTGGAAATATCGGATCGAAAACTGGTTTCTTACATGCTCGTTGTGAATCCAGCTTCATAGCTAACCCCTTTATCCCCTCCCCCCCTCTAGTTTGCAAAGAGAGCGGAGGGCTGACATTTCACTCGATGCAAGAGTTGCACCGGGTGAAATACGTTTCTTCTTTAGGGCCTATGTAATACAGATCTCCTGTGCTTTTACGTAAACGTAAAAGTTGAGGAAATGCGAAAATCGTGTAAGCCGATCGCTGGTCTTAAGAATAAAACATACACGCAACATTTGGTATTTCCTTTTTCGGTGCACCAATGTTTCTCTTTGGAAAAAGTACATCCTGTGTTATGTTGTTTATGTAACACATATGTTGCTTGTATGCTTTCATGTCAGAGAAAGATGGAAGGTAGATGGACAATTTGGTTGCTCTTTTTTAAATATTTTAGATCAATGTTTTTCTTTTGAAGAGGTACATCAATTACAATCTTATTTATGTGACACATATGTTTTGCTCATATGTGTCGATGTTAGAGAGAGATGGAAGGTAGATGAACTATTTGGAAATTCTTTTTTAAATATTCTACATCAATGTATTTCTTTCAAAGAAGTACATCAAGTACAATGTTGTTTATGTGACACATATGTTTTGCTCATATGTGTTGATGTTAGAGAAAGATGGAAGGTAGATGAACTATTTGGAAATTCTTTTTTAAATATTCTACATCAATGTATTTCTTTCAAAGAAGTACATCAAGTACAACCTTATTTATGTGACACATATGTTTTGCTCATATGTGCTGAGGTTAGGAAAAGATGGAAGTCAAGTGAACAATATGGTAGTTCTTTTTTAAATATTCTACATCAATGTATTTCTTCTAAAGAAGTACATCAAGTACAATGTCTTTTATGTGACATATGTTTTGCTCATATCTGTTGAGATTAAGAAAGGATGGAAGTCAGATGGACAATATGAAAATTCTTTTTTAAATGTTCAAGAAGTACATCAAGTGTAATGTTGTTTATGAGAAATATATATTTAGCTTGTAAGTGCTTGTTTATATTTACCTAATAATAAACTATGACACTTACAAGATAAAACAAGATAAAACAGTGTAATGCGGTGTCTAAATAAATATCCCTGAAGAGAGTTACCATCGAGGGGTAAAACAATAAAGAAAGAAAAAGACCTAGGCCACCCTTCGTGCAACCGGTGTATTCAGAATGGTAATAAATTGACCTGAATTGCAACGTGTACGTACTTGGTATTACAAAATCGTGGTCGAAAAAAAGAAAGAAAAGGATGATATAAATAGAAGTCGTTTCGGTACATCGCATATCATCTAAAGTTCAGCAGCAGCTGCACGTAAATAGATGTTACAAGGATTCGAAGTGAGATACCTGTTTCGTTGAAAGAATAATGCGAGTTATTTTGACAAGCAACGTGCCAATCAATACTCGAGTACTCCGCGTTTTGAACGTATAAAATCAATATTGTAGAGACACATCCGTTAACCTACATTCAAAAATCTCTTCGGGCTTCAATGTTTCCCGTCACTTTCCAAATGAACGGATCGATCTGTTAGCACAGAATCAATTTTCCGCTTCGAATTCCTAACAGATCACCTTACTTTTCTACTTCGCGTGCAACTCAGCCTTAACGGACATTTTTTCCGATAATGTACCACAATTTCAGATACTGGTAATAATAGATGATGATCTAGTATCGACAGAAAAAGACTAAATTCTTTATTAACTTTACGGTTTGACCTAATTTACGTTTCTTTCGTCTCGGAATTATTGAAAATTTTCTTACAACTAGAGGAGCTCTTGAATTTCCGTAGAATTCATCCAGGAGTCCTAGAATTTCTCTACAATAACTCTAGGACTCAGGATTTCCCTAGGATCCACGATGTTCACACAATTCTTCCAGAACTTATAATTCACTTGAAGCTTCTTAGAATACCCTTCTTTAAAATTAGGATCCCCATCGATTCCTGTAAAGTCCGACGGATTTCCCCAAAATTCCCTAGGGTTCCTAGGAAATTCTAGGATTCCCCTAGAATACTCTGAGATTTTCTTCAAATCATTCTAGAATTCCACAGAGTTCTCTTAGAAGCTCCATGATCTCTTCACAGCTTCCTAGGACCTCTACGATTTCTTCATAACTTCCTAAGACCACCATGATCCCTTCAGGATTTCCTAGAATCCGTAGAATTTCTTCAGAATCCCCTAGAACTCATAGGATATCTTCAGAATTTCCTAGAATCCCTTAGAACATCTTAGATTTCTTTTAAATCCCTTTAGAACACTAACATGTCCTTAAAACTCTCCTCGGATCGCTTAGAACCCTATAGAGTTCTCCCAAAGCCTTTATCATTTCTTTAGAACTCCCTAGGACCACCATGATCCCTTCAGGATTTCCTAGAGTCCCTAGAATCCTCCAAGATTTCTGTTAAATCTCTTTAGAACACTAAAATTTCCTTAAAGTTCCCCTACCATCGCCATTGTGTCCATGACTCCATGACTAAGGATCTTCCTAGCATTTCCCTAGGGATCTCCAAGAGTCTCTCCACAGTAAAATAGAGGTTAAATATCGTAACCACGAATATTCGACGGCGTATTGAACAAAAAATCAGTAGCTGATTCGAGAAAGACCGAAAATCGTGGAGGAGCACGATGGAGGTCGTCGTTTAAATTATACATTCGCCTAAAAGGTTGTCGACGCGTCGATCTGATGGCAGTTGCCGAAAATCAAACTTTGAATTTCAATCCGGACGCGGTCAAGGTCTGACGCGTGTGATTCTATCGAGAGGACTTTACGGGGGTTTCTTTTGGGGGACGCGTGAAATACTCTCGCCCGTCTTCGCAGGAGTCTTCTCTTCGAGCATCGTATCGCACGTCTCGTTCGCTTGTCAATAACTTTTTCGCACCGGGAAAAAGCCTGGTGAATATTTCCTGAGAGCAGTACACTGTCATCCAGCTCCATGGGAATTCGCGAGAAAGCAGCCGAGTTTACTTCTGCGAACGTCCATCCGCGTAATTCGTTTCTCGAAGACTTTCAAACTTTTCAGCGAACTTCCCCTCGAACCGCTCCTTACTTTATTTTTTACCTGTTTCCCGCGACTCGGGAAATCGCTTAATCATCCCGGGAATCTTTCCTCATTCGAAATGTTTTCAATCTCCCTGGATATTGGACGTTGTTAGGAAAACGAATTTTCGTTCGCGTTATGGGCAAACTGGAGGTACGACTATCGATTACCGATATGCCATCGATAGCGTTTTAAATGTTGAGACATTCTGATGCTTTTGAAAGCGACATGAAGTGTTATACGATTTTATTTTAGTATTCAAATATATCTGGTTTTGCTTAATCGAACTTGATATTTTTGTCTTTCAAATATATTTATTCTTACAGCTCGAACGTACACAATTTAGGGTGATTCGAAAGATAAAAATATTGTAGGGACGCAATTGTATGTTGTATTTTATTTCATTCGTTTTTGTCATTTTTACAAAAGTATCGAACTAAGCTAGAAGTATTAAATAAATATTGATAGTATCGTAGTAAGGGGTACATATACTTTGATAGACGTACTAAACAATCGATACTTGTGTAGAGGTATCGAGTACATATCAATGCTTGTAGGAGTACCAAATCAGCCTTGATGTCGAACATATCGCACAGGTATACCTTCTAATACCTGCTACTTCACCACATCAAAATTCAAAAACCGGTATCGTTACAATCGATAAGCTACCAACACCAAATCCTTTAATGTCACCATTTATCCTCCCTATTAATGACAACTACCAATATAACAAAATACCCTTTAAATTACCTATGTTACAGTCGAAATGCAGGGGGAAGATGAAAAAGTGAAAGGGTCAAGTCAGGAATAGTAGCTCTATTTTTATCCGATTACGCAATGTTTCTAACCTCCTCTAATCCTCTTAAAATTCGTTGCGAAAGCGCTGTCATAGGCGTTTGATTTGTTTTTTTTCCTCGGACGACTCGAAACGGTTGCGTATTCGCGACAAACCAACCAGAGAATAGGCGTCTCTAAACCGGCGATGACCGTTCGCAGTCATTGGCGTCCTGCTCGTGTCACGTAAATCGTCTTCCTGGAACGAAGGCCACGAGAAAGTTCGTGCCGCTGGTTCAGTGCCACGGTCACGCTACGTGCGTGGCATCGACACCGACGAAAGTAAACTAAATCCAAAGGATTACGCAACCCCGTTTTAAAAGTCACTCGATGCGTGCTTCGCCGACCGCCTTCTTTTCTCGCTCCTTCCGCTCTTCTCTTATCATCGTTTTGTTCGGGCCACTTAGTCAATTCGCGAGCTGCTACACGCTCGAGGAGGCTATTCGGTTGAAACGGTAACGTGGGTCGTTTCATTGAACTCATTTGCGAGTCAACTGTTTCTCTTTCCCTTTTACCTTTCAAAATCTCTCCTCTCAATTTTCTTTGCAATCTTTGCGACATTATGGAGACGCACGCACGAGGATGTTTCACCTCACCAAATATTCCAAATGTCTTAAAAGGGAACATGATTCGCTGGGATGAATATATGCTAGTCTGATTTACCTGAAGGTCATATTTTTCCATTCGTCATCGTGTCTCAAGTGCGATATCATCGTAACATCTGTAATAGTATGACCTTACAGTAGCCAGTATCCACATTTGTAATAGTATGACCTTCGTACGGTCTAAAAAGAATCACAGAACGTAGACAATCGATGGAAATAATAGAACTTTATCGTATAAATATATTCTCATTCGATCTAAATTAATGTTACATAACCCGAATTTATCACATGTAAATGACTCTTTAATTCTTTACTGCTGGGATTGAAATAAAACAGCATTTCAGCTACTAAAAATGAAATTATTAATGATTAAAAATGTAAGAGAGTAAAGAATTCTAACACGTCCGTTGAAAAGGTTAAAAGAATTTTTACATTTGAGACGTTGGAAAGTTCCACTGGTAAAAGATTCGTCGTGAAGGGTTAGAAAATTAGATCTCTCTTCGTAAGAACGTCCGGCCATTTAAAGGAATCAGAGTCTCTCGATGTAGCCGCAGCTTTTGAATAATTGCCGGCCACTTCCGAGTGTAATATAAGCACGGCAGAGTCGTGTGTCGAGTTAACGTGCTTTATTAATATTCATGCAACCAGATACACGTTTCTTGTCTTCGTATGGCGTTCACCTTTTCGATACGTTTCCGGATTTTTTGCTTGTACAGCCACACAGGTCCGTTTCGATAATCCAGTTTGTCTCTCTTAGCGATAGGGAGAATAAAAAAAAGAGCCAACCAAGCTGCTTTCAGATTTATCGCCGTCATAAGAATTTGAGTCTGATAGATTGTTCGGGTGCGGATCGTGTAACTATGAAACCACGGTTACGCTTAAGGTATAGGGAACTAGTGACAAAAATGATGGATATGCCTGCTTCTGATCGTATCCGTGCTAATACTTGCTTTTGCAATTAAAAATAATTTTGATGACGTATATTGTTCCTGTATTTATCGACTTATTCTCGGTCAATTATCATGTCATTCCTTCTCTAATATTTCCCTGAAGTACCTCCAAATAGGACCCACTAAAGAATACTTCTAAACAACCTCATTCATATTTTTCTCGAAGATCACTTATCATAACACCTTTGTCATAGACTAGGAATTGGGAGCACAAACCGTGTCAAGATCAGTGTACAAAAAAATTACAGGGTACAGATTGATGATTTAACCAGCAAATGGCAGATGGAGTGTACCATCTGTTGCACTAATTATTAAATAAACCAACTGGTTTTGAAAGGACTATTAAAAATACATTATCACGCAGCATCGCTTTACATCCCGTATCTTTTTTCCCTAGAGGAGGCTATCGTGGTCGTCGGTGTAGCTGGCGCAGAAACCGGGAGAGGAATCAGGAGGGTAGAACGCGCGTATATTAACGCGAGGAAATATTCTGTGCACCGGCAAAAAGTGACGCGGTATTCCATTATCCTCGTCGGCACGATGCAAAACCGGTCGAAATGATTGGATTTTTATCTTCCATCTCGCTCACCGTCCCGTTCGCCGTCTCTCTCGATCCTCGTTGCACAGAGCGGGTTACCGGGTTCCTTCGTTTCTCTCTGACACACGGCGAGCAACGAGGATCGTACAGCCATCCGAGAAAGACGAAAGATATCCACGTACACGAGTAAGATTCGCGCGTGGAGACGCATGTGCGTTAGCGAATGTGTGCGCTGTTACCGTGTGACTCATCCAGGTACATTGCACCCGGTACGTGTCCGGTACAAGCTCGAGTCGGTACGTTCGACGAGCAACCGCGTCCAATATTTTCCGATTTTTCATCGACCGATTCGATCCTTCCTCTGTCGACGATGCACTCCTCCTCCGTCGCGACGCGCCTCCAAAATCTCTTTGCGAAAGTTTTTGGAGTCATTGAAAAGCGGGGAGGTGCACGGATGTGACTGATCAAGAGGAACCACGTTTTGATCGATATTCGTATATATTTATTTTTATCACCTTACTTAACCCATGGTTACGGTGTCTTACATGTATGGCGTAACTGGGTACATTATAATATACACATGTAATAATAACATAATACAGTATCTATAACATGTAGTATGTATAACAATATAGTATGTATAACATGTAGTATGTATAACAATATAGTATGCATAACATGTAGTATGTATAACAATATAGTATGTATAACATTGAATAGTATGTATAATACAACACAGTGTACAACATAAACTACTACATAAAATAACGAAGTACGAAATTCTTGTATTTTGTCAAACATAAACGAAGTGCAGATTTCATGGCACAACTTGTATCTTCTTAAAATGTAGCTAATTTGCAAATACTATACAGACATTCTCTGAATAAATTTATTTATTATCACTTTCATGTTATTATCGAAATTATTGCCTAAGGTTCAAAAAACGCGTTTCTTGAAGAATTTATGAAGTCATATCGCCTTTGCATACAAAGCTATTACCGTATTGCGAGACGCGGTGACTGTTTTACATGAAATTTACATTTTACAGAAGGACTCTTAAAACTTTCAGTGTAAGTAGGATCGCGGTGTACAAAGGATAGCTAGGGTAGACGAGAAATCATTTATTCAAATTGTGAGAGATTGTTCGATACATATTCTTAATTGTTTTACACCAAAGAAGACGGGGCCGTCGAGTTAACTCCTGATTAACCGTGATTACTATCATCCAGTGGAGGGAAATGGTCTCGAGGCGATTCGAAACAACGTCTCACGAGCAGATTCTTGTTTGACCAGCTACGTAACGCGTAATCTATCGTTATGTTAACACGAAATTGATACTCCCGCGTATATGTACGGAATCAATCTTTATTCTGATCGATTACTGATTGATTACCATCGATGTTGCTGAAATGTTTGTCTAGGATAGGTCCTTAGTCACTTTTGGTTCGGGGATTTAGGGGTTTGAGGATTTGTAGAATTTAGGAATTTGGAGATTTGGAAATTAGAGAAATTAAAAATTTAGGGATTGGAGGATTTGGAGAATTTAGGAATTTGGGGACGTTGAAATCTGAGGACGCGGGAATTTAGGGATTTGAGGATTCGGGGATGTGGAGATTTGGAGAATTTAGGGGTTTGAGGAATTTAGGAATTCGGGGATGTAGAGATTTGCTGATTCGGAAATTTAGAAATCAGAGAAATTGAGAATTTAGGAATTGGAGAATTTGGAATTTGAAGATTTTGATTTTTGGAAACTTGAGAAATTAAAAAATTGGGAATTTGAAAATTTGGTAATCTTGAAAATTCAAGAATTTGAGAAATCGGGGAATTTGGACAAGTTCAGAAACCTCTTCAAGCATAAAAATTTGAGAACTTAGAAATTATTGAACCTCCCTCTACAATCTTCACGCAGTACATCAAAAACACGGGTCAACATAATTTTAATTAATCAATGATTGCTTTAATGTAATGTAATCTAAGACAACACCCGAAAAGGGCATCCTTTACGAAATGATCTGATATTAAAAGTGTTCGAAGCGCGTGGTAAGTGCTCCTTGATCCTGCTTTGACATTTCACTGCTCCTTAACTGTATCTCCCTCGTTTTATTTGTTCTCACTCTTTCCCTTTCGTCCTGAGTGCCGTGTGTACGTCTCTTTATCGCCTCAACTCGCTTCAGCGTTCGCGCAGATCCTCGTCGTTCTTCGTTGCACCTCAAGAGCAATGAACTCTCGGTAGGGTATATCATCAGTGAAGTGATGCTACCAGTGCGCGCGTGCGTGCATGTACGCTCGCGAGCGATCAAGACGAAGATGGAGAACGCTCGCGCGCGCACGCGCTCTCACGCTTGTGTTTGCATGAATTTCCAACACGAACGAATCACTTTACATCGCACTTTTTATCTCTTGTCGCATACATCGTTTTCGAATAAAACAAAACAATATGTTTAGGGCATTTCATGGAGGGTTTCAGGTGCAATCTAGGGGAAACTGGGAACAGCTGTTTTATTCTCTAGGGAGAACTTACTTTAGGCTTTCTAGTTGTATACATAGTTATTTCATTTGTAAACATTCATTTCATTAAAAATTCATTTTAGAAAGAATCATTTTATTTATAACTAATCACTTCATTTCACTTTAGTGTATAAAACTTTAAATGGAGTTTTTACTGTTCCCAAAGTCTGGATATTTGAAGATGTGAAAATGTCTGAAGTTCTAACTTTAAAGATTTGAAAAGTGATAAACTTCTATGGAAGTTCAGTTTTTGAATTACCTAGTTAGAAAATCTTGAGAATTGGTCAGTTCCTAAATCACTCAACTTGAAAGTTCCCAAACTTCCTCCAAAAAGAATCTGAAAATTACTCTTCACCCCTAAATAAAATTACAAGTTTTCCCAATTACCAAAGCAAATAAAAACAATGTAAACAATGATTAAAATCACATTGACTATGAACCTATATATGTTCCACAATATTAAACTACATGAAAAGATCTTAAAGCGTGACAGTGTTCTATCAAGCATGAGTTTCAGTGTCACGTGAAAACGTAGCCTAAGATCGGTGCACGCATGGCGAACAGCGAACCACGTGCAGAGTGCATACATGTAGATGCATCTTGGCTTACTCGGTTGTCGTGAAACGATTGACCTTCCGGGTACATTTTAACGAGATAGATAGCCAACGCATCGCGGTAATAATAGCCGGGCATGAGCGGCTTTCGCGGCTGGTAATTGAAAAGGGAATTTTATTCGTTGTTTCGATATTACCAGGCGTGCGGCAATTTGCTCGCGAGCGGTTAGTTTACTAGTCGCCTGCGCCGGAAACCCGGTATCTATCTGTTCGCTGCTTTGTTTAGTGCCGTACTGCGCTCAATCTTCTCGACAATGCGTTAAGCGGATTCTAGAATATTGCTTTTCGAGTAAATTGACTTTGAGAATACGCGCGAAAATTGCTTGTACACTCGCATTGGCGTAGCTAAGATTTTTGCCTAAGTGTCTAACCTTTTACTTAACTCTAGTACTCTTCATTTATAATTTCGTGTAATATGATCATTATCTTTGGATGTATTATATGCTTTTTATATTTCATTACACTGTATGTACTTGTTATGACAAATACATACAATATTTTTCAACATATATGTATTTTGTATTTCGTTACATTGTATATTCGTATATTTGAATGGAAACATTATATGAACCGACAAATAATTTTATAATTACTGAAGAGTCGTGAATGGTTGCTATCTAGTTACGCCATTGTACTCGGCCGTTTCCTGTTCGTAAAAACCGAGCGTACGCTCGAAATTCCATGCATTTGTTGTATCACCGGTTGGCATTGCTGCAAGAGATTTTCACGCAATACGAGACTCGTCTTACATAAACGCGGAGTAATTACTTTCTCATTGAGTACGGCGCAAGGAAAGAAAGAAAAAAAAAGTGTTGCACAATTTCTTCACGGGTTACTGAACACATCTGTTTAAAATCTGTTTTACCTCGGGCCGATCGATAATTAAGTAACAAGTTAAGTAATACGATTTAAGAAACGGCAAAAGTGAGTTCCGCGTGACATACCAGGCTTAACTAGCTACGATGCTAATGACAGTATAAGCAGTATAGACTCTTTAGGAGGAAAAGAGAGAATCAAGTTGGTAATGTAGCGCCATTGAACTACCACGGTATAGGGCAACGAGTGGTCATGCAACGGTAATATTAAGGGAAATTGATTAAGATCGGTCGTTTCAAGTCCATATATCTGATCGGACTTGTATATTCGAATTTCCTGGTGTGGGAGCAGTGCATATGATTAACGTGAACTCTGACACGCTTGAAAATTTTAGTTGCGAGAAATGTAGTAGGAGATTACAGACACAATGTTGTACGCTGAGTGGTAAATTATTAGGCTTTCTATGGTCAAGGGTTATATTGCTACATGTTGTACATATATCCGCTGCGTATTAGCCCGTTGCATTTTGACACGTTATATCGGCACGTTGAATATCCATTTTGTCGCGTAGGATGTCAACGCATTGCATTTCGACAAGTTGAATATCGATGTTGGATATCGACACGTTGGATGTCGACGCGTTAGATATTGACGCGATGGATATCGACATGTTGAGTATTCGTGCGTTGGGTACCGACACGTTGAATATCCACACGCTGTATTTCGTTGCATTTCAGTGCATTTCATATCAAGGCGTCGCATGTCAGCAATAATATATTCCTAACAGCCTTCTCCTTGTAATGTAATGAGTCCCCAAACATATCACCTTATTTCCAAACAAAATATGAATCTATGTTAATCTAAACGCGAAACGCGTTATAAAAGAAAATGACTCCAATGACCATGTAAGCCCTAAATCACGATTACAACTATGAATATTTACACCCACATCGGTGTCCCGTTAGAGTGTAAAAGGTTATCAAATTATAATTCATAAAGAATGCAGTTTGTCGTTGCGGAATGCAACACACGAACGAGCGAGGATCGCGTGTTTACGTTTGCTAGATCCTAACACAAGGTGGAGCACTTATTCTCTGTATATCGCAGTGGGATCGTTATTCACGAGATAAAAGGTAGAGCCGCGATAATCGCGATGCGATTTCGTAGCATCAACGAAACTCGTTCGCCGGGCAAATAAGCGCATCGTAATCGCACGTGCATTTCCAGTCTGTGTGTAGAGACGTTACATCACACGCGTTACGTGTCGTGGCAACGGTCACACGTGTGCGTACGTCGACGCGTTAAACGCACACGAAGAGTGATTATTTCCTTTCTTGCTGACCCGCTGTAGTCCTGCCTGTTCTACACTTGTTTTTTTGCGCGTACCTGCGCACACCTTCCTACATCGCCGCGTATTCCGCCCGTACTCGTATCTGACGTACAGGGAGATACGCGCGTGCAACGAATGCACGAGAAACGAGAGAGATAAATGCACGTGCATAGGTCCAACCGTGAGCGAATGCTAATAATATTCGCTTCCTGTAACTCAGTTATATTAAATCACTGCAACCGCCTCTCCCGCTTTTCTGCGTTATTACCGTTTTCCTTCATGCATTACCATTACCTCCTGCTAGCAGCGACCGCGTGTAACAACACACGGACGAAACGTTGAATAGACTCTGTCTATATACTCGTGTGCGTGTCTATGTATCCGTATGTGTGTCTGTATCCGTGTGCGAGTGAAAAGGTGAAAGAAACCACGTTTCCTCTACGCATCCTTCTCTTCCCGCCACAACCATCGCTTTTCGTTATTCGGCCTCTATCGTCGATCGTTTGGCCGTTCTCTTTGCAAACTTTATTTCCACGTCGTTTCGCTCTACATATTTCCACCACTGAACATAAATAAGCAATTTCTGCAAAATAATGCCTCTTGTTTTCGCGCGCACGCGATCATAGCTTCGACGAAAAGAGGATCGAAGATATCTTCACCGTTAGGAAGGCTAATCCTTTTACTCCGAGCGTTACACGGTTTTGATGTTAGAGGATTTTTCCTTCGTACGAGATGGTACTCTATGCATCGCTCAGTGCCGGAGAAATATGTGGGCGAACGGGGCGAACGCCCGAGGCGCCACTTTGCAACGGCGTCGCAATTAAGAAATTTTTTTACTTTACCGTGGATGAAACTTCTCTGAGCGTAGGGAAAATAGTTGTTTATTACTACCACATGAGCAGAATTGCTGATAACGCATTTCTTAATTTAGGTTCTTGAATTCGAAAACTTTAAAGTATATCAAGTACATTCTTTTATTTCTCTCATTATCACCCCTCTCCCTAACAATCAAATAAAAAGCAAACCCCGTAAGAGCTCCAGGCATCTGCTATCAAGACATGCATTCATGATTTTCGGAAAGTAATCTCATTTCCCAAGCCACTTACGAAAGTTTGGGAGAAAAAGAAGTCGCGATTGCGGCAAAAAATGGTTTCGTCCTGTACGATATTTACTGTTAAATCAGTATCCTCGGTGTTCTTGGTATCGGAGCAAATTCCATCGGACGAGTATCATTTCGGATCCATTACGCGTTTATCGGAAATTCAAAGGAGCGATTGACCGTGAAGACGACTATCCAAGAACGTACGATTTCGAAACGCTCGTCTCTTTCCCGAAAGAAGCAAACGGAATCCGATTTTTCGATCTGGACTCCCGGTTCATTTGCATTTCCGGACGATCCGGTTTCGCATACCGGTACACCGTGCGACGGGACGTTCTCGTTGTATTCGTCCTCCTCGTGCGAATTCGATAACGTCCACCCCTTATTTCTTTCGCTTAACAACCTCGTTCCCTCCTCCCCTTTTTCCGCATACGTGAACTCTTTACACGCTCCACGGTCTCGTGTGTGCACGTACACGTATCTAGCGGTAAGGACGCAGGCCTTGACCATGAACACGAGTTGGTGGATTGCATAACTATAGTTATGTGCGGTGGCACGACGGTGGCTCTCCCTCTGCGTCTGCAAAACGCGTTCGTGTACACTCACACAACTTGTCCTCTTCTTATACAGGGTGTCTCGCTTCAGCAATTGATTCGACACTTGGACATAATAGCGTATAAGCTCGGGACGTCCGAGCTTTCGAACACAACCTTCACGAATAAATTACTAGTCCCAACGTCGCGCGGAACTTTACCTGTTAACTTTTCAATTAACCTTTTAAGGTTCATAGTTACTTCCTGAACAGCTGAACTTGTTCAGCTACGTAAGTTACGAGATTTCTGCAAGTTTCAATCGATCGATTGTGCTTGGATTTGGATTTTTGTAACATCGAACAATTGGTTCAAAATAGTGATTAAAATTTTGGATATCGAAATGAAGTTTCAATTTCATCGAAATGTTATTGAAATGTTGATCTCGAAGATGAGGTTTAAGTAGCGATAAATATTGAAAGCTGTTTTTTGATAAATTGTCAAGTAATGCAAGCTAAGAAGTACATCTGAATCCTGAAAATCTGGTTAGTTTAGATCAAGGTTTTCAGTAATCGGGTGCAATTGAAACAAATGGTTAAGAGACACCTTGTATGCAAGCTTGTATTAATGCGCATGCACACGTGAGTCGATCGTTTAACAAGCTTTCTTGTACACACGGAGAACGATACTTGCACAAAACATGAAGTATGTCTACGTGGTTGTGACATATGGAGTTGGATACACATCTTTACGAAGTGCACTGCACTCTCTGACGTGTCACACGCGTATGTACACCGACGAGCATGGTAGACTTCTCTAGGGAAAATGGCGACGTAGGTAAAGAAAGCCATTCGTTAATTTCAGGTTGGAAATTTTCAAATTTGGGGGAGTGATATTTTTGGGTTTTGGGGACATAGGGATTTTGGGAATTAGAGATTTAGGGATTTAGGGTTAGAGGGTTATTGGAATATAGAGACGCAGGGATATGGGAATTTAGGGATTTAGGAATTGGAAGATTTGGGGTTTGAGGATTTAGGGATTTGAGGATTTAGGGATTTGAGGATTTGGGGTTTGAGGATTTAGGGATTTGAGGAGTTAGTGATTGGAGGAGTTAGGGATTTAAGGATTTAGGGACTTGAGGATTTAGGGATTTGAGGATTTAGGGATTTGAGAATTTAGGGACTTGAGGATTTGGGGATTTGCGAATTTAGGGACTTGAGGATTTAGGGATTTGCGAATTTAGGGACTTGAGGATTTGGGGATTTGATATTTTGGGGACTTGAGGATTTGGGAACTTGGGGACTTGAGGATTTGGGGAATTAGGAATTAGGGGACTTGAGGACTTGGGGACTTGAGGATTTGGGGACTTGGGGACTTGTGGACTTGGGGATTTGAGCATTTAAGGATTTCAGAGTTTTAGAATTTCAGAATTTGATGATTTGGTGATTTAGGCGTTTAGTATTTAGGAATCGGTGATTTTAGGAATCTTTTCGGATTTAGGAACAGGAGATTTGGGGATTTAGGAGTCTACTGCATTTGGGAGTAAATGGATTTAGAAATCATGGGAAATTGAAGTCTACGGTTACTGTATAATATTGCAGTAATATTGGTATCCATAGGTATCCGAATCCATGAATATTGAGTTCCAGGGACATTTGTATCTAGAATGTAGAGATTTTTCATTCTACAAGTCTTTAAATTCCTCAATCCTGTTATTTATGAATCCATACAAATTCCGAAATGTGCCAATTCATAAATAAAATTCCACCATTAGAAACCTCACACATCTGACAATTTATAGTTCGTACATTTCCTCAAATAGTGCAGTCCTCGTTCGTTGTCCAAAAGCAGTGCACCTTGCATCGAGGTGTACAGTGTTACTCCCGTCGGTGTAGTGCAGTGGCGAAACGCATGACGCGCGTGTGCACGCACCCATGTTAGGGTTGCGCGCGCGTGCGTTCACGCATCGAACACGTCGAAAGGAGCGGCATTGCGTACGCAGATGTAAGGCTGCGACCTTGCCTTTAAGCTTCAAACAGCTGTTCGAGGCGGTGTTTTGAGCGTTCGTGAAATGGAACGCGAGTAAATGCTCCGAGGGGTTGTCGGCGGGGAGGGCGACGTATTCCGTGGCCTCGAGATCGCGCTTATAGCCAGGATGTGGAGGGAAGTTGTCGGGTCGACGTATTTTCACGGTGAATTCACGCGCCCGACGTTCGATACGATCGGTCGGTCGCATCGGATTTTTTATTCCCCCTTCCCTCCCTTTTCTTTCCTGCCGATGTATAAATTCTGCGAGGAAACTGTGCGCCGGAGATCTTCACGGTCTGCTGCATCCGAACGAGATTTCCAGTTAGTTTTCAATTAAAGTTGAACATTCCTGTAATATCGTAAAGATTTTATGGTTGGTTAGGTATTAGAGATCGGTTCGTTCATTCGACTCTGGATTTCGATGTATAATTCGACGACATAAAAGTATCGCTTACGGTGGATCAATTTGAAGCTTAAGGCTAGCTCGATATGACTGCGTAATCGTTTCGTCGATATTATTAATACAAATGTCTGCTGTTGGTCAAATACTGACTCGAACAATTTATACTTTAGTAAACTAACGTAGACTAACAGCAGCTTTCTGTGTAAATACCAAAACACCGTAATTGAAGCTGTGCTATCATACAGATCTTTTGAAACACTTTACTAAAATAGTAGATATACTGCTATGTAAAATATACTGCTCTATTGGCATGTTTCATCGTTGTAACCTATCACCATACTATATTGAAAGATATAAAAATATCTTACATATGAAAATATCATCATTTACTACTATTATCATTCTTCATTCAGATATATTTCACTGTGATACGTCAATATTATACACTACTATACATACATATAAACCGATATATATGCATGTATAACTTTATTCTCATATACAGTTATTATGTCTTATTATCATTCGTTATATATGATAATACAGTGTCATATGCTAATATCACATTTCAACATCATACTGAACACTCGTGTTCACATATATAAATAATTCACTTTCATACCTTGCTGTCATACTCAATTATCATAATTTGCTCTCACACTATCCTATCATACTCATTTATCATTATTCACCGTCACATCCCACTATCATAGTCTATTGTCATAACTCATCATGTCCTGCCTTCATATTCAGTTATCATCATTCACTTTCATACTTTGTTACCATATTTAATAATAGTTTACATTTAATTGTTGTACAAGTATATTGTTAATGATGCTTACTATTATTCCATAAACAAGTCAAGTTCTTTTAATCTTAAGAAATCGTCTAAACGAAAAAGTTTTCTCTAGGATATTTCATGAATTAGCTCTTCTCGCGATTCCCAAAATAATCGTCCACCATTCGATAACTGTTCCCATAATCTTCGTCCATCTCTCGTCAAGGCAATATACGGAGAGTCAGTGAAATCGTAATGGTGCGCGTCGAGTTGTGCCAGTTCGTGAGTAGAACGGTGGCAGTGGTGAAAATGAGAAAATAAGAGCGACGATGAAAGGTCTTAAAAGTGCTTAAAGTAACGTGAAAAGGAAGAAGGTGGACCTTTCTAGGGTCGCATTCACCGTGTCGTATTCAAAATGAATAGAACCCTTCCACACAGGGGTGTCACACTCTCGCTAAACGCTTGTCGAGTACGCGGACCGTGCAAAGCCGCGTTTTAACCGCGATACGAGGTTTAATGGACGGTTCATCTCGTTAGACGACAAGAAAGAAATCGTTTAATTTGATTTATTCGTGTCGCTATCGATCAACCGTTACCGGACGATAGCCGGAAACGTCTGTTCGCACAAATCGGCCATAAATCGCGCGGTATCGCGTCACCTTTATCTGCTAATTCTCACGCTTGGTTCGCCGAAAAAATCGAAGGGAAGAGTCGCCCCATCGTTCTTTGCTGACCGGCGTGAATTATCGGCCGTACCTGATTTTCCACCCACTTGAACGCAACTCGAACCTGCCCCCGCATAAATTCACTCTCTCCGACCGATTGTTATCTGGCAGGATGTTACTACGGTTGCTGAAGTTGCACGAAGTCGGACGAAGTATCCCCGCCGAAAGAGAAAGTCCATTTAAATTAAGACGTCCACGTTTCAACGAGATTTCTATGCAATTATTTTTCGCTCGACTCGCTTGATGCTCGATCGATATTAATCTTCCACTTTGTCTTCGCGATGGAATCTTCCTTGATTCTATATTCTCAAATCCCAAGGTCTACAAACCAATGTCTCCAAATCACGGGGTTTACAAATATTTGTCCTCAAATTCCTAAGTCCCAAATCTCCAGATCAATTTCTAGGTCTTCAAATATCTAGATTACCTGATTACGGAGCCTTGATACATCGTATGTTTAAATAAATTTTTGATGTCTACGATTTCGGTTTTGATAAATTCCAAAATGGACCTAGGGGTCTATGGATATTAGGACGTAGGAAAATCCTGGGGAAAGCTTAGTCAGATTTTAAAAGAATGTTAATAAGAATCTTTTTAGAGAGATTTCAGACTAGTTGATACCTTCGGGGTCCACGATGATTGTAAGGAAAGCTGGAATGTTTAGGGAAGTTCTAGTGAAGTTTTTGCACCGTATCATTAGTCTACTCCATCACATCAGTTACCGGTGATTCCCGTAACAGCCGAAGTATTGAACGTATCTTCCATGAAATTACTTTGAAAAGAAATGTTTAAACGTTGCGGCATGATTGATGCATCACGCAGAACTATAAGAAAGAGTGCCATGAAGAATCGTGCGTTATACAACTCAAGTTATCGTCGGATAATGCACCTCGCTGATTTTCCACCTGCACCTACGAGCCGGCGCACATAAATTTGCCCCACCTTCTCTCACGATGATTATCAACGGGAAGTTATTCGACGTAGTTTCACCTATGTACACACAACCCACGAGACCCGCAGCGCCTTTTCTCGAGGAAGCTCTCGGCCGGCCGCCGATTTGTCCGGCGATCGATCCGAAAAACGGTGGGCAATTTTTGATCGGGTCGATACGTCGATGAATCTCGATCCACGGACGGAGGGGAAAAAGGTGGGATGTTCGCGAGGATGGCCGCGAGAGAGTCGGCTGTTACGGCGAAGGAGAAGGGAAGGAAGGCTCATCAAAGAGGCATTGAACTCAGGATTCCGTGCGAGGACCACCGTGGAATAAGAAACCGGCGACTCGCGATTCGTTCATTGGAGGGACGTGCGAATCACCGGTTTTCGCGCGCAACGGCTACTTTGACGATCGACCTCCATTTTGCACGATTAACTGGACCGTTCCGTTTCGTTTTCGACGTCACTCTTCTCAATTAATAGATGTCTTGCTGTCTCCATAGAGTCTTCCTGCAAACACCCGAAACCTCTTCAAAATTTCTTTAGCAGCACATCCATAGAAATGACATTAAATTATAATTTGACCCTCGTTATAATACCGTTTATACAGAATTTCCCTACAATTTCAACGAAATTGTCATCTTACAACTTTTCTCTAGAAATATTATGTGCCACTTGTAATTCTAATTAATGTCGATTCTCGTTATATTGCCACCTTTTCGAAATTTCTTCAGAATTTTCAGAAAATCAGAAATTTCGCAGAATATTCGTAGAAATGTTAGACGTATAACTATAATTGTAGTTGACCCACGTTATATTATGGTCTATACAAAATTTCCTTACAATTTCGACGAAATGTGTCAGCTTAGAACTTTCGTATTTCTCTAGAAACATTACGTGGAACGTGTAATTCTAATTATGGTTAGGTTCCTCGTTACATTGCCACCTATTCAAAATTTTCCTGGAATTTTCGCGAAATGTGTAATCATCTGAAAACATAGGCAGCATTTCCTTCGAAATATTACGTGGCACGTATGACTGTAATTATGACTGTAGACCCTCGTTACATTGCCACCAATGAGATTATAGGATCGATAAATTCTTGGAAGTGGTAATACAATTGATTATTGATGATGGAACAGAAAATTATCTCCTTTGATATTGCGATGGTTGTTATTGGCATAACTAGATGGTGCACACGAGAGCTTAGAACGAGGACTGGAATCATTAGAGTAAGTATAGCATTGTGCATCGTAGACTTCCTTGGAGATAATTGTCATATAGAGAGAGGAAGTTCATTCACTGATTGTCGTGGTACTTGGAAATTTGGGAATTTGGAACTTGGGGAATTTATGGAGTTCAAGAAATTTAGGAAATTTGTGAAATGAGTATTTGGGAATTTAGGTTAGGTTGGAAACTTAGGAATTAAAAAATTCTGAAATTAGTGACAACGTCTTCCAGCAGACGAATTCCCTCCCCAAAGCATACAGCAGCGTTAAATTAAAGTTAAATAGAAATTGAAACGCTTTTCGGTCCACCCAGGCGCTAAAATGCGTTAAATTAACAGTGGAGACCACCATTGCAGCGAATCGTGGCGTAGGAAGAATACCTGATTCGAGAGCTACGTGATTCGCCTGTTTTGCTCTTTCCCCTATTATAATACAACAATTTGAACGAGCACGCCTTCCCGTTTATGTTCGAAGCGTTCTATAAAGCTACCATCGATAACGGGCGTGCTCTGAAACGCTTTCGTTTATCCGATTCGAACCAATCGGTCCCATAGTTTGTTCTTCCCGCAGTAATTTCTCCGATATCAGAGATAACGAGAAACAGAGAAGAGAATTTGCGACATTTACCCTCTATCGTCCGTTATGATTCCCCGTTCCAAGAATAGCGATCGTCGAAGCAACCGGCTGTATATAAAGTCAAGTTGCTCGTCAAAACCGGAAACAGATTCACAATAGAATGGATACGATCTCACGTTCGTTGGTGGCGGATCGAGAATCACCCACGGGAGAATTCGCGTTCCTCGCGAGTCCATTGAACCTGTTCAATAGATTAGATTAATCGAATTCGTGTAATCAATCTCTGCTAGATTCCATTCGTTGTCATTCATTTATTAAGTCGAAATAATCGCAATCGTAGTTTATATACAAATTTGATTTCGTACATTTTCAGGTTTTCAAATATTATGGTTTGGAGAACAGCTGGTTCTCAAATTTTTGAGTCCAAAATTTTCAAATTTGAATTTCTAAGTTTCAAATTCCCAAATTCTCAAATTCCTACATTCTCAAATACCTAAACTCTCAAATTCCCAAATTCTCAAATTCCTACATTCTCAAATACTTAAACTCTCAAATTTAAAAATTCCCAAATGCCTAATATCTAAATTCCTAACTTCTCGAATTTCTAATTTCCCAAATTCCCAAATTCCCCAAATCCCAAATTCACCAAATTCCCAATTCCCCAATTCCCCAATTCCCAAATCCCCGAAATCCCAAATTCCCCAAATCCCCAAATCCCCAAATCCCAAATTCCCCAAATCCCAAATTCCCCAAATCCCAAATTCCCCAAATCCCAAATTCCCCAAATCCCAAATTCCCCAAATCCCGAATTTCCATATTTCCCAATTCCCAAATTCCCTACAATTTCCAAATTTGCAAATATTCCAAATTCAAAAATTCCCCAAATTCTACAATTTCCAAATTCCCAAATATTCCAAATCCAAAAATTCCCCAAATCCCCAAATATCCGGACTCCAACAATTCCCAAAATTCCCCAATTTCCAAATCCCCAAATATCCCAAAGACGAAAATATCAAAATCCCTACACCCCCCAAATTTCTCAAATTCCCACAAGTCCCCGGATCGCCCGATTCTGAAATTTTGAAATAGCGAGCGAAAAGATGACGATGATTGAATAACGTGTAATGGTTTATTCAATCCGATAACAACGCAGTACATTGGTCAATGACTATCGTTACAACAGGTACATGATTGACCGTCTTGTAGAGATTTCTCACGACACGATCATCGCGATTTCTAACGTTTATCGTTGTCCGCTAACTACACGCTCGATCGTCGAGCAAAGGTACCAGTCGTCTAACATGCAGTTATTCCAGAGTTCGTCATGGAAAATGATTAATGAACGAGAATGAATCGCGTGTTCCGAGACGTATCGACAGTTCGGTTGCATAATGCACGTGGTTGCACTAAACTTATCGATTGCCCGGGAATGTTCATCGATACTTCATTGAGCGAACGCGGCGGAAAAAGTACGCGATTATTATATTCATGATGTAACCAGCGAGCGCCGGCTGTCACGGTTGTCTTCGATGAAAGCGAAAGAAAATTTTAAATATGCATATTTAATATACTTTTACTCTGAATGTATCTCTTGGTTCATTCTTTGTTTATGTACATATTCGCAACGGGAGTATAAAATAATTGATAATGTTGAAGTATTCGAAAGTTCCTAGTTGATTCATGTTTGAAATTTTTTGTCGTATTGAATATGTTAAACAGACTGTTTTTATGGATTTGTCTACTTGTTCGGTTGTTGATCGGTGTGAGGCAATTTTCACGCACGAGAGGAGAGCAAGCGTGAAGCACGAGGGTTTGTTGCTCTCGCTGGAAGCGTGGATCTGGAGAAAGGTCGCCGGAAAGGTGTGGAAGAGGAAAAGTTATCAGGGTTAAGATAAAAATACAGACCGGTTCGTCTGGTTGCCAGAGATAATCGCGTTCGTGTTAACAATGTTACGTCCACGTTACTTGTACATGGCTTGTTTCTATTTCCGCCAATCAAATGATTTCGTTTGTTTCGCTCGAGCTATTGAAAAGCTGCTGAGCTTCGTGATAGGGCCTCGCTCGTAGGAGTAACTCTGATATATCGTATTTTAGTAATGTAAATGTACTAGGTGTTCTGTACAAAATCAATCACATATCAAGTCGAATGTTTTTCAATTTATCTTCGCTAATACTGTATATTATCCCAAACTTCAGCACCGAATCGAGAATAACTTCGATATTAATACGTTCTGGAGTATCTACTTGTACAAGTTATGTAACCATATAACCACTTATATAAAGAAAATAAAATGTTTATTGTGACGTTGAGAATGTTAGTTTAGAATGTTAGTGCTAAAAACCCGTTTGACACTGAGAACACAAACTTCCGTACCGACTAATTATTCAGGGTTTGCTCAAGTAGTTAAGCGGCTACAACCCATCAACACTTTACATGGTGACTTTAATAAAATCAACATAACACGTGTACTAGATACATGTGTTTGCAACTTTGTAGTCCTTGCAATCTTGGCAGATATCTTCATAATCACCTATAACTATTTTCACTTATTTTTATTACTCGTTGCAATGTCTTATTAGCGGAGGGTAGGTTTCTGTAGCGATAAATTACAACGGGTTATATTACTACATGTTGTATTGCTATGTGTTGTATTGCCACTGGTTATATCGCAACATGATGTATTACTACGCGTTGAATTACCACGCGATATATCACTACGCGTTATATCACTACACGGTGAACTACCAAGCATGGAATTACGACGTGTTGTATCGCCACGCGTTATATCACCACGCGATGTATTACTACGAGTTATATTGCCACGCGTTGAATTGCCACGCGTTGTATCGCCACGCGTTGTATAACCACGCGATATATTACCACGCGTTATATTGCCACGCGTTGAAGTACCACGCATTGTATCGTTATGCGACGAATCACTAGGTGTTGTATCGCCACGCGTTGTATCACCACGCGATATATTGCCACACGTTGTATCGTTATGCGTTGAATTGTTATGAGTTGCATCGCCACGCGTCGACTAACCACGCGATATATTACCGCGCGTTATATTGCCACATGTTAAATTTTTAAGAACCCAAGTTAGACTCAATGCAGATATTATATTGCTAATTCACAAAAATATCATAAGTCTCCTCAGTGGCAATATAACGAGAGTAGTACAAAACACTGTCGTATCTTTTCAAAGAATATAAAGTGCAACTATATCATAAATGGTAAATATGTTGCTATACGTGTATATTATAACGTGTACGATGAATTTGCAAGTCCGATCGATAGATGGTCGATACAATGGCCGCGACTATCGCACAAAAGGAACTAGTCGCGGGGATTAGCGAATGCACGCGACAATTCGTTACGCAAGCACGATTTCAGTGAATCCTTTCACGACTTTCACGAGGTGGTATGGCCGTTGTTCGATCCAAGTCCCGCAGGTGATTAAGAGCCGAAAAAGAAACCGCAAGCGACTGCCGTCTATCGGCAACGACACCGGTGACGTTGCCTCGAAGCTAGTCACAACGAGGTGCCTTAATATGGTTACGTAAGAAAAGAGACAGCGTTACAGCAAGCCTTTCAACAAGGCATGCATATATACGATCGCCTGGTATATGCCATAAGCGGTTGCACGAACACGGAAGAGCTTGCATCTCGGTTGCTCTCTTTCTGTCGTGTATTTCTCTTCTGGTTTATCTGTTGATTTACTTCTCTTTCTGCAAACGCTACAATCGACACGTAACAGTAAATGGATCCGGGAAAATCAATCAGTGATCGAGTCGTTTCATCTGATCTTTCGATACAGTATTATGTGTTTAATTGACGACTCGTGGGACTTTGTGGGGAAAATGACGTAGGGGAAAGTGACATTACTCGGTACATTCGTTGCTCTTGATTGGTCAGTGATTTATTTTTAGGTGTAGAAATGTGAAAGTGGAGTTTGAGAAATTTGGGAAATTGGGAAATTGGGAAATATAATAATTTGGAAATTTTGGGAATAGGGAAAGCCCAAGTTTTCGAACTTCCACTTAACAAATTTAGATACCTGAAGATTTTAAACTTTGGAAACAGCAAATTTTCAATGTAAAACACTATCAACGCTCTTACGTGCATATCACTCTTCATCTCAGAAATAACCTAGGATGCATAAAAATTGATGTACTTAATAGTCCATCAGTATGCATCTCATCGTCCTCAACTTTCCGGAGCAAGATAAAGAAAAGTAGCAAATAATTGGCAGGCTACCAGCTCCTTACAATAGGAAGCCTCAGTATCGAAGTCCTACCTTACAATTACAAGAAATCTAGATCATCCGAATCTGGTTTGCCAAGAATCGAGATTATAATCGGTCACGCAATATTAATTCAACGTGTAAGTTGCGTGTAGTCATTTTTTCAACTGTCACAAAGGGAACATGTACAGTATCTGATATAACACACATGGTGGCTATTAAATATACATATGTCAGAGGCCTCGCGAAGCCAGCTAGAATGATAATAAAATCGATACAGTTTAGAACTGGAAAGTGGGAACGATATTAACTGTGGGAGTTTGGGTGCTATAAAGCTTCGAAGACCCACCTTAAAATGTCTGAAGAATCGGTGCTTTCGAGCGGTGCGTCGAAGCAACGTGGAATGCTTTGTGGTATGACGTTCTTGGAATATTTAGGCGCTTGAACGGCCATCGAACCTTTCGTCGTTCGGCAATCGAACGATTCCTCCCACTCCGATTGCATTTGTATTCTTGTTCGTAACATTATTTACCACGATTCCTTTTTTATAGGCGCGCAATGTCGTTTATTTGGATGGGAGGTGTAGGAGGAAGAGTTCAATAGCTTTTGATTTGGGGGATTGATGCGAACTTAAATTTTTAATTTCCTAAAATTTCCAAATTACTATATTTCCTAATTTCTAAATTTTCCAACTCTCATATTTCCCAATTTTCACATTTACTAATTTCCACATTTCCCAATTTCCACATTTTCCCATTTCCACATTTCCCCATTTCCACATTTCCCAATTTCCACATTTCCCAATTTCCACATTTCCTAGTTTCTACATTTTCCAATTCTCACATTCCCCAACTTCTACATTTCCCAATTCCTACATTTCCCAAATCCCACATTTCCCAATTTCCACATTTCCCAATTTCCACATTTCCCAATTCTCACATTCCCCAACTTCTACATTTTCCAATTCCCACATTTCCCAAATCCCATATTTCCCAATTTCCATATTTCTCAATTTCCACTTTCCCAACTCCCACATTTCCCAATTTCCACATTTTCCCATTTCCACATTTCCCCATTTCCACATTTCCCAATTTCCACATTTCCCAATTTCCACATTTCCTAGTTTCTACA
Organism: Megachile willughbiella; assembly: GCA_945859595.2. Classification (NCBI taxonomy): domain Eukaryota; kingdom Metazoa; phylum Arthropoda; class Insecta; order Hymenoptera; family Megachilidae; genus Megachile; species Megachile willughbiella. The sequence goes on along the minus strand of OX243797.1, from coordinate 5,623,094 downwards.
TTTTCCAATTCTCACATTCCCCAACTTCTACATTTCCCAATTCCTACATTTCCCAAATCCCACATTTCCCAATTTCCACATTTCCCAATTTCCACATTTCCCAATTCTCACATTCCCCAACTTCTACATTTTCCAATTCCCACATTTCCCAAATCCCATATTTCTCAATTTCCACTTTCCCAACTCCCACATTTCCCAATTTCCACATTTCCCGATTCTCAAATTTCCCACTTCTTGCAACCTCCAACATTCAAATTCCCAATTCCCGAATTTATAAATCACAAACTTCGTAATCTTAAAATTTTCTAATCTACCGCCTTCAAAATTTAATTCATCTACCTCTCCATCTCACATCTTATCTCTAACATACGTCTATGCCCACGAGCTTAGGCATCTCACAACGTACCCCACATTAGCATGGATGTAAACGCGAATCCATCAAAGTATCCATCAAAGAAACACTTGGTATCTTATTTCTGTTATTCGTTGCAGGTAAGTATACATATTTTTCAGTAGCGTATCATCATGTACCGACGCAGAAGCCGGCTTGCCGCATTTGCTTCTCTACTCTACTAGCTCGCATAACGCATTCTCTCTCTTCTTCTCATTCTCTCATTTTCTCCGCTTCCTTACTCTCCGTTCCCTCGCTCTCTTCCTCGTTTTTTTTCTTTCCTCCTTTTTCCGCGCGCCGTGTAAGAAGGATGCGCAGGTGTGCAAAGCTTTCTATCTTTGCTCGCGTCTACAACACGCTTGCAGAGGACGCGGCTTCGAAGACCGCTGGATTTCATACACGGTGTGCCGCGTTCAAATTGCTCGCGGCTCTATTACGCTATTATTCTATTATTTCGCTACCCCATTTCACTACTATCCTACTGTAGCTGTTTTATTATAGTGACGACTTTCACGAAGTACTGCATATTACACAATAGAAATACTCGAAGGTTATGGGGTAGAAAAGTGTACTTTACAAGTTACAGTTAGAGATACAGAGATATGGAGATATGTGAAGATAAGTTTAGAATTTGGAGATTTGTGGATATATAAGAATGTATGAATTTGTAGACATGGGGATGTGGGAAGTTAGGGATTTGTGGATATGAAGATATAGTTTTGTGGACATGGAAATATAGAAATTTAGTGCATCTTCTCTGGTAGCCCATCTGCGCATGCGTAAATAATGTTGCAGATGCTGTAACCTCGTCTACGCATGCGCGCTCCTAGCAAGGAAGGATCCCACAACACTGAATTTAATGATCACACAATAAACGCAAGATACAAAGTATAATAAACACAGGGGTGTTATATTATTATCGTGAATTGCTATTTTGGACCTGTAAGTATTTAGAATCGTGGAGTCGAATCGTCACACCGTGTATATTCGACGAAACGAGCTCGTGAGCGCGCGCGTGATTAGTGTCCCCTGTGCGTCGTCTGCGAGCTTACGTGGTGATCCATGGCCTGTCCCAATCTATGCTGCTAAGGCAAAAGGAAGCAAAGCGAAACGCGGGCAAACACTCGGCTTAACCCAGTGAGGGGGCCTCGACTACCAAGAATAACTTGTTCCGCATTGCATTATTAGACGGTTATTTCGGAACGCGTCTTACGACGTCTCCTTCGAGGAAGGACCTCTACTTCTCTCTCGTCCTTCGTCCGCATAACTTTTTTTAAATCGAACATTTCTCGGGTCAATTGTAAACTTAAGATCATTAGTTGGACGTGCGTTAATTGGAACCTTTAGGGTACGATTTATTAGTTTTATTAATAGCTATGTGGTTTTGGGTAATTTGAGAGCTGAAGATTTGCATGAGGGAACTTGGAATTTGCAAATTTGGGAATATGAGGATTTCTAAATTTGTGTACTAAAAATTTTCGTTTCCAATCTTGAAAATTAAAGAAGAAACATAAAAGTCTAGAAATTTGAAGATATAAAAATTTGAAAATTCATATAAAATTTCACAGGCAATTCTCAATTCTCCATCTCGAAGCTGTTTGAGAGCGTGGCACTTTCATAGTACTAATCACTAATCAAACTTGAATTGACGACAGAGATTCTATGGGAAAGTGGTACTTTCTCATCAGTCTATCTTCGCTGCTCTAAAAGAGACGAGTAGGAGGCCTCACGATGATCGTGCCTGTACTCGAATTGGCCTTTGCCCGCAACCGAGGTACCGTGAATACCGTGTAACGCTGTATGCGAGCGACCACGAAGAGCGTATCAGATCCGTGCATACGTGTACAAGGCGGCTCGAACTTCTCTTATGCACGGTTTCTAACCTCTGCCATTTCCCATAGATCCACACCAGCCACACCCATGTGTATCCGACCGTTCGAGCTTAACATTAAGCGAGTTATACTGCAGTTGCGCCGTGCAGGTTTGATGCACAAAGAGAAGATGCTCGTCGTTCGGACTTTTGAAGAACGGAAGGAATTCAGATAGTTTGACATGTACCGAGTTGTTCTATCGAGTGAGAATACCCTTCGACCCTGAAATATTGACGATAGAATATGTAGCTGCACGAGAAATTAATCGTTTCTATTTTATTCGAGGAATGCGATTTATATGCAGGTTAGGTTCTGGGTGAGTGTGGAGGGTTGAGCGGTTCAAGTGGAGTCTTTGTTGGGAATTATTGTAATCAGGAATTGGGGAATTTGGTGTTTTGGAATGTGGAGGCTTTACATTTTGGGGTGAGAATTTTGGAAATTAAAGATTTGGGGATTTCAGAAGAGGAATGTGAGAATTTGGGGGTTTAAGATTCGAGAATTCAGGGAGCTGATAATTTGGGATTTCAGAATTTGGGGGTTTGAGAACTTAGGAGTTTAAGAATTTTAAGATCTGAGATATTGAAGCTGTAAGATTTGGGGATTTCAGAAGAGAAATGTGAGAATTAGGGAGTTTAAGAAGTTGGAGGTTTGAGAATTCAGGGATCTGAGAATTTGGGATTTCAGAATTTGGGGGTTTGAGAACTAGAGGATTTGAGAATATAAATATTTGAGAATTTGGGGGTTTGAAATTTCGGGAATGAAACTTTGAGGTTTCAGAATTTGGGGAATTAAGCTTCTGGAGGTTGAGAATTTGAGAATGTCAAGATTTGAGAATATATAGATTTTAGGATTTGTGGATTTGAGAGTTTAACACTTTGAAAACTACTAAATGTACTTTCGCCACACAAAAATTTCAACAAAAGACTCATAGCACTTCAAATCCATAGGGAAACAAATTCCTAATCGATGAACAATTTACGAGGTAGTTAGGTAGAACAATATTCAACTTTCGCTTAAGCCATGAACACCCTAATCTATTAATAGCGCGTTACCTACGTGTCACGTAACACCCTAAACTCCCATGGTTCGATCATTAAAGAATAAGTCTTAAGATCTCTAAGAGCAATCTCTCACGAGAATCAATCTTGTACAAAGACCATTTTAAAGGTGGACGTGAAAACGTAATACACGGCTCGTGTATTCTGCATCACGGCAGCCATTTTATAAGTTGCTCCTACTGCCGCGTGACCCACGTCGTTTGCCTTTATCAGTGGCGCTAAATTTCGTAAGTGAAAGAGATAGACATCGTCATGGAACAATACGTTCGCAATAGCACGGTTTTCTGTGCCGTTTTTTCACCTTCTCGTAATGCCCGTCGACCCTCTTAATATGTTGATACTTGTACACGACCGCCACTTTGTGCCACGCTGTTTTACCCCGGCCGGTATTTCTTCTTTGAATAGCAGCTTCAAGAAACGTCGGCTGCTCGTCGTTGAATTCTCTCCTCTCTCTCTCTCTCGTCCCTTTTTTTTCCTTCTGTGATAAAGTCGAGCCTTTCCAGCCGGCGAATTAGCCGCTTACCCCTTCAGTCTAATTCACCGGCGACACAATGGAACGGTGACAACGTGGATTCTTGCCACGTCTTTTTACTTCTCCAGCTTTGCGAGATAAGCGCGCTTTAGTCGGGAGCTGAATTTAAAAAAAATTCTATATGTCTTGGTATCGTTGCCTTATTCAGGTACGTAGATATTCTAAATTAGCCGTGGCACCGTGCCGTTTTTGTGGAGCGCGCTGGATGCTGCAGTGAAAATGGCCGTGTGTGGCAAGACGCGGTGAATGCCGCAGTGGAAATGGTCCTATGCTGTAAAACGCAAACTCTACTTTTAGAATTGAAGAATGTTTTATTATTTATTTCCGAGAATTTGTACTTTGCAATTATGAAGAATCTTTACTCTCCGCAGTTCAGTATCGGATATCTCAAATTATAAAAAGTGGAAAAGTGTTAAGGTATCAGAAACAGTGGACGTAAGAAATAATAGTTATCAAAAATAGTAGACATGATCAGAAGCATCCTGATGCGACTAATGTAACTAAAAACAAGTCTTCGAAAGTCAGAAAAACTTTAACGACACGGAAGATTACTTTGATCTGCTCGCGAGTAAACTCGCGTCCGTTCAGAATGTCGTCCACTTAACCTAATCTTGAAGCTGGCAGGTATAAAATCGCATAAATTTCCTCACATCTCCTTAACAGTTCGTTCATAATGGCGACACGCAACAATATTTATCCTAACCAGGTACCATTTTCGTTGGCAAGTGGTGTGTATGCGAGTTCTCGAGAGCATTTAATAAATCGCCGTCGTGGCGCACGTTCGTGGCACGGGAGCCGAACCCGGAAATCAGGACGATCTCGTGTTCACGGTAGGTCCTTCACGTGACGTCACGGACTGGTTCTACGTGTTTGCCGCGTGTGTGCGCATACTTGTGTGCGTAGGTACAGGACCCACACCGACGAGTTAACTCGCGGACGCGAGTTGATCGTTTGGGTGCCAGCGATCCAGGAAACTGCAGCTGCAGCTGCGAGCGGCGGTCATCGAACGACAACGGCGACGACGCCGTTGACTAAACGTAAATCCTGCCGCGTGAAATATAGACGAATCCTGGGGATACAGGAAACACCTGAAGGATAGACGGTAATTCGTGGATGACCAGGAGTGCAACAGATTTATCGCGATTTCGACCGAGACGAACATCCAAGTGTTTGTATTGGGTCAGACGTATTCAAATGTTCGTGAATATGTATACATTATTTTTTGATACAAAAATGGATGCATCATTTTTAACATAATGTACGATGTAAGAGAAATATTGTGACGGTAATGAAATAAGGAAAAATGTTTTTGCGGTTAATCTTTAGGTATAAGTTATGGTACAAACATACATGTGTGTACATGTATGTTATATTGTATACGTCAGTACACATGTCAATATACGTATTCATATATCAGTATGCACTTGCATATGTATACAAGTTTATGTATGTTCATACATACATATATGCATACAGATGTGCACACATGCACACATGAATCCATACATGCATGTACTTATACATTAATACATCCATATATCAATTTATACATATACACAAATAAATAGGTAAATACATATATCAATATTCATATGCTGTATACATGCAAACATGAATATATGCATACGTAAACAGCTGAACACGTACATTAATATGCATGTATACATACATGTATTGAATATGTAATTTCAGAAAATAAAATGATTGATAGCACAACGTATTATTGGTCGTCCCAAAATTTCAGAAGTGTATAACTACAATTAATATATGCAACCAGTTAAATTTTTAACAAAGTTTCATGATTTAAAGCGTATTTTCGATACAGAATAATGGTTCGAACTTGCTTCGTTCTCGCGAGAGAGAGACTCGATAGCCATTTTTATTTTCGCAGTTTTCGATTTGGATCCAATCGAGAATTGAGAGTGAAGGGAAAAGGTTTTTTCTGGGAGCTTTTAGGGATTAAGGAGTGACGAATGGAAGTGCATTAATCGATCGAATAATTTGTCGAAAGCAAATTGGTCTCCCCGAAGCAAGATTCGAAAAAGTTTGAGAAAAATTACCTCTGTAGAGAGTGATTGATACAGTTCTCACGCATTTGGTGTGGCTTAACCGAGATTTAACCAATTTTGTTCGACTTTGTTGAATGCTCTACCATAAATAACGGCATCCATTTTGAATTTTCGATTGAAACTGGGAATTTGGCAATATATGCTGATACAACACACATCTGTCTCAATTTTATTATACATAAGAGTTCATTAAACATATAATACAAAGAATTTCTCATGAAGTAGATAAACTTGTGATAATGCAAGAAATATTTGCTACACAATTGAATCGATTTCAAAAGATGAACACGGCAGAAGAAAAGTTAATTTTGAAATACGTTCAAAGACATCGTTCTTCAAGCTTATTATGGGTATCGAAGATATTTGTTCCCTTTGAAATCACTTCAACACAGCAATATAATACTGTGTACAAGAAAATGCATGGAATACGTACATAATAAGTGTGTTGAAAACATGCCATAATATTGAAACGTATTATTTAGCCGTTCGTTCGAAAAACGTGAACGAGCGTGAGCTCTCGGCGAGAACCGACCCGAACAGCTAAAGAAAGACGCGAAATCGAAAAACGAAGAAGAACGAGTCGCCGATAAAAGGAAGCAGCCGAAGAAGAAGGAAATTAGAGAAAAGGAGGAACAGAAGAATTAAAAGAGGAAGAGAGAGACGCGTTACGTAATGTTGGATTGCAAGGGATAGATATAACGAGTTAATTACATGACTTTGATCTCTGGGATCAATGCACCATGGAGAAAGAGAAAAAATCAAGTGCATGGAGGAGAGAGAAGAAGAAGAGGAAGACCAGATCGACGATCGAACGTACAACGTAATAGCAATCGATGACGAGATTCGTCGTGCATGCTACGAGAATGCGAGCTACGACCGATGTTTTCGACGCTTTAAATTCAAGGATTAAATGAAACGAACGGTATCCTTTTATCCCGTTCGGTTAATTCTTTCTCTTGGATTTCAGGATAACTCGAAGGTCAATAACTTCTAACCTTGATGTACGAAATGGAAGTTTGGGAGTTCACTCTCGTTATATTGCAATTTTTTATATGATTCGTGTATAGGAATTTTTATAGTTGCGTTTTCTATACTGAATATTTTTCTAATTTCTGAATCGCAAACCTTTAATTTTCGGAAATCTTAAATTTCTACATGCGTGAATTTCTAAAATTCTTAATTCCTCAAATTCATGAATATTCAAATTTGCAAAATTCTACATTTCTGAATCCCTCAATACTCATCACCAAATCCCCGAATTCCCAAATTTCTATTCTCTAAGTTACTAAGTACTCAAACTCTAAAATTTCCAAATTTTCTAATCCCCAAAATCTTCAAATCACTAAATTTACAAATTCTCGAAAATCCAGATTCCCAAATTTCCAAATTTCTAAATCTCTAAATCCACAGATGTCCAAATCTCCAAATTCCCAAGTTCTAAAATTCCAGAACCCCAAAACCCCCAGTCCCAAAATTTCCAAATCCACAAATTTCCAAATTCCTAAATTTCCTAATCCCTAAATCTCCAAATCCACAAATTTCCAAATTCCTAAATTTCCAAATCCCTAAATCTCCAAATCCACAAATTTCCAAATTCCTAAATTTCCAAATCCCTAAATCTCCAAATCCACAAATTTCCAAATTCCTAAATTTCCAAATCCACAAATTTCCAAATTCCTAAATTTCCAAATCCCTAAATCTCCAAATCCACAAATTTCCAAATCCCTAAATCTCCAAATCCACAAATTTCCAAATTCCTAAATTTCCAAATCCCTAAAACTCCAAATCCACAAATTTCCAAATTCCTAAATTTCCAAATCCACAAATTTCCAAATTCCTAAATTTCCAAATCCCTAAATCTCCAAATCCACAAATTTCCAAATCCCTAAATCTCCAAATCCACAAATTTCCAAATTCCTAAATTTCCAAATCCACAAATTTCCAAATTCCTAAATTTCCAAATCCCTAAATCTCCAAATCCACAAATTTCCAAATTCCTAAATTTCCAAATCCACAAATTTCCAAATTCCTAAATATCCAAATCCCTAAATCTCCAAATCCACAAATTTCCAAATCCCTAAATCTCCAAATCCACAAATTTCCAAATTCCTAAATTTCCTAATCCCTAAATCTCCAAATCCTCAAGTTCTAAATATTTCCACTTTCCTAACCTGCAAATTTCAAACAGACCAAACTTCCCACTACTCAAACTCTCATTTAAAAATTGTCTAACCTCCAAATTGCAAAAATTGCAAAAATTTGTGTGCTGTGCAATATCTAGCGAGCAATATGTACCGAGTCTGTTGCCCTAGGCAGCGTGCATCCGTATGTACAGGCTCGGCCGAGCGAACAAATCGTTTGTCCGGTTTCATTGAGGAAGATGGCGATGACCGATGAGTCCGCTTGACACGAAACGGAGACACAATGGAGGAAATAAATTTGTTAGATCATAGGGCACACACGGTGTCCTCTGCATGCTGCTTGCAGATGGTTCTTTAAAGCTCCTGGTACTTGTTGGATACGTTACAAAATGCGTTCCGCAATGCGGGCTTCGCTGAAGGTTTTGGACGCGGAACTGGCTGCCAGATTACTGCGCAGAGAGAAGGGTGCCAAGGAGAGCCGGAACAAACATTTGACGTTTTAATAAGCCAGATAAACGATACTGGTCAAGGATATTAATTTCACAGTTTAATAAAATTATTACTTGGTATTAAGCGAAATACGTCAGGCAAAGTATCGTTTGGAAATAGACTGCCAAAAACGGGTCTAAATGTGGGATGTGAGGTTTCAACACTTATTGCAAAGCTTATTATATACGAACTTATATTACTTCTAAGATTAAACTGTGTATTACTAAAAAATAATGCAAATACTAGATGGAACTAGGTGTAGCCCATATTTAGACCTTTTGCTGAGCAATGGCAGTCATACACGACTGTTCATTGCATAACTCATAATAAAACCACCTTTTAATGTGAGCAATATAATGGTCCCAACAAATTGGTTCCTGGTATAACAGGTTATTGTTAAAAAAAGATAAAAAAACGGTAAAATTGTAAAATCGTTTAAACAACGTGAAATGGGTAAAATTACTCGTTCGGTAACGTAAACGATCAGCTTTTGCAGCACTATTTCTTCCTGAATCATAGTTCCATACAATTTGCGCTAGGATAAAACACCTAACATGACCGTACACAACAACTAGCCCACATTTAGACTCGGTCTGCATTTAGATCCCAGTCTGCATCCACTTCCTCTGCTTATTTTCTCGGTTCATCAAAGTGATTTAACCCGTTAATTGCGTTTATACAGAACACGACCGTTTCAATTATCAATTTGACATTTTGATCGTTATATGTAAAATGTGCTGTATCCAGTTAACCAAGGAAATGCAAATAACGAGGTAAACGATCTGTCAGGATGAAATACTCGTTGCGATCTGCTTACCGTGAATGTTTAACTTCACATGCACAGAATTGGCCCGAAACGCGCACATACGCGCAACAACGTAACGAGAAGTACATATAAATTCCAACAGGAGATGAGTTCCTGTAAAATTACAAGGAAGCATTCGCGTACACGTGTGCACTCGGGTGTATCGATACACATACCTAATCTCTTACGTGCGTGCATATGTGTATGTATATGCACGGTATTCCCGAAGTCGGTACGCGTTTTATTGAGATTGTGCAATTTCCAACGATCATTGCCGGTTGCACGCGGAAGTATGTTTACCAATGAAACGTTATCGTAGTAGAGTTGTACCGATCAACTTTGTAAATTGCCCATTTAACCACCTAGAAATACCAGTTATCTAGCTATTTCTTGATTACTGAATTTTACTGAGTAATTTACCATGGGATATGTTCGGAAAGCTTCGTCTATTTGGACATTTTGGGATTTGGGAATTTTGGGAATTTAAGAGTTTGAGAATCTGGGAATTTGGGAATTTGGAGGTTTAGAGATTTGGAAATTTAGGGATTCCGAATTTTGAGAATTTGTGTATTTGAAGATTTGGGAATTTTGGGAATTTTGGAAATTTAAGAGATTGAGAATCTGGGAATTTGGGAATTTGGAGATTTGGAAATTTAGGGATTCCGAATTTTGAAAATTTGTGTATTTGAAGATTTGGGAATTTGGGAATTTGTGGAATTTTGGAAATTTAAGAGTTAGAGAATCTGGAAATTTGGGGATTTGGAGATTTAGAGATTTGGAAATTTAGGGATTCCGAATTTTGAGAATTTGTGTATTTGAAGATTTGGGAATTTGGGAATTTGTGGAATTTTGGAAATTTAAGAGTTAGAGAATCTGGAAATTTGGGGATTTGGAGATTTAGAGATTTGGAAATTTAGGGATTCCGAATTTTGAGAATTTGTGTATTTGAAGATTTGGGAATTTGGTAATTTGAAGATTTAGGAATTTGTAGGTTTAGAAGTTTTGGGATTTATGGATTTAGGGTTTTGGAAATTTGAGACCTTGAAAACTTGAATATTTAGGATTTTTGAAGTTCACCAACTAAAAATAACGAAATTTAAAAACAATAATATCAAATTCATAAGTTTATACAATAATTCCAAATTAAAAAAAGTAGAAATATACATACTCCAAGTTCATCGTAAAAATATAATTCCAACTTAGAAATTTGTCACTTGATGTTAAAAATTAAAATATCCATGTAATACCTAACAAAATTCCTGCAAGTACCATGGATTTAGAATAGGCCAGACATTCCACACAATTTGCGCCGGACCTGTTAGGCACCATATGGGCAAACGATTTTCTGTTGTACACGTCCCGGGGGGATTTGACTTACGTTCGAGGCAACCCCTGTTCATAAATCTGCGCGTTGTAATGCCCGAGGCGCAATCGCAATCACTTTGTAGACAGGGCCTGGTAGAGTGCTTTATGGTCGAGTTAATACCGATATCAGATATCTGGTCGGTGCGAGTCTTCCGCAGGATCTGTCTCGCATTTTCCACTTTCGTTCCCTCTTTTAACGTGCCCTCCCTCTTCTATCTTGATGCTCTTTAATTTCATTAACGTTGATCGAAGGTCGACCTTTGATCGGCTGTACTTCATCATCCCACCAACAGTTTTGAGCACCGTTCTAACGATTTTAAAAAATTAACAAAGTTTACGGCGTTGTTTCCACGTGCGAAGGCTGCAAGTTTCTCTTGTAAGTGTTGGCAGAATTTAATGGGGAAACGATTAGGGTGTTTGATGTGGATGTTCTGGTGATCGTTTTTTATCTTGTGAGGGTGCTGACACGTATGTGTACATTTATACATACGTCGCTTAATTTATACACCACTTAACACAGACATCACTTAACTCGTACACCATCTAACACATACATCACTTAACTCGTACACCACTTAATACATACACCGCTTATCACATATGTTACGTGGCTCATTAATTTTAGTACCCACCCTTTGCATACGAAGGTAGTTTCACTGTTCAGATAGTATACCTTACTTTTCTAATTGAAAAATCTGTTTCAGTATGATTGTATCATATGTGCAATACAAATGTACATTTCATGTGTACATATATGTACAGATTGTATCCCTTACTTTTCTAATTGAAAAGTTATCTGTTTCAGTATGATTATATATATTATATGTACAATACAAATGTATATTTCATATGTACATGTACAGATAGTATCTCTTATTTTTCTAATTGAAAAATCATCTGTTTCAGTATGATTATGTATCTCATATGTGCAATACAAATGTACATTTTATGTGTACATATATGTACAGATTGTATCCCTTACTTTTCTAATTGAAAAGTTATCTGTTTCAGTATGATTATATATATTATATGTACAATACAAATGTACATTTCATATGTACATGTACAGATAGTATCTCTTATTTTTCTAATTGAAAAATCATCTGTTTCAGTATGATTATGTATCTCATTTGTAGAATACAAATGTACATTTCATATGTACATATATGTAGAGATAGTACGTCTTAGTTTTATAATTGTAAAGTTATGTTTCAGTATGATTATGTATATCATATGTGCACAAATGTACATTTCACATGTACATGTATAATACCATAAATTTAATACTTATTTCAAATTGTTGTATTAAACCCAATGGTGAATGTGAGTCACCTTCCAGGTACAAAAGGTCATTTCTTGAAGAAACGACATACTGTAACAATTTATTACTAATACAAGTTTATTTAGGAAAACGACTAAATTCATACATGTATCCTCAATAAACCCTTAAGTATTCTGCTCTTATCAAGAGATATACTATCAGTAACAATTGCATGTACATTTTCATGTCACATTAATAAAATTACGATAATATCTATAAAATTATGATTTCATACAAAATTATACCAATACAAAGTCACACCAAATTAGAGGTTGTATAATAATCGCAAAGGTCGTATATTTTATCGATTGGCACCATTTCAACATCGATGGCACTTTCGAGTTGTTTTCTTTTCAAACGATCCTTCATCGAATCTTCGAAAGCGAAGAAAGCTCTTTTAAAGGAACTTCAGGTTGTTTGCATTGCAAAGCACAGCAATATACCCTGCACGCTCACGCAACGTTGACTAAAATAACCGTGAACAGAATCGTACTCGTTGTATCGCTTTCGTACGTCTGATACGTCTCTATGGAGATTGTTTTCATTACGATACAACGAGACGTACGTTATGACATTGAGAAGAACTGTAATCGTACTTCAACGCGAATCGATGAGACAAGGTTTCCCGATGTATATCAATATTCATAGAGACCGAAGTCAGTGTCAATAAAACACCTTCGTTACTCAGCTTTTCATATGAGGGGGAAATTTAACGCGTTACAAACATGGACCGTCGTGTTGGAACTTCCTTTGAAGTGGTGCAATTATCTTGCCACGTAATTCTAATGAGATCCATGTAAATATTTCGGTGCAAAGTGATCACTGTTATAAGATTGTAATTAGCATAATATAGTTGCCTGAAAGTTATGAAGATAACATTTTATGCGATAGGGTGATTATCAACACCTTTCTCTGCTTTCGTGTGTTCATCTTTAATATTTTCCAGTTAAATGTTAGAGGCTAGCTGTTTTTTTCAAAAGAAGAGCGTTATAATGTCATATATTATATTTTTACACGTTTGTATTTTTAACTTTTTTAATTCAACAATTTAGGGATCATACATTCTTCAAATTTTAATGTTTTAAAATTCTAAGAGTTCCAAAGTCTCACGGTTGGAAATTCTATAATTCTTAAATCTCACATTCTCAAGGTCCTGAAGTCCCAAAATTCTAAAGTATCGAAGTCCCAAACTCTTGAAGTCTTGATTCCCAAGATTCCAGAACTGAAGGTTCTATAGTTTCAAAAAATCCTAAGGTTCGAAATTCTTAAGACCCAAAGTCCCAAAGTCCCAAAATCCTAACGTCTCAAAGTGCTAATGTCCCAATATCCCAAAGTTCCAAAATTCTAAAGTCTCAAGGTTCCAATATCCCAAAGTCCCAATATCCCAAAGTCTTAATATCCCAAAGTCTTAATATCCCAAAGTCCCAATATCCCAAAGTCCCAATATCCCAAAATCCCAATATCTTAAAGTCCCAATAACCAAAGTCCCAAAACCCTAAAGTCCCAAAATTCTAAACTTCCAATCCTTCAAAGTCCCAAAATTTTAAACTTCCAAACCTCGAAAGTCCCAAAATTTTAAACTTCCAAACCTCGAAAGTCCCAAAATTCTAAACTTCCAAACCTCGAAAGTCCCAAAATTCTAAACTTCCAACCCTCGAAAGTCCCAAAATTCTAAACTTCCAACCCTCTAAAGTCCCAAATTTCAAAACTTCCAAAATTTCGCCCTTACTATATTCCACTTTGCATAACAAATTTCTAAAATCTATCCACACCTCAACAATCGAACATCGTTGCTTACAGTCTCGTCAGTGACAATAAAACGAGCGTGTACCGTATTCTATAAAAAGAACCGACGAGTTGCACACATTCGCTTCCTAGTAGGAAAGTTAATAAACGAGGCTAACCTTGGTAGGAAGTTTGACCGAAGTTAGAAGTTTTCGTCTCTTTGCAGCTGTGCTTGTTACGTTGGCGAGCATGTGGCCTTAGAAAAGTTTCGTTCGTACAAAGTTCTCGATGTCGAATCGATATTAGAGTTGCATCGTGCCCGCACGTCCACACGGAGGTTGCGTGAATGAACAATTATATGGAACACGTTCGGACGGTTTTTGAATAACGTCCCTCCGGGATATTTGTTCGCGGAATCGTCACGGAAATTCGCTATTATCGAACGTTGCTTTGTTTCCTCTATTTTTTTTTCAATTAAAATCTAACGAGCTCTATAGTCGCCATACCCGGCCTGTTGAATATTCAAAGCAGTACCAGATTTGAAAATAACCTTCGCTCTATATCACTTTCAGTTATAATCGTAGCTCGCGGATTTTAATCGTTCCTATTTTTACCTAATGGAACATCACGATTTTCATTATTTTCTTCTGTTTTTATTTTATAATAACAGTTTTCATTTTATATTCATCCTAGCAAGGTAAATATTATGGTGTTTGGACCCAATATGTATATGCATACATGTACATTACTGTATACATATACACATTGATGCACATATGCATATATATACATACATTCACATCAATATTCATATACATACATTAGTGTACATGTACACGTATACGCTAGTGTATGCACACATAGTACATATTGCATATGCAAACAAACATTAACATATCCATCTCATACACACATGTATTTCAATGTTTATATGTGTACATATTTGTGTCTACTCAAGTATATCTTGTTGCGTTGTAAATTTGCAATACGATAAAATTCTTGTAAATAAATCTGTAGTATAAAAGAGTTGTTGCTTATTTTCTCATATGTGTATGACAGAGGTGTTAACATCGCTAGCAGATCTCGAAGCATCCATTGCGCAAGAAACGATATAAATGCATAGGATCGCACGATTACCGAGAACAAAGTAGAACACGTATAGAAATCAGCCGATTTCCGTGATCCGAGTATTAGAAAGCGTTTTAGCCGTCGCTTTTCACGAGGATGAACGACAGAATGGATGGTCTCGTCCTCATTCGCTTTTAACACCTCGCGTTACGAATCCGATTGCCGCGTGGTAACCGCAAATTACAACGGAACGTATAGCTGAACTTTTCGAACAGGCCGAGTAGAAAGTCCGTCGCTCGTTATGCCGGAATCGCGATCGATCCTCCTCGGTTAAGCGCTAAGCTGGAACGACCAGGAATCAGAGGTTCTTTCTCTCTTTCTCTTGGTCCTTCTTCTTCGCTCTTTCTGCACGGTTCGCGTTACGTAACCGAAGAAAGATAAGGCAAAACACGTTCAGCACGAGTCGCGGAGAAAAATGCCCCTGCTATCCGGGGAGAGAATCGAACAATAGCGCTGTTAAACGCGAGAGACCATACCTTAACGTAATATCGAGTTCTCTGCATAAATAATAAACGCTCGCGGTTCGCCAGTTAAATGTTACACCGAGCCGAATCGCACGAGCGGAAACGTTGTAGATTTATGCTTCGCTTCGGAAAAAAAAACTGGCTGATTTTGAATGCACGCATGGTCGCGAAAGGAAGCGTGTTTCTTTTCGTGCATTCGTTACGAGGTTGCAAAAGAATGCCATTTTATTGCAGGGTGCTTTCAAAATTTAAATTCATGTGGTAATCACGATTTTAACGGCTTGATTAAGGATGCAACGAGAATTGTTTTAACGTGAAATGTGGATTGACTCGTATAACATAAGGGATGTAGGACGTAACTCAAATATCACGAATTAGAAATTTAAAAATTGTCATATTTATTAATTTGTACGTGTGTGAATTTTTCAATGTCCAACTTTCCATGACTTCCAAATTTTAAGATTTCAAAGACTGCAACTTGACTATGTTCGATACGAGATACTATTATCATATAATTTAATCCGCATACATTACCCGAAACGTTCAACCGACTAGGTAGTAAGTGAAAGACTAAAATCCCTATAAATACCTATATTACCTATAAATCGATGTTCACCTCCCGATATCCAAATACGAAGAAATATTGTTCGACAGACAGAAAACAAGCGTATAGGAGAAAGAAGATAGTGGCAAGAGAAGCCATTAAGGCTTCCACCCCGGCGAATTACAGATTCCTCGAGCAGCCAGCGCGGAACTGTTCCTCGTGAATTTATTCTTAGCAGACGTTCTTAGCCCGCGTTTTCCGACGTTCGCTCGAAATTCCTCGTCGGCCGAGAGAGGGGGAGAAAAGCTCGGTAGAAAATTTTTATTCGCTCCTCCACCGGGCACGTCCTCTCCTCGATCACGTTCTCTCTTCTTTTTCTCTCTCCGGGGGCTTACTTCGCGTTACATTCGAGACCCCGGTCTCGTACCAAGTCAATTACTGGTTACTCGGTTACTCGCCGATGCGTGCTGCGCCCAAGTGTACACACACACACGGGAACGCGAACACGCAGCGTGCATGGATACACGAGCGTGTGCGTTGTGTGCGTATACCAGACACTGCGTATCGTAATTCGCAATTTGCCCGAGCATTCACCTTCGAATTCCCGTTATTCACGTTCCGTATCGTCATCCTACACTCGACACCCGAGGCACCGCTCCGGGCGACCGACAACAATGTCCGACTTGTGAACTTTTAAGCCTCTTCGCGCCATTTTGAGACACCCTTAACGCGTTGCGTGCAGTGAAAAGTGTTAGCACTCGGTTCGAAGGACTTTCATGAAGATCGGACGGATAAGGAGCTGGTTTCAACGATTTTTCCTTTCGTTCGTGGATTAAATGATCGGTGAAATGTGAGAGTTTTTGCGTATATGGTGTACAGTACGGTGTATAGTTGCCACTACTGGATACGAAGTACTTATGATGATGATTTTATTATTTCGATGATCTATTCTTGTATTGTTCCTTTGTGTAATTTTACTGTTTTATCGGTTGTACAATGCTATTTCATCATTTTTACCATTTTACCATTTTAGTATTTCATCATTCTTATTATTTTATTATTTTACTTTGTTAGCAGTTTTGCATTTTATCATATTATTATTTTATCACTGTATCATTTTAGCATTTCATCATGTCATCATTGTATCATTTTATCATTTTATTATTTCATCATGTTATCATTGTATCATTTTATTATTTTATCATTTCATCATTTTATCATTTTATCATTGTAACATTGTATCGTTTTACCACCTTACCACTTTATCATTTTACAGTTGTACCAATTTATCGCTTCACTATTTATCACATTTACCATTCTGCGATTTTCTTATTCCACGATGTTAATCTTGAAATTAAACCGTAAATTAAAAGACGTGTAAATTGAAAGAAGCAAGGAGAGTTAGCAACAAAAGTTAAATGTATCGTAGGAAAATAAATGAAGGATAAATCGATGATTTCTCGCGATCGTAGATAATAAATCATCGTTAAACGGTACGCGTTATTGCTGCCATGATCGCTGGCCCATCGGTACGTGCATCGATTATTATTTTCAGCGATGAACGATTGTTGCTGCCCTCTCGAGCCAGCAATTAATTCTTTCCGATACGCCGCTTTGTAATTGCCGCTTAATAGACGCGTCTGTATTTATCGTACCACGACTTATAATTAAACACCGTTCGCGCGACTGATTGGTCGCTTAATGCGAGTCAACGTATTTATTATCGCGATTTCGCGACGTTATGGCGGCAACTTTTTGCGATAGCCACGGAGAAACTCGAGGGATTTATGAAGTTTTGCGGGTAGAGCTGCAATTTTAATCTTAACAATTAATTGGTTCGGATCTTTAGGATGATAGGATTATACAGTGTTCGCATGGAAAGACGAAAGTTAATTTTCAAATTAATTTAATACTAAAAGCCTTTATTCCTTGGGTTTATAGAGGTGAAACGGTGGAGTCTCGTTATATGGCCTTCGACTAAGATGTAGAAGAAATAACCCTATCATTAATACTTTAACCTTTAATTTTTTATTTCTGTACTAAAAATGAAATTTGGAAGTTTAAAAGTTGGTCAATCGGAGAATTAATAAACTTGATAAACAAAGAAATTTAAAAATGGGACTTTGAAAGTAGCTAAATCCAAAGATTGAAAACTTGAATGAGTCCTGCAAGATTATTAAAATAGACAAGGTTGTTAAAAATCAGTAAGCAAGAAAATACGTCTGGGTCTAAATGACCCAACGAAATTGTCTTTCCTAGGAAATACGGAAGCGATAATACAATATCGACGAGCTAGATCAAATATTATATATCGATACACGATAATGACAACAACGACGTCGCGTGAACGTGTCACATTGTCGACGAGGCCGACTGCAAATATAATTTTTGCTAAATAACCTTTCATTCTGGTTATAAATCAAACTCCCGCGCAAACACGAGCACTCGCGTGAAATCGAGTGCAATATCGCTTCGAGGTTTGATGGAACGGTAATATTGAAATATGGACGACATCGATTATACATTTGCGTTCCGCGAAACTATGGTGTTCAATGTTCACTCTGTCACTGTACACGACTCGTATATATGCGTCTGTCTATTTCGATACCGAATCTGTATTCATGTACCAGCAGAACGTACATTCTCTCCGAAATTATTCATTACAACGTTTATTGTATAACGGAAGAATTGCATTGTTGGAGTAATGTTGATTAATATGACGCGTGATAGTATGAATAATCAAAAGAGATGTCTCATAGATATAGAGATGTTTTTCGTATATTTTATACTTCCTATTTTTAATACAGCTACACTGACATGCACCATGAAAACGTTAGCACATTTTTACCCAATACGGCTCTGTTAATAGGTAAACGTTTAATCGATGTGAAACCAGCCTCGTGCATTAATAACGAGTACTCTTTTCATAGTTCATCGTAACGTTAGGTGTTTACGATGCATAATGTACGCGCATGAATTTTACACGAATCGCTGAACTTTGACAAGAAAGTTCATATCGTGCAGGATAACTGTCCGGCAAACTTTCTTCTGCGGACGGAAGCGGAACTTAATTAATGCGGCTTCGTTACGGCGGCACGAATGTACCGGGTTTCCAGAATTCCAGATTAAACCTAACTGGGAGCTATATTTTCCTGGGGGAGTTGCATCTACCCGCGATAAGCTGCAGCCCTTCGGCAACTCTAATTAATTACCGGTTACCGTATCGAGTACTTGGGGAAGAAATGTGAACTTCAGAATCGATTGATCGAAATTGAAACGAATACGAGCGAACGTGTGTAGCTTTATTTAAATCTTTCACGAACGTTCGAAATTAGGTCGGAAAATAATTTTAGGTACAATATTTAAATTTTGTTGAGCAATCTTGATATCTGAATAGTATCCGAGCAATCTTAATAAGCAGGTAGTTGACTAATTTCTTCAGAGATTTCAAATCTGTCGCGTGTATAAATAAAATAATATTCCGCGTTAATCCAAAGTATTCGGCATATAACTGCAGTTCGTGTCTTTCAACAGAAATATGCTACCAACGTCGAGAGAAATAATTTAACACCACTTACAATGGAGAAATTGAATATCGATGAAAATTACGCGACATTGTTGTCGAGCTTGCGCGCCGTTTTACACGAGAGTTTCGCGTACAACACCGAATCCATTAATTTTTTTGTCATCGAACGCTTTTTCAGCGAGAGATGGCTTGTTAAATAACATTCCGCGGAGCTTTATCGCAACGACGCCCGATAAAAACCAATCACAATTGTGTCCGGAGACGCGCGGCGTACATAAAAGGTATCCTACTTCGAGATTCTCGCATTCCTGGCAATACCGTGGATTCCAGCTTTTCCGTTAATGAGAATAATTAGCGTCAGGGGTCGTTGTACGCGCGTACACGACTTAAGGTCGGTGCTAAAGTCTCCATTGAATCGAACGTGGGACTCTTGCAGTTTCCGGGATCTTTGAAATCGCATTAGCGCAACGTACGGTGGCCCATGCGCGAAACTATGGCGCGTTTAATTAATGCTTTTCCTTATTTTCCTTGTTTGCTTTTACGGAGGATATAGGAACGCGAGGGTTTGCATTTTTGAAATTCTCTCGTGTGATTCGAAATTTGTTTATTGAGATTTTTATTTGGTAATAGGAAATTCAGTTGAAGATGAGAATAATTATTGCGGTGTGGATGATTGTATTGGTAATGTGGTGAGTTGGGGATTTGAGAATTATGGAATTGGAGATTTGGGAATTTGGAGATTTTGGTATTTGAGGATTTAGGTATTTAGGGAGGTAGGAATTTTGGGATTTAGGTATTTGGGGAAGTAGAAATTTGGAGATTTGGGAATTTGGAGATTTAGGTATTTGGAGATTTAGGTATTTGAGGATGTAGGAATTTGGGGATGTAGGAATTTGGAAATTTAGGTATTTGGGGAAGTCGAAATTTGGAGATTTGGAAATTTGGGGAAGTACGAATTTGGAGATTTAGGTAATTGGAGATTTAGGTAATTGGAGATTTAGGTATTTGAGGATGTAGGAATTTGGAAATTTAGGTATTTGGGGAAGTCGAAATTTGGAGATTTGGAAATTTGGGGAAGTACGAATTTGGAGATTTAGGTAATTGGAGATTTAGGTAATTGGAGATTTAGGTATTTGAGGATGTAGGAATTTGGAAATTTAGGTATTTGGGGAAGTCGAAATTTGGAGATTTGGAAATTTGGGGAAGTACGAATTTGGAGATTTAGGTAATTGGAGATTTAGGTAATTGGAGATTTAGGTATTTGAGGATGTAGGAATTTGGAGATTTAGGTATTTGGGAATGTAGGAATTTGGAGATTTAGGTAATTGAAAATTTAGGAATTTGGGAATTCAGGAATTTGGAGATTCGAAAGTTTGAGAGTTTAGGAACTTTAGAATGTGGAAACTTGGCACTTTAGAAACATGCACTTTCGGTAATTCAATAATTTAAAACTTTTTAAATGTAATAATAGAAAAATGCGAAATCTTATAAACTTAAAAATTCGATAATCTGAAAACTGAAAAATCCTAAAATTTATCTAAGATGAACACATAAAAATATAAAAATTTATCATCAATGACTTCAACAAATAAACACAGTATAATATATCAAACTTACCAATTCCAACAAGTAAAGTGCTCAAAACCCTTCACCTCGATTGAATATTACATAATTACATCTGAGAACATTGCTAAAAACGCGAACTAAAATGGAAGAAAAATTGTGAATAACCGATATCCGTAAACTTTTGTATTTCCCTCAATGTTCAACCCTTTTACTTTCGAACATTGAAAGGATCTAAAGGATCTTCTTACGCTGGTTTTATTACGATGTTCTTTTCGCAGCCGTAGTCGTTGGAGTGTTTGAATCAAAGAAATTTTGCAGAGAAACGATTCCCTCTGGAATATGCATAAGTTGGAGAAAATTGCCCCAACGAGCGTAACTCGTGCCGACACCAGAGGTCGTTTAATTGGCAGGTCGGCAATTAGGCGATTAATTAAGCGCGATTAAGGCGTAACAGGAGGAGCGAACGGTGGAGTCTTCTTGCGTAAATAATGCTTGTGGCAGTGAACCTGAAGTTGAGCCACTTCGTTTCTCACGTCGGCCACGAGAAACGGCTACAAACGATGAAAAACAACCGATTACCTTTACGTACGTTTAGAACACAATCCCGTGCATTTCTGTTCATGTTAGAATGTTTTGAAAAGGGAACAATTTTCGAATTTTTATCATTTTGGGACTTTGAAGTTTTTTTACTTTGAGGTGTTCGGTTTTTGTGATGTTGGGAGTTTCGAATTTTTGAGAGTTTGGAATTTTGGGATTTTTGGATCTGGCAAGTTGAGGACTTTGGAAATTTGGAACTTTTCAATTTTGGGGTTTTGGAAATTGGGGACTTTTCAATTTTGGGACTCTGGAAGTTTGGGACTTTGGAAGTTTTGGGACTTTTCAATTTTGGGATCTTGGAAATTTGGGACTTTACAATTTTAGGATCTTAAGAGTTTGGGACTTTGGAAGTTTGGGACTTTTCAATTTTGGGATCTTAGAAGTTGAGGACTTTTCAATTTTGGGACTTTGGAAGTTGGGGACTTTTCAATTTTGGGGATCTTAGAAGTTTGGGACTTTGGAAATTTGGGACTTTATCATTTTAGAATTTTGAGAGTTTGGGACTTCTCAATTTTGGGACTCTGGAAGTTTGGGACGTTGGAAATTTGGAACTTTTCAATTTTGGGATCTTAGAAGTTGGGGACTATTCAATTTTGGGACTTTGGAAGTTGGGGACTTTTCAATTTTAGGAATTTGAAATTTTTGGACTGACAAATTTAGAAACTGAAATTTCTTATATTTGAAATATTAAAATCTTGAAACACTCAAAATTTAGAACTTTGTCTTTGAAACTTTGGGGTGCTTGAAATTTTAAGATGGTTCAATCTTGGAATTTTGGAACTTTTCGATTGTAGGACTTTAGAATTTTGGGCCTATAAGATTTTGGGGCTTAGGAACTTACTTTAGTAATGTATCTCTTTGCACTCGAAAAGTGACTCTCAGTTGCCATTGGATTTAATACAATTTGAAATAATCATTTTTCAACTAATTCTACAGTACTATACATGTGATGTACAGTAAAACAAACAACAGTAAAAATTATTAATAAAGAAATATAATTTCTAAAGAATTCATTATACTTTTTAACTAGTAAGTTTTAAAGTTGCTGTCTGCAAATACCTTCAAGTGCAAAGGGTTAACTTTAGGATATTAAAAAACGACAATTAAAAAATGAATCCGTTTCCTGTTAACAAAATTTCTAAATTTCTATAAATACTGAGTGTCTACTAAATAAAAACAGAATTTCCCAGCTTTACAGCTTACTTTCTACGCGTAAAAGCGAGACGCGAAGCGAAAAAGTAGAAGATTAACGTTAATGTCCGATCGAGGCGTTAGAATGTCTCGAAGCGCTCCTGCGCGTAACTCACGTGGCAAAATCAGCCATCGAATAGGAAGTTACGCAACGTGCTTCTCAGGCGTGTCTTAATAAATTACATAATAAATGTCTCATAAGGAAATTATGTAAAAGCGAACGGTACGTAATACGTGCGCGAGCAACGACGATACGATTTTCCACGCATTAAATTGACCGAACAACACGCATTCATGCAAACAACGTGACTTTTATTCTACCCTTGCGATATTCGGGGAAAAATATCGCGCAGGGGTCCGTTGCTTTCGAGACTCGAATATGGGCCATCATGCTCGAATCAATTTTTCCCCGATCGGTAAACAAACATTCAAACAATTCTCTTTCGTTTCAGTTCACGTGCAAGCATCGAAATACCGCAAGAAAAGGAAAAATATGGTCCGGTTTCATGGAAAAGTGTACCGAGTCTATCGTTGCGATGGAACGAAAAAATGGGGTGGAGTCAACAGGGATTCGAAGTATTTTGTGGAAATGAGTGGAAGGATTTGGTGGGATTGGAGTTGTAGAAATGGAGGAAATAGGGTAGATTTGTAGATGGTATATTCTTGTATTTGGAATATGAAGCAAAAAAAATATAAATGGGTCGTAAAGAATTAACATCTTTAACACTAAACCTACCGGCACATAATATGAAATTAAAAATGAAATTAAAAATAAATAAACAAACGACGAAACATAAATTAGTACACACATTCATTCTTCGTCTTGATGAAAATTAATGCTGATTTCAAGGACTTTAACAAAATGTGTATCCTATAATAAGAAACTTGTGGAGCGGTCATTTAACCGACTTGGTAGTTTTAGTGTTAAAAATGGCTACATTTCAAAGTTTCAGAGTTAGGAAACTTCATAGTCAAATCCCAAAGTTGAAGAATTACAATTCTACAATTATAGCATTCAAAAATATGATAATCCAAAAATCTAAAAATCTCAAATCATTACAACTCCTAACTTTAAAAGTCCTACAATTTTAAAGTACCAGTGACCTCAAAGTTAAACAATTTAAAACTTGTACAATTTTTAAGTTTCAAGGTAACAAAACTTCACAGTCAAATCCGAAAATTGATGAACTGTATAATTCTACAATTATAGCATTCAAAAATATCAAAGTCCAAAAGTCTACAAATTTTAAATCACAACAAATGTAAACTTTAAAAATCCTACAGTCCTAAAATCCTAAAATACCAAAGTACCAATGGCCTCAAAGTTAAACAATTTGAAAATTGCAAAGCTAAATTCCAAACTTGTAAAATTATCCCAAAATTGTAAAATCTCCAAGGCCTCAAATTTCAAAGTCCCTACGTCCCAAAATTCTAGAATCCCTGACTCATCTTTCACAGTCCTTAAGTCCCCAAATTCAAAGATTTCCAAGTCCTCAAATTCCAAAGTCCCTAAGTCCCAAAATTTCCAGATCTCCAAGTCCTCAAGTTCCAAAGCTTCTAAGTCTCAAAATTCCAAGGTCGCAAGTCTTCAAGTTTCAAAATTCCTAAGTCCCCAAATTCTATGGTCTCCAACTCCTCAAATTTCAAAGTCCTAAGTCCCCAAATTCTAAAATCTCAAAGTCCTCAAATTTCAAAGTCCCTACGTCCCAATATTCTACAATACCCAACTCCTCAAATTTGTCCGTCTCTAAGTCCCCAAATTCCAAGATCTCCAAGTTCTCAAATTTCAAAGTCCCTAAGTCCCAAAATACCAAGGTCTACAAGTTCTCAAATTTCATAGTCCTAAGTCCCAAAATTCCGAAATCCCCAAGTCCTCAAATTTCACAGTCTCTCAGTCCCCAAATTCCAAGGTCT
Source organism: Megachile willughbiella (assembly GCA_945859595.2). Lineage (NCBI taxonomy): Eukaryota > Metazoa > Arthropoda > Insecta > Hymenoptera > Megachilidae > Megachile > Megachile willughbiella. Next base: position 5,598,397 of record OX243797.1, on the reverse strand, counting down.
CCAAGTCCTCAAATTTCAAAGTCCTAAGTCCCAAAATTCTAAAATCTCAAAGTCCTCAAATTTCAAAGTCCCTACGTCCCAAAATTCTACAATCCCCAACTCCTCAAATTTGACCGTCTCTAAGTCCCCAAATTCCAAGATCTCAAAGTCCTCAAATTTCAAAGTCCCTACGTCCCAAAATTCTACAATCCCCAACTCCTCAAATTTGACCGTCTCTAAGTCCCCAAATTCCAAGGTCTCCAAGTCCTCAAATTTCAAACTCCCTACGTCCTAAAATTCTACAATCCCCAACTCCTCAAATTTGACCGTCTCGAAGTCCCCAAATTCCAAGATCTCTAAGTTCTCAAATTTCACACTCCCTAAGTCCCAAAATACCAAGGTCTACAAGTTCTCAAATTTCATAGTCCTAAGTCCCAAAATTCTGAAATCCCCAAGTCCCCAAATTCCAAGATCTCCAACTTCTCAAATTTCAAAGTCCTAAGTCCCAAAATTTTAAAATCCCAAAGTTCTCAACTTTCAAAGTCCCTACGTCTCAATATTCTAGAATCTCCAAATCCTCAAATTTCAAATTTCCCAAGTCCTCCAATATCAAACTCCCTACGTCCCAACTTGTAGAACACCTCAGTTTTGCGATATACCATGCTTGCAATTCCTTTTCTCCCCGAACCGTAAAACCGTGAAGGGGTTTATCCATAAAAGGACGAAACTTATTGGAACGAGGGTGACCGACATTTTTTGCGAATAAAAAACGCGAGTTATCGTACTTAAAGTCCTCTAAAGATCTCGAGCGAATATTACGTTAATGCATCTGGAAATGGATGGAGCACCTTTAACGCACCGGGATCGAGGGAACTTAAGTTCCCAGGTGCATTATCGCAGCTGCTGAACAACACGGCTATACAATTACGATATTAACATTTATTTTCATATTGTTGAGCATGCAATGTGCCTCGAAGTGATTTTGCATTTCCCTCGTGTTCTCTGCATCCACTCTCGCAAACATTTCGACGTTTTTTATTTTATTTCTTCCGCTTTGAGACAATCGCGGAAACGTTCCTCCACAGGCGTTGTATTATTAAGCAATTACATAATGAATCGTCATCTTATGAAATCATAAAAGATTCGTTGTACAATTTTCTTTTTTTTTTTTTTTTTTAGTTAATTTTTCTATTGTGTAGATCGTTAAAACGGTATGGTACTATTATTTTGACATTTTTCAAAAATATGTCGTGAAAAGAACAGCCTCGGTCTGCGAAACAATGTTTCACCGTTATCGTTGTAAGAAGACAAACAAAAAACGTTTTCATCAACTTTTCTCTTTGTTCTTTGAACGCGTAATAGCACGGAATTGAAGTGCCATGCTCGGATGTGCGTTTACAACGATTTATTCTTCGCACACACGATTGTGTGACGCGGAAATTTGCCTCGTACAAAGCGACGTATAAAAGTCCCTAGAGAAGCTTTCCTCTTTCTTTGTTTCACGCGGTGCTTTCAAATTTAGAATTCCCGAATTAGATCGGGAAATTTGGGAATTTGAGAGCTTGAGAATTTGGAAATTTGGAATTCGGGGGTTTGAGAACTCGGAAATTTGAGAATTTGGAAATTTGTGAAATCGGGGGTTTGAGAATTCGGGAGTTTGAGAAATTAGAAATTTGAGAATTCGGAAATTTAGGAATTTGGGACTTTGAGAATTTGGAAATTTTAGAAATTCGGGAGATTGAGAATTCGGAAATTTAGGAATTCGGGAGATTGAGAATTTGGAAATTTGAGAATTCGGGAGTTTGAGAAATTAGAAATTTGAAAATCCGGAAATTTAGGAATTCGGGAGATTGAGAATTTGGAAATTTAGGAATTCGGGAGATAGAGAATTTGGAAATTTGAGAATTCGGGGGTTTGAGAATCCGGAAATTTAGGAATTCGGGAGATTAAGAATTTGGAAATTTGAGAATTCGGGGGTTTGAGAATTCGGGGGCTTGAGAATTCGGAAATTTAGGAATTCAGGAGATTGAGAATTTGTAAATTTGAGAATTCGGGGGTTTCAGAATCCGGAAATTTAGGAATTCGGGAAATTGAGAATTTGTAAATTTGAGAATTCGGGGGTTTGAGAATTCGGGGGCTTGAGAATTCGGAAATTTAGGAATTCAGGAGATTGAGAATTTGGAAATTTGAGAATTCGGGAGTTTGAGAATTCGGAAATTTAGAAATTCGGGAGATTGAGAATTTGGAAATTTAGGAATTCGGGAGATTGAGAATTTGGAAATTTAGGAATCGGAGGTTTGAGAATTCGGGAATATGAGAAGTTGGAAATTTGAGAATTCAGTAGTTTGAGAATTCGGAAATTTGAAACTTCGAAAGTATAAGAATTCAAAAGCTTGAAAATAAAAAAACATAAGAATCTTCAAATATGAAAATTCAAAAATTAAATTTTGCAACCTAGAAATCTAACCCTTACAATATCGCCTCCATTTCCATAGCACACGTTATATGACCTGTCATTAAATCACCAAAGATAATATCGCATTAAAAATTAAGTATAAAAATCCGATAGAAATCCCGATGAACCGAGTTTCTCTATGAATAGAGAGTTTAATGGATCGTCGTAATCGTAGAGAGACGAGCAATCATAAAGTCCCGCGACTCGAAAGATAAATTTCTATACGATTTCACTCTATCGTGCTTGGTGATTTAGAATTCTCCCTTGGTATACAACTCACTCCAACAAACGATCGATTTCTCATTAATGGATAAACCCGACCTCGACGACACGATCGCGAGACGAAAGTCACGATCGAAACACAGTGTTCCACGTGTTTCGTACACGATGAAACTTTCCGGATGCATTGAAACATATTCGTTCCATTAGACGGAAATGTAGTTATAGAACGAAAGAAAACATCGTTTCGACTGTTCTCGATGGATCGACGCCATTCGCGAATGAAATGTCGTGGGAAACATGATTTTTCTCTTGTTCTTAACGAGGAAACTCTTATGAAATCTCGATGTGTTCCGTGCACGGTGGCATGCATGCAAAGATGTTTCTGCGTATTGTAACGGGAAGAAAGAGACATGTAACTAATGCTGTCTATAGGTAGATAACTTGAAACATGCAAATACTATTGACGTGTTAAAGAACTTCTTGATTTATTCATTTTTATCCTTCGCTTGTCTAAACAACGGTTTCTTGCCAGGCCTGTAAAATACTCGTAACACGGCTAACTAAAAGTTGAGGATCGTAAAACGTTCTGAACTTATGCTAATACAATTTAGCAGCTGAAAGTAAATTCAAATTCAATCTACTGAAATTTATGAATTGTACTTTACTTGCACAAGCAACTCAATTTTAAGGGCTGCACAAAACTTATTATTCGCGTTACTGAAACTTGGGGGTTGTAAACAATGCAACTATAACTTAGGGGCTGTAGAAAGATCAAGGTTCAGCAAGTGAAATTTACTGATTACAAAAATATTTGTACTTGAGGCTACTTAATTTTAAGGGCTGCACAAAACCTGTAATTCATGTGGCTGAAACTTGGGGGTTGTAAATAATGCAACCTTCATGCAACTATAACTTAGGGGCTGTAGAAAGATCAAGGTTCAGCAAGTGAAATTTACTGATTACAAAAATATTTGTACTTGAAGCCACTCAATTTTAAGGGCTGCACAAAACCTGTAATTCATGTGGCTGAAACTTGGGGGTTGTAAATAATGCAACCTTCATGCAACTATAACTTAGGGGCTGTAGAAAGATCAAGGTTCAAGCAAGTGAAATTTACTGTTTATAAAAATATTTTTACTTTGAGCCACTCAAAGGGGTTGCACAAAATCTATAATTCATGTACCTAGAAATTAAGTAACTACTTAAGAGAACTTGCAGTAAGATAAAATGTTCGACATCTTAATCTTAAATAAGATACTAATTCAATTATCTGAAACTTGAAACTTCTACTAAATTCAGAATACAAGAAATGAAAGCTTAAGGGTTGTAAAATCTTGAGACTCAAGTAACTAAAATTTCAGTCTAAACTAACCCTACGAGGGTCATGACATCAAGAACAATTTATGAAGAATTTAAAGAAATATTAACTATTGCTAAAATTATATTACCTGTGTATATTTATAGAAAATAAAAATAATAAAATAATAAAAATGGCATATGTTAAGCGAAGTGCGTGTACACGAAACTTAGGGGTTGTTTTCGCGTGACCGAAATTCACAATAATCCAGAGTCGCTCGCTTCGTTAAAATTCAAATTGCAGGAATTAACGAGGGGATTGTTTCGTTGTCTTTCGAGAAAAGGATCTTCCAGGCAGTCACGGTGCAACGAAGCGTCGTTTCCACGCCTAGAGATATATCCAGGCGCATTAGTGACATAATTTTCCCGGTGTATTTCTGTAACGTGGCTGAGAAACGGTCGGGAGGAGAAAGGGGAGGATAAGTGAGAGTCTGGCGACGCCGGTCGTCTGGGTCTCTCTAGCTTAGGCGAGTTTATCGACATTGCATTTCCGCGTTTTCGTTGCACAACACCTGTTCACAGTCCATATAATCCCCTCTTATGATCTCTCAAAAATTCACCGAATTGTTTGGACGAAAGGGGTGGTGCTCGAAGGGGTTGGCGCCTCGAACAATAATTTTCGCGACTGATGCAATTTCGATCTCGAGTTACCAAGTCGACGAGTTTTTAATCAATAACCGCTGACATTAAAAGGTCTATTAATAGACTTCCGGTCTCTAAAGTTAAAGAACCATAATGAACAATTCAGTTTAACCTATTGTCTTACAGTATCTTAATCTTTAAACGATGTACCGATTGTCAATGTAAGATCGATCTGGGTCACGTTTAATCACGTTCTCTCGAAAGGTACTAGTTCGTAAAACTGTAATGATTCGTAACAAACTTGCGGACGATTCGAAAATTGACAAGATTAGTCAATCGTTTTCGTCATCGAGCGCAATCATCCACAGGCGTTAAAGAGTGATAAAACTTGTTGAATACAGACATTAAGGTTTCGAAGATGGTCCACGTATTTCGTATCCACCGGTACGGTGATTACGATGGGGCAAGAGAATAAAAAGGAAAATTGTAGACGCTCGTCACGCGTTGAATGGTAACCGCGCAGATCCGAGGGTTAGGGGAAAAGTCAAAATTGCCCTAGTCACCCGGTAAATGGTTGCACGCGTGAGACCGCCCGAAGATATTCCTGAAGCGACCATATATCTTTGGAATTGCGTAACGTGCGCCAGCAGAAAGGGAGAAAAAGGCGAACGAGGGAACGGGAGGATAGAGAAAGTGGGAATCACGAAGAGAAGAGGAGAAAGAGAACGAGCGGAGTCGAGCCGAGTCGAGCTGCAACGAGAAATTGTCTGTAGAAAGTGCATTTGGAAAGCGAACCAACGAGCGAGCGTATAAAAGCGACCATAAATTATTTGTCTCGCGCCTGTATGATTATGGAATGTATCTCGTGTGTCCCTATGTCTACACGGAGATTAGCCTGACTCGTCCTTTAACGAACAACGATCTTTATTGCCACTGTCGTATCAATTTAATATTTATTTCGAACATATTCACGATTTCACCCAATTTTTTCGACGAAGTGGATTATGAGATGTTTCAGCTTTTAGTTAAATTGAAATGTTCCTTAAAATTTCTGACTTTTCTTGAAATCACATAGTGACTTCCATAAATCTCTATATATTATACGGAACGTATAATTTCCTCAGTGTTCAGATACTTACAATTGGATAGATGCTTCAGATATAGTTTTAGTCCTTTCCAATTTTCTCTGAAAACTACAAGCTTCAACCCCTATTTTTGCAAAGGAAAATCTTGTTCAGAATTACGACCTACCCCTTTCAGGGAGTTACACTAGTTACGAGACTAGTATTTCTCTACGTTATCGTCAGGTTCTAACAACTAGCTCTAATTCCGCCATTTTCTCGTTCATACCCGAAGCAAGCTCCAAATGTCGGGGTATCGATCAAATATTCGAGGCGCGAAGAAAATGGTATCTCATTTTCGGGCAAAAAAAGAGGACGGATCTTATAAGGTAGCAGCCGGCCCTGGAATAGTGCGGCTCTTCGGAATACCAGCACGTATCGGCACTAGAGGCACACTCGCACACTGCACTTGTACATGGCGGAGTACGAACGGATGGACACAGTCGGCTGGAATACGAATGCTGTGACCCGAGCAAATATATGCGATGCGCGCCGCTTCCTTGTAAACAAGGGCTGCTAAATGCCGTCAAGTGGCTCTCGCTCGGGCTGTCGGGTCGAGGCCGCGTTCCAAACTTCTGCGACAGCCTTCCTTGTTTCGCCGACCATCACCACCGACCGGGAACCTGCTGCGAGTTTTCGTCCATTGTCAGTTCACCGCGAGACTTATGGATCGTTTCTCGGTGATTCGATTATTCCGAACTGATCCGAACCTCGCCCACCGCGGTTTCCTCGTGGCTTTTATTTCCTCCAACGATGGGGAATTCGACTCGTTTTGATAATCGGTTTAAAATTTACGTGGTTCACGTCTCATCTATGACGTTTCACTTTCGGTTCATGGAAAGAAGTAGATGGTAACAGACCATGTAAATTTTTTTCTGTTCTGACTTCTTAAGACACGCAGGTTTTTGCTTTAACTTTTAAGCGTTGGTTCATTTTTATACGCATTGGGTACTTTTCTTGTTAACGTTGATACTTGCATATTCGCGTATTCGTCTACTTCGAATATCTTGAGATGACCTTGACATGACCTCAAACTAAAAATTTGGATATGACGCTTCACTTTCGGTTCATGGAAAGAAGTAGATGGTAACACTTACCAGACCACGTAAATTTTTTTCTGTTTTGACTTCTTAAGACACGCAGGTTTTTGCTTTAACTTTTAAGCGTTGGTTCATTTTTATATGCATTGGGTACTTTTCTTGTTAACGTTGATACTAGCATATTCGCGTATTCGTCTACTTCGAATGTCTTGGAGATGACCTTGACATGACCTCAAACTAAAAATTTGGAAGCGATCCACGAAAACGTCGATATGAATTATTTTGTTTCTGAATATTTAATGACAATAAAATAATCAAGGTCACGTCAAGGTCATGTAATGTACATCGTTCAATTAGTGTTGACGTCAGTTACTGCCTGTGAGAACCGGAAAACATGGTACCATTTAGAAAGCATGAAATGATCTTACATATTACGTGCAACATTAATTTTTTATTGTAAAAATCGACCTCGAGCGAAGTGAAGAAAATGAATGTTCGATAAATGAAATTTTTGTGATATCATTTTCGTTATCAAATGCTAGGTGCAAATGTTGAAATTCACTGGGTATTGGGCGTGTTGAAGATGAAACTCAGTCTGTGGTACGAAGGGACCCTTTGTTGGAGCTCACACACAATTTTATTGTGCAGTGAGAACGTAGAAATCTGTGAAAAATAGAAACTGCCAAGACCCGAGAGTTGAACCCGAGTCCTTCGCATTGTAGTTCACCATTATGTCCACGATTCATCTTATCGGGTTCTTGAAAGGGATCCTGATCCCATTATAGCAATTGACAGCCGTATTTGTACAGTAAATGTCTACACATTCACGAATTATTCATTCTTATCTCTTTTTTTCTTACGAAATATGCAACCGTATATAATCATCGGTAGACTAATCGGTATAGAAAATTGAAAATATTTTTGTGACGTGTAATCTTGTAATTTTCGTGTAGTTCCGATGAGTCGACGATTCGCACATATTTCTTATGAATCCAGAACAATTAAATGTATGGAATGTTGATAAAGAACTGGATACATATTTCTCAGCACAAATTTTCCTACATTAACACAATGAGAAAGGTTTGTGCAACACGAACGCCTCGTGTTACGTTCGACTAGTGTTGGCGGCTTTAATTAAGCTATCTGCAATTCTAATTCGAAACGAAATATTACGTCGAAGCTTACGTAAGTGTTACGTGAAACGGTTGATTTACAGATTCGAAACGTGGCCAACTTTTATGGATAAAACTGAAAAACTGGAATGCACAAACGAGCGTATAATTCATTTTTCTCTTCGGAAAAAATGAATTCCACGCTTTCACTTTAAAGCGGCGTGTCTGGCCAGTTACGCCACTTATCTACTTAAAACTTCGTCCGATCGTTTCTTCTCAAAATTTCCTTCAATTATCCATCAACATTCGCGATCGTAAATTCGTAGCACTCTTAAATACACAGTTTCTCGATAACATCCTGCAAAATTTCAGTTCTGGAACTCGTATTCAAATCATATTTCGCTTCGTTTTATGGAATAACGTTGTAGAATATGAATTATGGAATAATTATGATACGTTATATAAAAGCGGTAAATATTTCATGGAAAGTATGTTAATACACGTTATGAAATAACGTTACAACGTATTTCGAATACCGATGAAAATTAAACCGAATAAACGCTACTGATGTTACGAATCGGAAAACTGCACGCGAATCGCCGATCCGCATGCGATCGTTGAAAAAGAGTTTCACTAACATTTTCTTCGTAGCTTCTTTCGAGTCCCGCGTGTTGGGTCACATACTCGTGTAACAATTATTTCTGTAATTAGTATATGTTACGATTAATTTGATAGGCGTACGTGTGAACGAGTTTGAACAGCCTTATCGTTTCCCACAATCGATGAAAACAGACAAAATAACACGGACGAGTGTAAGAGGACCGTTTACACCATACAATTAAGAGTTAATTACAGCACACGGCTATTCTTCCAGCCCCATAGCCTTGCTTCACCTTTCTTGCGTGAAATAGAATAATAATAGCGGAAGAAATACATATTGAAACATTTAATGAAACCACGTTTATTTTGCGCGATCTAGCGTTATATTGCCACGGGTTATATGGCCAAATATTAGGTATTGTTAGATGGTAAAGTTTAAAGTAGCAAATTGCGACGCACTATATTGCAGAAAAGTTAGGCAAGGGTTAGAAATTGCTGCGCGCTATAGCGCCACGCATTAGATATCACTATGCGTTATATCGGCACGCGTTGGATATCATTACGCGTTATATCGCCGTACGTTATATCACCTCGCATTATATCGCCACGCGTTTGTTATCACTACACGTTATATCACCTCGCATTATATCGCCACGCGTTGGAAATCACTACGCGTTATATCACCTCGCATTATATCGCCACGCGTTGTAAATCACTACGCGTTATATCACCTCGCATTATATTGCCACGCGTTGGATATCACTACGCGTTATATCACCTCGCATTATATCGCCACGCGTTTGTTATCACTACGCGTTATATCACCTCGCATTATATCGCCACGCGTTTGTTATCACTACGCGTTATATCACCTCGCAATATATCGCCACGCGTTGGATATCATTACGCGTTATATCGCCACGCGTTTGTTATTACTACGCATTATATCGCCTCGCGTTATATCGCCGCACGTTAGATACTTCCGCGCATTATATCGCCGGGCGTCATTACCGCGCGATATATTGCTGTGCATTATATTATCGTGCTACATATTGTCACGCGTTATATCGCCACACATATCACAGTATATAAATGAACCTGTCTGCATATCACCAGTTCCGAAAATTTTGCGTTCTTATAATCTTGTCAACGGCAATATACCGAGAATCTACATTATCGAATGCAAGCGCACGCGATGTCTGAGATTTTGTAAAATTTTCTCAACGCACGTAAGTTCCCGCCCGACACCGAATGTAACATGTCGCGTGTCGTGTAACGCCGGCTTACATCAGCATTACAACAACATTACATCGATATTACGGTAATGCGTCCGTTTCAGCTTGCATGCGTGGACGCCTTGAAGGAGAACAGGAACCCAGGAGCGAAGGTGCTTATTACGATAATGCGTCGTTAATATACTGAATTCCTTCCGAAGATGTCGATATTAATTTTTTATCACGGTCGAAGGATAAGGGAGCCGAGCGAGTACCACGTCAAAGCCGTAACAAATTATTCTGTCGAGAAAATGGAGCATGGTCATAGATATTTAATTGTCGCAATTTTGCACGGTGTCCTATACGGACGCTGTTAAAGCCAATTTGCATCAATTACGAAGAATTAAAGTATTACTTTTTATCGCGACTATTATTTTTCAAGACGGCCGAGAATGACGTGGAATTAATTAGGCAGAGTTCTTCGAGTATCCTCTTCCCGATATTTCCAATTTCGTTTAACGAGACCACGTCAATTTCGTCGCGTATTTTCCGATTCGACCTAATTTTTTCCATGGTATCCGAATATAAATCGGCCCGTATGTGTGTCAAGCCCCCGTGAAATCGATAATGTTACCGGCCATATTATGTTCGACAATTAATCTCGTGAGAGCGACGCGCGACAAACGGAAACGTTAAATATGAATCGGCGTTCGTATCGGTATCGATACACGGATTATAGGAACACAACGTCAGGGAAATTATATCGACACTGCATCGGGAGAATTATAATAGAATCATTTGGTTAATATCGCAAACTTGGTCGCATCGATTCTTGGAACACCGTGTACACACGCGAGAGCCGAGAACCATTAAGCATCGCCAGGTTCCAACTCTCAAAGGCAATCGTAGGAGCCGCGACGATCGTAGCTCTTTTCCAAAAGGATACAACTCGCACGCGGAAGTCTCCGACACCATAAATTTGCCGAGTGGGATCCGCGAAAGCCTGTCAGGTGTTCACGAGCCGTTATTTAAAACAAAAGACCACCGTAAGTACGTTCGGTGAATCGCGGAATCGTCTTGTCCCATTCTCGTCATCTTTATCGACTGATCTCTCTGAAGCTCTCGCCTCGGAGAGTTCCGAGCTTCCATTCAACGCTCGCTCTTTCGGCTATCTTATCCGCTTTGAATCCGCAATGGGCTCCCATTATTTAATCAACGAAACGTCTCGTTAACGATGTGGGTCACAGAAGAGCAGGTTTCCCAGTCTTTCGCGGCGCGAACGTAAATCGTTGCCGCGCGTTCTTGCTCTTCCGTCTCGATCACGCTCTCTCCTTTCATCCTGGACTTGTTTCCGGAATGTCTGCCGTCGTGGCGTGCACGCACCGTTGCTTCTCGACAATGCCTTCTCTTTGATGGCTTTCGTGTTACGCGTAGATCAGCGTGGGCGATATCGTTTCGCTTCGCGAATACGCTTTTCCACTGTGACGGCGAATCCGGTGTCCCTGCTACGCCAAAATTACTTTTTCTTACAGCGTACTCTCCTTATATTGCTCCATTTGCATTCCGAACGCTGCTGACGCTCCTCCATTATCGTAGCGGCGTCAAATGTGGCAATATAACGGGAGATGGCATCAGTCATACTACATCGCACGAATGTGGCATAATAATGTTATTAAGTGAAAATAAACGTAACTTGCTTATTTTTCTAATAAAACCCTTAACTTTATAATTTTACTTTCTTATCAGGGAGAAATATGTAGAGGGTTAACTCTTAATACATCAGGGGATGATAGGGGTGAAATTTGCTATCATTGACAATAAAATTTATCTATAATTCCAACTTTCTATACGTTCTACATTTCTAAGTTTTCATATTTAACAAATTGTATGTATATAAAAATTTGGTCCAGCAATATATTGTAAATATCGCACAAAATATCGAATATTGTTCCCAAGTAAAGTAATCGAATTACAAAATCGTTTGACGTTGAATCGAATTAACTTGAAAGGCCGATGCAGAACAAAGTTTGAAGGACCCAGCCCATGTAAATGCAATAAAACGAGAACGGAATACGAAAAATCCGGTAAACAGAAATTCTCAACAGTCTACGCAACGTTAATTGATGTATTTAATTAAATTACTGGACATAATTAATTCGCGAAAGGACTCCCGATAACTGGAAAACGTTCCTGCGAGACACCACTTAGGAATGGGTTCCAGGGGTCCATTAATTACCATGGTTCTTAATTAATTAGCTACCTTACAGGATGCTTCGTAATATCTCAACCGTGTCCTGTCTGAGTACATAGCAACACCTTGGTGACCATTTTCGCTGTGAAAACGTGAAAACGTTTATTAATATCGGTATGAAAGGGATGCACTTTCGAAATTGCAACGGTTGCATACAACGAGTACGTCCAGGAAGTTCCTTGGTGCAGAAGTCTTATATATCTATCGCTTTTCAGAGTATCTGATAAGAAACGGGATGCAACTTGAGAAAAGGAGGAGAAATATCTTGAATCGCACGATGAAAGATATTTATAGATAAAATTTGAGAACCTGGAACGAATTGCTGAATATTCTTAACTGGTACACCGGTTCTTTCGAATCGATACCAATCTGTGGTAACAAAATAGTTACTATTTTTCATTCGTCAAATTCTCAAATTGACACATTGCTTCTTTAAATTCTTAAGTGTCTCCAATTTCCGGATTCTCGAGTTCATTTCTTAATTTGAAAGCTTTTATATTTAGGTGTTCGACTTTCTCAGATTTCTGACATTTTAAATTTAGAGATTCTCAGTGTTCTAAATTCTGAAATTTCTATATTTCAAATTTGTCAAATTCGCAAAACAACTTTCTAAGCTTCCATTGTTACATGTGTACAACTTTCTCAAATTTCGTAGGTTTTCCAAGTTCCTAAATTCCTAAATTAATTTCAAGTTTTGAAATTTCTGAGTGCTCAAACTTCCTAAATTCCCAATTTTCTCCAACTTTTCAAGTTTCTCAAATTTCTCTTCCTCAGACAGCTCAAATGTCTCAAATATCTCGCATTACTCAAATTTCAAAAAAGAGGGTAGTCAGATCTTTCGTTATATCGCCGTCTTTCGTAGCGAAGCCCCAGTGTTCGCGCGCAAACTAAACTAACGATAAGAAACCGGAAACCATGAAATTTCCGTGAGGATCGTGTTTCACAGCTCGGCGTCATCCGACAATGAAAGGGTTAACGTTCTATCGGAGATATCGAACGAAGGTGAAACGATTCTGTGCACAGTCGTCGCTTTCGCGGTCAAAAGGCGTAATCAAGCGTGGATTCGGAACACGAGCATCGTGCTCGAAGTAAGCAGAGATCGTTTCGATGTCAGAAGCGTGTCCAAGCGGACCCGTGACCGGCTCGAGCGTAATTAAACGCGACGCCGGCAAATTGCATTCGTTGCGCGCCGCAACACACTGGGTCCTTTTGGCCCGTTTGTATTCGACAACGTGCCCTATCTCTGGTTACCGTGCGCCACACTTGTTTGCCGACTATTGGGAGAACTAACGAAGCACGCCAATGGAAGCGAGAGAAAAACAGAGGACGAAGAAGCGTTAAATAAATATCAAACCCTTTCATTCCGTGACTATACGATGGAACACCATATCACCCTTTAATACTTGAATTTTTTACTCGAAACTCTGTAACAGGCAGCTTTTCGATATGTGCATTTGCGTTTGTAATTGAAGGTATACAATGAGTATACTCGGTCAACGAAGAGTAACGAATGAAATTGGAATAAGATAACAAATAGTACGAGTTAGTTTATTTATAAAATTAGACTGTATCGATAGAAAATTGGAAATTGAATAATAAAGACTATTTTATTATATGATGAATGTAAATTTTTTTCTATGATTATGTATAAAGTATGGTAGAAAGTGAATTTATAAAAAGTAGTCAGAATTTGTGAAAAATAGTAATCACTGCTGACGTTCATGTAGGTCTGCAAAATAAATCATGTAATCAACGAGGTAACCTGAAAATGAAATGTTTAACCTATTAGACGTAGAAATAATAATATTGTAGATAAATATTTATTTTGCCGACTTTTATGTTACAAATGAACATTCGCAGTAATTGGAAGCACCGAAAATTGAGTCCGAAGGTTTAGCACGGTAAATAAAATGTCCAAAAAAGGGGTCCACGGTACATGTCGAAAACAAGGGGATCAGCGACGAAACGGTCAGCCATTGGATCATGTTCGGAACGTAAGACATAAAGAGAGGAAGAGAGAGAGAGAGCATCGTGGCAATTCATTCGTTACGCGGCAAAAAGGTATCGCAAGGCCCGTGAGAAGGTAGCTCGCGAGCAGATGCTCCCCAGGCAGAAAAACAAAATCGCCGGTTCTTCGGAGGCGAAAAAGAAAATTTTCCGGAATGTCTCGCCGCCGGGAACGTTTTACTGCCCGACGTCCAATCGTATCGAACTCATCGCGGTCGGCAGTAAAATACTTAAGTGGCGGGAAACGCGGCGACGAGTAAGTTCGGCGGAGTCGTATCCTGTACCCTCGGTTCGTGAAATAAAACGGGGACCGTAAACATCGTTGTACGCGCATCTTCTTCCGGATGTACCGCTGAAATTTCATTTCGTTTCACTTCCGACGGATACGCGGACTCCTTCGTTTGGGAGATTCAGGTATAGGGTTTCTGCGAAATTTCAATGTTTCTACCTCGCCCACTCGTGTATCGAACGACTTTCACTTGCCGTTGCGTAATCGCAGATAATGAATGCTACAATAATTAAGCTAACGTATTCAGACGTGTTGTAATTAACACTAGCTACGAATTAGTGCTGATATATATCGGGGATATTGTAATAGTTCGTTCTAATATGTGTTGAGGATATTATAACAATTTGTACTGATACATGTCATGTATGAGGATGACATGAAGTCATCGACTTCAGTCTGTTGATGTCATAGTACCTCAGTATCTACTTTTGAACCATTAAAATATTGTTACGTTGAAACATAGAAGCATCGACACATTGAGAGTTAACAAAATTGATTATTACTCGACTAACAAAATTATTTATTTTAAATATCTTACATCCCTCGAGTAATACCTCAGTCTCAACCGCAAATAAGTAAACTATTGATCAAATAAAAGTTTTGATAAACAAGCTTCTACAATCTGGAACACGTAGATATTTTGCTCTGTTCACATGCAAAGAATCGCAGCGTACGCTGGTTGAATAGAAGCCTTCCATGTCAGGAAGCAGCTGATGCTTGCAAGAATACAACAGTTTCCTGTGCTGGTAAACAACAGAGCGATTGGTTGGAACACGTTCAGACTATGGTCGAACGAATCGATGTGTGTAAGGCTCGAACAACACCTATTCGTTTACGTGCAACACCGTGTGTCGAGTCGACATCGAATATGCATTAAAACGTGCATCTGAAGTGACCGGCCGAAGGTGACCCACGGACATTTAAAACCGGGGCTACAATCCGGCAAATTAATCATTCTCCTGTTTCGCATTCGTACGCTCATCGATCCATCATGTATTTTCATTAGTCCATTGATAATTGTTAGCTTATCAGAGACTTGACAAATAGAATGTGAACTTCTCTGTTTTTTTAGAGAGTCAGATTTTTATTCGAACGTGTGCGCTTATATCATCTGTTCTGGCATTTTGATGGTTTGTCTATGATGCTGTAGCAGTATACTGTGCATGTATAGTTCTACAGTAATGTCAACACGTATGTGTATAGTTGTATAACAATATCAACTAATAAAAATATTATAACGAACAAGCATCAAGCAAATAAAGAAGAACGATGTATTCCTCGAATGAACCTAACTCGATAAAGAAATTTGACGCCAGATAGATAATAAACGTCAGAATGAGAAATAATAAATGTCGAAGTTAAAAATAATAAATTTGAAAGTTTATGTTTTAAAGCTTCTTAAAATTTGTGGAACGATATCGATGTGTTCGATATTGCACAGGAAATGATCTACGACATTCAATAGAGATATTTCACTGGCGTAATGTCCGATACGTAATACGAAATTGTATAATGTCGAACAAGTCTAGGGGTTCGTGAAAGTGCAATCATTTCAACGATCGGAATTTAACGTATTAAAGTTACGTTTCTGCGTCTAATTCGCGGTAATATTATGTAATGAATTAGAATGTAACCAAGCGTTGATCTACGGCTAGGAAATCCTGTCCACCTTTCTTGCTAACCGACAGCAACACCCACCGTCAATCAAACCATATGTTTCTATTTTCTACGATTAGAATGCCATTGTCTGTACGTCATTATAACGTGATATGTAACTTTCTTTAAAGCATTTACAGTTCTTTATTTCGATGTAAAATTAATTTTCGACGCTTTGTCACTCGACTACAGGAACTAATAGCGTTTAACTCAACGTTCAAGACGGTGATCTGAGACCTTTGTGGATGCTGTAATAGTTTGAAACCTTTATGTGCTGATATCCTTATATCTTGATAGATTAATACTTTGGTGGCTTTATACCTTGATAGCTTTATACATTGATACCACAGTGATACCCTAATAGTTTGATATCTTAATACCTCCGATACTTTAATATCTCGATACCTGAATACCTTGGTACCTTGATACCTCGATACATCGATACCTTAGTACCTCCAGTACCTTGGAACCTTGGTACCTTGATACTTTGATGCCTTAATACCTCCAGTACCTTGGAACCTTGGTACCTTAGTACCTCCAGTACCTTGGAACCTTAGTACCTCCAATATCTTGGAACCTCGGAACCTTGGAACCTTGGTACCTTGATACTTTGATACCTTAATACCTCCAGTACCTTGGAACCTTGGTACCTTAGTACCTCCAGTACCTTGGAACCTTAGTACCTCCAATATCTTGGAACCTCGGAACCTTGGAACCTTGGAACCTTGGTACCTTGATACTTTGATACCTTAATACCTCCAGTACCTTGATACCTCGATACCTTAGTACCTCCAGTACCTTGGAACCTTGGTACCATAGTACCTCCAGTACCTTGGAACCTTAGTACCTTAGTACCTCCAATATCTTGGAAGCTCGGAACCTTGGAACCTTGGAACCTTGGTACCTTGATACTTTGATACCTTAATACCTGCAGTACCTTGATACCTCGATACCTTAGTACCTCCAGTACCTTGGAACCTTGGTACCTTAGTACCTCCAGTACCTTGGAACCTAGGTACCTTGGTATCTTGTACCTCGGTATCTCAACATGTGACCCTTAGTACCTCGAAATTTCAATATCTCAATAAAGTTGACAAATAATAAATTTCTCCCATCTCCCAAACTTCAAATGTCTCCTATTCCTTACACAATTTCCCTAAATATCTAGGAGCTAGTATCGAACGAATTTGCAAAGTAAGTTTGATCCGGTAACTGAAAGTGCTCGCATCAAAGATTGCGAATAAAAATGCAACGCAGTAAGAATACGGGAAAGTATCGGAACTAGCATACGAATTGAAGGTCCAAAAGGACCAACAGTTTGCTGATGTACCACCACGACCTACTTCGAAAATACAAACCGGAACATGAACGGAATAAGGGGAAAAGGGAACAAGGTGAAAAGAACGAGAGACAGAGAACAGAATAGAGCTTACTTTGCTACCTGGCTTCCGTGCAAGCTTTCGAACCAGGCCGTTCAAAGCGCTCTTGAATATATGCAAGTACTCTAGCGAAATTTATGTATTATACCCGCGACGAAGGGAAACTTCCCTTCGATGTTTGCTGACCGTATGTGTCAGGGAAAAATAACGTTTCGTTTGAACGATCGACGTCGAGGAATTGCTGAATTTACAACACTTAGACATTTTGCCTGGGCGGAGTTATGTACGTACCTTTACAGGAAAAATATGTTATCGAATTGTTGGGTTTAATGGTTAGGTGAATTGCACTGTTTTGTTGTTTTGGTATTTCTTCACTACTTTAATACTTTACTACTTTAATACTTCACTACTTCACTACCTTAATACTTCACTATTTCACTACTTCGCTACTTCACTACTCCACTACTTTGCTATTTCACTCTTTCACCCTTTCTCTATTTCACTACTCCACTATTTCACTACTTCAATACTTCACTACTTTAATACTTCACTATTTCACTATTTCACTACTTCGCTACTTCACTACTCCACTACTTTGCTATTTCACTCTTCCACCTTTTCACTATTTCACTACTCCACTACTTCACTACTTCAATACTTCACTACTTCATTACTTCTCAACTCCACAACTTCGCTATTGCACGATTTCACCAATCTACTCTTTCGCCATTCTACTATTCACTAATTTCATTTATTTCACTACTTCACTATTCCAATCCTACAATTTCACTGTTTTGTTATTACATTCCCCCATCCTTCACTATTCTATTATTCACCATTCCACTACACCTCTACCCAACTGTCCCAATATTTCACTTTGTCACAATTCCGCCATTTTACTATTTTAGTATTCCACCGACCCACTCGTCCACGATACTATTCTATATTCCTCTGCCGTCGGGGCACGATATTTAATCCTAAGCTAAAAATACACTATACAAAGGACATTACAACGTCGATAAATTACGGTATTTCGCAAGAATGCATCTCGCGTTGTAATCTCACGAAACGTCGAGCAAATGAAATCGGGAAAGAGAAATCGTCGAACGAGGGAATATAATGTATTTTGCGAAAAAAGATGACAGGTTAAAGATGGCACAGGTTATAATTAAGGAAGTAGAAATTGGTAAAAGTTCATAATCGCTCGGATATTAACATCTGCCTACCACGTGATCGTAGTATATACAGAGGGTTCACGAATTATTAAATTCAATTAAAAAACGACATCCGAGAAGTTGAACGAGTGAACTGTAAAAAGATCGCGATGCTCTCGTTCCCGTTTTGTGTCGCGTCGTTTTTGCTACGAAGGGAACGGAAACGAAGTAACGGAACCTCCTGTGTTCTGTTCTTCAGATGTTGACGTTGAAAATTTACGAAATAATCGTTTCATTTCATTGTTTAGAAAGGTTAACTATTTTATTGAAGTAGGTAGTCTGCTGTTTGAAAATTTGGAAACTTGGGGAGTTTAAAATGGGGTTTGGAGATTTGGGAATTTGAGGATTTAGGGATTTGGGGTAGTAAGAATTTGGGGATTTGGGAAATTCGGGTCTAAGGATTCTGGAGATATAGAAATGTGGAAATTTAGAAAATTTGGAGACGTAGAAATTTGGAAACGTGAAGAGGGAATTTTGAAGTTAGGATACCTGAAAATTTTGAAATTTACAACTTCATGAATTTGAAAATTGGGACATACATAAACTTGATATTCACCTAATGTATAAAATTGTAAATTTCAGAAATTAAAAAATTTGCAAGCTCCACAAAAAAAAGTGAAAAGCCATAACCTTAAAATGATGCAGAAATTTCGATATCCCAGTTCACATCAAATAATCGAGATCAGGTGCGATCTCATCGGATCCCGGCCGAAGCGTATTCGATCTGGAAAGTTCATGCTTCCACCCCTATCACGAACCAATAGATTTATGTAATATATCAAGATCCCACGACCCTTTTACCCAGAATTTCGTAAAATTCTAACACCTCTTTCTCTCTTTACGTAACAAGCATCGAACGAGCGAAACAAGCGATATCAGAGAGATAGGAGATTTTTGTCCGCACAAACGACAACCAATATATTCGCTCGTGTCAAGAGACACGAATGCTATCGCGTCTTATCTGCACTCTTCCTAATTCCATTTGCCAGGCATGAAAGCGGTATAGCAATTTTGCTGAGCGCACTTTCACGCACAAGTGACTATACTATACTCGTGTCGCAACCGTAAATCCTTTATAGTCCGCCGTATATTCTATTCGTAATCATACGGTACTTAACATTTCACTTAGCGGCGATATTCCGCGGAACAGAGGCACAGTTTCTATTTCTGCTTAGAAATTCCGCTCGGTCGAACGAACTTTCTCCTCGCGGGAGTACTACGTACTGATGGACACGCGTTGTACAGTCAACAGCAAATATGCTTTCCTCCATGAAAACGTGGTAAACAACCACGTACAAACATCTCGTTCCTATCGTTTTTGAGGACTTTTGGAAATTTGAGAATTTAGGGAACGGTCGAGTATTTGGGGACCACGGAATTTCGGGGTTTAGGGATTTTGGGTCATAGGAATTTCAGGATATTTGTATTTTGAGGGGTACAGAAGAATGTAGAGATTTGGGGATGCAGGAATTTGGAGACGTGAGAATTTTGGGGATGTAGGAATTTGGGGACGTAGGAGTTTGGGGATGTAGGAATTTGGGGACGTGAGAATTTTGGGGATACAGGAATTTGGGGACGTAGGAGTTTGGGGATGTAGGAATTTGGGGACGTGAGAATTTTGGAGATGTAGGAATTTGGGGACGTGAGAATTTTGGGGATGTAGAAATTTGGGGATGTGAGAATTTGGGGACGTAGGAGTTTGGGAATGTAGGAATTTGGGGACGTGAGAATTTTGGAGATGTAGGAATTTGGGGACGTGAGAATTTTGGGGATGTAGGAATTTGGGGATGTGAGAATTTGGGGACGTAGGAGTTTGGGGATGCAAGAATTTGGGGACGTGAGAATTTTAGGAATGCAGGAATTTGGGGATGTAGGAATTTGGGGATGTGAGAATTTGGGGACGTGAGAATTTTGGGGATGTAGGAATTTGGGGATGTGAGAATTTGGGGACGTGAGAATTTTGGAGATGTAGGAATTTGGGGATGTGAGAATTTTGGGGATGTAGGAATTTGGGGATGTGAGAATTTGGGGACGTGAGAATTTTGGGGATATAGGAATTTGGGGACGTGAGAATTTTGGGGATGTAGGAATTTGGGGATGTGAGAATTTGGGGACGTAGGAGTTTGGGGATGCAAGAATTTGGGGACGTGAGAATTTTGGAGATGTAGGAATTTGAGGATGTGAGAATTTTGGTGATGGAGGAATTTGGAGACGTAGGAGTTTGGGAATGCAGGAATTTGGGGACGTGAGAATTTTGGGAATGCAGAAATTAGGGGACGTAGACATTTGGGGACCTAGGAATTGAAGGATGTGCGAAATTTGGGAACGTGATAAATTTAGGGGTGCAGGAATTTGGGGACGTAGGCATTTAGGGACCTAGGAATATGGGGACATGAGGATTTTGCGGATACAGAAATTTGAAGACGTAGGAGTTTGGAAACCTAGAAATATGGGGACGTGAGAATTTTGAGGATGCAGGAAGTTTGGGTATACGAGAATTGGGGAATCTAAAAATTTGTGGATGTAAGAATTTGAGGATCTAGGAATTGAGAACATAGAAATGTAGGAACATATATATGTTAGGATCTAAAAATACAGTATATTGCAACTTTAATCCTAAGTATCCAAAGACATAAAAATTTGTATACTTAAGTATAAAGAAATCTAGAAATGTGAATATTTCAAAAGAAGTCTGATAAATGCAAGAAATACCAAATTTTGAAATTCAGAAGTTTCATCATTTGAAAGCATGAACATTTAGGAATCAAAAAGTTGTCAAGTGTAGGTGGTGTCCTTACCCGAAGGAAACTTACATCGCGAGTGTACATGGCCGCATACAACCAGCATATTTTCCTTGTTTCTCGAGCGAAAACCTCGTGGGATAAAGCCGTCTGTTTCCTAGAAACAAGATACGGATAAGGCTAAGGACACATATCCAACTGTCATGTAACGGAGTATACAACGGGCAAATTTATCGATGCGCCCGATGCAAACTAATTTCGTTCTAAATTTTCTTGCAGCTTTTACGTCCTTCATTTTCTTATTTTAATCTTCATTCAAATGATACAACTCAGTTCTTTATATATCTGATTTAACGCCGCTTGGAGAACGCACGGCAGCTAATTGCAATTAAAAACTTATTTTCAAGTTTACTCTTTTGCAAACTTCGCGCCATATCATGATATGGTATAATAAAGTGTAATATTATCTACTGCTAATGATTATTATGAAACGGTTAACGACTGCATATATTTTACATTCAAAATCCAAGTGTATTTCTTCAGAAAATATTTTAATTTCAAACATCGTACTTTGTAAATTTATACATGTAATTAAAATATTTCTTTATTAGCATTAATGCACGTGTTAACATTAGAATTAAAGATACATATATCAGTATACTTTTAGCATGATAAAATTTCATGGGTGTAGCCATATTGTGACATGAACGAACGTGTAATTGCTTTATATTAAAGATATCTCGAAATTTGTTTTTCCTGCAGTTTCCTGTAGCAACGATACATATCTAGCTTCCTCAGTTTCTTGAATAAATCGTAGTACAATTTACTAATTAACTTCAACTTCTTTGATTTCGGTCGTCGTTACTCGGTAATCAACTGATTTGAGTTGCAGTGCTTTTGTATTAAACTCTTCAAACCCATCCGTGTTCTAAATCACCTGTACACCGTATTAAACATCCCGTGTTATCCAAAGTTCTGCCGTGTTAACCATGCTTGACATCGTTCGCAACATACATATCTAGTGAATGAACTTCATATGTAGTTAACCTGAATCATTTCAAGTTTCCTTAATTAAATCTTTACAGACGATCGAAATCGT
The DNA here is from genome assembly GCA_945859595.2 of Megachile willughbiella. Lineage (NCBI taxonomy): Eukaryota > Metazoa > Arthropoda > Insecta > Hymenoptera > Megachilidae > Megachile > Megachile willughbiella. The sequence continues at coordinate 5,576,080 of OX243797.1, read as the reverse complement.
ACACTCGAGTGTAATCCGGGCTTTCTTTGGATGGGGATGTGCAACTGGTAATTTTTAGATTTACAAATTTACAAATTTTCAAGTTTCAAAACTTTGGAATATGTACTTTTCAAGTTTCTAAGTTCCTAGAATTCTAAATATACAGATTTATAAATTTACTTATCTTCGAGTACTTCGATCTTCAAGTTCCTAGGTCTCATCGTTATGATCCCCAAGTCATTCACCAAACTTCTTGATCTCCAACTTCCTAGGTCTCTAAATTCCTAGATCCCCAAGTCCCTAGACCTCAAGTCCTCACATCATCAAATTTCTAGGTCCCTAAATTTCTAAACCCACGAGTCTCCAGATCTCCAAATTTCTAGACGCACAAATTCCTAGATCCACAAATTTCTAGATCCCCAAGTCCCTACACCCCCAAGTCCCTAGACCACCAAGTTTCTACGTCCCAAAATTTCTAAACCCCGGAATCTTCAGATCTCCAAATTCCTAGGTCTCCAAATGTCTAGACCCCCAAATCTCTAGATCGCTAAATTCTTATGTCCCCAAATTTCTAGACCCCCAGGTACCTAAATCACCGAATTCATAGGTCCCCAAATTTCTAGACGTCAAGGTTCCTAGACCCCCAAGTCCCTAGATCCCCAAATTCCTAAGTCACCCAAATCCTAAGATCTCGAGATACCTACATCCCCAAATCAGCAAGTCCCCAAATGACTAAGTCCCCAAATCAACAAGTCCCCAAATCACCAAGTCCCCAAATTACCAAGTCCCCAAATCATTAGATCCCCAAATCACCTGGTCCCCAAATCAGCAAGTCCCTAAATCACTAAGTCCCCAAATTACCAAGTCCCCAAATCACCAAGTCCCCAAATCACCAAGTCCCCAAATCACCTGGTCCCCAAATCAGCAAGTCCCCAAATCACTAAGTCCCCAAATCACCTGGTCCCCAAATCATCAGATCCCCAAATCACCAGGTCCCCAAATTCTTACCTCATCTCCAAAATTCCAAATCCCCAAAGATTCGTAAAAGTCAACTAATGGAAGTCCTTTTTGAACCTTGAGTGTTACATTTTCCCTAGGAAAGGCATGTTTGCTTTCGACTGTATCTAGCATACATATGTATTATATCACGAAAGCAGTTTCGGTGGATTCGAATTTCCAACCCCTGAGACAACTTCAAATAATTAGGGGTATGCTGATAAGCGATCGATCGACGAGCGCTCGTAACGCAGATACATTGTAATTTATTGCGCTCCCGGACGGTCTGTAATTTCCCAAGACGAAGGCGGAAGCGAGTCGCGTAATGACGTACACGGTAACCGCTCCACGGTGAGTCGAAGTTTTTCGGTGCTTCTTCATGGGAATTCGTTAAGGTGTACCGTATTAACGACCCTTTAATCGCTATACTTCGGTACAATGTACACTGCCTTGGACTAAGAATGACTGTCGGGGAAAGAGGGGAAAAGGCAAATTCTCGAGTCATTTTCCTTCATTTTGAATGAGCCTAGGGGACATATAGAAGAAGGGTTCGAAGAGCCTAGGAAATCTTGGTGAAGTCCTAAACCGTAGGCAAAACCTAAGGAGAGTCTAGGAGATAGAAGAAGTCGAAGGGATATTCAGGAAGACGAACACCCTAAGATTCTGAGAAATCTTAAGAAAGTCATAGGGAAACTATAGGGAGCTAAGTCTCAGGGAAATCGTAATCCGAACAAATTCTAAGTCGATTCTAACGAAGTCTTAGGATAATTCCAGATATATTCATACCCAGCGATCACAGAACAAGAACGAACGAGTTGCGAATAAAAATTCATGGGATATTAACCCATCATAATTTCCAGCCCCGCCCTCAAAGCCCCTGTCACAGGAAAATATCCGTTTACCACACAAAACACCAGAAACCTAAGAAATGCCATAACATTATTTACCTCGGATACAAACGAGCCCATATTCAAGCGAAATCACAAGAAGCGGACAATAAAATCTCTCGAAACATGAAAATAAATCCATCCCTAAGAACAGCAGTGTACAAAAGGAACCTCCAGAAACTTCATCGGTAGCCGTCCAGACAAATTGCCACATAAATCCAGGAAAAATCTGTTGGCAACGGAAGAAAAACCAGCAGCATTTTCCCAGCACGTGATTATCGTACGAATGCGTATCCGGCGTTGGTCTAGCCGGAAAAGGGGGAGCAGTCTGATGAAGAAGCGTAACGGGGTAGCAGACAGACGTCTTCCAACGGACGCGTCGATGTCTTCGTCGTCCCCGTCGTCGTTGAAACACGGAGCAAAGAGTACCGTTCGATCTCGAGCACGTTACGGGCGTCATAAAATCGCATCGCTGCCCGGTATAGTTGCTCGATCGGGCCCCATTTCCAGACGCTGCAATCAACCACATTCTCCTCCCTCTGGCGTCTTCCTCGTCTTCGCTTTGGCTCGATACTCTCTATCCTTGCCATCGCCGTTCTTCTTCTTCTCCTTCTTCACCTTCCTCTTCTTATACTACAACGGTTCTCTATCCTTCTCCGACCTCTGCACGCGTAATGATGTCTTCTGGCAAAGGTTTCATCGAAGCACGGCATCTACTGGGTGTTCACTCTCAAACTTTGCAGCTTTGCAAATTCTCAGATTCCTCTAATTTTCGACATTTCTCAAATTCACAATTTTCCTAATTTTATACTTTCAAGATTCTCCAAGCTTTTCATGTTTCAAATTTGTAAATGTAAATTTCTAGATCCCTAAATTTCCACATGGAAGATTTTCATAGTCCTAGATTGCCAAATCCTGAGGCTTCCAAATCTCTGGACCTCCGAAATCCTGTACCTCCAAATCCTTAGACTTCCAACTCACTTTCGAATTCCTAGATCTTCGTACCCCTACACTTCCAAATCCTTAGACTTCCAAATACCCAGATATCCAATCTCTATATCTCTGAATCACTCTACCTCCGAATCCTTAGAATCTCGAAATACCTAGACCTCCGAATTTTCAAATTCCTTATCATCTATACTTCCAAATTCCCAAATTCCCAAACCCTCAAACTTCCAAATGCCTACGTACCCAGATCTTCAAATTCCCAAATCCTTAAATATCCAAATACCCTCGTACCCAGGTCTCAGAGTACCTAAATCCTCAAATATCCAAATACCCACGTACCGAAGTTTCCAAATTCCCAAATCTTCAAATTTCTAAATCCTCACGTACCCGAATCCCCAAATTCCCAAATGCTCAATCGCCAAATGCCCAAATTCCTAAACAACCAATTCCCAAATTGTCCATGTCTCTAAATCCCCAAATCTCCGAAATCGTAATTTGTGGCGTCTGCAGCTCCTCAAATCCCCGAATCTGGAGCAACTTTGCTCCGAAAGCCCATAAATTCTTGGAAAAGGAAATCAGTGAGTGAGCTAGCTAAGGGAAGCTTACCGATAACTTAGACGGGATCGTACCGCTAGTTATATAACACCCTGTATATCAGTATATATATTACAATGTTACAGAGTACACCTATACGGTTCTCTCGGCTCTCCCTTTGCGGCCGGCCCCGTTTCTTCTTTTTCCTCTTCCTTTTTCTTTTCGTCCCTCCGTTCCTCTTCCTCTTCTTCTTCTTCTTCTTCTTCTTCTTCTTCCCTGGTTCTGTAACGGTGACGCGAGCTTTCCGTTACGCGAACCACCGTGTGCCGGTGTTGCAGCCTCAACAGCCGTTTCCCTTCCTCGATGGCTCCTCGTGCTCGTCTGTCGTTGCATTATGGATGCAACGGGTTAGCCGTGGCCGAATGAAAGAAGCCGACTTGGCCAAACGTGTCTCTTGCCACCGAGAAGAGAACCGTATCGTCTCTCCTCTCGTACCTCGGTCATCTTCTTTCTCTCTGCCTCTCGACTTTTCTTGTCTCTATTTGGCTACGAGGTCTCCGTTCGTCTCTCCTGCTCTTCTTCTTTTCTTGCTGGCCGGTGTACGCGCGACCGCTTCCATCGTGAGACGGTGCCGTTACGTCCACGCACGCGGTGCTCGTTTTTTGATCGTTAGAACGAAACGAGGCTACGGTGAACCGTGATCTCATCAGCCAGGCTAGAATCGAAGGATCCCGTGGAGGCTGATCAAGGGGGAACTCTGTTTATGGGGATCGCGATGATCCGTTGGAGAACACGGTAAATTGACGCTGCCACGAATTCGGCCCGTGTTAGATGCTGGTTAACGAATGTCTCGTTTGCCGTATTTGTACCGCGCTCGAGTCCCATCGCGTCGTTCAAACACGTATTGTTGCCGTATAGCGAACGAACGTTGATGGGAAAATTCGATCGATCGAATTACACAATCAACGTTCAACGCGGTTTTTTCCTTCGTTTCGTTCTTAAGTATTTTGAATTTAATGCAACTTCAAGTCTTCACTGACTAGAATTATTATAAATGCGACAGAAATTTTTTGGAAGAAAGTTTTGGCATTCAGACCCGACTGCGTAATATGAAATGTTTCAACTCGACTGCGAAATGTTTCAAAAAGATACTGTGTCTATTATCCTGGAAATAGACAAATTCCCTGTCTCCGGTATGAAGAAATAGAATATATCAAAATACCCAATTCTAATAATACATTTAACGATACCAGAAATAGAGTCTTCGGGCTAAGGTTCTATATGTCAATACCAAATTAGTGTAATCAATATTCAGCACAATTCTAGTTCTAATGAGATTCCTCTACGCAGCTCAAGTTCAAGCACTAGTTTGCACAAAATTGTGCCTTTTGAAATTCATGCGTTGAATGTCTGAACAATGAAACATAAATAGCGATACAAATAATTATCGTGATCTAATTATATACGTTTGTATCGTCGAACACAATGACTGCTGGTACGGGTTTCTCTGTACCACAAAAGAACAAGAGAACTATTAAAGCAACGTTTACCTGATTCCTTGGATGACGTTACATAACGCAATTATTTCGTTTTCCAGAACAACACTACGCGGCAGCCGATTCGAACAGTTCGACGCCCGCGAAGAGTTTCGTGGCCTGTAGAGTTTGCGGCGATAAAGCGAGCGGTTACCACTACGGCGTAACCAGCTGCGAGGGTTGCAAAGTGAGTATGATATTTAAAAATAGTTATATACGTGTTTTGTGAGACGTAAATTCAGTTAATTTTTAGTTTATATCGTTAATATGGTAGACTCTTGTTATATTGCCACGAAGGTGTAACAATAGAATAATTAAAGTTCGTAATATATTAGATGGGTTGTTCAATATATAAGTCATTAAAATATGAAACTTATGATGCGTTCAATATTTGACGCGTGCAATATATGGCGAGTTCACTATACAGCGCGTGCAATATGTGACGAGTTCAATATATGACGTATAAAAAATGTGATATGTGGTAATATGGCATGTGTTAATTTAACGCGTGCAAAATATGGCGTGTGATAAAACGACACGTGGCAATATAGCGCATAATATGGCAGATACAAAATATTAGAGTGCATAAGATCGTGTGCAAGATATGGCATGTGTGAAATATAGTGCGTTACAATATAACTCGTAGCGATTTGGTATGTATTGACATAAAACGTGTCAAATATAGCGCGTGGCAATATAACGAGTCTCCATAAATCCCCACGTCCTACGCTAATATATTCACAAAATAAAAGATGGCAATATAAAATTTACTTTGCATACTGTGTCTTTCCTTTAGCGTTATTCTGTTAAACTCTCCGAAGAAAAAATCATAAACCTTTGAGACAATAATTCTTTATAGCAAGTTTAATGAAATTTGATGAAATATCGAAGCTTGGCTGTTATCTCGAAAATACGGAACGAGAAAGACTGATCAAAGGAAGCAGCAAATTAATAGAGATATGCATCGTTTACAAGGGAACACGACGCGAGAAATACTTTTGAGAGAACTTTCTACGTCAAGAGCCGTAATTATACGCCGTAAACTTTTCTTTATCTTGAAATACACGTCGTAGAAGATCCTCTTCGACGCATCAGTTACCGCGAGAAAGTTGGCTCCGCTGTTATAAATACAATATTTCTTTCTCATCGAGTTTGCACGTTGCAGGCTTCGGCTACTTTCGATCGCTCTCATCCTTCCGTTACCTCGTTCCTCTTTCTATCAGATTCATCCTCTTCCTTTACAGCTTTTCTCTTTTTCTTTCGCCCTTCCATTTGCATTCTACGCTCGATTTCCTCATCTGTCTCAATTTCCTGATGCTTCCCATCATTAATGGATCTCTTTTACCTTTCTTCTTATAATTTCCAGCCATTTTCTCTTCCACCCGTTTCGTTTTCGTATTTTGTCTCCTTTTATACTGTGAGTTTTCTTTGCAATTGCTATTTCTTGGTAAATGTTCGTTCTTCTGCCAGGAGTGCTGGGATTTGGGGATGTGAGGTTTAGGAATTTTGGGATTTGGGAATTTGGAGTTGGGGATCCCGAAATTTACGATTGGGGAATTCGAGATTTTGGGAAGTTGGAATTTGGGAACTTGGAGATTTGGGGATATAGGAATTTGGGAATTTGGAAATTTGGGGGTATAGGAATTTGGGGATTTGGGGATATAGGAATTTGGGAATTTGGAAATTTGGGAATTTGGAGATTTGGGGATATAGGAATTTGGGAATTTGGAAATTTGGGGATATAGGAATTTGGGATTTTTGAGATTTAGAGACATAGGAATTTGGGAATTTGGAAATTTGGGGGTATAGGAATTTGGGAATTTGGAAATGTGGGGATATAGGAATTTGGGAATTTGGAAATTTGGGGATGTAGGAATTTGGGAATTTGGAAATTTGGGGATATAGGAATTTGGGATTTTCGAGATTTAGAGACATAGGAATTTGGGAATTTGGAAATTTGGGGATATAGGAATTTGGGAATTTGGAAATTTGGGAATATAGGAATTTGGGAATTTGAAAATTTAGAGATATAGGAATTTGGGAATTTAGAAATGTGGAGATATAGGAATTTGGCAATTTCGAAATTTGGGTACATAAGAATTTGGAAATTTAGAAATTTGCCAATTTAAGGATTCGAAAATGTGCAAATTTGGAGACTTGGCAAATTACTAATTTGGGTATTCGAGAATTGAAGAATTTGCAACTTTACAAATTTGCGAATGTGAAGATTCTGAGATTTAGGAACGTGAGTAGCTGAGAATTCGATAATTTGAAAATTCAGGAATTCAGAAATGTAGAAAATGAATTCATGAATATAATTCACAAATTCAAGAATATAGAAATATGCAAATTCACGAACGTGGTATGACAATTTTTACAAAAAAATATCAAATGCCTGATATAATTTTACAGAATCAACTTTTATTCCTCAGAATCGTATAAAATTCGAAGTAAATCAGCGTAATCGCGCACTATCCTTATTAGACCTCTACGTTGCCTCTGCTTCTCTTTCTCTAAAGAAGGAAGAATGCTCGCGTCGAAGAACGATCGACTTTCCAACAGGTCGGGAGAGCGATAAATCGACACAAAGAGGTAAATTTATGGTCGAAGAGATAGGATGCCTATGATTGCTCGTATTTTATTAGACCTTACCAAGCTCGCCGGCTCCTCGGCAAAAAGCACCCTCGCCAAACGTGGATACAGAGATTTGAAATCCGCGATATTTTCACGCTTTTTGCTAACTGAAAGTCGAGACATTAAGCCTACTACGTTTAAAGACTCAATCACAGTTTTATATTAATCACAATTTCTTTTCCAGTGTCCTAAACTATAGTACATACGATTCTATTCAATTTATGATAATGGAAGCAAATAAGACTTTGCAATTTCTTTTGCACAATTTCAATTTCTACCCTAACCTCTATCTTTCGTGTTATTCTGTCCGCACTCGTTATTTAGGGTACTAAAATGGGGCTATTCAATTTCTTTTTCAGGGACCTAAATTATCTTTAGTATGATTTTACTCGTACGATCAACGTAACAGTTTCTTTTGCACTACCCTAACCTATATCTGATTTTATTCTTGTATTTCTTATATTTTATAAATAAGACTATTCTCAGCATCCTAAATAATCTTCCATATAATTATACTCGTATTAACCATAAACGATTATTAACCATAATAAAAACAAATAATTTTCTAGTATCCTAACCTATATCTTTCGTATAACCAAACCTATCATCAACGTAAGAAGACTACGATAATTTCCAATAAACTCTGAACTTTAAATCCTGTGATATTTTAAAATAAACGTAATTATCAATCAGCGATTTCGCGTAAAGCGCGCCGATGAATAATTGACGTTAATCGCATGTAAAAGCGAAGGAAGATTGGAAGGAGCGAAGAGAAACGGACACACATCCATATCCCAACCGGGAAATTAATTTCGCGGTATTGGAAAGGCTCCGTGCATGTGTACGAAGGTGGATGCACGTATTTATAGGCGTATCGGTTACACGTGTTGGTTGGAACGCGAGAATGTACCAATTCACCGTTAACCGCGGCCTTAGGGCTTCCGTGTTTCAATCTCAGGCGGCGGATGTGCATCTCGCACAAGATTAAGGCACGTACACATCGCGAGACTTGGCCCCACGAGTGCACTTCTTCAACGGACGATGCGTTCCGCCGGGAAATACCGAACGAACGATTTCACCGAATCGCTTCTTTTCCTACAATTTCCCTTTACTGGGTCGCCGGACGACATTCAGAAAATCCGCCATTTCTTTGCTTTATCGCGCATTTTCTAGATGGTTTCTGTGATATTTTCTAGATAGTTTTTGTGAAATTTGAGAATTTGGAATATTGGGAATTCGGGAGTTTGGGAATTCGGAAATTTAGGAATTCGGGAGATTGAGAATTTGGAAATTTGAGAATTGGGGTGTTTGAGAATTCGGAAATTTAGGAATTCGGGAGATTGAGAATTTGGAAATTTAGGAATTCGGGAGATTGAGAATTTGGAAATTTGAGAATTGGGGTGTTTGAGAATTCGGAAATTTAGGAATTCGGGAGATTGAGAATTTGGAAATTTAGGAATTCGGGAGATTGAGAATTTGGAAATTTAGGAATTCGGGAGATTGAGAATTCGGAAATTTGGGAATTCGGAAATTTGAGAATTCGGAAATTTAGGCATTCGGGCGATTGAGAATTTGGAAATTTAGGAATTCGGGAGATTGAGAATTCGGGAGATTGAGAATTTGGAAATTTAGGAATTCGGGAGATTGAGAATTTGGAAATTTAGGAATTCGGAAATTTGGGAATTCGGAAATTTGGGAATTCGGAAATTTGAGAATTCGGGAGATTGAGAATTTGGAAATTTAGGAATTCGGGAGACTGAGAATTTGGAAATTTAGGAATTCGGAAATTTGGGTATTCGAAAATTTGAGAATTCGGAAATTGGAGAATTTGGAAATTTGAGAACTTAAAAACTTGAGAAATCCAGAATTACAAATTTGAGAATTAGAAAACTTGAGAGTATACAAACAATTATTAATAATAATTACAGTAACAGTGTGAAGTACCTCAATATCACTCTTCGAGAGAAAAATCCTCGAATACGTCTGATCATTCGAGGACAATTACTACTGTGATTAATTCCGAAAACTCGTAAATCAATAACAAATAATTATTTCATTTTACACACGACGCACGTTAATCGCTTCAAATACTCCTGTTTAATGCAGAGTATTTATAACGAATCATTGCACATGGAAGCGGATGTGCAATTAATGAGGAAACTCGCTTTATTTCGATTAACGTGATCAATGCACCATTTGCAAACCACTGAAAAGTACACATTTTTCCAGGAGCACGATAAAACGTGATCACCAATTAAATCAACCTCGAAATTGGTTCGCAAAGTTCCTGTAATAATATTGCTATAAACACGTTGAGAATATTAATTAATCAGAGTATCGATGCGCTTTCGCGCAATTCGCAAGCTGCACGAACAAATTAAACGCTACTCGAAAAGGTTTACCCTTTCATTTCACTTCTAGTGGCTCGAAAACGACCTCTCATCCTTTTACTATATAGCGAAGCCAAAAAGTGTTCAATTCATTTAACTAATTACCAGCTGTCGATACTTTTAGCTGGCTCGTTGAAGTCATCGATACTTTGTTCATTTCTGGTGATGCAGTGTTCTTGATTAATTTTTGGGTTGTGGAGGAATTTTGGAAATTTAGGAATTTGGAGATTTGGGGATTTGGGGATTTGGGTAATTTCAGATTTTGAGATTTGGAGATTTAGATATTTAGGAATTTAGGTATTTGGGGATTTAGGGATTTGGAGATGTAGGGATTTGAGGAAGTAGGGATTTGGGAATTTAGGAATTTGGGAATTTAGGTATTTGGGGATTTAGGGAATTGGAGATGTAGAGATTTGGAGATATAGGGATTTGGAGATGTAGAGATTTGGGGATGTAGGGATTTGGGGAAGTAGGGATTTGGGAATTTAGGAATTTTGGAATTTAGGTATTTGGGGATGTAGGGAATTGGAGATGTAGAGATTTGGAGATGTAGGGATTTAGGGATGTAGGAATTTGGGGACGTAGAGATTTGGGAATGTAGGAATTTGGGAATTTAGGAATTTGGGAGTTTAGAAATTTGGGAGATTAGAAACTTGAAAAATTAGGGATTAGAAGATTTGGAAACTTGAGAATTTGGAGATTTGGAGATTTGGAGAGTTGGAGAGTTGGAGATTTGGAGATTTGGAGATTTGAAGATTTGGAGGTTTGTAGAGTTGGAGAGTTGGAGATTTGGAGATTTAGAGATTTAAACAGTTGAAGAGTTGAAGATTTGGGGATTTGGAGGTTTGAAACCTTTGTAATTTGGAATTTGCGATATTTGCGCTTTTGGAAGTTTTGCGATTTGAGAATTCTGCAAATCCAGGAATTTATAATTTTGAGAATTTATGAAATTTAGGAATTTAAAGAATGTGAAGATTTAGGTAATTCAGGAATTTGAATATTTGAGTATTCGAAAAATGCAGAACATTGGAATTTCGTGACTTAAAAAATTAAAAAGTTGAAAGTTAAGAAATTTTGTTAGTTAATTTGCGAAGTTAAAAAGAATTTGTAAAATTAAGAAGATATAAAACTTGATAGACCTGGTAATTTACAAATTTACCAATTTATACACCTTACACGTCAATTTTCAATGTGGCACTAAAACGTGCCTCTCCCAATCTTGTCTGACTACATTCGAGCTAAATCCACTGGCTCCGAACGTAGTCCCCTTTTTAAGTCTGATTTATCACGCGTCGTTCTACTGGCAATCTCATCTATCGAATTCTCACGCGGATTTCATCGATTCGTTTAATCGTTTTAATCCGTAATCAGTACGTTGCGCTTCGTTGAACGTTTGATCCGCGTTTCGGTACGTTTTGTGCGTCCGACGTTTCTCCTGTGTACTTTATATCAAGCTTTTGTGAGACCGTATAAATCCAAAGTAATTTATGTGCGACGTTTTGTTAACTTCTTAACGTGACATGTTGATGATACCGTGTGACAAATGAAATGCTCCACTGTGCTTAACAGGATCACAAATGCGACGGAAGTCGGAAATTTTTAAATTGAATTGTTCGCGAAATTGTTTTAACTCCTATTACCTCGACTCTCTTAAAACTGAAGTATAATTATGTTTGAACAGGCTGCGTTATTCTCTTGGACTACCTTATGTTACGTCTGAAATGATAAGAAAACATTGTTATTATTAAACGTGCGTATACTCCGCTATTTATTTAATCTGCAAGAATCATCAAGTACTGATCATTCTTCTGTAAATTGTATTTATTACTTCGTACACATTCTGGCATTTCAAAGTTTAATATTGATCGATTTGACTAATTATTAGGTACAATTCAATTCTCTTCGACCAATGGATTACGTATTTATGTTAAGTTATTGATACTGGATTGTGTTACTCACATTTAAATGAAAAAAGAGATGCTATTGAAACTTAATCAAATGAATAAATTAAAATTCAGCTACGTATGTCCTTGAAAATAGTTGTTCGCATAAATCCTTTAATACAGTGTACAAAAACTGTGAAATTTTCACTTTCCGAATAATTAAATGGCAAAATTATAGCTCACCGTTTAATGAATCAATTCGTAATAATCCCGTCGGCGATATTAATGCAACCATTTCGAAACGGACGGGTTATCGGAATAAAATCGTTATTATTGTTTTCCGTTGCGAATGGAAAACTCGATCCGATAATACCACGATTTAAGCCCGCGTAAAACTGTAACGAACGATTTCAACGTGGAAAATTTGAACATACGTGTTCCATTGTTTTCCTCCGACTTCAATTTTAACAATTACACATCTCTCCACCCTTTTAACTTCCCGGGTCTCATTTTCCATTTTCGTTTTTAAGCATCTCATATTTAAATGTGGATTTCCGATGGCACACGACCTCGCTACGCCCTTGGACTTACCATAATCTTATTATCTCATCCCGAACAAAGGCGACCGCTAAGTATACTTATTTATTCACGTGTTCGACCAACCTTTAGTTAAAACCCGTATCCCCAAGAAAAAAGAATATGTACAGCTCTTTCGAAACGACGGGAGGTCGTTCATTATCCACCACGAGATTCATAATGTTTCATAAATGTTCCAAGGATTATGTTTCTTTATGCAGGGACAGCAGAGTCGTGGAAATTTTTTAGGTATTCACAGAAGGTGCAAAAATGGAGGATTTGGGATTTAGGGACCTTGTTTCGGAGGATGTTAAGGATTTGGGGAGTTGGAGATGTAGGAAATTATTTGAGAATTTGGAGACTTGGCAATTTGGGGATTTAGGGATTTGAGGGTTTGAGAATTTGAGGTTTAGAAATTCGGGAATTTAGGTATTAGGAAATTTTAGAATTTCGGGATTTAGGAATTTTTTTGAGAATTTGGAGATTTAGGAAATTGGGGATTTAAGAATTGGGAGACTTGAGAATTTGGGGATTTAGGAATTTGAGGATGTAAGAGTTGGGGGTTTAGGAAGTTGGGAGTTTAGGAAGTTGGGGGTTTCGGAAGTTGGGGATTTAGAAAGTTGGGGGTTTAAGAGTTGGGGGTTTAGGAGTTGGAAATTTAGGTATTGGGGAATTTTAGAATTTCGAGATTTAGAGATTGGGGGATTTAAAATTTTAGTTTTTGAGTATTTGGAGATATAGGAAATTGGGAATTTAAGAATTTGGAGACTTGAGACTTTGGGGGTTTAAGAATTTGGAGACTTGAGAATTTGAGGATTTAGGAATTTGGGGATGTGAGAGTTGGGGGTTTAGGAAGTTGGAAATTTAGGTATTAGGGAATTTTGAATTACGGGACTTAGAGATTTGGAAATTTAGGGATTTTATTTTTGAGGACTTGAAAATTTAGGAAATTACAGAATTAAGAATTTAGAAACTTGGGAATTTGGGGATTTAAGAATTTGGAGACTTGGAAATTTGGGGATTTGAAACTTTGGAAGCTTGGGAACGTGGAGATTCGAGAGTTTGGATGTAGAAATTTGGAAATTCAGATATTAAGAAAATTTTGTATTTCGGGATTTAAAGATTTGGGAATTGAGAGATTTCGTCTTTGAGGGTTTGGACATTTAGGGAATTGGGGATTGGGGAATTTTTAGATTTGACAATTTAGGGTTTAGGAATTTGGGGATTTAGGAAATTGAAGATTTGAGAGTACAGGAATTTGGAAATTTCAGGATTTAGTGATTTGGAGACTTTGTTGGGGATGAAGGAATTTGAGGAATTAGAACTTTGGGATCGAACTGAAAAATTGAGTAATTTGAAGACATAAATTTCAAGATTGAATAATTTAAGTATTTAAAAATCTCGAAAATAACATCAGATATCAAAGTTTCAATGTTTAATATTAAAGAATTGTAGAATGGTGAAACATTAGAAATAATTTAATATTTTACGAATTTATGACTTTGAAAATTAGAAAAATAATAAACCTTGCCATAATTCCTCCCTAACAAAAATTCTCCCACAAAATTGCATACCAATTTCATTACCATCCCAACTCGAACCATTGAACAGAGAACGAAATAAAGTACTAAAAAATTTAACAACCCCTTTTTGCTTTACATCAATCTCATAAAGAATATACAAAGGTCGTGAGTATTTCGTAAGCTATTAAAGCAGTAACGGGGCAGAGAACGTTAATTTTAATTTCCCAAAATAATTGAACGTGATATTTTTATTTCCATTAACAGCGGTACGAGCTGATGGAACGTGGCGTATCGATTTTAGCAACCAGCACAGGTCGAGCCACGCTATCGAATACTATTATTATTGCACGATGTAACTGGTCGCTTTCTATCCTCATCGTTTAGACCGACGGATATGCATCGTCGATGCAACGCACCGTCGCAGTCTGCTTTCATTAATTAATATCGTCGGTAATAGACCAATAAACCGATACGTAGACGAGTCGAGTACGCCTACGAGTCTCTTCCATTATTTTCGTTGCTTCATCATTCCGATATACACTATCCCCAGAAGACTCTTCAACCGATCTCGTTTATCGCTTTTCTATATTTTTTTTTCCTTCTCCATTCTTTCCGCCTTTATTTTATCCCTCGATTTACGGTCGAGATAGGTTCCTCAGAAAACGGTGTAATTTCAAATCGTGTGAGTCAAAATCTTGTAAATAAAAATCGTATAAGTCGAACTCGCGTAAATAAAAATCGTATAAGTCGAACTCGTGTAAATAAAAATCGTATACACAAAAATGGTGTAAGTAGAAATTGTCTAAATGAAAATTGTGTAAACGGAAATCGTGTAAGCTAAACTCGTGTGAGTCGAAATCGTATAAATCGAACTCGCGTAAATAAAAATTGTATACACAAAAATGGTGTAAGTAGAAATTGTCTAAATGAAAATTGTGTAAACGGAAATCGTGTAAGCTAAACTCGTGTGAGTCGAAATCGTATAAATCAAAATTATGCTGAATTAAACTAGTAAATATAATTGAAGTTAATTCGTATTTGTTCTCATCGCGACGAGAAAAATGTCAAAAATATGGCGATAAAAGTTTCACAACAAAATCCAATGAATGAAGTCTAAAATATAAAAGTCCTATCCTTGCATTCGTATTGTAAAAATGCTCACTTTTACCAGATTATTTTTAAGCCCGTGTAAAAGCGAAATCGTGTAAATAAAGTATGTATAAATCAGTGGAAGGTGTATATCTTTCTCCAACCGCATTCATTCTCTTCGTGTCGATACGTCGAAGAATTAGGACTGATTCCGACACGAATGTTTCGATAAAGTTATTATACGTACACCGAATTCGGTTTTTTGGTTTTGTGGTGCAGGTCGTAATAAATCTGCGGTTATGGAGACTAAAATAAAAGCAATATCGGAATTTTTAACGTGATCGTAACCACCGGTCGGTTGGAAATTCATCCATCATGTAATACCTTTTTTTAATCGAATGGTAAAATAAAACCATTGTATTATAAAAGCAGAATCGTGTTATCGTATGCTACGTTTTTTTAAATTGAGATGATGCAACAGTACTATTGTATTGTAGAAATGAAATTGTGGTATTGTATTAAATATTGAAATGCAGCAAGAGTTTTAATATTTGTTTTCAAACCTATGTTTTGTGAATTTGCAAGAGGATCCTTTGGAGGGGATTTAGGGACTTAGGGATTTGGGATTTGGAAATTTGGGCATTTGGGAATTTGGAGATGTAGGGATTTGGGGGTGTAGAGATTTCGGGGTGTAGGGATTTGGGGGTGTAGGTATTTGGGGACATAGGAATTTGGGGATATAGGGATTTGGGGACGTAGAAATTTGGGGCATAGGGATTTGGGGATGTAGGGATTTGGAGGTGTAGGGATTTGGGGACGTAGGAATTTGGGGATATAGGGATTTGGGGACGTAGAAATTTGGGGACGTAGGGATTTGGGGATGTAGGGATTTGGGGACGTACGAATTTGGAGACGTAGGGATTTGGGGATGTAGGGATTTGGGGGTGTAGAGATTTGGGGATGTAGGGATTTGGGGGTGTAGAAATTTGGGGATGTAGGGATTTGGGAACGTAGGAATTTGGGGATGTAGGAATTTGGGAACGTAGGGATTTGGGGATGTAGGAATTTGGAGACGTAGAAATTTGGGGATATAGGGATTTGTGGACGTAGGTATTTGGGGATGTAAAGATTTTGGGGACTAAGAGATTTGGGGACGTAGGAATTTGGGGATGTGGGGATTTGAGGATGTAGGGATTTGGGAGTTTAGAAGTTTGAAGAATTAAGGATTAGAAAATTTGGAAATTTGTGAACTTGGAGATTTAGGAATTTTAGAATTTATAAACTTCAAGTTTAGGAGTTTTCAAATCTAGCAATTTGTTGATCCTATAATTTGAAGAATTAGGTATTTGACGATCTTAGGATCTAAGTTACTAACTTGAGAATTACTAAATTTAAAAATTCCCAAATTAGTTCAATTGAGTATATGAAAATTCAAAGTCTAAAAATTCATAATTTTGAGTTTCAAAAATTTACAATATACATATCTACAATTATTATCAAATGTCTCGTCTCTCCCCAAAGCTGGATGCATTTCAAATTATCCAAATAACATGACTATACAAATGATTCATAATTGATCGAGGTTTGTCGTCACGGAGTAACTTAGAGGACGATGAATGAAGTTCTCCTTGAAAGGACTTAATTGTAACGTGTGCGCGCAGCGAATGTAATATACCGAGAGTGTAGGAGGTTGTAGAGACACGCGCGTAAAGAGAATACGCAGAATGCAGAGGTTAGGTGGAAATTAACGAAGCGAGGGGTCGACCGGGAGCCGTGTTTCAGCGGCGAGTCGGGGTTGACCTCGTTGCCGTGGCCAACAGAAACGGCTCGTTTAATAAGCGACGTATTATGATTAATGTGCCCGGGGTAGAAACGACCCGACGGAACTTTCGTACGTAGCCGCGTAACGTAGCTTCCGCGGGCTCTTTGCTGAACACAAAAGAGGCCAACCGGCGTTGAATTGAGATTAATGCTCGATAATTAATAAAAGCTGCACCGCTTTAAAGTGTTGCAACACGCGGGAATCGATCCGGTTGGCAATTTTCGACGGCTCGACGATTTTAAACCACTGCCATCGTATCGAGTGTTATTCTAAACCGGGATAGACTTATTTAGCACGGGAAACGACACCTAACCTGGAACGAACGGATCGAGATAATTCGTTCCGATCAAATTCATTTTCGGATAGGGTGTTACGTTTATTATACATATGTACACATATGTATACGTGTGCTACGACTTTGAAATTTCTTAGGTTCTTGACCCCTTGCCTTACAATATGGTGACGCACTCATGACGCACTCGTGACACACGTGACACATTCATGACTCACTCGTGACGCAGCTCATGATGCACTCGTGACACACTCATGATACACTCATCACGCACTCATCACTCACTCGTGACACACTCGTGACACATTTATGACGCACTCGTGACGCACTTGTGACGCAGCTCATGATGCACTCGTGACACACTCACGACACACTCGTGACACACTCGCGACGCACTCGAGACGCACTTGTGACGCAGCTCACGATGCACTCGTGACACACCCTACTGTTCATATTTGATAAACCAGACTCCTATTTTCATCGCAATTGAATTTTGGGTTCACTTCTAATTACAATCCTCCCAATCAAGGATCGTCGAATACAAAGCGTGGATAACTTTTTAATCTTCATTATTCGTTTTCACATTATAGCAGTTAGTAAAATATCAGAATTGATTTAGAGTGATCATAACCTATAATATGGTAAAAGTGATTGCTTGACATTGATTTCCTTGATCAGTTTCCCGATTTGATCCCCGGTACCAAATTTTTCATTCAAATCAATTCGCCATCAGAAAACACTCGAGATAATTCAGAAGCTGCGCAGTTGGATGGTAATCGACTCGGAAATGAAAAGCAAGGACTGAATCTGCAGAGTGGTACAGTCTTGGCTTTAAATTAATTACGCGAGATTCGCTTCCTACTCGTTGCAGATAAGCACGGTCCGTACCCGATGCCAGGATATCAGCCTCCTAGCTCCTGCTGCGTGTGCACTAGCATGAAATCAGGAAATTGCTTGTTTTATCGATTTCTTGTGCCATGTAATTCGATAACGCTATAAATTTTCCAAACTTTCGCGATCGTTTGTTAGTAACGCTGGATACCTTAATGGCCACGATAACGAATTACCGTGATGTGTAGACCTGGAGATTAAGCACTATAGCTTTCAATTCCTAAATTTTCACATTTCTAGATACCTACATTTTCAAATCTCGAGGTCCAAATGCAACACCAAATTTTTAAGTTTTGACATTCATACATTCCTGAATTTTTAAATTTGAACAATTTTTATATTGCTAGATCTTTACATTCCCGAATTTCTAAATCTACAAATTTAAAAATCTCTAAGTTCCCAATTTCCCGAATTCCTAAATTTTCAAATCCCTAAATTCCCAAATTGCTAAATCCCCAAATTCCAACGTCTCCAAATCTTCTAAGTTATTAAATTTCTAAATTTCTACAATCCTCAGAGTTGAAATTCCTAAATCCCCCAATTTCTAAATTCCCAAACCCCTACATCCCCAAGTTCCCCAAATCCCAAACCCCTACATCCCTAAATTCCCCAAATCCCAAACCCCTACATCCCCAAGTTCCCCAAATCCCCCAAATCCCAAACCCCCTACATCCCCAAATTCCCCAGATCCTAATTTCCTAAAACCCCAATTCCTCATATTCCAATTTCCTAAATCAAAAATTTCTCAAATTCCAAATTCCTAAATCCCAAATTTCTCAAATCCCAATTTCCTAAATCCCACATTCTCCTAATTCCAAATTCCTAAAACCCAAATTTCTCAAATCCCAATTTCCTACATCTCAAATTCCTAAATCCCAAATTCCTCAAATCCCAAATTCCTCAAATCCCAAATTCCTCAAATCCCAAATTCCTAAATCCCACATTCTCCTAATTCCAAATTCCTAAAACCCAAATTCCTCAAATTCCAAATTCCTACATCCCAAATTCCTAAATCCCAAATTCCTCAAATCCCAAATTCCTCAAATCCCAAATTCCTAAATCCCACATTCTCCTAATTCCAAATTCCTAAAACCCAAATTCCTCAAATTCCAAATTCCTACATCCCAAATTCCTAAATCCCAAATTCCTAAATCCCAAATTCCTCAAATCCCAAATTCCTAAATCCCAAAATCCTCAAATCCAAATTTCCCAAATCCCAAATTCCTAAACCCAAATACCTAAATTCGAATTCCTCCAACGCCCCAGCTCGCGATTATATAGAATTTCATTATTTG
Source organism: Megachile willughbiella (assembly GCA_945859595.2). Lineage (NCBI taxonomy): Eukaryota > Metazoa > Arthropoda > Insecta > Hymenoptera > Megachilidae > Megachile > Megachile willughbiella. The sequence continues at coordinate 5,556,806 of OX243797.1, read as the reverse complement.
ATCTGAAAAGTGCAAGCTCCCACTTGTCCGCATATTTCCATTCCCCGTAAAATCCCGCACTTTATTTACCGGGCGTTTATGTGAAAGCGATAAAAGGATCGAGTCGCATAAATCAGTGAAGTACGTCCACCCCCCAGAAACGGCATGGTACAGCCAATATGGGACTGTCTTGGTGTTTTGGAAAGCTCGTTTTTCCCCTGTCCTTTCTCCCCGCGAACGACACTTTTACGAGCCCTAAATCCACGCCGAGACGGGGAAAATTAATCGTCGATCGTGCGAGTATTCATTCCGTTTCTTCGAATGCTGGGTCGATACCTCTAACCTCTTACGGCGAATTAACTCGTCATTCGAATAAATGACGCGCAAAATCTAATACGATAAACTTATGTAATTGCGAAAAGAACATCGCGCGTTTAACGAGCGACAACGGATCGCGTCACGATGCGAATTTTTCATCTTGATAATCGCGTACGTGGACAAAACTCGCATAGGAAGCAAAGAGGTCTCCGTTAACCACATGATTTAACTTTTTGCACAGGGTTTCTTCAGGAGAAGCATTCAGAAGCAAATAGAATACAGGTGTCTGAGGGACGGCAAGTGTCTTGTCATCAGATTAAATCGGAACCGCTGCCAGTACTGCAGATTTAAGAAGTGCCTAGCTGTCGGCATGTCCAGGGACTGTAAGTAACAATTCACTTTGTCTTTCCAACTTTTCAACACGCTTTCTCTTGTCTGGGTCACCGTTGCCCTAATACGGAGGTTCTCAATCTGCTCCCAACTTCAACTACTACTAGATGATTAACTTAAACATTAAAACCTACGCTTTGATCACTGTCTCTCGTTAAAAGAACTTATGGATAAGCATACTACAATTTTTAAATGAACAATTCTCTTCAAATTTACATTGTAACAATGATTCTGCTGTACATTGAGAACCCGTAGCCTGCGGTGCTCATTCGAAACACAAAGTTGATACAAACGATTTTATTTCGAAGCAAATTGCAAATAAGATAAAAGAACGTAAATGTATTACAAAAGCAATTTTCCCGTAGTAACACTCGATAAATAAAAGAATTTCATATGAACGAGTAACGATGTATGTTTGAACGGTATATGTCTATCGGGGAAACGCCCAAATTACATCTGTTTAATCAATATCCTTTCGTACACATTGATGGAGAATGTGGGTAGGCAAAAACATATTTTCCATATCTTTAATTGAATATAACGAAGCATTAAACGTATTGAAAATACGAGAGTATCACTTTAACGAATAGTATCGCTTGACAGCGACGAGTTAATGAATTTCGTGTCGAGAAATTTATTTCTCTTCGAAAACGAGAAATAAAAACTTGCACCCCGAGTTCGTTGAAATATCGCTGGAAAGTTTGACAGATGCACACTCGAGTATGGCATAGACCTCCGTGATTGGTTTCCTCCAGATTATTGCTGGAATTCCTGAAATTCCAAATACGATAAATTTAATAAACGGCTACGAAATAAAGCTGTACCCTCTTTATATCGGGCGTCGGTTACCGCGGCGTCTTTTATAATACTTCGCGGAATTTCCGCTGGCCGTCAACGACCAAGAGGGCAAAGTAAACTCTGAAAGGGAAGTCGCGTGCATAATTAAACGTCAAAGTTCATCGTGCAATATGCAGCCGTGTATAATAGGCAACCGTCGGAGCTTTTCGCTCTCGTATTGTCGAGGAAATCGTAATAAGCTGGCTGCGGTCTTATGATCCGCTTAAGAAGCGAACGCGATGAAAGTGACCGGAACAAAACTCGGGAAAAGTTGCATCCCTTATTATCCGACCCGATTCTCCCGATGAACGCTGTCAAATATTAAATTTCGAAGTATCGGGAGATGAGGGTGTTTTACCCCGTCGCGTTAATATCCCAAGATTTATCATCAAAATAAATTGCATCTTAAAACTTGCGAAATTTTTACCCACTTTCTATCTTGTAGTTTTATTATAAAAAGTCACTGACATAGGAATGTAGGACATCACAGATATTTACTTATTTAACGGAAACAAAGTAGACTTTGTTAACAATCTATATAAAATAAGTGCTTTGTATTGTAAAAGTTAAACTACAGCACAGTAACCCACTAATGATGTTGTAAGTTTCGTTTAGCGAATATTCATCATAGAGGAATTAATTTATGTAGCCCTTTATCTCAGGTAACTTGAATCAACTTTCTGTTCGTGATCGCGCATGCAAATGCGTTTCACAATCTATCTACACGAGAAACGTACCGAGAAGAGCAGAAATTTATTCGCGATTACTTTAAAAAAAGTTTCGAACTGGAAATGATTAATGAGTCTAGGGGATGCATGGAAAACTTTGGTCTCGGATGATTAGTCCTTTCTTTTTCTTCCCTCGTACCGTGCTCAAAGTCATGGTTCAATTACGGTTCCCTGCGAAGTGTTATAAATTTACTTTCGCTAGCGAAAGGGTTAATGACCTATATCATTTAGCCAGAGCTGGTCACGATAAGGGTAAAGAGAAATTATATGTCCCTCTTTAAGAGTTAGAAAGTGACTTTTGCCTTTATTCTAGAAGAAAAGAGTTGAATTTTATGCCTGTTCCATCAAACGATATATTATTATACAACTCGATTGTTCATAATTAACGTATCATATGTAAAAATAAATCTAAACCATGTTTAACGTCATAGTAAATTGAAAGATGTGAAATTAAAATCAATTTCTTTACGCAATTTTGAAGAAGTTATTTATCACTTTTTAGTTCTGAAAATTTCTTTCAAGACCGTTTCTTAAAAGTGTAATAAAGGGTGAATTTAACTCCATATAGAATTTCTCGTGAAGATTCGAGATTGAGGAGTTCTACTATTCAGATAAAACCCTTCCCATAATTCTACGATCCTGATCTGACATATCCAAATTCGTAAAGTTTCAAATGCAATTCACTTTCAGCTGTAAGATACGGCAGAGTGCCGAAGCGTTCAAGGGAACGTGGTCCCGAGGACGCTGTCCCGACCACCACGACAACGACAGCGACCACGGGTGTCCAACAGTTAACCTCTCCCGGCGCTGCCAATAACAACAACAACAATAACAATAATAACAACAACAACACCAGTCAAAATAACAACAACAGCAGCGGTCAGGGTCAAAACGCCATACCGTGTGTGCCACCAGCCGCAGTGGTGGAAGCGGATCAGTCAGACGCAGACGTGAAACAGTTGGCTGTGTACGACGTGATACTTCAAGTCTCCCAGGCGCATCACGCTCATTGTGGCTTCACTGAAGAATCAACGAGAGGAATCGTCCGGAAACCGATGATAATACCGGTAAGTTCAGAAAAAGAAATTTACAAATTGTTAACGCGAGGTCTGCTCTGCGAAACGTGTTGCGACTCCCACGTCGACTCCTACGTCGTCTGAGTAACTGTACTGCTATCTCACTTGATGACACTTGGAGGTATTTTAATAAGGGATTGTTCTAAGCGAGCACAAGCATGTCCCCATAAGTCTTATGATGTTAGAACCAGTAGATATTAATAGTACCGAATTAGTTCGTACCTAAGTGTCGAAAGTGATATCAAGTCTAAAAGTCACATTAAGTTGCAGTGTACGAACATTTATATTTGTGAATCATATTTGACAATGACTTGCATATCAAACAAATTATATCAGAATGAAACTGAAGAATCAGTAAAGTGAAGACAAAGTGATACAGATGCAATAGTATCGTAATCCAAGATGTCGGTGCGTGAATCGCAACAAGTTTCAGCTTGTGGCCTTTAGAGTGGCTCGTACTGGAACTGGCAGCAACCAGCCTGTTTCTTTTATAATCCTGCTGATTAGGCGAGTACTTCTTCGCAGCCGGCCAGTCCAGAGGACCCAGAGGCGGCATCCTCGACGGCGGAAACTGTCGAATCGCAAAGGATCTGGCTTTGGCAACAATTCGCCACAAGAGTGACGCCATCCGTGCAGAGGGTGGTGGAGTTTGCCAAAAGGGTGCCAGGATTTTGCGATCTTTCGCAGGACGATCAGCTGATCCTAATCAAGGTCGGTTTTTTCGAGGTCTGGCTTAGCCACATCTCGAAAATGACCACCGACAGCTCCATGACCTTCGAGGATGGCACTTGTATCACTAGGCAGCAAATGGAATTGATGTACGAGGTAAACATCTTTAACTACTTTGCAGTTTACTGTATAAATATAGTACACTTCTCACGTATAGTATTTCAAGATAGACACGCGTTTATTAATATTTTTTTGTGAATTTTCTGTCATAACTGATTAATCAAAATGAACGACAGAACTGTTAGATTGTTAGTATGTATGTAGTCATCTTGTACTAATAGATTACAGAGTATGGTATCATTATGTACTAACACATTGCATAATATGTTAGCATCATCTTATAGTATGTTCTCTAATAGCTTACATATGTGAATATCATCTTGTACTAATACCTCACATTGCATGTAAATATCATCTTGTACTAATACCTCGTATAGTTTTATGTTAATATATCACATATGTGAATATTATCTTGAACTAGTACCTCACACATATGTGACTATCATGTACTAATACCTTACGTCGTATATTATCTTGTACTAATACCTAACATAGTATGTTAGTATCATCTCGTGCTAATACCTATTGTATCACCTTGTACTAATACGTATGTTAGTATCATGTACTAATACGTTATATATGTTAGTATCATATACTAATTAAAGTCGTTTTCATCAAATGAAACGAGACAACTGATTAATCGATCGATGTGAAACAAAACAGCCAGACTTTGTGTCCGCTTTGATGCAATTCACATCGGCCCTAAACGCCCACCAATTATCGGACACGGAGTTGGGCCTGTTCTCCGGTGCTGTACTCCTGGGCGAGAGACCAGGCCTGAACGACGTGAAGGCGGTGCAAAGGCTTCAGGATCGTCTTCTGGAAGCGTTGAAGGTTCAAGCGTTACGAAATCACACGGTTTCCGGTGAGGCTACCTCGGCGGGTGGCTGTTCCGGTGTCTCGAGCGTTTCACAAAGGATACCAGAATTGAGAGCTCTGGGTGCCAGACACGCGAATCTCCTCGATTGGTTCAGAAGGAACTGGACCAAGCTCAAATTACCACCTCTCTTTGCCGAGATATTTGACATTCCCAAGTGCGAGGAAGATCTTCAGTGAAGAGGTGATATATCTCTCCTGATATTTCTCCTTCTCGCGATTTATAAAGCTTTGATATGTAAGCGTTAATCAGCGCTCGTTGTCACTAATTCTCAAATTCCCAAGTACCTAGCTCCCCGAAGTTCCAAATTTAAAATCTCCAAATTCATAGTTTCTAAATTCCCAAATTTCCAAATTGCTAAATTATCAGATTTATACATTTCCTAATTTCCACTCTCCCAAATCTTGAAATCTCCAAATTTCTTAACATCCAATTACAAAATTCTGTAATCGTCAAGAATCCAAATCTCCGAAACCCCAAATTTCAAAGTCCCCAAATTCCTAATATCTAAATCCTCGAACAACCACCGGAATCCCCAAGTCCCTACACTCTCACGATCGACAACAAAATGGCCGAAATCCAAGTCCACGATTCACGCCCCATAAATCCGTGTTTGCGTTTTAATTCGCGAGCTCGGTAACCCACATCGTCGATTTGCAATTCAATTCGCCAATCAGCCGGACGAATCGAAGATATCCTAATCGGGGAAATCGTCTTTGCAGAATGTTTCAGAGTACATCGAGTTAATTCGACGAAAACGAACGGCCCTGCCAGAGAGAATGTTCTCTGATTGGTGGTGCTCGCCGCGCAAGCCGGTGGGCTCGAACATTTCGAGAACGATTTGTTTTCGCTAGCTGGCAGTGATGTACAACGGTGCGATGAGACGACGCTCGGTTCCATTGGAAAGGACGCCTAAGGATCGCTGATCTGGCGCGTTTTTAACGGCTCGATCTCGACGGATCCGTCGTGCGCTGTTCGTTTCATTGACACGCGGACGGAAGATGGATCGTTTCGAGACGCGAACGGTACACGCTGCTGATTTCAAACGGAAAATGAGAGAGGTTTACTCATTCGGTAACGATGAAACGAATGGTGCAATTACGTGTCGACACCAATGATTCTTAGAATCTTGCCGGACTGATTAAATTACGGTAATCTTTTTCACGATCGTAAAAAATCTGTCTCGTTCTGGATCAGTGACGGGCAAATGCCCACCGAAGATCTTACATGATACTGCATACGAGGTGTGCGAGTATCTCCACTCGTGGAAGGGTGTGTTTAGTACTATGTATGCTTCGCAAGAAGTCTCGCAGATTTAATGGAAGAATGTTGGTCTAATTGATCGGAATGAAAGACATCCCGATTCACGTGTATTATATTTTCGAGCTGTAACATATTGATCAAAGTGGTCATATAATGAGACTGGTATCAAACTAGCAAGTCAGACGGTGATACTATTCTTACGGGACTTTTTGCGAGGTATGGTAAGAAAGTAATACATAAGAATTCGATGAAATTAAATATTAAGCCATTCCATGAATAATGTGATTGTTTTTGATATACGTATTAAATACAAATCTGTCCAGTTTAGATGATAGTGAATTTTAGATTTTATTTAACAGTCTGTTAAATTTTACACGAGGTTCATCTTTAATATTGTAGTCTGCGACTAAAATTTTTGTTAACGATATTTAAAAATGGCTTATGGGATAAAATTTAGCCGTTCGCTCAGCGTAAACGCACCCTAACCCTCGTAATTGCCCATCACTGTTCTGGATCAGCCATAATTAGAGTGTAATGAAAGCAAAAGAAGGATTTGTACCATTCGTAATGCAGTATCGCGCGCTACATCACACGAAGCAATTAAAAATACTCAATCGATGAAGAAGGGAAACGAAGTTTCGTGTCACGTTGGTCCATGCGCATATCGTTGATTGCAATAAAGCGACGCAGTGATCGAACACTGGTCGCGTCTAAAAAAGATAGCACAAAATCGTGATCAATTTACAGGCATGTTTATTACGATTTATCCCGCTGAAAGGAGTATTCTCGAGCGAATCTTTCGGACATTTTTGACTACCGTGGATCGTATCATTTTCAAAGGAACGGAACAGATAGCGTGCAGCGTTCTGTCGAAACCAGTTGTCGAACTATCACGGATACCTGTAGCAGACGTAACGTCGAACTTCGTTAGACATATCGGAATATAATATCGTATCATTATCGTTCCATTTTTTTTTCCTCTCCTCTGTTCCGTACAATAAGCCGAACGATCTTTCCATTCTCCTAGAAAACTGTGAATCGACAGGCAACTGCATGCTCGCGCAAACGAATCACATAGTGGTATTAACATGTATGCATGCGACGTGCGCGTGCGCGCGCGCACGGAAACTGAACACTTATACACTTATTACAGATATAACGACAAAAGAAAAAAAGAAAAAATAAAAAAGGTAAAATGTTTCATGCTATATTAAAAAGCTCAAGAAGGAAATCTTTTATAGGACGTGTCTGTCTAGATGCATCCGCTACGAATCTCAATCTATGCAATCTCTATTTTTATTACTTAAACAAGTAGTATAGTGAATTACCTTTTAAATAGATATCGTTGCGTCGCTTCAGGGTGTTCCACGGAAAATAAAGAGAAAACGGAGAGCAACGTGTTCTCCACGAACATGATGCTGTTCTTTCGTTGGGTGATGTGTTTTTTAAATCAAAGATATTTCACATCGTGTACGTTTGAAGGCAAACAAAAAAAAAAAAAAGAAACGAGAACAAATGAAAGAAAGTTGAAAGGATTAAAACGTTACGTATCGTATATATTTATATAAATATATAATATATATGTAATGTACTTGTTGCGTTGAAATTGTTAATATTTGTTATCGATTACGGCCGAAAAGAAAAAGATCGTTTTCCGATTGTTGATGAAATCCTGAAGTGAGCATATGTTTGAAACTCTTCAAACTCTTGAACGCTAATAATTCTCTGACAATGACTAGCATGTAATGCGTATCGATATATGTAATTAATATACATATACATATTATATATATATTCATTGTGAGAGATCATGGGGAACGGGGTATGGGGGGGAGGGGAGGGGGGCGAGGGGATGACAAGAAGTAAGTTTATCTACTTAGAGAAATTAATGTTTTATCTAGCGTCGTACTTAAATTAAATATAATAATAACGTCGATATATCGCTGTCGCTAAAAGGGAAGAAAATATTTCGTAAAAAAAAAGACTATCTTCACGATTTTCTAGACGGAAAGAAAGAATTCCAACTCTAAGCGCTCACATCAAGTTGTGAATAAACATATCATACCTAATTAATATATTGAACAAAGAAGGGATATCATCGTTTAATATAATATAAATATGAGTCTATATATATTAAAACAAAAGGTATATATATATATATAAATATAAATATAAAGATTATAAATCTATATGCAAGAAGGATAGTTATTAAACGCATTATGTCGAACGAGCGTAGATCTATTCATGGTAGGCCATCTTTGATCTTATTAAAATTAACGAAGAAATGATAATTATTAGGCGCACGTGTGTAGACTCGCGCATGCGCGATCGTAAACGTGTAATACGAATGTCCTTCTCGTTTTTAATCGATAGAAAGAAAAAAAATCGAACGATCGTATAGTTTCTCTCGGCTCTCTTACGATCTACCAAAACAGATCTGCGCCAGGAAATGCGGTAATAAAAGTGAAAAGCGAGCGAGAAAGCTTTTGAAAATTATTACTCTGGTCCTGTTCGTCGCGAGACAATGCAAGGAGGAAAATCTCAATGATATGTAAACCGAGTCTTGGTATATGTCAGGGTGGAACGAAACATTAAAGTCTTTTTTATTATTTAGGACTTCTAACGGTGAACAAATATTGCCTTTCTTTAATAATATTTCATTACGAAAGTTCTTCGAGGCAAGTCACTCGAAGATGATTATTTTTATCAGTTTTAGTAGCATTGACTAAATGAGGTACTTTAAGAGCATTGCGTTTAGGAGCCATTTTGTACAAACTCGATATGTCTATTCGTATTGTTCTGTTGATCCATAAAAGCCGTTCTGATCTGTTCATAGAATGGTTTTTTGCTATAAATATGTCCATGTAACAATATTTGATAAATAACTTGCAAAATACGTGAAAATAACAGTAACTTTAAACCATCAATTTAATATCAACCATCGCTTCATAGGATTTTTTTATCAGGCTGAATAATTATTTTGATAAAAACTGGGTTTTGAACGAGGGGAGGCAAGGGTTGTTCGCTGTTGGAGTAGTCAGAGAGTTTTGTTTCGTTCCAAGCCGGTATAAATGTATGTATATGCTACGAGAATTTTTATGCTGGTTGTACATAAATTCTATAATTCGAACGATCTAGTGGCTGTCCTAATCGTCTCTCTTTAATTATTAACTAGAAACGAAAGAAACGATGAGAGAAGAGAGAAAAACGTCGCGACATTTTCCTCCTGTGATATTTGAATTGCGATTCGTTTTTTTCAAAATTTCTAGTCCCCACGACTTATTCGCCGAGTTTTAGCTACATAATATCGTGTGCTATGCGATACTCTCGTGAACGTTGTTGGAACACGTTAATTGAAACGGCCAAATACTTAATTAACGATATTATTATTATTATTGTAATATAAACGATTAGCCGCCGGTCAATCATGTTCGCTAAGCTTTCTCGTAAGATTTTTATTGAAATATCGTCACGAGACGATTATCATTCGATGCTAACGGTGTTCCATTATCGCGACTCGCGTTTTTAAAGTGCAACAAAAATTCATCTCGTAAGTTCGTTCGATTTTGTAACTCGCCGGTGTTGTTTAGAGATCGAATAGGAAAGTGATTGACTGGCGTAATCAAGAAAAAAAAAAGGGAACTATAAGAACGATGTAATTGAGATATTATCGTTTAAACTGAAACGTAACATCCCCTCTTCTTCTTACGCTCCTCTCGTGTTCCGACCGAAGCGCATCATCCTTTTTCCTCTTCAAACATTTCCTCGTCGAAATCCAGTCTCGTTTCCGGTCCCCTTATTCCATCCGCTCTTCGTCACGCGTAATGCTATTTTTTAACCTTGAGATTTCGGTCATGGTGCTATAATATCTGTACATAATACTGTGGGAATCGTTGCGTAATCAATGTACCATTACAATTAATATTATTCGAAATAATCGTATGCATTGAATATGATTATGATAATTCTTTATTATTTCTTATCGATTCGTTATCGTCGATACCGATATATTTACACGAGCGTGTGACCGTTCAAACAGTACGTCTGACTTAAATTCGTCTCGTGTAGATTGGGAAACGCTAACAAAGAAACAAAATGGCGGTTCCTTTTATTCTTTTCTTCTTTTATTTCAGAGATAAAAAAAAAATATATATATATATACATAGTAAATATATTGAATATATATATTCCGCCCGTAAGACAGGACATTGCAATAATCACGATTTTGTTTGATATTGATTCTATGATTGTATATTTATAGATAAGTTGAGCTCAAGCGTGCATCCCGTTGCGTACGCTGTATCGCATATATTATACATACTCTTCTTTTTTATATAGGCGAGATATCGACTGCGTACTATACCTGTACCGGATGTTTTATAAATCGCAAAACAGAGGATTCCTTGACCATCTATAAGACGACTCTAAAATAAGAAAATTCTCTTCAAATTCTTGTATCTTCGTTGGTGTAACTAGATTTGGACCGGGGTGCTTCTTTTACCAGAACGTAAAATGGCTTCTAATCGATTTGGAAATGTATCACGTGGATATGCAATACGCGACACTTACAAATTTTAGAATTTTAAGTCCCTAAATATCCCTAAGTATAAATTCCCAAATGTGTCGATATCTAATTTTAATATTTCTAACATTCTAAGTTTATAAATTTCTAAATAATCATATCTCCATGTTTCTAAGTTCCCTAGTCCTCAAATTTTTAAGTCCCAAATTCTGAAGTCCCCGAATTCCCAAATTCCCTAATTCTAAAGCTACCAAATTTCCTAGTCCCTGAACTCCCTAATCTCCAAATTTCCTAGTCCTCCAACTCTCTAATCTCCAAATTTCCTAGTCCTCCAACTCCCTAATCCCCAAATTTCCTAGTCCTCCAATTGCCTAGTCCCTCAATTCCCTTGTCCCCCAATTCCCTAGTCCCTCAATTCCCTAATCTCCCCGTTCCCTAGTCACCCAATTCCCTAGTCCCAAAATTCTCAAGTCCCCAAATTTCCAAGTTCCCAAATTCTCAAGTCCCCCAATTCCCTTGTCCCCAATTCCCTAATCTCCCCGCTCCCTAGTCACCCAATTCCCTAGTCCCAAAATTCTCAAGTTCCCAAATTCTCAAGTCCCCAAATTCCCTAGTCCCAAATTTCCAAGTTCCCAAATTCTCAAGTCCCCAAATTCCCTAGTCCCAAAATTCTCAAGTCCCCAAATTTCCAAAAGTCCGAATCTCTAAATTTCCAAATTCCATCCCGACCACATGTTCGATTAACTCACACGTCCCAAATGGCCATAAAACATATATGTCGACATACCACGTGGCGATCTATGGCCCTTGAACAAAAATCCTAGTTACGCCAATGCGTATGCTCAATACGAAAAGAAAAGAAATAACGATTCGAAGCAAGAAAAACTGAAAACTGTGTGTTCAATAGATAATTAAAGGTTGTCTTATTTCCGCCACGGAATCTTTGTTTTTTTTTTTGTTCTGTTCTGATTGATACACGATTTACGAAACAGCCTACATAATACGATATATCGAGATGATGAAGGATGACGGTGACGATGGATGATGGCGTGCCAAGCGAGGCGGGAATTGTTTTTCTGTTTCTTTTCCTTTATCTTTTTTTTTTTTAATGCAAAAAAGAATATATTACATATGTATGTATAAAATAATATAAAAACGACGATAATGTTATTAAGGTAAATAAGTACGACAAAACGACTGCTCTATACTGCTAAAGTACAAATGTTTCATTTTAATTGTTTTATAAAGAGAAAAAACAAAATGATATCGATTTGTTAGAGATTAGGTTTAATGCGTGCAAGCTCGCGCGCGATGTACGTGTATAATTATATTTATTTGTTAATCTCTCAGCATAATTAACGTGGCCCCTCCATCCGCGTGTCATCGTTGCATGCACAAAATACATACATACGTGACACGCTTATGTTCGTTCACTTCGCGTTCACACCGACACAATGTTCACAATCAACACCCATCTTCTTTTCTGACGTACTTATATATGTAAAAATTGTGCGATCGGTACAGTAATGCTCGATTGGTTGGCGAAAATTTGGATCGCTTGGTCGTGAAATTATACTCCATCGCTCAGAATTTACTAAGGGTGTGCATTGTCTCAGTTTCTCAATTCGGGAAGTTGGAACTTTTGAATCCCTTAATTTCTATATCTGAGTTTTAAATTTGAGAATTTTAAATTTTGGGAATTTAATATTTCTGGATTTCTAAGTGTCCAAATTTCCATAGTTCCAAATTCTCAAATCCCCAAATTCCTCAAATCCCAAATTCGCTAACTCTCCAATTCCCAAATTTCCCAATTCCCGAATTTTCCAATTCCCAAATTTCCCAATTCCCAAATTTCCCAATTCCCAAATTTTCCAATTCCTGAATTTCCCAATTCCCAAATTTCCAAATACCCAAATTTCCCAATTCCCAAATTTCCTAATTCCCAAATTTCCCAATTCCCAAATTTCCCAATTCCCAAATTTCCCAATTCCCAAATTTCCCAATTCCCAAATTTCCCAATTCCCAAATTTCCCAATTCCCAAATTTCCCAATTCCCAAATTTCCCAAATCCCAATTCCCCAATTCCCCAATTCTAAATTTCCAAATTCCCAAATTCCCAAATTCCCAAATTTCTAAATTGCCAAACTTCCAGATTACCAATTACTGTAACCGAGCATTACTGTATCTGGTGATATACAGGTGCGTAGAAATGCACAGGATCGAAATTCGTCGTTTTCGTCGTAACACGCACAGATTTCGAACGGTCTCCAATAATATATCCATTTTGACAGACAATCACCACAATGGTGTCTGATGATCGATGCTGAACAGGGAACAGAACTTGCAGACAGACAGTGGTTTTCTTTTTGTACAGCGTTTCCCAATCGTTTTGTTCGCGTTGTTGAATCAACATAACGATACGTAATTGTCTCAATTATTTACTGTACAGCACGACTTCTGATATGTACGTATAAAATACACTGGTCCCTCGATGATCGCCGTAACCAAAGCTTTCATTGGCAATTTTGAATTTGCAAGTTGAAAAATTTGTAAATTTCAAAATTTGGTAAATCTAAAATTTAGCAATCTGAAAATGCAAAAATTTGGAAGTTTAAACAGTTGAGTGTCGTGTAGAAAGAAGGACCAGTGTATTGTATTCCATTTGTTCCAAACAAATGCAAACCGATACAATTATATATTAGAAGTGTAAGGGAGAAATCTGCAAACTGCCTTTGGACTTGATAACTACCTTGTTCTTTCTACGAGGAACTTCCGTAAAGTAAATGGAACTTTTGTACAAAGAGAAAATGTTTTTCGAATACTCTCCATACTTGTAGATTGGGAAACGTTGATTTATTTAATCAAGGTACGACAATAATACGTACACGCTGCTTATCGTTAATTGTAAACCGGTGAATTGTTTAAGTATGACTCTGTACAAAATAGTAATAGTATACTTTGGTAGATTTGTTTCTTTAAGAAAAAACAATAATGTTTATCGATATCACACGTTGTTTGTAATTCATCTGTGCTCAAAATTGATCAACAACCGATTAATCTGTTTTCAGGATTATTCATGTTTTAAGTTGACACGCTATCATCACACTGAAAGATGTAAAAATATTTTTCTAATAAATACAAAGTCACGCTAATTTTAATACGATTCACAGCCATGGATACGAACATTCTGAGCAAAGATGAATTAAAATAAATACAATATTCTTTATAATAAAATTACATTGAACGCGTTATTATTGTCGTTGCTTGGTTCGATCATACATTCATGCTCATTGAACGTTACTTCGTATTTTACATGATATTCCATTCGTGATCGTACTTAATCATACCAGTATCGTTCCATCTGATTACCGATTAGTTTCAGACATTTCACAATATGTCCAATTGAATCCGACGATGATTCGATCAATATTTCATCCTTTACGGTGCAATGAGTTTTCCCTATTTCCTGTTAGCCTGCATTCGTTCCAATGAACAATTCGTATTTAACTAATGTGCATTCGTATAAATCGCTGCAAAAATATTTTTATTGGCTAATCATTATTTTCATGAAATTTACACGTCGTGTTTGAAATTAAATTTCGCGTCGCATCGTCCTATTCGATATAGTAAAAGGAATGAGAATTGGGCAAATAGGGAAAACGAAGGAAAATAGTAAGTTTAAAAAGATCATGATCGAATCAATTGCAACAATGATTCCCAAAATTGTAATCCAAAATAAATGCAATGAAGAAATAGTCTCGCGTTGCTCGTGATCTGATTGCACGAAAAAAAAAAAAGAAATTATAGATCAATATACATATATCTCTGTCATACATATCGTCGCAATAATCGATCAATATTTTATATTTTCTCCTGTAAGACAAAAGTTTGTCCACATTGGCTCTTTGCAAACGCGCGAATCGATCGTATTTTTGTAAACCCTTTAGAAATCAATTTCATATAAAGTCCAAGCTGCCGATGGAACGTCTTTTATGATGTAAAAGTGTTTTGCAATGAATCGCAATAAAAAATGACTATAGTTCGCAGAGGGTTCAAAAAGAAAAGAAAAAATACTCGGACAACGTTTGTCGACTATAGAATGCTTGACCATTTGAGTGCGGGGGATCCCGGATCCTCGATACTCTGACGAGAAATACGAAAAGCGCAGCCATTGGCGTAACCAGATAGGGATTATAGTGGCCCTAAATCCTCAAAATATTAATTTAACTCCCTACGTGGTTCGAGAGTCGTAGGATACTTCATACTCCTGATATTCAAAATTTACAAATGTCCAACTTCCAAAATTCCAAGCATCCAAATTCCTAAACTTCAAAATTTTCAAATTTCTAAATCCCTACATTCCCAAATTCTAATAACCACATCCTCAAATTCTCGAGTTCTCCAAATTTCCAAACTCACAAAATATATTTGGTTATGCCCAATATGATTTATAGACACTATTAGTAAGTTAAGATGACCTAATCTAACCCAGACAATTACGCCAATGAGCGCGGCAACGCTTCTTGCATTTCTTCCGTCTTGGAACAATCGTAGAACGCAACGAATAAACGTTGCGTGCCCTACGGTTGTGTCTTCTCATTGAGAAAATCATTCGTGATTCACTGTTATTTGATCAGTATCAGTTAATAAACTTTTTAAATAGTGTTAAAAAATAAAGGTAACATTTCTTTCTTTCTCGAATCCTTCATTTCATCCGAATTCCCAACGCGTTTCCTGTCGTTTGATCACTTCCGGAACTACTCTGCACTCAAATGGTTCGATCGACGACGTGGAGCGTACGAAAATCGTTCAGCGGTAAAAAGCAAGCGAGCCGAGACAATCGAGACAAAATTGACGGCAAACAGTTCTATTTTTTGAATTTTAAACTCGTACCATTACGTTTATTACGTACAATTAACGGAGTCTTTGTATCTTAAGAAATATTTGTGAACAAGTAGGGAATATCTGGTTTTTTAATCGTTGTTATTCATGTATTTCTTTTTCTCCTACACCTACGCGTTCTTCGTCGCGTTTATAGTACATAGAGATATAAGAATAGAGTGCACAAAAAGTTGAAATAGCTATATATAGCAATAGAAATAAAACGCTGTATCTTTTATGCATTGTGTGATCACGCATGCGTATTGACATGATGGATGCAACGCGCATAATGATGCACATGCATAATAGACTTGCTATAGCGATAAATATCGATAATATTGAAACGTTATTCACAATTTGATATATTGATAAACTTATATTTTATTAAGAAAACACAACTATCGGGAATTATGAGGCTTTTATATTTCTCTTTTTGAAGGCTCTCAAAATATCACAACATAACGCGAACCAATGAGAAAGTACGCATGCGTGATTAAACAATGATACAAGAAATCTTTATGCAGCGCTTTTTTTCACTTTCCATTTCTGTTTCAAGTCCTGTTCTTATATTTCTATGCGTCGCAATTATAAACTATCAGTCATTTACCTGTAATACCAACTAACGCTTTTCAAATCGATATCAATAATGTTCAAGCTCCAATTCGAGACGATATATATGAATGTATTAACTTGTCACCTGACAATTATTTTAGAGGTTAGGAATGCTTCGAACAGTTTTTGTAGTCTACAGCGAAAGAAAATGAAAGTTACTACATACTCAATGTGATTGATGTCACAATTTCCATGATCAATATTTTCTTACTTTCTTTATTTATAACAATGGAGTTAAAAAGTATTTTGCATGGTTATATTCTGTATTTGTACGTACTTCCGATAGGAGCATAAATAAGTGTTCCAAATTTTGCGGAACGATACGGGTGTTCATATTTAAATAGATATTCATACTATCCGGATATTACAAAAAGAAAATGATATTTGAATAGTACAAATAACACAAGTAATATCCGTTACCTGATCAAGTACCTGGATTATCGTTTGAATTTTTAAAGTTACGGGAAAGTAATGGAAGATTAAAAATGTAAGTTTGAAAGGTCGCTGAAATTGACAATTGAACAAAAACTATTAAGTCGTTTTGCTAATACTCTTCAAATACAAGTGTAATTTACATTCAGCAAAGATATTTAATGATCATTTGAATATGTTGAAATGACATTGATAAGGATACTTACTATATTCGGATAATATGAGTATCCACTGCTTAGAATATTCATTAACATTTTACTAATAAAGTAATAACATATTTAATTTTATAACTTTGACAATGAAATGTTTTCTTCTGTTGTTTTTATATCTATATGAAATTACAAGTTGTACCTTAAATATAATCAATTATTCCTATCTTACTCCAGTATAATTTTATGCCAATTACATTTATCATTTGCAGCAATTATATAAGCAAAAACATAAATTGTATTTAAATCGAAAAAAATGTTTTAATTTAGAACAACAAAGCTTGTTTAAAATTGGACAGTATTGCTGTTTGCAGAATAGAAATAAAACCTATAAATAACCAATATTTTTATTTCATAAATTTTTATTTTATAAAAACTTATGGATTACAAATGTCAGTTCTCATTTAATACTGTTATGAATTTTTCCAAATTGAAATCTTTTCTTTCTAATATTTCTTTCTCTATCTTTTGTGGTAATATAATTCCCGTCAATCTAGAAACCATACTTTTTTTAGGTTTGTCTGCATCTTTTCTCCTTTTGCGTTGTAATTTTTTGGTTCTTTTTATCCTTGTTTCTACCATATGTAATTTCTGAATATGTTCTGTTAATCTTCGTTTCGTTGTAATTTTTATCTTACATATATCACACTCATATTTCTGATCTAAATGGTAAACTCTTATATGTTGATCCAAATTTTTTTGGAAGCAATATACTCGCGGACATTTATCATATGGGCAAGGTATAAGTAATCTGTGTTTCATGTGAACTTGAGAATGAAGTTTTAAATGATTTTTCTGTAAAAATTGTTTACCACAATCCTTACATTTGTAATCTATAAATAAAACAATTGTTTAATTAAAGTTATAACAGAAAACAAATTTTTAATAATAACACTAGTTCTAGTCTGTTATATATAGAGAAATAACATTGATAAATACATACCATTTACATGTTGAGTTTTTAAATGGCTTTGATAAAGAAACCAGCTCTCAAAAACATCATTGCATCCTGTTCTATTACATGGATATTTTTTAGTTTTCTCATGAGTAGCCTTGTGCGTTCTGAATTTTGTGATATTTGTGAAACTTTTATTACATTTCTCACATTTATGTAGCACTGGGTTATGAGTTGCTATATGTGCTCTAAGCTGATACTTTTTAGTGAAAGATGCATTGCATTCTTTACAAGTTAATTTGCCACGTTCGTGTTGTGTTTTATAATGGCGCTTCATATTATATCGATGAGCAATAAACAGTGAACACTCAGGACACCTTAAATTAAACAAAATAGAAAATATGTTGAAATGATAAAAATAAAATCTGTGAAAGAATGATTTACTTACTGATACGTTGTTTTTATATTACTATGAGTCTCCATATGACGTTTCAAATGACAAGCATTTGTGTAGGCTTTATCACAGTTTGCATAATTACATTTATAGCTTCTCTGAAAAAGGAAATAAAAGATTAATTTGTAATTCCTACAACTATCCAAAATATATGAAACTATTATTACCTCTCCAGTGTGAGATCTGAAGTGTCTCATTAATCGGGATGGTCTACAAAAAGCTGCTTCACAGCCAGGATAAATACATTTATGTCTTTTTTCATCTTTCTTAACTTCAGAACATATGATATTGTTTTTTATCAGATGAGTTTCAGATTCTGAGAGAATGCTATGTGTTTCAGAATTTTTATCTTGTCCCATTGTTTGTTAAATTATTTTGCGCTAATATGTTCAGAAATGAAGTATATTGTATGTAAAATACAATATACACAACACACTTATAAATTTATATTTTACTTACAAATTATAAACTTTCAAATCTTAACCTTCCACAATAACTAATTGTTCTAACTTAAGTTTATTAACAGAATTTTGTCTAATACAAAGTTTCCATACTTTATATACACAAAACATTCTGTAGTATTCATATCAATATTTATAATTACTGCATTACAGTACACGTGTTTGAACCCCATTCATATATTTTCGTCTATAGACGATTTAGTGAAAGAGAGGATCATTCGACAGTAGTGAACTCTATCCTTAGAACTGTTCGACTGTCTATTTTTGTTGAATTGACTATAGGTTTTCCTCTATAATTGCGTCTGATCAACGAACCGTTGTAGGAATCAGCTGTTGTTGACTTGTGTACATAAATTGAATTGTTTTAATAATTCTTATGACACAGTTGGTAATTGTTCATGAACCATAATGAACTTCAACTCAGATGGATATAATTTTATAGAACCATCACAGTTATGTGAAATCTGTGTTTATCATCATTATATAAAATAAATGATGCGTAGAAGGTTATATTGATCTATATTCATTTGACAGCGTATGAAGGTGAGATTGAATGCCAAATTAACATTTCATAAATAGATCAGGATGTAATGATAGATTATAATATATTTACGCAGAAATATTATTTTCGAAGATCATTTCTATAAGTTTGAATTATGAAAGATACGATGCGTATAAAGTTTTGCAAGAGGTTAGATTGTCTTCAATGTTTGTTGGTACGTTTTAATTTTGCATAGGAGTTCTGTAAAAATTTTGTAAGCAAATTTTGTAATTAAAATAGGAACAGGTTGTAAGCAATAGTTAGCCTACCTTTAATCCTTACTTTAATAATTGAGGAAACATGTAATATATATTGTTTTAAATACATATCATATTATTACAGAATCGTGAAAAAAGAAAGATAATGGGACAAACACTCAGTGAACCTGTGACTACAAAGAAATCTGCATATTGCATAAATTCAAAGTATCGAGTTGGTAGTTCGTGTATGCAAGGATGGCGTATTACAATGGAAGACTGCCATGTTCATATACTTTCATTACCGGATGATCCTGGTACTGCATTCTTTGCAGTATACGATGGACATGGGAGTAAGAATAAAACATGAAATTTAAAGATTCAGCATCAACAGTAAAATCATGCATTTAGAACAAAAAGACTATTATTACTTACTTTATAAACTAGTTAACTTAAAACAGATTGGAAGATAATATACTTTAAAAGAAAGTTTTAGGTCTTATTATAATTGGCATAAATAAGAAGTTTTAGTAAATAACATAACTGTAACTATGTACTTCTATACTTGAAGAAGTGATAGATAATATTGATAGGTGCAGCAATGGCACAACATGCGGGAAAACATCTTCATGAGTACATAATTAAGAGAAGCGAGTACAAAGCTGGTAACATTGTTCAAGCCATACAACAAGGTTTTCTAGAATTAGACAAAGCAATGCAAAATGATGTAACTCTTAAAGATGAGCAGGCAGGAACTACTGTTATAGCTCTCCTCATTAAGGATAATATTTTATATAGTGTAAGTTTGTTATACTTTTTGTTTTTATTTCTATTTTTGATTCATAAAATTTGACAGGCAAATGCAGGTGATAGTAGAGCGGTAGCAAGTGTTAATGGTCGTGCAGTTCCCCTTAGTCGTGACCATAAACCTACATTAAAAGATGAACGCGAAAGAATCGAAGCCGCGGGTGGTTGGGTCGAATTTAATAGAGTTAATGGATTACTTGCATTATCTCGAGCTCTTGGCGACTTTATGTTTAAACGAAACGAACGCAAATCGGCACAAGAACAAATCGTGACTGGTACGTCACAAGCAAAATTAAAAGAAAGAAATCGAAGTTTTAAGACCAAGTTTTATATATATATTACTTTCATATTTTCAGCTTTTCCTGAAGTTCAGGAATTTAAAATAACGGATGACTGGGAATTTGTTGTGTTGGCTTGTGATGGTATTTGGGACGTGATGACGAGCAGTGAAGTAGTCGATTTTGTAAGAGCGCGATTAATGCCGGCTGGACCAAACAATGAGTGGATGGATCCTGAAGAGATTTGTGAAGAGCTTATAAAACATTGCCTTGCACCAGATGCTATAATGGGTACTGGTTGTGACAACATGACCGTTGTTCTTGTTTGTTTCCATCATGGAAAACCATATTTTTTTTCGATTCCACGTTGTAAAGAGTCCATTAGTACAAATCCTTAACTATTTTCATCATTGATATTTTAGAGCATCTTTTAAATTTGTATTTGATTTTACACCATGAAGAAATTAACCGTGTTTGCTTATCATAACTATCGCATCACGGCTACAAAATTGTTAAAAATTTTGATGAACTTGCTTTTTAAAACTGTATAAACCCAAAATTAAAAAAGGAAACATTCATTTTATACTAATAAAGAAATTTTCGTTTACCAATTATCATAAACATCTCATATCTATAATTTTTTGTGAGAAAATTACAAATAAGCTGAATTATAAGTTTTTATTTACAATTTCGAACAATGGACGAGAAGTGTCCAGATATAAGTTTAGTAACAATCTTAATAAAATGCATAAGTTTTCATTCAAACCTCATAGCGATCTAGTAGAGAAGAAACAGCCGCATTAGCAAGAGAACTTAATCTATCTGCGACCTTATTTACTCCTTGACGTACACTTTCTTTAACATCATCTAAATCCACAACCCCACCTCCTCCACCACTAAGACGCATCGATAAAGAAGACGTTGGAGATGTAGCCGTTGAACTTCCTGTGCCAAAATAATCAGCTGAAGAAATACTAGACGAACCTTCGAAACGTTGTAAATTACTTTTACGTTCCCACTGTAATAAAATGATAGAATATTTATTTAAACTAAAACATAAAACTCGCACAAAATATTAATATATAATATAAACCTACAGAATCGTCATTTTTGCTATCCTGAAAATACTGATCTGAGCTAATAGCCTTGGCACTACCAAACTTCTTTTGTGCTTCTCCTTCGGATATTTTACTGTCATTCTTACTACTATTTGCTTTGCTTAAAGGAGTCGTCCGTTTTGGCGGTTCTGGTTCTGTAATAACAACTACTTCCTCGTTGCGAGATTTATTATTATTGTTACTACTGTACGGGATTGATAAGGCCGCATAAAATTCGTCTAAACTAATAAAAAGATCTCGTTCAATATCCATATCTCTTGGTTTTGGTTCAGAAGCAGTTATAGTTTTTGATGATGTCTCTTGAGTTATTGTCTGCATGTCACCAAGTGCAGAATGACTTGCACCACTGAAAAATATACATTATTTGTGTTTGTGGTACGGTGTTTCTTTTCTTCCGAAGATATTTTTAGATTATATTGAAACATGTATTTAAAAGTGCATAAGCATGTATAAATATAAATAAAAAAATAGGATTAAACGTTATTACCTTCGTGTGTTGAATCCCATACCAAGACGTTCAGCTTGCGTCGCTTTAGAAGGATCTAATTGTTTTGCTCTCTCTTCTACTTTCTTAGCTTGTTGACTTAAATTCTGTTCGTAACGATAAGCAAGGCGGGTAGCAATTTCTTCCTTTTCCTTTTCTGCGGTTTCTTGGCGATCCTTCTCCTGTGATTCTTTACTAGCTTCGACGACACTTTTCTCTAATTCGTCAAAATTCGTTTTAACCCTTTGAGCACCCATACCTTTTTTCCCTAACTGTTATTAAAATATAAAGATTTATATATTTTTCGAAATTAAAATAGCATTGAACATAAACGATTAATAAATAACTAGTGGTATACGCACACCAGGACGTTTGACTTGAACTTTTCTGACTCCTATAGTAGGTTTCCTTTCAGATATTAAACTTGAGGTAGAATCGGATAATTTTACACTTGGTCCTAAAGAATTAGCTGTAATATCTGACATGTCCTTTTGATTATTTTTATCTACATTGTCATTATGTGATACAGAATTACTGAGAGATATTAAATTTGCCTCATCATGTACTAAAGACTCATTATGATGTAATTCAGAGTTTTCATGTTCTTTAAAGAAATCAATTTCACCTTGTTCCTCAGTTGTTGATGTTGGACCATCATCTAAATGTAGCTGAAAAGATTTCATCTTGAAAAATTTCTTTTCTGAAGTACATTATAACATTTATGTCATATTTTTACTATTTTATGTCATATTTCGTGTAAGACACACACATTAAATGAGTTAGTCATGTAATAAAGTAATTTACAATAATTTATAAGTATCACAGTAAACACTTTCTCAAAAATTGTGCAAATTGTTTAAAACCGTTCAGAATAAATGAAGTGAAAAAATAATCAATTTTAAAAAAACAGTTGTTCAAAATGAAGTACCAAAGAAATGTTAGTAACTTGATGAGATTTTTTTGATGCAAGTAATTTTACAGCTCACCATTCTTTTATTTTTTGTTGAAGGAAGAAAAACCTATAATTATCACATTTTGTATTATAAAATTTTTAATCATTACAGATGTATGTTCTAAATTAAGGTATATACATACCAATTTCCCTAAGCCTTACCTTTGTTCCATAGCGTCGCATTGCTTGAGCAGATGCTTGTGCCAATTTTTCTCTATACTGCATAGCAGCACGTGAATTATATTTCTGCTGAGCATCCGTTGTTGTGCAATTGTGTTGTGCAAAAAATTTTCTCTAAAAAATAAAATATAAAAATGGTAATTATTAATAAATAATACAAACCTATAGTCAATTTCTTTGTCCACTTGAATTTAGAAATCACTTAATCTATTATTTTCAAGATTATATGTAACTATACAAGTCATATATTTTATTAATATAAACCACTAACAGCATTTGCATTTCCTCCCAATTGCATGTTTCTCAGTTGTAACCAAGTCCAATTTGTATCAAGTTGAGTGGATCGAACAAATGTCAAATGAACTCCTAATCCTCGATGAACTGCAGAACAGTCGATGCATAAGAAGACACCGTAAGTTACACTGGACCATGCTGGATTTTTTGCATTGCAATCGAAGCATGTCTAAACACACCATAATGACATATTAATACTTTGGTAAAATTATAAACGATAAATGTAATATCATTTATCATGTACTTAATTGTAAATGACAAATATAATTAACAATTTCAAAATCTATTTTAACACGAAAATTAACCATTTTTTATAACATTGCTACAGTGTAAGTTATTGTAAATTGTTTTGTAGTATATATGATACGTGTCAGCATAAAATGAAAGTTTCCAGGAAAATTACAGGTTGGAAACGAAAATATGACGTCGCTATTAGACAATTGTCAAGGACGACTCAACACATTTCTAAATAATTTCGAGTTCAATATTGCGGAATTAAAGGAAAAATGACAAAGCAAACCTTATTTGTTGGAATAGTTCTTAATCTTTTAAAAATTTCCTCAATATCACTTTTACTAGGTGCTGAATCTGCCATTTTTGACGTGTTGTCAACGGCCTCGCAAAGTATTCTGGGATTTGACGATGGGTTATGCATAGGTAGAGGTCGCTTTGCTATAATTTAAATGGTCTACACATGACGTAAAGATCGTTAATATTGCTTGGTACTTCAAAAAAATTAACACGCAATTTAAAAAATATTAATATTATTATGACTTTATTATAAAGTTTTATCTTACAGGAAGTAAACATAAAGATAAATATAATTATACGATTATTAAGTATATCAGGACTTTTTTTTATCGGTCGATGTATCAGATCGTTGTCCAACACTCGGGGAATCACTCACGTTCACCTCTTCTTCTTCTACTTCTAAGTTATTCAATCTACAATCATTGACATAATGTGGTTGAAATTAAAAAAGGTATTGTGGTTACTGAAGTAACTTACTCATCCTGTTCAAGGCTATATAACATTTGAAAACCAGCATCTAAACTAGGAGGAAAGCCCATTTCAGGATCTAACAATTGGAGAGTTGGAACTTCTCGATACACGTTACCAAATTCGTCAAGTTCTTCAAATTGTAGTTTGTTTGCTGCTTCATCTAAAACCATTCTAAAAATTGAGTACACATTAACAGAAATAAAATGCATTTTTTTAAATAAAATACTACAACCACTTCGGTGTGATTAAATACTTAGAACTACAAGCATTAAGTTCAAGTTGCCTCTGTTTCTCCATCATTGCTTCAACTTTCTTCTTCATGTTTGCTTCAAATTTTAACACATATTCTTGATAATAATCATGAAGAGTAGATACACTACCAACACCTGTTTCCAGCAAAACCCTTTCTACAATGTCCTATAGAAAAAGCATCTATTTATTGTTTTTAAAGTTAAAAATATACAGTAGATAATGAAGTGGCAAAATATAATTTATCTTACAGGAAAACCATGATCCTTCTGTTCATATGCAACTTTTATTAAAAGTGTCATTCGTTTTATAAAGTGATCAGCAATATCTGTAAGTGTTTCTATAGCAATATCTGATGATTTTTCAAATCCAATGTGTGCTAAAAGAATAATAACTGCATGCCTTAATATGCAACGTGCTGTTTCTGGTGTGAGATAGTGTATTGTAGAAGAGTCTTTAAATATGCTTCTGAAAATATATAACTTGTTAATAAATGGTACAATTATGTAAATGCACACTCCATGTATAAACATCAATACCTTTTCTTTTGCATAGATAAAAAATTAAATGAATTTGGTGTTTCTTTCCCTTCTTGTAAATCATTTGTGTCAATTGTTGTCATATTTCCCAATACCATTCCTTCTTCCTAAAGAATATAACATATAAATATCAATACCTGTTATTTAGAATGATAATTATTTGAAGTTATTACCATCATTCTTAATTGTTGATGAAGATTTATGGTATTTAATACATGAAGATTTCCCATAGGTAATCTACAAATAAATAATGTCCATTACAATATCTTAATATTGTTTTTATTATTACAACCATTTTCGCTTCTGATCTGTATATAAGCTTACTGTATATATTCAGGTTGTTTATCCATTTGAAAATCACAATCTGTATTGTTGGACTCTTCCATAACTTGTCTCCAAACATTTTCTATTATATCTGGTGTTATTACTTCTTGTTTCAGAGTTTCTCTTGCTGGCAATTCCCCCCATAGTGAACCAGTTCCAGTATTTTTATTAGATTTCATAATGTTTTTAAATTAAAAATTAACATTTAACATAGTAATAAATATTTGAAACAGTATAAATACAAAGTTTGTTAAACTATAAAATCATTATATCTTCTTCAAAATTGATGATGATATAAACAGCATTATAAATTTTCACTAAAAGTACTTGTTTCTTTTGAGCATTTATTCACACACATTATTACTTTAAACATGTTTCATTAAAATTGAAGTAACAATATTTATTTACATAGTTATTTTTCACTGGTCAATGCAAGAATCGTTTTATGTGTATGTAAAGTGCAATAATGGATGCATGTACTACTTTTTTTCATTAAAAACCCCGCGCACGCACACATACACAGAATTCCCATGTAATGCATGTAACCAACAGTTTGAAAACGTCATTGCATTTTGGATAAAAACCTGTAAACCAAAAGTTCTACATTTTAAAAAGAACCTCAGGTTAGTCTTATGCAAACATAAATCATTTATAATTTTACTCTATATCAACAAATTTTACGTAAACGCGATTGAAGTATCATTACTTGTATAGTTCGTTTGATTCGTTTAAATTTAGGATTCCTTTTTTATTAGGTTAGGTTCGAATTACGTTATACGTGGACGCCATCATTGCATTGCGACTACTATTAATCGAAATGCATTTCGATATATCTAAGAATCGATTATATTTCAAATACATTATAATTTAAAAATAATAAATCAAATTTTATACTTTTATCTTTAGTCTATAAAAAGATTATAATATCTTAGCAATGTCTTCTCGATTCTTACAATTATATAAGATTGTATTTATTCGTTGTTATAATAACATATATCATTATGTTGACATAAAAGTAATCTGAGATTGATTTACTATAAATGATAAATTATATCAATATCAGAAGTACATCACAATTTTTAAAATATTACTTATCTGTTAGTTCATGTTACTTGCTTGCTAAATATATATTGGTTCTATTACAAACTCCTTGAATATAAGTATATGTAATAAGTTGTGATTTAATATAAATAATTATTTATAGAATATATATGCACAATGGAAAATGCTGCTGCTTCAATTTTAAAACGAGCTGTTGAGAAGGACAATAATAAACAATACACAATGGCTTTGGTATTGTATCAAGAAGGTGTGCAAATACTACTGGATTCTATGAAAGGTATTGATATTATAAATATTATTATTAATTACTTTTCTATAACTAATACTTTTATAAACTTCTATAAATCATGCACTATTCCTTTAAATATGTTTACAACCTCGTGAATTACTTTAAAAATTAGTAATGAAACAATGCAGAAACAAGGGATTCAGCTAGGCAGAAACATTTTGCTACCAAGGCATCAGAGTATCTAGACAGAGCAGAGAAAATAAAGAGTTTAATTGAAAAAGGGAAGGCTGCTGGAACTTACAGGGAATTAATTAAAATTGAAAATGGAAGTATAGGACATGGTTATGGAACTGTCTTTGGTAGATTTTTAGATGCGACAGTTACATATATTCATATTGAAGACCCATACATAAGAGCATTTCATCAGGTAATAATACATCATCATTAATACTTATACATAAGTATTAATATGGTTGTACTAATTATTGTTTGAATTATATTAATTAATTTATTTTTAGTGTCAGAATTTGGTAAGATTATGCGAATTGGCAGTCAAGAAGTGTCATGCATTATCTAAAATATCTTTGGTTACAACTGTGGATGTAGATGATAGAAAGAATCAAAAAGCTAGATTAGAAGAGTTGAAACAAAGTTTAATGTCACATCTTATTTCTTTTGAATTTCAATTTTCTGATACTTTACACGATCGACAAATATTGTAAGAAAATTAAGTTAATGCATATTCTTATATTTAATGAAATTTATTACATGATACTATTACCTCAATTTTGTTTTAGATTCAGTAATGGTTGGATAGTCAAAATAGGTCGTGGATTGGACTATTTTAAAGCACCTGATGGAAAATTTGTGCTAGGTGCTTGTGATCTTGAATTGAGACCATGCTTAGAAACAATTATAGACATATTTCACAAACAACATTTAAAAACTGATATTACATAGTGAATTATAATAAATTAGACCTCATTCTTTTTACGCGCGTCTCTATTATACTGATTAAAATATGTGTATAGAGTTTGAGAGTATCTTGTTCATATTTTTATTGTAGGTATCTATACAACGCATTTCCACAGTTGAAGGGAATGTCATTTTATCATTATTTTTAAGTATACATAGTTTTAACATATACTCCGATTTATATTCGGTACATAACATCATGCACATGAAATAAAATTGAATGTTTTAACGAAGATATTTGCATTATGAAATATTTTGTAATTCATAAGCAAAATATTTTATCAAAATATATTAAATAAATCAAAACCTATCAGTATTAATATTGTCTAATTATTTTACCAATTCTTAATATTGTTTCATACTTGTTTGTCTCCTTGTGTGCAAGGAACCTTTGTCCACAATAATTTAATCGTAAATCGTAGCTCTTAGCTTGATATCATTTTCTAAAGATAATTTTTTTTAAAACTTTAGAAAATAATACCAATTACCAGGTCACACCACGTGGAGGTGGCTACGACAGTGACCCACCCTATCTCCAAATCCCAACCACCCTCCAATTACAACTGCCTCATTTATCGGAAGGATAAATGAGTTCTTACTCTACTTAGCCCATAGGCTCGCATATACAAGTTCTTTACCACAAAACAGCAAAGAACTTGTATCACACGCACGCAAACTCACACATAACTTAATACTAATTTCATGGGATCCCACATACACACACGCTTATTAACATACTTATTCTAAACGCCGCACGCGTACCTCTTATTCTAAGATTGCACTCTAATGATCTATAACGAAGTAAAAAAGCAAAGGGAAAGGGAAGAAAGTTAGAAGAACTTTCTATTAGAAAGAAAGAAAGTTAGAAGAACTTTCTGCTAAAAGGTGGATCAGCATTTCCTGCCAAGTGAGCCTCGCCCTCCTGGGTCAAAGGGTAGTCGCATAGTGACTTACGTGAACCACGAGACCGAATTGAACCGAAAATACTGGCAAGAACGAGTGACACATCCGCGAAGGGTTTCCCATTTCTCCCCGCTCCCGTTGAAAGGGAGTCTGACTGCAGAGAGGATACCCACGCCGTGAGGCGGCAGATCGAGATGGACCATCAATCAAAATGCCTCGCAGAGATGTGTCCCTGGCGCTACACCAGCACTTGCAGCTCAAAACTGCCGCGTGTTCACAGCACTATGCAACCCCCAATGATCCACTTGGGTTCGGACCAATTGACAAAAAATAACTGGTTATACTACAATCTAACGCGTAAAAAGTACTCGAATTGTGAAAATGAGTGCAAGTTAGAACAAGAGGCACTTACAATGGCCCACCCGCCCTCCCACGAGCATACAATTAACTTAAATTAACTTAAAACTATCGCACGCATCCCTCGATGATCCCACGATGATATCTTCAAGTTTCGTATATACGCATTTCAAACATGCACTCATCCATACTACAATATATTACAATATTTTGTTAGGCGCAACTTAAAATTAACTTAAAACTAGCGTATCCATCGGTGAAATCTTTCTATGATAGTCCATGATGATTACCTATGCTGTAACAATCAAAAACAATATGCAAAAGAAAAAACAGATAAAACTCGAGTCGACTCGATGAAAACATGCAAATGAAATAACAATATATTTGTGAAACATTCAATTAGTTACTTAGAATAAAAACATAAAATATAAAAATGTAATGAAGACAAATATTAATTATTGAATCACTTACTTAAAATAAAAATCTGAAACATACAAATGTAATTAAGGCACATGTGAAATATTTAATTACTTACTTGAAATCAAAACCTAAAATATAAAAATGTAATAGAGACAAATATTAATTATTGAATCACTTACTTAAAATAAAAATCTGAAACATACAAATGTAATTAAGGCACATGTGAAACATTTAATTACTTACTTGAAATCAAAACCTAAAATATGAAAATGTAATGGAGACAAATATTAATTATTGAATCACTTACTTAAAATAAAAATCTGAAACATACAAATGTAATTAAGACACATATGAAACATTTAATTACTTACTTGAAATCAAAACCTAAAATATAAAAATGTAATTAAGACACATATGAAACATTCAAT
Source organism: Megachile willughbiella (assembly GCA_945859595.2). NCBI lineage: Eukaryota > Metazoa > Arthropoda > Insecta > Hymenoptera > Megachilidae > Megachile > Megachile willughbiella. Next base: position 5,526,744 of record OX243797.1, on the reverse strand, counting down.
TACTTACTTAAAATAAAAACCTGAAACATACAAATGTAATTAAGACACATATGAATCATTCAATTACTTACTTAAAATAAAAACCTAAAATATAAAAATGTAATAGAGAGAAATATTAATTATTGAATTACTTACTTAAAATTAAAATCTGAAACATACAAATGTAATTAAGATAAATACAAATCACTTAAATACTTACTTGAAATAAAAACCTGAAACATACAAATGTAATTAAGATAGAAAATTGAAGGAGCAAGAAATGAAATCTCCCTTTATTCGAAACAAAACTCTTGAAAAATAGATTTTGAAAACCTCAAAATCTGAAATGAAATTACGGAGGGATTCAAAAACCTCAAAACTCAGAATAAAATCACGATGAGATTTTGAAAACCTCAACTCCAAAATAAAAAGAGGAAGAAATTCAAAAACTTCAGAAATCGAAATAAAATCACAGTGCTGTTTGAAAATCTCAAATCTGAAATAAAAATTTGTAGAGATTAAAAACTTCAAAACCGAATTGAAATGACGAGATGATCCAAAAACTTCGAAACTCGAAATAGTATTCACACATGAAATGAAAGTACAAGTATTAAAAATCAATCAAATAATAAAGTAAGATGGAGGAAAAAATAAAATAGTGAAGAGGCTTGAAAACTTCGAAGCTGGAAATAAAATTAGGTAGAGTATTAGAGACCTTATGATACCGCGATGCGAATGTGAGTACAGGATACAGGATACCTGTCATTCACTCACTCACACATACTGCAATACATATTCTACTCTACATGTACCTCTTATTCTAACATTGCACTCGTATAATCTAAAACTTTGTAAAGAAAGCAAAGGGATAGAGAAGAAAGTTGGAAGAACTTTCTTTTAAGTTTGGAACAATTGGCAAAATATGACAGACTATTGCTACACTCTAATATGAAAGAAGTTAATGGTCGCAAAGATGAGTGCAAGTTAGAATAAGAGGCACTTACAATTTGCGCAAGCTTTTCGCCACGTGTCGTGACGAAAAACTTGCGCCCGAGCCCACCCTTCCTCCCACAAGCTCGGAATTAACGTAAAACTAATACACTGAACATAACTTACCAAAAATCAAATCCTGAAACATACAAAATATTATTAACATTGGAAATTGTAGGAAAAGGATTGAATTTTTATTTTATTTCGTACAAAACTTTTGAAAAATACAAAACGCAATGACAATTGTGGATTTGAGAAGAGAGAACATAACTTACCAAAAATGAAAAGCTGAAACATACAAAACTTTATTAACATAAGAAAATTTTACTTTACTTCATACAAGAATTTCGACAAACAAGAAGACGCAATGAAAATTGCGGATTTGAGAAGATAACATAATAACTTACCAAAAAACAAACACTGAAACGTACAAAACTTAATTAACATAGAAAATTCTGAAAAGAGGAGTGAAATATTATTTCATTTCACACGAAACTTTAAAAAAATAGAAAATGCAATGAAAAGACCTGAAAAGTCGAAATAAAATCGCGAATTGATCGTGAGCTCGTCAAAATTCGAGCAAAACGCGTTCAACGATACTTTTCGTACCGTATAAAATAACACATGTAAAATAAAAAAAAATAATAGCGAGCATAGTGACAAAATGACTCTCCATCCTAAGATGGACAGCCATTGATAGTTCCCCTCTTCTTTGGCAACTTTTGCCGGGGCTCTTCGGCATATAGCCTCTTCTTTCTTCGGCACAGCCTCACAAAAATCACTCGCGAAATTTTACGGTAACTCGGATATTCTTTGCTTTCATATCAATTACATATACTTTCAATTTTACTATCAATCGATCTCCACAAACAGATAGCATACACTTTTATAAAAATAAAAATGAACTATCCATTTGCTTCAATCGACAACTAAATCAAAATTTTATATATCAAAGTTCTTTACTTAAAAAAAATTCTCGAAATTAAAATACGACCAGCGATTCTTAGAATGCGCTGTCCGTAAAAGAATATCCGAGCAAAATTTTTATTTAAGGCACTTCACTTCACTTCACTGCACTGTATACTTCATTTTTGCAATCGGGTCTAGTACCACGACTGCGACTTACAAACTAAAAGGCCTGGCCTTACGAACAATCGAGTTCAAGAGAATATTAAATAGAATAAATTCATATTTAGATTTTCTCTTCTCGATTTTTCGTGTTTAACCCCCCAGATGCAAGCATCTCACGTGTGTTTTACCGGAGGACAGAGAAACATGAAAGCTTGCTCTGGCCCTACCTACTTAAAACTAACTCAATCACACCAGAAGTATGCTACCTGCCTGCCTAACGCTATATTTAAAAAATGCAAAGACCATTCTCACAAAAACACACTCCACGATTCTCACACACGCCACCCGGGTGCAAAAAAGCCTATTCCTAGGGAGTACGTCCCGGGACGTCTCCGACACCCGAGTTCAATACAACATTCACACTCTAAGTTCATACCTTTTTGCTGAAATCGATCGACAATCGACAGTGAATATTAATTGAACATTTACATATTTCATTTTCTAATTCTTTCGAATATTCAATGTAATATGTGCATGTATTAATTACTCATACAATTTTCTAATTCTAATTCACTTTATATAATTTTGAAATTTGTTACTCGACTTGCATTTTGTATGCATCTTTAGATTTTGCAAAATTTTTATAATAAATAAGTATAGTTTGTAATCGACACAAGGTCCACGACCTAACCACACACACACACGTGTAACTTGTGTCGATAATTCACTGTCAAATTGTCGATCGCCAAAACATCTTAAAACTAAACCGTGTCCACCTGCCCTAACTCATGCGAGTAGCATCTAAGCACGCGTATGAGTATAGAGCATAAAAATGAACACGGTCAACAGTATTTTGACCTACCAGCTTTCTTCATGTGTGCTGAAAATCCTGAGCTAAAAAACGTGATTAATAACATGCTAATAAAGTGTCTCTTCCGAAAAAAATTTACTCTAAAGTTCAAAAAAGAAAATGGAAGAACACTTTGCAAAAATCTAAGAATATCGATTGTTTCATATTTAACAGATTTTAGATATCAAAGTAAATTTACTAAATGATCAAAAACATTCATAATTAACTTTGATATCGAAATCTGTTTCTCGCGAAACTTTCTTGTACATATGTGTGTATTTAAAAGAGTTCACGGTACGCGTACAAAAAGATTAAACTACTATGAAATCGGAGGGTCATCCGACTTCTATGTAATTTTAAATTCGTTATATCGGTTCGTAAGGGAATTAAAACGCGATGTACAAGAAAACCCTGACCTGATCTAATAAATAAAATATACAGTTTGTACGAATATTGCACGATCGTACAGTCGTGGTCACTATGCTCGCTTCAAAATATAAAAATACAACCAGTTCCCGTGTCGCTTCGGACCATTCGTCCTACGACATGATGGGAACCGGAGGAACCGTAAAGCATGCGACTCACCAATCGCTGACTTATACCACTGCATTGTACACGCGTTTGGAAATGGACCCATGATCGGTTGCACTCGTAGACGCACTTGGAAATTGACCCATGATCGATTGTTCTCGAACAGTTAGAATTAGGCACTTCATCCTTCGGTTCGGCATGACCTTCTGAAACCAGAAAGTGCACAAATTCCTTTTATTGATTTGTATTTCGAACGGTATATATTTTTGGCGACATATTCAAATTTATTCGTACAAACATGCAACATGCAAACAAGTAAAGAAATATGCATGCAAAACTATGCACGAATAACCACACCACACCGATAATAAATTTAGGAACGTGTATAAAAACGTATAGGTAACCGCACCATAACATAAAATCACTCATTTGAAAAGGCATGTCAAAATATTTAGAAAATTTATTTATAAAATACACTAAAACATTTGTAGAAGCATGCTAAAACACGTAGGTAACCACTCCACAAAACACTCTAAAACGGTTCGGAAAGTATGCCAAAACACGTAGGTAACATAACCATAAAACACACTAAACGTTTGTAAAAGTATGTTAACACACGTAGATAACTACACCATAACACGCACTAAACGTTTACAAAAGTATGTTAAAACACGTAGGTAACTACACCATAAAACACACTACACGTTTGTAAAAAAGTGTCAAGACACGTAGGTAACCACACCATAAAACACACTTAAAAGTTTGTAAAAAACTGTCAAAATGCGTAGGTAACCACACCACAAAACACTCTAATATATCCGTATATGTATGCACAATCACTTGTAGAAACACACTAATAATCACGTAACCACTTGTAGGATCACACCATAAAACGTGTTAATACACCACCATATATATGCATAAATACACTATAAAACACACTAGGCACTTGCACTAATACACTAGATAACACTCAGTTGAACACACAATCCAATAACCGAATTGTTGTCCCGTACCGGTAAGTGTTCAAGACGTCGACCGATCTCCTTGACAGCTGCACTTCAACTGACTCGTTTCGACCTCTCTTACGAGCCGGTAACAATGATAGGTAGTTCGGCGCCCAATCAGCAATCATGTGACGTAATAATACGTCACAGCTGGATCTCGATGTGAATCTTTTAAATATTATCATATTAACGTTTATTTTGTTATAATTTTGAATTTTGCAATTATTTATGAACTATATTATTATTGTAAATATTAAATTTGACTATTTTTATAACCTTTTTTCGTACATATGTTACAAAATATTTATGAATTATTATATTAACATTTAGTTTCTTATAATTCTTAATTTTTCAGTTAGTTGTTTATTAAATTATTGTTACGGTTATTCAAATTTCCCATTTTTTTTAACTGTCTCTTCTGTTTATGTTACAGAATACTTGTGAATTATTATATTAACATCTAGTTTCTCAAATTTTTAATTTTTCGATTATTTGTTTATTAAATTATTATTATAAACATTAAAATTTACTATTTCCATACTTTTCACGTGGTAAAATTTGTCAAATATCTGTAAATTATTGCATTGAATTTTATTTTAATATAATTCTTACTTTTACAATTATTTATTCATTAAATTTTTTTAGGTCGCCCTTTCTAAGGGCACAGCTCTTACATCGTGGAACAAAAATTTACATCACATGACAGATATACATATTTTATATTTCGTCCGTGATATGTATTACTCATGGGTGAAATATGTATGTAATCTCATTTTAAGGGTATTAAGTAACATAAAATTACATAATCTAAACACACGTTTTCCAACATAATCAAATTCTTCCAACGAGGGTAGCAAGGGTTCCTTTTTATTGTAACACTCAAGAATACAGTATAATCATTGATACATATTTACAGAACACAACGCACGTAAACGAACAAACAAAAAGAAAGTTACAATTATAATTTTTATTGAAATTTACTTATTTTTATATCATGTAATTAATGTTATATAGATCGGTGATGGGCAATGTGTTTGCTCGTCAAAAAGGGAAATCGTGGTTTCCATTTTAAGAATTCAGAAATGTAATTTTATTATTTAAAAATTTAGAAATGAAAATGTAAGATCATCGATATACAGAAATCTCAAAGCAAAAATACCCATCACAGATATAGATAAAAGGTAAAAATAATTCTAAAAGATCATGTTAAACTGTTACAAACGAAGATCGGACTAAATATGTTATGCAAACAAGACTTATAGTAAAAAGATGGATATTCTATCGCGTTCACCAAATCATATCCGTTTCCGACTTCGTACGAGCCAAAGGATTCAAACACAAATTCTTCAGAACCTGTACAGCATCCTCACCGTCGTCTCTCGCGTACAAAGTTTGCCTTTTGATGCTTCCAGCTTCGATCGATTTCCCACGAACGTTATCGAACGAAGAATTCTCCTTATTCTTTTTAACCTTCGACTTGCTTTTTCGTTTTACGGAGCTCTTCGACGAACACGTTCCCGTTTTCTTAGTTTTGAACGAAGGACGTTTTCTTCTTTTACCAATCCCGCTTCCGCTGCCTGATCCAACGGAAACCAATGACTTGACAGACGCATAATCGACTTTTTTATCGTAATCCTTCTTCGAAACGCTTTGATTCGTTTGCGATGTCTTCTTTTTGGAGTGCGTTCGATGACGAGAAACCAAGGAGGCGCGTGGTCCTTTGAAAATTGGTCTTAACGTCCCTAACACTCTACCGTGTTCGTCTAAAAGTTCATGGTCCTGCCAAGAAGCCACCACGGGTAAACCACAGGCGTTGTGCATTCCTACCAACGGTACACCGATCGCTCGATGTTTGTTTATTTCCGAAAATACTTGATATTTGTCCATCAAGTCCCAATTGCGTCCAGTCCGCTTTGCGTTTTCTTCGTACGCGGATATCTTTTGACCAACATGTCCCCGTTCCACATTGAGCGTTCCCCATTTTCTTGAGACGCGTATCTCGTCATTCTTCGACGGTTTATCTTTCGCTTCCTCGTTGGATCGGTTCTTCGATTTTTTGTCCTTTAACCACCGCCGACTGGAAGTCAATTTCTGAGAGGAAGCTTTATAGAAGTAGTCATCCAGGTCGGTTAAATCTCGATCCTCGTCGTGCATGGAAACGTTGTACTCGCTTTGCGCGATCCGCCTGTCCAACGTCTTCAGCTTGGAGTTAATCTTACTACTACCACCTTGAATTTCGCGCTGGTAATCGCAAGAATGACAAGATCTGCGAGATGGATTAGCAGGTTCTGAACGCCTGGATGCACGCATTTGGACTTGGGAGTGCTCTGTTTCATTCTTAAAGATCGTATCTTTTGATTTAGTGGGAGGATTCTTCTCTGGCTCTGATATGGAGGATTCAAACTGAAGTTGAGGTGCTTCGGATCGTCTTAGGGTTCCGATGTTGTAGGCTATGGAAGCTTGATAATTTCTTATGGGGATGCTCCTGACGGTGCCGCTGATATTTTGTGATCTCCCTTTAGAGTTCTTTTTATCGTTCCGAAGTTTAACGGAGTCCTTGCATTCTTTCGAATTGTCGTTCTTGTAGTCTTTCTTGTAATCCTTCGAACAATGGAAATAGTAATCTGGTACCACGTCGATCGCTCGTTCCTCGTACAACTGATCACTTCGGAGAACGTCCTCGTTGAATTTCGGGGGATTCTTCCATTCCTCGATTATGCTCCTCCCGAATCTCCTCACATCGTTAAGCCTAGGCAAGTTCGACACCGTTTTCGTGCTTGTATTTTTGACACCGATCGCTGATTTACCCTCACTGCCCTCTAGCCACCTTCATGATTTGGCACCGAACGTCGTACCAGCCACGTGCATTCGATTCTCGATTCCCAGTCCTGCGAATAATTCAAGTAGATTTTTATAATTTGGAAATTTCGGGAGTCGTCACCGAGTTGACGTTGGAGAGCAAAAGTTCCTCACCGAAATCATGATCGCTCTCGCTGAAAGGACTGAGTGTTTGCGTGGACGTAAACGTCGACGCTTGCGACTTGGCTCGTCTATTTCCGCGCGAACAAGCGAAGAACGTGCTCAGAAGAGCACCCACTTCTACGAATATCACTGCTAATCCGACTGTGAGAAGTATCAGTGCTTGATCTTGCGTCCATTTCTCGAGCATCTCCAAACAACCCTGTAACATCATATTCACCCTCCATCATCGATTTCCTTCAGACACATTATTTCAAAGAACGTCTCTATATAATCTACATTACAATTATCTTAACAAAAATTAACGTGCTGTAACAATTTTTTTTTAATCAAAATTAAAAAGTCTAAAATTGATCATTTCGACTGGTGTACTTGTTTCTGTGTTAACCACGGACAAATATAAACATGCTCTCTTTTTTTTTTATCGTGGTTAACAGGTTGAACATTCTGTATGCTATACAGTAACTTTTAATCGACACGAATAACGAGACCGATCGTCAATACCGTTTGTACAGCACACGTGCACGTTCAATAATGACCCGCATGCAAATATCACTGCCTAAGGGGATATTCAGTCGTATGCGGGTTGCGCAAAAGCAACCGGTGTATCGTTTAATCTGTATCGTATCTGGAAATGAATGTGTCGCGTATACACGTTGAAAAGTTGCTCGCGTATTATGCGAGAAAGTTTCCTTATCGTTTGTCCGCGTTAAATTTCACTCGTTCGAACAGATACGTATTACATTGAAGATTGAAATGTCGTCGCGTGTCGAAACTGTCCATCAACATGACATTATCCCACGAGAACCCTTTTAACCACGTTCGATGATAACTTTTAATTTTATTCGCGAATGGATGCGGCTGGAAAGTATTTCATTGTATAAAATATGAATTAAGGTACGTAATGAAATTTTGTGATACAACAGAGAAGAAAATTGACATATAGGAAATTTTGAAAATATTTTAGATAGTAGGGAAAAATCTTAAGAAAATTCTACGGTAATCCTACAAATATGATAGAATTTGCAGTACCACCAGTCATCCAATGCGATATCGAATATTTTAAATTATCCAATGTGCAATGAATCGATGGTGACGCGTTTCAACAGGTCCAATCGAAGATGATCGCACCTCCTGTCTACTTGTCAATGTTTACGCCTTTCGCTGGTACATATAACAACATCCTCATTACGATACATACCGTGGTGTGCCGTGCGTATTGATGTTCGGCGGGATTCAAAGCCTGGCAGAGAGTAAGATTGGCAGGTTCAGGGTTGAGGAAGGAGTCGGTCTGGTTGGCGTTATTCAGGGTGCAGCAACTGAGAGGCACCACTAATTCTCTTCGGCCGACTTCCTGCAGCCGCCACCACGAGGTGCCGTAATTGCTACTTCCGTTGATACCGCAGCAAGCAAACTGAAAAGGTCGATACAATTTACGGCATTCGGAGAGGTGTGTACATAATTACGGTGCTTCACGAGGCATTAATCGTAATCACCGAGTTTCGGGAAACGACGACACTCCTGCGTTCCCGATTGCTCGACTACGATTCCACCCTTTTCGATATTCGGTAAAAAAAGGGAATCTTTTACGGCGCTTCATTTTAATAATTCTTTCTTTATTTTTCTGAATGTATATGCTGTTGGATAGCATATGAATTTTTGTAAGGATCCGTCACTTAGCTTAGTAGGAACGAGATGTGTTTAATTCATCGCAAACAACGCGTGACGATACGAGGCGTCACCATACAACGAGTGACGGTATGTCTTGCAGTAAGATAAAATTACTAGAAGGATTTTTTACGATTTCACTGTACATTCAGAATGGTAATTAATATATACCGTGGTCTGAGCGAGATCCAAGGCTGCTGTGAATTGTTCTCGACCAGGAACAGCATAGCTGCGTTGCAGAGCACGTATCAATCTCGCTGTTCTGACATCGATACCCAACACATGAGGCCAAAACACCACCATAACGCAGACTGTACACTCGCCGAGTAGCAGTAGAATTATCGTGATGAGATACTGCAAATAGTTTCATTTATTTTTAAAACTCTTTACTGGAAATTATGGTCTAACGCATTCTGATACTTGCTGTAGTACAACATTTGCCAAATATCACTAATTATAATACAAATTCTGAGGACGCAGCGATCGGGAAACATTAGTTTAAATCAGTTGTTTTTCAATCCAGCACTTTATACTGATTTTTACGGTATCGAGACTTCAACTATGAAAATGCCGTGTCAAGATAACAAAGAAAGAAAAATGCTCCAACATTGAACGCGTTCACGAACGATGCACGCGCGTTCGCTCATCTAATAAGCGACTCCCTGAATAATTGCTGTTTTTAAACGATACGCGAACTCGCCCTCTTTCCATGGGCACGCGTGCTTGGATTTATCTAGATCCGTTTCCGGCCAGCGACGCGTGACCATAGCCTCGCAAAGTGGGAAATCTGGTTTCGGTTTGGTCTACCGAGCGTACTCATCATCGAGGCTCGACGAAGAAACGCGCACGCCTTGTGGGACCTTGACTTTTGTCTATCATCGAGGAAGATACGAGTTTCGAACTTGTAAGACTTTACGAACTACCCATCTCTGGGTAGCAAATAAATTTCAACATAGATCTACCGCTTATTTTAGTGAGAACCACTTTACATTATAAATTGTACATAACAAGACCGTGTCCAATAAAGCACTAAATATTCTAAATACTTTCTACTGAATTTCTAAAAAATAAGATTATTAACTGTGATTTTCCATGATTCTAACGTGTTTCAAATGTTTTAGATTTTAAATTCGATGCTAACAATGCATGAAATTTTAAATTCTATACAGCTTAATTGCAGAGTACAAGGCGTGAAAAATAATGAGCTTCAATATTAGACGTCATTACTTGAACAATGAATTAAACATTAGGCTTAATTGGCTGCGGAGTCAAAAGAAAAGGTAAACATATCTAAAGAATGTAACAAAATTGAAATTTGTAAAAGTCTTACAGAGATTGTGACACATCGATTGTAGATGCAAGTTGCCCAGCATCCTAAGATACCCGTGAGAGTGATTAAGAATCCCAATCCAATGATTGCGAACGCCAGGTAGTAAAACAGTGGTTGATTAGGTTGTATGTCTCCTGGTCCCAATAAACGCGACAGTAAAATACGTTCATCGTCGGCTAACAACAATGCTCCTAATGACATCAATGCGAAACCCGATATCTGAAAATGAAGATGATAGTCTTAACATTCTATTACTCGCAAATAAAGTTAATAAGTACTATCGTTGTTTTAATTTAAAAGTACAATTCAATCCAGCTACATGGTCCGTTGAACCACTTCCCTTTTACTAAATTTCAAAGTTGAATGTTGACAAATTAAAAATTTTTTAAGTTTGTAACTTTTCAAATTAAAAAATGTAGAAACTCTCGAATTTTTTAATTTCCAAGCATTTACGGTTATCGACAACCCCCCGAGGCCGCAGCGAACGTGTTATATGAGTCATCATCGACAAAACTCTATGAAAGTGTTAAGTTTCAAATTTCTCAAACTTTTTATCGCAAATATCATCTCCAAAATACAGCTTTCATGTTTTTTAGCCGGTAAATTTAGAAAACGTAACGAAAATCAGACTCATTTTCGTTTATTTCTCCGTAACTTACCAAAAAGACGACATTGGAACAACACACGAAGATTCGCGATACACCCAGGCTTTTTCTGTCCATTTTAAAAAGTACTCATTGAATCTTCAATTTGTTTATATCCGTGAAGCCGGGTGAAAGGAAGAAACTGATGACAATTTGTCACGTCAATCCCCCGCGATGACATTCCATTAATGGTCACCGATAAACGTTGGTTCACGAAGTTTAAATTCACTGGGAAATTTATTTTTTCTCCTTCAGTGATGTTCCTTCTTTGTGGTCCTTTTTTAATTCCGAAGCGCACTTGCTCGCGTTAACCAGAAGACTAAAAAGCTGGCGCGTGATGGATAGTGCCGTACGAATACTGGCATCTGTATATGCGCTTGCGTTGTGTGCCCTCATGCACGACCGACCGGATGGAACCGGAAGGAAATAGAAAGGCACGAAACAAAAAAGAACAGGGAGGGGGTGAAATGTCCATATGTATGTACTTACTTGCTTACGCGATTGTTACAGATACCAGTGGTGTTCGTCAAAATTTCACAGAGGGGGTTTGACACTTTTAAACGCAACGGTTCCGGATGAGTAAGTCTTCGCTTCCGTTCGAACTTATGAAACACCTAAGAGTACGTTGCAAACCAAATTTGAAAATTGTTATCGATCATTTTCACTAATGGTGCAATCATTTCACTAGAGACATCACTTTTTTCTTGAAGTGTAGTTCCAAGTGAAAATTTTAGCATTTTGAGGCAATATTTTCTTTAATAATGGATGCTTTAGACTACAACTTCTGATGTATTATTTTTCAAAATTCCACAGTCCATCTTTTGAAAATGATCATTTTTCGAGACCCACTTGATTGTAATGGTTATTTTAAAAGGGAGGAGATGAGTTAAGAAAAAAATTCGCATTACTACTGTTAACCTTGGATCACTGTTAATTTATTCTAAATTTTTACCACGTGGTCTAAATGAGTGATATATCCAGAACGAATGAAGACAGTTACTTTCAACGTTTGCGATAAATCAGTTTTGTAATATCATACTAGAGTATAGAGAAATGCATTACGTATATTATTGTGAGTGTTCATGAAGCCTATCTCCTCTCTGCATTAATTCACCTGGTATACTACGCGTTTCTGGTTTAAGTAATGCGAATGACGCTCACGTCCACCTGTATCGTGTTACTAGTAGGTGTAATAAATAGACAGAAGGAATAGAAGAATAAACTTTTTTTTATTTTTCTAAAAATATGAAATATTTATACAGCTGAAGTAGTTTCGTAAGCGATATAAAATCTTAAGTTACATATTTCTGTACAGTAAAAACAATTATAATGAAGGCACACCATTAAGCCTTTTAAAAATCTAATGGATTTTTGCGTGATTGACTAGAGCATCCCAAATGAGGTACTTCTTCATCTTGTTCTCGTTGTGCGGTATCTCCTAATTCGGGTGGTAAATGCAAAACCTAAAATTAAATATTAAGTTGCGTGTACGATTGCTAAAGTTTAATTTAAGACGATGCACAATATAATTTACCTCGATAACAAATTTCTTACGTCGTAGTTTGAACGTAAGATCTCGCGATTCTGGATTGTGAGGTGCTATAGTATTTATGGCGGGCAATTTTTTAAGATGTAACAGGCCGTGATAATCCTTGAATAATGGATTTGTTTCTTTTTGAGAACCTGCAAACGATTCCAATCTGATTGCAATATCTGATAAATGCTCGATTCGTTCTATTATCGCATCCTAGAAATCAATCACAATAAATCACGCTTATGTTTATATTAATCAGCTCAACTAATATTATATAAATGTAAAACTTACGGAATTATCTAAACAATCTACAGGTACAGTGATCACTCCAACTGCGTAAGAGTATCTCAAAAGAGCTCTGAAGTGGTACAGAAATTTCAATAAGTCTTGATGTGAATCGTTCTCAGAATCAGAGAACCATAATCTAGATCCTAAAGAATGAATTGCAATTCTTAAAGCCTGTCTTTTTGTAGGTGTATCTGATACTAGGTATTGTCCTTTCTGCAAAGTTTCTTGAATACTCTTTAATAATTTTGAATATGTTGCATTCTCAAATGCATCATCTTTTTCAGGAAAACTGTCATCATACCACTGTGTAATATTTGCTTTCTCAATTGTTTCTTTTTCCATTGGCTTTGTAAGATCATAAAAGTGACCAAAAATTTGTCCACCAGTTGGAGATGCATCAATCAATTTCATATTTTGGTACCTCCACGCAATTTTCATTTGTTCATCTGTGACTAGAGGTTTATCGACTGATACATCTGTTATAACAGCTGGTATGTCTGATACCAATTGAGATGGTTTAACATCTTTGGATCCTATCAACAGTGGCTGAGCTGTGACCACACCTTCTGCTATAAAGTATTTTAACATAACCTTTGCGTATGTACCATAATGATCTTCCTCTGAAATAAAACAAGGAATTGTTTTCTATGTCTTTTTGATACTTATATAGTTTTTACATACCAATAAGAAATAGGGAACCAACAGGTAATCCACCACCTACAAAAAATGAATTTAAGTATCCTAGCTATAAACTAACAATAAAGATTAATTGTTAGTATTTAGTGGTTTATCAAAGACATTATTCTCAAACCTATTATGTGATCCAAAGAAGGGATTCCAGATGAAACAAGTAGTTGTGAATTTTTTATCGAAGGTTTTGTTCCTGGTATAAAAGGAATTCTACTTCCTTTTGCAGCGCTTAAATCCATTGTTGATATATATTTACCTACAAATTACAGAAATTTAATTATATTAAACAACCTGGTTAAACAGACACAAGATTATATCCTTTACATCAAGTATTGATTTACATGTCATAACAATTACCATGTGCAGTAGTAGGTTATGTTTACAAATGTCATATAATAAGTTGTTAATTATAATATTTCAACTTACTACAGCATGTTTAACATGGACTATTAAAAAATCATAAATTATGAACGTAATATGCATATGATTAACTTATAAAGTCATCAAATGATCATAAAACTACTTTACAGTTTTCCGACCATATTCTAAATTTTAGCTACATAGTCGAACACAACGATGGCAGCACTTACAACTGATTTTATGAAGTCGACCGCTGACGCCTTTTATAGTTTGTAATTCTTCTAACAGAATGCACCCGTATCAATCTCTACAATTATCGGTTGTATAATATTTAAGATATTCACGCTTTTTTGTACTCAATCCTCTTAATTTATTCAGAAATTAAAAAAATTCACGTTTCGTTTATTGTACGAAAAGGATATCAATTTTCTCTTTTAATATCCTGCTACTTACGTACATTGCGGATGTCTTAGATTTGCGTCACACTCAATTAATATTATTATTTTTAATATCAATATTAATAATATTAACCTAGTATGATACGAATACGCACTGCCCGTAGCAAATGAATTAAATTGCTTGAATTAATTTTTCGATTAAATAAATTTCTAAAAGCAAATATAATTACAACGATTGCGAATAAAAATTTGATAATACAAATTCAGTATTGCAAAGGAAGTAGAAGAAAATATAAAAATAATCTAAGTAATTAGATAATTATAAAATATCGTGCTTTAATTGTACCGATTTATAGAAGTTAAATATTAATTTACGAAAAGCCAAGCTACGGAAACGAGTTCCTGTGCTATACTTTGAATACATTGTGATATAGATTGCGACGAGCCAAGGTAGGGGAGTGAAATACATAAGTAGAGGAAGAACGTACACGTGCACAAGAAAGAGAAAGTAGAGGCAGTACCGCCGATAGTGCCGGGCAAACAGGGCACTTGTCTCGGGCTCCGTGTTTAGGGGAATCCTATATGCTACATAGAGAGAGTCGGTCTGTATTTTTGAAAGAATCAGTCTTATCCTAATCTTAACCAACCTAGTTTTAATTAACTATACTGATAAAGACTGATTACCACATAATTCGTCCAGCAGATAATTTGTTCGCTGCTATCATTTGTCCATTATGAGCAAATGTAAATTCTATTAAAAGAAAATGTTAGTGTTCGCTATTCTCTTCCTTTTACGGTTAGGGCCAAGTTGAGAACCCTTACCCTACAATAATGTCAACTTTTACCCCGGGTACCGCAACCTCTAGCGGCAGTACTGAATAGAGGGTATGCGTGAGTAACCCGTCTCGTGCATGTTAGATTCGAAGCTGTGGCACGAGCAGTTGTGCAAAGGAACGGTATGGAGGTATCCGGCCAAACACTGAAACCCCCTCCTGTTACTAGCCCATCTTTTTCCCCTTCTAACGTATTCCGTTCGGCCGTCTTCCTCCTACTTCTTCCAGTACAGTCGTTTCCCCTACCATTCACGTACTTTCTTTCTCCAGCGTACTCGTGCCGACTATCGATTTCTCGCTTCCTCCCTCGGTCTTTTCCTTTCTTTCCACAGACAAGCCGGAGCACGCTGCCCTCGCTCAACTACCTGTTGTGACGTCCAACGCGCACTCGACGACGCATTGGGACAATCGAGAGATTCAGCACACGCCGCGTGCGCTGCTGTTTTTCCATGTGTGTTTCGTGTATATACGTTCACGGCCAGCAAGACGGTCGTACACCGTCCTCCACGTATAAGAAAGCCTTCCGTTGGCAAAGCGTGTGCCCGATCTGTGAGGTAAAGCCGATATTAAGCCGCGAAAGGCTTGTCGCGCACTCCCACTATCATTCCGCTTCCCGTCCCTCGCGTAACCACGCGATATGAGCGAGCGAGAGGAAGTGAGCACGGACAGAGAAAGAAGTTAGCAAGAGGCTTGTATCGAGAAGTTATAGTTAGACTTTAGCGACTATGGGAGACATTGCAGTCGCGTTTGCAAATTTATAATATATGCGGATAATATTGCCATAATAATAAATTGTAGCGGTTGTCTTTTACGATGGTTCTTTGGTTTTGAGATGGATTGTACGACCACTATCTATCGTAGGACTTCTCAACCATTTGTAGGCCGAGACCCACTTTCGAAAATGGTGATTTCTAGGAATACGTTCGCTTGTAATGCACTGTTTTGCAAAATCTGAATGTTTCGATATTCTGAAGTCCTAACGCGGGTTTAGTACATTTTGATCTTGGGATCCAGAAATATGTTTATTGTCTAAAATTGTATTTGTAAATACAAAATTAATCTCATAATTAATTACATTAGTCAAATAATTTGTTGATACAATAAGTAATTGATTTTCCTCTAAATTTAAGAATTCAAATATCGGAGAACTTTTCACTCGAACAAAAATTTATTTAGATAATGTCCTATGCTGTTCAAGATGAATCGCGATACGTCTACGAAAGAAATCTAAGTAGGTACAGATTTTATACGTGGCGCCAAGCCGTGTTAGTAACAGAGATCGCCACCAGGCGTCGTGGTAACTTAGGCGCCTCTTGTATACACGGAGTTTCCAGGCCCTGAACTTAGTCGCGCGCGGTGAACGTTCCGTCCTACCGTCGAATCTTCGCGCGCGTCCCGTCGAGAGTGACAGTTCGAAAATTTTCTATACCCGGAAGACAAATGCTATCGTCCGACCCTCGTGTATCATTACGCAGCAAAGAACGCGACGGGACGCGTACACCACGGAACTGGTAGGAGCATCGATAAGCCGTTTTCACAACGAAAAAGAGCGTGGTTAATTGCGAGCGGAGTGCGTTCGCGTGGAGGCTGAACAGCGGTGACTACGTTGCGTTGGAACGACACGGACTTCACGGTATACCGTACAGTCACGTGGCATCGGTTAAATAAAACGCGGAGAACCGAGTATCGGCGGTATGCCGCGATGTCAACAACCCGACAGACGATACAGTGTGCTTAAACGTGACATTGGTGCGTGCCTAGTGTGACAAACTTTATTTACAGTGTCTCGGTCGAAACGAAAGCGACGCGCGTTACACGAATATACCGGGCAAATGACAATTTTCTTCGTTTCGACGAACGAGACGTACGCGTTGTGTCGGTCGCGCGCGTACTAAACGCGTGGCGCGACGCTGGGGGGAGGGAGGGGGGAGAGAGTGATTCTCAGCGAAACATTACCGATCGAAAGATCAACGCGAAGCATCGTATCGCAGCGAAGTGACCGCGTTCGCGAGAACGAGCCGAGGGCAACGCAACGCGGCAGCGTCGAGGCGCGAACGACGCGACGACGTATGTACCGGTGATTATGAATACGGTCTATAAGCCACGTATTTTTCCTTTCGGGATACATTTAGGTTCACGCGTTTGAACGTACAGTCAACTGGGGTAAATGTTAATGTCTGTTAAGAACTTGTTTAAGTCGGTAGTTGAGAGACGAGCGAAGGGTGTATTTCTGACTGCTAACTTGAATCGCTCAGAAATTTCTTAATAGGCATTTACATTTACCTCACTTGACCCTATTAAAAAATATTTCTCCATTATGAAACAAAATCTTTCACACGATACGCGCTCTTCTGACGCGAAACTTGCTTACCATGAAATCCGACGAGTAATTTTTAAAATTAACAAGATATCTTAATTGGTAACTTACGATAACAAAAGATAATGAATTTTGTTGAAAGCGAATGTATTCAGTCACTTGTTATCATTGAAATTTCGCTCGATTAATCTTTATTAATATTCAATGCCAACGATATTTTCAATTTCTGACATTGTGAAGATTTTAAAATAGTTGTGATGTAGAATGTAAGATAGCGAATACGTTATAGACTTTCCGTCTATGACTATGCTTGTAGATAAACGATAACGGAAATAATTGTATCCTGTAATACAGTTTTGGTTTTCCCCGTCTTTCATTCAAAACTTAAAATATGAAATTCAATTTTATTATCTATTCATGTCTAGTCAGACATTTTATGTAAGACACATTTTAGAAATCGTATCCGCATATATCTGTAAATAGATAGGTAATCACGCGGTATCTCTTGTTCTTAGTATTATTCGTTCGAGCAACTCGGCGAGAAGTTTTTGCATCATAATATGATTTACCATAAACGTAAACTGCTTATACTATATTCTACTATCAATATTATTCCGATACATTGGGGAGCAAATCTGTGTTTCCCCAGAGGAAAATCCGGTGCTGACTAAGAACCGTAAACAGTGACGGAGTTAATGAAATAAACTTGCAAATTGACACGTGTATTTTTACATTCAGCAATTTATAGTAACTCATGCTATCGAATTTTGGGATTTAAGAACTTGACAGTTTTGGAATTTAAGAAATTGGAAGTTTGAAAATTCACTAACATAGGTGTTTATAAATTTGATTCTCCGAAGGTCAAAGGCAAGTTATATTTCGCTTCTCACATTTGCTCTTATCCAAAGGGACTCTATTTTGAATTAAAATCGTTCGAAAATTCGATAGGGAACGACACCGCAACCAAAATGTTATTGAACCAGTCAGAACTCACTATTAGGATGGTATCTTAGCGCCGTTACTTTCTTCGCGCCCGTTTTAAAAAAATTCTTTCATGATACACTGTACAAGAATTTATAAAAGAATTAACAAATTTTTCGTTGGTTTTGTGACTTAGACCACTTTGACAATCACCGGCACATATTCCAAATGCGTGTTGACCGGAAGTTGAGGATCGTCGCATTGGCAGGGTGGCAGAGGATGCTCGGCTCGAGGGCAGAGGCGGGAGACGAGGTCGCAGCAGTAGCAGTAGCGTGCGTCAGGCGCTTCGGTAGCAGAGGTTCTCACTGAGCTGGCTTACCCTGCGGTGGATTTAGGGGGCTGTATGGAGGCCGGGGGGCTCCTGCCCCGCCAGCCCCCGCAAGGCCCCCCCGGCACCGCGCCTGGCTCCATTTCGGTCTGCGTGGGCCAGGCTCCTAACAACGCGAACGCGAACAACGTAAACAACGTTATTGGCCAATCGGCCGGGATACACGATTTGAACGTGACCAGTCAGCAGCTGCAGTTGCAGCAACAAATGGGTCAAGCACCTGGCATGGGTGAGGTACTCACCCCCAAGAGACAGGCGGTCGTTGATCGTCTTCGAAGGAGGATCGAAAGTTATCGACGTAGACAGACTGATTGTATACCGAGATTCGATCAGAGTTTCAACGGTCTCTGCGAGCAGAACATTCAGGATACACTGGTGCTGAAACAACGTTTCCTCGAGAGCAAAGCTAAACGCCAGGCGAAGAAAACGGATAAGAAGCAAAACGATCCGGTCGGGCTCTCCAGCGTTCACGTGGTGAGTCATTTACTTAGTCTGCTCTACTCTCTTGTTCTGATGCCGTTCGTTGGCGTTCGCGGGGGTTTGGCGTAGGTGAACCAACCGCAGTTCTTCCCAAACATTTTATCGTTTTCTGTTCGCTATCGGTAACCATTACGATACTCTACGGAGCTCGGAAGACGAGATCGCTTTCTTTGTTATACAATCGAATTAGTAGTTGCAGCTAGTCGATAACCTGTTACGGCTGAACGCAATGTATATGAACTCAAGGTGGGGTTGCTACCCAATCAAACCGTCTCGTCTTCTGAGATTTGCATAGTTCACATCTGTCAAGATGTACAAATTCAGAGGGGGTCTACTTTACTCGTTTTAAACGTAATTGATTTTTGACATCAATCACTTGCCCGAGAGTATGTGTAAAGGGAGGAGATTCTCTTCAACAATATTCTACAAGGACTCATGTAGCGAACAGTGTTCAGTTATCTGATGAATGTCCTGTGTAATACGAAACTGCACTACTGAGTTTGAATTTAAATATTTAGTTATCATAGAGTCCTGATCATCGACGATTCGTCTAATGAATTTCCTGTTATGATGAGAAATGTAATGGTACCCGAAGAATGCGATTGAGAACATCTAAAATCTAAACTGTGTGTAGAGTATGTAGCGAGTAACCGGCACTCGGCAAGTTGCCGGGTCAAGACTCTACTACACGGCTTTGGAATCGAAGCGCGGGCGTAATGAAATACCTCGACTCTTTGCACCTATCCACGAGGTTCATTTGCAAAGCACTGCGATGTACTGTTGCCACGTGCTGATAACGACACGTTGCATGCAATTATATTGATATTTTGATACGCGTTAATTACCACAGTGAAAATGAACGTTTCCATTAAGATGCATTAAAACACATGGTAATTACTTGATTATGCAAAATTTGAAGTGCCTTTCACCGCACGATGATTATAACTGAAGCGATATTCAACAAATCACCGCGAATGAAAAAAATGATTTTATAAAAAGTTATTTGCCGTTGAAGTATCGAGAACCTGTTCTCTCCATTATGTCGAGATAGATCAATGTACTAAAGTACAGTTCATTGTCAGTGGACAAAGGCTTAACAAATGTGCATTTGCATACTTTGTCTTTTTCTATCGATAAGAAACGCTGCATTCTGTGCCACGATACAATATCTTCGGCTGTGCAAATAAAAATTGATTTCGGACGAGCATTCGTGTTTGGAAACATTCAATTTACTGCAGATTCATGCTGCATGCCCCGTATATGAAGTTTCGAACACATGAGTCATCCAATTAAACGCATAATTTAGCGACCACGTGTAGGCACATACAGTTCTATATGCAAATGCCAATCATGCGCATTCGTATATGAGGTTCGGTTCATTGCCACGGATTGTTTAACGCTGCCCCATATTCTTTTCGCCAGAGAAGGACCGTACCTGAATTCGTAAATTTGACAATTTTTCAAGTAAATTTTCAACTTACAGAATTTGAAAACTCGAAAATTTGCTTACGTAAACTGTTATTTATCGCTTAAATATCAAAATAGCAGGAAAAAACTGAAACCTTGTCTATAATTGTTCCATGCAAATCTTCAAGTTCACCGGTTACATTTGAAATTCAATTAAAATTCGACCGTTCCACAAATAATGTATTATATCCATTACATTATCGCACTTCGGTAAACACCAACGAAAGGAGTTGAACGTGAAAAAGAAAAGCGAATGAAAAGAAACGGCATCTAAAATATTTCGTACACGTTCAAATAGTCGCGTGTTCACCGTTTTATCTCGCTATAAATAAATACCTTGCTTTCACGTTTTACTCGACGTTTAATTAACGAACACACCTATTCTCTACACGAGTTTCAACTTTCACGCGTACCTTTCTTCCTCCCCTTTACTTTAATTCGCTCTATCAAATCGATCGACCAATTGCACACCAACTTAAATAAAAGTTTCGCGAGACGATAATTTTAACCGTCACCCCTTTCATCGATACCATCTACGGTGCGGTGTGACACCGTAAAATACGCGTATACGATAAACGAACGATACACTTTATCAAACAAACCACAATTATTCGTGCACGTACTTTTTAATTCGCCGCAAAAGTGAGATCATTGTTTCGTTTCCCTCTTATACGCTTTCTGCTGTTCCCATTGGCGTAACCAGCATTTTTTTTACCTTCACTTATGGTAATAATGCATTACACCTTGTCACGTGACTTTTGGGAATTTGGAAATTTGGGGATTTGGGAATATGGGGTTTGGGCATTTGGAGACATAGAGATTTGGAAATTTGTAAAATTCGGAAATTTGGAGAAGATTTAGGAATATGGGGTTTTGGGGATTTAGGAGTTTGAGGATTGGAGGCTTTGAAGATATGGAGATATGGAGATCTGAGGATTTGGGAATATGGGGATGTAGAGACTTGAGAATTTGGGAACTTAGAACATTATGGAATGTAGGAAATTTTGAATTTGAACATTTAAGGAATGAGGGATTTGAAGGTCTGGGGATATAAGAAATCTGGAAATTGGGAACATATGAACTTGGAAGTTCAGGAACTTGAATATTTGAGAAAACGAAAGTTCAGGACTAGAAATTTTGAAATTTCGAGTAAAGTCAATAGTTACATCAGTGACCGTCCTTGGTTGGGTAGATACCATGTCACGTCGCAGACTGCGTGTGCGAAATGTTTTGTCAAAGAGAAATTGAGAAATTAATTTGTCCCGTGTATATGGTCGCGACGCAATTATGTTAACATGTATTTGTATAAGCGGTAGATATACTTATCGCTTATCGCTTCTGCAAATAGCACATCAATGCATTATTTTTACAGCTTCACGGTTATACCCGACACCACAAATCGAATTATACAAAACATTATACATGTCTTTCTTAGGAAAATGTGCAAATTCGCTTTACAAGATCATTACTTGAAGGAGATTCAATGTTAATTAATAACGTAAACTTCAATATGTAATATTTGCAATTAATTCCAGTTGTCGAGGCAAAGTTAAGAGTCAACTTATTTATACTTAGGAGTTATTACGTCGTTGCGACCTGGGGTGTTACAGTTCGTGCGTAAAGAACGAAAGAAAAAAAGAAATGAAGGGTTGTAGAGGGAAAAAAGGAGGATTATTCACAGCTCGTTACGGCAAAGGTTATCAGAGCGCCTTATGAAGGTCGAAATAAACGCATCGCTTATAAGTTCGCGACAATGACGTTACACCGGTGTAGAACGCCCCTGCATTGACGTAAATCCAAGGTTAATATGGGACGTCTCGAATCGAACGCCTACAGGTGAGCGACGTAGACAGTCGAACCTACGACTTATCGATACGTTCCAAGTACTCACCTGTTTTGAATCTCTTTCACAAATTTTCCAAATTAGAGTAGCATGGTCAACCATATTTTTTCATTTTTCATTATTATTCTTTATTTATTTCTCATTCAAGATTCTTCTAAAAAAGAATTTCTTGTTCTGGGTATATACTTATAGACTTTGATTATACATGATTATGTATAGCATAGATTATACATGTTATTATATGTGTAATATTTATACATTATATTATTACATATGTATAATATTTATACATTTTATTATTATATTATATATACAATAATTGTATATATTATCGCATTATATTAGCTGAATTATGAAATTTTGCTATGAATGTTTACAACTTACTTATGTGTTAATAGTTTGGAAAACTCTTATGACATGTTTGATATAATTATCATGATGAAATTTTACATTATATGAATTCCGCAATATTTGACTCCAAATTGTATGTGGTACCAAGCTCGTTAAAATCGAAAAAGGAGTAATAAATTCGTCAATAGCAACATTTCTTTCATGCTCTTCCATGTTATTTCGCTCATTCATAATCATGGCGATTATGATGCTCGCTGCGAACAATGAACAACATGAAAGACTCATACTCATAAACCACAACGCAGGGAAAGTTGTGGGAATCGCGATTTCCGTTGAGAAGTCGACTGCGGTGAACCAGATTCTTCTTAGTCTTTCGTACTTTTAAGCCTTCCTCCGTGGCCACGTGTTACCGATTTGCACGCGAAATTTTTGAAGTTAATTCACGGGAACCCGGAGTTGATGAATCACGCGTTTAATTGACGTACGAGGGTGGTAACGGGCTTAAAAGAATTAATTGGAAACACTTGTTGGTACTTCTATCGACCATAAATTGCCTTTCGATTGTTATATTTAAAAAGAAATTCCTTAAGGTATAGTTTCTATAATGTAGGTCAGAAGTTGCTTTCGAATTTACGATGCACTGTTTGCTATTATCAGTAATAAACATACTAGTCATTATTATAAATAAAAGTGTATTATGGGATATTAACCCAAATAGTTACAAATGTATGAGTATAATAATTACGTTGTAGGTACTTGATCTTACTGCACCGAAAGTGGTATACACAGATTATTTCGTATAATACGCGACCTCGATAGTACCGGCATAAATATGTAAAGATCGTTTACTTAAACTCATTCGTGTTTATTTTGATCGTACGATAATCACGGTGTTACAGCGTGTAATTTATTTTCTACTAAAAATATGGAACTCATTCCTCATGCATTTCTGCTCGCCGTAAAATAACTTACATCTTGTAGCAACTTTATTGCAAACAAAATGATTACAAACTAATTTGTGTAAATCGCCATCGCCATTTTTATAATCGCAACTTCGGCATACGAGTACGTCATTTTACGGTAAAATATGCGGCATTACGTGACGAGCAATCCGTGCGAAGAAGATTAATGATAATATAATCAATGCAGAGGGAGACGGAAAGAACTGGATTCTTGCCACTTGTCGCGTCTCTTTCTTTCCCCCATAAGCAATCAAGGGAACTCAACATTCGTTACTAATGTGTTGTCATTACAGTGGCCCGACAACTCTTATTACAATCTATTAGCCAAACGCCCACCGACAATTTAGAGGCATCGTATCGGTCGTCAGCATCGTTTCTCTCCCTTTGTCTCCGCGAAATCAAACCGCGAACATCGAAACTAAATCATTATGCTATCGCATTTACGACATTGTTTTCTTTATACCTTTCATTTTCTTCAACAACGCTGTCGAATCTCGACCTTTCGCATTCGAGATAGTTTCAAGGATATCTTCTGTTCGACTTCTACCTTGATATTTCATGTGTCTACAAATTTCTTTTTTGCAACTTGGCAAGTTTTGTCAGTTGACATTTGTCTTTTGTAATAAAAATTTTATGAGGTGTTATAGGACTTCTGTGAATTCTTATACGATTATAGATCACTATGAGTTACACTGTTATGTACATTGAGAAAAGTATAATGCATTTTTACACTATAAGAACACGTCTTTATTCTTAATAATTCAATATTCTTATATAGTGTATAAGAACACATTGTATTCTTATGCTGACGCGTTGTATTCATATGCGCCAAATTGCTGCGCGTTTCAATGCGTTGAAATCCTGTAAGTTGTATCGCGATGCGTTGTGTTCTCATGTGTTGAATTCCCGTTTGTTATCTTTCAACACATCGAACTGTCGCGTTGAATTCCAGTGTGCTGTATTCTCATAAGTTATACTACCATGCGTTGTCTTCACATATGTTGTATTGCAACGCGTAGAATTTCCATGAGTTGTATTCCTACACGTAGAACATCCATGTGTTGTATTGCAATGCGTAGAATTTCTATGGGTTGTAGCTCTACGCGTTGAATTCTCACGCGTTGTACTCCTATGTGTTGAATTCTCACGCGTTGAATTCCTACGCGTTGTACTTCGGCGCTTTGAATTCTCACGCGTTGTATTCCTATGCGTTGAATTCCCATGTGTTGTACTCCTACGCATTGTAGTCCTACGCGCTGTATTCCTATGCGTTGAATTCTCACGCGTTGAATTTCTATGCGTTGAATTCCCACGCGTTGTATTTCTACGCGTTGAATTCTCACGCGTTATAGTCCGACGCGTTATAGTCCGACGCGTTATATTCCTATGCGTTGAATTCCTACGCGTTGTACTCCTACGCGTTGAATTCTTACGCGTTGTATTCCTATGCGTTGAATTCTCACGTGTTGAATTCCTACGCGTTGAATTCCCACGCGTTGTACTCCTACGCGTTGAATTCTTACGCGTTGTATACCTATGCGTTGAATTCTCATGCGCCGTATTCCTACGCGTTGAATTCTTACGCGTTGTATTCCTACGCGTTGAATTCTCACGCGCTGTATTCCAACGCGTAAAATATTCACGCTGAATTCTAATACACTTTACTCCCACAAGTCGTATTGCCATACGTCGAATTCCCGCGTGGTTATATTTCCACGCGTTGAACTCCTATGCGTTGTATTTCCACGCGTTGAACTCCTACACGTTGTGTTCGAACGCGTTGAATTCTTCCGCGCTGTACCACGACGCTTTTTGCATGAAATTTCCACGCGCCATATTACGCTGCATCCCCTCATACCAAGTCGCTATTCTATTCCGAAAGCGAACATACTTCATCCCCCAGCCACTTACAGCTTCGCAAACTCACATTTATTTAACAATTTCCAGGAAAATTTATAACCGAAAATCCGCAACTACATGCATCCAATTAGTAAAACCAAGTACCTGTACAATTTCTTGCATCTAAAATATGATCAAACACCTACATTTCAGTAAGAGCGTATCTAAATCGATCTGCTGTATCTTCTAACATATAACAAGGTTGAATCGCGATTAAACGAACGAGTTAACAAGCGATACCTACGATCCTCGAGCCTCGTAAATCCTGAGGAAAGCTTCATTGATCCTTGCTCGTGTTCGATCGACTCGATTCCTCTAGCGAACGAGCTTGGAAACGAGCCTCGTGCCCTGTCCACGGGGCAACAATGAAGAAGAAACAGTAGAAGCGAAGAGGCGAGAGGGGAGAAGGAGGCCAGTCTGGGTTCTGTTCCACCTACGAGCACGTCTGGTCGTGACTGTGAAGGCACCTCCGCCAAATAGGTCTGCTCACCTTGGACGACAAGTTGACAGGACACCGAGAGAAAAGGTAGAAGGATACTGGACCACAGGAGGGAACAGAGGTTGATGCGTCTTTCTACGTGCATGATTTGCATCACGTGTCAGGCACCGAGTATACCGATTGGCCGGATCAACCAGAGGTTCTCATGTGTCTCAACACATGATGAGTTTCCTATTTGGCGATATAGCGAAATCTGCAATTTTTACTGGGAGGATAAATTTTCTTGGCTGTTAAATGAGTGAACTTATAGCTTATATGTAATTAGTCTGGATTATATACAATTAGTCTAGATTACATGTAATTCATCTCGAGTATGATGTAATCGTATTCTTACGGCTTTGAGATATTCAGGAAATTTACTGGGAGTTATACCCTCGTCAGTATCGTGTGTGTATAATTAGATTTGCATGTTGGATATCTAAATTTATAAATTTCAAAATTCTCAGTTACTAAGCTACCAAATTACCGAATCACCAAATTATCAAACTTCTTAATTGCTTAATTATTAAATCTTCAAATTACCGAATCACCAAATCTTCAAATTCCCAAATCGTCGAATCCCCAAATTTTCCAAACTGCCGAATCACCAAATTACCAAACGTCTCCAGCACAATATCACTGCACGCACCATGTGCCCCAGTATTCTAGCTCTCGAAGATCTACTTGATCTCTTGATTGATCTATTTGAATTGCTTGCGCTCGTATCGAGTCTATGTGATTTGAGCTATGATCAGACGAAAGAATACTTGGTACATAACTGAAAACGATCGAGTTCTTCGAATCGAGTCCGTTAAATCGCGACAATGTCTGATGCGCGACCGTTCAAAGGTGTGATCTTCGTGAAATGCAGATTGCCTTGTGTTCAATTCGCAGAATCTCAAGGCTGCATCGGCCGGCGTGATGCTTGCACGAGCCGTTTCGATTTGCACGCGCGTTGTAACACTATCATAACGGTATGGGAGAAAATGCTTTCGAGACACGCTGCAAACGGAACCGGATGAAAATTGCGTTAGCTTTAGGAGTCGGTAAAAACTTGTTTAATACATGTACTTTTTAGAGTTGTCAGTTCAGTAATTTAGTTGCTTCAATTCAGAAGCTTTAGAAGCTCCATAATCTATGTATTACATGAGTTATGTTTACTGTGCAGACTGTGATGTTTCATAAGTGCACCTGCAAATGTTTCTGGATCATAAAAGTATTTCTTGATCTTATCTCACATTTCTCAAAGTCCTTAGATCTCCAAGTATCCTCAAATGTGCTCAGATCATTACATTCCAGAATTACACAAAGTTGACGATGTTTAAGAAAGTGGATACTAACCGACCACTTTTAAGATGAAAAGATGGATGAAGTTCGATCGGACTTGACCATAATTATAGCAACGGATACTCTATGGGAGATCGATTTCTCGTTTCGAGTGTTCACGGTGTATTTAGAAGTAGAACGCAGCAGCATGCAGCGCGTTCACAAGAGGCGAAAGGTGAACCGTGTCGTCGCTTTCTCGAGCAAAGTGACAAGAACGCATCGAACGAGCATTCACGTAGCAATATATGTAACGGTCCTTCTTGGAATTCCGAAGGGTTGGAATTCGCTATGTGCTGACCACCCAAGGAGAGAGGTTCACGGTGCATGCCGCGTACGTTTGCCGCGAACGGGTTGCGCGTTTAAATCGTTGCGTGCCTTTCTGCCTCGATTATGTTTACGAGCAGTTCACTAGTGCGTTTGTAATAAAGTTTATCGATGCGTTCGTCATAAACGATGGGGAAACTCGAAAGCTCAAGACGATAGCGAGCGGATAATGTACCGATTCGGCGCGGTGCGATTATAATTGACCACGTGAAACCGTACGTTTCCTGTTACACTATATTATGCTTTCAGCTTGTCCACGTATTATTACCGCCGTTTTATCGATGGGACCGTATAGAATGTTTCCAGTGAAAATTTGCATTTGATTTACTATTCTACTATTTTACTCCTGCACTATTCCATTATATTACTGTTATCTACTGTTCCGTTATTTTACTATTTTGATACTATTCTACTATTATACTGCTGTTCTGTTCTACTAATTCCACGTGGATTATGCAACTATGTCATCACCTTACTGTCTTATTATTTTACTATTGAACTAGTTTAGTATTGTACTATTTTACTGTTCCACTCTTCAGCTTTACCATCATTTCACTATTTTTAATAATCAATAATATTCCTCTCCTGTATAGTTCTGTTTAGAGGTCTTCTCTCGCGTGAACGTATAAATTGTGTCTAGCCAGTTACCAGAATCATGTATTCAAGGTTCCTCAGGTAGTAATTCGCAAAAAAGGGCATTCCGTTCATTTGTACCACCTTACAACGAACGACAAATCCACGACCAGGTGTACCAGACGAAATCGTTGCAATTTCGTGACATCGTCAACGTTTTAGAACGCCTGGGTAAAACATATTCTTAACCCTAGATGTTCGATGACTTAAATTGAAACTAAACTAGAAAAATAAATAAACTAGCTTATGATTCTTGATGGGAAGAATTTTCGTAATAGAAGATAAGAAACGTAAGGTCCGTGATTTTGGCCGGGGTCCAGCGTTAAGGATTGATCCGCGTCGATTATACGGTGTCCTTGGTCAGAGAAGGCATCTTCTGGTCGAAAGACGCGCGTACGTAGCCGCGTTTATTATACGCTGTCGAAGAGAGGCTGACCAAGCAACACGAAGGTCGCTTCTCGGCGAGTTTACCGGCGCGGGTTGGAGCGGCGACGATCGCCGCTCGAAAACGCTCGAGAATTCGTGCACGCTCGGGCTGCTCTCACCCACATACACTTCCTCTCCACGCGCATCGCACGCACCGGCCGGCCAGACACGCTCCAAAGGAGGCGAGCGACCGACCATTTATTGGGATCTTGAAACGGCTACGACTGCCAGGGAGACGGACGATTCCTGGAACGGTGGGTGCATTTCGAGGCTTTTGTTGCCACGGCCCGGCCACCAAAACCGATAGGCCGAAAACCACCAGGGGAAGCAAGGGGAACCGAAACTCCTGGACGACTTTTCAGGATCGCAACGTCCTTCGATCCACCGACACTCGACAACCTCGGACCATACCGAATCTCCTTTACACCTATCGTGAATAATGCATCGATCGTTTGATTGCTCTCTCGACGCTCAACCACCTAGATTTTTTCAACGGACCTCCCCAGATCGGCCCGGATCATCTTGGATCAAACACCGAGAACATAAAGGGCTGTAACATTTTTTTCGACACCTTTTGCGAGTGTTTATGTGGGAGATAATGTCAGGAAATATGAATGAAAATTACCAGATGTGAATGTTTCTGACGTCGAATGTCAATCTGGATGATTTTCGATTGAATAGTGAGAACGTAAAGAGCTGTAACATTTTTTCGACGCCTTTTGCGAGTGTTTATGTGGGAGATAATGTCAGGAAATGTGGTCGAACATTATTAGACTGCGGATGTTTATGCATTTCTGATAAATCGAAGTCTACCAAATAAATGAGTCGTGGGATCTATAGACTGTGAGCTCGTAGATTACGTGGTTTATTTATGTTCTGCAGGCCTCGATATATCGCAAATGCATGAGCATCCACAGTCAGGTTGTTATAACTATTCACTGCTTCTATAAGCAACAAGTATATATCAATTTTATACTGATATCAATAACATTCTGAGTTTTTGACAAAGATCTAATTTCGTCTTACTAACTTTGATGGGCATAGTGCTCGTTTCACTGCTAGTGGTGTGCAACGCGGGGCCATAAGGGCTGAAACAGTGAAAAATGTACCATATCGATTTCACATTTAGAAATGTAAAAGTAGAGAAATTTCGGAATCATTTATTTTTGAAACTGTTTCCATGCTTCATTATGAATGTAGAACTGTCGAAACCACTGTTATATTTAAATCTCGCAATTATTTCTGAGTACCAACCGATGAGAGACAGTAGACAACAGACGAACTTGTGGACAGAACTAGAGACGATAAAAAGTCGCACCTGAATTCAACATACATGTAATTCTATTTCTCTTTGTAATAAGAGTAAATTTGTTCGCATGTAACACGATACTAAATGAAACTCGAATTCTTCAGATTATTAATTATAGATGTGTTTCTTAGATTAATATACCTGTCAACGAGATTCAATGATTCGTTCGTAATCAACCCAGAAATCAATTATCGGTTTATCTACCGACAGATCATTAATTATGAGCGTTGTGGGCACAAGTACTCGCATCATTTCGTTGGCTAATGCCTGCTTCAAAGAGCGAGCGAAAAAATCAATTAATCGATAAACGATGCGATGTTTGAAAAAGCCGCACTGTCCGAACAGACTCCAAAGCTTTCCTCTGTCCCTCGTTATCGTTGTATATAATACACATGTATACGGTAAACACGATTACGACCCACGATGTTGATTTTTCAAGCATCTATCAGAGGCGCCAAAACCTCGTAAGAGGTTCCAGCCCACGGACAGCACACTGCTCTAAACAATCTCCAAAAAGGACGCACAAAGGCCCTTTGTAAGAGCTGGAAAATCATAGCCAGAGTTTTAAGAACCTTCGCCTTTGTGTGACGTACAGGGTGTCTGAAAATTTTGTCAAGTGTTAAAGAGGTTAACAGATTTTTTGTAAATTAACGTCTGACGACTTGGAGGATTTTTAGTTTAGGATGTGGACATTTTGGGATCTGGGATTTGGAAATTTTGGGATTTGGGAGTTTAGAAATTTGGGGATTTAGGAATTTGAGAATGTGGGAATTTGGGGATTTGGGGATTCGGGAGTTTAGGAATTTGGGGATTTAGGGATTGGGGAATTAAGGATTTGGGAATTTAGGGATATGGGAATTTAGAAATTGGGAATTTAGGAATTGGGAATTTAGGAATGGGGAATTTAGGAATTGGGAATTTAGGAATTGGGAATTTAGGAATTGGGAATTTAGGAATTGGGAATTTAGGAATTTGGGGATTTAGGGATTGGGGAATTAAGGATCTAGGAATTTAGGGATATGGGAATTTAGAAATTGGGAATTTAGGAATTGGGGAATTAAGGATCTGGGAATTTAGGGATATGGGAATTTAGAAATTGGGAATTTAGGAATTGGAGAATTAAGGATCTGGGAATTTAGGGATATGGGAATTTAGAAATTGGGAATTTAGGGATTTAGGAGTTTAGAAATTTGGGAATTTAGGAATTGGGAATTTAGGGATTTGGGAATTTAGGAATTGGGAATTTAGGAATTGGGGAATTTAGGAATTGGGAATTTAGGAATTGGGAATTTAGGAATTGGGGATTTTGAAATTTGGGGATCTTGGGATTAGGAATTTGGGGATCTAGGGATTGGGAATTTAGGGGTTAGCAAAATTGGTCATTTCGAGATTAAAAAATTCCAAAGTTCGTGCATTTGATTCCTTAAAATGAGAGGCAGGTGTCTCCCTTAGACTCGTCCTCGGGCAAAGGAAATGTGCGTTGCACCGGCATGTACATTCTTATTCGCCTCTCGATAGAGCGAACAGGCGTCTTGGGACTAGGGAAAAGGAATCGTAGCGAGCGTCCGTAACATGCGTCATACGTCCGGAATGTAACACCCTGTGTCTCGGAGTGCAACTGCAAAGGGGACAACGTCTGGAGCATTTTGAAGCGAGTCTCGAGCGACGATAAACGAAAAGAAGCAACCGTGATCCGTCTGAACCGTTCAAGATGGTTACGCGTCATAGATCGTTTGCTCCTCTCTCGAATTCGGAGCGTCGGCTTCCCATAACTTCCTGACGTTTATGGCGCGTCCAGAAGGAACCTATCACGACGGATGCCATTTGTTACTCGTTTTCGACAATGAAAATCAATAAATTTCGCCGAGGGTTAGAAAGATTCTTTGAACACACGAGATGACGTGTGGGGCCCAAGATAGAATCCAAGGGTTGAACCCTAAATAGAAACTGATGGCATCAGATATTTGTTAGACATTTGCAAATAAATGAACATTTATCGCAATCATGTGGTTCGAAATGAAGAAGAATATAAGTAATGTAAAAAAGAAATAAACCTAAGCCGGACTAACGTCCAAAGATCTTGCCGCGGTTTGGCAAGCTACCTCACCGCAGAACCAGCAAATATTTGCAAATATTGATCACTATCGTGAAGTTATAAACGAAGGAAAAAATAAATCACGTAAAAAAGAAGTATACCTGAGTTGGACTGTGACGTCCAAAAATCTTGCAGCGGTTTGGCAGACCTTACCGCAGGACCACTATTTGCAGGTCTCTTAAATATTCCATGATATTTGAGTATTCTATACATCTTTTCTCTGTATACCTTCAATACTGTTGAATATGAATGTAATTTCAAATTGATTCAATTTATCTCAGCTTGGTGTGAAACTTTTTACCCCCTCATGAGCTTATAACTAATTTTGAAAAATTGCGTGAACAAGTGGATGCTGCGTTAACGAGTGATAACCGTGTCGTTGACGGTAGAGAAACGAGAACTGGTCGGGGCTTTTAATGCGAGTATAAGTCTGGAAGATCATGCCCGTGAAAGTCGGCGTTGATTACGATCAGCTCCTTTCTTCCCGGCATGTTTCCTCGAACACAAGCTCGAATCCGAGCTCGGGCACGAGCTACGAGCACGAGCAGATCGCATCGTGGCCGCCTCATGGACACGTATGACTCGCTTTTCGTGGCCGTACGCAGTAATGAACGACATTTTAGTCACTGGTCACGTTTCACTTAGATGGCCCGTGCGCCGGTGAATACGCTATCCCCGGAAAACTTATTACTCGCTCGTTTATTGTTTATAATATATGAACTCGTGGAGAATTCCACTGGTACACGGTGTCGCCGGCGAGATTCTACAGCGATGTTATCCTTCGAGCTCGACTCCGTTAACGGATCGACATATTGCTCGGAAACTTACCGGAAGCGCCTTCAACGAGCTACCATTTTATGCGCGACAAGGTTATTCCCAGGAATGAAAGGAAAGTTTATTACACGAATTTTTTGTTACCGATCGCTTGTCTTGAAGATATTGTTTCGATCGGCTGGACTTTGGATAGGAATTTTTTGAGAGGGGTTTTGGGGATTTGGGGATTTAGGGGGTTCGGGGTTTGGGAATTTAGGAACTTAGGAATTCGGGAGATTCAGAAATTTGGATATTTAAGAATTTGGAAATGTGAGGATTTGGGAATTTAGGGATTTGAGAATTTAGGAATTGGGGAATTTAGGAATTGGGAATTTAGGGATTTGGGAATTTAGGGATTTGGGAATTTAGGAATTGGGGAATTTAGGAATTGGGGAATTTAGGAATTGGGAATTTAGGAATTGGGGGATTTAGGAATTGGGAATTGAGGAATTGGGAATTTAGGGATTTGGGAATTTAGGAATTGGGAATTTAGGAATAGGGGAATTTAGGAATTGGGAATTTAGGGATTTGGATATTTAGGAATTGGGGAATTTAGGAATTGGGAATTTAGGGATTTGGGAATTTAGGAATTGGGGAATTTAGGAATTGGGGAATTTAGGAATTGGGAATTTAGGAATTGGGGGATTTAAGAATTGGGAATTTAGGAATTGGGGAATTGAGGAATTGGGAATTTAGGGATTTAGGAGTTTAGGAATTTGGGAATTTAGGAATTGAGAATTTAGGGATTTGGGAATTTAGGAATTGGGAATTTAGGAATTGGGGAATTTAGGAATTGGGGAATTTAGGAATTGGGAATTTAGGGATTTGGGAATTTAGGAATTGGGAATTTAGGAATAGGGGAATTTAGGAATTGGGAATTTAGGGATTTGGATATTTAGGAATTGGGGAATTTAGGAATTGACAATTTAGGAATTGGAGAATTTGACAATTTGGGAATTTAGAAATTTGGAAATTTAGGAATTAGAAATATTTGGCTACAGAAATTTTGAGATTCCGGGATTTAGGGATTTGGAAAGTCAGACTAGGGAATTTAGGAATTTGTGAATTTTTTAATGCACACACTTGAACCTTTGAAATTCAGATTTAAAAATTTCGAAATTTAGAAGATCTAGAAATAGTGGAGTAAGAATTTGTATTAAATTTTGTACATAAAAGATTTAATGAAAAATCTAGATCTGGTAAATAACGTGAGCAGGTTGACGTGATAACAGAAGCGTATAAAATGGCAGTTTCTAAATCCCCCTAAGTTGTTGCGAAACCCTACGTACTTATTTCAAGACCAATAAACATCGTTTTCAAAAGTGAAAGCTTGGCTCCAGTGCGAGCAGCAAAACTGTATTAAACCAAGGATACTTGTATACGTATTAGTGTCGTTCGTACTAATCTGTGATTAGTATACTTCGAAAGAAGATAATGAAACTTTTATTATGTATGTAAATTAATTCACTGCATACAACTTTTTGTTTAACACATCGTGTTCTTACTTTCGTTTAAACACGTAAATACCAATAAATAACAGTTTTAATGAAAAAACAAACATAAAAGTTTTCCATTATGAACAATCATTTAACATTTTTTATTTTGTATAATTTAAATATACTATAATGTAAAAGTTAGACGTTGTAATTTATAACAGAAGAACACTTAAAACAATATCGATTTTGAAACGAGATTCGAACTCGCAACCTTCAGTTTGTAAGAACAAAGCAATTCTCGCTGTTGCAACACCGATTTCCTGCACAATCCATTTACCACGCTCTAAATGCAAAAAATTTGTCTCCAAATTGTCTCAAAATCGCACCGTAAAATAAATTGTCCAGAAGAGGACCAGAAGAAAAATACCAACCTCTGAACCTTATCTTCTTGGGACTCCTTGAAAATTTATTTTATAGAGCGAGTAAAAATGAAGGCGAGTGAAAATGAAAGAACGCGAAGGTTTATAAAATGGCGATAGGTGGGGATATGACGGAATTCGACTTAATCGGATCTTCGTTTTCGTTCAATTAAATCAAAACACCGTACGGGGTTACCCGAGCATCGTTGCACATAGAGATGATCGATAATTTATCCGTTGGCGGGCGCGCGCGCCGATTAACCCAGAACGGAAGCAACGGCCGCTCTTGTGGATCGTCCATGTAAATTATTCGAAGGTGCGAGCAATAGCGGCATCCCTGTGTATGCCAATAAGCGAAATGGAGGACCTTATTTATTATTCAGCCAGTAGGTTTGTAGCCGGTGGTGTGTTCGTCCATCTTCCGACACGCATGCGAAATTATTAACATCGTTGATAAATGTTCGACGTGTACGTGAGCTGCGGCCGTGTACAGAATGGGACAAATAATTTCCATGTAGACTGGGACCGATTGGAGCAGCAAGCACCGTCTAAATAGGAATAAATAGCCCATTGTCGTAATGAACGTATTCTCTGTGTTACGTCAATACGCCGGAATACATTAGGTTGCTGCATCGGTTCTCTGTCCGTTAATAAAGAATAGGTATGTTTATAACGTATCGATACATGTATGATCCGGTTGTTTCATCGACATCAAATTTCGATATTAGGACTAGTTACACTGATGTCTACATTAAGGACTTACGATTCAAGACACGGCCATATATCCGGACCAATTTTATTTTCATAGCTGGATATTTGTTAAAAAATTATTCCAGTATGCTCCATTAATACGCTTCTATTATTCCAATAAAATATTTTAAGGTTTATGTAAATTTAGTACAAAGTAGAGCTTCCTTGTTATTGTAAGCGAAATGTTAAATCTTGCATCGTATTAGAAAGAATAAATAAGCGTGGTAAAGTTCGCAGTTTGTAAATGACGGACAAGGGAAGAATGTATTCGGCATTCAGTACGACAATTGCATTATTATTCCGACAGTAGTCTTCACAATGGCGATACTCTTCCTTCCTTTCTTCGATTCCAGAGGCTCGCTACACGACAAACAGTTCACATGAAGAGAAACTACACTTCGAAAATATGTTTCTGTGTTTGTTAATTCACTTCTTTCGTCCATAGAAATTGGTATCGATAAGTGCAGTCAATATAGGGACGGAAAATGTAGTCTTTTGTTATTTTCTTTTGCTCTATCGCCACGTGCGGTATTGTCTTACGTTGTATCTTCACGCGTGGTATCGGCGTGTGTGCTATTGTCTCGCGCTGTATCGTCACGTGTGGTATCGGCATGTGTGCTATTGTCACGCGTTGTATCGTCACGTGTAGTATTTCCACGCGTTGTATTCCTATGCGTTGTATTTCCACGCGTTGTATTCCTACGCTTAGTATTTCCACGCGTTGTATTCCTACGCTTAGTATTTCCACGTTTTGTATTTCTACGCGTAGTATTTCCACGCGTTGTATTCCTATGTGTTGTATTTCTACGCGTAGTATTTCCACGCGTTGTATTCCTACGCTTAGTATTTCCACGCGTTGTATTCCTACGCTTAGTATTTCCACGCTTTGTATTCCTACGCGTAGTATTTCCACGCGTTGTATTCCTACGCGTAGTATATCGTCGCTTAGTATTTCGACACGTAGTATTTCGACGCGTTGTATTCCTACGCTTAGTATTTCCACGTGTTGTATTCCTACGCTTAGTATTTCCACGCGTTGTATTCCTATGCGTAGTATTTCGACGCGTTGTATTTCTACACATAGTATTCTCACATGCTGTATTCCTACATATAGTATTCTCACGCGCTGTATTCCTACGCGTTGTATTCCTACATATAGTATTCTCGCGCGCTGTATTCCTACGCGTTGTATTCCTACATATAGTATTCTCGCGCGCTGTATTCCTACATATAGTATTCTCACGCGCCGTATTTCTACACGTGGTATAACCACGCGTTATATTGCCACATATATTCGCATAAATACCACCCACAGCCATTCCACGTGTAGTATTCCCCCATATAACACCATGTCCTCCACCTCCCCACAAAGTACTATACGTTCCATTTCAACGCATATGACTATACTTTTACACGTCGCATAGAAAGCATATAAAAGTACATACGCATAATATTTGTAACTCGCAGGTTTATGTAACTCGAAACATTGGTATCTCGTTGAGTAATGAAATTACCGCAGCTCGACCGTCGGATGACGTAGATTATAAAAGTAAATTAGCATTGTTTCACAAACTTTGAAACTATTGTGGCGATTTAATGGTATCGATGATTTTGAAGTGATAGAACACAAGGTTTCGAATAGAGAATAGGTATGTTATCGGTAATAAATTGAGTTAATCTTTGGTCACGATTACCTTTCCCTTCGCAATGGGCTTGGACGAAACGGATATTGCCCAACGCGTGCCGTTTTACACATAGACACAACTTTAGAGTCTTTAGTAGACTCCCACTAGTTTCTGTATGACACGCTCGAGAAACTTTCTCCGTTCGACACAATTTGGTTATGTTGTTGGCCCAACACCCTCGCATTCGTATTTTACTCCGTGAGGAATAAGTTCTATACATTTTTTGTTCAAATAATATCGCTACAATCAAATTCAAATGTTAGGACACTGGTAACAAATAAAATAATTTTCTGCAAATTGTTGGACTGTAGAATTCATATCTTTTAATATATGAATTATTAACATATTTAATATATAAATATAGTATATAGTATATAAATGTTTATGCAAAATAAGAGGTTGGAATCATAGCAATTTATGTAGCATTTGCTAAGTGGTAAAAATTTCTTTTGCCATTTACCTTTATCAATGTTTAACTACAATTACTATTTAAATTTTGATAAAATTTTATAATAAAGTTAGAGACCTAAATCTACATTAATTCCAGAAATATTGCGAGTGTTAATTTTATACAAAGAGAAGAAGAAAGATGGATTTAGTGGCAGAAAGTGGGTGCTATTCGGGCAGTATGAGGCGTAAAAGCGTCACGATCTTCTCCAAAGCCAGATGCGGCTCGTAGGTGTCGTTGAATGCTTTACCAATTGGTACAAAGTCGCTGCGTGTGCATCGACAACACAAACATTGGCGCAGAAGAATGGGGAGATCCTTGGTCCATCACCACCCGTCCAGATGCACACGCATGTTTTCGATGCACGCAATGCACGTTCGTGAATCATGCACTGGACCTATGTCTTGCATTATACTCTCTCCTCGTGATTATCACAAATTTAAAAATTGATTTTTGGAGATGTTTCTCGGCGAATTATGAAATCAATTATTCTTAGCTTTCTGTCGGTAATTTATATACAATATAGATATCTAAATCACATACATGTTATAGATTCTATAGATAATGGAGATCATAGATATATTATAAAGTCTAGAGATAATATAGCTATTACAAATAAATCCTAGATATAGATTCTTCAAGACTTGAAATGCAAATTCTCTCCATTGGTAACTTTCAAAAATTCCACCAGCGTTTAAACATTGCTATAATTTGTACAAAATTAAATTTTAATAAAATCCCATAATCAAGTATGTGATAAGTTTAAGGATTAAACATAAAGATAATACAAGGAATTGTAAAGAAAAAGATTATACATAGAAATTTATTATTTTATTCCGAGGATGATCGCACGATTAACGGTAAATCTGAGTTAGCTAAGGCCGTTGACAAACCCACGTCTCGTTCATCCTCTATTTTTCCATCGAGTGCTCGCGCCTATGCACAAACCAGTGCCACCCGTTCGACGAACGCCGCGCTGTTGCCACCTCTTCGTCTTTCTTCTCCTCACCTTCCGTACCACGAGCCAGAGTTCCAGCTGAGAACGTTCCACAGTGGTTGTCAACCAAGTTCCTGTCAAAACACGACGATTCGATCGCGTGGAGAGACGGTTTCCTTCTTTCTGATTCCCTTACGCAGGGCCGACCCTAGTTACACTCAACGCGTGGACCAGTGTGCACCTAGGACTTGATTGTGCTAAGTTGCAAACTTATGAAATTTCGAAGGAATTCTTATTTGTAAATTTGTAAACTTTTCAGGTCTCAAATTTACAAATTGGAAAATTTATAAGTTAAATCGTCGAGTGTTCAAGTTCCAGAATTCTATAATTCCTAAATTTTTAGATTCTTAAATATTATCTTTAAATTTCCAAATTCTCATATGTATGAATTCCCATGAGTGTAGGTTCCAAAATTTCCAGTTCCCTAAACTCCCAAATACTTAATTTCCCAAACTCCTAAAATACGAATTCCTAAATTTCCCAATTCCTAAATTCCCAACTTCCAAATTCCCCAATTCCTAAATTCCCCAATTCCTGAATTCCCCAATTTCTAAATTCCCCAATTTCTAAATTCCCCAATTTCTAAATTCCCCAATTCCTAAATTCCCTAATTCCTATATTCCCCAATTCCTAAATTCCCAACTCCTAAATTCCCCAATTCCTAAATTCCCCAAATCCTAAATTTCCCAATTCCTAAATTCCCCAGTTCTAAAATTCCCAATTCCGAAATTCCCAATTCCAAAATTCCCAATTCCTAAATTCCCTAATTCCTATATTCCCCAATTCCTAAATTCCCAACTCCTAAATTCCCGAATTCCTAAATTCCCCAAATCCTAAATTTCCCAATTCCTAAATTCCCCAATTCCAAAATTCCCAATTCCGAAATTCCCAATTCCAAAATTCCCAATTCCAAAATTCCCAATTCCAAAATTCCCAATTCCTAAGTTCCCAATTCCTAAATTCCCAAATTTCTAAATTCCCAAATCCCTAAATTTCCAATTTCCTAAATATGCAAAGCCCTAAACTTCTAAGTCCCCAGATCCCAAATCGAACCTCACGTGGACCTCTCCGTTTCGGTGATTTTAATTCGACATTTTAACAGCCCTTTGCCCTCATGCCCGGAAACGAACGTCGACTTTAAAATGAGACCACCCGATGA
Organism: Megachile willughbiella; assembly: GCA_945859595.2. Classification (NCBI taxonomy): domain Eukaryota; kingdom Metazoa; phylum Arthropoda; class Insecta; order Hymenoptera; family Megachilidae; genus Megachile; species Megachile willughbiella. The sequence continues at coordinate 5,486,666 of OX243797.1, read as the reverse complement.
ACAGGTTAGATGATTTTATGGAATCAATTTGGTCGCCGGAGGTTCAGCTTTATGCTCGGAGATTATGGATACTCGATATCGGTCGATGGCTCGTAAAGTCCAGAGTTTTAGGGTATTTCTTCCGCAGGGTGAAAGGATAAATGTCGCCCCGTACGTGTTTATGGTGTCTTGAGAGAAGTGATTTACATCCGTGGCCTGTTAAATAGTGCAGTATGCGATAAAAATTAAAAGGATGTAGTCATTTCGTGCAGGAATTCCTTGCTCAAGAGAGCACGTTAAAATATACAGAAGTTATTAATATTTTCTTATATTAAACACATTAATTCTCTTTTGAATTAGTTCCTTTCGTTTCTTCACTCGAAACCGCACTTCTTTAATTTCTACTAAGTTATTCTTGGACAGAGGTTACTAACGATTTCACAATGTTTCCTTCATTGTATGTACGATTTACATGATCCAGTAACCAGTCTTGCGTAACTGTGTCTCTCGCTCTCTCTCTCTCTCTCTCTGTTTCTTTCTTTCTTCTACGTTCTTGTGAGAAACGTGTAAAAAAAAATGATTGCGGAACTTGAAGTTACGTTTGCGATTGCGTTTCCTTGATGGAAAAGTGAGGCTACGATAGCAGCGTTTCATCCGTGTGACGTCTTCGATTTTCCAGAACTAATCGCGTTACTTCGAAATGGTCCAAGATCAAATTTTATTACGTAACGATTAAAGTAGTGTAATACAAATCACTTTAAAGTTCGCCAAAGTATCGATAAACACATCATCAACTTTTAGTCTGGCAATCGTGGCGAGTTCAATAATAAAACACATACTGGAATCGTTTCGGCCTTTGAAAGATTTGTTTATCTTAGTTAATCGAGAATCTCTGGTCAATAAAAAGGTATCGATGAAACGTATTAAACGTAAAGATTACAGGCGGAGTTAGCAGCGAAACGAGGTTAAACCATAGGTAGAAAGCTACATTCATAACCATATGGTGTCTGTGGTAATGTTTTATATTCGGGAAGGGTTGGACGTGTATGTATGGTCCACATGGTAGCGAGCAGTGCTTCGACCCCATAGCATCCTGTCTATGGAAAAGGTAGTAAACGAGGGGATGGATAGTCGGAGAGAGTGGTGGCAAGGCTTCGGTGCAAGAGAACTGGAAGTCCGTACAGCGATGCTCAAATTTTTGCTTTCAGCGCGTTTAATTAATTCAATTGACTATCCTCTTTACAAAAAAATTTGCTTTTGGATATTACTTGGGGTGTTAACTTGAGATGTGGACATTTGGGAATTTAGGAAGTTGGGGATTTATTACAGAATCTTTTAAATTCGGGATTTGAAAATTTGGGAATGTGAGAACTGGAGTTTAGGAATTTGGGATTTAAGAAGTTGGGAATGTAGAAATTTGGAGATTTAAGGATTTGGGAATGTGAGAACTGGAGTTTAGGAATTTGGGGATTTAGGAAGTTGGAAATGTAGAAATTTGGGGATTTGAAAATTTGGGAATGTGAGAACTGGAGTTTAGGAAGTTGGGAATTTAGGAAGCTGGAAAAGTAGAAATTTGGGGATTTAAGGATTTGGGAGCGTGAGAACTGGAGTTTAGGAATTTAGGAATTTAAGAAGCTGGAAATGTGAAAATCTGAAAATTTAGAAACTTGAAACCTTGACGAGAAGAAATATAATCTTTCAAAAAAGAAAATACCCATGATCCCAGCCTAATTAAAGCAATGGTCCTCGTTATACTTTCATAAAATCCTAAAGTCGAACTGAAATATCTTTTGTCAAGTATAATGAAATATCGAATACAGTAATATTCATATCAGCATAGTTAGCGAAAAGTGTATGTAGTCGGGCAGGTGTCATACACCGTAGGTAAGACTTTCAGAAATCGCGTTGTGCGGTGCACCTTTGAGCATCAAGGGACCGAGTACAGCTGCCAAGTGTCCTCAACATGGCCAGGTAGGTATTTATTGATTCAATGGCAGCGGTATGCCTATAGTTAGGTACTGTGATGTAACTCTAGAAACAAGCAGAGGGTTGGCTTTGCTAGAAGAGTCGATAGGGTTGACGATGATCGGGATGACTACTCCAACGATACAACGAGACAAAACAACCTACACAATATTTGTAAATGCGTATCGATTTTGTTTGACTTCGAATGTTAATCCAGGTGTTTTCGACAAATGCGTCAGAAAATAATTAGTTGGTCGTATTTTGTTCATTGATCGGAGGCATCGATGAAACGAGAATTTCCGTGTTGTTCGATATTTTCGAGGTGTTTAACAACGCAGTATTCAGGGTGTCCCGTGAATTCAGGTCAAAAAGTAGGGAACCAGCAATTGCGTTGAATTGTTCATGGTTTCATTTCCGCTACGTTACTTCAATATTGAACCGGGGAATATCCTCGTCCAGTTAATGGAACTTCTGCTTCTGGCAAATTTTCTGGGTCACCGGTGTACCTTGTCGAAAAATCTCGAATATCTTACTCGTGCCTCTTATTTATTAACCGCAAACTTTCCTTAACTCCTTAGTAATCGTTATAGAGCATTTCGAAAGGGTACGTCGAAAAACTTACGTAACACATGACACGCTATAAAGGTGGCAATATAACGAGACTCTACCATGTATCCGATCTTTGTGAGTAGATCAGTAAATCAGATCAGTTAATGCGAATAGATCGACAGTATAATCGATTGCTAATACATTTACATAGATGTGTGTCGTTGACCGTAAAATGAAACGAGATCGAATTAATTAAATAGGATATCAGCTAAGACGGTTTATGCATGAAAATTAGATGTTGACAATCAGTGGCTTGAATTTCCGTCAGGTATATGGTTTGCGTATCCTCCGGTTGATTTACGCGTTAATTAGCAACAACCGGATTATTTATTGGTCGAAGGCGGTACACAATGGTCTCAGGTTGCCTTAGCCGGAATAATTATCAGCACGGGCCAGGATAATTAGCTGGAACGTGTGTCCTGGCTTGTTTATGGGGGGACGAGACATATAACCGCGGGGTCACGCATCGTTCGCCGGTCGATTCGCGAGCGCAACATTTTGGCGAATGCTATTTTCAGTGCACGCGCGTCACTCGCGAACAATTAGCGCCGTGCTATTTACCGGAGGCGACGAGGAACTCTTCTCTGCTCGAGCCACCTTCCGATTTATATCGAAATCATTTCTCCTAAATCTTCAATCTTATCGAACAGCGGTTGCCATCCTCTTCACAAAGGCACCAAAAATTCAAAGATTTTAGTACTCGTAATCTAAACACGTTGTACACGCAGTAATGCAAATGAGATTGCACCCATAAGTGTACTACAATTACAAATACATAGTCACAGATATTCGCCTCATTTTTAATATAATATTTAATATATAAACTTTGAATGCACCATTAAGACCATTATTCAACGACTCCGATACCGACAACAATAATACGTCGCGCCATAATGCAAACGAGACCGTACATTTAATTAAGCGTATTATAATTACAAATAAACTAACGTCACAGGTATTTGCTTCGTTTCTAACATAATATTCATTCAAAAGGAAACGCGCGACGTATAATCACGTGCAAATTTCGTTGAAACGATTACGAACCGCGAGCAGATTTTTTACTTGCCGTTTACCGATAAGTCGCGATTAACGGAATACAATTAACAACGTACGATTAAACGAACCGAGCGGTGCTTTCGCGACATGCGCAGCTATCGGAGGAGGTACACGTGAACGAGAGGTTGCGATGGGTGGTCCAATTATAGATACGCGTTAATTGATTATTTATTACCTGTTTATCGACAGGTGAACAATGGCTTATTACGTCGGTACGGTCCGAAGGAGCTGGTTATTGTCTACGAACGAGCCGTTGAATAAAGTTGATGGGTGCAAACGATCGCCACTCGTCGGTTAACAATTCTCTACACTCTCTGTACGCTGAAAAGACTATATTTGTATTCTATAGCGTAGTTATTTCCGGTACGGGACACTATTATGGAACTATCTATGGAAAACTCCACGACACGAGTATATACAGTTGACTACCGTTATATTGCCACCACTTTCAAGCCTACCAGCATTGCTTTCTCATCATCGTAAAACACTCGAGATTTTGAAAATTCCAGTATTATAGGGATTTGGGGATATAGAGGTATAGGGATATAGGAATCTAGAGATATAGGGATGTAGAGATTTATAGGGGTATAGGAATATAGGGGTGTAGGGATGTAGGGATATATGGATTTAGGGATATAGGAATATATGGATTTAGGGATATAGGAATATAGGGATGTAGGGATGTAGGGATATAGGAATCTAGAGATATAGGGATATAGGGATGTAGGGATTTATGGATATAGGAATATAGGGGTGTAGGCATGTAGGAATATAGGGATTTTGGGATATAGGAATATAGGGATTTAGGGATATAAAAATATAGGAAATAGGGATGTTAAGTTACAGGAATATTGGAATCTTGGAATACAGGGATTTCATGATTTAGAAATACAGGGATTTTGGCATTTACATTATTGGGATTTTGAGTATACTAAGATCTATAGATTTTGTGATCTAGGGATATTGGAATTTAGAGATATCTGAACCCTAGTATATTGGAATCTAATTTTATTGGGATGGGGAATAGAATTATGGGATATTACTGATCTTGGAGTATAGAATATTGGTATTGCTACTGATCTACTGATCTTGGAGTATAGAATATTGGTATTCGTGTATATGGAGATGTAGTTAGGCTATATGGAGGGATCTATTGATAGTAGAATCTTGCATTTCCTTGATCTAAGAATATCTATATAATAGTCTTGAACTGCAGAGGTATTTAAAATATAGAGGGTGTAGCCATACAAAGATACCTAGCGATTTGGTGATACAGAGATTCTTAGAATTTCCTTTCCCACCGCGCAATCTGGTAAATCTTAAAAGCGAGATTTCCACACCTCGTTTATGCATAATACCCGAATCAGAGAATTTCAATCTCGCGGTAAGTGGAGCGAAGCAGGACGAATCTGTCTGTTTTCCGAGTCGATCTGGTAATCCGTGTAATCAACTTAGCGACTACTTTGAGTCGGTACTTACAAAACGTTCGGTTAGATAACGATATCGAGTATCTACATTACAAAGTACAATATCGATGATTCGGCGAACAAGCCAATCTTGCCGCAACTTAGAACAATTTCTGGTGTAATTATATTTGTATACAATCGTTCATTCCGGTAATTACGTTTCGCAATTTCGCTAATAACAACCATTGACGGTTGGGAGTAATTATAAGGTGCTCGAGTAGGATTATAACGTTGATGATGAGGAGGTAGGAGGGTTGAGAAGAGTCAGGGGGATGGTTGCATCGGAGCAGGTCGCTCGATACTGACCAACTCACACCTACGAAACACCGTCTCTCTGTCTTCCTACTTGTTGTTGCCTCTGCCTCCATCTGTGTATTGCCGCATTATACTGCAGCTAGTTTTCTTTTCGTTTATTTCTCGCTTCCCGTTCCCGCTCGTTCCGCGATTTTGAAGAAACGGACAGTTACGGCAAAAAATATTTCTTCGACGCTTTTTGCCGGATTAGCCTCCCGTACACTCCCGTTTCTCTTAATTCATTTCGCGAATTAAGCCGATTTATGTCGCCAGAAATTAATAACTTCTCTATGCAACGCTCTCGTTTATTGCAATTTTATTAATCATCGTAACACGGTACTTCCTATTCGTACATCTACTCCCGTATAAAGCATACAATTATGTATAAAAATGATTTGCAACTTTGAAATATAGCCTCATATTATCAATTCTACTATACAATTGTATTTTAATACTCTCTTATACTGTTCCACTATACTCAAGCCCTTTTCTCTATAAATTAAACTTCAGTTCTTTAAATAAATTTAAGCAGTAGATTCCTCAGTGGTGAATTCGAGAACACCGACAGAATCTTGTACAGCAATTTGAGATTTTTATGAGAGCGTTAGGAACTTGGGATATTGAGGGTCCTTTCTGGCAGCAGTGCGGCGGTTTGCAGGGAGCAGTCTCGTTTATCGATAGAATCGATGTAGGTTGCATTGGAAAGGACCAGACGGTGGTTAGGTTCGGTAGCAAACGGAGAAATCCGCTTGAGAACCACTGGCGAGCAGCAGGCAGCTGAGCGGACAAAGAGCGAACGGTTATTGCAGGACGACAGTGTAGACTCGAGCAGCGGCACGCCACTAGGCCCCTCTCTTTCTATCTCTTTTTCTCTCTCTTTTCTCCCCTCTCTTCCGTCGCTTTCTCTGTCTTTGCTCGTGTTGCTTGCATCTAAACCTATAAACTACCTGCACCTACACTTCCTGCCACTCGACAATGAAACCTTTTTTCCGATCGCTCCTAGAACGCTCGGGCTTGCCTCCGTTTTCTAACTTCCCAAAACTTTTTTAATTTATCCCCGACGACTTATCGATCCTCGAGGTGATTCCTAGAGTCGAACCTAGCACGCGTATGTTTCGATTCAGAATTTATAAAATTTGGAGAAATGTTTGGGTAGCTCTTCATGATCCTGGAACTTTATCTGACAAATATTCCTGTTCCGAAATTGTAGAATTTGAAGTTAAATCTTCGTTCGAATTTAGCTGAGATTGTAGCAACGATAAGCCTTGGCCCACGTGGCATGGAACGTAATATACCCTAATCTATTTATACATCGATAAGTCACAGAAATGTTATGTATTGAAGGGAATTTTCCATAAGCCGATTCTAACTTATCAGATGAGGTAGCAAAAAATATTTTCTGACGTTCCTAGAGTTTCTCACAAAGTTGCGTCGCGCGCTTTCTTCGTGGGAAGGCATACACGAGGATATAAGTAAGCGATGAAAATAACCGGGTCTTTTGTCGCGAGATCGATCGCGAAGCAGGCGTTTTATAGGCGTGAATTAGCCGTTTGTAGTCTACGCAGACCTTTAAGTCCGATCCACATTGTCGATCCGCTGGCAGTCCGTTTGCTATCCGCTCGCGTTCCGCTGCAGATTTTATTCGATATCATTCGATCAAGCATGCGTTATACGTATCGAGTTGACTACAATACGGGGTATTTTGGAATCAGTGCGAATCTAAACAGTGGAATAATATAGATTAAACCCATGGCGGAGTATAAGCGGATCATAAGTGGATCCAGCTTCATCCTCTGTACAAAGGATTGGTCAGCGGTTGCTCATTATTGAATTACAGGTGTAGCAATTGCCATGATCGCCGTCGATGAGAGTGTCGTTTGCCGTTTCGAAACGACGCAATCGACGGAGCAGACTGTAACCTTGTACATATCTGGACTAACTGTAGAACGAAAGAAAGAGAGAGGGATAAGTGGTGATCGGGTAGAAAGTAACCGAGTAACCTACGAATTGCGTAACGCGAGTCCTCGTATTTAATATGCAGCACCGTTGGATTGTCTAGACGAAACGCCGAAGATGATGAGCCAGCGACCTTTTATCCCGAGAATTTTCGAATACTCTGTAATCCATCAGCTTAAACAAAGGTTCAAAATTTTTAAACTTCTAGATTCTTACATCTGCACATTCTCACATTTCTAAATTTCTAAATTGTCAAATCTCTAAATTCTTGAATCTCCAAGTTATCAAATAGCTTTCTAAATTCCTAAATCATCAAATACGTGATTTACCAAATTTCCAAATTCTTAAATTGTTCTGTAATTCCCAAATTGTCAAATTCATAAATCTTCAATTCCCTGTATATTGAAATCTCCAAATCTTTAAAAATTTGTAAATCCCCAAATCTTGAAATTCCCATATCTCTAAATCTGCGAATTCTTGAATCTTCAAATCCTAAATCTCCAAATCCCTGAATCGACATTCCTGAATCTTCAAATTCCTGAATCCTCAAATGCCTAAATTCCCAAGTCCCTACATTCACATTCCTAAATTTCCAAATTCCTAAATCTTCAAATGTCTAAACTCCCAAATCCCTACATCCACATTTCTAAATTTCCGAATTTCTAAATCTTCAAATGCCTAAATTTCCAAATCCCTACATCCACATTCCTAAATTCTCAAATGCTTGAATTCCCAAATCCCTAAATTTACAAATTTCTACATCTCCAAGTCTCTAAATTTTCAAATTCCTAAATCCACATTCCTGAATCCTCAAATGCCTAAATTCCCAAGTCCCTACATCCACATTCCTAAATTTCCAAATTCCTAAATCATCAAATGCCTAAACTCCCAAATCCCTACATCCACATTCCTAAATTTCCAAATTCCTAAATCCTCAAATGCCTAAATTCCCAAATCCCTACATTCCCAAATTTCTAAATCTTCAAATCCCTAAATTTTCAAATTCCTAAATCCCCAAATCCCTAAATGCACTACCCTAAATCTCTAAACCCCCAAATTCCTAAATCTCCAAATTAAAGTTTGAGGACTTAACTCCCCAACCAAAAATTATCGAGCGTAGAACTCCTTTTCCCCCAACTTTTCCCTATAAGGCTTAATGCCCGCCAGTGTACCGACATCAGTCTTCTTCCGTTCAATTGTTGCGTTCAGAACGTTAAAAGCAATGCATCCGCATTCACCGCAACCATTTAGCAGACTATTTTCACCGTCTACGGTGAAAGTGTTGGTCGTCCACGAAGAGAGGACAGGAAGCGTCAATTTCACCGAGAGATCGTGAACGACCCGGGTCACTTGTCTCGAGGTGTTATCACGAGCACTCGTTCGCCCTGCTTTCTCGTTCGCGCCTAACTCTTGATTTTACATTATTTCCTTATTTTTTTTCTTATCGTTACATCGGTCCGCCATCTTCTCGACAATATTCCGCTATGTTACGTAAAAATTGGAGAACGCTCGGCATTGATTTCAATTGGCTGGAATTGCGCGTCGAGATGTATTCATTCGGTTTAATTCCCCGGCGTATTTGAAAGTTCGGCTTGATTTCTTGCGACGTCCAAGATTTTTAATCATCGCTCGATACGGGTTCCCGCTTTTGCAATTAATTGACCTTTGCACGTTGCAAAACTAGTCGGAACGGTTATTTTTGGCGTTCCACCCGTTCAACATTTTCTCTAGCATCTTCTCGACGCGTTTACTACCTGTTGACACCTGTAATTAGATACATTAAAATGATAATTATTAACACGTTCACTGTATCTTGTATATTAAGACAGTTTATAATTACAGTCGCTCGTGACGTGATTTTTGAATTTTTCGAAATTGAACTCTTCACAGAAAGTTTTGGGATCAAACTTTTCACGTTAAGTAGTAAAAGGAGAACAGTAGTGGTCACCATGATTAAGTATTACAAAACGGATGTCTAGGGTGTACAATTATTATTGTTTATATCACGCAACACTTTCACGCTTTCGACACTTTGAACTGGTTTCACGGCTCAACAGCTCTCGAGATTTTTAAAATTTATTGATACCACAAAAGCCACTTTTTCTTTTGGTTATTTAATAGCGTTAAATTCGCGGTCGTCGGTGACGCACATTTTCAACGTTCTCTCTCCTTTTTCCGCTCCAGGCCTAGCATCTTCTTTTACTGCTCTATCATTCGCGAGAGTCGGTCGTCGAGACGGCTAATTCAAGGTGACGGACGATCAATGAAGACACGGTATCCTTGAAGTGGCTTGAAATTAGGTGTTCATCTGTGCATACCTTCCTTCGTTTCCTATCCGGCTGTATACTTTTTTAAGCTAACTTTGGTCCACAGTCTACTTCTTTCGTTCCTTTATGAAAAACGTCTTTCAACGCCCGAAGGAATATTCTGACGTTTCTTATTTATTAGATACATTCTGATATTTTTTTAGCGGAGTCATGTTTATTTATGATTACAGCAGTAATCGTCGATAACAGATTTGCATGGTCAAATAATCTGAAGTATATTAGATATCAATTTAGCAAATGAAGTACGTAATAAAGAAAATAAAAGCAGTACAGCAAAAAATAGAAAGAATAAGAATAATAAAATACTCATATAAAATAATCACTCGAAATACAATATTTCAATATCATTAAGAATAAATTTATGAAGATATTTTCTTGAGTGTAACATGTTCTGATCCTGAACTAAAAAATTGAAAGTAGAGAACAAATCTTGATCGAATCAGTTCGAAAAGAATAATGTTAATAATTTTTCAAGGTCTGTTGCAATCTCTTTATGAAAACAATTGTTACAGTGTCATTCGAATTCTGCATACATATGTTCGTTGTTGATTTTGACCCTAATCTGATTCCAAGGCATGAACCGCTTTATTTCTGTGTGATATGAATAGCTTATCGAGAGGAAAAGTTTGCTGTCGCGTATTACGCAGCGTTTTTGATGCCACGAGCAACGAGATGTCTCGTGTTTTTTGCATTCGTATCGTAGAATCTTAATGTATGCACATTTTAACGTCTTTCGGTTTTTATTAAATTCTCTTTAATTTTTTTCAATGCGTCGCGTCTTCAGTTTCGTCGATTTACATTATAGACTGCGTGGTTCCGTCGATGATATAGGTACACGTTAATAGTCGCAGACGCAGATTTAGATATCCTCCTCGACTGAATGGAAATAAAATTCGTGATTGAACTTCCTTTCGAGCGTTTCAAATACATGCGTTTCACTCGCGACCCTTCAATCGTTACCGCGATCAAATTGAAAGAACAATTAGATACCGGGCCAATTAAGCGAAATTACTTTAGATTACATTGATTAAATTACGTGGACTCGATTAAACGAATCCCGGGCGGTAATTGCATTTGTGCAAGTCGAGTCAACGACGGGTTCACGAACGGCAGCAACTCGAAAATGACGTTGTATCGTTGCGACCGCATCTGCATCTATAAACCGATATTAACCTACTCGAAATTTTTACATACAAAACGATAAAAATCAACATGATAAGGATACTTGTAATAATACAAAAATCACATTTATTCGTTCGTTATCATATTACGTAGCCACACTGTTATTCAACGCGTAATAAAATGTCATAAAATACGAGTACAAAGGGTTAATATTATTATGTCAGTCAGTGCGTAAAGCATATCTGAGATTTACAATGCGAATCACTATTCTACATATGACAATGTTTCAACTTGGCAGATGTCAAAGAGAGACTCTATTTAATCAATATTCACGGTCATCCTTTAACAACCAGTATTCGAGCGCTAGCTCAATCTTCAGAATAGTATATTATAGCGTTGTTAAAATATAGCGCATAGTGATAACAAAGTGGTATTGAAGTCATTACTATAGTTCACTAACAGTAGATGCAATAACAGGTTGACTGACAAGCTTAGACAAATTGTTAGTGCCACTCGAAAGTGTTAATATTATTGCTACATTTTAGAGGTGACGCGTTGTAATTACTATATGTTGAATAGTGACGCGTTATGTTGTTATTTAGTGGAGCGTTGTAACTACGCGTTGAATAGTAGCGCGTTGTGTTGCAGTAGGCTGAATAACGGCGCGTTGCGTTGCTGCGCACTGTAGAACAACGCGTCGAACGGTGCGTTGTATTGGCACGCGTTATGTTGCTATGCGCTGAAATGCACCGTGTTGAATAACGGTGTGTTGTACTGCTACGCGTTATGTTGCAATGCGCTGAATAATAGCGCGTTGTACCGCTATGTCTTATGTTGCTACATTCTGTATTGCAATCCGTTGAATAACGGCGCGTCGTATTGCTACGCGTTGTATTGCTACGCGCCGTATTACAACGCGTTGTGTTGCTACGCGCCGTATTGCAACGCATTGTGTTCCTACGCGGTGTACTGCAACGCGTTGTGTTACGATGCGCTGTATTGCAACGCGTTGTATTGCTACGCGCCGTACTGTAACGCGTTGTATTGCTACGCGCCGTATTGCAACGCGTTGTATTGCTACGTGCCGTATTGCAACGCGCTGTACTGCAACGCGTAGTGTTGCTACGCGCCGTACTGTAACGCGTTGTATTGCAACGCGCTGTGTTCCTACGCGCTGTAGTGCAACGCGTTGTGTTACTACGCGCTGTATCGCAACGCGTAGTGTTGCTACGCACCGTACTGTAACGCGTTGTATTGCAACGCGTCGTATTGCAATGCGTTGTGTTCCTACGCGCTGTATTGCAACGCGTAGTGTTGTTACGCACCGTACTGTAACGCGTCGTGTTGCTACGCGCCGTATTGCAATGCGTTGTGTTCCTAAGTGCTGTATCGGAATGCGTTGTGTTCCTACGCGCTGTATTGCAATGCGTTGTGTTCCTACGCGCTGCATTGCAACGCGCTGTATTGCTACGCGTTATATATCAATACGTTGCTTAACGGCGCGTTGCATCGCTACGTGCCGCGATGGACTGTATTGCAACGCGTTGAATAACAGTGCAATACCCGACAAATAATCACGTACTACATCGCTACGCATAAAATGACAACGAACTACCATCGTACATTGTATCGTTATCTCCTGAAGAGCAGACCGAAAAATACTCTTATTAGCGTTCTGATACCACCATAACACCGTGATAAATGTATGGAAATTTCTACGGGCGTCGCTAAAGCCCGTATTCTCGGCGAATATACACGTTTCCGCGATAACGGCCGGACAAAATCAACGGATATATCCGCTCGCGATGCAAATGGGTTAATTAGTCGATTCGAGTGAATACAACTGGTTGGCAAGGTCGCCGGTTGCTTGCCGATGCTCTGGACCCTCTTCACCGACAGCTGACAGCAAACGTACGCGATCGAGGTAGTACACGCCTCTACGTACTAATCGCACTACAAACGTTTCCTGTGCACAGAGATTCTCAATTCGCGGAACTTGATATTCACCGAATTATGCAGTGAATTTTGTACCACGAGAGAGGATCATTTCGTACGCAGAGTACTAACTCACTCGACACCGGGATCTTATTATAAGACGATCTCCAGGAGCCGCAGGTCTATTTTTCTATTTATATCAGGCCTGTCTGGTTAAGTATACGTGTACCATAGTATGCATATTTTATACGTGAACTTTAAATTAACGTCGAGTGTAGATTTTACATGGTTTCGTTTACTCTTTTCTTTTATATGATCTTATCTTTCTGATAAACGTTCGAGTGCTGATTATTATGATGCTGCCAAATGTATTGACGACCTTCGCGCTTCGCTTCGAAAGAAGTCGCGAAGATAGCGAATGTTGTGTGTCGGTAAATTAGGAAGGTTCGTGGTAGATTCGTTCGAAATTCTTCAGTAAACCTCATTATTCTTCATCTCGAATCTACTCGACCCTTGAGCTCTTTTATCGCCAGAAGTTTCTCACTGGAGGAGCAGGAGATTATTGTAGGTCAAGTAATTCCAAAGCAAACAGGCTTAAGTATCAAGAATAAAGTATTATTCTTTTACTTTCTTCAAGTATCATTGTGTACTCTAACAGAGGCAGTTGTAAAAATCTCTTCTCCAAACTTTTGTTACTTGCGCAATATTAAAATTAATGATAATTGCAATTTTTATGTCTGCAATTTTATTTTAGGACATTGCAACGTTGTACAATAACTTGTATTTCCTTATGTTGTACTATTGTATACCCTCAGTCAATTGTATTGCCACGGGTTATACATCCACGTGTTACATTGCCAAGTATTGTATCGTCATGCGTTACTTTGCTACACATTATACAACCACATGTTATATTATCACGTGTTGTGTTCCTACGCATAATACTCCTGCACATTAATTTCTACGCTTCTGCTTCTGCTCGTTAATTTCTATACACGTTAGTTTACTACGCGTTATATCGTCACGCATTAAATCCTTCCTTGTTACATGGAAAAAAAATGAACGTACAGCTATGTTCTAGTATTCTCAAAGCTATCAATATATAAATGAATGATAATTTTCTGAAAAACAAACAGAGGATATTAGTGCACAGGCTATCTATAACGCAAAGCTGTGGCATAAATCTTCTTGTATGCACAACATGCAATCGGAAACTATCAATATATATCATCGGAGTAATCTAGTCTGTAAGAGCCATAAGGATCTCGGAGGAAGATTCTCGATTACGGCGCGTCAGGCCAGCTTTTCGAAAGGATTTTCTCGCGAGCTTCTTCTATTCTTGGCTTGCGTGCGCGGGAATTAGAAACTGACATTTTCTACTCTGTGGAGTGTGTAACAGGTAATTAGTTCTTGCGCGGAATGTTCGCGGACCGGGGAAAAAAGAGGGAGGAGCAGGAGAAAGAGAGAACAGTTATTAAGTGAATTACACGTCCGCAGGTAAATCGCCATCCTACGATGAACAGAGTCGCGATGCCTGCACATAATGCGCCTTGTATGAAATTTACATTAATCGCAAATAATGATTTTTCCTTTCTTCGTCACGACGAGACTCGCGAAAAGCGATTCTTATCACGCTTTTATACCTACAAATTTTTAATTCTTTTCGCAGCAAAGTGGCGGGTTGTATCGCTGCGCGTTAAATAGTGACGCGTTGTAATATCGTTACGCGTAGAGTTATTGTACGCTTTAGTATCGCTACTTATTGTGTTATTACGTGTTGAACGACGACGTATTGCATCATTATGTGTTGAGTGGTGACGCGTTGATAATCGACGCGTTGTATCGTTATGCGCCGAATTACTGCGCATCTAATGGTCACGTGTTGTATCGCTATGCGCCGATTCACTGCGCATCGAATGGTCACGTGATGTATTGTTATGCACTGAGTGATGATTTGTTGGTAGTTGACGCGTTGTACTATGGCGCGTTGTATCTCCTTTTGCGTTGACTAGCGACGCGTTGTATCGCTACGTATCGAATTACTGTGCATCCAGTGGTCACGCGTTGTATCGCTACGCGTTGAATAACAATGCGTTGTATTACCGCTATGTGTAGAACAACGATGCGTTGTACTATCGGTGCACGTGTATTAGCAATGCGTTCTATCGCTGTAATGTATAACTATATAACTGTAAGATATATAACTGTATAACTATCTTCCAGAGCAAAATTAATTGTTAGATAACTGATTAAATTAAATTAAAAAGTCTTTGATGAATTGCAGAGTTTTCAGGATTTTGTGCTGTTACGCTGCATAAATTACAGCCGAAGAAGAAAGAGCGGTACGGTGTAGTTAATGGAAAATGTTCGCCGGAATTTATTATCCTTTATCGAACATTGTAGCCAGGATAGTTTATGCGTGGTTTAAAATATTGGTACAAGTAATCTTAGCTTCGTGTACAAACGATCTCATTATATCAAGCAACAGGTGTAGTGGAAAAAATGTGAAGAAATTTCTTGAGCGACCTTAATCGAAACGATAGGGCTTCGTGTTTCGATACATCGAACGAATCGACGCGGAAACACTTGCAGGGTACATCCGGTTTTCATAAACGACGCTTAAAAGCAAGTCGGTGTACTTGAGGCCGGTACAAGAGTACAGACGTATTTTAAAACGTTATGTTTTCTTGTAGCATCATTTATTAACAAATACCCCCATTTAATGAACGAAGACACGATTTTTAAAACAATAACAATATACAATATTTCTTATCATTTTTCGACTCGTCTTTGCAGCTAAAAAGTACGGTACTTTAATATAAAAGGACTACGTAATCGCGAATTGTGTATTGTTCTTCTAAACGATCTGACGTTCCTCAAATAATAATTCACCCATGCACGAAAAATTACGGTTTTATTCCGTTGCAGTAACTTGCGTCTAACTTTGAACAGAAATTTTCGACTCCGCTTCTCTTATTTGAACGTAGAACGGAGGAAGAGGGGTTCGCAGGATTTACGTGCACGCAGGAAGGGTCGTGATGGTGCACGAGATGAAATAGAAGGGAACAGATTGATGCAAGGGATGAAAGTGGAGAGAACAACCGAGAGAGAAAGATATGAAACAGCTGTGCAGCTTCCGTGGAGACAAGTCTTGGTATACACAGACCCATGCGGACATGCCGTGTAATACCGTGCCGAAGTTATGCACCCCTCTTAGTGGTTCTCAAATTAAACATTAAACCTATACCATAGAAATACCAAGAATGCTACGAAATTTCATCAACTATCATTTCTACTTCGAATCGTTTCTGTACCTTGTTTCATTAAATTACTACTCCTGATTCTTTATTAGTCATTCGCAATTATGTTGCTTTGTAGGATTTTTGGATGCGTTGTGTATTAGCACGTTGCATTTAGGCTCTATGTTTCAATGTGTTGTAATTCGATGTGTCGTATACGGAAGCGTTGTATCTCGACAAGTTGTATATCGTTGTATATGAGTGCGTTGTATCTGGACGCGTTCTATCTTAATGTGTTGTACTACGCGTTGTGATCCTACACATATTTCCACGTTTTGCACCGGTACACATTATACCGCCACGTGCAGACCGTGGTATGACCAAGCGTTAAATGAGTTACGATCCCAATAATTTTCCGTTGCTACAACTCCATCCGATACAACACAAATCTATGACACTAGAGAAATATCTAGTGAAGCTTTATGAACTTTGAAGAACCCAAGTCTCTATGAGAATTGAACTCACGAATTAACAAAGATTTTCCGGTATCCAATAATTAATTCGATGCAAGTGTCATTAAAAGTTAAATTCAATGTGGCAGTCAACCGTCTACGATTACGGTTACCTCGAGAACGTTATCGGACGAATCAGTGTTCTGATGCTATATTAGAAAAATAAAGGAGTGTGAGAGTTCGGTCACTGATTCGTCCGAGAAGACATCCAGCGTAACCGCAGGCTGAAACACAAGTATCGGGTAAGAATCTGTAACAGGTAAATTCCTGTTGTAAATGCAAGTAGAAATTGGGTGTGGTCGATAACTAGGATCTCGAGGTTGTTCGATCGTCGTCCTGTCGGTGGCATTGACCTTGGCGATCCTTGGAGGTTCACTGAAATATCTGCGTGGTTACGCGTTAACAGGTACCAGGCAATCACCGCAATAATGGTCGAAGTTTCTTGCGACCGTTAGGTATGGAAGCTCTCTCGGTGTAGGCAGAGTGTGTGACGAGGCGCGGATAGATCTGCCGTTGTCAGCATAGCTCATTGGTTTCGCCTGAGGAAGATTCCACCTTCGATGCAGAGGAGTGCCCGCAGGTTGTTGATCCTTCTTTCTTCTCTTTCTTCTTCCTGTGTCTGTATTCTTCCTCTCCTTCGTTCTCTTCCTCTTCTTTTCTGCGGTCTCTTGCACCGCGAGGTCCTCCTCCCTGCTCCCATAACCCATCCGTGCCGGTGCAGTCTACCTTTACGAGATTATTACTCGTAGATGACAGGTAAAAGGTACAAGATATCTCGCGCTCGAAACTATGCCTGCTTCATCGTGCCTACACGTTTCTAATGCGAATTTATTTCCGTGCTTTTAACTGCCTCGATGTCTATCGCTTCTGACCAGATACGATGGAACTGAGATTGCTGCTGTTACCTTAGGTTATGGTGCAAGCTTCTTTTGACCAACTAATACCATGACAATACATCATAACGGCGATGGTCTCGTCAGCTAACCGCTGACCACGCGTGCACGTGCAAGGTGGAATTTTTAGCTTTAGCATGCAAACTTCCTACAGACGAAACAAAATTATTCAGAAATAAACGGTATAGAAATAGTTAAACTGTGAAGTCCGTTTTCTAGAGTTATATTCAGCTTATTGCTTAGAGTAATTCAACGTATTCGTCCCATTGTTCTATGACACAACGTTCTTAGAGAACGGTGAGTCATTTTCCGTCCATCCTCCTAGTTAAACATCAATCTACACCACGAATCAGCTGTCCTGTTACTTATCAAATTAAAACCGCACCTTTTACTCGATTGCATCTTGCGAAACGGCGATCTCGCAACTGTTATCCAGAATCGTTTTCGATATGTATCGTAACGGAGAACGTTTCGAGAAACCAATCAGGATGCGACGTTGAAAAAGTAGCCGGTTAAATGACTCATCGTCATCAACGGCGAGAGCTGTTAAATCATTGTTTTTATCGGGTCATGTACACAATCCACGGTTAAGTGGCGATTATCCGTGCGTTCTCTGTTGGCGATGGTAGCCACGGTGAACGAACGGCATACCTGTTGGTAACGCAGCGAGCTTTTGCCACGTTTCTAGGTAATCGTAGAGCCGTTGGACGTGGTCCGCGGCGTAATGCTGTTTAATTCCACGTGTGTACCGAAAGTACCGGCCGAGTGGAATTTGCTACGTGTGCAAAAGCTAGGTGGACGTAGGTACCCGTTCGAAAAATCGATGCAACTTCTTTCTCCTTCGAATCGAACAGTTACGCGAAACGTTTAGGTAATATTTTCAAACAGACGATCGTAGAAAGTAAAAATACTCAAATTTCTAGTGGTCATTGGTATGATTCGTCCATTTTGGCTGCAACAAATTTCATGTGTGATGATATCGCAAAGTGTGCATGGTCAAATTTAGAAATTATGTGGCAAGGAAGGAGACCATTCGTTCGTTGATTTTTAGGGGAACTTGGGATTTGGGGATCTACGGATATGGAAATCTAAGGATTTGACGACTTGTGTACTTTGAGATAGGAATTTGTGGATCTAAGGGTGTGAAGGACTAGGAATTTGGGGACCTAGGGATTTGGGAGATTAGGAACTTGGAATGTTGAAATTTGGGGACATAGAGATTTGGGAGATTGGGAACTTGGAATGTTGAGATTTTGGGACCTTAGGATTTGGAGAACTTCGAATTTGGGAGACGGAATTTGGGAACCTTAGGATTTGAGGATATTGGAATTTGAAGATTTTGATATTTAGCGACCTTGGAATTTGGAGACCTTACGATTTGGGTACATTGAGATTTGGTACCTTGGAATTTGGAAATGTAAAGATATTAGGTTCTACAAATTTAGAAACCTAGGAAACTGGAAATTCAGGAATTAGACTAATTTAAAACATGTCAAGTTTACACATACTTATCCTATATTGCGTCCAAATGTACAAACACAAAATTTGAAAATGTACACATTCCCAAATAAGTTAAGAAACTATAGGAGCATACAACCGAAAGAGGTGCAAGTAAAACAGACGAGGACGCCATTCACAGGGTAACTCAGCGACGAAGAACATTTGGTCCCTGGGCAAAGTTTGCGTAACAGATGATAAACAGGGTAATGAGATTGACGTAAGGCAGACCATGCCGCGAAAGCGGAAGGATTAATAAAGTTAATTGGAGCAGATCGTAGTAAAGTCCCAGCGACAAATGGCAGTCGTGCTGTTCTCGTAACGCTTAGATTATCCCTTGTATACGAACTGCGACCTGTCGTGTCGAAGTGCATCCGGTATTCGCCTTAATGGAGCTCGCGTGTACGCGCGACAACGCACGCGTACACACGAAACATCGTTCGCGTCTAATAACGCGACATGATTTTCATTTCGAGTGTCATTCTTCGTCGACCTTGCGCGAAAACTTCGGGAAACTCGCGGAAACGATGCTGGACAACCGGTTGCCGGGAAACATTTCGCGAAGTAGCTCTGACGCCGCGTCTGACACTGAAACATTGCTAAGAATGTAACGAAGTTGTTCGACAAGTTGGACCAACCGCTTTGCTTTCTCCAGTCTGCAAAGAAACTCTGTTTTTAACACGTCTGCAACCTAGTGGAATCGGGAAACTACTTAAACTTCGGTAATAAGCTGCGTCGAATTAAACAGTATCAAAGGAAACACGTGTTTAGGATATTGGGTGAAGGGTGGCCGCAAAATTGACGAAGTTCTTTAATCTTTCAAATACTTTATTTTATGTTCTTGGTACAATCTTCACATCAATTTGGTGAAATCAGAAATGCATTATGCTATTGAAAACAGTCGAGGTCTGCTACTAGGATCTTGCATTCTACTATCCTGAATCGTACACTTAACATAGCCATACAATGAATCAATTTTCCACAACGTATCTATCAAACTTGTATCAGTGTTATATGTTGCAACACATATTACAATCGTCTGAACGAAACGTTGAGACCAAATCGATCTCAATGGAAGATCAAACGTCTACTCGAGTTCCTTCGCGTAGCTCAAAAATGTTCGCATTCCTCTCAGCATTGAGCAACGATTCGATGACGCAACGTACTATCGAATGACCGATCGACTCCGTGTCTGGTACACGAAACTGTAGCTACGTGTAAGAATCGTCTGTTCGTTATCCTCGAGCTGGAATCGTGTATAATCGACCCGGCCAGTGGCGGCAATTAGACTCGACCTAATTGAAAGTTGGCTGGTCGGGTGGCATCGTCTAGGTCGTCGATTAGAGGTGCGTCGAGCACCCAGACCTCAAGGTCGAATTCTTACAAGGTCGCGTAGCGTCTCGAAGGTGCGTGGAATCAGAAAGGGGAACACGAAGAAACGAATGAGAGTAAAAAGGTGTAAAGGAGACTTGGAGGAAGAGAGATAGATCCATTTGTGACCACTTAAGAATTTCCGCACCATTTACCGATGTAGCTGAACAAAAAATATGTGCACGAAAATCGGTGTGCTTCAAAATATGTGGAGGATAATATGCACATTTTCGATGCATCATTTTGATCTACCAATTCAAGCATGTTTTGAATGTTACATGAGATAAATATATATAATACTCCATGGTCTTGTTATGGTAAATAAATTATAGACTTGGTCATGGTAAATTATTTCCGTCAGTCGGAAGTACGTGAATGCACATTTGTGCACTTTCATATGATTCTTAGCGCTTCACCAAGCTAACTTTAGAATTTTGTATCGAAATTGGTACTGTAAGTAAGACGAAGAAAAGAGATGTCTATTTTTTGAAGTATCAAAGGTAGATTAATCCAGTGCGAGTAGTTAATATATCGGAATTAATGAGACAATGGGGAGAAATGGGTGCAGCAACCACAAATGGTACATGTACCCTATATCCAGAGACGAACGTCTCGTTCAGAATGGACGATAATTGCGCGCTTGCATTCGGCCGGTTCTATATTGCCGGGGCAGGAATGATTTAACGAATATGGCATCCGGCGGCGTGTTCCTATCGGTGAAGAGCGTAGCCGCCAAGAAACGCGAGTTCTCGCCTCTCGAGGGAACTCGACTTCCACGGCAAGGGGTATAATCGACCCGACCACCGGCTAATACTAATGATACGAAACTCGCCGTCGAGGACCAGTCGATAAATACAGGCCAACTGTATAAATCCACTTTGTTCGGTGTGGCGCGACTGACTTATGATCCTTATTCAAAGTTCGCGGCTACACCGCCGACCGTGCAATAATAAAATCCCTTAGCGTACGGCATAAAGAGGACTTTTTTTTCTGCTTTCCGACGAACGATCGTATGGTGTATTTCTTAAATTATCCGCCAACGAGAACTGGTTGATTCATGGGATTAGCGTTGTACGCAGTCAGCGAACCGCGATACGTTCGGGAAATATCCGCTCGCTATCGCGACGCGTTCCAAGCGTAAATAAGCGTGTTTACGATCTCGCTTATAACGGAGGATCGTAATAGTGCTCGTTGTACTTCCACTGTCGACTAATTTCAATGTAACCACGACACTTTTGAACGGTAGATAAATCGAGAAAATTCCGATGTTAGGTACCTAGGCAGGTACAAGTTGGAAGTTGTCGTGGAGGGCTTTTTTTAACTGTTATGAAATATAGAGAGATTTCCTGACTGGAGGTTCTTGCGATTGGTATTTCCAGACTTTTAAACGAGTGATTTGTTGTTGGAGGTGTTTGGTAACGCGTTGATGGTCTTCGCGATGGATAATTTAGTCGTTCACCATGATGCTAGGATTTCTATGCAGATTTATTTTGTACTTTTTATCAATGACTCGCTATTCAAACTTTCTGCCTGGAAACGTTAAGAGAAAATATTTCATTTTAACTTATCAGGAACACGTAAATCAAGTAATTGAGGAATGCATTAAACAAAAGTGACAGACCTAGACGTAACTATAAATACATTAACAGATAAATCTTCACTGACAACACTAAATATACATTTTTTTTTTAATTCAAGTCACCGATAAAATTAATTTTATCTCCAAATACGAGAATAGACAATCGATTAATGGAAACATTCATGACGATAGGAATTTGGTAAAAGAGGTAGCCCCCGATTTTCATTTAGAAGTTCGAACGATTATCGTTTAAGGAATTTCTTAAATGAGTCACCGCATTTAATTTGGAACAGCGCTTGATCTATTTATACAGACCTTACGAATTTTACGTGATTTCACGCGTTACACAATGCACCGAAAGGAACATCATCGTTTGGCACGAAAGTTCATTTTGCAAATGTGTTACGGTTCAACAAAAGCTCCTCGAGTTATTATTAAACTACTGACTAATAAGAAGAAACGATACACGAGATCCAACGAACGTGCTAAACGCGTGCGTTCGTAAGTGCAGAAAAAGCGATTCGATAAGCCACAGGAGACGAATAACAAGAGACAAAGGAAAGTTACAGCGTATAATCCAGAAGAAGGAAGTGTTATTCTCCGATCGTACACTCTCGAACGCGATGGTTCGCCATAAACATGCTGATTAAAACAGACAGTCGATAGCGATAAATAAGAAAACGTATAAAAAATACTCGTTGAAAATACTGGCGCAAAATTTATTGTAATGCAAAAAATTTCATAAAGAAACGAGGAAAATCGTTAAAAAAGATCGAGTTGCGGACAGCAATCGATTTGATCGTTTATACAAGTTACGATGACTTTTATTAACGTTCAGACACCACGATTTTTATGGGGTTACTTGTACAATTATCCGATTTGCAAATATTGAATTTACTTTGTATATTACTGACGTATGTATAATATTCTATAAGAATATTGACCCATCTTCGAGTTAAGAGGGCTGCACCCTCTATCTTGTAATTCTTTCCTGACTTGAACGCTTCTTTCATAAAATCGAAAGAAAAGAAGTCGCAGTGAATGGGTTCAGGTGAGAGAACACGCGAGGCAGAAAAATTCTACCGAAGACATGGAAATAAAATTTGCAATAGGTGGAATTGTATAGACGAAAAAGGAGGATGACAACGAACACATACATAATATCCTGATCATAACGGTCGGTGTGACGCGTAGCTGTCAGTGGCGCCCGACAAGTAGGAATAATGATAATGGTAATCCGTGGTAAGACGAGTAAGTGCGGTAACCTCCTCGTCTCTAGCGTGCTTGCCGCCTGTTCTCCCACCAGCGAGGGTACCAACCCCACCACACGATTCAGCGTTGTGATTTCCCCCTACCTCCAAACTACTACGTCCCCCTCCCCGTTCTAACTCTGGGCAGGTTCGGTCAGCATGATGCCTCGCCCGCGATTCAACCTGTTTTCTACCCCACCACGTGTCACGATCGGTCGCTTCCCCTTCGGTGTGTTTTCCTCCCCACCACCGGTCGTGTGGTGTTCCCCCACCCTTAGCCCCGTGCTCGCGCATGCGTGCGCCGGATGCGTGCGTGCGAGCGCCGACCGTGTGCGCTGGTGCGCGCGCGTTCGTGTAATAATAATAAGAAGAGAGCAACTCTATGAGGAACCAACGGCCTCCGACCCGTTCACCCTATGCTAGGTGGAGACGGTCTGATACTGTACCCTCAGTGGCTCTCATCTCGCGGCACGGAACTTCCGTTGGTACAATTTTCGACCCTAAAACTACGATACGGACTAACGGTATGGAATTAAGGACGTACCCAATATCGGACTCCATAATTCTCTGTAACGTTGCAACGATTGAAACTAGAATTATTAAATGGCAACGGTGTTCGCCATTCACGCGGAAACGATTGTTTCGGTAGAATGCCATTGAGGTTGTTCTTTCTCGCGAGTTTTTATGCTTGTTCATATAGAAGTTTTATGTAACGGAGGTAAGTTTCTTTAAGAAACTTAATATTGTAGGATACTTTGTATATTAGTGTACTTGGGATGTTTGTAATGTGAGATGCTTGTATACTTATGTGGGGCAATTTGTATTCGTTAATGGGTATGAAGAGAATTTTATTTTATGTCCTCGTGGTAATGACCGTGAATAATATAGTGCTACAAATGGTTCCATGAATACTATTAATCATATCTTTGCACTATGATTAAATTGTTTTAAGAAGGTGAACAAATAACCTTTGAATTTTAAGTGAAAATTTGTACTACTAATGGTTATTTTACATGAGGACTCCAAATTCCTAAATCTCTAAATCCTCAGATCCCAAATCTATAAATCTCCAAACATTACATCCTTAATCCTATGTTCCTAGATTGCAAATCCCTTTACCTTGAAATCTTTAGATCTCAAATCACTTTATCTTCTAAGTTCTCAAAACCTAACCTGAAGTCCACAGATCCCTGATCTTCAAAATTCTCAAATACTTGTGGTTCCCAAATTCTTAGGTCCGAATGCTTACGTTCACATATTTCTATGACTCCAATTTCTGGACTCCAAAATTCCTAAGTGACCTAGATCTCTAGATTCTCATATCTGTAGATTTCAGACCCATCTTCAAATTTCCAAGTCTCAGAAAATGTAAAGATTGGAGACTACTTCCCCCTTGGATACTGTACTTTTCCCAGAGACCAGATTCGCTCTTGACTGTACTAGGTACCTACTTTTATGGGTACAACCCTGTCATAAGTGATCACTGGAAGAGTTACCGTGTGTGTTAAAAATTTCCCTTCGTTCCATTTTTTTATGAAACCGTGATCGTAAGAGTTGAGGTCGCGTGTGATTGTTGGGTATCGATTGAGAGTCACTGCGGGTGTGACCGTGAACGAAGAGGCAGGAAAGCAAGACTCCACAGCGTTGTGGAGCAGTATCTCTCCGTCCTCGCCCTCTGCCTCCTTCCCATACCTCGTCGTGTTTCCCCTGTTACCTACCCCACCCATTCTCGCAGCGAGCGAAGTGGACAGTAGGTGAAATGGTAGTGGGGTGACGTGCCACAGAGGGGAAGTTCGCGGTACCGTAGGTAATGGGTATACCGATGCGAAAAGATATAGAAGGAAGGGGCAGCCACGGCGAAGTTAGGTTAGTTTAGGTTAGACGTGCCTCCGAAGAAGAACGGAACTGGTCTGAAGAGCAAGGAGGAAGGGGAGAGAGGTCACTCGAGAGATCGCCGAGAGATGACACCACTGCGCCCACACGATCCAATATAGTGGCAACTGCACGAGTGCAGGTGTAACGTAGCCGCACACCAGCACCCTCTGCCCTCCATTGCCTTTCTCTCGATCTTCGCGACCCCTCCTTCCACCCCACTCCCATAATCCTCCGACTACCGATCGTTTCGCGATCCCCTAATGGGTCAATATAGACCCATACACCTCTTTTTCTTCTTATTTAGGTTATTTAACCTCTTCAAGGATACTGACACATATGTGCTTGCTCTCTTTTAAGTTCTCTAATAAATGGTCACGTATGTGGACATTCTTTTCTTGTATAATGTATTAAATCCTTTGGAAATTTTTTATCCTCGATTCAAAGTAAGGGAAATATGATTACCATGCTGTGGATGTTTATATATTTGATATATCACAGTCTGCAAAGTAAATATATGTTGTAGATCTTATATGTCACATGATCTCATAGATTACATGGTTTATTTACATTTTGTAAACCTTGATATTTTTAATAATTACCTAAGTTGGACCATATCTTTTTCGATCTTCAAAAGAAATCGTTCCTGAAGAGATTAAACGATCTTATAACGGAATTTTTTAATTTCGAAAATTTTTGTTTAATGCTGTCTGAATGTAGTGTCGCTTATAAGTATATTTGTTGTCATTTTTGGAGTCTACATGTTTGAAACATCTACAATTCTGTTGAAACGTTGAAGTAGGTATTCGTGAATTTTTTCAGTAGCATCTATTGCAGCCATAATTTCTTGGTAAGAAGCCATAGTTTTCCCTGCCTATCAATATTGCATGAAACTAATCGATTCTCTAGATGTCTGCCAATGATATACCGGTGCAGACGTGGGTCTAACTTGTCGGACTACGGGTCTACAAGGGCTAATTCATGTTTTCTAGTACGGTCGGTTGCAACGTTGGCTTCCCTTAGCCAAGGTTAAGAACTGGAACTATCTATTACAAATGTAGAAGTTTTTGAATTTGGGCTCAAATTTGGCAATTTTAAAATATCAGAATTTTTGTATTTTGAAATTTGGGGATTTGGGAATTTGGAATCTGAGAAATTTATAATATAGAGAATTTGGAATCTAGGGAATATGGGATCTGGAGAATTTGGAACCTAGGGAATTTGGAACCTAGGGAATTCGGAACCTAGTGAATCCGGAATTTAGGGAATTCGGAATCTAGGGGATTTGCAATCTAAGGAATTCTGGAATTGGGGTGTTAGTGAATTCTAGAATTTGGAATGTAGGGAATTTCTACTCTAGAGAATTCGGAATCTAGGGAACTTGTACTGTACACAATTTGGAATCTAGGGAATCTCACATGTAGGAAAATATGCAAATTTGCGTTTGGGAAATCGAAAATTTGGAAATGTGAGGAATTTGGGGTTATCGAATTCAGAATCTTGAAAGTATGGAACGTTAAAAAATTGAAAATTTGTAGAGCTGAAGATCTGTAAATTTGAATGTCTGAAAATTTGAACGCGAGGCAAGTCTAAGCACTCCCCTGACACCTCGTCCGAACAAATTGCAAAGGAAGTGTACGTTGCAGTCGAATATGCAGCTTTCCTTTCTCTTTCGCGTAATTCCTTCGGTTACCGATCCGTCGGCGATATCCCGTGTCTCCGCAGTGTTTGCACGGCGAGTACGTATACAATTGCAATTACGATTACGATTAGGTAGGGATTGACCTGTCGCCGCCACTGTGCGCATGCCGGCAACGTCGCAAATCCGCGTTTCCCCTCCACCCACTCCTCTCTCGCGGTTCTCTCTAACTCTCTTCCTCGCGCTCGTTCTCCTACTTGATCTGTCTATCCTCGTTACGCGGTACGTGCACTAGTCGCCGTCGCTGTGCGCAATACTGTCGCGCCATTGCAAACGCGCCATGCACTGTCGCCGCCACCTCCGTTCGCGGCGCAACATCACGTATTAACGCTTTGACGGCCGCACGTTTCATGTAATCTATGAACCTTTGTAACGTTCTGTTACTTATTCCAAGGTGGGTGTACGTTATTTCCCCTCGATAGGCGCCGTATCGTTCTTGCAAATATACCTAAAAATAAATCTCAATTGTCGCCGGCGGAGTGACCCGTTCGATGATAAACGCGTGAAACGCTGCGGTAAAAAGGGTCGGTATGCTATAATTGTTATTACTAAAAATATAGTCGTTTCAAGTCTCGAATTAAGCTCCCCTTGCTATATTCTACGGGTAATCGATATAGTATTAATTGGCAGCTTATGTTTTTATGGTGTCGGTCACCTGTTACCACTATGCTAATTATCGTATCAAACTAATACTTTAAATTGATGTTTGGAATAATTGTACTTGGTGATATTATTAATTTATATCAGAACTTTTTATGAGTGTTATAAATAGAATGGTAATTTTGTCGATCCAGAGAGAAGCGATTACAATTTTCAACGGGAAATTGTGTTCTCCTGTTCGTTTTTTAATGTATGTCACGTTCAATTGTCGGAACGAGTGGATCGATAATAAACAAAAATAAAAACTAATAGCAGACGTATCTGATCGTTCTCCATTTGGTTCTCGCGTTGAGATGCCATGTCCAGAGGACGTGTTCTCATGGTGAATTTCCAATATCAAAGCCAGACCGATCCAATGAGACTGCTGCCATCCCACTGCTATTCGATTCACGGGATCCAGCTCGCGGCTTAATATCACCGTTTATTGGACGTTAGCATAAGCAAACACGGGGTTCGAATAGTACCCCTGCGTATAGAAATTGTCAGTCGTCCGATAAGTGGAAGAATGAAGGGAAGATTCAGGCAATCATGGTTCTCGATAAAAACGCTCTTTTCAATACTTTTATATCGGCACAAAGTAATTATTCGATATCTTAAAAATCGTTTAATAACACAACACATACACTTTCACATATTTTCTGAATATTTTGTATGCATCTTAAATTCTTCATGGTATCTAATGAATTGGATATTCATGATTCAGTAAATAGTTCCTTTCTAGTAATTTAGGGATGTAGGTATGGGGTATTTTGGGATTTGGGGATTTACGGATATCGGGATTTAGCGATTTCGTAGACTAGGTATTTGGGAATATAGAAATTTGGGTATGTGGCAATTTATGTATCTAGGAATATGGGGAATGCAGGGTTTTGGGCATGTAGAGATTTGGGATCTAGAAATTTGGGTACGTAGGAATTTGTGGATCTAGGAATATGGGGAATGCAGGGTTTTGGGCATCTAGGGATTTGGGAATCTAGAAATGTGGATACGTAGGAATTTCTGGCGCTAGGAATATGGGGACTGGGAAATGTGGAATGCAGAATTTTGGGCATCTAGGGATTTAGGAATCTCGAAATTTGGGTACGTAGAAGTTTGTGGATTTAGGGATATGGGGACTGAGAAGTGTGGGAATGTATTTTGGACACCTAGGAATTTGGAAATCTAGAAATCTGGTTGCGTAGCAATTTGTGGACATAGGGACATGGGAGGCTGAGGAATGTGGGGATGTAGAGTCCAGCGGATCTAGGGATTAGGGGGTTGAGGAATATGGAGATCTAGGAATTTAGGGGCGTAAAGATTTTCACATTCAGAAATTTATAGATTTGATAACTTGAGAATGTGAGGATTTGAAAATACATAAATTTGGAAATTTCAAGATTTGAAGATGTTAAGACTTCAAGATTTGAGAATTGAGGGCTTTAGGACTTGAAAACTTGAAGACTTGAGGACTTGAGAACTTGAGAACTTGAAGACTTGAAAACTTGAGGACTTGAGGACTTAAGAACTTGAGTATTAAAAAATAAAAAAATTCTAAAGTTCTAACATTTGCAAATACGAAAACTTGAAACTTTGAAATGGGAAAATTGTGAAGTTCACACATGTATCTGTGAAGGAAGCTTTGCTGTGCTCGCGAAGGAGCAAGGAAACAGCCCTTGGAGAGAAGATAAGAGGCAAGGAAAGGGTATTTCGATTGGTCGCAGATAGAGGAGGCGGTCGATGGGCAAAGTTGCGGGTGTATTGTGTCGGGTGAAATTAAACCGGATTTCACGGGGGATTAAATGGTATTTCACGAGGCACAGGTATCCGCGATACAGAAGTAGTCTCTCTTTCCCTCTTTCTCCGTCCTCTCTCCCTCTTGCTCCCGTTTTGAATTTGGGCGTGAATGTGACAGTTGGTTTATACGATTTTCGAATTGATGGGCTCGCCGCGTGAAATGCCAGGAAATGACGAAAATAATTATTATCCGCGGAGGTACTCGAGCCCCTTCCACTCGTTGCTCGCGTCGTACGATCGTGCGCGGATATCGGTGTGAGCGCCGATGCTGTTGTGCTTTCAATCGTGGATATTAACTGGACGCGGAATCATTGCCCCGTACCGCGTACCCATCCGTCGTCAACGAATTGGCAAAACCCGAATTCACTTGTTTCACTGATAAAAATTCGCTCTGCTCTGGGAACACCGTCATCGACGTGATATCGAGCGTTGCGTCGCGTGTCAATGGTTTCGTTCGCGATCACTTTGTGATCTCCAAATACCGGTTGTCCGCTTTCTCTTTTCTCCCATTTTATTTTTTCCTATTTTTCCGTTTGTTTGTGTTTATTTGCGTTGTTGCTTTTAAAATGCAATGTTAACATAACTTCGTTCGACACAAGTTTTTTATCGAAATGAATACATCTGGCTGTTATTGAGCGTCGAAGCGCGACACTTACTTTCGATCGCGATAATTCACCGCCTTTCGATCACTGTCTTTCGTTTTTAACACCTTCACGCATGATTTATTCTGCAATTAAAGACACCTTAGATTACTCGTCTCGAACAGATTAATAGTAACGAATATCGAGCTAACCATTATAATTTCATTTCTTAACGCTGCAAATTCATCGGTCGTGTGTCGCAAAAATAGGTTTCATTATATGTTTCGAATAAGATAAATGTCGTGTATATTTTCTTGTTTACTTACGATCATTATTTCGAAAGAATAACTTTTCTGCAATTTAGCAGCGGTATCGTACACGGACGTATGCGAACTGAGGTTTACACAAGTATCAATTACAGGACACTGCATTTTATAGTCTTTTTGCAAGTATTACGAAGAACGTGTTTATAATCTTATATTATCTTCACGAGGTAAGGGTACATGAACATGCATTAATTCTTTGCGTTTCATTTTTAAATTCTGAGGCGTTGCGGAAAATACTAGTTGTTAGAGTCTCGGGTCTTCTTCAGGTACCAAACAACTTTGAATAATAATCGATAATCAACAGCGAAAAAGGAATTGTAATCCGAAAAAATAAATCGAATCAGACTCGTCGTTACATCTACTGCATTATTTCTTTTCTAGCATGGGATCTTCAATATTCTATGTTAAGTTCAATGTTCTTTCAATTTTTTCTCAAGTTTCTGTATTTTTGAACTGTTTAATTCCTGAATTGTTAGACTTTTAAATGACTAACTTTCTAAAATCGTAAATAACCAAATTTTCAAATTTGCAAGCCTCTACATCCTTAAACCACTATATTTTTAATCCTTAAGTCTTTCGATTCTCAAGTCACTAGATTTGAGAATCTTTCAGACACTCAAATTATGAAATATTCAAACCACCAGGTTCTCAAACCTTTCCCAGATTCTCAATTCCCTGAATTCTCAAGAACTCAAATTCTCAAGTCCCCAAATTTTCAAATCACCATATTCTCAAACCACCAGATTCTGAAGCACTTAGATTCTCAAATCCCAAGATACTGAAAATCCCCAGATTTTCAAATCCCAAGATACTAAAAATCCCCAGATTCTCATATACCCAAATTATCAAGCCCCCAGATTCACAAACCCCCAAATTCTCCAATCCCCAGATTCTCAAGTCCCAAATTTTCAAATCTCCAGGTTCTCAAATGCCCAGATTCTCAAGTCCCAAATTCTCAAATCCCCAAAGTACCAAATCTCCAGATTCTCAAATCTCTAAATTCTCAAATCCCCAAATTCTCAAATCCCCAAATTCTCAAATCCCCAGATTCTCAAGTCCCAAAATCTCAAATTTCCAGATTCCACAAATCCCCAAATTCTCAAATCCCCAGATTCTCAATTCCCAAAATCTCAAATTTCCAGATTCCACAAATCCCCAAATTCTCAAATCTCCATATTCCACAAATCCCCAAATTCTCAAATCTCCAGATTCTCAAATCCCCAGATTTTCAAGTCCTAAATTCTCAAATCCCCAAATTCTGAATTCTCCAGATTCTCAAATCCCCAAATTCTCAAATCTCCAAATTCTGAATTCTCCAGATTCTCAAATCCCCAAATTCTCAAATCTCCAAATTCTTATTAGCAGAATTACAAATCCTTAATTTACCAAATACCCAATTTCAGTCGTAAATGTGACAATTTGCAGCATCACAAATTGCTATCCCCATTCAGAACTGTCCAAGTTGACAAAATTTCCCTTGTTTCCCTTACACCAGCGTTTTGTTCAGGGAAGCGTAGGTCGACGGTGTAATAATCACTTTTGACGGTGACTGTAAAGGGTTCACAGTGTGCGGCCACCGTTTCCAGCAACAATATCGCCGTTGCCGTTGAGCGTGTATCGCCGTAAGCAATGCATCAGCTTCGGCTGACCAATCCCAATAATTTACGATTATCGATCCAGCCGTGGTGCTCAAATTTGCTAATTACGCAATAATTATACGGCCTACATTAGATCCCCGACTACCGCGCCATTCGCGACTCCGGTGTCCCCGACCGAGGAACTATTGTCCAGATTACTGTGGAACGGAACCCTTTCAACGTGGACAATAATAATTCCAATTGGTCGTGTCAATAGTTCATAGTCACGTCGGATCGTGTATGTATTGACTGCACCTCTGCACCACCTGTACACCGATCAAACGCATCCGGTGTGTCTATAGTTTCGCGGCGGTCAAGCTTTGAGAGCGGGAAACTTGTTTGTGTGTGTGTGTTTGCGTTTGGCGCGCCTCTGCACCACTCGACAGACTGGAGTTTCGTTCGTTCGTGGTGTTGGATACGCGATGGACAATGTTTCCTCGCTCTAAGCGACTAATTTTGCCCTAAGACTTGTTACCTGTTTGCTGTTAGCCCTTTGTTTTTAAACACGTTCTTAACTACCTGTTAACCCTTATACTCTGTTAGCAGTTCTATTGTTATTTAAACAAACATTCACAAAATATATTTACTGTTATCCTCTTGTGACAGTTCAGAAATGATTTGTCAAAATCGAAAATCAAGCAACGTTAAGCTTTTAAGCTATGATGTTTCAACTACATCAGTCAGTGTTCATTCAGACAAAGCTAGCTAAGGTGTAATATTAAAATAGTAAAGGAAGTTAAAATTTGTATTTTGCATTTAGCGATCTTTGATCGAACATATTAGTATTGAACTCGCAATTCTGGTGTAAATGCGATTCAGGCTTGTTCGAACCGCAATTTGTGTCACGGGTGTGACTCGTTGATTATAATCTAAGGGATTAATTCCGGGATACAAAGCGTTAATAAACACCGATTTCAAGAGATTTAAGAAATATCGGGAATGAAGTTTACCTTGACTTCGTCAAAATTCGTTCGTACTGTCGTGGCGAACTCGACGAGTTTCAGATAAAACGATTTCGATTACATCGCTAAAAATAACTCGTGATTATCTCTGCAATGGTTAAATATAGCAATACATTGATAGCGACGTGTAATGACCCAACGAAATCCGAGTCTCCGTGGTTTCTATAAATTCGTGTTTAATTCTTACATCATTTATAGTCCGTCTCGTATCGATTGGTAATTTTGTAATTCAAACAGCTTGTCCCGTTAAAGCTGTACACGAAATAGAACAAAATTTTTCAGCTCGAACACTGCTCGTTTCTAATGCACGCATTCCTTTTTATTTCAGGTAAGTCCCAGTATAACGGTACACCATTACTGCCGCCTATCTTAGTAACCGATTACAGTGAGTACACGTAGATACACTGAACTCGTACAACAAACGTAACTGTAGTTGGATAATCAACGCTTCTAATTTCGTATAATTAAATTAGCGAAAGGAAACAGAAGATAAACTTTGAACAATCGAAACGTCTATCTGGAAGCTTAACACTTTGAAAGTAGACAAGTAGCCACAGTGAAAATGGAGACTTCATATGGTGATAAGGTTATAAAATGTGATACAGTTACACGTGTGTATATATACAAATGGATGTAGAGATGTGGGGTTCCAGGGATTTGAAGATTTAAGAATTTAAGAATCAAGCAATTTGAAGATTTTGGGGATATAGGAATTTGTGGATGGAGCAATTTGAAGATGTAGTGCTTTGAAGATCTAGCAATTTGAGGATAATATAAGTAGTAGCAATTCAAAGTTGTAGGGATGTGGGGATCAAGCAATTTGAAGATGTAGTGCTTTAAGTATCTAGGACTTTAAGGATCTAGCAATATGAAGGTTTTGATGATCTATGAATTTAAGGATGTAGCAATTTGAAGATGTAGTCATCTGGAGATCTAGGTATTTGAGGATGTAGCAATTTGTAGCTGTAAAAATTTGTAAACCCAGGAATCTGAGAATGGACCGATCTTCACATTTAAAGATGTTGAAACTCAGATTTGAACATTTGGGAACTTGAAAATTTTGAAATACATAAATTTAAAAATTTTAACACTTAAACAAGAAGCTAGAAATTTGATAGTAGAAAAATGATGAATTTTTTAAAATCCTAGAGTGGAACTCGTGGATCGCGCACAGTATTAAACGAACGTCGGTCGTATTTCAACCCCTATCCTAGCATCATACATTTCTTTGCTGTCAATGGCATCCATCGGCAGGATTAAAATAATCCACGCGAAACACGTACGGAAGAAGTGTCAGGATGCATAGGAGTTATCGGAGAAGATGGAACGGGTGTCTCGGAGAAACGGAAAGCGTGGCAGGCTCCGAGGATGGGCTGATAGGTAGCCTCTCGGTGTTGGCGCACCCTGTAAAATAGGTTTCCTCCGTCTCGTTCTTTCTCGTTCGAACGACGGCGCCTCTCTCCGTCCTTGTCTGCCATGGATTTCCTCGCGATAACACAGAACGAGACGGAACGACGAAAGAAGACGACGACGAAACGACTGCGAAGAGGTGAACTAACAGGATCGCAACAAGTGACCGACCGCCGCGCCCTCCTTCTATTATTTCCTCTCCCTCTCGCTTCTTCGGGCTTCTATTCCCAATAGTATCTCTTTCTCTCGCTGTCTTCATCTTGACTTTTGCCTGCGAGCATCCAGCTTCTTCGTTTCGCGACCCCATCCTTCGACAACGATTTTCTTCGACTACTCGCCCTCTTGCACGCGTTTCTCTCCTTCGCGCCAACCACCGATCGGTGCAACCAAACTATCGAGTGTTTATCGAACAACCGGTCGGGATTTCTTGTTTGCGACGTTGGAAAAATTAGTGAAAGATTAGTTCGATGATTGAAGCGTTTTTGGATCTACCCTTCTGCTGAGGGTACTCGCTAAAATAGATACTTGGAACTCGTTTTTAAATTCCCACTAATATGAATACTTTTGCTATAGGTATGGATAATGAAAGATAAGAGTAGCAGATGATACATGTATAATATATTATATAAGGCAAATTAGATATTCGATAAATTTCATTAAAAATTCAACTCGATTCTGTCGGTCAATATCTATTAGGTAGTATCGGTCGATATTAGCTAAGTTCTTGTCCAGAAAATACAACCTAGCATTTATGTTGTTTTTGATCATTTTCGTCGTCTTTGAATGCTATGCAAAGAAGAAAGAAGGTAGGGGAACGACTTACGTCAGCGTAGAACACATAAACGGCAAGATACTATTTTAAATTGCGAAACTGAAGAAAAAGGAAAAAGAGGAAGGCACGGAACACTAGGCTACAGTATCACATTTACGTCATTAGTTATCGTGGCGCGATATCGGTACGACTTTACAGAAAGAAAGAACTGTGGAACTATAGTTTTGGATGGTGCAGATGGAGGAAATCGTTTTAGAATCTCAAGGTTTGGCTTGTAGCACTTTGGGACTTTCGAAATTTTGCGAATTTGTTGGCTTGACGATTTGGGTACTTGGGATTTGGGAATTGGGGAGTTTAAGAATTTGTCAATGTGAAAGGTTGGGAATTTTATTATTTGGGTACAAGATTTGGGTTTTGAAAACATGGGAATTTGTGGACTTGTGAATGTTGCAAGCGAATTTGGGAATTTGGGTACTTGTGGACCTGGAAATCTGAGAATATGTGGATTTGTGAATTCGTGAATTCGGGAATTGGAGAACTTGATCTGGGTACTTACCGAATCGGAAATTTGTGAATTATAAATGTAGCAATCTTGTGCAAATTGCGATTCAGAAATTGGAATATTTCAGTATATAAAAATCTTAGAATCTGGAAATCTGTAAATGTAAATATTCAAGAATTTTCAAATTTGTAAATGTGGGAAGTTGAATCGCAAAAATTCCAAAATTTGCCTGAACAAACAGCACGTCCGAGAGTTTCCAAGTCGAATTTATCGCGAATCGTAGTAGATATCCGCTCGAAACGAGCAATCACGCTCTGTTACCATGCCGATGGACGAAATTGGCCGTTTTCGATCGTCGAGGCGGCCGCGTAAGCCGGCTCCGACGATGGCGAGCCGAGTTGCGTAACGGTGTCACGTAATAACAACGAATCGACCTTCTCCTGCAGCCTGTGTAGCCACCCACCTTCTCTCCTCCACCTTTCAGCTTGCTGTTTAAGCAGCTATGTTCTGGAAAGCTGAAACGTTTCTCCCGCGAAGCGTGTAACACGCCGCTACGAGACGATCCGAGGAGTTTCGCGCTTCTGTTGCTCGTGTCAGCAGCCATCGAGATGCGAACACTAATTATACCGAGGTTTATCGATCAACTTCCTACTGACAACCAGATAATCTGTCGGTTACAAATGTACAAACGTGACACGAGCAAAAATTCTTTCGGCAACCATCGATAACGCTGACCCTGTTACCGAAAGTTATGACGTCAACTTCGACGCTCGATTTCTTGTCTTCTGCTGACTTTTAGGAATGGTAGGTTTTACTAGGTAGTGATGGGTCATTGAGACCCTGGTATCGACGAACACGATTAACTGTCGATCTATGTATCGATTTGGATGCAGCTGTATGGAGTGTATACAGTGAATTGGTGTATACAGTGCATACAGGCTTTATGTAGAGAGTTTTCTATGTTGCAATTGGAAGTGTGTAAATTTGTGAATTTGAACCTTTTTCAATTTCAGAGTGTAATATTTGTAAATTGTCAAATTTGTAAAATCTGTAGAATATATCAAATTTGTGAACTTGTGAAACTTGTAGAATTAGTGCAACTTTAAAGTATGTTTGTAATATTTGTAAATTGTCAAATTTGTAAAACCTGTAAAATTTATAAAGTTCGTAAACTTGTAAAACTTGTATAATTTGTACAACTTGTGAAACTTGAAAAACTTGAAAAACTTGTAGAATTTGTAAAATTTGTAGAATTTATGAAACTTGTAAAATTTGTAAAACTTGTGAAACTACACCTGTAAATTTTGCAGAACCGAAAAATCGACAAGTCTGTAAACTAAAAAGTCCAAATACAGATTCGAAGATATCACCTGTTCAGAATGATCAGTGTGCAAATGATACGTGTTCGATGCGTATTCTCCTGTTTCGAATTGAAACGAATTTCCAACTCTGGAAGCGGCTAATTTTAACGAGCGTTCGAGACGGAGCGTGCATCGTAAGACGATGTTTCAGCTATTTCCTAGAGAACCTGGGGGAAAAAAACTGATAATAGGTAATGGTCGACTACCGTGGCATCACCCAGTTTCTCGCTCCCTCTTCCCATTTTCTGATTTCTGTAATCCCGGCTAATCACCGTTCTCGACAATTGCACGAACTTTTATGTAAATAGCGTAATAGCCGTGTAAGACGATCTCGAATCACGCTCGGCGAGGATCAAGAGGAAAAAATGCATGCGTCCATGTTGCCGCGGGCTTCGATCATCGACGAGAAATCAATGTTGCAAGCCATGCAATGCGAAACGTGCTACGATTACGTTTTCTGCGGAATTCTTTTCATTTGCATGCGTTCGTATGCACGATTTGAACATCCTCAGACATCATGTATCGAACTTTGTAAAAAATACCCGAAATATTCATGGACGATGGGGCTAATGACAAGTCGACAGATCTAAAAGATCAACGATATTAGCAACTGTTTCACTTTTGGTATTTTGAGACACGAGTCCATTTTCACTGTGGCTGACATATAACTTTTTAAGTAGAACATTTTAGGGGTTAGCTTGCACGACGCGTACGATACTATCGATATTTTCTTATCCTCTTCCAAGTACATAGAAGCGGAAGCGCGTAGAAGAGTGCATGACTAACTTTTTCTATTGTTCTCAGATTTACGATGAATCATCGAGAAAAATGCTATGTAATACGTGTCAACTGAAATCGTTTGTTTTGACTTGGGAAATTTTCTTAAAATTTCATAGAATAGCGCGTAACAATCTGTCGTGGAAGTTTTAGAAATTTGAAGAAGTTGCAACACTTCGCGTTTGATTAATCGGAGACGGTGAATGTATTTATGTATGTCTGTGTATCTATGATACCATTATTTTGTTACGTAATAAATAAATATTGTCTGGTAACATTGTTTTGACCGATCGCTGAAAGAAATTTTATACACATACACTCTATAAAACTTCATATTCATGCATCGAGTAAAATTTCATACACGTACACAGAATAAAACTTCATACACATGCACAGAATAAAACTTCGTACACATGCACAGAATAAAACTTCGTACACACACTCAGAATGAAACTTCATACACGATGCAAGTAGTCTAGCAACCGCGTTTGTTACTTCGTCGTAAATCTCCGAGGCTATCATTTTGGATGATCTGGAATCATCGAAAGATTCGCGCGTTAATCGATCGATGAAAAGATCAAATCGCATGGGGAATATTCAGCTAGCATCGCGCAGATTGGAGATTGATCGCGAACCAACGAACGAATTTCCGCAAACGAACGGGCCTTCTATTATATCGCGTCCAATTAAAATGAAAGGGGAAAAAAATCGAATCCTCCTATCCGTTTGTGATCCAATTATCGTTTAATCATACCCCACCGTTCGAATCAGTTTTCGTCGCGAAAATTGATACGTGTCCAACGGTTGACGTTCCAAAATCTCGAAACAACAAGAAAATCCCGATGATCCTCGCTAATTGCACGGTACTCGATAAAGGAAACCTTCTAACAACCGTGCAACACACCGGTCACATTCGGACTGCAATTTTGTCCAAGGGTTTTCCTTTTATTCCTATCTCAAAATTTAAACGCTCAATCATGTGAGAACGCGTTAAGATTAATAAATTGATCGCGTGAGATGAATACACCTATCCCTTACGCGGTATTTTATTTACTCGATCTTTTATGCAGTTTTCAGAATAATGACTTTAACAATGTCGATAGAACTCTCATATTTTTGAAATTGATGTTTGACAGTTTTCCTGATGAAGAAGAACGCGATATAATTAAATTAAATTTAATTTTAATTCGAACTAGTTTAATTGATGATAATTTCCATCTACACGATTTGGACATGGGGTTGCTATCTTGGGTGTAAATCGGATAGGTGTGTAATCGTCCTGTATTATCGGTAGTCGACGCCCAGCGAGTGATTATGCTCTTCGACAGCGAAAGGGTTAAAGTATAGCACGTGCCAGTTACACGAGACACCCCGTAGAACGGTGGCGAACGATCGAAGCGAGGCCGAGCTGTGCCCCGAAGGTTTTGCTTAGGACAGTACCAGAGTTCTCTCTGTTCCCTACAGCAACGTCACAACGCGATAAGTACAGCGACCATGGTGGAGAGTAGGTACTCTTTACTCAACGTACACCATAGGCCGGTCAGGTTTCCTCCCTGGTAAATCGGTGCGGACTGTACGCGCTGCATGGGGAAAGGATATACGGAAAGGTAGCGGTAGGTTCTCTAACACACCGACGGACGTTCAGGTACAGGGTGTTAAAAAAGTAACGGCAATTGTATAAGTGCACACCTCATCTATTTCAATGACCTTCAAATATATTCTCAGGTGCATTTGCATTATATTTAACCATCGCCCAACCTTAGTTTCAGAAAATATTGGCAAAAGTCGATTAAATTTATATCTTGATTGACATGCTCTGCTACTTTCATTATAATATTGATTTATTATTTTTAAGAGATACGATAACTACATATATAAGAAATGACGATATTAACATATGTGAGCGTTGAATTTGAAGAAATAACTCGTACATGTTCTAGATCTTAGTTAAGATGAAACAATTTCTCTTTCTGACGTGACAAATTTGATGAAACAGAAGTTCAATTTCCAAATAGTTGACATCGATGTTATTATCATTAGTTTAATATTGTTTTAAGACTTAAAAGAAGTTCAAATTCAAATATTCGATTGTATCGTGACCCTGGTGACAGGTAACCCCAATTGAGAAGCAACGTATTAGAGGCAGATTATTGTTGCTAAAACGTTTGCGGAATTTTGAAGGTTCTCAGTTAGAAGGTGAACTTATTTCAGGCCTGTGAAGGAACCCCATCCGCATGGAGCACTGCAGTCGTTGACCTAGAAAGGTATCGGGTGTCAATACGAAGGGCTGTAAAGTAAACAAGCTGCAGTATCCCTTGATGTTGAAAGGTAGAAGGTAAAACAAGCGTGAACCTACAATTTTACCTTCGTACCATCCTGTGTAGATCAGTAACTGCAGGGATCCTTGCAAATGAGCCTTCTTACAGCCTAACCGTAGTATCGCGTACCTGAAATACGACCGTCTCACAGAATCGTAGCGTATCATCAAAGTTTTGTAAAATTTTAATCATTTCTGCCTTTGAAATTGACTTTGACTCTCCGTTTCGGGTTCTTAATTAACGCTTGCGGTGCTCACTGTGAAAGCGAATGTGAAAATGTGCGGAATATGACATAGTATGAATGTGATGTTATATGAATGTGACACAGTATGAACATGATATAGTATCAATGTGATGTATAGGAATGTAACATGGTATGAATGTGATGTTATATGCATGTGACACAGTATGAACATGATGTAGTATGAATGTGATATAGTATCAATGTGATGTATGGGAATGTGACATAGTATGAATGTGGCATATAGGAATATAACTTAACATGAATGTGACGTAGTTTGACTGTGATATAGTATGAGGGTGGTATATAGGAATGTGACATAGACATGTGACATGGTATGAATGTGATATATGTATAGGGGCATGGTATCAATGTGACATTCAGGAATGTGACATAGTACGAATGTATAGTAATTCTGACTAGTTCTTATTTTAATACATGGATCGCCAAAATTCGAAGTAACCACATCTACCAAAGTAGCGATGCAAAAATGGAGTTCCCATTGAAAAGACTCACGATTGCACTAAATTTCAAATTTAGAAATTTGATAGCAATAAATTTGAAAATTTAGAGAATTGTATAACTTGTAATTCAAAATTTAGATTCCTAAAAAAATATTTATCAAACTTGAAAGTTTAGAAATTTAGTAACCTGAAAGTTATCAACTATAGATCTTAAAAATTCGCCAATTTTGAAATCGGTCGATGAACCCCATTAAGGCTTAATTTCGTATCGCGTTTATTCCGTTCAATAAATATGCGTGCCATCGCGAAGAATCGAAAACGCGATGCACAGTGATTACTTTCTCAACACCCTGTACGCATATGGACTCTGCATATCCTGCTCTCGCTTCGTTCTCCCCTCTCCTCTGTCTCCTTTCCTCGTTCCTCTTTCCGTCATCCTCTCGCCCTTCGTTTTCTCCCTCTCATCCCGCCACACCCCTACCCGACCGCGATCCTTCCCTGTCGACGAACTCACGAGTTCATAGACAAGGACTCGGTGTTGTTCACCGCAGGTGGGACTGTCGAAAGAGCGAGAAGAAGGGGGACGAGGGGAGGAACAGCAGCGTCAGAGGAGACAGGATCAAGCGGTGGGGAGAGAGGAGCGCGAGAGGGGTGGAAAATTAGTGGTGGTGATGGTCGAAGCTTTAGGAGGGGTTGCGTTGCCTCTGGTGGGGTTGAAGGGGTTGTTGGTTGAAATGGTAGGGGCACAGGGGAAGTTGGGAACGAGAGGGGAAGGCGAGAACGTGTAAATACGTGTGCAATACCGGCAGACCGAGCATCGGATCGCTTTGTGTGTAGATGCACACACCCGGCTCGACGTGTGAGTCAGCTTCCTGTATCACCGCTCGAGTCGTTTCGTGCATATTGATATTTTCTGTGTGCCGAGTAGAATGCGTCTTCGTCCGTGTTACTTTGCCACGATACGTAATCGTTACCGATTTTCCTCCAGTTTAGACGTTTCCACGCGATTGCCCATTGTACGAGATTCAGAAACGATAGTGCCGAACTTTGACTTTCGATCGGAGGATTTGAATGGAGCCCGCGAAATCGTTGACGATGCGCATGCGCAAAATCTTTCTTTCATAAATGTAATGCATTATGACGCTTATGATGTATGGATCAAAAGTTCAAAGCTTCGGGAAAATGTCAGTATAAACAATTCATGAATATTCTTAACACAAAATGGCTGTCACAAGGAATGAGCGATTTCAGAAACGTAGAAAGTTTGACCTAAATTCGTGACATAAAAGTACCGTAAAATGATATTTATATGAAGTCTCAACACTGTAGAATATTGTAACAAGTAAAAAGTGTAATGCAATGTACCTTTTACTTTAAAATACCTATTGACTATTACAAATGATGAGGTTCAATTTTTAATTAATAATTAGTGTCTGGATTCGTGATTTTACAAGATTTCGCGAATGAATTTTCACTGGATCTGGCGCCATGGCTGGGGTTAATTCTCGCGAAGAATAGAGCTTAATTATAGTCCGATATCCGGGTGTTGGGAGTGTGCCCAATAACGTTGTTTTATCCCCGCTAGGGTCAATGGCGAATATTTATGTTTTACCTATTTTACAAACTGCCATTTTCATGCTGCGCACCTAATAGCGTATGAACAGTTTGCCAATTGGCTGGTCGTATTAAAGGATCGATCATTTCAGCGCAATTAACGCGACACTCCTGATCGAGCCCATTTCTCTCCCTCATTTTTAATTATCCAGTAAAAAAGAAACCTTTCAACGATTCCTCGAAACAAAATGCCGAGATAATTGTCTCGATCAGTAGAACATCGTTATAATTTATAATAATGACATGCATAAATGGTCACAACTCGATCTCCTATTTTAAAATTTGATCAAGCATAAGGAATAATAACTTCAAGCTAGCACACTCGATTAATTACATAAACTCCTTCATTTACTACTTAAGCAAAAAGCAATTAATAAGTACTTGATTGCCGATGATTCATCTGCCATTCACTCGAGAATGTATGAGCCTGTTATGAATCTCGACATTTTTAACTCGAGATCTCTTTATAAAAAAATGATAACAAGTGGATAACGAGTACGTTATCAGCAAAGTCATGAAACAGGAAACGTAGAGCTTTGTGTTTTGTACCGTCCTCATAACCGGAGGATTTCAAATCGAGTTACTCTAGCGATGGTTTCCATCCGTGACGTCCAGATACGTCCAGACGTATTAGAAATGGCGAACGGTGGTATAGAGAGGCCATCATTCAACCCCATGGTACTCCTCTCGCCTCCCATGCCCCCTCGACGCATCGTGCTGTACCGGCGCGGCGTTGTGGGTTTTCGTGGTGCTCCTCTGTCCTCGAGCAAACTGAACGAGACAGAAAAATAACGGGGGTGAGAGGAGCACAGGGTGGAGACCG
The DNA here is from genome assembly GCA_945859595.2 of Megachile willughbiella. Lineage (NCBI taxonomy): Eukaryota > Metazoa > Arthropoda > Insecta > Hymenoptera > Megachilidae > Megachile > Megachile willughbiella. The sequence continues at coordinate 5,443,824 of OX243797.1, read as the reverse complement.
AAGATAGAGCAGGTCCACGAGACACTCGTCCGAAGCCTACCATTCAGAGAGCAGCAATTATTTTATTTCGTTGCGAGGCGAATGAACCCGGCGACGGATCGAATACGTAAAACGTCGCCATTCACTATGAATCGTTACAAAATCTTTGAACTGCTATCGGAGTTTCAAATTATTAGGAAAGATTTTTGTGGACAACTATTTCAATTATGAATTGAATGACTTATGGAATGTTCATGACGTTCATACGTTTTCTCTTTGTTTTAATGCAAGCAAAGAAGTGTTGAGACCTAGAGATATAAGGATAATGGGGATGACACGTGGAGTTGTGGATACATGTATGATCTAGAGACATGTGGATCTATCTAGAGATGTTTAAAGACATGGACACCTACACACACGTGAATTTAACTGAAGGCAGAGATCTAGACATAGTGAGATCTAGAGACACGAAGATCTAGAGACACGTATCTATGGACATGTAAATCTAGAAATATTTTTTGAAATGTACAAATCTACAGTTCCAGATCTATATGTATCTGGAGATGTAGATATCTATATACACAACGGTCTATCTAGATACATAAAGCTTCAGATATATCAGAATATCAGTCAAATTTTGACCACCAATTTATAATTAGGTATCGTCGAGAGATTTAGACATGTCAAAATAATGATCAAATTTTTATTGAGACCTTGACGACTATAACACTATTAAAAAGTATCTATAAAATACCCGTGTTCGACCATATACCCAATAAGAATGTGCGACGCGTCGTCCACGCGTGTCCGAACAATCATCGAGATTTCTACTTGAAACGGGGAATGACCAAAGTTCGTCGAACAGTCGTTCATTTCTGGCACAAAATTCACAAATCGATCGTTGCAGCGTTACGAACGTTGATAAATAAAAGAAGGAAAAATGACTGCAAAGTGAATTACATGTTGAGACCGAATCAGTTGCGCCTGCGGCTTTGTAACGTTCTCAGCGCTGTTCGTTGCTGCTGCTATTATGTTTCGAGTGTCATTTTCTTTTCTTTTCTCCTCTTTTTTTTTCTGCGCGAACAACGCGTGTATAACGGTGTGGCTGCGGCACACTGGGATGTTCGTCGTGGTAAACATTGACCTCGTTTGCAACTGGCGACACGGTGGAAAGGCTGTTGAGAAAGAAACCTCGGCTTGCCCATTTTGTCGTAATATCCTGGCCATTGTGGAGCAACGTTGAAACGTCGCTCGCACGCAACCGAGTTGTGCAGAGATTCTCTGCTTGCTTTCGAGTACGATCGTAAGTGCACGATGGCGAATGTGAACATGCTCCGAAACATGATTTTGCCCTTTGCGCGTACTTCCATATAATAAAAGTACTTTAGAATCCTGCTATCGAGCGGGAAATATGCTGGAAATTAACCCTTTCGTACGAGACAATTGAACGGTAGAAATTTCGTGAACGAATTATTCTATCGTTCTTACGGATAATATTTGCTGTTCTGATATCAATCGAACGCGTCGACAATTATGAAAATTATCGATGTTAAGTGAAAACGTAAACGACGAATTTCACACATCGTGTTAAACAGAGTAGCAAATGAAAAGATCAAATTGTAAAATGAAGTCAGTTCGTGGTTCATATTACCATAGCTCGTGTATCAAATTATGTACATACATTGTAATCACACTTGTTGTCATTATGGAGATGTTTTACTGCTCCCGCAACGTCGAATTAGACACAAATTAATTTATGAAAATTGCGTTGTTGCAGCCACAGTATAATCCCATAATTTCCAGCTAATCTTTCCACGGGTTTCTGTCGATGCGTTATGCGCGCGATTAAACGAATGAAACAAGTTTGAAATACAAGTTCATCGAACTTGATTGGATAAGGATCAATGAAAGTTTGGATAAAGGTAAGGTATTCTCTGGCTTTGTTTGGCAACTATCTGGGTCATGAAATTCATGTTACCTCGATAGAGAAGGAGAGCTATCATCGACATCCCTCTGCTGTCGATACTTCTCTGAGCGACGTCAAGGGATTTGGAAATGCTCTGTCACGCTTTTCGGCAAGAGGAAAGTTGCTTTCCTTACCTTTCCCGACATTTATCCACCAAAGTGTCGATAAGAATTTTCTTTTCTCAATGTATGAACATAATAGATTCCAGAATCGTTAATTCGCTACTCGCGCCACCATATTCTTCAAAAATTTCAAGCATATTTCAAAACATTTATTTAGTATAATTTTAATGCATTTTTAAGATTTTGAAATTTAAGAATTCTGTGTCTATAGGAGAGGAATTTTAGAATTTAGTAATTTGGGAGTGTGGGAAATTTTGGGATTTAAGAACTTAGAAATTTGAACATCTGGGAATTTGGAGGTTTGAGAATTTGGGGATTTGAGTATTTGGGGGCTCAAGAATTAGGGAATTTAAGAATTTGGAGGTTTGAGAATTTGGGTATTTGAGTATTTGGGGTTTGAGAATTTGGAGGTTTTAGAATTAGGGTGTTTGAGAATTTAGGGGTTTGAGTGTTCAAGAATCTGGGAATCAGGGGGTTTGAAAATTTGGAAGTTTGCGAATGGGGTTCATAGAAAGTTGAAGGTTCGAGAACTCAACAATTATGAAGTTTCATGAATTTTGTCAATTTCCAAGTTTTCGTATTATAAAAAGACCCATAAAGATTGACAGTACCTTCTACCTCTCCATCACCGTTTCTCACATAAAGGCCAAGCTTGGTTGCGTCTGTCTCACATAACCAAAAGAGCAGCCGTCGACAGTCCCCCGAATTGCCGATCAAGACGGTAAAGTCCGTGAAAGCGGGCCGGCCAGGAATCGTCGCTAATGCGTGTCGCTCGTAATAATTTCTCTATATTAATATCGTCACCGTCGTCGTCGGCTCGTTGCACCTGCATTATCAGATTACGCGTGCAGCTGCCCCGCGCTACACTTTACGAGCAGTTTATGCGTAAAGCAGCGTGTCGTCGTGGCGCTTCCATTAAATCGTGCATATCTGAGACGGAAAGGTTTCGATCCGCGTCGCAACGCGGTTGATTTACGTCACGACCAAAACAGTTCCTCGTCCTTCCTTTTTACCGTTGTCGCTATTTTTCGCCGGACCGTTTGGAGAGGAAAAAAATTCGTCGCAACGAAACGACGAGCCAACGGCGCGAACCTTTTTAGGTCACGGAAGCTGCAGCGAGAAATTCGCGCTTATAGGGTGTGGTGGCCAACTGAAAAACCGTAGGCGGTACCATAAAATATCCAACGGATGGTGGCCGCTCTTTGCACGGTGACGAGATCCACCGAGAGCGCATTATGAAAATGCATCCGTCGAGTCTGATGTTTCATGAATGATACCGACGGCATCGTGGGATCCTGCGACTTACGACCAGCAGTAAACAACCACTGCTACATTTCGCCTACATTTTTGCGACCGTGATAGCCTGTGAAGCGACGCGGATCTCTCGCTGGCATGCAATATTTCCGTTGCTTGGTACATTGATTTTCTAACACGTGATCGCGAAAGTTGTACGACTCCAAATTCATTCGGCACTTCCTCTAATCCATCAGTTTTGGGAATTAACTAGTTTAATAATAATCGCGTAACGTAAGAATAATGACTATACATTGTGATCAATGTAACTTACCTGAACTTCCATCATCCACATTATGACTCATTTTATTATCAGTTCAATTTTTGAACATCTCGAACAAAAATCCATAATACAAGTCGTCCATACAAGTGTTGATCCACGCGATCAACTTCGTTATTAATACAGACTTTGATGTATTATACATGTATTAATAATAGCAGTGTAGCGACGATTGAAGCTAACAAGGGAAACGAAAGCGTTAGGGTTAAACATAGAACAATCTTTATCGCGTGAGGCTTGTTATATGTCGAGTATAATAATACAATTCGTTTTATATTTACTTTCTCCCTTTCTCTGTTCTGTTGGTTAAAAATAGAAAAAGGTTGGCGTAATGATAGCGATGAACAGTTGTTGCGGTATTATCGCTTTTCGAATTATAATCGGTTCACTGAGAAGGAGGGTATTTTCTGAAATGTCAAGCTATTTTCAATGACCCCGAGTGGGAGTCTCGGATACACCTACGACCGTGGAAGTAGCGGATCCTTTTAACATTACGCTTTAAGGATCGCCGTTTAAAGGTGGAAGACTCGAACAAATTGTTGCAAACATCTTGCACTTTCTAAAAACACTGAAAAATTAAGTAGTTACATCTTTACTGCACAATTTTCTTCAATTTTGCTGAAAAAAATACTTTTACATAAACAATAACTTGTAAGTATTCAAATTTATCATAAGGATAAAGTTATTTGAGGATACATTGTATAATATTGAAGATTTGCAACAATTCGAGGGTGACAAAAATTGTAATTACAAAAGACAAGAAGTATGTTTCGATAATTTTATTAATCATATCTGCAATGTATTTATGCTTAACGACACGATATAACACAATAAAAATGTTAGTCCAATATTGTATATAATTTAGATTAGTATAGGACATATAGGATTTACATCACTACATTCAATGTACATACACGGTTCAGATCGTCAAATGCAAAACAGTAGTCGAATTTATATAAAGTAACCTTTCAATCCGCCGTACTCCACAAAAAGTCCTTTCAGAGTCTTGATAGCCACCTAATCGAGGATAGGTTCGTCGAAGCCTAAATCGCAGCTGTTTAACAATTACCGAACGAAACGCATATTCGTCGGCGGTGATGCGCGCAGCCGGCCCATTATCAACATCCCGGAAACGTATCGCGTCGTAAAGAGGATTATGGAGGCGCGTATCTTTCGGGGGCATTGCCGAAACCGGGGTTAAAAGGAACACAAGGGTCACGGGTCAAGTAAAATTAGCGATTCTCTGCCATCGGTCCACCTGCCGATGCCGCTTAATTGCATCGTTAGCGCTGTCCGCGTGTATGCAAACGTTCCAACGAACGAACGACAAACCTAGTGATAACGATTCCGATCTCTGATTGTTATCTACGACGTGAACTCTCCATTTTTCTGCAGTCTGCCCAAACTTCCCGTTATTGTTGGCGTCTGTGGATGCCCGTCATGTGTCTATGTGCGATGGGTACTTTGAAATAGGGACGCAATGGGTATTTGTGATAGATGAATGTCTGTGATGTGGAAGTGTCCACATTGGACCTGTGACTGGAATGGGTTTGGGACTTTAGAATTTGTTCGAGTTGTACTAGGTGCTTGAAATGTGGTAGGTACTTCTGATAGAGTCGATGTGGACACTGTAGACCTGTGATTTGAATGAGTTTGGGACTTCAGAATTTTTGAGAGCTGTACTAGGTGCTTGAAATGTGGTAGGTACTTGTGATGCTACGAGTCGATGTGGACACTGTGAATCTGTGATTGCAATGATGGGTTTGGGACTTCAGAATTTTTGAGAGCTGTACCAGGTGCTTGAAATGTGGTAGGTACTTGTGATGCTACGAGTCGATGTGGACACTGTGGGTATCCGCGATTAGGATCAATGTGACGAATAATGTGTGCTACGGATGTCTGTTATTGGGATCATGGGTGAGTACTATGAAGAGATACTTAATGTGTGGATCTTAATGTTTGACAACGGGCCTTTGGAGACTGCCTGAAACTTTGAGACACTGGTACCTCAAGTTTTTGGAACCTTATGACTCGAGACTTTGAGATGTCAAGATTCTGGATGTCTTTTAAATTTTGAAATTTTAGTGTGTCAACTATGAACGCATTCAACTATGATCCCTATAATGTACACATCGTATAATAGATTTCGTTCATACCACAAATCCTGACGGATAGCAAATACTGTTGTGGATGCAGAAGTTATCCGTAATGAATACTATGCATATCTGTGAACATGTAGCGAATTCTACGGATGCTTCTATTACTACGTGCACGTATACCGAATGCGCCGCTAAAAATAAGAGACATTTCAATCGCAAAATCGATGCATCGCACAAAAACGCAACAAAATTTCGAACTTCCACTTTTTCATCAGGGAAGTCGCTTTTCCCAGCGTTTCTGAGCAACGAGCAGCACGCAAATTCGAGATTTTTTTTTTTCGGAAAAAAAAAAGAGCATCTACCTCTTCCGCTGGCTCAAAGGATGTAACGAAACTAACGGCGAGTTGGAGGGAGAAAAAAGAATGGTCTAGACTACGAAGCTTGAAACGTGCGGAAGAATAGAGGTAGCGCGACTGCGAAAGCAAAAAAAAAAAAAGAATGCTCGCCCAATTTCACTGGCGAATTGTTACGAGGCTGAACCGTTTGTCCTATCGGCTCGATGTAATCTGCCGTTCAATTTTCATTACCGTGATTTGTTTCTAGCCCGCGTCAGCTGCGCCTCGCTGCGTTTCCGCTGCGTTTTTCTGTCGTCTTCGTTTTGGTCACAAACGAAGTGCAAGGGGGTACAGTATTTGGCACGTGGAAAAATAGTGCGAAGTATTAAATTTTGTTATCAATTATTCGGTACCTTGGTACTTGAGGTCTGACAGAATTACGTGTTTCACTTTTCTATTTCCACTAATTCTACAGTGGTACCATTCTACCATTCTATTGTTTCAGCGTTGTATTATTCTGTGATACTATTGTAGTATACAACTGTACTGCTAAGGAACCATCTTAATATTTTATATTTTCCGGCAGTGCATTAAAAGATTCGATTTAAATTTTACCGAAATCAGAGATGAGATCCACTATCAATTTACTTGATGTGTTTAAGAGCACTCATTAAATTAAGGTGTTTATCGCGAGGTGCATCGCATTTTTCGGTTAATGTTTAACTACCGTTCTGTCGGTGGAATGACTGAACGGCGAGAGAGCAGCTTTGAAAGGTTCTCTCGATTATTCGAGAAACTTGGCACTTAGATCCTCTCAGGCGACGCCTTTTGCGCTCCCATTTCTTCGATGCACTTTCTTCGCTGATCTCCGTGAAAGTCGAGAGCAAATTACGTCGAGGCGAAACCTCGTGTTGAATTAGAACCATCCAGAACGTCGAACTTCTCCAGACACCTTTTCACCGCCGCTTTGTTCTCGAATTCGATGCCCTCAAATTATCAGCCATCGATAAAGGGTAACTTGTACATCGATACGTATCGATGTCTGTAAATAGATATAAATTTCGTCGTAGATTCACCGTGCACGAATAGTCGAACGTTGTCTTTTTTGGTACACGATCGACATTGTTCGTGGCGAATGTATCGAGCTAGCGATTTCGAGTTGCACCGGCAAGTTCCAGAATACTGGAAGCCCTCGTTTGGAATACCTATTGCGTCGGTACATGCTGTATATATGTGCGATCGTATATATACGTGCATCGCGCGATATATACGTCTACCTTCCCGAGGCCGTTGCGCACCGTGGAAATTATTCCAGAGAGGAAAGACGAACGGAGCTCGAAGCATGCGGCTCAACGCGTACCACTGCGAATATAGCCGCGCTCATTTGTGCACAGGAATCCGTGCCGTCCGATTTATTACCCCCAACTCAGAAAATATGCGACTTACTGGAACTTCGAACCAATATCAAGCGTAAATTTTATACATTTTCTTTCGTTCTTCCACTTTCCTGTCGCTTTGTCTCTCCAGTAGCTTGCTGCCTTGGCTATCGACCGATTTCCGATCATAATTTACACAGATACAATCCTTACATGATGCATCATTCGTTTGCGATAAATTTCTTTCTGCGCGACGCACAAGGTGTGTCATTGGTTCCATTCGGATTGCATAAGACACACCGGGTGCGTCCTTCGGTGCAATCGACTAACAACGTATTTGATGCGTCGGTAATTAGATTCCGAATGCATATAACACATCTGCTGCCCTCTGGTTGCATTCGAGTCGGATAGGACGCATATGATGCGTCGTCGCTAGCATTTTGATTGTAAAACGCACCCGGTGCGTCATTAGTAGGATTCAAGCAGACTATCACACATTTCGTACCTGGTCGATTGCTTCCAGATATGATGGAGAACACGAGGTGGGTCATGAATTCCGTTTAGACGATATAGAATGCATGTGGTGCCTCTTGTTGCATTCGAGAAGCACCTGACGCACCATGTGTGTCGTGTATTGCATTCAGATAGAATAAGACGCACACGATGTGTCACTGATTGCAACGAGATAAATGAAAACGCACAAAGTGCGTCGTTAATTGTATATGAATAAAATAAGATGCACGTAATGCATTTGGATATAATAGGACGCATATGGTGTGTCATTGATTGCATTCGAATGGAATAAGACACACATGGTGCGTCATGAATTGCATGCAGGTAGAATAGGGAACATTGATTGTATCTAGACAATATAGAACCAGGACAGTCCGTCATGAATTGCGTCCAGGCATCAAAGGGTACGCGTAGTGCATCGTCGATTACATTCAGACCAACCACGACGCACCTCGTGCGTCTTCGATTGCATTTAACTATCGTAGGACGCATTTGGTGCATTATCGGTAGCATTTAGATCGCGTACAATGCACATAATGCGTCAACGATCGTATTGGGATAATACATGACGCAGACGATGCGTCGTAGGTCGTATTCAGGTAGAATAGGGCGCATTTCGAGCGTCGTCAATTGTACGTAGATAGAATAGGGCACGTCTTGTAGATCTTGAATCGCATCTGGACAGAATAGATCACACATTGCGCTGGCGTATGATTATATTGGGATAGCGTTGACGCATGCGGTGCGTCGCCGATAGTATTCAGGCAGTATAGGACGCACTTCGTGTGTCGTCGATTGTATTTAAATGCCGTAGGACGGTTACGATAAATCGGTAGTTGTATTTAAGTAATACAGACGTACTCGGGGTGTCACCGATCGTGTATAGAACGCGCGTAGTGCGTCATGAATTGCATTTCGATAAAATTAGCGACGTATACGTCATCGGTCGTTATCGGACTGTACAAAACATACATGGTGTATCGTCAGTTATTTTCAACCAAATACGTCGCGAACTTCGGCGATTGTGTCCTGATACAATAGGACGCATACGGTGCGTTGCACGTTGGATTTGTATAAGACAGGATTTGCAACGTGCGTCATCGATTTCGAGCGAGTTAAGGCGAAGTTAAAGAGTCGTTCCTTAACCTCGGTAACGACGTATACGTGACGAGAGGCTGTTTGTAACGGAGCGGTAATAGGTGGATCGTATTCCCTACAACAACGTGGCAATTCTCGGTTCGAAGGCTCGATTTAGCGGAGAGAAGAGAAGCACACGACCGATCCAAAGGGCGGATTTGCAGGGGACGTCACCTGCAATTAGGTGGACGGTCGCCGCAGCACACAAGCGACGCTCTGCTACCAACACACGCGAGCCGAGACCGTTGCGTTTCGGCGCCGCGCTGCTTAGGGCTACTCGCTCGCTCGAGTGCAGGCAATTTCGGCTTTGTCATGGTAATTTCTCGCTCGCACGAAATAATACGACGCCGACGACGACAGCCAGCGACCGGCAGGCATTTTTTGAATATGCGATTTTCTTCCTACGATTCCGTGCCTCCGCCAAATTGTTGCCCTTCGCTCGCCGATCCAACGCCAGATTACGCTCCTCGAGAAAGTAATACGCCGTCTAATTAACAATTTCTGATACACGTGTTATTTAATTCGTGTCGTAAACCGAGACGTGATTGTGTTCCAAAATTTCCTGTATCCCCGAATCCCCGGTAATCGCGACGATCGATGGCTCGATTTATGAACGCGGCTTATCGCTTCCAACGAGTGAACAACTCGTCGACAAAGAGGCTCCAGTCGGCATCGATTAAGCAGAGAATTTCGATTGACGTACTTAGCTCGTTAATTAATTGATTGTCAGTATGTAATTCAACGCTTCCGCATTCTAGATCACGATTGTATCTCATCGCGACCGGCATTCTTGCCGCATACCGTCGAATGCCGCGGATGTTTCTTGCACGCGCCGACTCGGGATTTCGATTCCCAATCAAAATTACATCTTCAAACGCCGTTCGGCTTTTGATAAAAAAATAAATATAGTCTCTGGTACATCATAACTCCATGAATATTCTATAAATATTCTTAGTCCATGACATCGTAATTCATCAGATCCACGATGTACAATGGATCTGTAAATTACACGGTTTGCAAATTCTGACATGTCGCAAATGCATCGACAATCGCGGTGTGAATTCATAAGTTCCACTTTGTAGTACCTTTACGTCATCAGACTTTTGACCTTTCGAAGAGGTGTCATCCGCGTATCACGAAGGCGAGTAAGAGGATCGAGCGAAAGAGGACACCCCGTATACCGTCGTATTTCACAGACATTAGACTACGCCTCTCTCGCAGCGACCTGTACAGACATTTTCGATAGCAGCCAACGTGAAAATGTATTCGGCGTGGCCGTCGACGTCGCCGAAGCTTCGATAGGATCGATAGATGCTAGAAACGCAGCCAGCCAGAGGCAGCCTCTGCATCTCCGGGTCGCTTGGAAACTGGCTGCGCGATTCTGTGTCAGAGCGGCACATCCATATAGAGGAGCACGTAGCGAGAACGCGAGGAAACGGCCGCCACGCGAGCTGCCAGCGCGGAAACGAGCTGAATTCGTCTCGGCCGATGGAAAATCCGAGCTTTCGAGGACTGCGCCAGCAATTCTTTTCGTCCACGTCGCGATAACGACCGATCTAACGCTTCTCCTCACTCTCCGCTCAGTAAAACGACCAAGAATTTTAATCGCGATTGTATTCTACGCCCTGAATAATCAGGTCCCTTGGCTCTAGGGATCAATCGATATTTTAAGGAAGATGAATCATTTCACGACCTTGTGTTCTACAAGACCACGAACAATTGTTAGGCTATTTGACGTTGGGTTATTAAGTCTTACTCTGCATAGGAGAGGGTTGTATGGAGATTTTCATATTCCTAGACTTTTGTATCTTCGAGACTTTTAAACAGTTGCAAAATTTCAAATTTTCATCTTCTCAAGTTCCATCTCCAAATTCCCAGACTCTTAATTTTCCATATTTCTGAAATTTTCAAATCTGCAATTTCAGACATAGCAAACTCCTAAATTTCCAAATCTATCTCTAAAACTTCAAATATTTAAATTTTCAGATCTCTAAACCTTAAGTGCTTAAATTTGTCCAAACTTGCAGAATATCAAAGTTCTGAAGTCTGTAAAATCTCAAATACCTATATCCTCGAATCTCAAAAATCTGATACCTAAATCTCCAAGACATTGCAGATACCCAAATCCTCAAATCCCTAAAATCTCAAGTTAAATCGCCGAATCCCAACATTCCAGATATCCGTATCTCTCAGTCCCTAAAATTCCGAATACCCAAATCCTAAAATCTTCAAATACCTAAATTCAAATACCTGAATCCCCAAAATGCAGAAATTTTCAAATATCTACGGCAAGAAAACCTAACTGCAGTAAAACTGATTTCAAAGTGTAACCTTCTTCAGAAGAACTTTCTCTCGGTAAACAAAGAGCATGGCATCGAGTCCGTGGGTGAAGAATGAAGAAAGTGGTGTCATCTCGATACACGGCTAGCGATTTCAAGGATAAAATCGAAGCAAACAAAATGAAAGGATAAGTGGTTTGCTCGAAGATTTGGAAGATTCTTTTCCCTGTTCGTTTTAGTCCGATGTAATCCCAGTCGTATTACCGTTGCCAAGAGTGTTCGCTAATCGACTTATCGTCTTAGCGTAATCGATCTACGCGATTCAGATCTTGTCCCGTTTACGATTTCGCGTTGTAGGAGATATATACAATGGCGGCAACGATCGAGACCCGCTACTCGTGCCGGTTTGGTAATGTAATCGTTTAATCGACGCTAAGTAGGGAGGCAGAGGTGAACGAGGAAGCTGACGAAACTCATGGAAATGAGAAGGCTATCTACGTAGCCGAGCAAACAATACTGTCTACAGAATTTCGATTGTAACTGGCCAACCTGAAATCAAGATCGCTTTCCTTTCGCTCGCTTGTAACGTTAAGACGATGCTTTGAACTCGGACGTGTTTCTCCAAAAATCGATTTATCGTTATAATCTTCTACTGTTTCAATTTATCTCTAAATTCTCGAATCCTTAAAACTTCCAAATCTCTAAAATGTCAAATCCCTAAAGGCTGAAATTTCTAAATTTCCAGATCTCTACATTTTCGAATTCCTAAGCTTCCAAATCCTTAGTTTCCCAAATCCTAAGTTTCGAAATCTCTAAGTGCCCAAATTTCTAAAATTCCAAATCTCTAAATTCTGAAATTTCTAAATTTCCAAATTTCTACATTTTCAAATTCCTAAGGTCCCAAATCTCTAGTTTTCCAAATCCCTAATTTACCAAATCTCTAAATGCCCAAATTCCTAAACTTCCAAATCCCTAAATTCCGAAATTTCTAAATTTCCAAATTCCTAAGTTCCCAAATCTCTAGTTTCCCAAATCCATAAATTCCCAAATTCCTAAACATCTGAATCCCTAAATTTTCAAATCCTTAAACACCCAAATCCTTAATTTCCCAGATCCCCAAATTCCCATATTCCCAAAATCTCAAATTTCCCAATTTCCTACATCCCTAATCTTCCACCCTATCACCCTATACACTTTCAACAAAGATATATTTGCACATATTTTTCCTTTTAAAAGATGTTTAGAAATGTTTCTGTTACGTACATATGTTCCGTGTTCGAAGCACACATGGAATAGTTATACACTGATGCTTTTAGGGAATTAATGGTCTCATTGGAGAAGGGTAATCAATGTTTTGAACGGGCGGTAAAGTTTATTGGATTGCACGTGTAGATGTGTAAATTGGTCGTAAGTGTTGTAGCGTAAGGACCAAGTACTGGTTTACATCGGTTGCAGTGCAACTCTGTCACTGATTAATGTTGCGTAAGAGGGATAGGTTTCCTAGATAAATTGCTGGGGTAAAGGCTTATTAGGTAACAGATATAAATGGAGTCGATTTAACGTTTATAAAATATACGATCGCACTTGATTCACTGTTGCAATCACGTTTATAAAATAAATCATACGTTGGAACATCTGATGCGTGAAATGAATTTTATTTACTTCGAATTAATTTGACCGATCGAGTGTTTATTTATTGGCGGGATTCATTGCATAATTTTGTGCCGTTTCTTTAATTAATGCCTCAAACCGATTGAAATTTATTTCCTGTTACAGGTGAGTATCTGGTGAAACCTAGCGGTAAATTGGTAGGTAAGAGTATTTTGTGACATTTAAAAAGCTCCAGTTCATATTCAAACATTTTTACTTTTATTTCAAACTATTACAGGGAAATTTTAAATATATGATTTGTTACGATCAAGACGTTTACATTAATTCTGTTCATGAAAGAATCGTATCATAAAAGAAACACGTTTCAGATAAACATCGCAGCGTTGCATCTCAAAAATGTTAAACTGGTTCGATAATGTTCGGTAATAAAATTGGTAGGCCATGTTTAGAGCAGCGATAATAAATTATAAAGGCAAGACGGTAAACGAGAGCGATCCGGGCGTAAGCGCGATCCAGTTCGCTAGGAAAATGTTGGAATTAGCAGAGGCCGTGGTCGAACACGCGTAGCTGGTCGCGCGACGAGCAACCGTGCAACGTTGACACGAGGCAAGACCTGTCGAGATCAAAAGCTGCGTGCAATGGCACACGCCTCTCACTATTGCGAAAGTTGCTTCGACGCAATTCCCGCCAGATACATGAAACGCTCTGTCGAAGCAGATGATTTACCGCTTAGAAACGCGTCAAATCATTTGCCTCCTCTTCTTTCTTTTCTGCTCGACCGATACTCTGTCCATCCATCTTCTCTCTTCGAATGCTGCAGAGCTTCTTCTGTTTTTTATCAATTCTCGATCTTACGGCTCACTCGCGATAAGTCCACCGCGGTTCATTCGATTCGCAGCGTTTCAATTTCACCTACCTAATTTAATTCGAAGCGATTCGGCTCCACACACCTGATTCAATTTCGCCTATCCGATACAGTTCGATGAGATTCGGTTTAACGTACTTAATTCGATTCGATTTGATTTTATTTCACTTTGGTTTTTGATCAACGCGATTTAGTTGCTCTTGTACGTTTCAATTTTGGTTCGCACCGATTTTAATTCGATCTCATTTCGGCTACAACCGATTTCGATTCATTTTACATCCGATTTTAATTTGACTTGATTTCTGATCGACAATTTCTGTTTGTCTTGATTTTAGTTCCATTTCATTTTGACTCGATTTCAATTTCACTTGACTCAGTCTTGATTGCAGTTCAAATCGATTTAAATTCGATTAGATGTTAGTTCAATTCCAATTTAACTTGACTTCAATTCACTGGATTTGAATTTGAATTGATTTCAGTTCATATTAATTGCAACTTGACTCGATTTTATTTCGAGTTGACTTTAATTCACCCAGATGCTAGTATAAGCCGATTTCAATTAGATTTGATTTCAATGCGCAGTGTTTCGGCGCGACGCGACATTTATCTCCGGTTCATTCATAAAAACGAATTCAGACTTTAACCTTTGAATGTGCATCGCATTTGATTCGTCACCGGTGAATGTGAGAGATAATAACTGGATTATTTAATTTTATACCAGTTATATTTCACGAGTCCTCGGAATGTCGGCGATCGAAATAGCGAGTATCGAAATTGTGCAGAACCGCTCGTGTTATCTCTATCGGAACCTGTTATCTGAACAACTGTTTACTTCTTACAGTACAAGTATTTATGTACTTGTAACTGTCGTTTCGCTACGAATAGATCATCAATCCCATTGGCGAAAAATAGAAACTGGTACCAGTTCGTTCACCGGTTAATTCGAATGTTCTCTTTGATCAATCGAAGAACTTTACCCCTTTCACCGTCAATGAATCATCCACGATGCATATTCAAAGCGTGAAATTCCTAAACACGCGATACGGCGGAACTATCGTGAAGGCGGTATCAAAAAGTTCGGCAGAATTTAATCGGAACGAAATGTTAAGAAGCGAAGGTATTCGAGGAATTCCGCTTTCTCTGATGATTCGTTATCGTCGAACGACCGAGTTATCGTGGAAATAAAGGAACGCCTCTCTTTGAGCGTGACGCGGCGATCTTTCACTTCCGGCCGCGTCGAAAGAAAGCGACAAGCCGTTGACGAGTCCAGGCTCTCTTGCAAAATCAGTCGAGAACAAACAAAAGGAACGAGGCTGCTCGACAACGCGTCGCTGAAAGTGAAACGATAGGACTGTTCGAGCTTCACGCCGGAAGGAAGAAATTTCGATGCTGAAACGGTCCTTTCTCCTTTCATTTCCCGCGCTCCTAACATCCTAATCCTTTATTTCATCCAAACGCAAACTCCCCCATTTCAACATACTATTCGTTATTTGAATCTTTCATAATCTAATATCGAGTTAATTCTTAATATCGTCCGCTCGCGTTACGGACAGGTCTGAACTTTTACGTTGCTGGCGCACGACCTAGGGGAAAATAGATACCGATGTAACGAGACAGAACGTTCGAGGTAGATTACAATTTATCGTACTCTCAAAAGCAAATCGAATCAATTAGGTCTCCGATAAATCAGTCTGAAATAACGTATTAACCGGACGATGTGGATTTAAGAAACGTCGAATTATTGCGCTCGATCGAGCTCTCGCGGATTCGAGCGTACCACAGGAGGGCGTTCACGGTCCGCACCCTTTTCCCTGGAATTCCACGCGGAATTCATGCCCCGGAGAAAGTGAAATGCCATTTCTGTCTCGAGACAAAATAAAGCAGCCCGAGAAAACGCGCCGACAATGAGACGCGAGAGATACGCCCTCGAAGAGCGCCATCCGCTCGAAATCGCCTAACAAGAAACTAAACGTATGTCTGACACGAATTTCAATGACAGTTCATTATTTCTAAATTCTGCCGATACATTTATCTACGGAGTGGTAACAAACTGACTGTACGTCGTATGAATATTTATCATTGTTGCCCGTTACACCGCCGAGTTTAATGGATACGTATTAAAGCGAAAAGCGATTTTACGAATCGATTCGAAGAATATATTCGACAACGAAGTTGTGACCGCGTTCAAAGCGTAGACCGCCAATCGATGGGTCAGAATATTCGACAAAATCCATTTCACGACTGGCGTATGGTGTCTGTCGATATTTTCATATCCTCCTGGTGAATGTGTCAACCATTGACGCAGACTTCGAAGCGGCAACCTCCGAAGTAACATCCATTGTTTTGTCAAATCCAGTCACTACCTCGCTCTTATTCCCTCTGCGATTCTTGAAATCGAAAATAAATTGATCAAGATTTTGAGAACTGGGAAGGTAAATCATATATCAAGTTATAATTTTAAGAATGTGAAATCATGAATTAAATTGTGAATTATATTCTATTGTACCCATCACAAGAGGAACTCTAGGAATTTAGAGAAGCTTGCCTTTCAATCTGTCTGGTGTGTGTAGCTATTGTAAACAATTATCGTTCACACTCAAAACGTGACACAAGAAATAACTTACTCTCCTTAACCTTTCAGTATTCTCATCTCGAAAAAGTATTTTTTCATAAATGGTTGTCAACATTTACATCGACTCACAATTTGTCTACGTTTCTCCTAGCACTCAAAGTGCCCCGAAGTTCCTAAAAATTTGATTCTCAAAGGGTTTCGGAGCAGGACATTGAACTCGTGGGTCAAAATTTCGTGTGAAACGAAATCGCCAAGAGCAATAGCCGCGACTTTTACCGTTCGTTGATTTCCGCACCGATTACAGCCCATGACCGGAGTAAATGCTAGGTTCAGATAAATCGATCCTCGCGCCCTGAAATATTCACGCTCATATCAAAGCGCCGCGTAGACTGTGTGGTCTGCGGTAATCTTGCCGACGATGTAGACGCGTACACGCTCGTGTAAAGCCTTCTCTCCATGGCTTGAGCTTTTACGCCGAACCAGGATGGGGCTTAATTGAACCCCGTTCGAACGTTATCGAATGTACACGGTTCCGATCAATTACTAGGTACCTTCTTTCATGCGACGATTCTGATTTTACGCCCTCCATCCTAACAGCTCCGTCATCCTTATCCTTCTTTCTACTTAAAACTCTAAAAGTAATCAGATTTCAGCGATATAATAATCACCTTAAATTACATTCTACATCGGGGCAGGATCGATGAAGAGTTAGAGTTACAGTTCAATTTTGTTATTCGATACAGTTAAGTCGTATTGAATTCATGGCGATTATATACATAATCAATGGCTATGCTATAATCTCTTCGGTGGTAATTCGGTTTTAACTTGTTTGTCATCTGATGTGCTCTTTCGATTATGGATTAACACTAGATTTACGGAACCCGTCAAAATGACGGGTCATACGTCTTTTAATTTAAATGCCAAACTTATTAAGAAATTTTTGTAAAAATGTATGTCAACTTTCGTCAAGCTAAAGAATCAATGTCTTAGGCAGTTCACATATCATCCTCAATTTATTTGTTTTTCTACTTTCAGTTCATATTTAAATATAAATGACTATAAACGTCCGTAAACCTGGTGTTAAATCAGAATGAAAGTTAGGCTCTATCAGGGCCCAATTGCAGACAGGAATAATTTGAATGATAAAATATTTCGCTTAACTATGGTTATGGTAGTTTGACTGACCTGATAAACTTCTATAATTCGTACCGTGAATCCACTGACCGGTTGAAAGTAGTTTAGTTATCTATCATTCGTAACCCTTCGGATTCAGCGAAGAATACGCAAAGCATCGTGCGGCGACGTTATAGCCGGAAACGGAAGAAAGTTGAGCGTATCCGACTTCTCGACGGAGAAATTGAATGGTCGTTCGAAAGGCACAAAAGCGTTCTGTGTGTCGCGACTTTCGCACAATGTACGAGCGTAATCGCGCGATACCGGTGATCGTTTGTTCACTAAACAGCCGGCGAGCATCGCGTCGCTCTCGGCTATTATTCTTGTCGATCGAGGTGTTAGAATAACGTCGAAACGACGGTAAACGACGTCGACGAGTTCGGCACGGCTTTGCTTACGCAATGTCAACCCGGTAAGAAAGGCTGAATACAGGTTTCCAACCGATCCCGTCGACGAAGTCGATCCGCTTGCTTTGCAATCGGGCTACCGTAAGTACTGGTTGTGCAAATCGGAAACATTATCGTCGCTCGTTCGATTCGTACGTGCCGATTATAACGTCTACGCGTTCTCGATTCGCGAACGTTAAGAAATCTAATGATAACCGTTCGATCGTTTTGTGGGCTGCAATGTTTGACTGCGAATTAACCCTTTCACCGTCTACTATGATACATGCGGCTATGAAAAAGGACTGTAAACGCGTTGACAGTATGGCAGTTACCGTTGGTCATTACGGATACGAGGAATGGAATAAGTTAGAAACTTGCTTAGGCGTTTGGAGTAGATAGATATTGGAGGACGGAAAGTTTCACTTTTGAAAATTTGGGATTTGAGAGTTTGAGAGATACGAAAGATTGAGATTTTGAAAGACTGAAAGGCAGAGAGATTGAGAGTTTGAAAGATTGAAAGTTTGAAAGATTTGAAGATTTGAGCATACAAGAATTTTATGTTCGGCGAGTTAGAAATTTAAGAACCTGAAGATTTGAATATAAAATTGAAAAATGTAAAATTTAACAAACTATCGTATCAATATCCCTCCTCAACGCTTAAAAATTATTAGGAAGAAATAATAGCATAGAAATGTTCTCCCACGATTTTGATTATTTACCAGTGTATAGCAAGTTGCCGTTCATAAGTGGCTTCTAGACGACTCGCGTCCCTATCGTTAGGTACAGTTATCTTCTTCCACGCGTGACACAATCCAACCACACACGATTGCCTCCTCTCGCGACCACGCGAAACAGGGAATTATCAGAAAACGACACGAATGAGTCCGGTAATTTAACAACTAATTGCAGCTCGTTGGTCCTCCTTCGAACGGTTGCATCACCGATCCATTCTCTCGACCACGTTCGGTAAAGGAGCACCGTTTACACGTGTTTTACCGGCAGATGCATAATTCATGCATTGTTATTACTGTTATTAAGATTATTGGCGGCTTCCTTAGCAACGTGTATGGTTCGTTGAAAAATCGAATTGATCGCGACTCGGTGATTAAGGTTTTAGACGGACGAGGATGGCTAATTACCGGATTATTAAATCGCCACCCACGCGGCTGCCTAAGAGAGTAATGACTTCTGTGTCCTACAAGTGGACGTGTACATGTTGCTTTTGCACAAAATCACTTAATTTGGAAACGTTCGTGGAATTCTTCCGAATATATTCACGTGAAACATCGTTTATGTCATCCATTTTTCTAATTTTTTTTACTCGTTTGATATGTTTTGAATTTTCGTGCATTGAATGTCTGTGTTTTCAAGGTTTCTATTAAAATATCGTTATTATTTATTTTATCCTTTCAGACTCGATTTTTTCGGAATTAAGACTTCAAACAACACGTAAAACAAACAGATTAATAACACTTAAATTTTGACCGAAGAGTTTGTTTTAGTATACCACCGTTTAATAAATAATAATAATCGTGTATATCCCTTATTATTTAAACAGAGGGTTAAATGAACCATGCGTTGAATCGTAACGTTGTTCTCCTTAAACAGTGAAATAGAGTTTCACTAGATATCTCCAACACTCACTTAAAATACAACTATCTCGCTTTTAACGTTAATTAGACATTAATCCTTCATAATTAACGATCTTGGAGGCGTTTCGACCTTTTAACAAACCTATAATATCCTATATACACATCTCGCAGCGGATGAGAAAGGAAGATTCTGCTTGATACGTATCTGCTTACTCGAGTAAGATCTTGCGAGAAATTTGCTGAGCAATCGCTCGAGTGCTACTTGTGTTGAGACTACGGAGTGCCCTAATAAAATGTATACCCACTTTCAATGTTTGTATCAAACATACAGATAAGATTATGAGAATCGTATCTAACATCGATACCGACGCTTTAAACAATTTTAAATGTAACTCGAGCATTTAACTAATCGTAATTCGTTAATGTACATAAGAATCCTAATGCGCATTAGAATGTCGGAACAGTTAACATTTCTCGAGATTCCCAAGCTTTTTCGAGTAAAATCCGTGAATACGTTCACTCGATATTCCGTATGCATTCCTGGGAATAATTCCTCTCTAATTATTGGAACGAAGCAGGCAGGTGATTGCCCATAGTTATCATCCTTAACCCTTTCACTCCTAATTCAGACACGCGAGTCGTGCAGCCACGAACGAAAACGCAATTTTACAAATAGATGTGAAATGAATCAGATTTTTGTTTACTTCACAGAGTCATAACCGATATCAATACGGGTTCATCTGTACTTAAAAAGTAATTATTTATTTACAGTATTTTGGACGTGCAAGTATCATAGTATTATCATTAAAGAATGATATAAAATCTTTCACCGATCTTCCTATTTTCTTCGCAGCTCCGATCTCCATTAGGTATCAGGCGATTTTTTACGATAGGTGGCAAAAGAGTGAAACATTAGGTCTAAGAGCTAGTGGTCACTTCCCACGTTCGAATCGTCGCGAGTAAGACAAGCTGGCCCGGTAAGAAACGCGTAGGAGCTAAGAAGCAAAAGAAACGCTGGCCCGACCGTAATCCGAACTCGTAATGTCTTCTTTGATCGAACACCTTCGCGCAAAGGAACAGGGTCACCGAACGAACAAGACAGGCCGGGATGACTGCACGAAAAGTTGTGGGTCACGTTCGCCGCGTGTAATTAAGCGAGAACGAACGACAACGACGGCGATTCATCGTGGGCAGATCAATTATTATTATATACGTTCACGAAATTAATGCGATACCCTGCCGAACAATGGAAACGATCTTGTCGCGTGGGCGGCTAATATGATGATACGTCTCGGCTTCGATATATCGGAAACGTTGTCCTCACCTTGTACGCGTGGGCGGAGACGCAACAAGCGCGCGAATCCGAGATGTTACACGCGCGAGCAATAAACCAGCGGGATTATATCGCGCGAAATCGGTGCAGCTCGGCGCTTTCGACCGCGCGACTTTGCTGAGGAATCGTGCTATTAGACTGCGTTTATGTACAGTTAATAGCATAGGTGACTTATAGGTACTTTTCCTGTTACGACTGCCCCTTGATTTTTAGATACTTCTGAAGATTTCGAAATTCGGCCACCTTAGGATATGAAGACTTCAGTAGTTGGAAATCTAGGGACCTGGCAGTCCTTGAACTTGGGATTCAAATATTTGGAGATGGAATTTGTGGATAAAGGAATTCGTAGATGTGGACATTTAGGAATCTGGGAATGGAAGAATTTCGAAATTTGGCTATTTGAGAAATTTTTTATCTGTAAAATAGTGAATTTCAGAATTTGAAAGGTAGGAAACTCGGAAACTATAAGTGGAAAAGCTTGCGAATTTAGGAAAATGAAAGTTTGCGAATGTAGACAACTTGAAAACGTGTAAATCAAAAATTTCAAAGATGTACGAATATAGAGATTTGTAAATTATGAAATGTAAAGTCTTGAACCATACGTTGCACTCGTACGTACTTAACAAACATCCTACGTAGAATCCTTCCGCCAGATATAGAGCCGGACCGCGCCAGCTGACAATTTGCATAACAAAATTTAAAGTAAACTTCGACGAACGATCACGAAAATACAACGCGACGGTTCTTAATGGTAACATCAAATATCGATGTAGGAGGATACTCAATTATCCCGGAGGACTTGGTTGGTAGTTGCATTAACCAGCGACCAGAAGGGAAATTCAGCGAGCGTACTCGGTGTCGATGCAACTTCCATCTCGGCTACCAGTGGCAACGGCATTAGCGCGATTACACGGAAATTACGCGATACGCGTGCGCGAACACGCGTGCACTGACAGGAAGACGAGCAAAGTTTCGTGAAACCGACGGCACTCGGGCCCCGGGAAACGATTATTGGCCGTTGCACACCGCCACTTTGTATGCATAGCCCGTTTCGAGAGGGAAAGTTACGTTATTTTCGGACGGCTATAGTCACCTGACTCTCGTTCGCGAAAGTCCTGCAATGCTTTGATACTTTATCCAAACGTTTAGCTTCTCGAGCGTTATATTCTTACGATTGCTATACATCTCATCAGATACGATTCTGCGTTTGTAATCAAATGTGATGCAATGAGATGTGTGCGAGTAATGACGCTTTTGTGGCCATTCCGCAGGAATTTCGTCTTTTAGTGGCTCTGGAGAATTGTCTCGTTAAAGTTGTTTTACGATGCGTTGCTTTACTACGCGAATTTCCATGCGTTATATCTCTACGCACCACATTTCCACTCGTGAATTTCCGCGCGGTCTACTTTCATGCGTTGTATATCGCTGCGTTGCATTTTCATGTATACCATTTCCACGCACCGAATTTGCACGCGTTACATTTCTACGCATCGAATTTTCACGCGTCAAATTTCCACGCATCGAATTTTTACGCACCGAATTTCCACGCATTGAATTTCTACGCGTCGAATTTCCACGAGTTATATTCCTATGCGTTGAATTTCTACGCGTTGTATTCCCACGCACCGAATTTCTGCGCATAGAGTGTCCACGCGCCGAATTTCTGCGCATCCAATTTCTACGCGTCGAATTTGCATGCGTTGTACTTCCACACGATGTACTCCTACACGTTGGATATTTACAAATTGAATTTCGACGCATTGTATTTCTACGAGTTGAATTTCCACGTGTACTTCCACGCGTTATATTTCTTCGCGTGGAATATCTACGTGTTGTACTTCCACGCGTTGTATTCTCCGCATCGAATTTCAACGTTATATCTCCACACGTTGGACTGCAACGTACTGCACTTCGAAGCGTCATATCTTCATACGTTGCACTTCCACGCATTGTATCTCTCCACGTTTAACTTCCATGCATTCTCTTATGCATATTTATATTAACACGTGAAAAGAGTAATCTGCAGCCAATTTTTTTATCCGAAATTTCTTCGAAGAATCGATAATGTAATTTTTGTAATGATCGCGTGTAATACATCGTAGAATTGAACAAAATTTATTGGGATTATGGAAGCTAAGGTGTTATTTCTAAATAAAACACAGTAGTTACATTTAAATATGAAAATGAATAAGTGAACTCTTCCCTATATATACTTTACTGGATGCTTACTCGAGACGTGCACTTTTTAGACTAGTCCTCGGACCGTTTTTCCTCAAGCTCGAGAGGTCCCATGCCTCATTGATACTTTTGTATATCTCAGCATGCTTACACTAGAAGGACCGTCTTATATAACGCAGTTCGTCGAATTCCTAATTAGACAGGATGTTTATACCTTGCCTTTAAAATAAACTATGGGAGAAATAACGAGTGATTGATTTTTGTATATTCCAACAAAATTGCATCTCGAATATTGGGTAGAAGCCAATTGAATTGCAATATCGAGTAGAATCAGGAATTAAGTTGCACCGAATCAAGTAGAATCGTGACAAGACATGAAATGAAATGGCATCGAGTTCTGAGATTATAATATTAGCTAAATTGCACGGTATTATCGATCGATAAGAACTCGCGTATGAATCCTTCGAAACTAATAATCATATTTTCTTGAATCATCACGTGTGTTACGTCACATACGAACGCGAAGTGATCTGATATGCCAGTATAACCCAGTATCTGCCAAATAAGAGTTAATCGCGAGGCTACAAAGAAGAAAGCTGTTGTTTCATGAGCCTCTCACCGGGAACGACGATGCACAGAGCAAGTTTTACGAGCGGGAGAGCAACGACGGGAGAATGTTTTATGTATTCGCAGCACGAGCGCCGTTTATTGTTACACCACACCTAACGGAGAGGCCCGAAATTGATGACAATTGTGCCGCTGTAAAGAAACACACCGTGGATGAATCATCTCCCGCGTTCTTTTCCGCGACGAGCCTGACCTCTTTGTCTTTTCTGGGACCAATGACTCCGTTGCTGTACCAGAATTAACCGCGATTTCTCCGGAAGACGTACCGAAAGTGTTTGTCCGTCGCTCGAATCCGATGCCACGACGATTAATCAGGTCCCGATCATTCGTTAAATATTCAAAGCTTTCTGGGTCAAAGCTGGCTCTTTCAATTCCCCGTTTTTCCTTCGCAATTACCTACCGGAATTACCTTAATGCTAATTGCAGCCAGATATTGATTAAATCTGCACATTTTCAAAGTACATATTTCTATATGTATTTTTCCAAATCTCCATGTTCCCCAATTCGTACGTTCCAAATGTTCCATCCCATTTCTATACTTGTGAAATTTTTATAAATCTCAAAGAATACTTCAGGGTAACTGGAGAAATAAATTTTAAAAATACCAACAATTTCTGTGGAAGTTTCATCCGGTGAAGAATGAAACTTTTTTTCAACGATAGCACGATGTTTATCAGCAGCAAGGAAATCGAGCTTTCGCCTTTCATGGGGTCAGCAATGTACCCGCACACCGCATCGTCTTTGTAACTCGAAGTAAAGACGTCGAAAAAAAGGAAAAATAAAACGGAGAAAGAGAGGAGACAGAGCACGATAGCTCGCCACGACGATACGATCTCTCATCAG
Organism: Megachile willughbiella; assembly: GCA_945859595.2. NCBI lineage: Eukaryota > Metazoa > Arthropoda > Insecta > Hymenoptera > Megachilidae > Megachile > Megachile willughbiella. The sequence continues at coordinate 5,419,265 of OX243797.1, read as the reverse complement.
CAACATGAAGCTAACAAAGCTCGACTCTACCCTCGCTGACCGATAACACGAAGCGTCGAGTATCGACCCTTTGCTCCTTTCACCGTGCAATTTCTGCCTTTACTTCCGTCAAAGAGAACGATTCCGTGCCGCTTTACCTCGTTTCGCGATCGACTTCGAGACACGGATATCGAACGAGATCGTTTGCTGACTACCGCTAATAATCTTCTCGATTTCATGCTTCTGATTCACCTTACTTAACGATCCTGCTTCCGTTTCTACGAATTTAATATTTATGGCGGTTGAAATTTTAATTCGTGGCATCAGGATGTGGAAGTTATATTATGTAATAATGCGGAGGGTATCTTCACGTTTTGGAACTCCACGCGTTAGAACTCCACGCGCTGTATTTCCACGCGGTAGAATTCCACGCGCTGTATTTCCACGTATTAGAACACCACGCGCTGTATTTCCACGTATTAGAACTCCACGCGCTGTATTTCCACGTATTAGAACTCCACGCGCTGTATCTCCACGGTTTGGAACTTCACGCGCTGTATTTCCACGCGTTAGAACTCCACGCGCTGTATTTCCACGCGGTGGAACTCCACGCGCTGTATCTCCACGGTTTGGAACTCCACGCGCCGTATTTCCACGCGTTAGAACTCCACGCGCTGTATTCCCACGCGTTAGAACTCCACGCGCTGTATCTCCACGGTTTGGAACTCCACGCGCTGTATCTCCACGGTTTGGAACTCCACGCGCCGTATTTCCACGCGTTAGAACTCCACGCGCTGTATTTCCACGTGGTGGAACTCCACGCGCTGTATCTCCACGGTTTGGAACTCCACGCGCTGTATTCCCACGCGTTAGAACTCCACGCGTTAGAACTCCACGCGGTAGAACTCCACGCGCTGTATCTCCACGTGCTGAAATTCCACGCGCTGTATCTCCATGCGGTGGAACTCCACGCGCTGTATTCCCACACGTTAGAACTCCTCGCGTTGTATTTCTATGCGTCGCACTTCTACATGTATTTCTACTTGCCGAATTTCCACACGTTATTTTTCTACTCGTCGAATTCCTACAAGCATGTACATAAACGGATACTAACCAAAACATCCAACACCAGTTGCAAAATAAAAAATCTTGCAACGTCTAAAAAGGCACAAATATACTTATCTATTAATTTAGGTAGTTCAGTCCAGTAACTGGATTACTAACCAAATTCGCATTTATTGCAAATATCTTGCATTAAATAAATAACGAAAGTAACAATCGCAATAAAAACGTAATAGGGAAAAGACAGTTAAGAGCAGAAATTTCGTTATCCTTTTCAGCCAGTTGGATGGACAGGGCGAGTTTTTCGCGAGAATTAGCGAACGGGAGCGAATTAAAAAAATTACGTTTCGAGCGTCAGAGTCGTAAATATTCTATCCAGGATTAAATGGAAAATCATGTTGGTCACTGGCCATTGTCCAATCTACGATCCTTGTTCACTTTCGCGCCGTTCATCGTCTCGTGCTCTCCATCGGTCACTCTCCTCTTTGTTCGTCGCCGATTGCCGAGGTTCTTTAATAACGGCACCGGTGATTTATCGACAACCACGCGAGGAGAGGTCCACTGCAGCTCCAGATTCGCAGATAGATGGACATGCTTGGAACAGGTATAAGTACATCGACCTCCGATCGATTCGCCACGCTTTTCGTTTTTCTTTCGTCGCTCTCCTTATACATTTTCATCTCGCTATGGATTCGATCTGAAATTCGACGCTTGATGGATAACGTAACTTCTGTTTTATGCCCTAGTGGTCGGACTCGGTGCGAGTTGCGTGAAATGTGCGAAGTATTCCATCTCTGAAAATTTACTGCCCCGACAATTTTTTATCTCCCTATTTCAAAGATGTTTTTATATCTTTTTCCTGAAAAATTTCTACGTTCTCAGATTGTTATATCTCCAAATTTCTATGTGATCAAATTGCTGTATCCCCAAATCTCTACATTCCTAAATTGTTGTATCTCCAAATTACTGTATTCCCCAAATTCTTCATTCCCAAATTGCTATATCCTCAAATTTCAACATATCCAAATAGCTATACTCCCAAATGTCTACATTCCCAAATGACTACACCCCAAAATTTCTACATCCCCAAATTTCCACCACCCCAAATTTTCAATCACCCCAAAATTTCCAAATTCCCAAACTCTAACATTCAAAATTTCCGAACCCCTAAATCTCCAACTGGACAAATAAAATTGCTTAAACGCAGAGTTGCACAGCAATGGCGACCCGTGGAAGTCAGAGAGAAAATTGGTTAAGAAAGGGTTCGTTTCCTTGTCCCTTAGAAAAGCAATCCGTCCGATATCGTGGTGGAATCCGCGTAAGGCACATTGAAGAACGAGAAGAAATTCCTTTCCCCTTGTACCCGGAAACCGGTCGAGGGAGTCCCAACAGAGGCGGTATCAGTGATCTTCTCGTGGAATTCTCGTTTGTCAGACGTCAGCCAGCTACTCGACTGACCATGACGATCGCACGAGCCAACCACCGGGGAAACGATCGGAAATCCAAACGTTTTGTACGAACCATCGGCCTATCTGCTCCTATTATTCCGCTCTGCTCGAGCTTCTCGTACGCTTGATAATATTCAGCCGCGTCCGAATCGCCTGGCTTCGATAATCGCGGATTTCTCGCCTCCATTCGAGCCACGATCATAATCGATTCTTCTCTTACCATCTCTTCTCTTTCATTATACAGAAACAGTGAGTCTTAACGAAATACTTGCGAAGTTACAGTAACTCTTTTTGTAATACATGAAGTTTTTATGCAGTACATTTATTCTGTAGTAAATGAACATTGCATACTAGTCGAGTTTGTTGGACATGAACTTTTTATGCAATACGTTTATTCTGTAGTAAATGAACATTGCATACTAGTCGAGTTTGGTTGGACAAGTATTATGGAAGGAAGAGTGCTTTTTGATATGTTGTTTAAGAAAGAGGAATGTTTATATACTATTTAAGAAAGCAGTATTTTTAATACATTACTTATGTAAATAGAGTGGTACAAGGTTCACAGCTGTTGAAGACAAAGATTTGCAATGTACGTTAGCTGTGATAGTTTTCGTAATACCCAATTGAACATTTTTGCCCCAACTTCAAGGGTTGCTTTCACCTCGTATGAATATCAGTGGAAAAGATATGCGTCAAATTTTATGCAAAAATACAAAAAACAGCAAACACTTGCAGACGATCAGTGCTGATTGAAAGGAGGTGTCAGTAGAAATATTTTTACATTGAAACAATTAATTGTGTAATACAATTTCAGTTGCACATGTCGAATATCTCCTTAAAAAGCGACAAAATTGTGTGTCCACCCCTAAGTGTCACAGAAGTGATAAATTAAGACCTTGTAAGAAAATCGCAGCGATAAGAAAGGATCGTAACAAGACTTAAACGTATAAGTGCAGTGAAAATACAAGATCGTAGCTACCGTTGAAGGACTGCGAGGGTATCGTATGCATTCGCCGGTCCGATAAGCGTCGCCGTAACGAAAATTAATCTTATCCGCGGTCGTATCGAGATTCGCGGCGCTAGAAACGGAAATGAAACGAGTAGCGAGCGTAAATCGATCGTATAGAGCCGTAAATCGCGGATCACGCGTGCACCTGTGCATAAAGAAACACACCGTGGGTTTACGTCGCGTAATTCCAAAGAGGAAAGTCACGGCACTCGGTGTAGCCTGTGTGCAACCGCTCGTGGGTGGCATGGACCGTTGGAGCGTACAATGTGAATGCATCCACGTTGATACGCGTCGCATAAAGAGAGCTTCTAGGATTCCGTTACACACAGAGATAGAACAGGTTACCAGTCCCGTGGTTACCGCAACCTTTCCAGGGGAACGTGTACTGTTTGCCCGCCACAAGATGAGCCCTGGACACCTCGGTAATAGGACATTTAACTCCTTACATTCACGAGTTTCCTACTTGATCCTACTCGAATTTTTAACCCTTCGACTTATAATCACACTCGTGGCGCACATATGAAACATTACGCACATTAAACACATCGAAATTCGCAGCTGGAGTTTGGGAACTTCATATCAATTACACATCTACTTCACAATCTTACCTCACAATGCAAATGTTAAGGTTTGACAGTTTTCCTGGCGGTTTTCAGGTGATTTTAGGGGGGGTGGATTATATGGAAAAATGTCGTATTTCGTTTGGTCTGTGAATACGTGAGTCAGTCAGGGGGTTTTATTGTAACAGTGGAAATTTGCATAATCAAGGATGTTCAAAATATGCCTGACATTTCAATTTTGTCCTTGCACTAATTAACTCTGACGCAACTGTCAAAGAAATCGTAGGTCAAGGGGTTAATACGCTTCATGTCAAAGTTACCCTTGCCATACATATCATATCACGTTCGTGACGCACGCTACAGTTCGAACGTGACAAACTAGACTCGTCTTTTCATCGCAATTGAATCATCCAATTGTTCCGTATCAACATAATCTGCGCAATCAAGGATCGCAGAATGCAAAATGTGACACATTTCTCTTAACATGGTAGCAATTAATGCAAATCTCCTTATTTGCCTTAACATTGTAGCAATAATTGGTTGGCTACTAATGCGAATCTATTTGTCCTGACATTGCAGCAATGACTAGTTAGCCGTGAGTGCATATTCTTTTATCTGAACATTGTAGCAATCATTAGCTGTTGACGCAACTGCCTATGGAATTGTAGGTTAAGGGTCCAGTCACAATTTGCATAGTCAAAGATCGAATGCAAAATGAACAAACATTTTTAATTTTCTTCATTTTAATGTCGTAGTGAGTTAGATCTCACAAGTTACTGTGATTAGCTAACTCTTTGGAGTTTGAATTAACTGTCCCACTTAGCATGGATTTAACCCAAGTCGAAAAATTGAAATTGTGTTATACCCTTTTTTCTTTTTTTATATTAGGAAAAATTCTGTACCGGGGTTTTTATTGTTTTTTAAATCGTGTCGACACGCGTCGACGAGCAATTACTTACACACGTTGCTTCACACCGAGATTGAGAAATAAGGAAAGTAGATGTATCTCCATAAATTTCTGGAAGTCATTTTGAGGCGGGTATATAGCAGCTATTTTACGTTTTCACGCGAATTCCGTCGGCAGTCGTTCACGATGGCCAAAGTAATAAGAAACGGCTTAGCCAACAGATTGCCACCTCGTACCCGAGGCTCTTCTAATAAAGGCTTCTTTTCCTAACCTGACACGGCTTCCTTCGATCCTCCTCGAGAGAGAAAGAAAACAGTCACTCTCCGCCATTCAACTCCCTTGCAACCGTATCGAATGATATTCTACCGGTGAATCGTCAGTAGGATGTTTTAATAGCACTGACGATACGTGAAGGATCGCGAAGAATGTTTGCAGAGTTTAGACGTTTTTCACCAGGTATTCCAGTGATTTTTTTATTGGGACGGTTTTTGCAAGTAAAGTTTCGACACTTTCATATTTTGATGTCATTCAATTTTAGAATTCTTGGACTTTAGGATATTAATATTTCTGTAGGGTTGCAATTTTTGAAGGTTGGGGTTTTTGGTGTCTGGGAATTTGGGGATTTGGGAAATTTGGGAAGTTTGGGAATTTGGGAATTTGCGGATTTGGGGACTTAGGAATTCGGAAATTTGGGGATTTGGGAATTTGGGGACTTCGGAATTTGGGGAGTTAGAAGTTTGGGCATTTGAGAATTTGGGGACTTGAGAGTTTGGGGACTTGAGAATTTGGGGAGTTGGAAGTTTGGGGATTTGAGAATTTGGGGATTTGAAAGTTTGGGGACTTGGGAGTTTGGGAGAGTTGGAAGTTTGGGGATTTGAGAATTTGGGGAGTTGGAAGTTTGGGGATTTGAGAGTTTGGAGTCATGGGAATTTGGGAGAGTTAGAAGTTTGGGGAGTTTGGAATGGGGACCTGAGAGTTTCGGGACTTGGGAATTTGGGAGAGTTGGAAGTTTGGGGATTTGAGAATTTGGGGACTTGAGAGTTTGGGGACTTGAGAGTTTGGGGACTTGGGAGTTTAAGGACTTGGGAATTTGGAAAATTGATAACTTGGAGACTTGAGAATTTGAAAATTTGGGTATTTGAGATCTGAGAGATTGGAATCTTGCGAATTTGGAAATTTGGGGATCTGAGCAATTGAGAACTTGCAAATTTAAAAATTCGGGACTTTAGAGTTTAGAACTTTATCTACTTCAATAATTTATCAGTTTGCAAATGTTGATACTTTGCAAATTTCCAACTCGAGAACTTAAGAATCTAAAAATTAAAAATCTTGAGAATATAAAAATTCACAGCAGCTGCAAAGATAAATATCACAAAATGCTCTCGAAGAAAGTAATGATCGATTGGTCCAAAATCGATGTGACAACGATCCGTTAGCACAGTATGCAAGTAACGAAGAGATCGAATGCGGACATAGGGGCGAAAGATTGTATCACTGATACCACGTGTTCGACACGCTGCAGGACACGTGTTTTGATGCGAGCCAAAGCGCATACATCTGCATAGGGCATCTCCAGTTTTGGGCATGCGCCACGTAGTCGCTGAACATTATAAAATCATGTTTGTGCCAAATTGTGGCCTGGCATCATACTTATCTTCGCCAGCAAACGGTGTCTAGTATAGGCTCTTCCATTTTTAACTTATCTCTAATAATATGCTATTATTTCCACCCAATTATTTCTTAATGAAATCTTTTAAGAAATGTTGCAAACTTATCTTGTTCCGAAGGATCATTTTATCTTGAACATACATCTTGTATGGGGGTAGATCTTCAAGATTTTATAGATCCTATTTCCTTTTTGCATTTGCATGTCTTTTGTGTTGATAATTTTTTGGATGGAAACGTATTGTGTGAAATGGTATAATACAATTAATAAAAGAATCGATAAGGGAAAGAGGAAGGTATTCCAATGATGACTATGAATGTTCATTGTATATTTATAACACATTTTATATACTTAGAATGTATACAATATGTTTTATACACAATACAATACAATATATACAACAATATAATATATTCTTATTCTTAAAATATATATAATAACACAATATATTCTTATACTTAAAATGTATACAATATGTACATGCGTAGAACATACACAATGTAGAATATATACAACACTGTTCAGTGTATACAATGTTACAACAATATACAATGTATACAACAGAATATACAACCTACACAATGTTCGAAACACGAATAATAGCGCATTTAACCAGCTCAGAGGAGAAAATATTGAAAATATGTTGTTTGCAGAAACATCTGCAGTTTCTCATGCATCCGTACATATGCATTTGTTCACAGTTCAATTTTTCTCCGTTCAAAAAAAGAACAGCCAGCAGAAAAATCCAATAATTTCGTTTTTATTTCACCAACACGAAGCGCGGATCTACCTTTGTTACAAAAACGTCGTCGTTCAGAAGCTGCTCCGTCAAAATTCTGTTAAGGGTAAAGCAAAATCTCTCGGATTGACTGGTATTCGAAAATTCGCATGTCCGGAAATTGCGCGGTTCGACAGGCTAAGGTTATTCGATGTGCTTTCGCACAATAAGTCGCGTTGGAATCGAAAGTGGGACGGCTTAATCCGAACCGAAATCCATTCGCGGCAAGATTCATTCTTCGAAACCCTTGGCACAACAATGGCCGCTTCTGCTTCCGTTCCTGAACATATCATCCACCTCGTTCCGCGATCAACCCGATAAATGAACGACCTCCTATAAGACCTGCTGATTACACGCTTTAATTAACGACTTCGTAACTTGTACACGACACTCTACGTTCTTGCCTACTCAGACTACTGTCTTCAGAAACAGATGTCGATAGGTCCTTTCTGTTAAATAAACCATTAGAGAATTTTGTATTTTTTGGATCACTTCAGTTTTTTTTTCTCATTCACTCGTGATGCTTTAAGCTTTCAAAGTTTTAAAGTCTTGAAGTCAAGGTTCTAGGATAGAGTTAAACAATTTGTTGATTCTAAAGGTGCAGAATTCAAAGGATCCAAAATTCCAAGACTCCAAAGTTCCATAGATCATAAATTTCTACAGGTTTACAATTTCGAAGTCCCAAAGTTCTAAGTGTCTCGAAGGTTCAAAGTTCCAAAGTCCTAAAATTACAAGATGAACGTCTCAAGGTTCCAAAGTCTCAAAGGTCAAAAATCCTCGAGGTCTCAACGTATCAAGGTTGAAAATCCTCAATCTCTCAGAGTCCCAAAGTTTTCAGTGTCTCGAAGGTTCAAAATTCCAAAGTCCTAAAATTACAAGATGAACGTCTCAAGGTTCCAAAGTCTCAAAGGTCAAAAATTCTCGAGGCCTCAACGTTTCAAGGTTGAAAATCCTCAATCTCTCAGAGTCCCTAAGTTCTCAGTGTCTCGAAGGTTCAAAATTCCAAAGTCCTAAAATTACAAGACGAACGTCTCAAGGTTCCAAAGTCTCAAAGGTCAAAAATTCTCGAGGCCTCAACGTTTCAAGGTCCAAAATCCTCAATCTCTCAGAGTCCCAAATTTCTCAATGTCTCGAAGGTTCAAAATCCTCAATCTCTCAGAGTTTCAAAGTTCCAAAGTCTCCAAGAACCCAGAGTTGCCTAAGTCCCACAGATTGAAAGATCCCAAGCTCCTAATCAACCAAGACCCAAGCGGATCCAAATTGTGAAATGGACGAAAACGAAGGGTTTGAAAGGCGTAGATTCGCAAGTACGACCCAACACTTCCCAATGCAAAGAAGAAGACAAACACGCGATTCAGTGACGAATCGATTGGCGGGTCAAGCACCCCGTCCCTGTACCATCTTCTAGGTTCGTTTTTGCAGCAAGGTCCTCCTTCAGGCCGAGTAACAGTATCTCCAATTAAGAGCGGGGTGCCAGTCCGTTGAAGTCAATTTGTTCGAGTGGCGAGACGCCGTTAGTCCAGGCAGGGGTTAGAAGCAACGTCGGGATTCACCGAGAGTGACGACTCGGTTGGCAACCGAAAGCACGGTGTGCTCCCGTGCCGATCTCTGTTGGCCGTAGGTTGCCGGTTCTTACGCCACTGGGATCGATATCCCGGGAGGCCAAACAGTAAACAGCCGGTTGGTCAGGATAGAGCCGGTGGTGGGGCTGCATAACATGGAGGCACCTACTGCCTTCACCCGCCTACGTACACCACCGTCGCCTACCCGCCGCCGACGTTCTGGGGGTTGAAAGAAGGATAGAACCCCGTGGAAGAACGGGCTTAAACCCTCCCGAGAAGTAGGCGCGACGCTCTCGAACCCGACAAACGAAACTGATCCCTTCTTCGCCTCCAGAGCTGATTTTTGGATATCTTCTTCTTTCTCGGGGGATACAAACCCTTTACGATTGTTAACACCGACGCTGGGGATCGAATGACCCCTTTACGACTTTCTTCAGTCACAACATTTGTTGAGTGCTTTTCTTCAAATCTGTGCTGATTTTCATCGTTTTATATTTGTGCTTTGTTTATTTAGTTTTTTGAAGCAGGTGTGCATTGTATGTTTTTAATAGATCCAGATATTTGACAATTTTTTTTATCAGATGTGGGATACGAGTGTAACCTCTATATTTTTTGTGTCGATAACGGTACGGATGAGATGTATGTACTTAGGGTTTGGGGTTGTTTGTGTATGTATTTATTGGTTATCATTTTTCCCCAAAACTACAGAATCAATTTTGGTACGGGCTTTTTTGCTAACGTTTGTCTCCAGAGGGTTATAAGCCCTTCAGGGTAGATTCCCAGGGTCAAGTTCAAAGATTGAAATATTAGGAAATGTGACTGATAAAATAATGGTAATACTACATTTAAAAAAAAAAGTAAAAATATAGCACCCCCAGCAATGAGTGTACATCCTTCCACAATTTCCCTACAATTCACATATCATTACATCCAGTTAAATTTAAAAATTTTCCCACTAAAATATATTCGCGTTGCAACCATCACGGTCCCCTTTGTAATAAGGTAACAAAGCGTGTCAGCGATTATTTAAAAGCAATCAGGCCAAAAGACTTTTGGACTTCGCTTATCGTCGAGTTTCTCTTAGACCAGGAAGGTGAGAGAGCGAGAGAAAGCGAGATCGTTCTTGCGAACGACAGGCTCCAATAAATCAGACACGGCTATTAACCGAATTGGGAAAACGCATCCCTCGAGAAACGGAGGGTATCGAAGGGGTGGTATGGATTTCCTAGGAACACAGACCAGAGTGGAGTCCGGAAACGAGTCGACGGTGTCGAAGGAAAAAAGCGGAAAGCTGCTTCGGGATGTATTCCCTTTATTTCCCCCACCTCGATCGTGGCATGACGGGGGTGAGCTTTGTGAAAGAGCCTGGACTGGTGGGGATTTCGTCTTCGAGTGGTTACTGCTAAAGGTTGCCGAGGGTGGTTGATCTTCACGCTAGAACGTGATCGGCAGAAAGAGACCGGCTCTCCCTTCAAGTTCCATCAAAGTGACGCGGGATAATGCGACGATACTTTTATTCGGTGGCTTCTGGCTTTCCGCTGCTACCCTGATACCACGCGTTTTATAATTAATAAGATCTTTCACTTTTTTACTCGATTAAACGTTATTTGTATACGTTCTTATTTCTTCAAAAGTTAATTGGGTTGAGATTTCACACTGTGGTACGCAGCATGTATGTGTACTAGAATCTTGATTTGTGGCAGGAGCGAAAAAGTAAAATGGGTCATATAAATCCTAGGGTGCTTAATTGCAGTCCTGTCACTGGAGCAATTGGACGCTGAAGATAAATTTGTAAATTCCTAAATTTCTAAACTTCTGTACCTAAAATTTCTAACCACGAAATTTCTAGGTCCCAAGCTTTGAAATATCTTGGAACTCTCCATTAACCACATACGTTCGATTGAGTGACATAAGTGTTCAAACAGAGTCGTAACGGAGAAAGGTAAGCTTCACCAAAAACCACCGCGACAAAACGTAACACGTTGTTCAACCGGACGCGAAACGTGTTAACTTCGAGCGATTTCATTCAAAGGTGGTCTGGCAAACGTCGGAACATTTACGAACGTAATACGGACGTGACACGCGGGTCAAAGCGTCCACGAACTCCGTTTATATTCGAGTTTCCCCTTTAAGCCTGATTCATACCTTCGCGTCGCCTTTTGATACTTTGCCATTGCTCGTTACGATGTTTCTCGGACCCTTTCATATGTCGCACAAACAATCTGATTGAAATAAGTGCAATTCTTATCGCAGTTGATTATGCATTGTTCACGATTTCACACTTTCAAACCAACTGTGCAATGTTACATGTTCTACAGGTGCGACGATGTGTCATGTGACGTGGCTGTTACTGAAAATGGTGACGTTTTGATTGCGTTGTACTATGGACTCTATGTTTTACTAATTTACTTTGGTACATGACCGTTCCACTCTTCACTGTAATACTATTAAAAAGATTCGTGAATTTGTACGCTGTCGTATATCTGTTGTGTTGGAAAGTATATTCCTTTTACGTTCGGATCATTGACCTACTCTCGAAACATTCGATAGAACGCATGATCGTATCAAGAGTTTCCATCGTCTTGCATCTTCGTTTCTCTGGTTTGTCGGCTATTCGTATACACGGACGAATCGTGCAAGATTCAGATTTTGTGGCGAATATTTTCACGCGGGTTGCTCTTCCCGATGCTCGTTTTTCCGTGAAAGCGATTCGTTCTCTTCGGTCGATCATCAGTTTCCTGCTTTGCATCTAGATCCACGATTTCCCCGGCGATCGGTGCTCGAGCGTGAAAAATGCCACGATCGGACGTTTATTCGGCAAGCGAGAATACTCGGATTAATCGGGCAGCGCGTCTGTTTCGTGGATACCGAAGAAATAGCTCCCCAGATTGGAATTGCCTACAGGGAATTGGATCATCGAACGATATCTTTCGTTTGTGGACAAAAAATTTTCCGATCAAATTTTCATGTATTCATGAAATCAAAGAATTTCATACTTGTGTAAGAAAAATCGGTATATAATTGAAACGAAAGATCGAGCTCCCCGTTGATCGGCTTTATACCGGCATAAGTATGTAGAACAAATTTCTAATTCACCTCTTCCCGTTGCACCGTTCATTCCACGTGTAAACCATGCAGAAAACAGCGGTCTGCTAACTAGACCGTGTTACAGCCGACGCGGGTATGGCACACGATGCTCACTTTTCGTCTTCTCGCTCCACTAAATCGGCCACTTCGCCAGCGTTTGCTCTCACGTTCGTCTTCTCCGATTTTTCCATGTTTATACAGAGCTCTTTTGACATGTGGTCATTCGACGAGCAATTTTACTACATAGCTATTCGTCTCATTTTTAAAAGTCAGTAATGCCAATAAAGGACAACTAAACACTACTATTCCATCTCAAAAAATAAATTTTTGTTATTATAAAAATAGAAGTATTATATTAGGGGTAGATTTACTTTGTAACGACGCTTCCTAGCCATTTATCTCAGTGCTAGGATATAACGAAACGTTAAAAATATTGAAAAAGTTCGGAATGAAGTATGTTCATTTTTAAACAACGAATTGACTTTAGGACATCACTGACGTGTATCGTAATATGAAAATAGCTACATAAAACGTCGATCGCGTTTATTTGAATTGCAAAGCAGATAAGTTCATAAGTAGATGGACGTCGCGGTGTACGTCACGGGCGTGTAAAGGGTTAACTTGAATCGTTCAGTTTCCAAAGATTCCTGATGCTTCTCACGTTTCATCAGGGTTGTTCCATATTTTCTCTCGGTCTCTTTTCTCCTCTTCTTCCCTCTTTACACAATTTCTTCCTCTCTCGCCGGTTTCGCCGTGTACCCTACTTTATCGCCGTTCATCCCTTGCGGTATTCTCCGTGCCTGTTCCTCCCTCGTCTATCGTCATTCCATCCGTCCCTCTTTATCTGCCCTCTCGTCTGTTCCGCACGTGCTCGCGCTGCTTCCACACCTCCGCTTAATAATACACACCAGCCAGCCAGCCAGCCAGCCGCTACTACACAGCACACCACCGGCACCGACAGTATGGCATACCACTTTATTGATCTTCTTTCCCCGCTTTCACAGGTTTCAACCCGAATTTTCCACCACTTTATGCAAGCGTCACCCTCCTGCTCGTTTACGCATCCCCCCGCCTCATCGATTCATCCTTTCGTCGTCGATAAATCGAACCGACCTATCGGGTCGTTGGTCGAGGAACGACCCCTGTGCCCGTTGCTCGACGTTGCCGATCGAACAGATGTCCTTCTGAACTTGTTGATTTTTTCACCGCACATTCGGAGTTCTAAACTTTGAAAATTTCGAGGTCTCAGAAATTTCAAAATTTCAATGTTGCTAAAGAACAGATATTCAAAAATTTCACTGTCCGGATATCGAAAGGTTGAAGTCCTGAAATCCCATAATATTAAGGTTTGAAGGTTCCAAGGTCACGAGGTCCTAAAGTTCTAAAGTCTACATGTACGAAAGCTTCGAAGGACAAAGCTCCAAAATTCTATCACAAATATTAAAATTGCAAATTTCAAAGTCCTAAGTCCCCAAAATTGAAACACCCCAAAGTCTCAGAATTTGAAGGTTCCAATGATCCCAAATTCAAAATCCTAAAGTTCCAAACTCGCAAAATTCCAAAGTCCAAAGTTGTACTTCAAACTCTGAAGAACCCACAGTTCTAAAGTTCTAAAATTCCAATAGTCCCCAAATGAATAGCTCTAATCATCCTAAAGTTAAAAAAATCCCAACACCAAATATTTAAAAGTCCTAAAATCCAAAAGTCTGTGAATTCAAAATTCCTAAAATGTTGAAGTCCAAAAATTTCCACGCAGTCCTAAAATTCCAGCGGTATCCTTATTTGCTCGACGACGGAAATGAAACCGGATTGATCGAGTACGTTTCACAAGATCTATTGGTATCGACGCGAATGAAACCGTCGTGACATTGCACTTGAACAAGATATCGACTTTGTATTAAGCGAGTTCGTCATTGGCGTCCTCGTGCACCGCGCTGACGTAAGTATTTCTGCAGTTTTGTTATCAAACCGGCATAAAAAGCGTTGATAACGAGAATGCTAGTTCGCTGTATTACTGATGAAGTCTGCTCGTTGGCGAGAGCAACATTTCAGGTTTGAAATTATTTCGATAGAACTGACTTGTTAGACTTCTTTGGAATAGATACTTCGTATCAATTCGATTACTTAAGACATTATTGTAATTATACTAATAGAAGCTTTGTTTTTTGTTTCAGGTAAGTGTGTTTGCAAATTTTCTGGGCTTGAACAAAGAGGATTCACGGGTAAGGTACAAAGTTTGTGACTTAACTCAAAGATACCGACTATCCTTATATTGCCAAATGACAAGGCCTTTTCGGTATCCGATAAAAATGAACTTTCTACGCAGATAACAAATGTCCGTTTTTATCGTCGTACACACGATCGACGGAGAATCTTCGCGACCGTTCCTCGTTCACGGTCAAAGTTGGTCGCTTATTTCCATGGAATCTCATTTACTAGGAACGGATCTGTTTAGCCGGTGACGAGCGTGATTCAATTACGTGGATGCACGATACCGAGTGGCTCTCTCGCGCCATGCTTGTGCAAACACGCTGTCGGTCCGTGCACGCTTCTAAGGCTCTAATGAAAACAAGTAGGCGGTAGATGTCATTCCTCGCCAGTGATTCTCATTAATATTCGAGCACGGTGTGTAATTAACCAAAGGCTCGTCATAAAGGACGACGAGTCTGATCGTTGGTGGATCCGACATTGAATCGCGATCGAGCCGCGAGAGCCTGCCAATTAACTTGAAATTTCGTGCTTCCATGATATAAGGCCGATCCACGGGAACGATTATTAAACGGTGATTCTCTGTTACGAGATAAATAAACGTCGCCCCCTGGTCGCGGTTAGTGGAACGATCGCGAGGATACCTAATTTAGATTGTGCCGCACGCGATCACCTCTTTAGACTCCATCTTTCACTATATTATTTCGCGAAACCTCTACTTTCCACTCGAAAAAATCTACTCGCATCGTTTAAATTAAGGACGATTAAATACCTCTTCGTTCATTCCTATAACACTTACTATAGCAGAGGCATTGTCACGTAATTCCAGTTTACAATTTAGGACCCTGGTTATCTCAGAGGTCAGCAACTTTGGGATTCGGGAATGCGCAACTTTGGAAGTTCAGGGACATTTCTGAATTTAAGTATTTGGGAATTTGGGAATTTAGAAGTTTGATGATTTGGAGATTTGGGGGTTTAGATACTTGCGAATGTTGAGATTTATGACCTTAGGACTTTGGAAATGCAGAAATTTGATTACTTGTAGATTTGGGGGATGTGGAACATTTGGAGGTTTATATTTGATCATTTTATGATTTTGTGACTTTTCAATTTGGAAATGTGGAAATTTGATTATTTGTACGTTTGGGGATTTGAGAATTTTGTGACATTTGATACTTCAGGAATTTTGTAACGTTGCAACTTTGAAAGAGTTTATAGGGTGTTAAAAATTTACAAACATAAGAGTTTCAAGATTTGAAGCTTTCTACGATAATATTTCTTTCCCAGTGTCGAGTAAAAAATGGCAATCTCGGGAGCTTCGTACTTTTCTCGTCATAATCGCTTTTACTTGGCTGGATGCACCATATTAAATACACGTGACTTTAGGAGATGGCTCGCGAAGGAATCGCGGAACGAATCTTTTGACTGGACTCGTTTTCGCTTTGGCTTCTTTTTTGACAACTCGCTCGAGCAGCGATCTCGCGGCGCTTTTCTCGTCGCGTTAGCGAGTCGAGCGACGAACGATACGACTCTTTGTTCGCGAAAGGAATTCGCTGACGACAGGTTTCGCTGAAATCGCGCGATTACGCGCACACCTCGAGATAAATCGAGCTGGCCAGCGAGCGAACACGGGACGGTGGTGCGCGAGTAATTGAAATTTGTCAAGCTTAAGAGCCTTCTCGCGACGAACTGTATGGAACGGTTGGCTCGTTAGCGCGAATGCCCTTGCCACGGAGATGTAAAAATGTTTCGCGTTATTTCGCTTCCTCTTTGCTGCTGCCTTTCTGAACCGCGTTCATTTGACCCTTTGGCTCTGATCTTCCTCGCGAGAAAGGGTTCGCGTTCCTACGATTTCGTTGACGAGATTGCTTCCACGGTAGAGAGCAGAGTACACTCCTTCGTGAAAAAATCCCGATATATCACAGGGCTCTGCTACTAGCGCGCAAACGTTTATTTGTTCACGTTTTATTTATCATTTGCTTTTTTAAACGTCGTATTTAAACCGTAAACTCCGGGATTTTGTTTTAAAAATTCGTTACAACAGTCGAGCAGTGACGAGTATACGTCGAAGGGAGAACAAATGATCCTATTATAAATTTGATGGAAAAAGTGAAACAAAAAGAGGAAGTGTTGCATTTTATTTGATAAAAAATTAACGATTCGTTAACGTCAACTGCGCCGAAATGAAGTTTTGGACATGTGTACACGTCAAACGCAGTTAACTGGTTAACAGACATTTTATTTAAAGCGGGCAGCTATTACAACTTAATTAAAAAATGTATTACACATCAAAATTGTATACAATCCACGAATTTATTGTTCGAGTCCCATTTACTTCGAGTTTCTGCATGGATTCTAGGATATCAATTCCGAAACTCGAGTTTGATTCGAATTTAACTTCGTTCGTATAGAATTTAGTTTAAATCAAAGAACCATTTAGATCAAACGCCTCGAAATTCAGGCTTAATTTACGGTATTAGTCTGAAATTGAAACTCAAGTTTATCTCGAATCTATTCGACTAGAATTTCGGTTAAATCCGAGTAAACTATACTCCAACTCGATCCGAACTCGGACTCAAACTAGTCGAAACTTCAGTTAAATTTCACTCGAAATTAAAGTTGGACACAAACTCAAACTCAGATTGTTCCAGCTAGAAATTTAGAAGTACAAAGATGTCGAGATTTAAAGATACAAGATTCTGTGAATGTAGCGATTTGTGAGTTTAATGATCTTGAGACAGGAATCTAAGAACACACGTCTCGGTATGTACACGTTCTTATAACTTCGAATTTAATAACAAAAATCCGATTAGGAACGATGACACGGCGCGAAAGGCCAAAATGAAGATCCCCGTTCTCGATCAGTCAGCGGTTCAGAAAATTCTAAAACAAAGTAGCATAACCGCGAAATTGCCGTGAAACGTTTGAACGGGAAGCCAACAAAGCATACTAGCCAATAATTGTGCAGAATAAATGGGCGACAGAAGCAATGGGACAGAAAATCAGTCGGTTGTGTACCGTCAAGGAAGAGAGGTCGAGAGAGTACTCTCGCATTCCGATGAACAGCAAACCCAGAAACAGGAGGGACTGGCAGGGTGACAAGTAGCGAGGAGAGAAAAAGCAGGAGAAGGTGAATCGCGAGGGAGAGAAAGGATCAGAAAGAGAGAGAAAGAGAGAAAGAAAAAGAGAGAGAGTGTTCTCGCAAATCAGTAGGAGGCGGCATCGACCTCTGCCTCTGTCCGTCTCTCTCTCTCATTCGATCTTCCCCCTCGGCCATCCCTGTTCTCTCTCTTTCCCTCTTGTTCCTCTCGCGGAATCCTTTCTTCTGTGTGTGCATTGTGCGGATAATGCCGGCGCTGGCTTCTTTCGCGTGGCTGTGGGTAAAAACGAGCCAGCATATACCGCGAAAGTAAAAGATAAAAGAAGTGAGCACGATCGGTATTCTCTCCCGCTCTCCCTTTCTCCGTCTCCCTCCTACCGACTCTTCCCGTCTCTTTTCTTTCATACATTTTCGAAAATAGTCTAACCTAAAAATATGCGCAGAAACGGAGGACGCAGGAACTTCGCGGGCCTTTGTTCCTCGCGATTTTTCATCGCGACATCGAGCCTCTATGTGTAACTTCGAGATGCTCGTTGGACGGTAGTCTGTTAATAGACTTTTCGACGCCGGCTGTTACGTTGTTCGGTAGAAAGCAATTACGTTGACTGCCATAAGGTTTTAATATTATCGGACAATTAACTCTTTGATAGTTACATTTTTATAATTACTGATTTCTAAATATTAGGCAATGATAAGAACATAAAGATATAGGGATACGTAGAAGTCTAAAAATATTTAGACGGGTCTAAAATATTTAAAGGGTTCAGTAATATTGGAATATACAGAGCTAAGGGTGTAGAGATACAAACATGTAGGGATAGAGATATCAAGGAATGTAAGAGATTTAAAGACACAGAGATATTTAGAGATCTAAGTATCTAGAGTTACAGTGATTTTGTTCATATAGAGATCTAAGACAACACCTATTTTCATACGTACAAGTAGTATCACCACACTGTACTCCCATGCGTTGTATCGCCACTGTGTCGTCACGCGCTGTAACGCCACGCATTGTACCCCACATATTAAATTCTTAAGTATTATATCGCCACGAATTGTATATCTACGCATATTGCACATTATATCATTACACGTAATACAGCAAGGTGTATTACAAACGAGCTTCTTTCAACATTTAATTAAATTACTCTCCGAACGGTAGGTAAATTGTTAACTCGTCGGCGAGTAAGAAAGACATCGTTAATCGAATTTATGTTGTCTAAAGCATGAACACATGTAAATATATACAAACTTGTACGAATTGCAAATATTAAAATCGCTTATTACATAATGTGCCCGATACCATTCGTATTAAATGTTATGAACAATTGAGCAATTACGTAGCCGCGCGAACAATTAATAAAGTGAAGCAACACGCAATGGTTTAATCATTTCAAAGCAGTTTCTGTTATGTTTACAACAGGTGTAATTCTATGCTCCGTGCATTCGATGGAAATACTCTTGGACACGTCATCCAGTCGTATAAATTGTTTCTTTGTATCCAAATCTCGCTTATCTTTATTATACCTCAATTTCGTTCGAAGTTTTCGAATTACCACGATCGATGACGGATTGCATGCTAGCACAGTCGGTACCAGATTATGTCACCGTTCAAGTTTATAGCTTCTCAAATAGAAATCAAGATTACTAAACAATTCGAAGAAAATTCGTCATTTAAGTCGCTTGTTTGAGAAAGATAATCACGTACGTGAATGAGTTTCTTAAGTAATTAAAGTACAATGTTACAAAATTTATTCTTAACGCTTTGACCACCGTCACGTACTCGTGACTTTGATACGCAACTTTGTACCTTATCGTTCTTCATTTCGGATTAGTATACTAATAGTTATCAATCGTTATCAGTAGTGTGTAGTTATCAATTATTATTGGTAGTATAGTAACACTTATTAGTTCAGAAAACTTCAAGCTTAAACTTCTGACTTACTAACAAAGTAGGGCAACAAAATATGAGAAAAGAAAATATACGATATTGTACTCTGAAATTGGAGGTTATTTAAAATATGAACATTTTCTTGCAACTTTTTGAGAACGTGAAAATTTATATCTCAATAAATTAAATCTGAAACTGAAGGTAATAAATAAGTTAATGAATTTTATATCGCTTGAAGTAGTCTGAGGTCCTAGTGCGCTCCAGATAGCTATCGAGTACCCCAAGTAACAGTAGTTATTAGGGTCTAATATCTCGCAGCAAGTTTCTCATACGAACGAACGGTTCCTGCGTAGAAAGTTCGTATCTGTAGATCGACTTGGTCATAGAGCATAGCAGTTGGACCGTTTATCCTGAAAATTGCCAGCAACGCTACAGGCAGTATTAATTGAAACGCGACACGCGGTGTCCAGTATGCAAAGAATGTACAACGGACGGCCATCAATTGCGCGGGTGATGCTCGCACGATACTCGGCCCGTCTTTATGATACCGTGTCGGACGTTTAATTACAAACGTTGTACCCTTGGTCTGTCGTGATATTCGTGCAATATCTGCACGCGACATCCACGTTGTTAATATTGTTTCTCGTTTCGAAGATACATATCGCGTTCAACATTAGCGAGTAACGTTGTAGTGAGCGCTGATCCTTAATCATCGTATTTAGTTCGAGCAGTCGATGTAACAGCGATAATTCTTATATACGCGACAGAAATTTTACGCAGATTATCTTTTCAACAATAAACGAGTAATCTTTCATTAGAACTTGTCGAAGGACTGTCAATGTCCAAGTTAAATTCTAAGTTCCTGGAAATCTAACATCTGAAACGCGCATGCGCAGGTGTCTGAATCAGGATAAATCAGTGCGACGCATGCGCAGTAGCTTCGCGAGATGCGCGAACAATAGAGCTTTACAAGATCCGAAACCGTGAACTTTAGAATTATGGAATTTTCGGGCCTTCAGGAACCAAAGTTCCGAAACATCTAAATTCCTAACTCTAATTTTGCAATCGATCATTCTGGCGACCTACTGCGCATTTTAAAAGGAACAGAGTGAAATAAAAAATGACACTTCGCTATTTAAAGTTCACGATTCATCAGGAGCCAGTTTTTGGGAATAACCATAAGAAAGCGTCTGGCAAACCGTAATAAAAATACGCTTATCGCGAAGGCGTCGCGTTAACAGGCGATTTACGTGGGTTGAGTATCACTGGCGGATTTGTAATAAGTGTAAGCGGAGCGATAGAGATGCGTCGCACTCGCAGTGGTCCCGTTTGCGCGCTCGCGCGCGCTCTGTTCTCGTCGAATCCCGGCACACCGTGAAATCGTGATGACGCAACGGCAAAGTGTTGGTGGAGGTTGGGAGCACGGATGCGAATGCGCCTGTGTAAAAGCTTCGCTGCCAGCTGCACGGCAGCCGCTTAAGTCGCGCTCGCGACTCTATCGTTCACGCTGCGAATGCTTTCTATGTCTCCAAGTAATTTTCAATCGTTTCGACAAACTGGAGGTTCAAAGTATTTCCCAGACACAAGGATATATTTCCTACATCTAGTAGACGCTCAGAGTATAGCGTGTACGATTAAAGTACGTGCTTTGATCTTATAGATCTAGAAATATGTGGATGACTCTACACGGGAACCTCTAACAGCCGGTGATTAAATTTGATCGATTGACAAGAATTGGGAGCTTTAAATTTCTAAATTTGCATATTTAAAATTTTGAAATTTCGAAATTCTTCATTTGGATCAATCAGCTCCACGTTCTGGAATGACACTCTCCGCATAGGATACGCTCTGTTTCTATATGCCTAGATTCATGGTTGATCGTCACTCACGCCGCCTTGTTCTCACAGTTCACGATGCATCGGCTCCGTTCCCTTCGCTACGCTCGCTCGGCGCGTAGAACTATCGAAACCATACATAATAGACGCGTTACGGTACAGTCACCGTTGGAAGCGGCGCTTTCGTATCCGAGGATGCGTAGTCGGTGGCGTAAAACAGGCAGGCAAAGCTCCGTTCGCAACGAGTGGAACGCGAATCGCAGTCAAAGTCGAAGTCGTGACGAGTCGCCTCGGGTCGACTCGGTTTCGAGCCGAGCACAGCCGAACGTTTGCCTACGTGCGCGCTTGGTCGTGGCGTGCTGTTAGCGTAGCCGAACGGCACGGCACGGGACGGGACGAGTTGGGACGAGACGAGACGAGACGAGACGAGGCGACACGAGACGATACGAGACAGGACGAGACGACACGAGACGGAGCGGAATGGTGCGTGGCGAGGTGGGACGAGGCGAAGCGAGGCGAGGCCAGTCGAACGAAGCCGAGCCGAGTCGAGTCGAGTCGAATCGGGAGTAGGAGTCAGTGGCTGGCGACTCGTCGGGGCGTCAGGTTCTTCGTGTGGGGTTTGTTGTTGTTTCGCGCTCCCTGCAAACCACGTGCGCAGCTCCGTGACAGCTCCGCTAACGGATGTCGAAAGTACAGGAGGTTACCGTACGACTCGCCGATTACATTTATCGCGAACTTTTCCGTTGGTGACGTTCTTCGAGACACGAATTGTAGAATTTTATCGAAAATTAGGTCGTCGAACGAGCGCCGACGGAGAACTGTAACACGAAAGTACAACCGTTGTATTATTGTGATAACGAGTAAACAATTTTTTAAGTGTTATTACATTTAACGGTAATCGCGTATTCGAAAGAAACGAACCGATTAAGGGATAGAACCGATCGTCGGATTTGTATAAAATTTTATACGAGCACTAGTGTTCCCCGTTAGATTAGAAAAGCACCGATAAGGACGGGAAAGGCGTTCCAAACTCGATGGGGTTCGTAGATATTACAACTCGAAATTTGTCACGCTGACTTGGCTACGTGCCCTCGACGGTTATCGCAGTCGAGACTTTCGTTAGCAACTCTTATCTGGCTACGAGAATAACCTGACTGCACAGCGTAAATATTATGAATGCAGGGATCTTCGGATCGTACGACGAGTTAAAATTACGACGTACCCTAATCGTGGCCGAAGCGCTGCCAACCGCGAGAGGCACACGGAAGAAAATCGTATCAAGGACAAATGAAATTCGAAAAAGTTATCGAGCTTATCGAGAAGAGGGGCCGTATCGTTTCTCGGCAGACGGCCGACAAAAAATAGAACGTTATCCTACACGAGCCAGTAACCCTACTCCCGTGACGAGCGGACGAAACAAGTGGACCGCGGCAACTCGCGGGCAAATTAGTCACGAAACAGGTACTTACGTCCGCGACAAGAAACGGAATAATAACGAGCGTGGCCGGAAGAAGGTGCAAACGTCCGAAGAAGGTGTACTTTTATTTGCGAGGGACGAGAGATAGGAGAGTAGCAAACAGAGTGAAGGAAGAAAAGCAGGCAGGAATAAAGATAGTGGAAGAAGAAGGGAGCAGAAGCGAACGAAGGAAAGAACGATCTATGGAGAGGGAAGAGAGCGGAGAGATTTCTGGGCACGCGCACTCCACCTGCTAGCGTGTAGTGGCACGCGCCATACCCACCCCCTCCGCTCTGGACGTTTCGTCCTCCCTCCCCTCCGCCCCTCTCTTTCCGCAGTCCCTCTTTGGCGTTACCTCCTGGTTCTACCGCGACCGTCGCCACCGCCACCGCCTCCGATTCTTCCCTCCGCGGCCCGCTCACAGCCCGCCCGTCCCCCGACCCCGTCCTCCGCGCCCCCTCCCATCACCCCTCGTTCCGTGGTGTCTCTCCTCCCGCGGGAATCCCCTCCCGTGCTCCCCTCACGCGTGCCACGGTCCCAAGACCGGGACGCGCGGGAGTCAATCGCTCGCGGACTTCGATAGGACGAGCACCACAGGTCCTTGCTCTTCCTCTTCTCTCGTACGTTTCTCTGTCTCGCGATTTCGCGTGTTTCTCCGGTTCTTCGTTTCTCTGTCGCTTCCTTCTGTTTCGTTGCTCTCTTTCTGCCTCTTCTCGATCACGCACAGAATTCCCTGCGATCGCAGGAAGAAAGTAGAACGCGGTCCTTAGGTGACGACGCGTGACACCTCCATCGGACCTATGGGGATGGTCAAAGTTCGCGGTGAATTTTCGCGAACGCCATCGACGTAAACGGGTCCGAGTGGCGGGAGAAAGGAAAAGGCGAACCGTACGAGTGTAGTTGGCGGCCGATGTTCGCGTATGAAAAAACCCGGTCGTCTTCCACCTCTTCCTCCTCTTTCCGGCGCTCGTCCGCTGCCAGGGGGGCAACGTGCCGGCCGATCCGTGCATCGTAAACAAAGAGAACAAAGGGCCAACGGCGACAACGACAACGACAACGACGGCGACGAAGACGAGGACGAGGAACGAGGACGGCGACAACGAGCAGCAGCGGCAGAAGAACGTGGGAAGGGAAAAACGTAAGAAGGAGGAAGGAAAGCGAACCGGCGAGATAAAGGGTGGGGGCCTGACGCGTGCTACGGTAGCCGTTACTTCCATTGCAACAAAAATAGTCCGGTCTCCGCGGCGGAGGAAAGACGGAGAGGGAAGATAGTGGTCGCTCGAGAGAAACAACAGGAATATAAGAGTTATCGTAATGCACACACGCACACGCGCGATTACGCGTAACCGAACAGTGTGGACACGCACGCGACGCGACAGTAGAAGTGCGTCCTTCGTTGCGGCGAACGGGAGGGTGCTTTTCGAGTAAACGCGATCGAGACTCGTCACGAGCGAAAATAAATTGGAGATAAATTCGGCTGGAACCAGACTGAAAAAACGAAAGAGAAAATCGCTCTTTGGAAGGAGAGTTTTAATTCCGAGCGCCTTTCCTTGCAGTGTCAGAACGAAAGAGAAAGAGAGAGAGCGGTGGTGCACGATCAGCTGTTCGTTACGCGCGTTTCTCCGCTCGATCATCTTCCATTTTCTCGATCGAAATTCATCGATTCTCGATCGATCCGCGCTCCTCTTACGCTCCTGCGTTTCGAGTCGGCCTCGAACCACCTGTTGACGATTTACGAGGGAAAATCGACGCGGCTCGTCTTCGCGCGACACCCTCGTCGTGCTGTGTAAAAAGTGCCGAAGCAAAAATCATTCTCGCGATGAATCGCCTCGAGTTTCGCGGCGAACGCGTCGAATCGGTATCAAGGACGTGCGAGCGAATCGCCGAGAGACATTGAGATGCAACTCGACGGCCGATCGAAGGAACCGAGCGCGACGAGTGTTTTTCGGTGCGAACGTTATCGAGAGCGTTGTTGATACGCGCGTATATCTGTCGCTCGCATCGACGGTGACAGAGAGCGAGAAAGAGAGAGCGTGAGAGGCGACAAAGTTCGGGGGTCACGGAACCGTTGGACGATATGCGGCACGCAAACTCGTTTCGAGCAGAGAATTTCGGCTGGCTGATCCAAGCGGCGCGCTCGCGTCGATCGGACACCAATAGCAACGGGAAACGGTGGTGATATGCCGGCCGGGGGACACGGGAGCGTCGATTCTATTCCCGGCGTCTTTTTCTCGTCGCGGCGACGTGACGTTCGACGGACTAGCGAGGAGAGAGTAGACCGTCGTGCGAACGAACTTGGACTTCGCTGGTAATAGCTAGTCAATGTGAACGGAAGGGCATTACGTTAAACGGGCATCGTGCGTGCGTGTACATTCGTTATTGTAGAATTTCGCGACAAAGTTCGGAGAGCGATGATTTAACTCGGTGGCGTGGTCGCGCGTTGTTGCATGCGTCGTCACGGGGCGACGATCTCGTTGCGTGGTCGCGCGCGAAAGAAAGTTCGCGGATACGCCGCGATTCGAGCGCCTCCAGAAAAGTGCGGAAGTGAGGACGAAAGGGAAAGTAAGCCGGTTGCGTTGGCGCGTTCGGAAAATGACCTTCAAGTTCCGTTGAGAGGAATCTTCGACGCCTGTGAAACATGGATCTGTAATTTCACGGAGTTCGAGTCCGTAGTGTGCCGTTAGCGTGAGGATATTCTAGTGACGGGAAGGAAGAAGAGATCGTCAGAGGGGCATGGTGGGCCTCCACCGACCAGGGCCACGACAGGCCCGGGTGGCCCCCCTATAACGTGGAAATTCTCTCGCTGTCGCGCCGCTCGTGCTCCATTACACTGCCTGGAATGATGGTACGTCCCTGAAAAATAATATTCTTATCTGTCACGATAAGTGTCATCGTTTGTTTTCTTCTTGCGGTGCCGCTCGTAGGCCGTAACTTCGAGCCGTGCTCGATGTTTTCTACGTTGCTCGGGTTATTTCGCGTTTTTGCTCGTCTGCTTACCTTTTTTAACGATCGCTTTTTTCCGTTATCGTCCGAAGGTCAGCTTGATAATGAAATTCAGGCACGACCAAGCTTTTATTGGCACCCTTTGACGTTGCTTGTTTTTAACGCTCGGAAAACTAAGATTCTTGTTCTAGTTTCGACGTATCGATATCTTTTTTACATTTCACGACGTATCGATAATATTATCGAGATATCGTTATGACTGCTCGCTAAACAGTAATTTTCGTTCGCATCTATTTATTTGTGTCTAAACCTGATATATAACGTAACCTGATTTCAAACGGAGCTAATTACGTTTGAACGATACAATTGATTGCCGGGAAAGGTTAGATTTTATTGTTTAAATCTGTTAAGTTAGAACGGGTTAGATTAGGTTGAGTTAAACTATGTTAGGTTAGCTTCATTTAGTTTAGGTCACATAAAATTAAGTTGGATTAGGTTATTCATCGTGTGTATTACGATGCACCGTACCAGATACACGATCAGCGTTTTTAAAAACATTCTAACTTGACGTGCAGAAAAAATTCGGACTCGCCAACGGTTTTCAATCGAGACTCGGATAAAAGGTATCGATTCGTGAATTTTTTTTTGTCCTTTATCTTCGTTCTGTCTGTCGATAACTTGTAGCGTGCACGAAATGTCAGCAGATAACGGAAGTTCCGGGACGATAAAAACGGTACGTTCCTGAAAACCGACGAAAACTGGCCGATGTATTTGTTTGATCGGATCGAAGCGCGATTTATCGCGATCACCGTGTGCATTCGTGGATCTTGCAACGACACCGCTCGGAACGTGTTCCCGCGTCTTACCCACGCATTGGTCTCTCTGGAAGATTCAAAGAAACCGGAAACGTCTGACCGCCGTAACTGTATTGCACCACGTATACCGGTTGTTTGTATTGAAATTGCGGTGCGTGTCTCTTGGAGCATAACACGAACGTATTTATTATACCGTGACTTTGTACACTGCATCGCCGTGATACTCGTCGATGATCTAATGAGAATGTCGCTCATACGATCTCGATCGCGCTACAAATAAATATTTGAGCGTTGCGGGAATATCGTTCGAGACCTTCTGATTTTGGGATTTTAGAATTTTGGGGTGTTGCGACTTTGAAACCTAATCTCACGATCTTGAGGTTTTCAAATTTTGAAATTCTAAGATTCTGGGATCTTGGCATTTTAGGATATTAGGACCTAAGAAATATAGGATTTTGGGACTTTAGAATCTTAGGACTGTACGATCTTGGGACTATTGGACCTTAGGACTATAGGAATTTTGGATTGTGGAAGTTTAGGAGTGTAGAACCTTAGGAATATAAGATCTTAGAACTTTAGGATCTCAGGGTTGTAGAATCTTTGGATTGTTGGACTTCAGGACTGTTGGACCTTAGAACTGTAGGAACTCGATGTTGTAAAACTTTGAGGTCTTTAGAACTTAGAGATCTTAGCATTTGAGGACTGAGTACCATATTTGCTACTAAAAATTTAGGGACTTGGAATTTTCGGATCTTGAGATCTTAGGATTGAGCGACTCTCGACTTCGGGACCTTGAAATCTCAAGTCCGTAAAACTTCAGAAAAACCATGAAACCTTGAAATTTGTTGACTCAAATATCCTGATAGCCAACATCAAACAATTTGAAGCTTTGACTCTTGAGAAGTTGTAAAGTCTTGAAGACTGTGCATCAAGTGGGTAGCAAAAAATTGCTATTTCGAAAGTGGATCTCGATAAAAAATAATTTAAGAAGTATAAGGAAGTATAAGTGTACGTGTGAAAATTTGGATGATTCTGCAGTGACAATGGTGCGTCTGTGAGCGCAACGAGAAACGGAAAAGTCTGGAGAGCGACGCTATTGATTTCGTCCCAGTTAGGCCGTTGGCTTCGCTCTTTGCCGTCCGAGGAGCGTCAAGATCGCATGCACACACGTAGAACAATAGATTGGCCGTCGTCTAACGGCATTCTGGTGGTCGGACGACCGATAATAGGGGCATCCAGTGCGAGCTCGCGGACATTCCGCGTTTTCCCCTTGTCCGAAGCGCACCGAGCGATTCCGTTGCACTAACGACCGGTTCACGATCCGAGCTAATCCGTTCATCACGAACCATGCGGAAGAAACTACAAAATTGAATTATAATAGCGTTTAACAATTTTCTTTTGCTTCGAGGAACATTTGAACTACTGCAGAATTTCACCAACTGAACGATTTAATTTGTTCACACTTCTATATTTGTAAAATTTTTAAACATTTGCGTCCCGACATCTTGTTTTGGTCGAATGTAGGTTAATTTTTAAATTTCAATTGCCCCTTTTCTATGTCAAAATAATTACTGTTCTTGTAGCCAAGATAAATTTTCCGCAAAGGTTTCAAACACCGTTGTTTCATTAAGCTTGTTTTCTTTTCTGACCGAACAAAATAAAATACCGCTGTTCTAAACCGTTAGATTTTAGCAGAAAATAACTGTTACCGTTTTCGAACGAAAACGGTTCTTCGATTTCTTTCAGCTCGGAAATGTAAAGATTTTCTATTACAATCAAAAATGTCTACAACACCCCTACTTTACCAAATTTGTTTTATCTTGTCAATTCGAACCAAGTCACAACATAAAACACCTTCTGATTACAGTTATTTTTGTAAAGTGTATAAATGTCGGGTATAGTATGTAGATGTTGCGTTATAGTTTTAAAGGTGGTATAGTTTGTTAATGAAGTAGCAGGAAGAATGGCACCGCGTGTTTTCTAGGCGCAAAGGGGTTGCTTAGGCGCCCCGGATTCCGGAGTGTCATAACAGAGGAATGAGCTCTCTGCTCGGGTGGTCGCGGCTCATGGCTGTTCCACGGAATTATTTATACCGCCTGATTACACGCGTTGCTCGAAGCCGATCCGAGCCGAGCCGAGCGAGCAACGGAAGCGACCGACAACTGACTTCGAGGTTTCGACCGCGGTATCGCGCACGCATCGTTCTATCGGGCGTCGATGCGAAGAATCTGGCATACTTTTGGTCGACTCTGTGATATCGAGCGAACGATAACGAGAGCGGTCGAAATCCACTAATCGGAAAAAATTATAAGTTCGGGATTGCAGCTCGATAGTTGGGAATTTGGGGATTTGGGGATTTGGGGTTTTTGTGATTTGGGGATTTTGGGATTTAAGGATTTTGGGATTTTGGGATTTGGGGTTTTTGTGATTTGGGGATTTGGGGATTTGGGTATTTTGGAATTTGAGGATTTGGGGATTTTAGGGTTTTGAGGACTTGGGGATTTAGGCATTTTGAGATTTGGGGATTTTAGGATTTGGGGATTTGAGGATTTAGGCATATTGGAATTTAGGGATTTTAGGGTTTTGAGGATTTGGGGATTTAGGCATTTTGGGATTTGGGGATTTTAAAGTTTTGGGATTTTGGGATGTAAGAATTTGGGAACTTGGGTATTTAGGAATTTGGTGATATGGAGATATGAGGATTTGGGAATTCGGGGATTTTTCGATTTGGAGATATGTAGATTTAGGAATTTCGCGATTTTGGGATTTGAGGATTTAGAGGTTTGGAGATTTGGAAATGTAGGAACTTGGGGACTTGAAAATTTAGAAATTTAGAAATTTGGAAATGGTGAAAGTTGGTAGTATGGAAATTTTAAAATGTAGAAACCTGGTGATTTGGAAATTTAGGAGCTTGACAATTTTTAGATCTGGAAACTTGGAGACCTGAAATTTTGGAATTTCGAATCTTAGAAATAAATTTACGAATTCGAATATTTGAGAGATTACATAGTCAAGCTTGCATAGTAAATCTGTAAAAATTGAAGATGGACGACATACTTCTATCCCTGTATCTAGCCCTTGTCCAAAGGAGTCCTAACTGATACTTTAATACGGAATGCAGAAAGTGGTAAAGACAATATAAAAATAAGTAGCAAATAATGCAGAATAAAATTTTAATCAGTAAATTGTTATTTGGTATACGTTGTTGATTTCACGATTTTTAATTAAATTACCCCGGTAACGAAACAGTTGATTTATCTTTATTTTACTTTATATTGTATTTTAAATTTAATATCGGCTAGATTTACTGGATCGAGAGTAATTTGAAAAGCTTTCAAAATTTATTAGTACCAGACTACTGGGAATTGGCAGATTTTCGACTGCAAAGGGTTAAATCCCTGAGGGTATTTAATTGCCAGATTTATTGATTGTCAAACTACTGCGGCGTTGTATTTAAAAAAACATTAATTACCGAGAAATTATAGCAGATGTAATTAATAATTTAAACGTATCTTTGATAATCTTCGATAACTCGCGTATCATAACGAATTTAACAAAATCGAATCGTTATAGCGTGTCTGACTATGCAAATCTGTATCCACTGTTGCTTTCAACGTGTCAACACTAAGTGCCAGCCTAAAATCGTAGAAAATTTATTCTCTCATATTTCAAATAAATGTCGTTAAATGATCTGACGATATTTAGACCTGTTTTGTTACACAACTTGTCATGTCCAATAAATTGAGGTAATTGTCAGTTAGCATAGTCTTGTACCAAAGCTAGAAAATGATCGATATTGCTGCTCTATATAAACTGTTCAATAAACTGGTTGACATTTTTAACGGATATTGTCATTCACCTCTTCACGTTTCAATTTCTATACCAACAATATCGAGAACGATCATTTTCTGAGTCGTGGATAAAATCCTCCCAGTTTTTAATATTTAACAAAATCATTTACGGTATCGCAACATAGGTTTGTAAAATTTGTAATATGAAATATTTTTGTAATATAAAATTTGTAACGTAAAATAGGCGTGCAATGTAAAATATGTAACGTAAAATAACACAAATGATAAATCCATATAAAAGTTCCTGCGTCAGCGCCAGATACGAGAGACACGGCGCTAAAAATGTGAGTGTACGGGGCATATTCTCTCGATCGAAAGGCAAAGGAATTATTTCCGAGTGAACAAATTTTCTCCGGTTTTTCGGAATCCAGGAACGATAAGCTCGTTCTGACGAGCAGTGAAAGTGAAACACGCGCGGCCACGAGCAAACGGTATCGCCTAAATAAAGCTTTAAGGACATTTTAATATTTATGGACGCGAGAGGGTCGCGTCTCGGCCGCTCCAGTTCGCGAATGCACGACCAGTAATAAACCTGTTTGCCCGGCGCAGTGTAATTTATTTTAGAAACACGTGGGTGGCCATCGGGAGAACAAATTTATTCCGTGAAGATGATAACGTTCCGAAATCATCGATTCTCTATGGTGGAAGCTTATCCTCTCTCTATATATCGCCATGGATGCTCCAAGAGTCCCTCACGCAGCTGAACGGTCACTTATCGAACCGTCGTTCATTAAGCCATCATTTATCCAGGCGACATTTATCGAGTCGTCACTTATCGAACCGACATTTATCGAAAGTTGCACTTAAAATAAGTTAATTTTGAGTCGAAACATTCTAGTGTTGAAGTTACAGGTTAATCAGACTCGAATTGGCATTCTTGTTCCTTTGAAACGAAATCTGTAGCTACTCGAAGACTATTAATTCTCAGCTAGTCCCGTAATTCTCGATTCGAGGCACCGAAATACGCCTGTACGACCTTGCCACGTTATTAGGCTACGCTTTAAACGAGATTTCAGCGTCTTTGCTGTTCTGTCGATAGACCCCGTATCTGTGGCGATATATTTAGCTTGGTAGCGGTGCAGGGAAATGAGTCAAATTTTAAAAAGAAATTTCTATGGACGCCATTCAACGGGGAAGCGTTTCGATCGAACTCGTTCGAGAAGTGAAAAGTCCAAACAAGTTTCCAAATTTGTGAATCTCTAAATTTCCAAATTTTCATATCTTCAAACTTTTGAAATTTGAACTTTCAACTTCACGAATCTCTAAATGTTACATGTAAATAGTAGAGATTTGTATGTTTTGCTGTTTCAAAAATATTTGCAAGGTTTATCGAGCAAATTTATTCAACAGGTCAACTGATACTCGTACGGGGATAAACGGTTAATGATCTTGAAGGTTAAAAGTTGCGAGAATTAGCGTACGTTGGTCCTAACAATAGAGAGCGTGAAATTTCTGGGATAATCTCCCGTTCGTCACAAATATATTGTTCGAACACGCGTCCGATAATCCGAGCCGTGGTGTAACTCGCTTCGGCGTCATTCACGGTTTTCCTCGTCGCCCTGTTTTCCTCTGCTGTTCTCTTTTCCTCGCTGCTGGTTGTTGTTACAGTACGATCGCCTGTTTGCTCGCGATGCAACCGCGCTTTACGACGCGATAAACCACCGTGTTTCTCAGCTAATTTCTACTGTGACGAAAACTCGTTCCGGCTATGAATCCTCCCCTCTCGTCGCCACGCACAGAAATATCGCCGAATCATTTCGAACGTGCCTTCGAACTTTTCTGCACACGCATTCTCTTTCGTGCATCGACCGAAATTGGAAATTCTAGTACGTCGATGCCTTTAACCACTATGTCAAAGCGTTGTCTGAAATTTGTTAAATGAAAATAGAAACGAGTGCAACGTTCAATTTTCACTTGCCTCTATGTTCTACCGCTTGAGGCTTCAAAGACTGTTTCGGTAAATCGGTATTAAATAAAATTACATTGTTGCAAAATTATTCTGTTAACACATTATCGACTTTTATAATTGAATTAGAAGATACGACCAAAACTAGATAACTAGGTCAATAGCAATAATAATGGTATAGGTCGATGAATGTGCAAATTCGATGTGTAAGTTACCGATTACCTTCACATTTCTTTAACTTGATCTCAGAATATTCAGTGATCAACATTTATGACTTAAAAGACAGTGTCATTAAACGGTTCGTACAGGAGCCACAAGAGTATATGCAGACGAAAGAGGGGGTAGTTACGTTAACGTGACGGTGACGTTACCGTTAAGTATAAATGGAGCTTCACACGATAAATGTCGGAATGCAAGCGGACACGTGTATTACGGCACGCAGTACAATTATAATTATTCAGAATTATCGTTTTATTTTCCAATTTAACCATTCCGCTGGCGTACGCGAAGTTAATGCAATATTAAAGCTATTTCCCAATTTTCCATGAATTATTTCGTTAAACGAGTTTCATTCACCGGGCAAATTAGTTGTAAAATTTGTCTGAAATTCTTTTCACTGGCGATATTTTTCTGGCCGAGCGTATAGATCGATCAGAGCCGCGCAGTTTCAATCGGATGGGTGCACGTAACTTTCATGCCTGGGTCGCGGTCGACAGTTTGTGAACGGGGGATGAGAAGAAAAGGGGGGCTAGCGACGGTAGTAGGCTCGATAGAGGGGTAAAGGTGGCCGAGAAACGTTCGCACGAAAGCTTTACCTGCTTGCTTTTCCTTCTCGCGAGGACTCGAGCGTACAGCGAGAGGGTGGAGAGGGTCGACGAGCTTGCGGAGGGTGGAGGACGCGTAAAACCTCCGGCCGCAGATCGATAGGAAGGTCGGAGGTGTGTCGTGTCTGTTAGACTTTGGCCCGAACTCGCGATTACGTAGCCAGCCTTTGCTCTGTTGGTGGCTCCTCGTGTCGCTTACACCGGCGATTCCTCCTTCGATCGATCGAATTTCTCGAAAAATCGACCCTCTGCGCGCGTTTACGCGTCCCCGCTCGACCACGCGATATCGCGCTCCTTCCGCGCTTTCTTGATTGCGATCTCATCCCTTTAAAAGCTTCCATTATCAACGAAATCTAAATTGCTGCTAATATGCTCCTTTCCGCTTCTTTCATTACGTTTTCATTACATTAGAAATTCATTGCCTGGATTTTTGCCGAATTAAATTTGTTATACGTGACTTCGTTAGTGTACCTGAACGTAGTTGGGTGACCCTGGCAGGACTTCGATAGGTGTCCATAAAACACAAAGACACGTGTCTTATTCTACTATTGTACTGTACCATTTGTACTATTTTATTTGAAATGTTCTTGCGTGTTTGAATTTCCCTATTTTATTTATCTTTTCAATTGCGGAATTGAGAAAGTTATTTGTATCTCCTCAGGATACTGTGTAACCTCCGAAATTTTTGGCTTAACATTACATCTAATGTATTTAATTTTTCAAGTATGTGTTACTAACCATATATCGATCAAATGATGTACTAATTTTTAAAAAGTGGGTTATCAGTCCCCAACTTATTTCTGGCAATTCAGAAATGTGTCCAAAATTTAAAAATCATACAATATCTGAAGTCAATTATCAAATTAAGTTTATCCAATTTATATTACACAATTTGGACCCGATTGAACCAATGCTTTTAATAAAACGTTACACAAATAATGTTATCGACTCGGTGCAGAAATGTTGAAGAATATTGAATTGCGTGGAAAAATGAAAATACGAGGGAAGCTTACGCGTCCTCCCAAAAGCACGTTCACGGTTCATTTTTATTATACTTAAGCGACGCGTTATCAGTTCGCGCGAGCGCGTAAAGTGATTTTATTGGAACGACATTATCTCTAGGAGGGGCGACGAAGAGTCGAGCAATTTATCGGTGACAAAAACGTGTGTTGTGGGAATTCTGGCGCTAACTTTGGACGTGAACGAGCTTT
The DNA here is from genome assembly GCA_945859595.2 of Megachile willughbiella. Lineage (NCBI taxonomy): Eukaryota > Metazoa > Arthropoda > Insecta > Hymenoptera > Megachilidae > Megachile > Megachile willughbiella. Next base: position 5,385,167 of record OX243797.1, on the reverse strand, counting down.
AACCGTCGAGCGACCAGTATCTTCAATGTTTTCATTGCCGGCGAAATAATCAGCGTGCGGTTTATCTGGCCTCGCGGCGACGCACCGCGTATATTTTTAATCCGCGCCGCACTTCGTACACGCGTCACGGTTCGCGATGATTTATTTTGTTCACGCTGATTTTTCACCCCTTTCCGGATATCCCTATTTAATTTCATGCATTCCTACGACTTTTATTCCATTTCAGTACCATTTTCAAGTACCACTTTTCTTCTACTTATGATTTCTTCTCTTGGATTATTAGATTTAGGTTCTTGAAATTATTAACTTGACCAGATAGAATCTTACACGAATTTTTTAAATAATTTATTACAGCTTGAAGTTTTGAAAAACCCGAGCGTCATGTTAAAAGGGAGACTTAAGTTGCTAATTTTTATACGTAATTATTATCCTTTGTTGGAGGAGTGGTCGAGAAATGATTTTTCGTCGCGATCTTAACGCAGGTTTACAAGAGAAGAAAAGCACGTGGCGCGTTGTAAACGTGGCGTTATTGATCAAGCATTAAGGAAGCCGTACCTGTACGTAGAACGCGAACGGATCTGTCGGATATCTTGCGAAGTTTTATCGCTTGAAAAATGTTCTGAAAGAGAAGACCAAGAGAAATAGCAAACGAAGAAACTCTTTCTTGCTCGATCGAATGATTCGCGTTACATTTCGCGTAACGGCGAATTTGTAACGAACCGTATCGGGAACAACGCCATAACGGAACAGTTGTAAATCATTCGACGTACTCTTTTGCAATTAAATCGAACGCGCGAGCGCAGGTTCATTTTGAAGGGAAACATATCAGCCGCGAGGGTCGCTGTAAATCACGAACGGTTAATAAAGCTCGGTGGGGCAGCTTCGTGGGCCGTTGTTATGTCGTGGCTTCCTCGTTCGTGAGGCCTCTTGACAGCTAAGAAATTCGAGAAAACCGCGTTACGAGAATCGATCGATTCTTTATTATCCTTTCGAACTCCTTTCTTAGCTAAATCCGTGCTTAGATTACTACACTTTGTATTGCTACGCGTTGTAACACTGGCAATCCACAAACTTGAATGTGACGAACACGTGCAGATACTCGTCAGTAATCGATTTCTAAGTTTCTAAATTTTTAGGTTACTAAATTTCTATATTTCTATGTTTTTATATCTTCAAATTTCTAAATTAACACATATCTAGCTTCCAAAACTAGAAATTTCTATATTTCTAAATGTGGGGTTCATACATATTAAATACTGTAGCAGTTTAAAGTCGCTAAATATCGGCGAGTTTGGCCCAGAAAATTCACGAGGGTGAGACACATTATTTCCACTCAGGGGCTGATATTCGAATGCATCCAACACAGTAAAATACTATTATGGCGCGGAAAAACAACTTTCGGAAAGTTCGTCGAGCCAGAACTTCCGAGGTTACAGCGAAACTAAATACAAGCAAGTAAGACGTCGGGGTTAGTTCGAGGGGAATTCCGTGGACTCGAAAGTCTGTTGGAAAATTTATGCACCTGTATCGTTCCTCTACGTAAATGTACGTGTCTCGATCGACAAACGATAACTCGAAGCTTTTTGAACAAACATAAGGACGGTTCCTACCGGCGTTTATGTACAAGGATTTACTTCCTGAAATTAAGCAAACTTATAAATTCTTTGTAAATGAAAATGTTTGAAAGTTTGCAAATTTTTAGATTCCAAAGTGGTAGAGTTGCTGAAGTCCCCAAATTCTAAAGTCGAAGGGGTTGAATGTTAAAGAATTGAAAAAATTGAGAACGTCTTATGTACACCCGCGTTATTTACTTTATAACGTCCCCGAGTAACGAGATTCCCTTCGAATCACCGTAAGTACATAATCGATGTCAGTAATGGCGCGAAAATAAGGGTCGTTTAAAATTCGCCTCGCGACGAACGCGTCAAGAGAACGGAAGCTATACCGACAAGGTTTTTAACACTTCATCCCTTCGACGAGGGGTTAAACTACTGGGCCATCGGTCCGATTTTCACCGGTGACGTGCCGCCACCAGATATCGATTTCCCTTCGACCTCTTTCACCCTCCAACCTGCTCGGAACGCGTTCATGCTCGCACCACGATTCGCTGAGAAAAGGAGGGGGTTGCTTCGCATGAATTTGTAGGGGTGAAGACCGAGAGAAACGGAGTACAAATTTTTTTAGAATCGTATCTTTAAAGAAACCGAGAATTCTGCTCATATTCGTTAGAGGATGAAATGTTGTAAGGGATACTTCATAAGGGGGTGAAATGTTGTAACTCTATGTGTTACCGTAATGAACGTGTTGAATGTGACACTGAGAATAATACGATGAGTCGTATCACCATAATACTAGTACAATATATTTTGTAGATGTAATAAATATAATACGATATTTTAAAATAAAGCTATTGCAAGTGTATTCCGATACTTGGGCATATTCTGAAAGTATTTTACATAGAGATTACCAAAACTACCCTTGTACAGGTAGTAAGTAAAGCAGGAGAGACTGAAAGGAAGAAGAAGGAAAATTAGGGAGGCAATCTTTCCCCGTTGGCCAGGCGCACGTACATCAACGCGTGTACGTGTGGGTGTAAAGGGTGAAGGAAGAAGAGGGTAGAAGTGCCGGCACGGTCTCGTGAACTTTATCCACAAGAGGCAACTTCCGGGCGACGAGTCGCCTTTAAGTCTTCGTCGAGTCGCGAAAACTTTCTCGACTAGTAAGATCAAGCCGAAGAGACAATGTTTTGACTTCTCCCCGTCTTCTTTGTGCCGAAAGAAGTTTCGCGGTGGCGCGATAACGCGATGTAACTCGACGATGAACCTATCGTTTTGATATCTGTAATCAACCTGTCGAACTCCATGAACCGGCCTCTTAACACGAAGAAACAAGGAAACGAAATTGATTGATATCCGCGGTTAAATCGGTAGCTTATCGTAAACGCTGCGAAGGGAAATATTTAATTTCAGCGGGTCTGGTAGATTGGATAAATATTCATTAGGACGCGCAGCTTACCCGAGCGACGAGATTATTCCTAGTTATCATTTATTCATCTATGTCATCAGAGACACCCGGACAGAGGAGGTTTAATTAAAAAAGATACGGTGCTCGGGCGTGAATTTCTTCACCAACGAGAACCAGGATAATTTAACGGCGGGCCCGCTGTGCACCCGCTCGAAAGGAACATTATTATTCCAGCTACCGAACCACGCTAATTCGCTAGTGGTCTGGCCACGACTACTGAAACTTCTCGTTCCCGACTATCTTATCCTGTAACGGCCGATTCAATTCTACGAGCCACTATATTTAATCAGTCAGTCGCCAACGCAAACATTGTTTTCATCTGCTCGCCGGCGATCCGTTAACGAACGCCGGAGAGACGATTGTAAAACGGAATTTCCCCTCGACTTGATTCCGATGCATAGACCAGTTACCGAGATTATATTAGGTTGCTGCGTATGTCGGAAATCGATTGGTTCGCAGAAAATCACGTTTATTTCTCCTGAATGATTTTTTCGCGTTTCTGTAGCAAGATAATCTGACGATCATTTGTTCAGAATTTTCATAAAATTATTATTAAGAGCACGATAGGTTCACCGGCCACTTTCGTCAAGCTTCGAATAGACGCGACACGAGCGCTATTTTGCGATAGTTTAATGTCATCAATTTGTGTCAGACTGTATGCTTCGAGACATCGGTCATTGTTCTCTGTAATTGGCAACCAGCCATTTTGCATTAAGAATATTAACGAACGCTCTGCGCAGTCTTTTCCCGTCAAACTCCGAGTTTCGCCAGCAATTCCGCGTTATCGAATCGGATTTTGCCGAAATTCTGACCGTGGTAATTTCGCGGGAACAAATAAGACGACATCGTCGTGTTTCATCGGAGCATATTGCGAGCAAGATAAGAAAATAAGAGAGAAAGCAGCGAGTCGCAGAGTACGGATATCGTGTAATAAGGAAAGCTGTAAATTGCATCGTAGCTGGAGCTCCAGCGAAGCCAGCATCGTGGCCAGTTATAAATTTCCGCGAGGACGTTCATTCTCTGCTATCCGTTTGCCTATCTTTCTCCGGGCACGATGTGTTCGGGACGATAGAGGCAAGTTCTTTTCTATGGGGAAACAGTCGCCACGACGTCGACGTAAGTCAGGTATCACGCTGTTTGTTCAATAATCAATTCGACGCCCCGATGGGAGTCGTGCCAAGGTGCTGAAATATTTTGCAGGAAAGCTGAGCGGATCGCGCTCGCCTCGGAACGTTTTCTCTCTTGCTCTCGACTAGTTTCGCTAGCTAGCTAGCTAGTTCGCAAGCTCGCCAGAATTTATCGCCATGGCGAAAAGGCGGCCGGGCCTGCAGCTCGTGCCGTTGCACCGACCCGATCGATCTGCGCTTTCTCTCCTGCGTTTCCTCCATCCGCCCGTTTCTCCAAAAAAATTTTCCAAAATTTCTCCGCAGCAACCACACTCGAGCTACCTTTCATATTTTCCCAGCAAACCGAACGGTTTTGGTACACTTTATACTGCCAACGATTCAGCTAGAAATGAATCATTTTTCCGGTCACCATGTGTGTGTGTGCGTGAAATGTCTCTGAACGAAAAACAGAAACTGTGCTTCAAATATCAAAGTACGAAGAGACGCACTCGTGACGCACCCCTTCACCTGTGATCAATTTTACTCGAATTTTTAATACGCTGATACGTTCAAGTTATTTGTATAGTCATTGATACTAAATTGTGATAACATTTCAACTTTCTTTGTTTTAATATTGTAGCTGTGATTAGTTTTGACTGACGCAGCTGAAATCAGTGCAAGGGGTTAAAAACGATCTGTTCATACTGATCCTTCAATTTGAGGTTAAAAGTGTTTCATTTCGTGCTCTTATCAAAGTATTTAACAAGTATAATTTGTTAAGTATTTAATGAAATACGTTATTGAACACATGTCGATTTGCAAAGTTATCAGTTTTATAAAAGTGTATCAATATCGGTTATTGTTGCTTAAAAGAGTATTAAAAACATCGACTGACGTATAAACGTGTAACTTTAAAAGAACGGTGACGTTGAGATCGATACGCTAAATTTCTTCGCTCAAGATGGCGATGTAACAAGAGTTTACAGTCTCACGGCGAATTCGATTACCTTTTTTCTATTCCCGAAGAAAATCTTCGCTACATTTGTTCTGCAGGTTGTGCCGGTCGTTCTTTATCTCGCCGTATTCCCGTTTCACCATAGCGAACATTACGGAGCGTACGGAATGCCAGATATCTAATATAAAAATTTGCATACACATTGTAATACGAAACGACGGTGTATTGTACGCTTCGAGTTTCTATTTTTTCCCCGCTTTTCGTTCCTTATTCCGCGTGCCTCGAGGTCAAGGTAGTCGTCGATAACGCTCTATTATCGGAGTCTAACGTAAAACTCCGTCGTATAGTTCGAACAATCGGTGATTTCGATCGACGAACGTTGTTCGTTCATTTTCGCGCAATTATTCCTTAACGTTTCTCGCGCAGGAAAACGTGTGGTCGGTTCGCAGGAGAAAATAACGGCGGGAAAAAGTTGTTCAAAATGCGTGCACGCAATATCGATAACTCGCAAGGGTTGTTCCTCGTCGCGTGCGTGAACTATCGTTTCGCAAATGGAATCTCCCACGCTTCTGTTGAATTATTTCATGGATATCTCGTGAATTATGCGAGAGTATCAACTGTGTTATAGACCGGACGCTGAACGCGATAGTCGTGCTCGATTGGTCGATGCGAAATTAATACGCGCGTCGTATTATCGAGTATTGACGTCGCGCTCCGAATAAACACTCGACTCCTTCATTTTTCCGTTCGATTTCCTCTCGTAACTCGCGATCGCGAGAAGACGCAATCTCTGGGACAGTTTCGAACAATGCTGGACAGATCGGAGGATGAAATCATGGCCATCGATATGCTCGACGCTAACCAGATATTCAGGATACGTCGGTACTTTTTAATTACTAGCCTTCGAATTTGGAGATTTAGAAATTTAGGAGGAAATTGTGATTTTGGGAGGGGTCTTGAAAATATAATCAATTTGATAGATTTGAGATGTGTTGGCAGTTTGGAAATTTAGAGGTTTGGAGATTTTCGAGTGTAGAAGTTTGGGAATTTGGAAATTTGAATGCTTGGAAATTCGGGAACTTAGAAATTTGGGGATTTACAAGTTTGAAGATATGGAAATTGAGAATTTGGGAATTTGGGAATTTGAGAATTTGAGGATTCGGGAATTTAGGGATTTGGGGATGTAGGAATTGGGGATCTAGGGATTCGGTATCTAGGGATTCGGGAATCTAGGAATTGGGGATTTAGGGATTCGGGAATCTAGGAATTGGGGATCTAGGGATTCGGTATCTAGGGATTCGGGATCTGGGGATTCGGGATCTAGGGATTCGGGATCTAGGGATTCGGGATCTAGGGATTCGGGATCTAGGGATTCGGGATCTAGGGATTCGGGATCTAGGGATTCGGGATCTAGGGATTCGGGATCTAGGGATTCGGGATCTAGGGATTCGGGAATCTAGGAATTGGGGATCTAGGGATTCGAGAATCTAGGGTTGGGAATCCAGAGATTCGGGAATCTAGGGATTTGGGAATCTAGGAATTGGGGATCTAGGGATTTGGGAATCTAGGAATTGGGGATCTAGGGATTTGGGAATCTAGGAATTGGGGATCTAGGGATTCGAGAATCTAGGAATTGGGGATCTAGGGATTCGGGAATTTAGGGATTTGAGAATCTAGGAATTGGGGATCTAGGGATTTGGGAATCTAGGGATTTGGGGATCTAGGGATTCGGGAATTTAGGGATTTGGGAATTTGGGAATTTGCGATGTAGGAATTTGGGGATCTAGGGATTTGGGAATTTAGGAATTTAGGAATCTAGGGATTTGGGAATTTAGAAATTTGAGAATTTCAGAATGTGAATATTAGGATATTTAGAAATGTGGAAATCAAGCACTGTTAAAAACCCCAAATATAAAAATTAGGAAACTCTCGAATTTTCAAACTAAAAATTGTCACCACCCCAGTACCTACCCCAGTCTACTACGAAACAACTTAAATCAAAAAATGTCCTCTGTCCTGTCGAATTGTGTCCAATATAGAATTCGGTATTTCCTACGATAGTCGATGACAAAAATCAGAGCATGGCGTGATAGAGTAATAAATAAGCAATTACCGAGTACTGTGACGAGGAGATTGCATAACATGATCACCGCCTGGTCGAGTGTAGAGAGGGGTCTTCTCTGTTTTTCTCTGTTTTGCTTCCATTCACTCGCGATCGCGTCTCTGTTCGCGATACTCGCGCATCGACGACGAAGAAACCGACGTGCGGGTGCGTAATATCTCGCGATGCCAACAGCTTACTTAGTGTTCCATTGTTTTCGAAAGACGCGAGTGCTAGAATGGACACGGAAAAAGGAAGATTCGTTTTCCACGACACGTGGAATGGATATCTTTTTCGTTATTCTCGTTGGAGACGTCTGTCGCTGACAAATGCGCTCGCGAGACCATAATTCGACTTTTTACTTTGATTTGCGGTTTTTTGGTCGGATTCCAAAATTCAAGAATACCGTAATTCTATGTTAGACTTAAAAATTTCGTATGCAATAACTCAGAAATACTAATTTTAATTTTGTTCAAGATTATTGATGTACTCAGATACATCATGTGTGTGCATATACAGTTTTTCTTATACATATTCATCAACTAATAGTTACATAGAGATTTTTGATATGTGTAATGTTTTTTAACACGAATTACTTAGAGTGCTGTTTATGTTGAATATCGATATTATCTTCATGAGTATATCATAAGTGCTTTTGAAGTTTTTAAATCGCGTTGACCGCCGCAGTGAAAATTGACGTTCGTGATCAGACACGCAATAACACATTATTAACAAGGGTACTTAATCTGTTAATTTTATCTTTCAATCCGATAGTATCTACCAGTGTCTCAACATTAAGAGCTCTTACAAATTCCTTTCCTTTGTTTTTTATATAAATAATTTATCTGAATTTGCAAGACCGGCACCACAGTAAAATCTGACTTTACGACCAGACACGCAATACTACATTATTAAGAACTTAATCTTTCAATTTTAATTCTTTTTATCTCTCGATGTACATCGTTACGTCTTAACATAAAAAGACCTCAAGGATTCCTTCCATTTGCTTGTGCTATAAATTTGACTAAATTTGCAGCATTGGTCACATATGACCACATATGGTCCGTTAAATGAACACAATGTAATTGCTCAAAAGAATTACATCTCTAAAGTAACAACCTCTAGAATAATAAAAAGAGGAATATTTTATAACATACCCAATACGTTATGTAGTGTGTTATTTTATAACACCCTAAATTACCATTTACATTATCAAACCTTGAATCCGCAAACAGCAGTTTGCGGAGTTTTCGAGAACAATTACGCTTGCGGATTATTTCGCAGAGATATCGATAGCTTCCTCGATATAACAGTGCACCGGTGTACAAGGGGAAGAGACACACGCGAATCAGTATACACGTACTGTTGTCGGTTCGCGTATCGCGTATGTGCCGGTTACGCACGTTACAATCACGTGATTCCATTATGTCTGCCCGTGCGCGATTTGTTATTGTAATTACTGGAAATCTGCATATCAAGCGACGAAAGTCTACGGCCGCGCTTGTGCTTTGTATCGTGACACGCAGATCTATCGTGAGCCGTAATAGTTGACGCGCGATATCATCAAAACGACGCACGAAACCGATCTCGTATTCCGAATCGGTGATATTAACTGTTTCTTATTGTACACGGCCGTCCACGATGCTGTACGATTGCTATACCAGCATTGCGTTCATGTACCTTTGTAGCGAAGGACGAGGTAGGCTTTGTGGGACTTTGTCGCCACACATTGCCGCTAGCTATAGTAGAACTATGACTATGTTTGAGGATGTATTTTTATGTCTTGTACCTTTACTTGCTGTAGTAGGTACTTGTGAGGCGTTATAAATTTGTAAATCCTCAAGTTTCCAAATTCCTAAGCCCCCATATTTCAAATTCCTGAAATTTTCAAATCCCCAAGTAATTCCAAGCTACCAAATCCTCAAACCTCCACATCTCAAAAGCCCCAAATTTCCAATTCCTCCAATCTCTAAACTTACAAATTCCTATACAGCTATATTTTCAAATCTCCATATCCCTAAATCTCCAACTTTTCAACTCCCCAAATCTCCAAACTCCCAAATCCCAAAATTTCCAACTCGTCAAATTCCCGATTTACAAAACCTCCATATTCCCAAATCCCTAAATCCCTAAATTTCCAATTCTTCAAATCTTCAAACTCTCAAATTCCCCTGCAGTTAAATTTCCGAATCCCTAAATCTCCAAATTACCAAATCCCTAAATCTTCAAACTCCCAAATTCCCCTATAGCTAAATTTTCAAATCCTCAAATCCCTAAATATCCAAATCTTCAAACTCCCAAATTCCCCTGTAGCTAAATTTCCAAATCTCCACACCCCTAAATCTCAAAATTTTTAAATCTCCCAAATTCCCCTACAGCTAAATTTCCAAATCTCCAAATCCCTAAATCTCCAAATCCTTAATCTTCAAATTTTCAAATCTCCCAAATTTCCCTACAGCTAAATTTCCAAATCTCCAAATCCCTAAATCTCCAAATCCTTAATCTTCAAATTTTCAAATCTCCCAAATTCCCTTACAGCTAAATTTCCAAATCTCCAAATCCTTAATCTTCAAATTTTCAAATCTCCCAAATTCCCTTACAGCTAAATTTCCAAATCTCCAAATCCCTAAATCTCCAAATCCATAATCTCCAAATTTTCAAATCTCCCAAATTCCCCTACATCTAAATTTCCAAATCCCCAAATTCCTCCCTTGCCACCAAATTTACAAATCCCTAAATTTCCTCCTGAATATTCCACTCCAGCATACAATTGGGGTCTCACCACCGCCCAGGGCAATATAAGGAGAGTATCCAGTCTCTGGAGTTACACCGAACGTGTTAAGGCGATCAGAAAATTTCCGAGATTGCAGGAAGGAAAGGTCGTCTCGGAAGCAGTGACCCCGACACATCGTGTTCTATCTGAACTCTCGAAGGACTTTCGTAATGGAGTTGTATCAATAATATAGGGACGTAATAACTTTGGAAGCAGGGGCTGCCACACCCTATTAACCGCATCGCTTCCACCGCAATTACAGTACGCCTTCGTACACTCGTGGCTTGACACGATATTACCAGCCACTGATAATAAACCTACATGGATAGTCGATGTTGGTGCACGGTTCCTCTTCTCCTTCTCTCTTTCTCTGTTCACCTGCAGTGGACAAGGAAACTTGCAACCGGTCCTTTGTCGATTATCGAGTTAGAAATCTTTGGTGACTTCGGTTACCCCCGAAATCGGTCCAGACAATTTTATTTTGATCCTGGTAGTCTTCGACAACCGTCTCTAGAGTTTCTAGTTATCAGTGTTCGTGTAGTCCCTTTGAAGAAGAGTAGTAGTCAAAGGAAAAATTCGAAGATAGTTCTCGAATCGGTGTATATGCACACACTCTCAAAGTCAGTAATAGTTGAAGAAAAACTTCAAAGATATTAAACTATAGTTAGATCAGTTCTAAATTGTTTGATCCAAAGTGTGGATTCTAATCATTTACATCTAACAATTACTAAAGTTCAAAATTTCTTATTCACTATTAATACAATTTTGTATAACAGTTTGCTTTACATAAACAGTTGCCTATCTTTGTAAAAGAACATAATAAATCACTATAAAAAAAATATAATAATTCTTCGTAAAAGATTATATCGTATTAAAATTAAATTCCAGCGCGGTTTTATGAATGTGATCAAGTAAGGAATTCATGTTCCACACGTTTTACCTCATCTCCGCGGCGCAAAAAATGATTTCACTGGGATTGAAATACCGTGGACGGTTAAACCGTGTCCGCTAATTTTTGTCCCGTTCACGGCCGTCTGGATTTTCGGAAAAATTAAATTACCGCGTTACGGACAACGAGGGTGGCTACGCGACGAGGGTGGGTGGATGCCGCAAAACGACGCCGATTGACCGTAAACCGGGACCGACTTCGTTCTGGTCGATAATTGTTTCTAACTATAGCCACGATTAGACCACTCTGCTGAGCATTTTATTTCTGGACTGCTGTCGATCCGGTTACTTGTCTCATACACTTTTTCTGCGTGTCTATAGGCTGCCGGAAAAACGTAGTCAGACCACCATTTTGTTATTCTTCTTTGTGATGTACTAACTGCTTATGCGGATTTGGAAGATTTTACTTATATCTAGGAATAGTTGCGGAATAGTTGGAGTAGTCGCGGAGCAGTTGCCATAGTTCAAATATAAAAGTTCTCAAATTATAAAATTTTCATATTAAATTTTCATGTTTTATGATTGCTGTATTTTCACATTTGAATATTTCTAAACTTCCAGATGTCCAAACCTTGAAATCTCTAAATCTTCAAGTCTACAAACTTTCAACTCCCCAAATTCTTAAATTCCCAAATTCCTAAATCCCAAATCCCAAAATCCCACATCCCTAAATCCCTAAATCCCAAATCCCTAGATTTCCAAATCACTAGATTCTCAAATTCCTAAATCCCCAAATCCCTATATCCCCAAATTCCTAAATCCCCAAATTCCTAAATCACCCAATTCCTAAATCCCCAAATTTCTAAATCCCCAAATTCCTAAATCTCCAAATACCAAAATCCCTAAATTCCCAAATCTCCAGATTCCTAAATGGAGGTCCCTAAACCCCCAAATTTCCACATCAATAAATTTTCAGTTTTCTTCCTCTCCAAATCCTCCAGATCCCTAAATCCTCAACTCCTCGAATCTACAAATCGAATAAAAAATTTGATACCTTCACCCAGATCCAATTCACGTAATCACTTATGCCCCATACGTTTCCATCGCATACGGGGTGAATCAAATGAAAAAAGTATTCATTGTGAGACGTAATCGATGGGGAATTGAATATTCGCTAATGGACGTTCCTAAGAAGTAAATTGATTAATTCGTCGTTTGTCTAAGTTGATAGAGTAATTGATGAGGTTTCGATCGAAAGAGCGTCAAAGGCAATTGTAACGCAATCATACATCGTCCACGTTAAATTGATATTTATACGTCTGCGACTAAATTAGAACGGCTTATAAATATCGAAGCCGCAAATAGCGTTCCATCGCGACACGTGCGTCCACATGAGACATGCACTTCGCATCTTTGTTTATTATTTACTGTTTACCCTTTGAAACGTCGACCCACAGCTATCTGCAGCTGCTACTACAATTTTGTCGGTTTCCTATGCACTCGAGTCGAAGGAACCATAACACTTTCACACTTATCACTTCTCTAGTGATACGTCAATGTTTGGATGTGGAGTGTCATGATTGGATCTACCCTAAGTTAGACCTATGTAATATATTTTGTTAGTGCCTATTTGTTGTAACATTCAAAAGAGACAGTAGGTATTTATATTTGAGAGATTGCAGATCCTGTCAAAATTTTCAAAAAATCGTGTAGATATTCTAGTTAGACCTCGGTTGTACTAGGGAGATCCTGTGGGTCTTCTAAGGTCTTCGTATATTCTAGGCAGATTCTGTGAATATTTTAAAGGAATCGTGTAGATATCCCATGAAGATCCTTGTGCATATTCTAGGGAGATCTTGTAGATATACTAGGTAGATCTCGTGGATATTCTAGGTAGATCCATCAGATATACCAAGACCTGAGGGAGAGAACTTAGTTACCTAAACCTCGGCTCTAATTAATATTAGCTCAGATAATATCATTGGAATATAACTTGGAATGCAGTCAGAGTTGCTTGCATCGTGAACGTGATACATACTTCGGAGTCTTTATTTCTAAATGGTACACGTGTTGTTCACACCTGCAGTATCAAATGCATCGGTAAGCATTAGTAAACGCGTTTCATTCTATCCAGTATCGTAATCCAATCCCGCAGTGCCAAACACTGTGCGACGTAGGAAAACTAGCATCTACGTTCAACAGATTCCTCGGCTATTTTCTCGAATGATAAAACGTGACATGAAACGCGTCGATTATAAAGAGCCCGATGCTCGTGAACGGGTAAAACTGTCCAGTCACGTCGGTCTGATGCGCAACAATGATCGCCCTCGTTTCGATACGCCCATCATCGAAAAAGGGTCAACAGCCTTCTAGTAAATTGAAACGGTGTGCTTAAAAATCGATCAGCGAGTTAATTTTGACATCGATTAAAACGCGGTAGTTTCAAGCCGAGTATTATCCTTATTAGAAATTGCAAAGGCTTTCTAATTCTTCGGACATGATACTTAAATACCACTTATATTCAAATTGAAACTAAATTATAATAAATATACATAATGAACAATACTTATGCAATGATTATCTCGATGAAGGTCAACATTTTAACAAAAGATTTTGAATAATTTTCGTAATTTAAAATAGGAGGTAAGGAAAGTAAGTTATAGTATTTTTTAAGAACTGCTGTGAAAGTACACATACATGTCTATTAAATTCTCTTAAAAATTGACCAGAAACCGAGAAAGAAAATGTGTTCAAGTTAAGAAGGTAGCAGAAGTGCAGTGACGATTCACGGTGAGAAACAATCCGTGAAACATCGACTTGGTCTGCGAACGATCTCCATGTTTCGAGGATTAAAGACACGAGAGAGACAGTCGGTTGATATTTAGGTCGTGTTAACAGTCGTCTCGCTAGAGGAGAGCTGGCGTCGTTAACGAAACGTAACGCTCAATAGATGCGGCGTATCCTCCCACGCAGGAGGGAGCTCGACTGTGCTTCAAGGTTACTGACACGCTTCTTATCTGCTCGTGCCACAAATGCAAGCCTGGAAAAACTCGCTCTGATCAATTTATTCTACCAATTACCAATTCGCTGCCTTTCAACGTGTAATTCAAATTCGATATACGCTCGTGATTCATGAAAAAAGGTTTTGGAGTAGTTACGTTTGAGTACGTTAGAGTGTTAAACACAAAATGTGTTCTCACTGTCTAATCGATATTGTCTAATCAAACATAAAGTGAAAACGTAAAGTGTCTTAGTATCCGAAAACATTCGTTTTCATATGTTTAACAAGTACACTGTTGAAAAGCGGAAGCGGGTGTGTAACAGAGTATTACTTCCGGACGAAGTGGCATAATACGTTGGACCCCCCAAGTTCGGTAAACTCGGCGCTGCAGTAACCGATTTCGAGGGTTAAATCGGCTCCTCGGGTGGCCAAAAGCCACCCCCATTGCCACCGTCGGTGTATAGTCACCCTCTGTCAACACCCACACCACTATCGATTTTCTCCGACAGTGTACGTAACCAACTATTAATTCGTAATCGCTAAACGGCAGAATTAATCGGTTGTACGAATTTCTCGAGCGTAATAAAGAGCTGGACGTGGTCAGGGGTGAAATAACTTGAGGGAGGAAGATAGGGGTGAACGAGAGTGAGGGACGGGTTCATGAAATCAACCGGGTAGGGATAAAAGTTGGGGAAGATTTATTCTCGTGCTGATACTTGATTAATAACTTCGGTATCGCTTTTCTCGCTTCGGGCGTATCTTGCATAGTATAATTTTATTAGTGGGTATACTAAAAACCGTGCGTCGCTGACTGTACGGAATCATATTGCAACCTTCCTTCTACAATTGTAATCAGGTTCTTTAGTAACTTCTTTCTCTGTTTCTTACAAGTCCGACGAAAAGAAACTTACAATTTTCTGCTGTGCACTGTACACGATTTCTGATGTGCTTTTGTGTGATTCTAACAAAAGTCAATTTCACATCGAGTACGAGTTGCAACATAAAAAGTATTGTAGAGCATTAATTTTTTGTAAAGAATCACCTTGATGTCATCTTGTCTTATTCTTTTGCAATGTGCATATGGTTAACATTCTATCGAAGGCCATCTACAAGTAAGATGCAAGTAATTTATCTTAATCGAATAACCATTCTAAACTCGAGTATGCTTCAAGTATACTACGATACCAAATGACACTACCAAATTAAACTTCCTATCAGCTGCGTTACAAAATCAAAAATACATACTGCCATGAAAAATCGAAACGATGTAGACGCGTCTAAAGAATGTTCCGTTAAAAGTTCTTGTATCGCAGTTTACGGTCGCCTCGAAACTGATTGATCTTTATTCGAAACATCTATCCGTGAGATCACGGGAATTTCGAAAACGGCAGAGAGGTTTTACGGGGCCAGGTAAAAAAAATGGAGGCACGATAAATTCCCAGGCTACGTATAGCTCGAGAGTACAACGAGCCTGGAGCATAGGCAGTCGCGAGGAAATTGCAGAGAAAGCGAGCAGCAACGCAGACATTTCCGTCGCCTTTGCGGAAACCGGAACGCCCGTATTTTTCGCCCGGGAAAAACGAGAGAGCCGGCCTGGATTGTATATACGTAAGTTGTAATAGATGCGAGACGAGATCCCGGGGAGTAGTTTCGGTCGGGCATACCGCCTTTAGCCAAGCAATTTCGCGGGGCGAAAATGTACGCCAGCCTCTAGCTGGATAACGGAGCTACCGCTTGCTTCGCGTCAATATCCCGTGCTGCGGATTCTACACTCTGATTTAACTCGGCTGCTATTCGTACTTGATAACTCACGTCGATTTAGTCGATAAGTAGTAATGGATTGAAAACGCGAAAATTTTTAATAACATTAATCACCTTAAGTATCAGTGCTGATGTAGGCTTGATATACTCAAGTAATACGTTACCTTATTGTAACATCTTGTGAAACATAGTATAATAAAAATAATATCTTATGAAACTACTCTATGTAGGATAGCGGTTCAACTAATAAAAAGAACCTGGAAATCTTCAATAAATATTTTAACTAAATATTATCGGTGATTATGAATCTGTATAATCTAGGTTTTGTGACTTAACAAATGAATCTTTCGTATTTCATTCAGTGTTCAACACTGGACCTGTTCGATGAACAGTTACTGTTAAATTGTTTAACTTGTATGCTTCGATTACTTATCGATGAAAAATGTCCTTTGATGAATCTGTGATAAACCGATGATCATCTCAAGAAAATGAGCAGCGCGTTTTGAAATCAGCGAGATGAACGCGTCGATGTAGAAGATAACTTAAGAAACTGGGGAAGAAAAAGATGCTCCTGGCCTAGTTTCCCAAGATCCACGGATGCTGTCCTCTACTGGCAAGCGTAAACACCGTTGTTCACCTTCTGTTCTCTTGTAAGCTTCTTTTCAATGCCCTCGCTTTTATTCAATTCTCGCACACATTATTCGCAGTGGAAAGTTTAAGGTTACTTCGTAATCTGTTTCCTTTGACGAGTCGTGTAAGCAAATGTTTTAATTTCTCGCGTGAGTTTTAACTTTAAGGTCCTTGTGAGCAGGTTTATTTTTGAAAAAGGCATTCTTTGGGATACAGTTAAATGATGGTGATGAATAAAGAATATTCGTGGGGAAATTTATCTTTGATTAGAATTATCGCGTTGAGTTTCTTGAAGACGGTGGAGTACAGGTTACAATCGAGAGACACAGATTCGTTTCGAGACAGGACCAAAATGGGGTTGCACACGGAAACGTAGGACGGAGCTACTCCCCTATTAGAGGGTAATACGTATTATCGATTTTGGAACGAGGTGGAGGTTATCCCGGTTCAAATCATGACAAATGTACACCGACTGTCTGTGAATCTGTGTGCGATTCGTGGCGGCTCGACCGCGCCCTGGAAAAACTTTTTCCAATCTTTTCCCTATATCCGCGTTACGTATTTCGTCTGCTCGAAATCCACCTCTCGATTAGGATGTTACGCGAGAAAAGCTAGCGACGTGTTTGCAATCGAATTCTTCGATTCGATAAATTTATTGGAACATTTTGCATTTCAATGTGTTTGTTAGAGTATCAAGTATATCAGAATTATTCGAATTAATCTGTGCAGATCTCGTGCATACATATTTCTTTCCAAAGAGTAAAATAGAGGAATGGTTATTCCACAAGTAATATTCGTTTGCACGATCTCCGACAATTATCTCACAAAAATATCAAATTGTTAGTATTGTGAATTCCAGCAGTAGGTAATTAGTTTAGGAATCCAGTAACGCGTGCAGGAATCTATGATACAGGGTCATCACGTGCATGATACGTAAGAAGGTCACTTTGACTCTTGCGGTATGTAATTAAGAGCTCGGAAAGGAAGTGCTTTCATAACCCTTAAATTAAATAGAAGTAGGTTATTTGTCGCATGATTTACCACTTTAGTTTACTTCAATATTCCACTAATCGAGGTATTAAACATCGTATCATATAATTTTGTCTTGAAAGAATCGAACATTATAATGGTCTTAAAAACAGTCTGTTCTTTTATAAACTTTATTGTATCTAAGTCACAATGTGTAAATGAATACAATATGTAGAAAGCCCTTAAAAGGCATTATCGACTTCCAACTTAAAAAAAAACATCATAAATTGTATATGCATTTTGACTCTCAAATGTGATCTATCCCCAAACTAAATAGCCATGAAAATTTTCACTGAAAATTGAAACCATCAGTCAAAATCCACGCGTAGTGGAGAAACGTTTCCTTTATTTGCTTCATTTCTCAATGGCCGTGCATAAATCGTGACGGTAACAAACGTATTTCACCGGCTTCCGTTCGAAGGCTGGTTAAAGCTGTGCGTACACGATAAACTATCAGGGTGCGTCTCGTTATCACGATCGAGCGAACGGTGCGCTGGATGTCTCGCGGATCGCCATAGATTCACGTGCGCCGAGTGGTAGAAACTGATTCGCGTCGCAAGATTTATGCCCGGCGAGCAGACACGAGCCTCTGCCGGACAAAACAGGCCTGCCAGTGGCGGACCGAACGGTCGATTCGATGTCGGTGGACACCGGAGCGGAGCTGCGTAGAAAAAGCGTCGCCAGTATTGACAGGTACGGTGAGAAATAGCCGGGTTAATTGCGAAAGAAACGGGGAACAGAACGAGGCATCCAGGTACCGCGAGCTAAATATCCTGCACTACCGGTTACAGGAGCCGTGATCGCAGAAAAACCGGCGAGTTTAGAGCACTCGCCGCGTTTTGCCTTGACCCACGAACAGAACGCTGCCCGGTAGCTTCTCCGTGTCCCTTTTTTCCCATTTTTTCGTCCGATCGGTCTGTCAGTCGCTTCTAATGGGAATCGCGAGCCAACGCGGGATTTACAAGACGTCGACGAGTTTCTTACCCTTTGTAATTCGCACGATTTTTCGAGGCGTTTTCTGCTTGGGTGGTTCTCGGGAACGAGACACATCGATGGATTTATCTGTATTCTAACACTTGATGTCTTCTGGAAGGAATTTACACGCAGTTGGTCAGGCTGAACGACGTATGACCCCCTCTAATATATATTTGCGGCGCAAATTGACCACAACATTCATGTACCCCATTCATGTAATCCGTAAAATTTACGGATCTCAATTTGATTCAGGGATGTAGGTTATGGCCGTGACACATAAGTCTCAAGTGCGATATAAGGAAAAGCGATTTGTGCTCGAGTCGAATCCAAAAAGAAACCCAGCAGACGATGATATAATTATAACTAATGAACGTTGTCGTTTTGTTGTTTCAGCAGCAAAAATTCGTGAAGAGGACGGCCGAGGAGTTGGAGCCAGCCGGTGGTGGTAGCGGAGACGGTGGGTTCGGCGAGCCCCCGGTGAAGCTGCAATGCACGCAGGCGCAACATCAGCATCAGCAGGGTCCCGGTGGAGGAGGTGGTGGCGGGCCTCATCACGGCCACGGTCAGCATCCTTCCGGAAACGGCACGAACTCGACGGGTCCGACGCACGGCGGTGGCGGAGGTGGAGGAGGCGGCGGTGGTGGGAACGAAGGTCTGACCAAGTTCTCGGTGGAAATCGTGCAACAACTAGAGTTCACCACGTCGGCCGCGAACTCGCAGGCGCAACAGATCTCTACGAACGTGACGGTGAAGGCGTTGACGAACGCCTCGGTGAAGAGCGACCTGCTGAACCAGTCGTCGTCGCCGAAGTCGGGTCCGGACACGCCAGCGTCCGGTACGTCGAGACCTCAGACCGGCAACGGAAGCGGAGGTGGGCCAGGTTCCGGTGGCGCTGGCTCAGGTGGCCAAGCTGCCCCTGGAGGCATCGGGTGCGTCGATATCGGCAACCTGGTCGAATGCAAACAGGAACCTGATAACGAGTTCGTCGACCTCGAACAGTGCGCTGCGGCGCTGGAGAAAGACGCTGCGGCGAACGGCGCGGGTTTCCCCGGCTTCTCCGACTTCATGGGAGACGATACGGGCGACGAGATCATCACCTCCGACGCGTTCAAGGATCTCATCTCCGAAATCTCCGACTTCCACCCGGAGTTCATGAAAGACTTCGACTTCGAGGAGAAGATCCCCGTGGACGCGTTGGCGAACAACGCGGTGGTGGCTGCGGCAGCTCATGCTGCTGCGGCGGCGAACAACAACAACAATAACAACATCGCGACGAACAATGGTCAGATCAAGATCGAGGACGACAAGGACGCGATACACCAGCAACACGGGACCAGCAATAACAACAACGTGAACAACGGCACGGGTTCTAACAACGGCAACTCGATGCCCGCTAACTCGAGTCCAGGTAACCTCGGCTCGGCCCAGTACTCCCCCGTTAGATTACCTTATTCCGGGCTGGACTTCAAGTCCGAGATGAGTCCAGCCGCCCAGACCTTGAAGCAGATGGCCGAACAACATCAGCACAAGAGCCAACAACTTGGTCTGGGTGGTTTCAACCCCGGAGCCGCCGCAGCCGCCAGAGGACCAACCGCTCGTTCTCCGTACGCGGAATTCCCGCAATTCGGCGGCGCGTCCGACTACTTAGGCAGTCCTGGTAGCACCGGTCCTCCCGGCGGACAGTCTCAGACCACTTCCGGCACTGGCTCGTATCACAAGAACAACGGTACGTCCGGATTCCAGAGTCAACAGACCAACGATATGTTTGTCGGCTCGCAGACCCAGTTCGCTGCAGGACTGGCGGACATGAAGAGACCGCAACCTGCCACCGGTGGCAAACCGAGCATGCTTGGCCCAAGCGGAGGATACAAGCAGCAGTATTCGCCGTACGGTAGCCCGGGATCGATGCCGAATCACGGCAGCCCCGGTTATCCGCTTCCACCGAGAGGCTCCCAGGGCGCTGGACCCAATCAAACCGGCTCCCAGGGACCCTTCACCAGCTCCACGCCCCCGAGACCTCCCTCGGGACCCGGCACCTCCACTCTCCAGATTAACCAGGCGCAGCAGCTACACATCAACAATCCTGGACACCAAATTCAGGTCAGTGGATCTTTCGTATATCTATTTTTTATTCTTTTTTATCGGATGAGTCGCATCGACGCGGAATCAATTCGTGTTTAAACGGCAATATTAGTAATATTATTAGGTTGGTAACTGAGTTTGCGATCTTTCGCGTATCATTTACAATCCAGGCAGTTTAACAAATTTCATAAATTATGTTATACACTAAGCAAGTCAAATCATTCGCATGATTTTATTTCTGAAGGCTGACTGTTCGGCGATGATAAAAGTTACAGGAAAATTTACAGAGACATCTTTTGAACCACCCCAATTTTTAAACCTGACTCGATTTACGGTCATTAATTTTCTATTAGCTCAAAAGCTGTCTGACACGGTAACTTGATAAATGTGGAAATTTTTAGCACATGTCCGTGAGAAGGGGTTTACAACCACCGATGTATGATAACATAATGATCGGATTAAATGGAATTAAAATAAATAGTATCTATACAAAGTATGATTAAAGATCGATTAGCAAGTAGGGGTAAAAAAAAGGGAAGCAAAAGTGCAAGGACATGCCGGAAAATGGTGGTACGCGAGTCGAGGTCGAGTGATATCTGTTGCGTCGCGACGACACGTCTATTTTTGTCGACGGCATCACGAGTCGATGTCGGGGGTGGCGACGACGCTGGCCGTTGGTGGTGGTAGCGACGTCGTCGGTGGCGTCGCCAGCGAAAGGGCATACTAGCGACGCTAACGGTAGTAGTAGTCGTCGAGAACGCGAAGGGAGAAAAGGAAGAAGGGGGTACTGGCGTCACGAGGGCGCCGCGACGCGCAACAAGTAGTTTACCCCCACCAGACTCTCTTTATAAATTTTCCCTCTCGCTGTTTGTTCCTCCCCACCCACCCACCCGCGATAGACAGAGAAACGAGGGACGGAGAGGGTTGTACGTCCGCGCAGCCGGCGTCGCGACGCCGCCACCGTCTGCTCGATTTAACCTGCGCCTGCAATCCGCGTCAATACGCTCCGGCAACTAGTCGCGAGGCTGCTGCACTCGCGACAACCTGCACGCGTTCGACTCGTTCTCGCGATTTTTCGTTCGATTTAGTTTTTTTATTTCGACCCTTGTTATCGCGTCTCTAACGAACGCGATTTCTCGTTCGATTTGCTTTTGTATTTCTGCCCTTGTTATCGCGGCTCTGATACACGCGTTCTTGCATAGGCGGTGCACTCGGAGATCTGAATCTGAATTTTACCTTTCGATGCTGCATGTAGCTGATATATTACGTAAACAGGTGTTTCATGAAATTGTATTTTGTGAAACATGTTTCGTTAATGACGACGTAATTAAAATCGTATGTTTTACCTATCGCAATTGTTATCTTCTTTTACTTCAAATAATTTTTTTAGATAAAGCAAACTTGTTACCTGACTAACCCTAATACATAACCGATCATCTGGTAGCTCGTAACCTGATCTAAACGATATGTACAACAAAACGAAATACAACCTTAAAAAAACCTGACATTAGTAGACTTAACGTAACTCCATCTGATAAGACTGGATCTAATTTATCCTACTTTCTTATCGGTAGATTTTATCTAAACGTACCTATGCGATACGTATGAGAAAAGGAAATAAATTCTTGGAAATTCGTGAAATATGCAAATTCGTAATATGACAAATAACTCGTAGTAACATAATAATTATGTATATTTATGAAAATGTATATTTGCGCAGCGTTATTATAGGTGTCCGCGTAAAAGTATACTTTAGCTTGAAAAGAATAAAAGGAGAATAAACTTTGAATTCCTCGGAACGTAGAATAAATTTAAAATCGTAGTTTCCGGATACGGAAATAGTGCTCGAAACGCAACGCGTTGAATGGTCAAAGGTGCTGTTGCGATGCCCATAAAAACAAGAGAAAGAAGAATGACGGAAGAAGGAAAAATCGATCCGGAGAAGTGGAAAAGACGAAGGACAGGAACGAAGAAGCGTGATCTGTCTGAACGCATTGAGATGCAAATACGTGCCGGTAGCAGTCGTGATTTACGAGGGACAGACGTGTCCATACACGATCGGGTCAGAAAGAACGAAAGTTTCTGACTCGAAGGCGTTCGAGGGACAAGCAGATACGATCTGCCCGGAACCGTCAAAATGAGCAAGGGATTTTATGCGATGGAGTTGGTCCTTCGGACCGGTTATATGATTTCCCCGATCGGTAGCTTCCTCTTTTATGAAAATATACGGAAACTATTTTGAATTCGGAAATTATTCTGTCTCCAACGCTGCTCAGTTCTCTCAAGCTTACTTATGGAACCAAAAAACATATTATAATATAGAGGAAACAAAGATCGTGAATTTAGTTAGCAACCTAATAAAACAGCTATCATGTTTTTTTATAAATTTTCATCGAATAGTTCGTTTAAAAATTTGTTGGGTCAACCATAAATGCATACACATCGACTATAACATTCGTTTACATTTCGTACATAGATATAAATTTCTATATCAGATAAATTTTATTGGAATAAGTGAATTAATATTGCAATGATCGAATACCGAGCGATGAATTTCCGATGCAAAATTTTCCATGTATAATCGTTGAAGAAAACTTTTTGCGTATAATCGTTGAAAAGAATTTTTTCTCTTGGTTGCCGGCTTATCGTCGAAACGAAAGAGACGGTTGCATGCGTGCACATTGCAAGCGCCCGCACGTGTCCACGTGACGGAACGAATCGAAAATTTCAAAACAACCGGTATCGCCGCGTGAAAAGAACGTTATCGCGCGAGGAAATTTGCATATCTTTCCCGGCGACACCGAAAACCGTCCGTTTTCCCACGTTTTCCCGTCGCGTCGTTCCGCTTTCATTGATCGACGCCGCTTATCGCGACGGAAGTTGAAAAGGTGCCGAAACGAGCCACGCGCAAATCGTGGCCCCGTTATCGTTCGCGTTATACCTCGCGTTCGTGTTCCTTCATGGCTGGAAAGCTGCTGGAATTACAACGATTAACGCATTGTTATCGAATCCAAACGGCGATGCACGGAATGTAAACGACTCGGAGATTTGGGTCGCTGTCGGAGGTTCCGCTAAGTCGCTTCGTGTGGGGATAGATTAGCTTCTAGAAAATTAAAGGGATTGCTCGGTAGGGAAGTGGGTCAGAAAGTTTCGCTTCATTTCCGCGATCGATCGACAAAAATTTATCGCGAGAATTACGTACAATCTTTTATCACTCTGGTTATAAATTTTCATTTCATATTGGAAGAAGTTCGATACTTACGCTTTGAAACCCAAGCACTATTTTTACTCTAGGATCGAACACGTTAACACGGTTTAATGTTTAATACCAGCTTTTAATATTGTTGCAAACTTTATTCTCGTCTTCCAAAAAAAGTTTAAAAGTGACGGATGTAATGTTACACATTCTAGAGAGACTGCACCTACTAGAGTATGTTAAGACATCATCATTGTTGTTATTTTAACACCCAGTCGAAATCGGCTCGGATGATTGAAATAACGGTATCCACAATGTAGTAACGCGTGCGAGCAGATTAATCGAACAATTAGCATTTCATCCTCGAGCTACAACGAGGAGAGTTACGGAAGTTCTTGTCGGACGTTTTTCTCGTGGTGCAAGTTTCCCTCATATTTTGGAGCGTTTCCAACTGCGAGGGATCAGAATATCCGGGCACGAGCATATTCCTCGTCGAGCGCGTTAATAAACGGACGAACACGCGCGCGCTACCGGAAGTCGAGCGTGCGCGTAAGCGTCTCCCGTTCGGGTTCAAAGGTTACGTAAACGTTCGATCGTGGACGGTGTCGTTGATACCGTGCTTAGACATGCAGTGCCCTGCTCGATTCTCCATTTTTTGCCAAGTATCCATCGTTACTGCTAGAAATTCACACCTTTAACTTGTCGACTACAGTGGAAGATGTGCCAACAGTTGTGATGTGAAAAGGTATCTTGGTACCTCGTTTCGAGACGTTACATGTCAATTGTGTCAGAATTATTATGCTACAAGTAGTCACCAACCTAAGATGAGTTATCTGATCCGACATGGGTAGACCTAACTTAACTTAATCCTCTTCTAATGTAGGTAGATAAGTTCGTGTTAGGTTTGATTAGTGTCCAATTACGTTTACCTGATACTAGAAATTTCTACAGTGAATCAAAAGAGTACATTTGGCACATTTTATTTGAATGAAGTAGATGTATCATATTACGAAGTCAGATTTATATACTTGAAGTTCTTACGTTTCAACGTACGTCTTACACGGTAGGCGTTAAATAAAGTTAAATAAAGTGTAAGAATCGCAATGAACAAAAAGATACGTTACAATTCTTCAGAAACGCGAAACTGGTTAAGGTAAACCAGTCTAGTACGATGGACGCAGAACATCACGATGTCTACGATGCGAAATCTAAGATTCTCTAACGCTAAATGGAACATGTTGCGGTGTAACACACCATGCGTGACACTGTAAACCCGTCGAGAAGATATCATGAACATCCGAAGTCTCGTAAGCTACATTGCATCTTCCGGGTGCAGTCGCGACTCTTGCTAAGCGAAATACGAGAACCTTCGTCGCTGACACGAATCGTCATTTAACACTTTAGTACAAAACCGTGGAATACTTTCTCGAAAGAACGGACAATTTGCATTCGTAATCGTTCGATAATGAAATGTGCGCGAAAAACAAAAAGCTACACGTGACGAATCAAATAATCGCGTATCGCCTCCGTAGAATTGCTGATATTAGAACGATGAATATTCATGGAGTCATACGTTTACTGTTAATTAAAGACAAACGTCGAGCAACGAGCGGAAAAGTAGAAAATCGATCACGTGGCAGAGTTACAGGCAAAAGTATTGTCTATTTATAATGAAAAACCTAGGTTGATCAATATATATACATTTGACGAAGTGCGATCAAAATGTCGGTATAACATCGTATAATCGTCCAAAGTTTCCGTATAGGAATCAAGACGATAATATTTAAATAACCATCCGCCAAAATGTCTGAACAACTAGGGTTCAAAGGTGCAGACCAAGATCCCGTTTCCGGTTCGTCGTTCCGCGGAACAATGATTCCGAGCAATTTATATTTAACGCGAGACCGTGTCACGGCGTCGGACGGGCTTTCGAGCCAGTCAAGGGTCAAGATGAAGGTCAGTTGAAAAAGGAAACATGTCCTTGTTGCTCGATGTTACGGATATGTAGATCGACGCGGATCGATCGATAACCCTTCAACCGGGAACGAGTCGCTCACAAAACGAATGTAGCTGGATCATATCGCGAACAAGATCTGAAACAACGATGAGCAACAACGACGAGGATGCGCGGGAAAAAGAAGAAAATAAAAAGATACGGCCAAGTTTGAAAAGGTGGAGGAAACGCGGCGATTATCATTTGAATACGCCTTCGAGCTACTGACGATTTGAATATTTCGTCAATTAAGCCGATGCACGATTTACATAGGTGTGACAGGGTCACCAACCGACGTCGACCATTTATTTCCGTACGTGAAACGCGATCGATACCGATTCTTAGGGCTCTTTAGATACCATCTACCGTGGAACGTCATTTCCCCTATTTTCTGTTAACCTTTTCGATTGTGAAATATGTCTCCTTGGTCATGGAGGGATGAAGAGTTAGGGGAAATCACCTTTGGGTGAAATTCTTTGCGTAACAAACGAGTTACATTCTTGTTGCAGTTGAATCTTTTATGATGCAATCGTTAATAGAAAAGTAGAAGTAGATATTGGCTATCAGTTTTATTTTGGGACATATTGCCAAGTCGGTTAAATGTTTTTCAGATGTACTTTGATGTGTAAAATATGTTTGCTAAACTCCAAAAGTTCCAATATCTCTAAACTATCAATAGCCTGAATGTTTTAAGATCACATGGCCCCAAATAGTCAATATTACCAAAACTGCAAGGTCCTGACATCTTAAATTCTGAACGTTCAAAGTCGCAAGGCCCCAAACTTCCAATATTGCCAGAATTACAATGTTTCAAAGATACAAGACCTAAATTACTAATAGTCAAAAGGTTGCAAGATTGCAAAACTCAAAAGTCTAAAGCCCAAAACTATCATTAACCCCAAAGTCCGTGCACTTCAAAAATTTCTGCCCTATGCTACCCAACTGGTAACTCTCCATATAAGACCAGATCCAAGAATGTCAAAATAAACCTAAGAACGTATAAGTACATCAGAGTAAAAAAGGTATAAGTATAACATGAAAGCAAAAAAGTATTCTACGCGTTATGATAAGAGTAAAGATTAATTTCAACCGTAGCTGGGTTTCTAATAAGAGGCAGGTCTCGAATGGATTAAACGAGCATGACGAAGCTCCTAGAAGATGCAAATGCCAGTTTCCTGTCGTTTGAACGCATCTCGTCCAGTGGATATTCTCTGGACGCGTCGCGGTTTCAACACGCACCGCGACACTACGTTAGAAGGTACATTCCACAAACGGTGCTGCATACCGCGCTGAAATCGATACCCATGTCCCTCTGTTTGTAACCTACATCGTGTCGACGCGTACAGTCGACGGCAAAACGCATTGTTCCGTGTTTTGTGGCCAACTCGACCATTCTTTCTGCGCGATTCGACCGAATCCCGCCCGTTATCGTCGAACAACCGCGCGGACAGAACGACCAGCTTCGATTTTTGTTTCGCCCGTTTCCATGTTGGACTCGTACCTGCGATATGATTTTGTACGTGTACAGATATTCTGTATTCGAGACTCGCAACTTGCATTTCCTTCTTTTTTTATCGCTACCCCCACGTTGTTTATCGAACGTTTCACACTGCCGGTTCTCTTTATGGCTTTTGGCATACGTTTCGTTCGACACGTTCTGTGGTGCGGACTTCAAATCTTCCAATTCGTGTTTTTACATCTACCATTTTAGACTTACCGATCATTTTTCTCAATTTTATGAATCTCTAATCTAAGTTGTGTACATTGTTTAATAAGGTTTCGAGACAATTTTTACTTCAACATCATTTTTGCTTTACTCGTGATTTTGAATGCAATTCAGAACTGATTTTAACAATGGGACAATGGGAGATTACGTGGATCTTTAAATAATTATATGACACGTATGAAATAAATGAACGGAATAAAAGCGTGACACTCTCAGCGACTGTAAACGCGTTAATTAATCAGGAAATATAAAGCGAACGTGTTGCAAAGAGATTTAAAAACAATTCCTGTTGATCTATATGCATAGTCGAGCATGTTCAGCCGAACGGTAAATACAAAAAGTACATTGTTGCGTAAAAATGGAACAAAAACAATAAACCGCGATTTACTCATTAAAAGGTAAACGTTGCGCAAACAATCGAGCATCGAACACGGGTCAAATATTTTTCTCTGTTTACCTGTAAACTGCGAAGTGTCATAGAAATCGATACGTGACACGTTCACGGCTTTTCCATTAAGTGACAATCGTTACAAGAATTTTCTCGACACGTCGAATACAGGCTTGATAAATTTCGCATTTTAATCAGGTAACCCATTTCGCTTAGGACTTTAACTATCGATTACACGAGCTTTCGCGTTTTGTGTACGCACGTATGTACGCATATACTATACCATTCATTCATTATCCGTTGTGTACGGTGCAATATAAATCACGCATGGACCGTTTTAATTTTTACGGCCCGCAATGGCAGCAGTTTTTTCTCTTCTCCCCCGCAGTATATTTGCATGTAAAACACGATACCGCCGGGTAACGCATAAATATTAACCGAGAGCAAAGTGTACACGCTTAAACGCGAGCATCAAGATCGCTTCCGGAAATCTTCCGACTCTTTCGCATTTCAGAACCGAAGAACGCAGCTTAATACATCAGCTTGTAATTTTTATTCGAATAGCTCTTCTTAGCTTACCATTTATAAATTGTAGGGCGATAAAACCATCTAAGAAGCGTAGGTTCAAAGGAATTTGAGTATTTAGAAATTTTTTTATTTTTATCTGGGAATATACTCAATTCCTGCAACATTGACATTATTGACATTGGGTTTGTAATTTAACTCCAACAAAATTACTACTTGTGCAGGTAGAAATACGTAAAAGTACAACTTTATTTATTCGCATAAGTAAAAGTAGATGATTTCTGTATCGGGTAAATAAATGGATGAAAGTACGTACAAGTCTGTCGGATAAATAAATAAAGGTGGGTGCAATTTCGTGTTGAAACTTGTATCTCGAAGACACAGAATCATGTCGCAGCCACGTTTCGATAGATTTATCAGATATCGATTTAGCCAGCAAAGTGGCAGCGAGATTCGTGGAAATCGTCGGAGTCGGTTCACCCAGTTTCCCTGGGTGTTTTATCGACGGCCTGGAAGAGAACAATGGAATACAAGGAACGTCGTCGTCGCGGCGAGCGTATCATAGTTTCGCGGCGTGGCGGCGTTGAATTCGTCGTTTCAGCCTCGGTTGCACGCCTCGCCTCCTCCTCGCGGCCGGAGAATCCGCTTGACTTGCTAATTTTAACTCGACCATGACACCGCACAAGTGCACTACACGATCGTGGTTTCGTGTACGATTGTCGCGTAGCCTGCGGCCTCCTGTTCTCCAGCGAGACAAACAGGAAAAACGCCGAGCCGTGGTTGGTTCCCTTCCGCTGCGCGGCGAACGGGTTAATTAAACTGTCGGTTAATTATCGCGATGCATCGCGCTGGTTATAACGCTTTCGACGATCGCGCGCACGCGTGCATGCCTTCCTTTTGGCTCGGATGAGTTCGCGAAACGCGAACGCGGGATAATTCGAGCGTGTTACATGCTCACTGTCTCGTAATTAATCGAAACGATATAAACACCGCTATCGAACCCACTGTTTGCCGATTAACGCGATCCACGGACCCTATATCATCGAATTTTAAATTACACGCTACCTCTTATAGATGAGGTAAGACCCCAACCTCCTGTTAGAAGTTCAGATATTTACAAAAGTATTTTCCAAATCTCAAGATATCCTAGATAAGGATGATACAGTAGCACTTAATACAAGTGATATTAACATTGTCCAGCTGTTCGGTTTTCTAAATAAGATATATACTTCCCTTTGTCTACACTTTTCTTTATTTCACCTACAGGGTAGATTTATGTAAAATGCAGTTCTGTTCCGTAAAATTGTCCCGATGTCCGTATCGTTTACGAGTTAAACTGTCTTTTGTCCGGCAGCAGCAACTCGGTTAAACGATTACGCTGTGTTCATTGAATTTGACCCTTTGTGTCGGACATCCATGGAAAGCGTCCAGTTACCTGTAACGAAATAATTACGATTGTCTTTGGTTAATACGCCGGGCGGAGTATGGAAATCCATAGATCAACGAAATAGATTTTGACGCGTGGCAAAGTGCCGATGCGGTGTCGAAGCTTTAATCTGGCAGTCGGCCGGCATTCGCGGATTCCAAATTCGTCGGTAAGCGAGTTAGGGCGTGCGCGCGAGTGCGCGTATTTTTGGTCGGTCCTCAACGAAAGGCTGGCTAATAATGACCGGTTCGAGGAACTATCGGCTGCCTTCTGGAACTCATAACTATATATTTGATCCGGGCCAGATAAACATCGCTCTCGAAAATAGTAACTCGCGGCGCGCTAAAACCTCGCGATACGTCTTCGGAAGGTCTGAAACGCGATGGCCGCTTTTTCTTTTCGGTACGACGCCGAAGAACGAGGAACGATAAAGAGGAGGTGGTCCAGGAGTGTTCGCAGACGAAGCCGTGCATGCAGACGCGAAGCCGGCCGCGTTCGAGATCTCTCATCTGCTCGTTCGATCTCGCGTACGTTTCTTTCCTCGGCCCGAGATAGCTCGCCTCTAAAGATAGATCCGCTTGTTCTACACGCGTTTCGTATTATGCCGCCATTATCGATAAACCGAGCTGCGAGTGGATATTTCTGGCCTGTAAAAGGCTGTTCCCGCGCGAACCTTTTCGGTGCGTCGCGTTCTCGGGATATCCTTCGCGAGCTAATAAAATTTCTCTACCGGGAGACACAAAGTAACCGTTCGTTGGCTTCCTGGAAACCCGGGGTGCTTTCGACTCGCTTTCGGTGAAAGTGGCTACGTCTTCGGTTTATTTTTGCGTTTATGATCGAACGCCGAAGGTTATTGGTCGCGCGAGTAACAGTTTTACGCGCTCGAGACGCGATGACGCACCGTCTGTGTCTCATGTTATTTTCTTCGGAACGCTCGATGACGCATCGTGTGTGTCTTACAAGGAAACTAGCGGGATCGAGAACAACTGATACGATATTTTAGGCTTCTTGATTATGAAGAACGTATGGCGCTCTTATGTACATTATACTATTAGATTAACGATTAGAAAATTTACGTATAAATATTGACTTGCAGTGAAAGTATATCTACCACAATAATTAGAAAACGATTTTAACCAGTAGGGATTAACGAGACTTCCGTCTGGAATGAGATAGAGATCTAGAAACTATTCGGGGTGCCTAAATGTGTACCCGAATAACAATCGTACAGAATATTAAATTCGAAAAGAGCGTGCGACGAAATCTTGGTATCTCGTAAACTTCGAAAGAAAAATAGTCGATTTGAATATTCATAGATTAATTTCCCTAATGTATTCAGCGACGTAACATATTCTAGGTATCTAAGAAGTTAAACGTACGCACAATAAAAGCATTTTCGTTTCCTTGTTCCCCCCCAGTAACAACAAATTTCAGTTCAGCAAGTATAATCCCGCCCGTAGTTTATATATTCCGGAAACATAACTGTTCGAGGACAACCGGTAAACATTAAAAGAGATTTATCCTTAGAAACACACGAGCCGGACGATCGATAAAAATAATTCGAACCGAAGATGAGTAATACAGCGCCAGCGTTATTCGAGCATTTTCCACGGACACGTTCGAAGCTCGATTAATCTTTCCATGCCGGTATTCATCCCGCCACTGAATATGAAGTTATGAAATGCGGCGTAAAGTATGCGATAATCTCGTCCTCGATGCGCCGTTTATCCGTGCCTCTGGTCTCTCTTCTCTTTGGCGCAAAAACAGGCCGTGATCCGGGTGCAATCGCGCGACGACTGCAAATAACTCGGCTTCTGGCCGACGCGGGATGCTTCAAGCTGTAAACACGCTTCGAACGGAAGCTCCTCTTGCTTCTTACCGACTCGCAAAAATCTTCCGTTCGGTCCTCTGCACGCGACGCCCGTCTTTCAAACACGTTGCTTCCACTTGGCTAATATGCCTTATCATACATATTTTTTTTTGCTTCACCGTAGATGATTATTTAATAATAGATAACTGGCAGTATCGTCGTATTAGAGGACATAGGAATCTGGGCATGTAGCATCTGAGGAGGTTGGGGATATACAAGGTACATCTGAGGTATTTGAAATTTGGGTTATAGAGATAACAGGATGCTGCGTTCTGGGGATATAGGGATTTAGGGATATGAGGTTTTGAAGATACAGGGATCTGAGAACGTAAGGATATGGAGACAGAGAAATTGGGAAATATAGGAATCTGGGTATGTAGAGCTTTGAAGATGCACAGATCTTGGAACGTAGAGATTTGGGGTTATAGGGATTTGGAAAAGTGAGAATCAGGTAATACAGAGATTTGGATTGATAGGAATTTGGCAATATAGAAATTTGGGTTTATAGAAATTCAGGATTATAGAGATTTGGTGATGTACTAATTTGGATTTATAGGAAGATTATAGGAGATTTGGGAATATAGACATCTGGATTATGAGGATTTAGGGATATAGGAATTTGGGGTTATACGGACGTAAGAATGGAATATAAGAATTTGGTGCAAATATGGAAATCTGAATTATAGATCTTGGAACACAGAAATCTAAAAAAATAAGGATCTTAACGATTACGGAACGTAGAAGACATATATAAGAATTAGTAGAAATTGATAATGGATCTGGAAATATATTTGATGATATATAAATTTGTTTGATTGTAGAAGTAGCGTAGAAATTGAAATTCACGCGGTGAGAACGAACTTGTACGACTCGACGTTCGATATTATTTCCTGCCTATCGATGATAGCGAGCATACGCGGCCCACTACACCATATTCACGTATACACGTACACACATCGCTCTATTTTTCGCCGAGCCAGCCACTAGCTGCTTGTTTGCGCAACCACGCGACAATAAAATTCGTTTACGAGTGCATTAGGTCCGCGCCACGGCTTTTGTGCGATAGCCACTTCCGCTCCACTTGTAAATCACGAATTTAGCACAGGCGTCGTTCCTCCGCGATGCCTTTCCTCATTACTGTCGAACGGTGTCGATAATTCCGTTCTGTACCTCTGAAAATGAGCAGGTTCTGCCTTCGTTTCGAACACAAGTCACATTTCGAATTTGTTCACTGAACATTTTCTATGAATTAATTACTGAAACACCGTGTGAAAAAATATGGCGAAAAATGCGAAACATGGCGAAAACTGGAAAACATGGTAAAAAATTGTTGAACTCGTATAATTCAAATTTACCTGCAGTTAAGAAACGCACTCGTAGAATCAATATGTTGATCAGTCTACTATCTTGCTGTTCTATTTAAACGATCGGCCTTAAACGTTGGCTCACACTGTGTTCCTCGAGTCTGACTCAGATTTGAAGAGATTTGAAGCTCCGATTCAAACTTATAGGGTATAATTCGTAAAATGAACGACAAACACGAGAAAGTTATTAATAACTTGTCAATTATTTCGTGATCCGATTTTAAATTTTGTAGTCAGCGAAATATTGAACGCGCGCACAATACGTGCAACGCAAACAGTTCACGTTATACGATCAAGATATATTTTTTAAATCGTCGAATACACCGGTATCTTTCACTATTCGATACGCATAAGCGTCGACATGCAATCGATTCATTCTACGGATTACATGCTGACTAACAATTACTAGTATATTTTCGAGGGTGCATAATACTTGGCGTTCGTAACGAAAGGATTAAGTCAATTTTCGACCGCGTACAACACGCGTTGCCCGCAGCGACTACAGTCGTAACACCATAAATTCTCTCACTAGCTTAACAACGGGCAAAAAGAACCTTCCAGCGAGATCGATACACGGGAACCACCGCACATAAACATCCTGTACCCTCCAGCAGAAACGAAAAAGGGAAATCGAACGGTTTCGCGACACGCGCACGCAATTGCGTTCGCATTGTGCAACGCGTGCGATGCAAACATGCGAGGGAAGAGAAGGCTGAAGAGGATGAAAGAGGTGATCGAGAGAACGGTTCAGTGCTTAACCAATAAGCAAAATAGCCACGTGCTTAGACCACCTGGCGACACCACAAATTTTATGAATTCTAATATCTTTTAGTAGTATATTTACGAGACGTTTATATGCTACATCGATTTTCTCGAGACTGATATAGAAGTTGAAATATATTTGTAGTATTGTGAGATCATATTTAACATGTGGTGCCACGCGTCAAATTTTCCATTCAGACCGCGTACCACCGGTAGGTTGGCACACTTCTTTAATGCGCTAAATATACAATTTATAACAAGTTCAAGACTGCAAGAGTGAGGTATAAAAAATGCAGTGTAGAATAAGATAACCCGAATGAAAAGTCCTTTACGGAACGTGCAGCCCTTAGAATTAGGGATGTGAACGATACTTGTTTATTTTTTTAACTAACTTCGATTCGGACAAAGGTTCTGTAAATTTATTTGAACAGATATATTATAAGTTAAATATTTGCTCAAAAATAGCGAAGATCATGAACATTTTACATTGTGAAATGTTGATCTGCCCTTATGTCGAAGTGAATATGGTGGGTCACAGAATTTGTGGAGCATCGAGGGCCTCCAGAGGTGTTGGTCCGGCACTGGGTGCGTACTCGGGCCCAGTACACGCACACTATCAGCTCGGCAACGCTTACTAGGGATGATAATTAGGCGTGGCGAGCGACGAGATGCTCCCAATGATATCGAAGCTTGTCTTCCCGTATAAAGATGACGTAAGCTGGATTCAATGCTGAGCTGGTGTTTCGCTGGACGCAGATAGTGTCGTTTGTTCGTGCGAGTTCGTCGCGTTTTCAAAATGCACGGCCGATTTTTTGACACTCAGTCGCTGTTGCCGTGCGATGGACGTCGATGAATTATTTATATCGGGATGTTGATTCGCGATTTCGCAGTCGATTTTTCGGCATTGTGTTGCCACGCTGTCATTTTTCAGCCTATCGTGCTTATAAGGATGCGACCTTCGATACACCGATTTTATCCGAACTTATTGTACTCTCAGACATTCTGTTTTAAATAAGTTTGAAAAATTATAGAGAACACATCTTTGAAACGAGAGAGAAACTCGTTTCGAATGATTTTGGAACTTTATGCAGATTTGAAAATTTTTGAACTTACGAGTCTGACAATTAACAGGATTGGAATTCTGATAATTTGTAAACTGATAACTGACAATTTGCACGCTGGTAAATCTGGTAATTTGCAAACTGGAAATTCTGACAATTTGCAAACTAGTAACTCTGACAATAACTTATAAATCCGACAACTTGAGAATGAATTTGACTTCCAATAAAAATTATCCAATTAAATATGTATACAAGCTATATGCATTACAATGAGAGTTCACATGTCTAATTAGGCAACTAAAATTGTTTCCACGGTTTGACCTTCTATACTGGCACTTTCGAAATTACCTATTTATTAGAAAAAAGAATGAACGATGATAAGCCACAGCGTGATCCGAGAAGGGTATTATGCAATATCGAGGTGCACACGATAACGCGCGATCGACCTTGTCCGCGCGTTTCAGAAACGACCGGCGACAAACAGCGTGTCGGGTTTCGCATTAGGCTGCCCGTCGAGTAACCTAATTATTCAAGAAGTGGACTAATTTGAGGGGCGAGGATTAATTTCTACGGCTCGAACAAGGAAGAGCGCAATTATGAATATGTGCTGGTGGATCGTTTAGGTTTAGACCGTGCAAATTCCGCTATGCTTTTAACCCTTTCCGGGTTATCCTGCAACTTCAATTCGTTTAGTAACGAAAAGAAAATTTTTAACCTAATTTGCAAATTTAAATTATTGAGACTATTTTCAGTTTTAGTTCCAATTGTTTTATTGGAAGTAACAGCACACGTATAAATCTGATATAATGCACTTGGCATTCGATGCAGAGCAATAAAACTCTCATTAATAAGTAATTGATATCGATTTGTATGCGGCAATACAATGTGTCAACTTACGAGTCTTCATAAAATCCCACGTTAATTTGTAAAATTATTCCGATGTTTAACGATAATTTCTTATCGGCTTAAAAAAGTTCGTCACCAGTGATTTAACGTGTACCAACGAATGTATCACTGTTTCTACGAAAAATTGCTTTCCCCTTCAGGCAGACTACACGTGATTACAAAGTGTTTGTAATAACCAACGTGACGCGTGATCCTCATCGATCGCATGAATTAGCATCGTGCAAGGCTCATGACGTTTTGCAATTTCCCGAATCAATTATGAAATTACTACATCTTATTACCTCTGACGTCATCGAAGCAATAACCGAACGAAGTCTAAACGATGTTTAACAAGCCGAATAACGTTCATCGTTTTCCTACCTCGGCACACTTCGGGATTGACAAGACATCGGACAGACATAAGTCGTTGCTTATTTTTTTTTACGATAATTGCTCTCAATATGTCGCACTCGGTAGAAATACATGTATATTTTAATACGGATATTGTAATTAAGATTTCCAGGATCTAGCTTCTCGAATCCAATAGTAATTGACGTAATCTCGCTAACGTGTAACCCTTGGCTCTGAACTGCCGGTTAACGTGACGGACTTAAAGCATTCCGTGTTTCTAAGTGGTTGCTAAGTAGCTTTCATTTTTAATATGAAAAAATCATGCAACTGATTCGCACGCAATTCTCGTGTTTCGGGTTCTTTTTTCGAAATATCGGATGTGCAAAAAGTTAGCTTCTTAATTAATTGTTGGGCCTGCAAGAATCTCTAACTTGCATAAATTCATCTTTCGATAATCGCGTCGAATTGCAGCTTCAATTATTATAATCATCAATTTGAGAATTTGTGATTTGAAAATATTTAAAATTATAAATACGCAAAATGGAAAATTTCGGAGATAGTAACACGATCGATCGGTGCGAGAGAAATGTCTTTCTCAATTAAAAACGGCCCACCATCTGGTAGATTAACAATTAATCATCCAGGAGAGGGAGCACGAAATCTCGGCGAAGTCTCGCGTTTCAGAGAGACAGCGAAAGGTTACTTTTGGAAATGAACGAACAGCTTCAGTCGCGAATACAAACGGTCTTGTGGACCGGCAGACGAGATGGAATGGCGTCGACGGACCGACGAGCAGGGAGAACGAACGAGAGAGGCCGGACGCAAAGGGAGACGCATTGTTTACAGTAATGAAGGCGTAAATAAGTGATGAGCCGCGCGACGCATCGATCTCGCCAGGGCTACGGCTACGTTTGATACGGTACTGCTCTTGGGGGAGGCCACCCCCGCTGTCAGCCACCCTCGAATTGCACACAGACGTCGGCCAGCTCTTTTTCCGCCTGCTCTCTCTCTCTTTCTCGTTTTCTCTTTCGGTTTAATAACCTTTTACCTGCCGGTATCGCGAAGCGGGATAAGCGGCTACGTTTCGCGGATCATCGAAAGCGAGACGTTAATTAACAATTAAAAATTTTTCGAACTGACTTTGTCTCCTTTTTTTCGGGCATGTAGATTAACGTCGTTTCTACCGAAATCAACGCGCAGGAATTTCCTCCAGAAACCGGAGAAATTCTCCGCGGTTCGTTGCACCCTCGATATCCGCAATAAACAAAGGAGAGGTCGAAGAGTTGATCAAAAGATGGACCCGGCGCCCAGAGCACCGCTCACGGTGAATAATTTAGGGACGCAATTAAAAGGAACGTGCCGCGCACCTACGACATTAACGTTCATTAATAAACCACGAATGGATAAGCGAAGAAGCGAGAAGTGGTTAGCAGCGGGGAAAGAAGGCGTATAGAGCCGGTATCGCGACCGAGGAGGCGGCGTTTTCAATTAAAATGCCGACATCGCCGCATTGCAGCAGTCGACGTTGGCGTCGGCGTCGGCGTCGTGCGTTATGTGCACAACGTGGCACACGTGAGCGTCGCCACGCAGGACGTTTATCCTCTTTACCGTCTTCATCGCCGCATCCTCTTTAACCACCCTCGCGTTGCTGATCCACCCACTGTTTCTTCGGCTTTTATTAGCCCCTCGAATATTCTACCCTCTTTTCAGCCTGCTTACCTGAACGCATGGACCACCCCTTTTTTTGCCAGACTCTAGTTGTCATCTTGCTGACAAAAAGATGCATACGTACGAATGCATCTGAAAATACGAAATATATTTAGGCATATCAAAATTTGAGTAAATTTGAAGACTTGAAAATTTGTTAATTTACGAATTTGTACATTATCGAAGAACAGCGTAGTTTTTCAGCGTGGAATCTCGGGGAAAGTGGGCGAAGGACACAGGGGTTATTCAGGAGCCATCCTGTGACCGTCTGGTCCCGCGGGACGATCGTGAATCTATCAAAAGGTAATTCTCATGATCTCGAGAGCATTAGCTAAATGAGGACACTCTTTCGTCCAGGGTCGAGTCGCTGCAATGAGCTTTCTCGATCAGAATTCTCGCTTGGCTCCCCATCATGGTGATAAAAGTTTAATCGAGTCGTGGCATCGTCGTTGCATATCGAATCACCTCTACTTTGAATTTTAGTTATTTCTTTAGCCCTTCATTTTCGAACTTTGCGATTCACTCGTGTCACATTTTTCTTCTATTTGCGTTCGGAGAATGATAAAAGGTTAATAGTCTTCTTAAGTATACTAATTCCTATTAATTCTCATCATACATATTTTTTAAATCGTTTTCCTATATTTTTTCATTAGATAAATTGACATGTTCAAGCTACTCGATTACTATCGATAAAATCCATTCGTTTAGAACCAAATCTTATTATGACCCTCATATATTACCGAAAAAATTGTTTAAACCTTCAAAATTTTCATGTTGCAAAATTTTCGGATCTGCAAATTCCCAAATTCCCTAGTCTATTCTTATCATTTCCTGCCAGGATCAGTACCGAATAGAAATTTTTATGGCAAGTCGCCCTACATCATCGTTTCCTCTAACCTAGTATATTCTCCAGTGTACACGGTAGCATCGTGATCGAAAACAAGTATCGAAAAAGCCTGTCATCCTTTGATCAATGAAAGTCTCGCGAGGAATCGGCCGCAATATCAAAGGTAATCCAATTTTCCGTGGATGGTTGTCGAGATTAATCCGACGCTAAAATCAAAGCCATAATACTCCAGTGGATGCAACGATCGATGCCGAAGCATGGGCAGATCATCGAACTTGCAAGTCAAAAAGTTTCGTCGTGGCTCTTGGAGGATCGTTTGCAAGAGTTACGTCAACTTGTTCGTTACGGAAAAATGGCCGAAGTCGTTATGTCATCCCTGATATTTCCAGCTACCAGCTTTTCTCATCGGGAAGCTTCGAAGTCGTTACGAAATTTTACGTCGAAACTTTGCTATTTTTCCAGAGGATAGAGGTCCCGGGCATCCAGGTTTTGAGGAAATGCAGCAAGTTTTTCATTATTCGGGATGACGACGGACGTTCGCTCGGACAGAGGAAAATTGGGTGTAAAATTGGACCAAATTTAAGGGAGATGCTGGACGACGATGACGAGTGAAAAAGTTGATGCTTTCTTGTTAAGTTTCATGCCGGCGAAAAGAGGATTGTTGGTTGAAGGCTTGTTGGCTAAATAATATATTGTAATCTATATATTTTTAGTAAGTAACTAGTTTGTGCACATGCATCGTTTTTACAGTAATGAACAGATTGCAAAGAAAAGCAGTATGATTAAATCTTTCGTTTTTGTTGCATCAGTTTTTACCAAATTAAATGGTCCATTTTCCTGTAACAGCGGAAACAAAATGAAAGTTGATGCAAATGTTAACTCACAGACTACAATTCCGAAACAAGATCTCATATTTTTTCAAATATTTGCTGACACCGTTATACTCTTCCCATTTTACAAGTAAAATTGTGGTTGTTTTCGCGGAATTTTTCATAGCTTTTACCAGGAAACAGCAGCTAGGATTTCCGGGTCTAATAGAACACGCTTTTAAATGCACCATACTACGAGTGTCTGGTGTTTCAAGCACGTCAAAAAGTTCGCCATCCATTTTCATTGTCCTTCGTATCGCTGCGTATCCCTTCCCCATTGTTTCAACTTATAATACACACGTTTTCACCGTCAAACAGAACAGTAACATTTCGACGGTGGCAAACAATTCCGATGAAACACAGTTATGATATTTACCTTTTGGGACTTTGGAATTTTCGGAATTTGGGACTTTGAGCATCCACGTTTGACGTCGCGGCGGTCTTCATAACTGGAATGCACGGAACTTCGTAGAAAAGTGGTAATATAACGAGAGTACTGTATTTGACCGAATTCGATTCTCAGCGTCGGTGACCAACGTGTCGGTAATATTGAGTCCGCATTTTATAAGCAGGCGTATCTACGTCTCGTTAAAAATACCTCATTAAAAACATATTCTCGAATTCCTCCGAACACGGTAACGCAAACTGTTTGGAAAAGAAGTTAAAGCTCGGTGTCGAGGAATCTTTGTTCTTGTACGAGGTGACGTCCTTCGTTGCTGTGATTTAAAAGGTTCAAAGGTTAGGGCAAGCGTAGCCTGTAAATATTTGTCCCGGCACTTGACACCAATCCCGAAGCTGTCTTTGAGGAACATGGGCTATACGAGTAATAGCTTTTTAAGTTTGGTTTTTACTTCTCCTTTTATTACGTTCCACGCGTTCTCGACTGCTCATTCTTCCGCCTCGGTTTGCGACGACTTCGTACTTTTGTGCTTTGCTTTCCCCCTTCTAGAGCAGCGACCAATTTTTACGCGATACAATGATCGGTTTAACGTTCGCATCGATTAAATTTGCGGGCATTGGTTAAACGGGTATAAGTACAATAGGGTATTTTATAGTACTTTAATGACGTAAAGAATTAGGAAGTAATATAGTAAGGGGTTAAAAGAGGAATTATTTTATTAAGAAGTTACTGCTATTAGTTGCTGCATAATTGACATAATTTTCTTACAACTTCTCTTTGGTTACGATAAATAATTATTTATATTTTCATAAAATTCATAGGATGCTCACATTTTACGGAAAAAATGTCAACTTTTCATAAAAGTATCTGATATTGTAACTCCTTGTCATAACCGTCCTACAACTCCTCTGTAATAATTTCAAAAAATAATTGTATATATAATTTTCTAAGATTTGTAGAATCATGATAAAATCGTACTTGTAGAAACCATAAATTTGAGCATGTTCATTTCAGCCCCTGTTTGCATGGCGTCTAAAATGCACGTCTTTGAACAATCGGTGGAAACGTATTCAAAGGATAGCGGCCATTAACGGGTTCCAACACGAGGCGTAGCCTGGCAGTGGCGAGTATAACCCCTAACGCCTAGCTCGCATCTACTACCCCTCCATAAACCACCCTCGCGACTTGACACTCCAGGCACGTAGTATAATTCTTTACTCTTCCGTCCCGCTGCACCCCTTTTCCCAAGGATGCACGATTCTCTGGTCTCTAATATAACCAGCGGCGTAGCAAGCAACACCGCCACCCCACTGAGCACCCCTACGCGTCCACGGCAAGAATCTGGGTTTATCTTCTGTCTTTTCACGTTAGTCGAATTGACGTTTTAATCTCGAGTCGTTACTGAACGAGTCTATAGAAATAATAGGATTCTGCGTGTTCGGGCCATAGCTGATCTAATTCGTAATCCAGGCCTATCGGTGACCACCCTTAGCAGTACTTATGGGATTGCTCTAATTCGGTGGTTGTAATCGAATTAAATTAACAACGACCACGATCAGCCTTCTTCCGTTAGCAAGTTTAATACCCTAAACGGCTGTAACCTATTATACAAACAACGATACGACCTCGATATTTATCTTATTTCGGTAGACGAATAAAACGGGTTATGAAATTGAACGACTACCGTAATTCCCCTCTATTGTCCGCGAGAATCGTTTCCTCGCGGTGGAAGTAAAAAAAGTGCAGCGAGTACAATCGACGAAATACCAGAATAAATGTAGAGAAGAAGAAAGAAAAAGGAAATCGATGAGCGGAAATACCGAGCGGACGTTTAAGGATAAAAAAATAGGGGGTGGTCGGGTTCGTTGGCGGTGCGAGAGGCCTTCGAGCGAACCAGAGCGAAACGCGGTTACAGAAGTAGAACGAAGGACATGCATATCGAGCCAGGAACAGGCCGAGAAAGGGGAACGGGAGGGGGAGAGAACGGGAGAGGATGGAAAGACGGCAATTCGAAGGCTGATGGGGGTTGGAAACGGGTCGCCGAGGGATGCCAGGACGTGAAATGGAAGAAGCCCCGAGGACGACGTGCCACCTCGTCGCCTCTCTAATGCAACATGACGCGATACGAGCGGACTTATGGTTCACCTAGGGGCTGAAAAACGAGAGAAAAAGATGGCCTCGTCGGCTCGAGCAGTCGCCATCTTCCTCCGCACCTGTCTCTAGGAATGTTTTACCAATCAAGAAGCACTGCAAGCCGCTAATAAAACGACAGATTGCGTCGACCTCAGAATGTCGTTGTGGTCAACGATTTTATTCACTTAAAATTAGAGGACCAAAATGTTTAACACATCAGCGTTAAACATAAGTACATAATATATTAATGTTGCGTTAATAAAGGGATAGGTATTTTTGAATCGTATATCAATATTTTACATTGTATGTTGATTTAATCGAACGCATAAAGAGTCGATGTATGACTGTAATTCTCGTTGTATTTCATTGTTTTTCGGATTTTCATTTTCCTTGTGTTACTTCGTTCTGCAGATTAATGATTTATGACGAACTGAAATTGCATTCGATACAAATTACATTGACTCCTGTGTTACCGTGTTAAATCACGACGTTATTCTTCGTCTCGACGATATCGATCGTGTCGATATTGCCCGGTTCTAATTTACAATCTCATTAATTTGTAACGTCGTTACTGGGGCTAGATGTGTCCGAGTCTCCTCAAATATCGACCTCAGAAAATGCGTCGCTTAAAAACGTATTTTGATGTCCAAGCGGTTAACCCTACTAAATCCAAGTCCTTCCTTTCGTTCATGAGAACGAAATTTGCATGAAAAAACAGACCTTAAATTTTAAGGAAATCGCAAAGGAAAATACAATCACTTAAATCGTGCCTACCACTAATTTGACTAATCATTAGTGTTAATAGCTTACTATAAGAGTTGGAACCATGAGGTTAAGCAAGATAAGCAATTGTTGGCAGTGGGTCTCAAATTTTTAAATATTCAAATTCCAAGATGTTCAAAATTTCGAAAGTCTCAAATTCCCAAATCCCTAAATCCCCAGACTCGTAAATTACCAAATTTCCTGAATCTCAAAATTCTTAAATTTTTGCAATTCCTAAATTCCCGTATCGCTATGTTCCCAAATTCTCAAATTTACAAATTTTAAAATCCTAAAATTTCTAAGTTTCCAAATTCCCAAGTTCTTGAATTCTCCAATCCCCGAATTCTTAAATTCCCAAATTCTCAAATTTGCTCAGAAATTTGTACAAATGCTCAAATCCCCAAATTTCAAAATTCCAAATCCTCAAGACCCCAAATTCTCAAATTTTCAATTCCTAAATTTGTTCAGAAATTTGCACAAATGCTCAAATCCCCAAATTTCAAAATTCCAAATCCTCAAGCCTTCAAATTCTCGAATCTCCAAATCCTCAAATCCCCAAATTCTCAAACCCCCAAATTTTCGAATTTCCAATTCCTAAATTTGTTCAGAAATTTGCACAAATGCTCAAATCCCCAAATTTCAAAATTCCAAATCCTGAAGCCCCCAAATTCTCAAATCTCCAGATCCTCGAATGCCCAAATTCTCAAAAACTTCAAAATCCCAAATCTCCAAATTCCAAGGTCCCCAAATTCGTAAATTCCCAAATATCTAATATCCAAATTCCTAAACATCGAATTCGGAAAACTGCATTTCTAATCCGAATTTCAATCAGCGCCAAGGTGTCCCGTGGAACGAATTAGGTGAACGAATCGAAGGGATGCGAGTCGAAAGACTGTCAGCCGAGAAAGTGGATGGGAAAAAAGGAAGTGGGCGGTGGAAAAGCTTTACGAAGGTGCGATCTCGTTGAAGGTATCGACTTTCCTCGCGGTTAGGTCCTCGTTCTTGCTGGTAGCTCGATGATGATACCACTCAGGGAGAAAACCCTGCTCTCTCTCTCTCCCTCCTCTTCTCTATCTGTAACCAGCTCGTCTGTCGCGTGGGTGTGCGCGTTCTGGTTTTGGAGCGTGCAGGATACACCAAGGGTGTGTTTCGCGTGTAGATGTGTAGAATGTGGATATCGAAACGGTTGCTTCCAAGCCCCAGATAACGGCGAGGAAGCTACTGGCTGCTGGCTGACACAAATCTTCGTGGAAAAAACGATCTTCCTGGCTGGGTCGAGATGTTCTACACCTCGGCCTTCTCGCTAGTAATTTCGAGGGACTCAAAGGACTAATATCTCACCCTCGTTTACACCCTACCTTGGAAAGCTCTTCGAGGTTGACCTTTGCGTTTTCACCTTGCTTCGATGAGCCTTGGAAAGTCTAGTAAAAACAAACGCGAGATTTTTTTCCCCTTATGATGAATTCAGGACTTGTAAAAACGTGAAACTTCTCTGCCAACTTGGAGGAAATTAGAAAAGATCGTTTGGTACTTCATCGTTCTTATGAAGCGGTTGTTTTTTG
This sequence comes from Megachile willughbiella, assembly GCA_945859595.2. NCBI lineage: Eukaryota > Metazoa > Arthropoda > Insecta > Hymenoptera > Megachilidae > Megachile > Megachile willughbiella. Next base: position 5,341,015 of record OX243797.1, on the reverse strand, counting down.
TAAATTATGTACCGTAGAGAACACCGCTTATCGATTTATCGTTGCTTCGTTAAATACGAATATTCTCGACTTTCATAGCGACGAAGTTTAAGAATTTATTCGCTGAAATTTTTAGACACCGTAAATAAGTTGCGGAACTAATTACAGGAACAAAGGATAAGGTTACTCGAATATTGTATCATCCAATTATTTTGAACGGTACATTTAGAATTCCAGACTAGCTGGCAAGGTTCATTGCCTCGATACTGTTCGACGGTTACAGAATCCATCGATACCACCCTGTAGTTGCAGAATCGATAAGTTTCTACGTCTCCGTTCGTTATGCACCTTCGAGATTATCAGTGTATTTCCTTTTGCCGTTACCGAAGAGAGACCGAGAGACAGATAAGATCGATCGTCTCCCAAGGCTTTAGGATGACCCGGGATCCGTAGTCACGATAACGTCGATTATCGATTACCGTTAAGGATGGTCGTTAAACAAGTTACCTATCTGCTTTTCAAAAGCGACTCGGTCCACATTCAGCCTCCTAAACAGGTGCACCAACTAATCAGTTTTATCTTTTCTGGTCAACCATCTGTTAATGTACTCGTGTACGGTGCAAATCGATACAAAATTCGATGGACCACGCTGGTATCATGTTATTAGAATAATGGACAATTAATTGGAACCCAATTATAGGAGAGGGGAGGTTGATTAACGTTTGGGCAACGATAGTGCAAGGCTATATTAGACCAATGGTATACGCTCAATATGCAGTTTAATACAGTCGTTCAAGTATTAAATAATTGGATTTTGCGAAATGATCGTAAGCATGTAACGTGTGGAGAAATAATTGTTACGTTAGCAATATGTAGAATTTGATAATGAGTTTATAAACCACAATTCAAGGTAAATGTTATACAATATATTAGTCCCTAATATGTCACATGAGCAAGTATGTCTTATGTAAAGTCATATTAGTACGACGTTACGTCTATCACGTATTGTCCCACTCACGAAGTTAAACGAAAAAATAATTATATAAATAATCACTCGAGTTTCTCCAGAATTGTGAAGCGTATCCACCACTATGTCTTCCAATTGCAAAAATGCAAATTAATATCGATCGTTAAGAAAACAATTAGGTTGCCATCTTTCTCGGGAGTAAGAGTACGGGGAAATGATCAAAGGCGAAGTCGTAACACGGATCGTACCCGTTCAAAAATGAATCCGACTGTTTGCTCGAAAGCGAGAGATCCAGCGACTTTTTCATTCGTCGCCTGACTATTTCACGAAGGCAATCCGCTTTTCACGCGGACCGATAGCCATTCTCTGTGCTCGATTTCGAAGGATTAAATCGCTCGCTCCTCATCCTGCAGGCCGGTCGATATCCGACTCGACGGCTACCGCCGGAAGAACGTTGACCAGGATACGAAACTTTGCAAGGATACACTGTTCCACATGTAGCCATCATGCGCGCGCATTCACGCGACCTCTTTAACTATGACAATCTGCCAAATATCCTGCGCACCTTCATTTTATCGCCTACTTCTAGCTACTTGCAAGTTCTTCACATTATCTTCTCTCACCACAAATGGTGACTACCATGAATGGTAACTAGGCAGTCTTAGGATCTTGATTTTAGGTTACGGATTTGTACTATCATGATACTCTGATAGAATCTGACATTGGATTTGATAGGTCCGATAGAAGTTTATAAGAATCTGATAATGATAGGATTTGAATCTGGGGATAGTCTCGTTCGGAAACATCGACGACCTGTTTGAGACATTCAGAAAATTTGTTTATCTACCTTGCTATTATTTGATACTTCTTTACGTAAGATACTTATGAGAATGTCTTCTAAAGAATTATAAATATAACTAGAGACTTGTTAAACAATATTTGTACCCTTATGGTTCCTCAAAATGTGTATGAAGTTAGCAGTCAAAATATCTCTAAGGTAAAAACGGAGGTAAGCTCATAATCAGATCTTGTAATCAGCGATTAGAGTCGAGGCTTTTTGCTCTAAACAGAAATATCCCTTTGGTGACCTCTCCGCCAAACGAACGCAAAGGTAAACGAATCCGATCGAAAGCGGCATGAAATCGTCGGAATTTCTCTGGCTGGCCTGTTAATCCTTGACTGCGGATGAACGCTGCGGATCGCAGCAGGATCAGCTTCTCTCGCGCTGCGAAGGAGTTTCAGAAAATCGATCGGCCTCTCTCCGTTCTACCGTGCGTTGCTCCGTCGAACCGGTTTAAAGCAGTTCGACGCAGGGTGGTTTTACTAATTGGTGCTGAGCATCGATTACCCGACCACCTTTCCCCCTTACCCACCCTTCGAGCCTGCTTTGCCGATGCAACGCGTTTCCTCGTTCCCCCTTCAATTTCTCCGGCATATTCGAAGACTTGGCCGCTCTATAATACGCCTCTCGACTTCCTTGGTGCTATACGCCGTCACTCCTGCTGCTCTTTGCCTCCTCGCTACGACCGTTTATTCGATCGTCGTTTTCTTATTAACCCTTTCGCTGCGAGCCTCCGCGGTGGACAATCGATGTGGTCGCATACGATTAGTCGGAGATTAGCTATTCCAAAGGTTCATGAAGAATTCGATAACTTTATTGCGGGAAGCTCGTTTATTCTGCATGTTAGATTTGACCGTTTGGTCCTGAACCGATGTTCACACGATCGATAGAATTTTAGTTATAAATTGTGACTTCTGAAATGGTTTCGATATGGGATTTTGCAACTACTAATGTTAACATCTAGGTATACACTGATGCAAGAGTGGTCGAAACAATTTCGTACGATCGATTTTTCGCGTGTCATGTAGCACGCGTTTTGTGGACTACAGACGCTCCTGCGTTGGGAATTGGGGAAAGAATAGGCGGACAGCATGGTTCAATTGATCGAACCGCTCGTCCGGCGAAAAAGCTCCGAATTCAAATTCCGGTTACGTAAATCGTGGGATTGATTCTTTTATGCCGAACAGTTCAGAATGCTGGAACCATTTAGAGAATGTTGACTGCTCGATCTCTTACGGTCACCATGGTAGTTTGTAAGGACTACGAAGCTGCAGCTACGGTATAAAAATATGGCAGTTCCTGCTCTATTACCGTCGCTACTAAATTTGTATGTAATATATTTAACTAAAAATCGTTACTTTCTTATTTGTAACACATGCATGTGTATACGAGGTGATCGATAAGTTCTTCACTTCGATAGAAAATAAAAATATGACGCTAAGAGATATCAGAAAATTATCTGTAAACGTCTGACAAAATGACAAACATTAAATTAACAATATCCAATAAAAGAAATTTAATTGAGATTTTTAAAGTGTTTGCATTTGAAAATAACGATCGTACTCGATCGTACAATCGGTTGAAACGCTCCTGTGATCCTAATTCGTGAAGTTCAAAGTATCGCTGGTGTTCACATGATCGTGACCTAGTGAAGCTTCGAAAGAAGAAAGCACACGATTCGATGCGCGAAGAATCACCGTGCAAAGTTCCACGAAGCTTTTCTTCTCGTCAGCCAAGGGAATCTCTGGTTTCCCGAAGGGCAACCGGGCCGTTAGAAGGTGGTAAACAAAGAGCAACGCCAACGATAATTAATACGCGGCTGGCTGTACAGCCATGAACGAGGAGATGGGCGAGGTCTTCTCGGGGAAGCCGAGGATGTGATTAATGACGAGTTTACCGGCTTCTTCGCCATTGTGCCGACTAATTATGCCCTGGTCGCGCGGTGAACCCACTCGACGATGCGAGAGAGCATCGTTCTCGTCGCGGACACGGATGCAAATGGACCCTGCGTACAGTCAGCGGCAAATTTCGCTTCCCTAGGGAAAATATCGCAGCCGAGAATCCCTACCATTCATTGACTGTTCGGGAGGAAATTTGGGGACATGGTGATTTAGAGACTTTTGAACATGGAGATTTAGGGACGTGGAGGTGTAGGATTTCGGGGCTGAGGAATTTGGGGATATCGGAATTTGAGGGCTGAAGAATTTGGGGACGTAGAAATTTGGTAGCATAGGAATTGGAGGATTTTGAAATATGGTGATCTAGGAGTTTCGGGGGATAGAAATTTGGAGGATCAGGAATTTGCAAATTTAGAAATTTGGGGATCTGGGACTTTGGGAATTTAGGAATTTGGTGATATAGCAATTTGGGGCCACAGGAATTTGGGAACGTAGCAATTTAGGGACATAGCAATTTAGGGATGTATCAATTAGGGAATATAGCAATTTGGAGACGTAGCTAATTTGGGGATATAGCAATTTAAGCACGTAGTAATTTGTGGGATCTGAATTGGTGAATATTGATATATGGCGATCTAGGGCATGGGTGTTTAGAAATTTGGGTGCCTAGGGATTTGACTGCTGAGGAATTTGGGGATATAGAAATTTGAGATCCCTGCGATTCTAAGATTTTAGAATCTGGAACCTTTGGGAAATAGAGGTACAGTAATTCGGGGACATAGAAACCTGGCAATCTAGAAATTTAGGATCTACAAGTACGGGTGCCTAGAAATTTACGTAATAACTGGAACAACGAATAATTGGTACAGTAATTAAAATCCAACAAATGACATCAAATTACATTTTAAATGAAATCTTATCAGACAGCGTCTTCGAATTAAAAATTATTCATATTTTCCAAAATTCGCCTTTCACACAAAATTTTTATATCAAGAGGTACGAGTAAATTTTAATTCCAGCTACAAATTGTTCCCAATTTTCAAATATCTCTATTTTATTCAAAATTCGCGCTTCAAGATTATTCGAAATAATTCCCCGCTCCGTATAAAAGCCATTACGGGAAAAATCGATCCTCGCTGGCTGGCATCATCGTCAATTATAATATTTCAAGGAGGCGCGATCGAGTCGACGTTCTTCGGCAGCGTGTCGACGATAACGTTCATCGTTATCGAAAAGCCCGATCGATACGCTCGTTCGGAAGCGAATCTCGGTCTCGTTCCCGCTTCCTCGACTCGAGCGGAGCCGACCGAGCGGGGATGGGTTCGAGCGACGCGGAAAGAATTTAAGGGTGGTTTTGCGCGAAGGAGTCTGCCAGCTAACCCTTTGAAGAATTCCTGGCTGCGTGGGCGCGAGAAACAAACGCGACTCGAAGCCGAAGGAGAAACTGCAGAAAGATCTAATGAAATTGCGAGAAGCGAAAGAAAAAAAAAAAAGGGAAGACGAAAATCGTGGCAGAGAGGGGAGGGAGGGAGGGAGGGAACGAAGGGGTAGGAAGAAGGAAAGTGAAAAGGGAGCTCGAGAGGAAAGGGATACGAAGAGTGGCTGCTGCCGGCTGTGGCTCTCCGATATCGATTTCCGATACCGGCATTTAGTGCTCTGTATATTCTGTCTACTCTCATACGTGGCTGATACGAGGACGTATGGGTATAGGTAGCCGCGATGAGAGCCTCTATGATAGCAGAGAACCATCGGTGATGGTGGCCATATAGCTTGTACCTCGGTTCTACGTATTTCGGACCAAGGTGCCAGAAAGAGAGAACACGTTTTTTGATGCTTCCACGGAGTTTGACGTTTCGATACTTTGGCAGGGCTCTGCGTAGCAGACAGACCGTTTCGCTGAAAGGCAAATGTCGACCGACCGATGACCACCTAACGGCAAAGGGTTAGAGACATGATCAAACGTCGCTTTGAAAATTTACTCTCCTTCCTATTTTGCCCGATATGTCAAAATAGGTATCTGTGATATTCTGCGAAGATGAAATACGTTGAAAGATAATCCCTATTAACAATAATAGCATTTTAATTAGTCTCTCAATGTGTAAGTCCAACAGTGGTGTACAATTTCTAGATCAAATCCTAACATTCTGAAACCACAAATCACAATTCATAAATCATCAGTCCACCTAGGTAGAATTCCAAGTCCTCAAACCTTATAAGCATTCATAGATCCCCAAATTCCAATGTCCATCCCACGTTCTGGATTGAAGGTTTCTCAAATTCTTATCCCCAAATTTTCAAATACTCCAAAATCTCTCAGAATGAAAAAACAGAAAACCTCTTCATCTTTGATTTTCACATTTTCCCCAGGAAAGCCAGATTTGCTACGTACTTCAACTCATGGAAATAGTATAGCAATATAACCTTTTTAAAAAATGGTCTCTAGAGATGTGCACATTCTACGACGTCGACAACTAATTTTCAGACCCCAGCTAATTTTTGTCCTGGGAGCCCGCAAATGGCGATATAACGAGAATCTACTGTACCAGCGAAAACAGTGACTATTTAACACGGTATCGATCAACGCAGTCGCTCGCAACCACCCTCGGCCGTAAACACTTATTTTCGCGTGTGCGTGCTGCCGTATAAAAAGGGGGTTCAAAGGGAAACTCGAGGGAGTGCATGACGAAAAAAGAGAAAAGAAGAAGCATACCGCGAAGTAAGGGAGCGTCGACTGTACGGAAACGAAGAAAGAAATAAAAGAGGGAGACGCAGGAAGGTGGAAGCTCGAAGTCACAGAGAAAATAGCTGGCAGACACAGGTTACATTAAACGACGTAATGCAGCGCGAGCTTTGCGAGCGCGACGCTTTTTAATTCGTTCACGATCGCGCACGTACCGCGGCATCAAAGTGCCACCGACTCGAGTATCCGCGGTGAATTTCATCGTTTAATTGGTAACCGAGTCTTCCCTTTTCTTCCCGTAAACGTCGTTTCGATCGTGTCGCGATCGATACCAACCGCGAAATACATTTTTAAGCAGACTTTGGAACGATGATAATTTTGGGACAGGATATCCGATTCGTCGCGTTCATCTGGAACGGTGAATGACACGAACCGATTAATTATTATATCTAACCTCGTAATATCATTCTGCTGTTTGAATCTATTGTATTTTCAGTTATTCTGCTATTTTACTATTTTGTATTCTGTCATTTCACTTCACTATTCCGCGATTCACCGTGTTTTCGATACACGGTAACAACGCGGTTGCTCGTATGTATTCCAGATAACATAATTAAATTTAATTAACTCTTCGGTGAAGTGTCGGGGAGGGAGGCTCTCCGCGCGGAAATTTAAACGCGGCTCGCGCGAGAACGTTCTAATTAAAACGGTGCAACTTTCGCGAATTTTCGTCAGAATTTAAAAATTAAACCGTCATCGATCGAGCGCTTATCGCGAAGATACTTCGCGATTAACGCCGATCCGTGGGAAAGGAAACTCGCTTCCGTCCCAGAACGAACCGTCCAGTAAAAATTTGATGGAACGTACACGGATATGAAACATCGTTCGCGAAAATTGCTACAGTGTTTACAATGGTCACTTCTGACACCGGTGAACAGTTCTTCGGTTAATATCCGTTTGTTCTGCGCCGTGAAAAGAGGTGTCGATTCCCGTTGGTCGCGTGTCCATTCCGTTTTGTGCGCTCTAGATGATTCAATTTGCTGGACTAACGTCGCTTGGAAGCTTGATGATTGCAGCTTCCCTTTGAAGGGTGCAATTTATGGCGAGCCATGACAGAAGGCAATGGAATTTTCACGATGGCTATTCTCCACCCTTCCAGTGCCACGTTCGATTAAACGAGCAACCTTCAACATTCGAAATTGACCAATTCTGTAACTGTTTCCCAGCGAAATAATCCTTTCCATGTTGGAATTTTTGGAATTTTAGCATTTTGGGGATTTCTGGATTTAGTGGTCTGTGATGTTGGTATCATGGGAATTTAGGATTTTTGGGACATGGAACTTTTAGACGTGGAAACTTAGGAACTTCAGGGCATTTTGGAACATTGTGACTTTGAAACCTTCAGACATGAGGACTTATCGAGTTTGTGACTTTGAAACATTTTTGTGACTTAGGGGTTTAAAACATTAGCCACGAGACTGGAACGTGAAAAGTTCGGAATATTTTAACTTCGAAATCTTCGAACTCCGATACTTGGAGAGTTCAAGATTTCGGAACTATACTTTGTAAGCTAATTCTCAAGGTCTGTAAAAATGATTTCGAAAAGTAGGTCCCGATAAAAGGAAGCCCCGTTGCGCCGTTCATCCCCACAATTATCGCGTAACCCGAGCGACTACTCCCTTCCTGGGCAACATCGTTTCTGTCCGCTCGGTGACACAAGATCGCCCTCGCGACCGATCAATCGCGCGAGACGCCGCTTCGAAATTCAAAGGGTATGTCCAGGTCGAACGAGTACGATCGATCGATTGACACTCGTCTCTGTCCGTTCGCAGCGGCGTGTCCGTCGAGGATCAGAAACAGTGGGCCCTTTCGCGCATCGACGTTACCTGCTCGTCGGGGCTGCTAATTATCGGGTTACGCGATATCCGTACACCGGTTACCGTGCAGCCAGCATATAGGACGCAGTTAACCGATTGCAACGCGGCGAGTATCGACCAGGAAGCCGTGTGCAAAGCTGCTGCTGCTTCTGGCTACCGGCTCGGCATGCTAGAGTGTCCCTTACCCTGAATATTACGCTTGTCACCCCCTTGACTGAACTTCTACGCGCGCAGCTTACGCGCAACCCCCGCTTGAACCGTATTCAAGCGTTTCCCTTTCAACGTGTAACCGAACCTCTTCGGTTCGCTACATTCTTGCTCACCCTTTCCACGAGTCATTAGCCACGCGTTCAATTGCACCGGCGACGCCTGTTTGGACACTCGACGCCGAAAATTTTCGACCGACCCTCCTACCCTTTCGCCGAGAGAGGCTGTTGACCGCGATACGATGGCTACACGCTTTGGTTATGAATGCGTATCGATTATCTCGCGCGTGTCGTTTCGTTAACGCTCGGAAATCCAACTGTTGGCCCGTACAATTCGTTCCTGCTTTAATGCATCGGTTGGGGCTCGTTCACAACTTTATTTACACTCGATTAGGATTAAGTATATTTTAACCGGATATTATACACCGCTGGGCAAAATTATAACTTCACTATGTTATGCACAATTCTCCCTTCACAGTATCGCGTGAGAATAAGAGCAGTTCTATCCTCGCCATGAATTATTGCACTTTTTATTAAAAATTCGCACCTTGGAGGAAACTAATAGTCCACTTATACAAATAGCATTTATTTGTTACAAATTTAACCGACAAGCTCTGCGACCCCTACGGTCCCTATAAATATCAAATTTTACAAAATCAAAGTTGTAGAATCTTCATTTTGAAATGAATTTGAAAAATTGAATTGAAGAATGCAGTGGACCGTTGATCATTATGTTAATTAGTTTCCGACCGCATCTGATCCGCCGTTAAATCCGAGACATGCTAATTCGCTCGGGAGACGTCTTCCTGGGTCTTCAGAGATATTGCGCTCGTTTCTGCGTACAGGAAGCGCAGCCCGGCCGATGGAACGCTGAAAGCGACGAGTATACGCGAAAGATTCCTGCTGGTAATCAGCTTAATTACCTTCCGCTCGAAAGTGCCGGACAACGTGAGCCGGTTAATGCACGGCGACTAATTGACCGCTGTAAGGGTTCACGAGTGTAGCCATTTAACACAGCGATGGTGCGCAGTGTGAATCATAATAATAGAACACTTGTGCCGAGCTTGTGGGTCCACGGTGCACACGGTGCTTAATGTTTCAACGTTTTAAGCCTCGGTTGGGTACTTTAAGCGCCTGTTCCCTCGATATTTTTACCTCCTTCGTGGTCGCTCAATGGAAAGGGAAACGCTGCAGAGATTCGTTGAACTCCAACGATGTTTTGCTCATTTTTGATCGCTCTTCGAATAGCTGGCTGCGCCTACTTCTGTCAAACTATTTAGTAACTAGTGTTATTATGGATTTAATAGATCCAGCCACGTTAGGGATAATTATTTTAAATGACAAGTTGTTATGTTACAAAATGTTTAACGTCATCTTGATTAGATGATTCAGTTACTTTTGGTCCTTTCGGTGACTAGTTTTCAAATTGAAAATAAGGACATAAATTAGCTTATAGAATTGTTCTTTATCTCGACAGAAGACAATATACATTTACACACAAGCTGCTTAATAATGTATATCATTTAAAATAAAGAAGTTAGGACCTGACATTTTGTTCCGTAAATCTAGCGTTGATTTGTGGTCTACGTATTTTGTGGTTGTTAACATATGAACCCATTCTCTAGTACAGTGATGATGGACGTGTGTAGCAAGACATACCGAAACTCTAATGTTCGTGGTTGCATGTCTTGTTACACGTGTTCATTTTCACTGCAACGGTAAATATGTCAAGACGTCGTCGTGGTCGTCACATCATAAACCCTGTACATATTATTAATGATATTAGCACATTATTAATAACACCTAAATTCTTAAATTTAAGAATTTAACAATTTATAGATGTCTGTACTTAAAAATTTGCACGTTTGATCATTTATAAATCTCTACATTTAAAAAGTAATTTGACAATTTCTAAATATCTGTATCTAAAAGTTTGAAAATATAACAATTTCTAAATAACCATATCTAAAAATTTGAAGAGGATTATCAATATTTAAGAGTGCATAACAATCTCGTCATCGGGTAACTCGTGCATTTGGGTTTAGCCCGCATATCTTTTTTTGTTAATCGGTCCGCACGGTGTTCGCGTCCGCGTGATAATTAGTTACTTAAAACACCGACGCGTTTGCCTCCAGTTGGTCGCCGGTGGCGCCTGCGCCAGCTCGATGAATCGCATTCTTGCCGCCGCGTAAATGCATAATGCGTTCGTTCTCTTCGTTCCTCGGCCACGATGCTCTCGTTCTCGCGGAGATGCGCAGATGCGACGACGACGAGACCGAGTACAGTGAAATTAAAATTATCGCTTCTCGAACAGCGTGGAGGGTTTTGTCGCACCGCCTACCTACACTCGCACGGTGCAACGCGAAGCTCGATTCACGATAACGAGCACGACTGAAAATCGAAGCGAAAAGCACGGTAAATCTGTCGACGCCTTCGAAAGCATCGGATCTCGTTTTCTTTTTATCGAATATCCATGGAAGCGCGTTGGATTCGATTTAAGCGCGATCGTTGCGACTGCAATTTGTATTTATATTTTTTGCGCGTCACGATGCGAACGGTAAGATTATACGCGAAGCGATGAAATGCAAAAATTTTGTCGAGCGACGCTTGCTTTCGAAAATGCAATTTGAAAATCCATCCTATCGTTCCGATATAGTCTCTTTAATTTCATTTCTAAATTCGAGAGCTTTAGATTTATGAATTATTCCGTACTATATTCCGGTAGAGTGCACTAATCCGTTTCACCCTCCGTGTGCAATGTGGCGCCATATATCGAGACTTTTCCGTTTACCACATCTTTAGAGCGTTTTTAGCGCCTTGCCACAAAGGCAGATCGATAACACGGTGATTAGAAGATCAGAGACCCAAGGCGATTTCATTAGCCAAGAGTTTATCCCGAGTATAAATTTATCAACGTTCGACTGATTTCCCCGACGTATTCGAGAGGTTATATCGGGATCGTTCGCCTGTTGGTTCCCGCCACTTACGCGGGTGTTTCACGACGGCAGTTCCTCGAATCGACCGGGCAATCCGGACGAGAATTCTGTTCGAGTGGCGACGAGAACGAAGGGAATGTACTTACGACGAAGCAGGGGACCCCGACGGAACAGAGAAGTTGGGTGTGGAACGGTTTAGAATGGAAAGAGAAACGCGGCGGAGAGGAAAAGGAGGGAGGCTAAAACAGGAGTGCAGGACTTCGACTACCTTCGTGAATAGTATAGAAGGGAAAACATACGACCGACGAAGAGCTTTCGAAGGAGGGAAGAAGAAGGCTAAGTTACGACGCTGGAGGACGAGAGTAGGTGCGGGTCGCGTGTGGCCTTCGAATTCTTCATAGAATTTCGTTCGCGACCCTCTTCGTTTTATCCAACCCTGTCACCGTTACAGTCACGTGACCACACCCTCGCGTGTCCCGGAAAATGTCCTCTTTATAGCCACCTTCTAACTTTCAACTTCCACGTGTATCCTTAACCACCGTTTCAAATTCTTTCCTTTCATTTTCACTTCAAATCCTGTTTTTGCCTCGTGAAGCTTTGTACGATTATTCTGAAGCTCTACACAAACGATCATTATGAAGCTCTACAAACCCGTGAAGCTTTATACAAATAATTGTAAAGTTTTGTGCAAATTGCAGGATTAAGTATCAGAGATTACAAGTTTCTTATCTGAGCTATCAATGAATTGAGGCATCAAATCTGTTGTTATTAAACAAACATGTTATTTGCATAAATTGCGTAAAAAATATTTGCGATATCTGTTGGATGCCGGTGCGTACATTGTATATTTCTGGCGACTGTAAATGCCATTTTAGTTTGTAAACGTTGAGTAAAGTTGAAACGTTTCATCGGCGATTTCGATCGGTTAGTCGAACAGATCCGATCCGGCTTATCGAGCAGCTCGGTTAGGAGAAAAGCTGTCGTGTCTGACAATAGCTACGGCTATACTACTGAAAAGCGGCTCTCCTTGTGTCGGGCTACTCTACTGTAGTGATCTGCGCTCTGGTCTGCCTCGAAGGGTGTTCTAAAGATCGAAGGACGAAAACGAGACAAGAAGGATATCGAGACTGGGTCTTTATCTGTGTCGAGGTTTTATTCTCTAGAATTAATGGGGAAACCAGGGGCGAGTACTTTTTTAACCAGGTTGTGCACGATGCAACGACGAGAGGGTGGGGTTTGTACGTTTTTTAATTTAAAGAAACTGAATTTTTTCATTTAGAAGTTTGAAAATTTGGAAATGTAACAATTCAGGAATATAAAAATGTCGAATTTCCAGATTAACCAATATTAAAATTGGCATATTTAAGACGTAATTAATTTCCGCGATGTTTTACGATCGATGAAATAATAGGTTTACAACATTTCGATTCATCGCGAATCACGAACGATTGAATATTGAAATGCACGTTTGCAAAATTGATGGAAATTATTGCGTACGAACGATCGAATAAAATTTCGAAACTTAATCCGTTATTCAAGCTGTTGAATTAGATATTAACGCGGATAAACGAAACATTTCGACGGGTTTGAATAATTTTGAAGTTACGCGTATTACGTGTCACGTAATAATTGTAAATTCATCGCAAAAGATTAACGAACAGCGGGCAAATAACGGCAAAGATAATGAAAAGAAAATGAATGTAACAGAAGAGAAAATGGGAAAAAAGTTTCGGCCATAGGAGGATTACGACCGCGAGCGGGAAACGGTAGAAGCTGAAATGCGGTTTATAATTTGATTCGTGGAAGAGCATTCCAGTGTTCACGGTGTGAGAGGTAACATGTTCATACCGTAGAGAGTAAAATGGAGGACCTGTTCAACAGACAGAGGAAAATGTAACGGCCTGTTCTAGCGATACGATAAAAGGTAAAACACGTGTGAATTCTTTTAACACTGCTACAGCCACCGTCGAAATAGTTTTACGAAAGATCGCTGTTGGGTCATTATAGACCCACAAAGTATCGTTGTAATTATTCCACGGAACGTTAACGCGATATGTAATCGCCTAAATGATTATGAAGAAGAGATAAATTTTTCCGAATTTTTTTTTCGTCACTCGCGTTTAAAGGACAGCCTTCGACCGATTATAGTCAGCCCGAGAAAACGTACGATTTTAGAAGGAAAAATGGATGGAAATCGTGATATTCTTGTTGTCGAGATGGAGTGCTCGAGATGTACGTGTAAGTGCTGTAAGCAGAATGTGGATGACCGGTTAGGCGCGAGAAATAACGATTCCATGGTTCCCCGACGAGCTTCACCTCCACTGTGTTCACGTTCCACCATCCAGCTCCTTTTTCCCTCGTTTTATTCCCGCCATTATTCTCGACAACACGATGCATGCTTACCCGTGATTCTCTAACCAGTCCGTTCGATAGAACCGCGTCTAGCCGATTTTCCAGCAGCCAGCTATTCATCCCCGTGTTCGGAAACATTAATTAGTGGGTAATAAGTGGCGAAACGATGAAGAGTAATTTCGCGCGATTCGTGAGAGACGTAACAAGTATCACGATTCAATTACATTGCTAAATCCTCTTCCACATTTTCTACTAACCAAAGCACGATTATTAAATTTATCACTTTCGCTTCGTGTCAGTTCTGGAATTAATTAACCTTTCCATGGATTGAGAGGTTATTTAGTCTAATTATATTCTAATCTGTGTTACATAAATAAATCCAGAAAATATTCATTATACAAAAATATATACAGGGTACAATATAAAATGTATACAAAAATTGTAGCACAGTTCACAGATGTGATCTTTGGATGACTAAACGCATATGTATAATTACACATATCTTTAAAGAGGTTAATTAGAAAATGACGAAAAGTACAGCAAAATATTATTGATTACATTTAATTTTTAAACTTGCTAACTGCAGGATTTATAAATAAATAAATTTCAAATCTACAAACTTCCAAAAGTATACCATCAGCTTTGACATTCAATGTACTACATGACTTCGAGAATTGTTACACGATCCTTTCGCCAATTTGTTCTCCCATAGCCGGGGCCATATATCGAGACTCCTGATTTCTCATGACGAACTAACTGAGAATTTAAATCGAACACGAGTAATCTCTCCGCATCCTGAATAAGGAACTTCAAATTGAGATAGCTTCGAACGACTCAGCTTCCTTTTCACTTAATCGTCCGCGAGGATAAGGATCTCCGTTCCAGAGATCGTTCGCGTAAAGTTAATAACGCGTTGCTCATATTTGTAGAGTTAATAGGGAGCGAGAGAAAGGAGAAGATCGCTGCGAAGCAGCCAGTCCAGCTTTCCGGTTGCATCAGAGGTATCAGAGATCCTCCGGTGGCCGTTTCTCGTTTCTTTCTCCTTGTTTCTGCGTACTCTATGCCGAGAGAGGGATTACGCGAAGCAGAGCAGCGACTCGAAACGCGCCATTGTTCTACGGTGTTAACTTTTCGACCGGATTATTCCGTTACCAGCACAGTGTTCGCAGTTTCCTGTTCGTTATCCAGCAGCCATTTTTCGGAGCTGCCTTCGAGGATAGAAACACGGATGGCTACCGGATTTCCGCCGACAGATCAACGATACACCCGCTCTTTTTTTCCGATATTCTTGGGGAGAATAGTGACCGCGTTCGGTCAGCGTTAGATACGAAGTATTTCTATGATATGCATAGATTTTATACAGAATTAAAAATTTGTGCGAAATTAAGCTGGTTTATTGGATCGATGAATTAGCAAACGTCATCGACTAACTGTATTTCATTTATTATTATTTTAACTGTGGATTTGAGATGTTTAATACGGTTACTGTTACTATAAATGAAAATTCACGAATATAGATCGGCACTGTAACACGGATTATTAAAAATGCAGATAGCTATTTCAGTTTTTTGTTCTAATTCGTTAGTATATATTCCAGAAGCTCCCTTCTGTTTTGATTTAAAATTATTACTTCAGCGATAACCACGCGTTAGAAATAGTTACTTTTGATAAACGAATATGATCGACATCGTACCGAATATCTCGCCAGATTGGTCCAATGATCGCTCGTTTTTCGAGCAAATGAAGCGTGAACACAAGAGTCGTTGAACAGAATTTACGGCCACGTTATATTTCTGCTATTACCGTACAAAACCGTCTAAACATCCACAACATGGCGTCGTGGAAATCGAAAAGGGAAGTCGAGACACGACCTGTAAATAAAAAGAAACGAAGCATCACGATTCTGCGTGCATATTCGCTCCTCGAAGCAGCGTGTATAAGCTCCCGGAGCATCTTCTGCTCGCGGCAACACGCTCGAAAATACGTACATCGACGAATGCACGCTAGCTCGAGCCGAGCGACCTTCAGATAGACACCTCGCGAAGAATCCCACCTCGTTGCGAGCAGGAATCCAAAGTGCATCGAGCGTCGTGTACTCGAAGAGGGAAAGAGAGGGCAATTGCGTGGCAGGAAGAGGTGTATATCGTTCAAGACCAAGGAGAACGAGAAACGAGAGAATTCGAGAGGGAGAAGGAACGACGAAAACGAAGCGGAGGATTCTACGAGCGTACCTCTTTCGGACGGTGACCTCCACCCTCGTCCCCACCCTGCATGCCACTCTCGGTACACATTCAACGCGCCGATGCTACCACCGACAACGACCAACACACCTGTTAAGGCAATTTGTATTAGCTGAATCTTTGCGAAACGTTATTTCGAACTTGGTATTTTTCCTTTCTCAAACGAGCAAATCGTGAGACTGCCGAGCTTGGATACTTTCAAGCTGAGTCTTTGCTTTCGAACGAAACACCGCGTTATGAACAAGTTTTACTGTTACTCAAATATGCGGTAGAAAGCAGAGGAGATTGAGAGTTCGATAAATTTCTTCGAATTTAATTATTAGAGATATACTGCAAATCGTGAGACAGTGCGCCGCGTATCCAGGTACTTTCAAGCTGAAATCACTTTCGAACGGAAAGCGGGTTACGAATAAGTCGTGCACGTCTACCATCGTTGAAATGTACGGTAGAAAGTAGAAGAGCTTGTAAGTTCGATAAATTTGACCGAGTTTAACGATTATACCCGATCAAATGAGACACTGCAAAATAAGGGTCTGACAGTTAGGAGGTTGATTACCTTCAAGCACAAAGGGTCTTCAGTTACTTTCGGATGAAATATCGGACTGTGAACAAGTTAATCTGTTAAAATAGCTTGGATTTAATTTTGTGAGTTAAATTTGTCCGAATCTAACAATTACACTTGACCGATCGATATCATACTCGTCATGAATTTCTAATATTACGGAGCATATTTTCATATAAGATCAATTTAAGCTCCGTACAAAGTTAATTTGAAGATATTTCTGTTCTTTTTCGACAAAAGTAGCTGAAGGCGCAGCGAGGTAACCAAATAATCTTCTACGGTTTAGAAAAACTGGATTGTGCATTTATCAGTTTCCAGCATAAGAGGTTAAGGAGCAGTGTTGGTGAAATGAAAGAATGTTCAGCCGGTAATCAAGAAAGTACTCGGTGAACAAGCAACTGACCCTAGAGCCTTCAACGTATCAAATTCGAGCGTCTTTCAAGCCATTCATCGGACGCTTCAAACGAGCTTTGTATTTCCATTCGACTTTTCAACCTGTACTCCCAATCCCATCTCCTCGGCTAACCCCAATCTCGGCAAGAACGTCCGCCCACGTTTTCCGGCATTCGAGCCTTTTTCAGCGTCTCTATTCCCATCTCGACTCGTTGTTGCTCGGCAACGATCGAACAGCAGAAGCTCGGAACACCACGACTTTCCTCGGGCTTTCATATCTTTCGTGTGTGGAACAACTTGCTCACTCAACAGCGGAACGAGCCAAGTCGCGAGCGCTATGATTAGCGATTACGGCATCGCGATATTAGCCGCAACGCTATTCCTCGCTCGCTACCCGCTCACGCTTCCGTGCAACGCGATGACGACGATGCTTTTATACGCGAATTAGCCACGCTTTCATCCGTGCCGACCTGCTCGTGGCCTAATAATTGTCTTCTTGCGAATATTATTTGTAAGTTAGAAAGAAAATAGAAAATATCTCTTGGAAGTTCTGATGTGGTATCAGTAACAAGTACCTGGTAAAATTAATAACGAGTGCTAAATAGTCGACAACGAATAGCTACTTATGTAGTAAGATGAATAGATAGCAAGTAACAGCTAGTAAATTAAATAATTCGCTACGGGTGACAATTACTGATAAATAGTAACAATTGTTTGTCAAGTAACCTAACACGAGTCACGAATAATTAACGCGAGTGATAGATTTCACGTAACTGGTAACACAAGTAATTACAAACTGTTAATAAGTACATAGCAGTGACTAAGTAGTACCGCGAATAATTAATAGCGAGAAAATTAATTACCTCCTTAACGGGGTAATAGAGCAACACGACACAGAACAATCCTTGAAAACAGTGAAACACGAATCAACGCTATTAAACGCTGATTCACCATCAGGCCTCCCCATCGCTAAATCAAGGGACACCAAGCTGTTAAAATTTAAGTTGAGCGCATACAACGATGCAAATTCGTTGCTTCAAATCACGGACACAGATCGAGCGACATTTTCGTACTAATATTAGAGAAACACACGACAGACACATGTACATGTGTATGTATTGGTGGGTTTTCTCAGATCGATAACGTGGCGCGCAGTCACTCGCAATCACAGCTTGAAACGGATATTATTAATTACTCGAGACGGCGCTATCCGTTCGTGTAATTAATAATTAGTACCTGACGCGATAACTATACTTCGGATAACTACGCTGAATATCGGTTGTAACAGGTTTGCTAATCTGTCCCACCGGCTACATAGTAGCGAAGATGGTGATTATGCGAAATACGCGTATCTATAGGTGCGCGTCGAACGATCGATGAGACGAGTTTGTTCGTGAGGCTGCATCGTCAAATCGTTCGAGGAATATGTACGATCATTAATGGTACCACCGTCATTAACGGTGTTCAATTGCAACCAGACGTAAGTCCCTGCAATTCCCCATTCGTCAAAATCGGTCGACGAGAAAATATTTGCCTCTTTTGTAGGCGGTATGCTTTGCTTAGAGTCTGGACTTCACATACATATTATTTAATTTTCCCAAATTCCTAAATGTTCAAATTTTATAATTCTCATTTTCCAAATTTCTATATCTAAATTTTGGAATCCTCAAATCTCTACATCTGTAAATCATCAAACCTCCAAATTCCTAACTTTCTATATCCTAAAATTTCGACCTACCCAAATCCACCAATTCCCAAGTCCTCAAATTCCCAAATTCCTAAAACCACAAATCCACAACTTCCCAACTTCTCAAAATTCGAAATCTTTAAGTGCCTAAATCTGCAAATCCTCAAGTTCTCAAATCTCCAAATCCCTAATGCAAAAATTCTTAAATCCCAAAATTCCTAAATTTCGAAAGTATTCAGTCTCAATAGCCAAATTCGACGAAAATGCTTCCGGAGACAACGGAACAAGATGGTCCACGCGAGAAGGAAGTAAAACGAGCGTCTTCAGAGGGCGTTAAAACGTCTCATAGACCGTAGAAGGTATTAGAACGTGTTGTTGGATTCTCCATATTAGTATTCCCGTCCGAACATTAGGTTCCAGGACTCGTCCACGAAAGCCGAGGACTGCTCTCGCAGTTTCGGTGAAACTCCTCAGTCCTCCTAAGCAGGAGATAACAAGACACGTGCTATGCAGATGTCGTGGCCAGGAGTTCCCAGCGGGACGGCCCGTCGTGATTTAGGCTAATTATGCGCGACCTGGGCCCGACTGGCTTTCTCTGCTGGCGTCATAACTAAAAGCCACCGGTGTTGTCGCTTTACCTGGCCCTTGCAAACACGTAACTTTGCCCGCTCGTTTCCGCTCGAGACTGCTGTATGTACGGCTTACGTGCTCGTGGTTTTAATCGTTTTCACTGCCACGGAGGTAGTCGAGTTCGCACGAACTCACGAAGATTTCATTCGTTCGATGTTGCGAGGGTCATCGGTGGTTGCACCGCAAACTAATCAGCTAATTAGGAAATTCACTATACCACCATTAGTGTTCATTATATTCATCATACTAGTACAGCCAGGATTTAACATTTGGATTCACGATACAAGATATGGAAATATTAAATGAAATTGTAACGGTGTCTATACGAAAATTCTGTAACATGGCCACGTGAATAGTTCTTCGTTAAGCTACGTAGAAACGTGTTTCTTTAATAGTGCCGTCAAGGTTTTACACTCCGGCCAATTTACAGAGATTTAGCAACAAACATTTGTTATGCAAACCGGACCCGGCGATGATGTTACTCCTGAAATTCCGTGGCACCTGATATAACAGCGGTCGGTGCTCGGAGCGAGCCGTTCTACTTGCAAAACGAAGCTGAAGAGGAAGGTCTGCGAACGTCAGGCGACGCTAATTGCCGTAATGAAGATTATTCGCGGAGAACGCGAAAGGGTGCGCCATTGTCTCGGTGAAATAGCACCGTGACCGTGCAGAATTCAGGTTGGTCAACGAGCTCGGATCTTCTGACATCCAAATATCTTCCTGTCCGACAAATAAATTACAAGGACATGGTTCCTGTATGTACTTCAATTCAATCGGTGACACGATTTTGCGTTTGAAGTAGAAACTGAAAATTTGATATCTATAGTAAACGATAGAGGCTTGGCTCGGTTATGCTTACGACCTTGTGACAGTTAGACTCGGCCATGTCGGTCATAAGTCAGTTGCTATAATAAAGCACTGACGAGGTATCGCGTCAATTTTCATACGAACAAAGGATCGATCAAGAGTGGATCAAGAACACACAGAACATATTATCATTTTCGCACAATAAAATATATTGGACCAAATCATAAGGACATTACAGATTCAGCTTAACTCGATTGATCCAAAACTAAGTCCGTAAATGTCCTTCGTAAACGATGACACCGTGTGGAGATGTGATGAGAGGAAGCATGAAATCGGACTGGATCGACTCGATTGTCTGGGGTCAAAAGTCATCGAAGCTATACAAACCTTGATCGTGCCTTAGTCTTCCTCGGTCCTTTTTCCCTGCCGCTCGGTGGATGAGTTATCGAAGAACGGTAGCCATTTTGTATCATTGGCCACGATACAAGCGACGACAGGACAATAGTCGCCACTTGTCCACCGCTTTTTTGCAAGAAATCAAATTCCAGCCCACCTGTGGCGAGCTCGTTGTTCGTCGTTCCAGTCTCCCGATGAAAAGCACCGATCGATCCGATCTATCTTCGATCGTGGATCACGCGAAACGGGCTAAATCACCGTGTGCTACGATAAAACCTTTGTCGTAATGATTGCGGTATCCTGCTGACAGAAAATTCACGATGCAGATTGCCAGATTGCTCTATGCAGATTCGGATCTGAGTCTTTTCTTAAACGATTACTTGCTGATCATTCTATTGTGGAGAGTATGAGGGTTGCGAAGCAACTGATCGGTTTGATAAGTTATTTGTTACTTTTTGGTGCCGAGATCTGTATCTTGAGCACATTAATTACTGATATAATAGCTGTATGTAATCTAACCAATGAAGCACTCTATTATAATATATTACACTTGTTGCTCATATCTTATGGTACAACAGAGGACTGTTCTTATTTGGACAATATCTTCAGAACACAGTTCATTGTAACATAACTAGTATACCATAGGTTAACTCCGTTTTACAATTTTTTAATAAATGAGTGACAAAACCTTCTGAAAGGTGGTCTTGATAACATACATCAAAATCGAGGTCCATTACATTCCCCGAAAAAAATCCCCTAGTTTACTTCAAAGGTTTCTTTTACAACATATACACGATTAAAATTGCAGTCTAAGGTGATAGTACTAATGTCAGTGTCTGTTCTGCTTACAGGTGTCTGCAGGTCAGCATATGCAGCTCACGGGTGATCTGAAACCCGGCGTATCAGTGGCGGCTCAACAGGGCATGTACTTTAATCAGCAGCAAAGTCAGAATCAGTCAGGACCAGGCGGGCAAACCGATACGTACTGTTCTGTTTCGCAGTCTCAGACGATCAATTTCACTCAACAAAGTCTGAGACAAAGAGCCGCAGCTGCAGGTGGCGTTCCGCAGCCTGCAGGGGCTGCAGGAGCTCGCAACCATCCTCAACAAGTGCCGCAGAATCAGGTGGATCAACATCAGCACGCGAAGCTTCTTCAGCAACAACAACTGATGCGCGCCCAGCAGGTTGGTGTTCGTTGTATACTTTCCTCCCTAATCGATTGTTCGAAACTTTTGTACACGTGCTCTCGCGTTCGAGGGCGTGAACAAAGGTTGGTTTATGGTTTAATTACCTAATGGTTCTGAACACGATGCTTATCTATGCTAATAGAAATGGTTCGTCGTTGGTAAGGATCGGTACTGGTTTTAGGTTAATCCTCCATCGACCTCTAATTATACGAGCTTTGATACTATCGAAGTTAGGTTACTTTTGAAATATGCTTGTTAAAGATAGCGGAGATACTTTCAGGATCCTAGTGGATTGGTTAGGGTGATTGAAGGGTAAATAATGCTGATTAAAATGGGATTAATGTGATCTAAAACGCATGTACGTTCTATATTTCAGCAGCTTCAATTTCCTTTGTTAAATTATTCGTGCAATTTTGCAATAATGGCGGTATTTCAATACCTGAGTGAACACTTTTAATTTTATAGTTGTTCTGCTATGGACAAGTCACACAGAACATCATGTCCATAAAGACTTGCATCTGATCTAATATAAATCCGACAGAACGAGAACGTCACAGTGAATTAAGAATTGGTCATTAATCACATGATGACATAATATTTGCATCATTTCCAGCATTAACGCTCTGTGACTTCAAAGTCTCACTTGCATCACTTTCCATTTATTCTGTAATTATAATTTCATAAGTAATCACTTATCACAAAAAATAAAATTGTTTGGGAAAATACTTGAAATCTAGCCATCAGTGAGTGCAAGTCTACAATGCGCCCTCGCTCTGGGGCATAGTTGCCCACCGGTCCAAATCGATTACGCGATTCAATTCGTGTCGCAAAACGAGTTACTCCAAGATTCAGCAGGAATTGATCGAAGGGTGCGTTCACGTCTCGTCGGAATCGTGATTTGTTTGCCAATCTTTTTCGTAGCTGTCGGCGCGAACAATACCATGTTCCGGAAGCTTATTCCCGACACGGTGATGGATCGACTATCGAGCATCAGAAAGAAATCACGTCGCGATATCTCTGGCGGCGCGTTATCCGAAACATTAAGTTCGTATCCGGTGATTCAGTCGTCGTCGTGCAACAGGTATCGCGGCTCCTTTGCAACTTCTGTTCCATCGTGCTGAAAGAAGCGGCACAAATAGGAGGAGCTTCTTAGAGGTCGCGGAACAATGAATGGAAACTTTTTCTGCAACCGGAAAATCTGTGTTCGCCCGCGCTTCCTGTAGGGAACCTAATGTCGGATATAACCGCGTCTCTTGCCTTTTCTTATGATTTCCCCGGATAAGAAAGTTAATCGTTCGGTAAACTAAATTCCTCGATACACGCTTCTTTCTTCCTGTCTAATATTTATGAAAGGTAAAATATTTTTGTTGGAAAATTTTTTAGTCGAATCACTCGTTTTTTAACTGTGGTGCGAATATTTAGTCGGAAAGAAAATCAATTTTGAATATCTGAAAGATTTTTAACATTGATTGTTAAGTTTACTTTATAACATCGAAGATGTCAAAGAAATTTTTAGCACTTTATCTTTGATATCTTTCTCAGTTTGTTCATTTCCAACGTTGAAGAAAATAAATTATAACAATTGCAGAATCTTAATTACCATATTTTCATACTGTCCCCTATATAATGCAACGTGTTTTAAGATTTTCACTTTTGCACCCGGTCAAAGTTCTCGCCCTCCGCGAAAGAAACTGAAAGAATAAAGTGCGGGCGACTTTCATTCGTATCAACTTGTTGTTCTAGTTACCCGCTGGTATAATGTAACGCCGACAACTTTGCAATCAGACAACATTTGCATGCAGTCATTTACATCTTGTCCGGCACGGTGTTCTTCATCTTTTATGCATTCTCAATTTGCATCCGAAGAAACTGTGTCCACGGGCTCAATTACTGTCACTGAATCGTCGTCTTCCACGAATTACCTTCTCGAACGATGTTCACCGGTGTGCTATTGAAAAATTACTTAAAAGATCGAATGCAAAATGACTGTCGAGCCAGCGGGATCGACACGACTTTCTGAATTCCTATCACGCCTTCATTCGCCACTTCATTCGACGTTACACGATCAAGAACCCATTATTCGTATCCACTTAATTTTCGATAATATATCATTCGATTCTCGTTCTTTCCACTTTTATTTTAGCTGTCCAACATTTCCGATTTTTGTTTTATCGGTCTTTTAGTTGCAGTGTAGGGGGTATGTAGGGGTTTTGAGAGCTACAGATCTAGAGATCTAGATATCTAGAAATCTAGGAATATAGAGATATGGGGATGTAGAGGTATAGGGGTGTAGGAGTACAGAAATGTGGAGATTTGGGGGTATAGGGATTTATGACTATAGAAAGGTAAGAATATATGAATCCAAGAGTATCGGAATCTGTTGGTATAGGAATTTAGAGCTATTGAGATCTGGGGATGTAGAGATTTAAGGGTATAGAAATTTAAGAGTATTGGGATCCGAGGGTATAGGAATCTATGGCTATTGAGATCTAATGCTGTAGAAATCTATAAAACTAGAAATATAGAGATTTGAAGATCTCAAAATTTGTAAATCTATAAATATAGAGATCTGAAAGTACAGAAACTTGAAACACGGCATCAGGTGCAGTATCACATGAAATGTATAATATTTCAATTATATACCCTCGACCATAAGCGTCGTGCTTATAATCGATTATCAAAGCGATTTATCGAGTCTCTCTCGACAAACAAACTAGCGGGAAGATTGAAATCAACAGCGCGGAATTATCAGCGATTTACAGATCTGCAGGATGCACTCGGCGATGCGGTGCAGTCACGTTGCGCTGGCGGACATGCAACATGGATTTATTAACGAATGACTCAGTTATAATACCAACCATTACTTTAACAACGTTAAGGTATCGAAGGCAGCTCTCCGATCGTGCTCCACTTACTAATTGTAGGTTTCGCGCAATTGGTTAGTCATCCTTCGTCAAGTGTCGACCTTCCGCTTCGTTTCTTATTCGATGTTAGGCTCAATTGCTTCTCCTCGCCCGTGAGATTCGAACGCGTGAGAACGCACGAAACAGGGACATTGTGCCATCATCGTTCTCTTTAATCCTATGAAAACCTGCATTTGTCGAATATTTCTTGTCTCTTTGATAACATTTCTCGTGAACTATGAAACGTGTCTTAGTTCATGGTAGTATTAGACCACGAGTATCTATGCATGTGTGACATATGAAAACTTACAAAATGAAATATTGTATGACATTTGAAACTTACGAGCACATGAAATATTGAGACAAAATCTACACCTGCAACCTTTCTATTAAAAAATCCCATATTAACGATCGAAAGAAAACAGAAATCAAAGTATCACACACAATGTCATCTACAAATGTCAGACAAATCCAAGTACTTATTATCTAATGTCATATCAATGATCAAAAGAGAAATTTAATTGTAAGTACCGTAAAGATGTCACAAAGAATTGAAGCGTTTAAAATTCCCAAAAAGAATGTGATAGGAAGAAGGAAGACAGGAGTAAATGGTGAAAGAAGGTGTCTCTGGCTTTTCCGTCCAACGTCGTAGACTTTCGTTGACTAACGCGTAACACCAGGAAGTGGAAACGCAATCCACGAAGACTTGTGCAACGACACCGATGCATGGAACTTCCGTGCTCGTTGGCTCGACGACAATGCAACTCGTAACGAGTTATCGATGCGTTCCGCGAACCGAGTAGTAATTATTCCTTTGGAATTCACCACTGCTCGACTTTCTAACTCATTTGTATCACCGTTTTTAACTTGCGGTTCATAAATGCTGCTGATCAAGTCCATGCATTTGGGCGACCTTCAGATTTTAGACACGGAAGGCGTACTGGTACGTGGTTAATTGGACAGGGACAAAATTTGGACTTTGGAAGATTGGGACTTTGGTCACTTTGGGAGTTTAATAGGTTGAGAGTTTGAGAGTTTGGAAGCTTGGGACTTTGGATAATTTGGAGTTTTGGAAATTTGGGATTGTGGGAGGTTGAGACGTTAGGAATTTGGGACTTTGAGAGTTTGGGACATTGAGAGTTTGGAACTTTGGAAGCTTGGGACCTTGGGCTATTTGGAATTTTGAGAGTTTGGGACTGTAAGAGATTGAGACATTAGGAGTTTGAGAGTTTGGAAGCTTGGAATTTCGGATAATTTGGAATTTTGGGAGTTTGGGACTGTGGGCGGTTGAGACGTTGGGAATTTGGGACTTTGAGAGTTTTGAACATTGATGGTTTAGAACTTTGGAAGGTTGGGACTTTGAATCACTTGGAATTTTGAGAGTTTGGAACTGTGGGAGGTTGAGACATTAGGAACTTAGGACTTTGAAAGAACCTTCAAAGTTTAGGACTTCAAATAATTTTGAACAGGGAGCTTGACTCTTCGAGAACGTGGAAAGGAAGCTTGGAACTTCAGGAATTTGGGACTTCGGAACTTCGGATATTATGAAAATTCGATAACCTACAACTTCATCAGGAAACAGTGAGAATTCAGAACTTTGTTCTTTGAGTCCTCAACATCTGTGAACCTCTATCAAGACTAAAATTTTGAAACACAATTGAAACTTCCATCAGCAAATTTCTCAAAATTTTTAAAATAACTCTAATTTGATAATGTAAAGATGTAGTAATGAAACTCATCGAAGTATCAGAATGGAGAATAATCAAATGCTATCTGGTGATATTTTCAGGTGATGCAACAACAGCAACACATGGCAGGAGGAATGGGCGGTGTGAGGCCACCACCACCCGAATACAAAGCTGCTCAGGCCCAGATGATGCACGCTGGAATTGGCATGGGTCAGCAAGCAAGGTTTCCTAACACTGGACCTATGCGTAGGGTTACGCAACAACCGATGCCACCTTCGGGTACGTAGTCGATAAACAATACGCTCTGTCTAAGTACTTAATCCAAATTCCTTCATACATATGCAGATACGCGCGGAAAATTTGAATTACAATTTGCCTGTTCTTTCGCTCGCTTATTACGATTCATTCTCGACAAGTAACTGATCGAAGATCTTCGAGTTTGACTTCAGTTTTGACAAATTTCTCAGCTATGACGGGTTCTGACAAATTTCTCTGTTACGACAGGTTCTGACAAATTTCTCAGTCTTGACGAATCTCTCGGTTACCAACCACTTTTCCGTGTTAGCATAGAAAACTAAATATTATCGAAACGTTGGATTAAATTGACTAAAAAATGAGATTACCGCGCGTAGAATTTTCGCCGAATTTACTCCGGTTACACAGAGAGAAACGCAAAGGAAATTGAATCGAGCGGACATAAAAGGTAGACGAATAATCGCGAAAAAATATTTGATCCGCGGAACGAGCATTAGAGCGTTCGCGTACTTTTTAACAAACATTTAGACGAATATTCGAGAGAAACGGACCGGTACGTTGCGAATCAGAAAGAAAAGAACGCGAACCAGATAAAACGGGGAGAGGGTCGTAAATATTCTTCTACACCGTAAGCTCGTACAAGGCTTGTATCGATCTGCCTCGAGCTACTTTCATAAGATTCTATCCAAACGAAAATCCACAGAGCATTAAAGCGTCTTCTTTTTGAAATAGGTATCTAACCCTGTATCTGACTAGCCTCGGACTCTTTACGATCGATTACTATCCGCGTTGATTGAATCCTGTTTCTGCCGATGTTTTAAAAATATCAAATTGCTCAGACGCCGATACCACACTTGATTTTACGAGGCAGGTTCCTATGAGCTAGGAACTGCAGATATGAACTCTCTGCTTTTCGTATAATCTTAATTGATCGAGGAAAGGTAGAAATGAATATCTGTAGCGGACACATCCCTCTCGTATCTGATATTTTCTGTAATTATAGATGCCAGACTTCTATATTTAGTATGATTAAATATACTGGTGAACGTTATAAATATAATTAGTATTGATGTGACAACTGATTGAGAGTTCATTTTCTTCAAAGTGCAGGGTTATCTTGCATATCTTGAATAACTTCTTAAATATGTGTCTTCAAACACCTTCACCTATCAAGATCGTACACTTACTGTGTAATACATGAATCATGGAGCTACCTTTGAACGAAGTAACTACTCTTGAACCACATAACTTGATGTAACTAGTCTTGAACCATGTAACTTTGAACGACCTTCTGAATCATCTAATCATGTAACTGATACGAAAAAATGTTTTCAAAGAACACGTACTTTTGAAGTTATCCGAAGTTACGTGAGGTCATATGTGTTCGACTCATGTGAACCACCCTGTATGTAACATACAGCCTGCATGTACCAATACTTGTACGTTTCATACATTTCAACGTACCAGCATTCATAAGAAGAAAAGTAACAAGTATGTAGTAACAATTGCACATATTCTTTTTGCTCGCAGGTCCAATGTTGAGGCCACAAATGGCGCAGCAGCAGCAACAAGCGCTGCACGCTGCCGGTGGCAACATGTACATGGGTGGCGGTAGCATGGCCGCCATCGGTGGGATGCATCAGATGCACCAACGTCTCGGATATCCTAGAACTAATAATCAACGGCCGCCTAACGTCAGCGTCGGTCCTCCAGATAGCCTGGGGAACAGTATCGCGGGTCGTGGAGCTCAGCAGGAGTGGCGACACGTTCTGATGCAGCAACAGGGCTTTCAAACACAGATGCGATCGCAATTCAACCAGCAAGGTCACCAAGGTAAGCGTCGATGGACCCATATCGTGTTCACGATCCTTTCATGGTGGTAATTCGCGCGAAGAACGGGGCGGTATTCGGTTAGTTACGCCCTTTTTCCTGCTCGACCCCATCGGTGTTGGCTACTTAAGTTGTCTTCGGTTATGCCGCGATCTTCAGAATTCATTTTCTACGCGGACGCCGACTGTGACGAAACGATGTTGCTTTTTATACCGTGTAATGTGTTCCTAGTGTGATTCGGGGTCATAAGTGTTGCTACTTTTTGATGGGGTCGGTGCTTCGGATGGGTTGTAACGAGGATCAGTAATACTTCGACTGTCACGCCGATTTCGCTACCATGTAGTTTCATACCATGTAGTAATTTCTGTTCCATGTAGTTCGCATTTGAGAATTTTTTCTGATTTGGGAAATCTAGAAATTTAAGAGTTTAGAACATGAAAAACTGAAGAAGTATCAGATTAAAAGAAACAATTGATGGTATTTTGCAGGTGGCTTCGGTATGGGTGGCCAAGGCGGGATGCAGATGAACGCCGCACAGATGCAACATCAACAGCTGATTCGTTCACAAAGCGGAGGTATCGGTGGTTCCGGTATGGCTAACAGCACTCAAATGCAGCAGCTACTGTCGCAGCAACACCAGCAACAGACATTAGCCATGCAGCAGAGTAATAATCAGATGTCACTGCAGATGCAAATGTCGCAATCCTCATCAGTCAACTCTGTCAGCAGTACCGGAACCGGTAAGTCTTGACCGAATCTAATTCTATTCTCTGTTCAATCTTGAAGAAAATCAAATCGCACTTTTATAATCGTATACTTGGTACATTACGGTATATTCGCAATATTATATTTGCCAGGAACAATACAGACATCAATCTCTTCTGATATCTATTTTAACGCGTTTAGTGTCATTATCGAAACATTGTCGATGCACCATGTGTCATAATCATAGTGCACCGTGTGTCAGGTGTCGATCGTGTGTCGACGACGCGATGATCGGTTACCCTAATGCATCATTTTCGTTATCTTTTAAACTAGTCACTATTTATGCAGAAATCGATATGCAGAAAGATACATGATCGACGTACAAAAGCTTGTTAATCCTTTGTAGACGATAAACGTGTAGATAAGTTCAAGTCATTGTGACTTACGAGTTCGTATTCGGTAAAAGTTGTAATAGGAGTCATATAAATAATCCTCCCATACACTTGTACAGTTGAACATTCTTAAAAATGTATAAATTTAAGATTTTTGAATCTTCAAGTATTTGTAGCTTATAAGATTAAAAGTACCTATCTTGGCATATCTTCCTGAAAGAGTTCAAATCCAAAGAAACTCTTTTTGTAAAAAAATCACAATTTCGAATATTTTCTGAAATGCGCTAAATTTTTCCGAATAAAAAGCACATGTCATTATCGATCACGTGTGATGCGATGTTTCCAGGTTCCCCTCTGCACCCGCACCAGCAGTACGGCGCAGGCAGTCCAGGAGTGCGCAGTCTGCCGCAACAACAGCAACAGCAACACTCGCAACCGCAGGCAACCACCACGGACCCGTCCGTAGCCGCTGCGGACTTTAGCCTCGAATTTCTGGAGAATCTTCCGACCGGAGACACGTCGAACTTCAGCGCTCAGGAGCTGCTGAATTCCCTCGACTCAACGGCGGGCTTCAACCTCGATATTCTGTAAGACCACGCGTATCGCGGTCTATTCGGGAAATCGAACGTTGTCGGGGTCGGTTGCAAACACGATCGCGACGCGAACGCGCCACATCGATCACCCTGTCGAAGCACGCGTTACGATTTCTGCGACGGTTTCACCGCCGCGAGTAAATCCACTTTCTGAGTCGCGTCGTGCTTCGACGATTCGCTTGACGATATCGCGCAATCAATGAACCAAAGTGGAGCGTAATCGTCGCTCGGAACGGAGGCTGGAGCGGTTAAACGAATATAAATGAAGCAAGGTTAGATGCAATTCGCTCGGGTCATGTTCATCGTAAAGATGGATACAGAAAATGGATGAGCAGACCCCGAATGAATCACGCTTGAGAAGTGATACGAGGATGGAAGATACAGCCACCTCCGTGGAGCAGTGACGATCACGATGACCCCGGAAAGGTCCTCCGCGTTGATCGATTGATCCATCCTCGCGCAAACGTCAGGGTGTTCGATCCAGTCGAACTGGCCTCAACCGTGCACCATGTACAGTAGTAGGAATAAACACGAGAAACGGAAGTACCTCCTCAAGTGTCCCGATCTCCGGATCAGAGAATGGACAATTCTGGAGCTGAGCAACCTGAGGTCCAGGTTCGACCTGGGGTGCACAGAGACCCGGTCGTAGAGCATTTTCGGCAGCTATCTTGGCTGACGATCGCATTCTTCTAGGCAATCACGTTTTAGGAAAATTGAATTTCTTTATGGTAACGATCGGAACAGCAAAGACGAGAGCGAACGGGATAGAATGAAAGGAGGGGAGAGTGGGACAAGTGTGGAAAATCAAGAGGCAAGCGGGAAATTCGTTTTGTACAAGCGTAGCCACGAATTCGTAAAAGTTTATCCATTTTTTTAGCGATCGGGATCGATCGATTTCTATCGAGTGCACGCGTCGACGACGCCCGGACGGTGACCTCGACGCGCACTCCAGATCACGCGGCTTCTCTTGATTTTTCACGATCCGGGGTGTTCAAGAGGAAAACGTGGCGGTCTTTCGCTGATGCCCTCGAGGATCGGTTCCACAGTGATGCATGAGACTTACTTTCTCGTTGAATCAGTCTACAGGCCCGTAAGTTTTATGTTCACTCTACGCTTTTTCTTTCGATTCTGTAACAATGCGTTCAGCTTAAAATTCGTGCAGAACGGATTGGTAGAAAATTTGAAGGAAATGTTGCTCGGAAATTACTTATGAACTGATCTGGAGAAAGTAAGTCGTGTATCACCGTACGTCGCTCGAGGTTTCGTTCACGGCTGACGTTACGACATAACCGCTAAGATCGTAGCGTATTTAACAATGCCGCGACGGCGTATTTACAATTAACAGAAAGTCAATTACGAGATATAAATACATATAAATATATATTCGATTCTCGATGAATTCGCGTGACCATTGACGATCGAAACTTGAATCAGAAATCGTTCGATTCGAACGATCGGTCACGTGTACACTCCGGTGCAACTTTGGCTTCCTTTGGAAAAGGGTAACTTAGGGACAAAAACCTCACATCACTTGTCTTCGATCTTGATATTACTAAATTTTCAGTCTAAAATCTTTACATTGCAAAATTTCCCAGTTCCAACATTTTCGAATTCTCAAGTTTACCTGGTTCTGATTTTAATTAAATTTAAATAAGTAAATGTGAGCACTCACCAAGTAGAAATCTGATGAGGTAATTTTCCCTAACGTCGTCATTTTCCCTAGGATAGCCTACCATGCCCGCCCAGTGTACGTAGGACTCGCGTTGTGTTTGTTGACGAGGAGAGAAAGAGAGGGAGAGAATGACGATGAGAAGCTTCCTAAGAACGCGGCGTTAGTGTTGCTACAGGATGAATTGAAATCTTGACTGTACATAAAAAGTATACAACACAGATACACACAGGACCGTAAGCTCGCAAAGTTTAGCTGATTATAATTAAGAACTCTAATGATATAGGTAAATATTATATATATACAGATCTATATATATATACATATATATATAGAATAAATAATAGTAATCGAGTTGAACGAATGGAAAGGAGCGAAAGATGGACGAGAGTGTGTGATGAAAAAAAAAAAACGCGTGCAGAGAGAATGATGACGGGTGAAGCGAATGTTTTTGCACGGCGATAAAGCACATTTACCTCGAACGAGTGTATTTATTGAGTTTTAGTCCCGCAGGATGTGCTGTGTCGCCGAATCGACAGGTTGCACACGAGAAATAATCACGGTGAGGTGCGAACTCCGTTTTCGCTACGATGAACAGCGTTCTGTTTCTGCCAAACGTTCAATTATGCACGTTCGAACATATATATAGACGCGGTAAGTAATCGTTTGATGCGATCAAGGTGAATTCGTTGAAAGTTCCGTTCAAAATTACTCTTTCTTTCTTCAAATATTAACATATTGTACGACGATGGAGTTCAGATTAGGAACTTCGATGCTGACGGCGATGTAGCGTGACGCTGATTATGCAACAACTGAATATCTGAGAATGTACTTTCTTTGGTTATTAATCCACAGATGTTCAATGTCCTCATTAAGCAGTAACAAATTAGAAATTTTCAAATTATTCAAAAATTTCTAAATATCAAAATTAACTTGAAGATCTCTGACTTCTCAAAGTTTCGGATCTTCACGAGTTATGAAATTTAGAAATTTACAAAGGTGGAAGATTCACATTTTCAATTTTCTAATGTTCTACATTTCTAAATTTGAAAATTTGACAATGTACATGATAGTTTCTCTAGATGGTAGAATCAATTTTTCAAAAAGAAAAACCCATTGCAACCATTTGCAACCATTTTGTATATAGTAATAGTCCCACTGTACTATGTGATCAGCACTCGAGCAAAGTCTGAACAGATCTTACCGATGGTACAATATGTTAATAAGTAGAAACGCTTTTTATAGAGGTTAACGAGCAATCGCGGTTCATCGTTACCGTGAAACGGGTCTGCGACTAATCTTCCAAATAGTGATACATTCCATAGCTAAAAAAAAGGAGTAGCAATCCATGGTTCGTCTAATCAAAAGTATCTGGAAAGAAACAAGGGGTCGTGATAGAGGGAAAAACAAGGAAAAAAAAAGGATCCATAAAGTTACATGAAGAACACCGAACGATAGATATGGGTGAAAATGACGAGAGTAAAGAAGGGAAGGAGTAAAAGAAAAAATAAATATATATAAATATATAATATATCCTCGACCGTTCGCCGAAAAGTGTGCACGAATACTTCCGATGCGGAGTTTCGCTCGTCACTCTACAACTATTATTGTATTTTATATTCGCGCACTCGCGCGTGTACGCGCGGATATTAGCGAAAATACGAATCGTTCTTTTGTTTTTTTTTCTATTTCTGTTTGTTTGTTTGTTTGTTTGTTTGTTTGTTCGTTCGTTTCAATAATTATAAAGGAAAATTCCCTCGAATCGGACGTAGGAGCGACGCGTTCATTATTGTCTTGTAAAATATTGGGGCCACGAAACATAATCTAAAGCAAGAAAAACTCGAGAAAATCTCCCAAAAAAAAAAAGAGTAAACGATAAAAGAAACCGAAGGAGGCAGATGCTGTAATCGTGTCCACGTCGATGAACGATGTAAATCGAGAGAATCAAGCACGACGCGAGAGAAAGAGAAAATCGCCACGTGTTGTTCTGTTCTCTCTCTCCCCCCTCATCCTTCTTCCCCCCGTGTTCTATTATATAATATGTATAGATATAATAATGATACATGAATACGATTCATTGAATGAACGAAAAACGAATGACTGAGAGAACGAAAGGGTTAAATCGTGTAAATGGACGAACGATTGAGAATCGAGAGATAAACGAGAAACAAAGAAGGCAAGAACAATTCGTTTTTGTAGGGAAAAGAGAGCATTAGGGACCAACCAAAAAATAAGAGAGAGCAAGAAACGTGCGCTGATGTCGATTGTCACGGTGGATCGTTCTTCCTTTTATAATATACACGTCGTCACGAGAGAAAACGCGCGGGGGTAAATAAATTAACAGTGCCTCGAATCGTTCGCGACCGATCACCGAACTTTAGAACCGATAATTTTCGCGTAGAAGGTGTTCTCGGTCCTCGCGAAGCACGCCATTCGATTCTTCCACGTTTCGAACGAGAAATAGAACAGAGAGAGAGAGTGAGAGAGAGAAAGAGAGAGACTGGCGATGATCGAGTTTTGCTTTTCTGTTGCACCATCGACGTTGATTAGGCCCATTGGCGTAACTAGATAAAGGTCAGCATGGCCTGTTGGGATATAACGCGTGGCGATTTATCGCGTGACTATATATGACGAATGTAACGCGTCTATATTCTCAAATTTACGAACATTACGTTTAATTTACTTCCAAATTCAGAAATTTTCAGTTTGTCCTCATACTTACAACTTCAGAAATTTAGAAATTTCAATTCTCGAACTCAACAAATTCCACAAATTATTTAAAAATTTAGGACGATGGAAATTTTGAAATTTTCAGATTTAGAAAGTTTCAAGTTTTTAAACCTGCAAGTGTATTTAGAAATTTTCAGAGCATGTAGCAATTTATGGTTGATTTCGGACAAGGTCCTAGTTACGCCAATGATTAGACGTTACCGGGTTTCAGCCGAAGAGGACAAAAATGGGCTCCGTTTCGTGCGCGTGTCGGTTTATCGAGGAGTCTCGAGCCGGACAAATACACCTAATTATTTATAATATTTATATAACTTTATATACGATACACGGGCATTTCGCATAGAATAAAAGTTCATGTTGAATCTCGAACTGTTATCAATAAAAAGCGTTGAGTTCCTACAATCGTTTCTTTACTTAGCTTCTGGATGTCATCCGAAGTTCGTGTCATTGCTTTCATTTTCACTGACTCGTTCTTTTCGATCGATGTGGAGAAGAAGAGATGAGAGAAATTCACTCGGTGTTTCTCGTAGTCGCGTAACGATCAACGAAGACGCATATGGTGCGTCGTAGTTCAGTCGATCCCAAATATTTTCAACGATAGGCTTCCTTTGGTTAAGAATGTAGGAAAAAGAGATTTCTACCTTTCATTTCGGAAGATCAAATATATCAACTGAAAAATAATCCAAAGTGGATTTTTAAATTTGAAAATTTGGCAGGTTTGAAATTCGTGAATTTCTAAAATACTAAACATCTCTAAATTTCTTAAATTTGAAAATCCGCAGTCTTAATTTTTCAAATATGCAAATTGCTATATTTTCGGATGATTCACGGCATTTCTAAATTTCTCGACTTTGTAAACTTGTATCTCTAAATCTTCAAAAGCCCAGATTTCCAAATTCAGGCTTCTCTCCCCTACGTCGTGTTCTCTAGGAAAGCCTCGCCACGTTCACGAGTGTACCCCATGGACATAGTAATAATTCGCCAAAGACGCTGAGTTCGCAATTCTAAATCCATTTTTGTTTCATCAGATTCCGCGCTTTCAAAGACTCCACGCGTCAGCGTCCTCCTCGGAAGTGCACGATATCCGAAGACGGAAGTTCGTTGCCAGTCGCTGAAAAATTCAGCAACATCGATCTTCAAACACCGGGATAACGAACGCGAGCAAAGCACGTCTCGAAGAACGATAATTCCGAAGAAAGTTGCTTCATTATCGATTCCTTCGGGGCTGTTGTTGCTAAGCGGATTTCCCGCGCTCCGGACTAATCTCCCGCTGGTTGTCGAACGTTTCTGTTAACCTGGACACGATGCATGAGCCATCGGGCTTCGTGACACCTACGGGTCAGAGGTCGGACACGCGAGAATACATTGTTACCTGGGTTAGGTGTTTCGCGACGTCTCCGCGTCCGTGGCGACGACGCTCGGCCAACACTAGGTCGAACGAGGCAGCCTAACGCGTCGTCGGGACGCGACGCCGGGGACACGGGAGGAGGATCAATATCACGGTTAGGGAGAGAGCAGACTGAAAATAGGAGCGAGAGTAGGAGCAGCGATGAGGGATAAGGATTACGAGGAGAGAAGGAAAAAGCGAGAAGGTGTACGAGAGAACCCAGCCCGAAAATGTCAATTCGCCGGCATGGCTCCTCGTGAAATTACGATCGTGACGGGACTCCTCGCCGATTTCGTTGCAATCTTGCGGATTGCGGGACGAATTTTGACGCCACACCGTTTCGAATCAATGTTATCTTCACTGATTCTGGACTCCATCGAGATTTCTTCGTTCGGTACATTCGAGGCCTTCCGAAACGCTCTTCGTTTATCGGTTTTACCAGCGGGAGTACAACCTTCAAAATATTTGACCAATTATATAGGTTTAGTTCGACGAAGTTACCTTTCAAAATACTGATTTCTGTGCTGCAGGTTTTCTGTACATTTCGGTATCTCATACTGAATTGAATTTGACACCCGATTAATTCAAGGTTTTTTTATAAATTATCACTTCATCGATATGACTTCATATTTGTTACACGTCATACTTTGAAAGAATATTCTATAAGTCCTAATATCTCAACTCGGGTATCAATCGAGTCCAACATGATTTTCTTAATTTATAATTTTCAAAAAATTGTTATGTTCACCAATTTGACTTAAATATGATAATAATGTAATTTAAGTATAATTCATACTGAAACTTCGAAGAATTATCCTATGGATTGACAAGTTTCGATGGAGTTAGACTCCTTCCACGAATATCGATCATTTAACGTTCGTGCAAGCGCGTGCTTTCGTTGTCAGGTGATCCACCTTCTGTAAAGGCGAAGTAGGGAAGTAGAATTCTGTAGGATCGGCAGGTTTCGAGGTAGAATTTGATCGATCGAGCGCGCAAACGCAGACGATCCACTGGCCGACATCGACTCGCCACGCGACAATGCTCCGATGTACACACGATTGTGCGAATGAAAATCCGTTATGAAACTACCAATTAGCTGACCTTTGCGATACGAGAAGACGCGTGACAATTATGCGTCGGTTCAAACATTTTTTTTTCCCATCTGATCGCGAGAAAACGTTGTAAACATTATTTGATTCGAATAAAAAGCCCCGAGTCCAAGATCGATCGAACAAAACAAACTTCCGGAAATATCTAGTGGATTATCACGCAAAACGCGCCTATAGATACAGGAATTTTTATGTCCGTGAAAAGAGACGATATTTTGATTAAACGCTTGTTTGTCTGGAATAGTAATTATATCCTTCGTCGCAAAGGTCAACCAGAGATCTCTTCTACTAAGTTCTTAATCGACGGAGAATAAAAATGAAAAATTTCACTCTGCTGCGTGAGCGAAAACTAAAAAAAAAACCAACCTGTGGTTCTTGTATCCAGTTTGTTTTATACTCGCTTGCTTTGCGTAGAGCGTCGACTAGATGATTTTCTACTTATCCTCTCTATACAAGAATACGAAAACATCGTCGAGGTCGTCGCGAATATCGAATCGATAAAAAAGTATCGACCTCGCTCGTGTAACATCGTCGCGAATATTTTCGAAGGTCGGTTTCGATTACTTGTATTTCCTTAAAATTCTAATCAAATTTATATTTTGACCGAGTCTTTTGGCTAAATTCATTGGCGTAACCGAAAATGGGATCAGGACCTAAGAAATTATCGGGCATCATAGGCTTTTCTGGGAAAAGTGGTGATATGACAGGAGTCAAGTGACTATTAAACATTTAATGATTTTCAGATTTTCAAATTTCTAATTTTCTAAATTTTCACATTCCCGAATTCCTGAAATTTCTTAAATTACCAAACTCCTAAGGTTTCAAATTCTCAATCTTCTACTTGAAAGAAATGGTAGTACTTCCCCCTATATCACACCTATCCCTAGGGAAGTCTATCGAGCTAGGTTCTGTGCTTACCACTAATTTATGATACGAGAAAGTTCGCATTTTGGAGGAATCGAATCCACCCAGGATCCCATCCATTTACGCCAATGAGTTTGTAGCAATTCTTTATATCGGTTTTATCGTTCGAATTAATTATGAAACCTTCCTTCGAAGAAGACAGAAAGAATCGGCGAGAAGGACACGAATATATTAGTTTAAAAGCAAAACGTAATAATTAGATCGATAAATCGATTCTATCGCGTTCTCTCGATCGTCGTTTCTTTTCCTCAAAAACGACCATGCATAATTGATCGATTTCGTAGGACGATAAATCTCGTCCGTACGAAACAGCACACGTGGGATCAGTATTTACAACGAGCGACAAGCTTTCGTTGAACGAGGTATAAATTCTCGGTCGATCGACCACGACGACAACGACGACCGCTCGGAGTCGCGGCCGATAGGTTTCTTTTTCCCTTCGTCATTGTAAATAGCGCAGTGTAGTTGAAAGGGCGGCAGAAAGGTGGTTAGATAGAGACAAAGAGAAAGCGAGCGAAGCACGTGACTGTAATTTTTGTGGCTGACGGATAATCGGCGAACGCAAGAGGGGACGAAGAATGCAAAGGAAAGCCGTTTCTCTCTCTTCTTGGCGAGAAATCGCTTCGAACGGGTCATAGGGTATGGCCCGTGACAGTACGTAACGGGTGTGCATTGGTGACAATCTTTAAAAAAAATAATAAATCGTGGAACGATTTTAGTTAACACGTTCGTTGCGAACTGAGAATTGTAAGGGTAGTCGTAAGCAGGTTATCAGTTAAGGGGGTCAAATTTATGTTAAGGTATACTTCGGGTGCAATGTAGGTTTCGTTTGGGTAAGAACAAGCGTACGGAGATAAACCTATCGGTTATCTTCGACTCGGGGAAATTAAACGTGAATATTTTCATACTTTTACGTTCGAAAGTTGGGAAGTTTGTAAATTTGAAAATTTCCGAAATCTTTTAAATGTAAAAGTTTGTGGATTTCTAAATGTTCGAATATCTTTATCCTACTTGCGACTGAAAAATTAAGAAGGGAAGAAACGGAAGAGGGCGTAACTCGTAAGGGATGACGCGTGCTTCTGCCGCTGATCCATCAACGCCAAAATCAATACTCTCTTCACGCTATTGTTCTCAAAACGATTGTGATATACATATATATTATTGTTAATGCTGTAACGATGAAAACGATAGAGAAAAAGCTGCCCAACGAGATGAGTTTTTAGAGCGTAACGTTTTAGGGGGCGCATGACGTGATCATCCCGCGAAATTCGTACACTGACGAACGCATAATCTCGAGGATCCCAATGCGAATTCGATTGTCGATGATCCGTGCCGCGAACTTTACACTGCTGCCTCGTCTGCAATAATGTAATAGTAAAAGAAACGATGAAAATAAAGAAATAGAAAAGAAGAGAGAGGGAGAGACAGACGCGCGATGGTTGCATCGTCGAGTAGCGAGGGAAATAATGCTTGTAAATAAACGAACAAAACATAAAAGGATGGAAAGAGAGAAAGAAAGAAAGAAAGAAAGAAAGAAAAGTAAGAGAACAGTGATGCGTTATAATTATTTATGTTTGCTGATCGAAGAGGATTCGATAGTAAATTAGTGTAATAATTCGTAATTTAAACGCGGAGAACGGAGGAAGAGAAACGAGAAAAATCATACACACAGATTATGTACATAAGCTAATGGGTAATATCTCCCCTTGGTAAAGGATAGTTTACGGATAATTATTTTTATTACTATTATTATTAACTATTATTATTATTTTATTTTTAAGTAACTATTATTATATTATTATAATAATTATTATATTATTATTATTGTCATATTATTATTACTTTTAATTATTACTTATTATTATTGTCATTATTAATATTATAATTGTCATTGTTATCCTTCGGCCAATGATCTCAAAAGGAAGATAGTAAATGCGTTCGGATGAGAGTGTTGCTAAATCTGGGCCGATTTCGATTTTTCTCAAAACAGACCAGAAACGGTTAAAAGAATGAAAGATGAGCACCGTTTCCGTTGACACGTTCATAAACGAATTCTATACTTCGTCGTTTTTTCTTATTCATCTACTTTTTAATTTTCTTCGTTCCTTTTTACTTTTTATTTCTGGCCTATGTACTCTCTAAACATGTTTATGACACACTCGAAGTGAATTCTTCGTCCACGGTTACGCCTCGTTTCCGGTTATCGTGAGTTCCGTTAACTGTACTGCGCATCTTGATACGACAAAGCGCGTCTTTTCGATTCTTTTCTATTGTTTTGATTTGTCGCTTAAAACCTTTTCTGACTTCGAGGATGCGTTAAAGCGTATTATTTAAAAAATGAACGTTCCTTTTTCTTTTTCCGTATTCCTTGTTCTATAATCGCACGAGAAAGAACACAAACAGGATAGTCGTTCGTATCGCTGCAAGTCCTGTTCGCACGAATATCGATTTCACGAATCGGACAGTTCTTTTCTTTTTAAACAAATGTCAGTGAACGATAAGCATGTTTATCAGAACATGAAAAATTGAAATTTTTATTATGTAATGAAAGTCGATTTGTGCGAACGAGTACTCTATAACAAATAAAACGCAAATAACTATTTCATTTTGTCCAGGATTCATCGATGAATCCTTCGTGCGGAGACATTGAAAAAGAAGAAAAAAAAAAGAAAAATGAAGATAGAGAGAAAATAAAAGTAAATGTCGGTTTAAATCGATGTAATTTGAAAGTGACCTATTAAATGAATGAATTCAGTTAGAACTGATAGCGGTGCAACGCTGATCAAATTATTCATAAACATGTTTTATCAAACGAGAGTCAAGACATTTTGTCATGTCTTTGTATATTTTTATGCAATGTTGTAGAATGATATTGTTTCAAATATATTATACAGATAATAATAATAAACAAATTTATATGCCATAACTTTGTTTCATTTCTTTCAACTTGATCTAATCTATTACATCATCAATTTCCTCGATAAATAATAAACGTGGTATAGAATACAACCTCTTATGCTCCTTTCATCGAACATTTTCTCCTAAAATTTACGTTCCTAATTAAAATTCCATCAACACTTTATATGCATTATATTAATACACATACCATAACCACGTGTTATATCACCATCCATTATATGGTTATACATTGTATTGAAAATAGTATCGCATGTTCCATCTAATAACAAATAGCAAAAGTAATGAGATTCAATAAAAGTTGCTTCTTTTTAAAGAATAAACGGTTTACGTCAAATATAGACGATTTATATCAAGTACAGATTTAATAGCGATTAAAATAAATTGATAATTTTGTGCCTCGTCAATATTTTGAATTTCACGATACAAATTGCTATGAATTATAGATGTATTAAAGAGGAGATACAAAAGTTACGATTTAAAATTCAATATGATCGCACAATTCATAATTACATTACATAAAAATAAAGAACGTGTTGCAACTGTTTTACTAACAGATGGTGCAATCGAACTTCTGGTAGTTTCGAAAGCATGGCCACCGCATTAAGACTGAGACTCGCAATTAAATTCGGAAAAACTCTTTCAAGGCCGTTGAGTCGGCACTTGGAGAGGAAGATTTTGGAGAAACAATGTCTCCAATTTGCAGGTTTGTATATTTGCATGTTGTATTAATCGTACTTTCTTTCATTTTCCTTAACCTTTTTAAGTTTGAGGTTAAACTTACGCGTGCCTCTTGTTACTATTTTCTACCGATGCTCATATTTCTTAGTATCTGCTCGTATGTTTGAATAATCCTAATAATTAATTATTATATAGCTATAACAGGCAGATCGGCACGATGCTTATCATCGCAAGCAGCAACACAGACAACAGAAACCCACAATATCATAAAAGATACAGAGAAAGTTACAGGTATTTTTGACAGATTTATTTTTATGTATACTTTTATAAATATATACTTCATATAATATTATCCTTCCTTTTTAGGTGAAGGTGATAAGCATGAATTTCAATCAGAAACACAAATGCTATTGCAAATTGTTGCAAAATCCTTGTATTCAGAAAAAGAGGTATCACTGTTCAGCAGTCTTATGTTATTTCTATTAACATTTCTTATACATTTTCAGTAATATAATATTTTTGATTGTAAGGTATTTCTTCGTGAATTGATCTCCAATGCAAGTGATGCTCTGGAAAAACTACGATATATGCGGTTAACAGATAATCAGGCAGCAGAAATTCTTGCTGATAGAAACTTAGAAATTCACATTGGTACTGATAAACAAAACAGAATACTTACAATTCAGGATACAGGAATTGGTATGACTCGAGAAGAATTGGTATCCAATTTGGGAACAATAGCTCGATCTGGATCTAGGGTAAGTGAAATAGAAATTTTATTGTGCTCTGTTCTAATTTAATATATGTTTTGAACACAGGCATTCTTAGAAAAATTGAAAGAGAAGCAAGATGCTGGTGATGCATCTCAAATTATTGGACAATTTGGTGTTGGTTTTTACAGTACTTTCATGGTTGCTGATAAAGTAGAAGTATTTACTAAATCATATGCAGAAGATGCTGAAGGTCTTTGCTGGATGTCTGATGGGTAAACAACTATTTTATACCTTGCAAATATTAATTTTATTATTCAGTACATCAAATACCTTTTTTCATTTAGTTCAAGCACTTTTAAAATCGCAAAAGCTGAGGGAGTTCAACAAGGCACAAAAATTGTTATACATTTGAAAGTTGACTGCCGAGAATTTAGCGATGAAACTACAGTTGAGCGTAAGTATATTTGTGGTTGTTAATCAAATTAACTAAATTACTCATTTCTGATAATGTTTTATGATGTTCTAAAGGTCTTATCACCAAATATAGTAACTTTATTGGTAGCCCT
Source organism: Megachile willughbiella (assembly GCA_945859595.2). Taxonomy (NCBI): domain Eukaryota; kingdom Metazoa; phylum Arthropoda; class Insecta; order Hymenoptera; family Megachilidae; genus Megachile; species Megachile willughbiella. Next base: position 5,298,316 of record OX243797.1, on the reverse strand, counting down.
ATATTTGTAAATGGTAAAAGAGTTAATACCATACAGGTAAAATTTTTAAACTTGCATTATTGTTGTTTATATTAATACATGTAAATATTTACGTAACTTACCATTCTTAGCCATTATGGACGCTCGATCCGAAAGATATTACGCCGCTGCAACATCAAGAATTCTATAGGTTTATCGGAAACTGTTTAGATAGCCCGCGATTCATACTACATTATACGACCGATGCTCCACTTAATATTAGAGCATTGTTATATATTCCGGAAGAAAAACCACCATTATACGATTTCGTTAAAAACGATACAAGCGGCATTGCTTTATACAGTCGTAAAATTCTAATCAAGAACAAAGCAGAAAATATTTTACCGAAATGGATGCGTTTTATTAAAGGCGTTGTCGATTCGGAAGACATTCCTCTCAACTTGAGTCGTGAATTATTGCAGAACAGTACTTTGATTGGGTAAGAAACTGAACATAGCTTATGATTTAATATACCTTTTCAATATTTGCTATAACTTTTATTTCATTTAACGTTTGAAAATTTCAGAAAATTAAGAAGTGTTCTGACAACACGTATCTTAAAATTTTTGCACGAAAAATCTCAGAAACAATTTGAAGAGTTCTATAAATTTTATAAAGATCATAGTATTTTCTTGAAAGAAGGTATCATAAGCACTGATGATCAAAAAGAGAAGGTAATTTTTATAAATAATTATAGCATATGACTTGTAGTTCACTGATCGCTTTATTTATTATAGGAAGAAATAGCGAAACTATTGCGTTTCGAGTCATCAGCAACTGCTCCGGATGAGGTAATTAGTCTCGAAGATTATACTAAACGAATGCCTTCAGATCAGAAAAACATATATTACCTTGTATCACCAAGGTAAAAACCAATTCATTTTCTTGTGTACAATGAATTACTCAAACAGCAGGTACCATATTTGTATTTCATAATTTTAGCCGGTCCTTGGCTGAACAATCGCCATATTATGAATCCTTGAAAAAACGCAATATCGAAGTATTATTTTGTTACGAACCACACGATGATGTAATTTTCTTGCACTTGAGACAATATAAATCTTATTCGTTAACTTCCATTGAAGAAGCGATTCGTGAAGCAGATTCAAGTAAATCTGAAAGTTCTAGTAAGTGACCATTATTTCGTATCATAGGGATATAGGTACAGAGGTATTTAAAAATATCGTAATGTATGTTTTATAGTATAAATTAATTGGTTTGAACATTTTATAGGTATTATTAATCAAGGTGAAATTGATAAACTCATGTCCTATATGAAACAAGTTTTATCGGGAAAAGCGTATGACGTTAAAATAACTAATCGGCTAGAATCACATCCGTGTGTAATTACGGTTCAAAATTTAGCAAGCGCAAGGCATTTCACTCGCGTACAACTCCGTCAGTTAAAAGATGACGCGTTATATACCATGCTTAGACCATCTTTTGAAATAAATCCGAATCATCCCATTATTAAGAAACTTTGTGGTTTAACAAATACGAACTCTACGTTAGCCGATCTTCTTATAAAACAGGTACGTTGACATCATTTAAAAATTCGAATTATAAACTAAAAATTCTGAAATTTGAAAGATAGTACTGCATTGAATATCTATTTAATTTTGTTTTAATTTCAGTTGTTCACTAATAGCATGGTTGAAGCTGGTTTACTTGATAATCCACGATTAGTAGTGTCCTCCATGAATGAATTATTAACTGAAGCATTGCAAAAATATTAATTTATATTTTAATGCGTTCAGTAAAGTTCACTTTAATGTCTTATAATAACGCTGTACATACATACTTTTCAAATAATATAGGTACTTCTTAATTGTAAAGCATTTTTTATTCATAAAAATTATTTTGTAGAAAAGAATTGATGTTACCAGAAACAAAATAAACAATATTATATTTATATGGTACGTCATTTATTAATGATAATCGAGATTTATTTATAAGAAAAAAGTCGTCGAGAAAATATATTAGGTTAACCTTTAAATCAATATAATAATACAAGATGTAGGCAAGATTGTGTTCTTTATTACAATAGGTTGATCTTGTACAAATTAATTATAGCCTTCTAATTATAACAAGTCAAGATTCCTCATTGTTTGAAGGAGTTCATGATATCGATATGTATCCTATTAGCGGGGCCAAAAGTTGTAACAAATTTGGAAGTTGTACCCACATCTTTTTTTCCTGTTTCATTTTTCTACCTTCTCGTCTTTGCGTGATTATGGCAAGTTATTATAAAATAAGAAATAAGTGGAACTATTTATTAGTTTGTAAGTTATTAACCAAGTACAAAAAGATTGACGATAAGTAGATCAGAAAATTAAGAGAAAATAGAAAGTAAACTCACGCAAACGAAATACGTGTTCTCCCGATCAATTCCGATTGTTAAGTTTGTTAATCAGACTAAATCATTAAATACTAATTACAAGAATGTATCGTTCAAAACTTAATATTGCTAATCGTTCGGAAGCTTTATAAAAAACATTGCTCGTTCTCGTTACAACCAAACATTTTACGACATTGACATGATTACGAATTGATTAATACAATATTTATAAAAACGGATCGTTATATTCGCATCGTTCCAACAGTCTTGAACCAATATGTTCTTGTGATCGACTCGCAAGAAAATGATTAAAATTAAATCTTAACGATTAAAGTGTTCGCTGTGCTTCGACGCAAACTGAAATTATCATTGCCATCGATGTTATTCCTGATACAATTCGTTTAAGTTAAAACTGTACAATATTTTTATTTCATTCTAATATAGAATAAATTGTCTAGGTTCAATTGTATCCGCTTGAGTGTCGCATTGAAATTTCAGAAAGGGGAGGCACAGCCGTTTACGAAACTTACATTATTAAAACAGAAAAAAGAGGCGATAATTTCTTCTTTTTCTCTCGGTCAACACAAAAGAAGTCACCCTGTTTCGCGTTATTACTTTAAAAGTGCGGCTTACTCGTCTGTATCCCACTAAATATAAGAGTAAGATGGCTAGCATCCTTTACAGAACAGGAACATAAACAGTGAATTTGCCAAAAAAAAAACTCTATGTTTATATAAAAGAAAAAACGTGTACACCTCTCCCAATTTAAGCTGCCACTAGATTATTCGTTCAACAAAATGTCTTTCATTCGGAAGTACTCAGTGTTTAAAAGATATTAGGCACAGAAATAACAACCCCTTGATCCTTTTCGTGTTTTATACGTAGCTACACAAATTAATAATCAAGGGAGATACAGTAATAGCCGGTTAATGGTTATGTCTTTTCGGAAATTGAAAATTCATACACTCATAAACTTAAAAATTTGGAGATTTGAAAATTTAGAAATGGAAACGGGAATGGACAGAATATGGACCGTTAACAGATACTAGTGGACTAGGCAGTGAAATTAGTTACCCAACTAAAAGTAGAGAATGGATAGATAATGTAGATCTTGAGCGAGTAGAGTTTGCAACCACTAATCGGTTATTGCTGCATTTGTTTGTATGGCATTAAAAATTAATCGGCAGTTTAAGAAACGATTCATTTAAAATTACTTGGACATTATCATCGAAAGAAATAGCGTGAGAATGATGAGTAGTTGATGATCAAGAGCATTAATGATGATGAGTTGCGTACAATCCACATTGCCGAGCAGTCTTATCGAGTAGATTAAAAATGTTAAAGCGTGATGTAAATAGTAGTAGCACCATGTATGCAATTATATGTCTGTTGAACTGATGACGGTGACCAAATGAAAGGAGAAGTTTAAAGTAAAGAATGATAAGAACAAATAAGAAAAGGAGCTTTGAACGAACGGAACGTTGACTTAGCATACATACACGCGGAAATGGAAATACTATCTTCCGCCATCCCTTAATTTCTTTTTCCTTAAAAAAAAAAAAAAAAAAAAAAAAAAAAAAATAATGGATAGTTAATATTACAATCATTATCGTACAGTTCATAGTATTTGATCATTGTATAAACATTATTATCATCACAGTAAAAATATTTCATATCTTTTTTTTTAACTATCGTGCTTTGTCGCTGCAGTAAACGCCAGCAAACATGCACATATATTCGCCCTCGAAGCAGAGCACTGTTCTTTTATTTTTTTGCTTCTTCTTTTTCTTCTTCTTCACTAGAGTCAATTCATTTACTCGCTAAACTATGCGATACTTATGATCTATTATTATTAAGTAGTCCGTCTGTTGATTTCGTATGTAACCAAAATAAAGTCGGTTAGCAAATAGTAAAAATACATAAATGTACCTATACGTACCATTCTTTTTTTCTTTTCCTTTTGTTTTGTTGCAGTGGAATCATAGTTGCGGATAATGTTTAACTGTTTAAACGATAAGTCAATAAATAATAATCATTGGTCTGACAACGCGGTCGTGATTAAATTTACCTTTCTCGAGTAACAAATTTTTATCCTTAATCAAGATCATTTTCTTACTTGTAATAGTTGCATATAACTGTTGTAATATATATGTATACATACAGGGTGTCTCAAAAAAGAATTTACAACGTGAAAATTACGAATTTTTCTTATCGAGAAAAACAACTGAAAAATCCTTTACCACTTTGTGACTTGCAATTTCGTTTCTAAGATGTATCCGAATAAAATGGTAATGAACTTTTGCAATTTTCACGCTGTACACTTTTTTTGAAACACCTTGTATAGTCATTTTTAATTTTATACATATACATATATATATCTATATATCCTTTTATTCTTTTAACTAAACCTCATCCCCTTTGGTAGAATTATAAAGATGTTTTTGAATCAAGAAACAATCACGAAACTCTGAATGGTCCACGCAGCATAAAAACTGTCGAAATTTAACGTCTATCAAAGCAATTTCTCGTTTGCACGAAATACAATGCACGATTGTATAATGTCGTAATCATTAAAAAAGAAAAAAAATGGCGTACGATAAAAACAGAAAGTAAGAATTGCTCCCAAATATGTGTATGCACGTTGATTTTCACCCGTCGGGTCCAATATGATTCTTTCGAGGATCGCAGAATTAAGTACGTTAGTACCTAAGCTCTACCTACATAGGAGATTTTGAGGTACGATGCACGACACCAAGCATCGTTGGCTCACAATACAGTACCGAGTACGGTAAGCTTCTTGAGAAAAACTGGCGGTGTAAGGGAAACAAGGATTCCACCATCTTCCTTGTTATTCCAGAATTAATTCACGAATTCGCAAAATTGGTGGTAAGCTCGATTCTTAAGCAAAATGCTAGATAACTCGCGAGTATTAAGACAGATGGTGGATCCTCTTTTCCTTACACCGTTTTTCTCCCTAAGTAAGGCTAGACTACCCGACATTGTACGCTTTGGTGCAACACAGGCTTCCTTTGTACACTGTCGAGCACGCTAGCTCTCATACACAAAATTCCCATACCGTTTAGCTATCTCGAGCGTTATCTTTTTCTTATATTTCATAGCTGCCTCTGTACACATTCATATCTTTTCTCTCTCTCTCTCTCTGTCGCGGTCGATAATAATATATATATACGTATGTACAAAAAAGGTGAATTCCTTGTGTTACTCACAAAACATTCGCACTGTCTGACACTCTCAAGAAGCACAGAAAAACACGATCATCATCATCACGTTCAGTCTGTATTGAAGTAGTGGCACCACTCTTTGTCACACCGAGGTCTGCGTGATACCGTTCCCCGACAACCACAGCCGGCCATTGCTCTTCTGATCGGCGATCTCGTATTCCGAATCGTCTATCTCGCACAGATTGGTGGACAAATCGCTGTTGCTGGTCGCACCGCCCAACAAAGAATTCCTCTCCTCGAGGGTGGTGATCACCGAACCGATCTCGTCCGCTTCGTCCCCCTTGTGGCATCGATTGCGTCGGCTGCTTGGGAAACCATAAGGCACTACATCGTCTTCCTCCTCGTCGGATTCTAGAGTGCTAAGACGTCCGTTCAACGGATTCGTTTCGTTCTCCGTGTCCGTGTGAATATTGTAATGCGGCAGGTAAGAGTTTGGATGACGGAGGTAACTTTCGGAACCTTTGTATTTGTATTCACCCTCGCCACCGCTGTCCAGAGGATTCAGCCGCTGCGTTTCAGCGCACTGATACTGTTCAGAGAATTCGGTCCCGCATTCCGAATCACCGACGTATTCTGATTCCTGGTCTTCGTTCAGGGTTTCGATGTCCCTCGCTGGATCTACAGAGCCGTGCACTGAAAAGAAACACCACCGCGTCATTTACAGTGTCGCATCAAATTTAATTAAATCAGTCAGAGAAGTTTTATACACTCGGGAAATTCAAATTTCATGCTACGACCCATAAGCTCTTGATTTAGCAAAGATGATATCTTAGAACCAATGTAGAGTTTCCGCATCCGATATAAATTGTTAGTTCAACTTTGAACGCGAAGTTTTATTTATAAATCTTTGTCTAACATACAACGCAAACTATGTAATGTTAAGTTGCAGAAGTGATCGAATGAAGAAAACCTTTCCCTACTAACGCATGCAAAATGACGAAGCGTCTTATCGATAAGAAGTCTGCAGTGTATACGGTGTGTATTTTCTGTTTGTTTTAGTGACGTGTCTCGTATATCTCGCATGCGGTTTTCGTACTCACCTGACGGTAACTGATGAGTGTTTGATTCGTTACTCTCGTTGCTGTGGAAGCTGGACGAGTCTGGTACTTCGCTTCCAGGTACCTCCGTGATATTAGGCAAGGGGTTTTGACTTGGCCTGACCCAGTCTGAACAGTCCCAGTGATACCCTAAAAGCATTGCAGACAACAACTGTACTCCGACACGCAACCTGCGACGATTTGGCGTCGCGATGCGGAGTTGAAGAGAGAAGCGGTGTAAATTGTGAAGGATAAAAAAAAGACTGATAGATAGAGATAGGGGGGATAGCGGCAAGCGAAGCGTCCCAAAATATGTATATTTATTTGTAATACGTATCGTTTCGTTCAGGCATACACTATCTCGGACTTACCACCGACAATACGAGGATCATCCTCGATGGACGTCATGGAGGTAACGGAGGTCCCACCTCCATGAGGCACACGTCGAGAAGAATTTAGTAGAAGTCCTCCAGTGGTCAGCTCTGGTACCACTGGGCTCGCTCGTTTCAGGTCTGTTAGCGCACACAATACGATACACCAATGTTAATTCGGTTCGCTACACGCCCAAGTCAGCATACTCGTATTAAAAATAGGAGAAGGACGAGAAAGGAAGAACATAATTCAAGGACGAACGACGTTCGCCTCTCTCGAAAGAGACAAGTAGATGGAGAAATGCAAGAGAAAAAGAAGAACAAACGTGAACAGAGGAAAACGGAGCCAAGGAAACTGAAGTAGTAAAAAGAAAGGACGAAAGCTAAATCCACCCACGATGCATGCGGCAAGCGTAAAACAAAAGTAAGAAGCTACGATGTGAATCGGGGAATCAGCGACGCATACTACTCACCATTCTTTATCTTGGTCGTGTCCGTGATGAAGGAGGCTAGTTGCATCTGTTCTTGCCAGGTCGGCTTATGGAGGCTATCCGTGTCGCTGCCTGTAGCGTTTCCGCCGACCGGGTTAGCGAGGGTTAAGGACGGAGGTGGTACGGGAGTGGTGCGATTCAGATTTCTTAAATAATCTGGTGGGAAATTTTCCAACTCGTCACCGGCGCTACCGTAGCTTCGCAACGTGTCTAAATTATTCAGTGCTACAGCCGCCGAGTTGCTGTACGGTGCCGGCTCGTTGTTCGAGCTAGGAGTGTAGGAGGCGGGTCTGGGGGGGCATTGGGGAGGTTCTCTCTGCAAAAGAAGAATCACACGAAAATCCTTAAACTCAACGCACGCGTCACTCGAGGGATAAGGGAGGAATATCGACTGTCCGATGATCGCAAACCAAGGAAAAAAACGGCACGCGATATAATGGTGTACTAAAAAATCGTCTACCACTGGCGTATAATAAAATAATGATGATATAAGCATGCGGTTCTTTCTTTAGTGCTGGCAAATCAAAGTACACTCGTAGTGATTAAGCAAATACCTGTATCACTTCCAGGTTACTCAGTTTCGAGCTGCGCTTGAACTCGTGCTCGTGAGGTCGCGCCGAGTTCAGAACTATCTGCTTCCTGGTCTCGTTGTTGATGTTGTTGGCGCGAGCCCTGTTGCGTTTTATTTTGATGCGCCGGAACGCGTGGAACACGATGATGAGGATCACGATCAGGACCACCGCGACGCCGATCCACATCAATTGCTCCCAGGTGATGTTGAAGTGATTCGATATAATTGGTGTGGAGTACGCAGGGTTGCCGCAGTTCAAACCAGTCATATTCGGAGGGCAGACGCACCTGTACGTGCCGATCTCGTTCACGCAAGTGCCGCCATTGGTACACGGACTGGTGTCGCATTCGTTCACGTCCGTCTCGCAACGTTCGCCCATAAATCCCTGGCATTTGCAGATCGGTCCGTTGTTGCCCTCTTCGCACACGCCACCGTGGATGCACGGGTTTGGACTGCAGTACCTTCCGAACTCGCAACGTTTGCCACTGAGGCTAGGACCAACGCATTCGCAGCTGAAGTCGCCACCTTCGGGCACTATCTTGCAGCGACCACCGTAAAGACAGGGCGAAGAGGCACAGGGATCGGTGTCTATCTCGCAGGCGAGACCCGCGAATCTGCTGTGACACTGGCACTCGTAGGTGTCGCCTCCGGAGTCCTTGCAGGTGCCGCCATTTTGACAGGGCTGCGAACCGCAGATTCCTGGAGGAACGAGGACCGTGGCGGCGTCGCAGCTGAACTCGACGTTCGCGAAACGTTTCAGGATGGCCACGCTGCTGGCACCGCTCATGTGCAGAGGCACGGACACCCTGGCGATTCTGACGTCGTCCATGCAGCCGATGAAACCGCGTTGAACGTCCTCGAAGCCGAGAATCGAGGGATGTTGTCTGACTTCAGCGCCCAAGTACAGGTCGTCCGATTGAAGGTTTAAGATATCGTTGATGCCAGGGGCTGAACCGTGAGCTACGTGTTTCCCGTCGACGGTCAACCTGGCGCTGTTGCTCTCTCGTTCTAGCTGTATTTCGTGCCATTGTCCGTCGCTTACGTACATGCTACTCACACGGACCAAACCCTCTCCGCTACCCAGATCGAATTTGTATTGAACAACTCCATTCACGACCTCCAGAATGTTGTAGTCGACTTTGCCCGCAGCGTACATTAGGTTCCCGGTTAGCTGGACCGTTCTGATTCTCAAGGACAGGGTCAGACGGTCCTCGATCGTTTGTCTGATCTGTGCTTTGTCGATCCTGTAACGAGCGTAACTCTTCCCACTGAAGGATATCGGATTTCGGGGTATGTAACACGACTCGTCGTGACATTTAGAGATATCTATGTCGCAGGTTTGACCTGCGAATCCTTCGGGACACTGACACGAATATCCCTGAACCGACGAGTCGGGCACGCACACCTTGAACAGTGGACACGGGTCTCTGGCACACTCGTTGACGACCATCTCGCAGTGGTTACCGGCGTAACCCTCTTTGCAACTGCACTCCATCTTGTGCTTGTGCCGTGGCGATACGAAGCTCATCACGTCGGTAGCCACGGGTGTTATTTGCGTCAGGTCGAGCACGATCCTGTCCTGACAATCTCCGTAAACGCAGTAACCTTTATTGCACTTGAGCCTGACGATCTCCTCGACAACCAGCTTAGTCGATTCTTCGAGTTCCTCGATCCTTTGATTCAAAGCCTCTCGTATGCTCTCCGAGGCGTAGAAAGTGGGTGAGGCCAGAGAAGCTCCGCTCTTCTTCACCGCGAACAATAGGTCAAGATCGTTGTGCACGGCTTGACGAATGGCTCGAGACTTGATCAAGTTCGATTCGTCGGTGGATGATTGAACGCTGATGATCACGATGTCCTTCGGTCGGCAGTTCATAGCGTTACGCACGGTTCTGATGAATCCTTTGCGGTGGCTCAGGATGAAGTCCTCCGGGCTGACCTCTCTGAATCGAACGATCACGGAGTTCTCCAGCATCTTCTCGGTGATTAGATCTACGTTCACCTTGATAAGAGAATAAGAATGAAATTTGCCGTCGGTTACGCTGACGTTTATCCTATACTCGCCGACGTCGAGTCGCGGGAGCGCCACAAGGGTGCCGTCGATTTTGTCGATTTGGAATAGGTCGTTCGGTATCGGAGATGGTGGTACCAAACTGTATAACAACGTGTCGTATTGATCTTGATCCGTCGCGTGAACTTTTCCGATTATACCACCAGGATACTCGTCCATGTAGGAGTTAATAACCACCTCCAGCGGGGTGATCACCGGAGGATACTGAGACTCCTCGATCACCTTGATTACGACCCACGCGTCCGAGTAGAGAGGCGGACTTCCGTTGTCGAATACGCGTATATGCAACACGTATTTGTCTTTCACTCGGTTGTTGAACTTTGTCGCTGTTCGCAGTGTACCATCCTGTTCCAATCTGAAAGCGTCGCCCTCGTTCCCGGAACGGAAGTCGAAAGTGTACGGGTCGGCGTTCGGCTCGATATCCGCATCGGTGACCACGAACTGTAGTACCGTGTGACCCAGGGGCTTATCCTCTTGCACCACCGCGGTGTAATTCGAAAGTGAGAACAGCGGTGGATTGTCATTTGCATCGAGGACCTCGATGTTTACCATCACGAAACTGGAGAGCATCGGCACGCCACTGTCGCGAGCGTGAATTTCTAACACGTAGCTGCCGATCTGAAATACGAGACGAAACTTTGTTACGATCTTGTTTGAGCGTACCGCAATTTCATTTATCATTTATACTAACCTCCTCTCGATCTAGCGGGGCAGCAACGGTTATTTGTCCCGTTTTCTGATCGATCAAAAACTGCTTTTGCCTATCACCTCTTTCTATATAGTATGACACATTTCCGTTCTCCTCGCTGTCCAGATCGTTTGCGAACACCTGCAACATTAATTGTAGCAAAATTTTAAATGTTACAAATTCACGATAAGAACAAAAATAAATAACGAAATAATGCAGAGATCAGGAAGGAATGAAGAATATCTGAAAGATTCACTGACCTGCGTGACCTTTTCTCCGATCTTCGCATCCTCCCTCACGGAAGCCCTGTACGAAACCTCGCTGAAAATGGGCGCATTGTCGTTGCTGTCTATTACGGTGATGTTGACGGTCGCGTGATTGCTCAACGGTGGTATACCACCATCGATAGCTTGAATAGTCAGGAAATAGTCGCGGGCACGTTCGTAGTCGAGTTGTTCCGCGATCGTGATGACGCCGGATCGCGCGTCTATCTGGAACTTCTTATGCTCGTTTCCTCCCACGATCGAGTAATAGACATCGGCATTGACCCCGGTATCTTTCGAGGTAGCAAGGACCCTGGCCACTTCCGTGCCAACCGCGTAGATCTCAGGCACCTTCGAGAAGTAAACCTTCGACGCGAATTCCGGCGGATTGTCATTGATATCTTGCACGTTCACGATCAGCGAAGTCACGCTGGTCAGCTGAGGAGTGCCTTGATCCAGCGCCTGGATGGTCACGTTGTACATCGCTTTGGTCTCTCTGTCCAACGACTTGCCGAGGGTTACGATGCCGCTGTCCGCGGCGATGAGGAACTGGCCGTCGGCAGAATCGATGAACTCGTATCTGATCTTGCGATTAATGCCGATGTCATCGTCCGTGGCGTGTACCTTGGTCACCAAAGTGCCGACTTCGACGTCCTCCGGCAACGTGGCGCTATACGTCTGCATAGTGAATTTCGGCGGGTTATCGTTCAGATCGGAAATCAGGATTTCTAGCTGAGAGGAGCATTCCCAGGATGGCTTGTCCCTGTCCTGCACGTGAGCGGTGAGCGAGTATTTCGCCTGGGACTCCCGGTCCAACTGGCCGACCGTTTTCAGAACGCCGGTCTCCTTGTCCAGAGAGAATTTGTCGTTGTTATCGCCGGTCAGATAGAAACGCAGCTTGGCGTTCGGTTCGTCGTCGTAGTCGGTCGCCAACACGGTCAGCACGTATGTGCCTGGATGCGAACCTTCCGACAGGATCTCCCTGTAACGATATCTCAGGCAATACGGTGGATTGTCGTTCACGTCCAACACTTGCACCGTTACTCGCGTCTTGAAGACGTATTTGCCATCGGTGCCGACTATTTCCAGCTCGTAACGATCGACCGTCTCCCGGTCGAGAGCTTTCGCTACGTACACCTCGCCGGTTGATCTAATCTGAAACTGCGATCTCGAGTCGCCGGATGTTATGTAGAACTCTATCGGTGTGTTTACGTCGGAATCCTTGTCCACGGTGATCAACTTGACTACCACTGTGCCCGGCAGAGCGTCTTCGTTCACCGCAGCCTCGTAACGGTCGTCCACGAACGCGGGAGGATTATCGTTGTAATCCTTTAGTTTAACGTGCACGGAAGTTCTAGCGAAGTGTTTCGGATTTCCGTTATCCGTTGCGACCACCTGTGGCAAAAAATTGCGTTAATGGCGTAATCTCGTATGAACTCTCGAATCGTTGTTAACCTGGAACGTCTAAAACTATAGCGATTGTAAAACAATTTGATTTACCTGGAACTTATACTCTGGCTGTTTTTCTTTATCCAGTTGAACCAGCGTAGATATCCATCCTGTGTAGGCATCCACGGTAAAGACATTCGCCAATTCGCCTATATCCGAGCCGAACGAATATCGCACCTCCCCGTTACTTCCCAAATCGTCGTCGTGAGCGATAATCTTTAAAATCGACGTTCCCTCTTCGATATTTTCTGCCAGGATGATACCGTAAGGGTTGCTTTCGAATTTGGGGGCGTGATCGTTCTCATCTAACACCTGCAGAGATATCTCGGCTAGGGCCGTTAAGGGAGGGCTCGAATCTGTTTCAGCGAGAACTCCGATCAGATGGTTATCCTTCGATTCTCGATCCAATGGTTTCACTAACGTAACTTGACCGTGAGGATCGACCATGAAAAGAGGTGAATCCTCGTCCCCGGAAACTATTCTATAGGTAACCGTGCTATTTGTTACGGTTTTCAGTCTTGTTATCGGAGTACCGACAGCGGACGCTTCGGATATGAAAAATTTGTCCTCTTTGCGCTCGAACAGAGGCGGAATATCTTGGGACTTCATTATGTAAATGCTGAGGGGTACGTCAGCGTGATGAGTGGTGGCTCCTTTGTCCTCTGCACGGATGAACAGCTCGAACAATTGACTCTCTGGAATGTCATTTATTTATTTAATAAATTGTGGTTGTTAAGGTTGTAATAGGTACAGGAAAAATGTAGGATGTCGGTTCAAAAGAGGTTTAAATATCGATTCAACCATTACAGTGATAAATTATTGAAATAAGGATGCCTGATGAACAAAAATTGACGGTTTGCTCAAAAAATTGTTAATGTGGAATGTGGTTTCAGAAAGTAAAAAGAATCCTTACCCCAAGGTATCGCGCTCTTCTGCAAGAACAGTGCCCCAGTGTCAGGATTAATCCCGAAGAGTGTCTTCGCCTCCGACGTCTGAAGCTCGTATATCGAATAAACGATCCTGGCGGCGTCGTCCTCGTCGGCATCCTGAGCCTTCACCTTCAAGAACGGCGTGTTCACTGTCAGATTCCCGTGTATGCTGGCCTTGTACTCTCTCAGGAGGAATACCGGTGAATTATCGTTCTCGTCTCCAACCTTCACCCTGACCATCACGAAGCCCGACCTGCCACCCCCGTCCGTAGCCATTACCGGTATCTCGTACAGTTTCTGTTCTTCGCGGTCCAGTTTCTTCCTCGTCACGATTTCGCCGGTCAGTCTGTTTATATCGAAGATCTCCTTCATCAGATCGGAGGCTATGGTGTAGATGACCGTGCCGTAGTCGCCGAAATCCTCGTCGTTCGCGATCACGCTGGTCACCAGTCTACCCGGTAGTTGGTTCTCCAACACTGTCACCTCGACCACGGGATTCGGGAACTTCGGGTTGTGCCTGTTCGCCGGCAATATCTCGATCTTGACCCGGGTGAAGCTGGTGTATACGTTGTCGGTGACGGAGACGTTCAGCATGGTCAACTTCTTCTCGCCGAAGTTCTGCATGTTGATCAAGGTAATGATGCCGGTCGATTGGTCGATATTGTACGTTTGCTGCTCGTTCCCGCCGACGATCGTGTAGGTAAGCTTCTCGTCCACGTAATCCGGATCGCTCGCAGAGACCACCGTCACGAATTGACCCCGTTCCGCGTGCTCGGACAACGAGCACGTGTACGAAGGCTGCTCGAACTTGGGCGGATTGTCGTTCATGTCGATGACTGTCACCCAGACGTGAGCGGTGCTCGAGAGACTCGGAACACCGCGGTCGATGGCGATCACCGTGAAGTGATGCGACTCGTGAGCCTCGTGGTCCAACGACCTCTTCAGAAATATTACACCCTCTTCGGGATCGATGTGAAACAGATCCGTGCTGCTCTCTGTGTCGTTCTGTATCGCGTAGCGTACCTGCTGGTTTATGCCTGTACAAAGATAAACCAGTTAATCGTTTGCCACGGGTTCTACATATTCATCCTAAACTTGGCAGTGTCACGAGGGTGAAAAGTGTTTGGATTGAATCTCAGCTTCGGTAATTGAAACGTTGAGATATTACAAGAAACGTTCTTGAGATAAGAACTTATTTATTGCTTACTTGAAGTAATGTCTCAAGAACGTTTCTTGTACGAGCGCCAACAGCCGTATAGCAAGACTGCTAGTTTTCGTCTCGTATATCCCGCACCGAAATATTCAAGCGAGATAAAAATCGATTTCGATGGTAAAGGGAAATGTTTACCTGTGTCGTTATCCCTGGAACTGACTTTTAACACGGAAGTGCCGAACGGAGCCGCTTCCGAGACCGAAATGTTGTACGAGTCCTGAGTGAATTCAGGCGGGCAGTCGTTCACGTCCAGCACCAGGATGCTGACGAGCACCTCCGCGTACACCCCGGACACGCTGTCCGTTGCTCTCACGGTTAGCTCGTACTGCTTCTTCTGCTCATAATCCAGCTCATCCACCACATAGATTACACCTAATTTATTGAAGAGACGATTGTAGACCCGAAAGCAGTCTATGCAGCGCAGAGCACGCGAAACCGAGAAACTTTTTCCATCTTGTCATTTTCAGGTTATATGACGACTTTTCATTCGTATGATGTATGATCTTATATTTATATTTGTATGATTTTACGTCTTCTTTGGTACATTTTGCATGGTCGTTGCTCGGTTTCACGGACGCCAGAGAAGGAACACCGATGAATGCGAGTCACGTGGTAAACACACGTTTGTACAAGACGATCGGATACCGTGAATGAATTTGCGAATGTTACCAGTGTGAATGCACCTTTAGACGTCGCGATAGGTACCTATAGCGATTTGACAGGCTGACTGTTAGACCGTGTTTATCGAGATAGCGATAATTTAACACTCGTGTTGTACCACGAGTAACATACATTTCTGACACATCGACTTGTCACGCGTTGCAGTACCCGTTGTCACGCATTATATTGCGGTTCAGATTCTTTATTAAATTAAAAACCGTGGTAAGATAGAAATTGCAAATTTAGAAAGAGAGAGATGTAGAAATATAGAAGTTTCAAATTGAGAAATTGACCCAGCATTTGCACGATCGTGTATCGCACCTTCCCAACCGCTGTTCATCACAGGCCTAGTGCATTTAAATTCAAGCCGAACGATCTCAATAATTATCTGCAGTCAACCTGTTACCCGTCCCTGTACCGTCCTCTCCGCAACTGGTTTCGTGCGATACAGGTACAGTTTCTTTTGCCGATGTTCGCGACGCAAGGTGCAAACACGCCATGCGAGCAGAGCGAAGCCGCAAGAATCTCGAACAACAGCGAAAACGAAATAAAAAAAAAAAGATGAGGAAAGAAAGAAAGAGCGAACAAAACGGTGTGCCGACGATAAGCCTCCGTCGAGACGCGTTTCAAGATAAATTGCTGTGCCGAGAGTGATTCCGAAGTAACGACGTACCGCGCGTTTAAAGCAACGCTGTGCTCCAAGCCCGTTTTACACAGCACTCCGTTGTTGCTTCTATGAGATAATGGGACCGGTTCGAGTTACTGGTTGGAAGGGAAACGATGAGCAAAAGTGAGAGCAAAGTGCACGAACGAAAGCGTTCCGTACACGGAAAGGCGGAGGGAGAGAAAAGAAGAAAGGATTAACGTGCGACGAAGCCGAAAACGTTGCATCGCCGTTGAACGTTCGATCGTGCCTCTTTTCTTTAACCAGGAATCGTGCATGATGGGTGTCGTGATTATCTTTAGCAAGCGGTTAGATCCTCAAAGCACCGGATACGCGCGAGTGTTAGGTGTGCAATCACAGAAGCTATGCGGCGAGCGGAAGTCTCGAGTGCCCCTGATGATACGGGTTTCCTCGTGTTTGAGTTGCGATTCGGAATTTCCAACGCTCATCCATTTTCGAGAGCTGCCTCGTGTATTCAAGCGTTACGCTTTTTCGGAACTTCCCTTATACGTCGTCCGAGACTCGAACGACGCGAAACGACTCGGTCTTACGAGAAAAATATGCTTTACTCTTGTATCTGGTCGAATCTGAAGGTTGCCAATTGTTTAACTTCATATTATAATTAAACAACACTGTTTCAATTGCGAATTGAGAGATCTATTACGGTATACAATGCAATCGAATTTCTTGGTAATTATAATTTATGGCGCAATTCGATCCTATAGTTTGAGGGGCATTTTAGGTATCAGAGCTGTAAAATAGGGTGTTCACTTTTAATGCGCTGTTAAACTATTGTATAAAAAGAAAAAATGTTACAAAGGAAATGGTCAAAGTGTTAGGCAAGCATAATTTTACTTGAAAATTCCGTTCTCGTTACTCGAACAAATATATGAATTTGTTCCTCTAATCGTGCAGTAGTTAGATCTGAGTTCGAAAGTTAGCGATGGCGAGAGTCACCGTAAAGATCGGTGCAAGAAAAGAAGAGAAGGGTGTGCGAGGGATGGTTGTTATTTTCGAAACGTGCATGAAATCAGACAGCATGTGCAGTAGCATCGTTCAGTGCAACACAACAGACCGATAGAACTAGTATTTTTTATACTCACAAGGGCCATTGTTACTGTCGGGGGCTGCGAAAACAGGGAGATACAACAACACTTTAATTTCTAGTTTAATCAGATAAAGCATTCGGTAAAGAATAAATATTATGGGAGAGACGGATATAAGGAGGAGCTCGATTATTTGAAAAAAAAAAAAAAAGACTGTAGTCGTAATCGAACGCGAGTCGAAACGCGACGGGAATTAACGAGAAACGTACTATACAAATTTGATCGTCGATCAGGATTAATTCGAAGCGTATAATTGATCGACGCGTTATTAATTAAGACCGAGTACATAATCGGTATAAACATCATTCGCAGCTCGCGTCACGTGCGATACATTCCAATAACCCCACACATTTTGCTACTGTCTTCACCACTACACCGTGATTTCATTAGAATTTAGTCACCGAATACCATTTACAGCGAAACCAAAAATGTCATTCGTTAAAATAGAAAGCGCGATCGTTGGGGCACGATGTTAACTCGGTAATCTTTCACGTTTTAACCATTTCATTGAATTCCTTTCGAAATTTCCTCGATATCTGACAAAAGGAGATTCTACAGAATTTGTACAATGAAAGAGTTGAAAATTGCGAGTCCCGGAGTCGAAACAATATTTCGAAGATATTTCATTCGGGACTAGATTCGAGATACGACGTTCCCCGATCGTGTATTATCGATTTCGAATGTAACACACGTTCCCCGTAGTCGACATTATTCTACGTTACTGTTAACGATGCTGTTATCGTCTTGTTAACACGTTAAATGGCACGCAAGGCACGTTATAATTCTATAAAATACGATCGTTGCGTTTTCCAATTTAAACTTTCCATTTGATAGCTTATCGGATTAACGCGATACTCTAATTATTTAAAATGGTATCGTTTCATTATCCAATTTAAACTTTTCACATGTTATCTTGTGAAATTAATATAATACTGATTATATCAAATTGGATCATTTCATTTTCCAATTTAAACTTTCCATTTACTTTACTTAATTAATATGATATCGAAGCCATTTAAAATTTTCTTTTTTTTCCTGTTCCTTTCTGGTTACTCGTTCGGCGTCGATTACCAGTGACCATCGCGAGATTTAACGTGTTAAATCATCGTAGAATTAAATAATATAACCGAAAGGCACCTCTAACTCGTTGTAACCCAGTGTTCACATTTGAAAGCACTAAATTTGAGTTCTGTATAGGAATACTATCGACAATGTTCATATCGTATATATTATGCAGCAATAAATTTCAAATTTAGCGGCCTCGCATGTGGGCACCGTTTCGAATATCACCGCAAAGAATCAATTCGATGTCCAATTTATCGTTGGAACAATTTGAAAATTGCTTGAAACCGCAAACGAACATTCCGCTTACCTGTGTTGAAATCCAGAGCGAATTCTTCGAAATCGTTGCCTTTCGTTATGCTGTATATGAGTTTGCGATTCAATGGTGATTCAGCCTGTATCGATAGAGCTAGGGGCGAGTGAATTTCGATGCTTTCCAGCACGCTGTCCGTATAAAATTGCTTGTCAAATACTGGCATAGAACGATCTATCACTTTTACGTTTACGGGAACCTCGATTGAGCAAGGTGTGTTGCCTGAAATAATGTTCAAACACTTGTCGAAGGTCGTTCAGAAAATGGTGTCAGTGATTTTATCGAACTTGTGTACACTCACCACCATCGTACGCGGCGATGGTCAGTTGATATTCACGATTGTGTCCCTCCAGATTCTGCTTCAACGATATTTCACCTGTTTTTCGGCATACTTTGAACAACTCTCCGTGACCCTTCTTCAACTCGTATCTGACTTCTCCGTTGTCACCGCTGTCCATGTCTACTGCGTGCACCTGAACAGAAAAGGATTAATTCTTTTAATATTTCAGATTCAGAATAAGAGATCGTAGGTTCTAGTTATACTGCTTCTTCTAATGTTGTAGATACAAGGTTATAAGGTTTATAACTAAAAGAAATTTGAAGCTTTCAAGGTTCAGGATACAAGGTACAAAGTTCAACGATGAAGACGTTCCAGATTCGACGATGTCTAACATTCAACGTCCGGATTAATGGTCGAAGGTTGGATCAATATTAAATTTACCGACAGCTTACCTTGGTAATAACATCTCCCTTCTGTGCGTCAACCGACACGACGGCATAGTAGGGCAAATTGACGAACATGGGACAATTGTCGTTGATGTCCAGTATCGTAACGTTGACGATCACGTGCGCCACTCTCGGCTTCTCCCTGTCCGGTATTTGGCTCTTCGCTTCCACGATCAGCTCGTAGTGGTCGCAAACCTCGCGATCGAATCTAATTCCTGTCGTTCGAATCGCGCCGGACGTGGATCCAATTACAAACATGTCCGTAGGGTTCAGGATGCTGAAGACAATGTGCTCGTTGAGGGCGCTGCCGAGAACATTCACGACCGCCACTGTCGTGATCCTCGTCGAGTTCTCCGGGATGGATCCCTCGTAAACGTCCTTTTGGAACACCAGCCCCGAATTTTCCGATTTTTCCACGGCCACGTTCACTTGAGTGACGCTCGAGTACTTCCCGTCGGACACTCGGACACGAAGTAGATAACTTTTCTTCATGCGTTCCGGATTGTAGACCGTGATGACGCCGGTCTGTGAGTCTATGTCGAATGTGTGTCCTTTGTTCCCGTCGATGATGTCGTACCTGAAGAAAAACAGCGTCGTTGAGTATGACGAAAAAATTGCAAATTTGCGCGTACGATTGGTAGCATATTAATTTAAAAACAAGGAAATAATATGATCAACGATAGCAGTGAAAAGTCATGTAACCGAGCGGTCCGTTACCGATACGTGTAGATAGACCTTCAAGAAAGAATATCTTCGGTAGAAAAAGATATGACTTACTGCTACTCGAAGATACGATGTTTTGCTATTCAAAACGTTTGCATGTTTGCATAACTGTACCTGAGCGCTATTCCTTCCGAGCTATCGGGGTCTACGGCGTTCACACGTACAACGGCCACGTTCTTGTAAGTTGGCAACAGCAGGGTGGTGTTGTAGTCGTTCTCCAGGAACTTCGGTGGGCAATCGTTCACGTCCGTTACGACTATCATCACTTTGGCGGTGGTCTCGGAGGACAGTTTCGGTTTCCCAAGATCGGATACCTTCACGTGGAACGTGAACTTCGGAATGCTTTCGTGATCCAACACCATCACGGTCCTAATGGCGCCCGTGCTCGAGTCGATATGAAAATACTTCCGTGGCAGGTCCTCCACGATATCATAGTTCAACAAAGCGTTCAATTCCGAGTCGGCGTCCTCCGCCTTGATGACCAACGGGCTGCTGGTATTGGTGAGCACCAGCGAGCCTATGCTGGCACCCTCGCTTATTTCGCCGGTGTACGTAGCCTGCAGGAACTTGGGAGCGTTGTCGTTTCGGTCCAGCACGTGAACGATCACGTTGCAATGCGCTTTCGCGCCGGCCATGTTGGTCGCGGCCACCGTCAGATTGTAGAACTTCCTCTTCTCGTAATCTAGTTCGTTCTTGATCACTATGATACCGGTGCTAGGGTTCACGAAGAACGTGTCGTCCTTGTTACCGTCCACGATCTCGAATTGCAACGAGGAGGTGCTCCTCGCCTCCACGTGCTTCACGTAGGTGCCCAGCTGCTGGTTCTCGTAGATTTCTGCGGACAACTCTTTCTGTATGAAACGAGGCGGTGCGTTGTCGGCCATGGTGACCATCACGTGCACGGGCACGGTGTTGGTCAAAGCCGGGGAACCGTGGTCCGTAGCTTTCACCAGGAGTATGTACTCCGAGGAGACGCTCAGGTCGAGCTCGCGAGCCACTCGAATCACGCCCAGATCAGGATCTATCGAGAACATGTTGCCCACGTTGCCAGAAGTGATCGAGTAGGTGATTTTGGCGTTGTCTCCTCTATCTCTGTCAATGGCCCAGACTTGGACCACCGCTGCGCCGACGGGGGACGTCTCGAACACTTTTCCTTGAATGATCTCGCTGATGAACTCGGGGGCATGATCGTTGTGATCGTGAACGGTCACGATCACCCTGGCGTAGTTTCGTTTGGCCGGAGTGCCTTGGTCTTTCACCATCACCGTCAGCACGTGCTCCTCGATGGTTTCTCGATCCAGCACCTCGTTCAACGTTACGGCTCCCGTCACCGAGTCCACGTGAAATATTTCCAGGGAAGCCTGGTTCTGCGCGGCGTGCAGACTGTAGAACACCTTCTTGTCCTCGTCCTCGTCGGTCGCGTGCAATTGCAGGATCACCTCGCCCTTCTCCACGTTCTCCGAGATGTCCACTCGATACGTATGCTCCGTGAACTCTGGCCTGTGATCGTTGATATCGATTACCGTGACCAGCAGCTGCGTCACTGCCGTGTGCACGCTATCCGTCACGCCGATCGTGAGATTGTAGAAGTTCTGGGTCTCCCAGTCCAACTTTTTCGCCAGTAACACGTTCCCGTTGTCGCGGCCGATGAAGAATTCGTCACGCTTGTCGCCGTCTGGAATGAACGAAATTTTACGCTTCGATTAGCTTGTCCTACGCCGACACGTTTACCGTGTCCGGTGAGGCTGGAAACGAAATTGTCAGCGTACGAATGTTATGCAGGAACACGATTACTATTACTTCTTCGAGATGCAGTTCAAGAATGGAATTGCACCTTAAGGTATGGATCGAGAGAAAGGTTTCGAACATTAAAATTCGAATCATGGCAGAGACGACTCGGAAAAGGAGGCAGAAGTCTTTGATCGTGATTATTCTTGGTGTCTGAATAGATCTCGTAGCGTCTCTTTCCCTCTAAATCTTGCGATTTTAATGACAAGACATAAGTGTGCCTCCAACTCGAACAGCCATTTGGCGGTGGAAAGTTTAACTGCTGCCTACGCGATCCAGCTGAGAAACTTTCCAACTCCGATGCTCCTAACTTGGAAAATGTTGCTCGTGCTTTCAGCTCTTCGGCCCGTTCGAAGCTATTCCAATGAAATCTTCCGATATTTTGCCAATTAAACGCGCGATATTTTGCCAGTTAAATATGCCGCTTGAAGCAATTAATCAAGCGAGTTTTCAAGTATCCGCTTAACATACAAGAACATGGAAGGATAGGAACACGTGTGCTCTCAAATTAAAATGGTGCTTCATCAAACGGGTGCTCAATTAAAATGGTGCTTCACGCTGTAATTTTGATTAGCATCCTCTTATTATACCACGGTTTGTATCAAAATTAATGTACAGGAAAGCACAATCATAAATTTTAATACAGTACACTCTTGTTATGTCGTCACGCCTCCTGTTACATCGCTACATATTGTAAGGTCGCGCGTGAAAGTACCGATTCAGATTCCCACCTGTTCTTTCGTTAATTTTAGGAATGTCATTGTCCAAGTTAATTTATTATCAGTTTAATAATTGCGATGACGTGTACTTACCGAGAATATCGTACCACAGCGAATCGCCATCCTTGTCCGTAGCTTGCATTAATGCCACGAGGAAACCAACCTCGTCGCTTTCCGTAACCTCGACTCTTTGATTATTCGTCTTGAAGACCGGTGGATTCTCGGATTCCTTTGGTACCTCGACCACTTGCACGGATACTCGTGTTTGATGACTGCGCTGTGGTTCCCCGCTGTCTGCGGCTTTTATCTAACAAATAGAAACGTGCGTTACCGAGTTAGACTGAAAGTTAAATTGTATCAAGGGACACACTGTTCCGCATCGACCATGAATTATGACCGTCGGTTGAATTTAGGGGAAGTTATAAGCACTGTGTCCTATAAATTCTGTTGTGCTTCATGAGGTCAGATTATTGCTAACTGCATGACATCTTACTGGATGACTTTTCTATGCAACGAATACGATGGTTTCTCATCCTAATATTTATATTTTAAATAAACGTCAATTTTAGTCGGGTATACATTTTTTATGGTTCGTTTAATACTCGAAAAGCGGGATAGGTTTTTAAGCTTTTTTTGCAGCAAATATTTTTTCGATTTCAATTTATCCCTCCGATTTTAAATAATTGGGCAATCGATGCTTATTATTAATTGATAACGATGTATTTTCCTATTAAATGAAACATCGCGAAAATATTATTCTGTTTTTGATTTATCTTCTGCTGTAAAATCCCCAGGTTTTATATAGCCGGTTGGATGACGTACATTTTTGATGCGTTTAATATTCGAAAAGTGAAACAAGGATTTACGCGTCCATCAATCTTTCGTTTCGATATTTTTTCAATTTCAACTTTGTCTGTTACGTTTTTTTTTTTTTCAATTCAAGCGATTTGATAATCGAATAATATTCCGATTACTGTCACAAATTCCGAAAAGAGAAACATTCGCGTTGGAATCGTCGATTACACCTTTTTATTATGTTTTTACTCACCATCATTTCGTATTCCTGTCCAGCTTCAAAGCCCCGTTGAGAGTACACCATGCCCGTGGTGGGGTGAATCTTAAACTTGCCCTTGCCCCGACCACCCTTGATGCTATACTGGATTTTTCCATTATCACCGATGTCTTTATCGTTCGCGAGTACCTATCGTACAGGAATACAATTAAAACAATAAACAATATTCACTACGTCTTTCTCTACGAACGTAGCCTACACATGACACAAAAGTCACATTAGTATCGTGCGCGGCTATATAAAAAGATTAAACAAGGAAGAAGGAAAATGAAGTTCTGCGCGATTCGCAAGTAACAAGTTGCTTCTACAGAGCCATTCAAAAGTCACCAATAGTTTAGACTTTCAACCTTCCCTAACTTTTGCTTTGTCTTCTTGAATTATATTTATTATTGTTTATGTTTATTTATATTAGCATATGTATAAAATTTCCATCTGAACATTATGAATAATCTTCATTCAAATCCATCTTCCAGTTGCACCTTGTGTTTCATGGTTTTTATGCAAAAATAATGTGCGTCCATCTTGATGAGTCTCTGATTTTGAATAAACAGAAAATCTGGCAAAAGAGGAAACCCTCGTGACTTTTGCACCGTTCTGTACAAGACAGAACCTGCGAACGCAAACTCGAAAATAAAAAAAAATGAAAGTACTCAAAATTGTACGTGTTTACACACGGTGAAAATGTCGAACGCGAATGTCTGAAAAAAGCGAAAAAAGAGCAAAACGCGTTGACAGTTGACGAATGAAATCTAGTACAATATAGGAGAAAGAAAAATATGTCATTCTTTCTAACAACATTTCGTCCACGCTGTAAAATAGTTCAACCCGCCTGCCCTTTTCTCTCCCACTGTTTTCTCTTTGAACTCTAGTAAAACGTTGCACTCGTAACCTCGAAGCATGGCATTCATACAGCCGACATCATGCGGCGATACATGAAACAAAGTAACAAAAAAGAAAAATTATACGGAGAGAACGAAAGAAAAGTGGCGGTGGAGGAAGCAACCGTCGGTCCTTCACCCTCGACTTGTCAAATATCGATCTGCATTAAAGCGCATTAAACACAGGCCACCACGCCTTCTGTGGCAGGTTGATCGAACGTTCTGAGCCGATGGCAAGCGGATTTGCGCGGAAAAATGTATCGTCGCCGATTCATTAAATGCCACGAGCCATTTTTTTTTCTTCCTTTGCATGCGCTGTTTCTTTCGCCAACGTACACATTTTCCACGTGTGTTAGCGCTCATTATCGGCTCGAGTTTTCTGACCCACGAGTTTCGCGACCAAGTGTCCTTCGACGACTGAATTTTTAGGTCATTAGGTTTTGACTTCCATAAAGAAACTGCAAGAGTATTTAACGTGGATTGCCACTCCGAATTCTCATCGAATTATTAGAAATTCTTTCAGAGTGTTCATTTCCGATTAGAAATATTCTTAGATAGTTATGGGTAATTAAATATTGCGAGGATAATAAGGTTTGAAATAGAAATATTGCCCAACGAGAATTTCAATGATTTCATTTGTGGCAATCAACCTGTTAATTACTATGTATATTGGTTTAAATGAATTTCGTGGGAAAGAAAACTCCAATTTGTTGCCACGAGCATTCCTTCCTTTCCATTCCTCCCGACATGCTTTCGTATGCAGCAGTCCTGGCATCAATTTGATTAGTTGCAAAGGAGGGAACGGAAACTGATCAGGCGACAGCTCCGTACAGTCAGATGCAAACATTCCAGAGCAGAATATGCACGTACAAAGAGACGAGCAAAACGGGCAAAACGCGGCGGAAAGATCGAGAGGAATTCATACACAGGAACGGTGGCAGCCAAGGATTGCGCGAGATACGAATCTGAGCGAAGTTTATTGCAGTTTCGGTAAAAATCAGCTTCCGAAACACTGAAAGTCTTGTAGTAAAATTCTGCTGTACGAAGGATGCGAATAAAAAAGTTGAAGTTCATAGAAGATAATTCTACGAACAAAAGGTGAAATGTTACGTTTAGCCTAACGTGAAGCTAAAAGCTTCTCGGTAGACAATTAAACCGCTGAGCTTTCCTTCGAACACGGGGCATATCAGGTTCTTTCGTATCCACTGGAAAGAGCATTGAACCCTGAATGCAATTAAGAAGCCAGTAGGCACTTGATACTTAATAACTCGGGGAGATAAATTCCGCTCTCGACCCAAATCCCTGGACAGCTACGAACGAGCCTCAATTACCACCCTTCAACCTACCAAGCAACCAAGCACGGCTGTTCATTGAAAACGTACCGTTCCAATGTTTCACGGGGTTCGCTCAGATTCGTATCGCGTTCAACGTGGACTGTCTGAGAAAATAAAAAAAAGGGTTGCAACACGAGCCAAGGATAAAAAGACGATCGATTAAAAAAACGGAAGTAGACGAAATGCGTGGCGGTCCTATTGAAGAAAAAAAAAAGAGAACGGGCACAGCGGGGTTGCATGAAAATGCGGCATCATAATCATAACGAAAGGTACACAGTCGAAAATAAAAGCGGGTCATAAATCAATGAATGCACAAGAGGGAGCTCGCGTAAACTACCCGAGACCAACTCCGCAATTTGCGTAAGAATTTGTTATGCTTCCAACGTCATTGGACGTTTATTTTTTTTTTTTTAGTATTCTTTTTTTCTTGCGTTTGTAGTTTACGTGCCAACGTGTCCTTACCCTGAATATACGATCTCCTGACAAGGTGTCGGGGCTAAATGTCTCCCAAGTTCCATTTTCTAGTAACGTATCGATCGAAAGGTCGTACTCCCGAGATCGGTTCTTCGATTTCTGTCGAGAACGAGAGAAGGAAGCCTTTTAACTTTCGCATTATTTCCGATAATTTGCTTTTGAACTACACCGTGATCTTTTACCCCCGTCTCGTTCAGAGAGGTTTCGATTTGGCGATTTATAAAAGGAAAATTGCTCGAGATTCGTTTTAGGTCCTTCGACGGTGTTACTCCTTTCAAGGATCATCGTAGAAAATGACTAATTTCGTTAGTGAACGAGGAACAAAAATTTCTTGGTTACGCTTTGGCTGTAAGGAGTGGAATTAGAAGAAAATAAATTGGGAAATTTGTGAATGTGAAAGAATAGAAATACAGAACATTGAAAATTTGAAAATTAAATAAAATTTGAAGATTGAAAATGAGAAATTATGTTAGATAGCATGATAGCAGAAGGCTTGTATCTCATCAAAAATCATTAATTACATAACCAAAATTTGTATGTAACTGAAAAACATATGTACAAATAATCATCGTGCTTGACATAAAACAGTAATCTCTCTACTACAGATTAATGTTACAAAGAAATTCTTCCTGTCTCTTCATTACCGAAATTAGCCACGTTTTACCACCGTCCTCCACAATCAATTGCAAATCGTTTTACCGTCGAACAAATTGAATTTTCTGATCAAAGCCACCCCTGATGTACGCACCCCTTTTTCGTTCTCACGTTTTCTTCGCTGCTCTCGTGACGTTTTTCTTGGATAAACGTTAACGAACTTCTGAAGGGTTTTATTTTCTGACACACTGACGATTCGGATATTTTTCCGGCAAGTTTACGCGGTAAACTGTATCGCGTTTTACAACACAGAATTCATCGACCGAAAATACGGGACCGAACAAGCGTAACACGATATCCGGTGAAATCGAATCTGGCCTCGATGAAATTCAACACTGATGGGGAATTATATTAAATATTGCAGGTATATTGTGCAAGAGTTATTATTACTATTGACGTTGGGATTAACGGGACTCCTGTATCTGCCCACCCATCAACAACATCGTTTACTACCTTATTTCCTCTGGCGCTTTTGCCAGTGTCGCAAATATTTGACTGCGTCAAAATACGTGTACACTTAATAGTACGAATCTATTTACAATCGTGTGCACGGTCTGATCATAAAGCTTGCGCGGTTTAACTGCATCGAATAATAAATTTGAAATTAATGGAAACGAGGAGGTTGTGATTGTAAGCCGATGTTAAAAGCAATTATCGATAAAGGCAACTATTGCAGTAGTTTCATCGAAATAACTCTCCGACTTCTAATACAAAATCAAATAAGAAATCAAGAAGTGCTAACAAGAAATCAAATAAGAAATATTCTAATAAAAAATCAAATAACGAAATAAGAAACGAAGTAATTAGAAATCGACAGAAAGGAACCGTAACAAAAGCAAAAAGTAACTGTTTCAGTGGTCTGAACGTTATGTGGAGTTTCAGTAAACAACCTCGAAAACATTGAAATCGAGGCCAGAATCGATCGGCGATTCTTAGAACAGCGTCGGTAGAAGGGAGTGCTTGTTACAAAGGGTACTCGTTAACCACGATTTCCGTCGCTGGAATCCCAAAGTCGACGACGCGTGAAAACGCGTCATGTAACCGGTGTACCACTCGCTCGTAAATCCGAAGAACTACAGGGTTGCGGGTGGATCCGGTGCGAGGGTGTTCGTGCGCTAAATCTCTACCCTTTTACGCTGCGATAGTCAGCGGCCTGGGTCCGGGTTACTTTGATCACATCGAGAACAAGAGGCGACTCGAAGGGAGAAGAACACGTTCGATAACCAAGCGAGCAGGGTGTCGCAAGCAATCTGTCCTTTATCTGTAGCTATACATGTATCAGACTCTTTTCTTTCTACACTCGTCAGGCTTTGTCACCAGGAGACATACAGAAATTAACACATTCGAGACCTTTGTGCAGTTTCTCCTACTTACTGATTTTGGTTACCGATAGTTGGGATATATGGGATGTGGAGATAAAGGAATATTTTTGACATAACATCATCATTCTCAAATATCAGTCTCGAACGTGTTAAGGGCTCCAAGAAATTAGGAACAAATATTTGTGTACAGGAATCGAATTGCACTATCGATTCCATACGTGAAAGATATGTGTGAAAGCATGAAGAATGACGATACTTCGTACAAGATGAGAAAGATGCTGATCACTTGCTCGTTCAAAGGGACCATTTGGCACCGAGAGGTTGAAAGAACGCGGTAATTCATAGGGATATGTAGATTTCATTTTGAAAGCGATTCGATCGAGTCAGCGATCAGCTGAAACGAAGCGAGTGCGTAAGTCGAAGCGTTAAAAGTTGGAAAAGAGGATCGTCGGAGATTCCGTACTTTTATAGCTCTCGGATCCTACACACGTTCGACAAAAACAAATTGCACGAACACGTTCGAGATGTCGAAGTTTCGATTACTTCTCGACTCACGCACCAACCCCGTTGATGCCGCTATACGTAAGTACTCGTTTCGCGGGTCGGGTCGTTTTCTTCACGAGCGAATGGATAATATATACAGCAAGATACGGGGGTATTACTTCTACTTGGTGTACAAAGAGACAACGGGAAAATGAAACGGACCAGAAAACGGTCTTGTCCGTTTCTCCATTTACATCGAAGGATCGAAGAAAGTGCCATGTCCTAATTTAACTAGAAGGTCGGATAGAATTACGGAGATCGGCGTGATCGAGTGAAAACGAAAGCTTCTTACCTGGAATAGAGGCTTGTCGGTGGACGGAGAGGCCGGGATTTGAACGGTGTAGAATTTTTGCTCGAATTCTGGTCCGTGGTCGTTTATGTCTGCCACTGCGATCACCACGCGCGTTGTCGACGACAACGAAGGCCTCCCGTCGTCTCTCACCGTCACCTGAAATAGAAAATGGTCAACGATCAAAATTCACGTATCCATAGAAAGTGTCGATAAAATTTACGTATTTGGAAGCTGAATCAGTGCTATCGATCCTTTTACGATTTATGGCATTATGAAGTGGCATAATAAACTTTAGGTGGTATAAAACTGATCAAATGTGTATGGTTCAGATTTAGAAAACGTTCGTATTTCTCCTGATATTATTCTTTCTATATCTGTTATATATTAGAATTAATGGTGCAGAATTTAGAAACAGTTTAGAGAGCATTCAAGGATAGTCTAAAGAGAACCTATCACTTTCTTATGAAAGTCCCAGCAGAATCTGAGCACGTAGAGTATTCTGGGACACACACGACCAAGTTCAACTAATCAAGCTTTTCAACTTCACAATTTCCATAAAATCCAAAATTCATATTGTTTAAATTCAAATAACCAAATCCGCAGGTTTCCAAGTTTCAACTTCCCTCTCCAAAAGCCGGAATTTCCAAATGTTCAGCGAAGAAAGAAGTGCAGTAATATGAAAGGAAGCTGACGGAAATCCTGGATCTCGTTGAGAAGATAAGCATCGAGAGCGTTGGCGAATCGGTTAAGGGAACAAGATCGAATAGACAGAAAGCAGGGTGGCGTTATCATGGCGGAAATGTTACCGTGTAGGTGGAAATAAGTTTTCCCCTTGTGACATCCTCGGCGAGATTTCGTTGGTCTTTTACCTTTACGATCAGAAGCTGGAGTACGGTCAGCGACGCCGATTTCGCAGATCGTGTTGACGATATTCGCGCATGAAAAGCCGGGATTCCGCGGTACCAACAGGAAACCGGTGGAAAGTGTGCGGGATAAGAGGGTAACAACCGTGGTAAGTGGGATAAAAGTAAAAAGGCGATCGCGTCAGACTGCTCCGTGAAACTCAGAACGGAGGAGAATGTTCCGAGATATTGCGAACGAAAGTATGAATACAACATGGCGCAGATACTCCGCGCTTTGTTTCCGAAGATTGGAATGAAAACGTATCCAACACTTCGATGTCCGGGCATTTCGTGCGATTCGTTTACTTTCTTCGGAGATCTAAGTATATAGAACATGCAGCAGAAAAGAAAAATAGCAAATTGTCGAATATCTAAATAAACTCGAGATCTGAACTTAACCTTTGTGCAATATTTTTTTTAAAAGATGGTGTCTAAATTTGTCAACAGTGCTATTAGTGATTGAACAGATATTTTGCATAAAATAGTCGGGTGTATAATAAGAAATGACGTAGGTAAAACAGACACCATAGAAGGGGATGAAATTAGAGTAACTAGGGACGCTGGTAATCGTTACAAGGATGGATCGAGGGCTTAAGGTCAATAACACAAGTTGGGATTATATAACCATTTTCATTCCGTTCTAGAATCTACAGCGGATTTCGTGTTCCTGTTAGCGATGGATTATCTGAACAGGAAAGGCTCAAAATTACTTTGTGCATGAATACCACTTGATACGTTCAAAAGTTCCCGGGACCTCTCGAACGTGTTTGTTCATTTGTTGGCCAATTACACGAAACGTATTCCACAGGGTTGCTAATCACGTTACAACTTTGATAACTGCAACAAAATATTGGCTCTCGTGTTACCTTCGTTAATTAAAACTGAAAAATAAATATTCTGTTTCACCGTTTTGGTATAACGAGGCAATAAACGTCTATATTGATAGCTTGCTTTATGTGGCAAATGCCTGTGTTTATACAGAACTTGTTATACGAGCTTTCTGTTTTGCGCGGTCACATTTTGCGATTCGATATGGAGATTCGAAATTGTGGAGATACTGCGGGAACGTGGGGATATGTGGATGTGGTGATATGCCATGTAGCGGTATGGGGTGTGAAAATGCGCGGATGTAGTGATATGAGATGTAGAGATATGATATGTAGGGATATGGGACGTAGGGTTATGGGACGTAAGGATATAGGACGTAGGGATATGGAACGTAGGTATAGTATAGGATATAGGGATATGGGATATAAGGATATGGGACGTAGGAATACGGGACGTAGGGGTAAGGGATGTAGGGATATGGGGTATAGTGATATAAGACATAGGCATATGGGACGTAGGGATATAGGACATAGTCATGTGGGACATAGTGATACGGAACGTAGGAATATGGGACGCAGGGTTATGGAACGTAGGTGTACACATACGATGTAGGGATATGGGATGTAAGCATGTGGGACGTAGGGATATGGCACGTAGCATATGGAACATTGTGATATGGCATGTAGGAATATGGAATGTAGACATATGGGACGTAGGGACGTGAGATGTAGAGATATGGGATGTAGGCATATGGGATGTAGGAATATTGGAATCTAATATTGGAATTCAGACTATTACACTCAAAGGAATATAAAATGTAATTATAAATCTACATAGAACACAATATTCGCGTAATAGGTCATCGATATCATAAATGAGATTCTTTTTCCACGTGCCACCCCGGCCAATATCTCCACAAACGCCAGTTCCCTTTTATTACTTTTTCAAAAATAAACCGTTCCAGGACGGTATTCGTACGTCACTCGCTAAAATCGAAGTTTGGAACAGGCATTTCCGAAAAATCTTGGAAAACTCTAGTACTTCCGAGCTCGAAATGATTTTCAGGGACGCGGGATTATTTTATCGTGGTGCTATTGAAAGTTTGAGCTAGAAACGAGGTGAATGTTGGAACGAAAAGAGAGAGAGGGAGCGCGCGCAAAAATGGGGGATGCACTTTGCTAACACAGATTCCATACGAGCGTTGGGACACAAAAGTTTTATTGAATTTACTAAAATGGCCAATCGAGAGCTGTCATAGACAGTCCAATGGCAATCGAGGGTAGTTCAATTACTTCGTACACGATAGTTGTTTCGTTGAACGTGATCATTCTCGTCATGGCTTTGCATGTTGACACGTCCTACGAAAAATGGCGGAAAGCAATATATCGACGATTCATCGAGGTTCCTGTACTCTCTGCTATATTGCCCGCAGCTGGTTACCCTCGCCCCTATATCGATTAACCGATATCGGATTATCAATTATACCTAGCACATATTGGTCGATTTCGTACTGGACCTCTCTTTTGTAACCTTTCCGATACTGTCGTTGACTTGACGCGTTTCAATTATGCTCACGATACGGAGCACCTTCAACGAAATTATTTACACGGACAGCCTTATTCCGGGCACCCATGTCGATCGATATTTAATCACATCCACAGGCGGAAATGCACAAAGCCCAGAGAAAAGTTTCCGTTATGTGCTCGAATCTACGTGTTCTACTCGATCGGCAGTTTCTGACGACGTGAAAAATGATATTTCTTATATGTGCATCTTCTGTATTGACAACTTCGAAATTTTTAAATTTGAACATTTATCAATTTTTTGATCGAATGTCATTTAATGTTTGAACATTGATAAATTTTTCAATCTTCCTAACTCTTTCATTTGCGAATTTTTAAGTTTCTAAACAGAATCTCAAATTCTCAGTTCTTCAACTGTCGAAATTCCAAAATTCCCTTTAGTTACATCTACATTCGAAAAGTCCTGATACTCCTCTCGAATTGCCTGACATTTCGAAGGATTAATCAAAGGCCAATCATTTCTGTACTTTAAAGAAGCCGAGTGTCGTACTTGATACCTGGCAGAGGGTATTTACCCGTTTCTTCGGAACGACCCTATCCTACCCCGTTAAATTAACGAAAATTGTTACGTCTCCCTCGAGGAAAGCGATTTAATTCCGCAATCATTATTTGGGGGATTTCCCGTGACCTTTGTACCGAATACAGTGCACTTTCCTAGTGGAAGGCCTGTGGCCAATTTATGTTTACAAAGACCCTTCATTTAAAGGTTCAACAGTTCTCCCTTTACACGACCTTTTGTTAAGAGCGAGATCAAAGTAAATGTTATTTAAGAAATCACTTTATCTTCTTTCACTACGTTTTTGTAACAGTATCTTTAACATTTATAAAACTAATGATTTCCATCCGCGTTATTTAAATCTAAAAACTGTTAAATCTTGTAGTAATTTAAATCCACAGTGTTGGTTCCTAGAGAGCCCATTATACCCTTTTATCAGTAGATGCTGTGTACATTTGACCTGTTCCATGAACAGAATAAATCGCACAAAACCAAACACGCTTATCGCTAATTATTCCTTAATTTCGCTATGCACTTTGCTCATCGCGTGAGTCCGATCTTGGCTCCCTCAATATTTCCCGACAGTACGAAGCATACCAAGAGATAAGATTTCCTTTGAAGACAAGTCTCAGAACTCGTGCAACTTGTTTGACGGTTCTTCAAGCGGAACCCGCTTCGCGAATCGCGTAAATCGTCGTAGGCGCCTGATAGGCGCCATTTTACCTCTGCTTTTTGAAATTGTCTTCGCCGTTGGAACGGTACACGTACGTTTACGAGCCTTTTTATGAAGCATGAGCACCGGCGCCTCTCGATACCACAACCAGTGTGGTTGGTACTTTCCGTACGACCTGGCAGCCGGAAATCTTGATTTTTCTTGTTCTGATAACGATCGACACGCCTATTTGAAGTTCTAATCAACTTAGGGGCTTATTGATGACGGTGGGGTTTCAATAATACGGTAAATTGTTGATAGAAGGCGATATATTGTTTCAGGAAGTGTGTTGCTGAGGTCAATATGTTTCTTTAGGATTGCGATATAGCGGAAAATAGATTTATACTTTTTTTGGATGGACGTATAAATGGATATGGGAGGTACAACGCGAAGTGCAGCGAGTGGTATGCAGAGAATTTGACAGGGTAGAGATACAATCATGTCGTAATATTGTGTGGTTGTAAAATCACGTGGTAATATGACGCGTGGTAATACAATTACGTGATAATTCAACGCGTTGGAGTTGAACGCGTGGTAATTCAACGCGTGGTAACTCACCGCGCGATAATTCGACGCGTGATAATTCATCGCGTGGTAGTACAACGCGTAGTGATACAATCGCATAGTAATTGAATGCGTGGTAATTTAACGCGTGATAGTTCAACACATGGTAATTCAACGCGTGGTAATTCAACGTGTGGTAATTCAACGCGTGGTAACTCACCGCGCGATAATTCGGCGCATGATAATTCATCGCGTGGTAGTACAACGCGTAGTGATACAATTGCATAGTAATTGAATGCGTGGTAATTCAACGAGTGATAGTTCAACACGTGGTAATTCGACGTGTAGAAATTACACACGTGGTAATTCCACATGTACTAATTCCACGCGTGGTAACTCAGCGTGTGCTAATTCCACCCATGGTATTTC
Source organism: Megachile willughbiella (assembly GCA_945859595.2). Lineage (NCBI taxonomy): Eukaryota > Metazoa > Arthropoda > Insecta > Hymenoptera > Megachilidae > Megachile > Megachile willughbiella. The sequence continues at coordinate 5,263,854 of OX243797.1, read as the reverse complement.
AACGTGTGCTAATTCCACGCGTGATAATTCAACGTGAGGTAATTCTACGTGTGATAATTCAACGCATGATAGTACAATTGCTTGCTAATACAGTCACTTATAACAATAAAACTGGTGAATATATGTATAACGCATGGCAATACAATCACGTGGTACACATACACCCCATAATGATACAATACATGGATTTATACATCCACACATCGCTTCAACATAACATATGACAACGTAACACATGACAATAACACTTCCACAAATCTCCTCCGCATTACAAAAGTTCAACAAGTACTAAAATCTGATTTATCAAGTACAAAGTTACGGTCCAGCCACAACATTTGATAAACGAACAGTGGTCAGTCGAAGTGTAAAACGTTCGAAACGAAATAAGAGTGGCGGTGTTTCGTCGGTTCATTCATCCCGTTTCTATACAGGGAACGAATTTTATTTAGATTTAAATAGCGGCATATTTTTAACCGTCTCTTTCGTGGAAGCTTGAACGTGGAACCAGCATCTTTGCAACGACTTCCTGGCTGCTTTGTAAGTCATCAACGGGCACAAAAGCGACGCAATATCGTGGCGAAAAGCAGTTCATTTAAAAGGTTTCCTCAACTCAATTAACGCTACCATTAGCTTCGCTCCCGGATACTCTTCTCAAAGTAGACTGTTCCGGTATTTTTTTTCCTACTCTTTCAACCGCAACTGCTACATTCACCTCTTTCATCGAACATTCGCCGTTTGTGGTTAGCGATACACTTTGTTTTTTTCTGTATATCACTTTCTTCCATCCACACGATTGTGCCCGAGTCGATTATACGACCAACAACTCGCTTTAACCGGTGAATTTAATCTTTTCGGACTTCTTTCTCGTTAACGATACTGGCTACCTGTTCGAATATTACGATACGCTTACGTGCGCCACTTCTTTTGCTCGTATATACTTATTGTACTATATCGATTATATCGTCACAATTATACTCTTCTGAATACTTTGTAAACTGTACCAAATCTCATTTCTTGATAATTGCCTCAGTAAAATTCCTCTGGAGAATTGTGTTGTTTAAGGTACACAAATTTCGTAATGAGAAATGTCTTTGTTTACTGAGGTTAATGAAACCTTTTATTTAACATACTTATGTATTATACTGCAACTTACATAAATGTGACAGTGAAACAAATAAGTCTTATACTGTACCAATTAAGTCTTGTAGTATAGTAATTAAGCTTATCGCAACAATAGTATATTGCCATGTGTTAGATCGCTACAAGTTGTACCACGTGTCCTGAAATTATGTACGCTTTTTGCTGCAGAGCGAACGATGCTGCCATAATTATTTCTTGGTTTATGTCAAACGTAAGAAAACACGGGAGTGCACTAACATCAAAGGAAACGGAAGTGAGGTTGACCAAGAACGATAACAATGATCATTCAAAGTTTTACGAGGCTGAAAACCTTTTCTGTTTTAATCAAATGTTTTATGTCGTCCGCAGTTTATTTAGCTATTTTTCTTTTTGAACGAACTCGATACTTCTGCTAGATCTTTGTGAAAATTACTGCGGTAGTGCTTGCAAACGGTATCCAGTTTTAATTTACATGCTCGGTATTTGATGTTGTATCGAGTTACGTTCTGCTGGCAAGCTCGCATTCGTTGGAAGCTGCAAGGTAAATAAATTCCCTCGTATTATTAAATAAAGATCCTTTAAAAATATTTTCAAACCTGGGAATCATGGAAATATAAAACAGGGTTTAAACTACTAGTTTGTTTAAGCTTGATAATCTAATATTTCTGGTTCTTGCTTTGACCTAATATGGTTCTTGTCTTAACCTAATATTTCTGGTTCTTACTTTAACCTAATATTTCTGCTTCTTGACTTGACCTAATATTTCTGGTTCTTGCTTTAACTTAATATCTTTTATTCTTGCTTTAACCGAATATTTCTGATTCTTGCAGTAACCCAACATTTCTCCCACTTTTATGGGTCTTGTATTCATTTACTTTTTAAAAGTGTTATACTCACCTTTCCCTATATGCTTATTTTTTATCTTGCAAAGTATATTTTAATCATATTGATTATGTTCTACAAAATCTCAAAGGGTAGTGTTAATATTTCTTTACACAGTGTGGACCAAAAGTCACTCCACTTATAAACTCCTTCAAATTTTCACAATTTTTGCATGTTGTGCATATGTATCCCTTGTAAACTTGAATTTCTGAATAAGAAAGAAGAATGTATAAGAAAAAGTTGACAGTAAAATATGACTTTCCGAAATGAGAAGATTGGTTAATATTGTAAAAAGCTGAGACAATTTGTCTTACAGTCTAGTCACATCATTATATATGAAAATCATAGCTATAGTAATAGACTAGATTGCCAAAGAATCTCACATCCATAAAGTGTCATGTTGATAGAGTCCATTTTCAAACGTCCCACGCCGTTGAAGCCGGGCTTTATTTCGAAACTAAAGACACGTTGCCCGAAAGGATAACATTTATCTAGCCACTTAACCATCTTGTGGGATGTACCTTAAGCGTTTTCCAATGCATAGCTACGAGCTAAACGAGACGTATCCTTCCAATCCCTTAACCCTATTTCGATCCCTGTTCGCCAAAGCTTGTCGATGCTGCGATCAAAATGTGCATCTATCCTCCATTTATACTGCATCAAACACGATTCAAAATAACGTATCGAATCTTTGTGCGAAATAAGATAAATATTTGATACAGCGAATTATTCCAAATACGTTTATTATACAAATCAGAAGACTAATTTTACAAGTAGACTAATTATACAAGAAGACTAATTTTACAAGTAAGAAGACTTTATGGTCTCCAAAACTAATTTTTTGTTTCGTCTCTGACCAGGATCTCATTGGCGAGATTGAAAGATTCGCGATCCGATGATCAAACGAAAAATATGAAAGGGCTCATTCGTGTTTCGTGTTTTAACTAGATACGTGATATTTTATACAGCTGCAAAAACCACTATGGGATGCTGTTTCATACACTTCCACCGGAAAAATATAATTCATCCTGTACCTTTGTGCGCATTCAATGTGAAATAAAAACATGACATATTATCGAGTAACTGGACTGAAATTTTTTAATACCCATTTGACTGTACTTTAAAAAAAATTGCGGTGACGAATTTTAAAGGAATTTTATTTTTGGTAATTTAAAGCTGCGCGGTTTAATTGAGAAATTTTGTCGATTTATTGTATCGTGTTACAAAGATTAATAGGAGGTTTAATTACATCCAATAAATATGTAGTGGGAAATGTAATATGTGGCGATATAACGGGTGGCTGTACAAATTTCTGAATTTCTCAAGTTCCAAAATTTGCAACACCCTAAATATTCAAGTTTCAAATTTAAAATTAGTACAAAATGTGCACAGAAATGATAAATAAAGAAGTAATCTAATCGAGGATCGCATAAAAACCGAGGCAATTCCCGCAACTTTCCACCGCAGTCAGTTTGAAAAACGCTGTCGTAAAATAAGAATAGTTTTTTTTTCGGCGAGTTTATACTTGGCCAGACTTTCTGTGTTTTCTCGTTGCTCGAGATCTGAGTTTGACGTCTGGCGGTTATTCGCGCCTGTCAGACTTCGTAGAAACTCCACGCTTGTCTGAAACAGAGAAGCGTCTTCTTTCAAACACGCTTCGAAACTTTCCATGACTTTAGTTCGAAATAAATTTCTTCTTTATCGTGCCTGACCACGGTTACCTGTCCAAACATTATTACCCTCGCGTGTAGTATTTCCCGCTTACCCGTTATATTACATCCATATATAGCCATACTACGATAAGCATATAGCGTTTCGTTAATTCGTTATAAAATTTGTGCAACTTACAAAGTCTCCGAGTACAAGTATTGAGAAAACACAGCGAAAGTACAATTCGTGATAAGGAAAATTCAGTATGTTCACGGTGGTCGGACTTATCAGTAGTTTTACGACGGGTATCGAGAAGTCGAAGATTTCAGGTAGAAATCGAATGTCCGATATCTCGTGGGACGTCAAAAATGGCCGCGAGTTCTAGAAATTTCTCTCGGCGCGCTCGAGGGTGAATTTTGTTCGTCGAAAGATCTCATCAACATTGTCCCGTTTAAAAGCCGTTCATAGCCACGATATCTAACGTTCGATAAGTTCTTTCTCGGAGCAAAAGTTTACCGGTTTCTTTTTCGAGAAATCTGACGTTTCTGGTACGATCGCCGTCGGGTCTACGGTTATTAATTACACGATCTGGTTGGTTCGTTAATTGAAGACAAACTTTCGACTCGCGGGCAAAAACAGGCAGACAATTAAGAGAAATATAGCGACGAGGTAGGCGTAGTCAGCGGATATCGTCTGCCCTTTCGAGCCACTTCTAATTATTAACGACCGCAATTACTAGGGTGTTTCCTGTGATAACATCTCTCTCGTAGCCGTCTCCGAGTAACTTCGTACCTAGTCACGATAGATTTACAGGATCTTAATGTATGGCAGGTAACTTGCACAGGGTAATAACCTACAGTTTCGAATGTTTGTACAGGCTGTTCCATTTATCTTCAACATCTTAACCCTCGGGGTACATGCACCAGTTACTGTACAGAACCGCGGAATTACCAGATAATTGACAATCACTTTTGTTTCTGAGGATGAATGATTTTTTGGGAAAGATTTAGGATTTCGCGAATTTTCACATTTCCAAACTAGTAAATTTACTAGCGTGATTGAGTAGTTTAATGATTATTAAACTTTCCCAAATTGTCAGATTCCTAAGTCTCTAAATCTTCAAATCCTCGAATTTCCAAATACCTAATCTCAAAATCTATATGGCCCTAAATATATGTCCCCAAATTCCTAAAACCCAAAATCTCCAAATCCCCAATTTTCTACATCTCCAAATTCTCAAATTTTCAAGTCCCTAAACTTCCAAATTCCCAATATTCAAAATTCTGAAACTTTCGAATTTATAAATCCCCAACTTCCTAAATTTCTAAATTCTCAAATCTCCAATATTCTAAATTAGCAAATTCCTACATCCCTAAATTTCTAATTACCCAAATTCTGAAATCCCTAAATCCCTAAATCCCTAAATTCCCAAAACCCTATATCCCCATATCCCCATATTCCTAAATACCTAAATCCCTAAACCCACAAATCTCCAAACCCCCAAATCCTCACTTTCCTAACCTCCAAAACCACCACCCCCAAAATTCCCAACATAAAATTCTCAAATAACCCTCCCGCAATTAGTGTATCATTAAACTACTTTCTTGCCCATTTTTCACCATCAATTATTTAGCCATTGTACATTAAATACTTGACGAGGGTTAACAGTGGCCGCCAGGCAGTCAAGGACGTATCAACGAAAGGGCAAATCATCGTCGAATGAAAATTGCGAAAATCAGAGAGGGTATCTGAGCCGCTTTAGAAATACGAGACAATGGTACGTGGAAACGGACGGGTTCACGCATTCCTTTCTCTTTGTGTCAGACTTTTCCCGCGGTTGCTTCGTACATCCTCCTCTTCGCGATGTTTGTTCGAGCGTGCACGCGGAACGCTCGCGGCTAGACGGTTCTCCCGTCAAGATTTTTGAATACCTATTCGTGATTAGCCCTTTCTATCCTTCTCCTTCTACCTCTCTCCTTTTCCCACTGACCTCTTTTCCTGTTGCTTTTTAACTACCTGTAATATTTGTTTTTTTCAATTTCATGTTTCGATGTTCTTGAATCTTGTAATCGATAGTATGGTTTCGATGCCTTCGTGTTTGAATTGTTATAATTAATGTCAGGTGATACGTGCGAATTTATGGACCATTTTATTATTACGTTACGTTGCTAATCAATATTTGGACGGTTTTTGTTTCAGGTATGGTTTAATTATGCATTTTGTAAATTGATGTCCATTAACATTTTTGTGAAATTATCTGCTATTATTCCGGAGCAGTAATTTCGATCCATATGTATACGTGATGTTAATTAATTAAATTATTTGAGATAAAATTTTTAATGAGAATGCAAATGTACGAGGATTGATAATATGTAATATTTGTTTAACGCGATATGAACAGAGTTATGTACGAGTGAAATGTTGCGTAACTCGCGACGCTATGTTATTGTTGCAGAGTTAATTTTTATTTAATTGTCTTTCATTTTTTCTTTTGCTTTTGTGTTCTTCAATACATACATCCGGTGTTATTTTGTGCTTCGTTACAGAGATGTAACGCTGTCTACAGTGTTATAATGCTGGTTTTATTGCAATGTGTGACTGTACTGTCGGGTCTGACCATTTTTACGTTTCTACTACTTACTGGTTAACAAATTGCCTACGACAGTAGAAATGACCATACCTTGCTATGTAACAACATCAATTAATTAATCATATTAACTAGTTACCTTGATAATATCAATTGACATAATAATATAAGTACATTGCCTTAATAATATCAGTTAATATTTAGTAGTAATAGTCGCAAAGTAACAGTAGCAAAAATTAATCTTTTACTCCAACTCCCGTCTGCGGGAGCAAACTATTGGCTTATTATCTCGTTTTCTATCAACTTTCAATCGCACCAATTTCTTAAGAAAGGTGCTAATCCGACACGAATTCAAGAAAAGTTCAAAGAATCACGAGAACGGCAGAAAATTGACGGAGACACGGGAGAACGTGTCCATTTTCTTCTTCAAATCTCGCAGCCACTCGCAAGCTCTTCAATTAAGAACCGTGTGAGAACACGGTTCTCATCCATCAGCTTAGTTCAAAGGAACTCAACAGCAAATAAAAGAAAAGTCTCAGGATCGTCGTGTCACCTCGAACACTGTCTGAGTGTTCTCGAGTATCCAGGTCCTTCCGCACGAATTTCTCGTGCTCAAAAAGTGAAACTTTTCGTTACGACAAAAGGTATCGTTACGATTGGGTAACGAAAAAGTCACGAAAGTATGGATTCGATGATTTTACCTTCGAGAGAAAGCATCGTAAAAAGGGGGAGGACGAACACAAACAAAGAAGCAACGGCTGGAGGAAGAAAGACGAGAAACGCAGAAAAAAAGTGAACTCTCTGTTGCTGAATGAGCCCTTTTCTATCGTCGCCACGCTCCGTCGATCGATTCTCTCCCTTTTTACCCTCTCGTCTTCTTTTTCATCCCCCTGTTCGTTTCTTCGTCCGCTCCTCTTCAACGTAATACGTGGCACGAAGCCCCTTTCCGGTTAACCACCTTGGAAAGATGCTGAATACGCGCGATATTTTTCCACGATGGCGCAGTCGTCTGACCGGAAATTGGCAGGCTTTACGTGCGGTCGAAGCGATCGTACGTACACGTGTATACGAGCATGTAAAACCCACGGAGATGTTCTAACAAGGACCACCAGCTGCAAATGAAGCTTCTTACAAGCTCTGCGTGAGTTGCATGCGAGACGTCATTACCATCAAACTGTTGACTCAAGATATTCGGTATACATTATGGGGACACCAAAGGATACTACCCTGCGCGTGTTTTTCTTTATCAACCTGCAATTTTTATTCAACCCTCGTGACAACAATTCTTGTTCGATAATTTCAAACGAACTTCGAGTACTTTTGATATCGAGTCAATGATGAGCAATAAATTTGCAAATTATGCTAAATGTCAATTGCATCACAATACACACATCGTATCTAGTCAAATGAATAATGTCCGATCGCATAACATTACCATTAATTCCGCATACGTCCACTTACTGCAAGTAATTGGACACTTAACACGATTAACTTAACATGACGTATGTGACGTATGTTAACATATGCATATACGTATACGTATACATCTGCATACATACGGCAAGAATTAATTTAAATAAAAACATCTGCAACAAACATGGTGGATGACGCTAATTGAACGTATACGCGATGCACAGAATTTCAGCGTGGAAAAAGTAGCACGGATGAAACATAGCTTAAGAAGCTAGTTAAGCATTCTTATTAATGTACTTGGTGCACGAGGTTCAGCTGCACGGTCCTGAAATATTTTAGCGCGTGTCGTGGCACCGAGCGAGAGGAAGTGGCAAAGTGGCAGTGAGACAGGGCCGGAACACAGGAAAAAAGCATGAAAAATCACACCTATTAATAAGGCCATGGCAAAAAGCTTACAGCCTGCTTAGCCGACAAGCTGCACGTCGAGACTAAGCGGATAGCTTTTGCAGTTAGGCAGCCCGTGATGCAATATCTCGGATGTCGGCCGTGCAAGTAATTTTCCAGGGAATCCGCCGTTTTTCCATGTAAATAACGCGTATCGAGAGAAATTTCTTAAATTAAGGAAGCTTCGAAATTTCTGCAAACTAAAAATGTATCATAAATTGAATTAGCGTACGAGCTTCGATATATCAACAAAAATTGCACACATGAAGAACAGCGATAAGGGTGGCAATATTTTGACTCTCTGTTTTTTTCAAAATCATATATACGCATAGATCAATTTTATTCCTTTTAATGAAAAGGATATTAACTTCCAATTTTATAGTTCAAGTATGTGTTTGTTATCGATTCGTTAGTCCACATCGAGTAGCCCCTTTCGTTTAATCGGACAAGAGTTTTCAGCATGCAAACATTTTTCCCAATAATCTCCAAATATCCGTCGGCAACGATGAAATTCCCTGGATACACACGCGGCAATATTGATAGCCTGATATTCGTTCAATTAACGAAGAATCCGCGTCGAGTCTAGGAGGCAGGTACGCGTACACCGGCAGCCACGTCGATCATAAATTTCAACCGACTATTTCGAAGTGGATGCTCGAAACTGTATCTGGCAGACACTCCGGTGCCCTGTGCACCCCGGTAAGCAAGTTTCAAGCCTACTTCGAATACCGTCGAGTGCTCGGAGCGTGCCTCCAGAATAAGGCCACTGAAGCAACCATCAGCCACCGAAAAGGCGGACCCATCGAAACTCGTCCCTTCCTCTCTCTTTCACCCAAACTTAAATGAATCCGATTCTCTCTTTACTTCATTTATCTACAGTTTCGCGAACCTTCGGGAAATGGTGTTTGGTTAGAACGGATTGCTTGAATCAAGGTTAATGGATAAGGGTGCGGAATTCTTGGGCTCGGATCATGCACGTTCGGATAAAATAGTCTCACTGTAAAATGGGAAAATATTTTATTTTTGTCGTTTCTGGAAAACCTAAATATTCATTTTTTATGTCCTGACAGAGAAGGTATTAAGGTTAGGAAATTAAATTTTTGCAATTTCTTGTGGTTTAGTCAAGAGACAAATGACACCTGAAGAATGATGAAGGCACACGAAAAGACTACACCCTTAATTTAAAATTTCTGCAAAAAGTTTTGACTGTTAATATTTTATGTAAAGCCGTTATGCACACGTGTTGTCCTGTTTTATTCCAATGTACGTCATATTTAACCTTTCGATAAAGTGGAATACAAACGGAAGAGCAATCTCCCCATAAACGTAAATATGTATCTCGCATTTGCCTATTAAATATGTATAACGATCGATGGAATTGTAAACTTCACTTTACCAAATGCTGTGCATATTTACGTCGTGCATCGAAAAATAATATAGAAACATTACGGCAATAAAAAACTGCACCACGAAGGTAAAAGCTGCACCCGGTGCTTTTGTTCAATCGAAAACTTAAAAGTTTTAAAACATCATCAAAACGTCCTGTTTGATCGATGCAGAAAAAAATTGTAGTTAGAAGAAGCCTGCAGCGCTTTTAACTACCAGAAGAATGATACAAGTATCGGCTGTTGTACTTTGGGAACAAAAGATTTCTTTGAAGTATTCTGCTTCATGAAACGGGATCCATTTTACCCGACGAAGTTTCCTCGACTACAAAGTAATTCAATTGCTTTACTTATTTACCTCGTTAAAGTTACATTTGTTCGTTCTTACAACAGTGATTTATTACAGGAACTTAAAACACACAAATTTATAACTTTTATATTTATAAATCTAAATTTTACAAATTAATGAAAAAACTTTACAAACGTGCTAAATGAGAAGTGGAATTTTTGAGTATTTGCGAAGATTGAATATTCCCGAATTTGTACACGGGATCAGTATTTAGAGATTGAATAATCGAGTAGCATCGAAGAGATCCACCTTCGAGCATTAAATCCATTCTCTTTCTTCTGTCGTCGTGAAATATGCAACGGTGCGTTCTCCGGTAAAAAGATAACAGAAAAACATAAAGGGCATCGCAAGAAGGATATCCGAGACTGTCTGTTGGAAGAGAATACCCGATAGGATCGAGTCCATAAGGTAAATCGAATCTCGTAACGGAGGGTTGGTAACGCTAACAGCCGATAGCTCGATTACCGATGCACCCTTTGGAAGGTTTAGTTTCAGCCTGTCTGCTTGTCAAATCTCTCGAATCACCGTTTCCTTTCCACGGTCCCAATCGCGTCTCCTAATATCGTCAGACTGGAAACGAGGAAGAAAATCGCATCCTCCCGAAGATTGAAAAGTAAAATGAGGCGAGAAGTTGGTGCCTGGAAAACGAGAGGCCCAGACAACGGTGTCGTAGCTTAGGCAGGAAACAGCAAGAGACAAGGGGTTAGGGGTAGTCGAGAATAAAGGAAGAGAAGTGTCGACGGGCCGAGTAGATGGAAAATCTAAGAAAAGAGGGACAAGGTGAAGCATTTCCCCACGGGTCGTCATTCGAGACTCTCGGGGATTTCTCTTGGCGTCCAGATTAAAGGAAGAGTACCGACGACGACCCTTGCGAACCGACCAGCCCTTCTCCATTTTTCTGTCTATGTGTGTGTCTGTCTCGTGGAACGCCGGAATTTCGTTACAATGGAAAGAGCAAAGGAGTATAGCAATCTCGGGAAAAGGTTCGTCGGTCGCAACAGGAGCTAGAAATAAATAGAGACGAGATGGGAAACGGCTGGGTGGCGCCTGTTTTCGACCCTGTAACGAGTTTTTACGTGTCGGCGAATCAGGGGTGCATGGACCCTTGGTCCGTTCGATTCCTTCCACGCAACACACCCTTTCCACCGGTCTCGAATATTTATTAAACCATCGTCCCGGTAAAACCGAGCGGGGAAACAGAAACGTGCCCGGTGCTTTATGGCACAATCGATTTATGCGGTACCGAATCGAATTCGACGAACGTCTGTTTATTGCACGGGAACAGAAAGCTGCTTCCAGCTTCAATTTCATTCATTTTTAGTAGCCTGGGACACCCCGCTCGGTTAGATGCTCTTTCGATTGCCGAAGTTTAGATAATTTTATTGGCTCTGGCATGGTTCTATCGATTCGAGGTGCCATCGTGAGTTACGCTGCCAGAGTACAAAAAGTATTACGTCCTTCAGTATCTATTTTTAAGCTACTTACACTCTCTTCGATCAAAGTTTTCTACGAAGACAGTAACATAAAATATCTGCGAATATGTATCAAGTTGTAACATGTATGAATAATATATAAAAATTCACCTCTTCACTTTTTTCATAGAAACAAGACTGTCACCGTGAATGAGTTTTAATGGCACAACATAAATTTTAATTCCGTATATTTTAAGGTAAACAGAAGGGGAAAAATTTGAATCAGGTTACACTAAATAAATATAAATTATCTGCGGAATATATCGATGATCAACAGCGAGAACAGAGTTTCTCCGTTTAAAAAAAAGGTGGGAACGGCCTTATTAAAACGCGCAAAACGAGTTAATTACGATTTATGAACAGCTGGAATTACACTAATTTAGTGTCAATAGAGTGAAACGCGGCAAGATCGTTCGAATTACATTCGATTCGGATGAACGAAACTTTGCAATGCAAATATTCGACCCCCTTTCCGGCTACCAGATTAAATCCGAGCCACGAAATAATGATCCAGAACGATATTTAATATCGGGAATACAAATTTGTATTAGCGTCGTTATCTACGCTACAATGGGCCGATTCTCGGCCGCGACGTTAATGAATCGCGCAAAGGAAATCGATAGAAAAACGAACGAGCAGGAATGAAAAAAAAAATTGTAGCGAGCCGTTCGTTCGGGGCAATAATTAATTATCGCACTGGTGACTCGGCGTTGTTCCGTTAAAATTAACCCAATTATTGTCGCAGCTTGTGTCGCAGTTTTCCATAAACGTTCCACGATAATTAATCGAGCTCTCCGTTAAGAAAAACAAGAACCGCCTTAATTGAACTAACGAGAGAACGTTTGTAGTGATTGGGTTAATAGATTTTGATCGATTCAACGGATTTTATGTTTTACGTATCAACTCTGATACCTCGTGTTTATTATACACGAATTCGAGGAAGTTAAAATTTGAGATATTTAAATATTCAGAAAATTTTGAAATCAAATTCAAATACCAAATGGTCATGTGAAAATTGTGCGTTATGTTAATAAATCATTCGTTAAGCCTTCGTTAATTTGTCAGCTGAAAATCTGGAATTCCAGAGTCAACAGCATAAATCCCACACGTCGCCGACCTTGCAGAATCATTTGTATAGTAGAGGTTTCCGGAAGTCAAAGACGCGTCTAGTGTGAGCAAGTAATTTCACCCTATCAATTAGCAGGTTGTCTGTAAGCAGCCGCAATCTCGTGAAGAGGATTCAGTATTAGTTGCCTCGATGCGAGAAATTCGAGTACACTATCCCTTTATTCGTGAATCCGACTTAACCGACACCTCACAGACTCGTCTATGCACCGTCGTCGACGAGCAAAGTGCAAACTATGTATGTTCTACACATCGACGCACGATTATACTTAGTCTAAGATGATTATTTCGTCGAAGCTATCTGGGTTGGGTGGAGAAACTGTTAAGCCTCCTCGACACTTTACTAAGACCTGGCTGGATCACGATGGAAAATGGAGGATTAAAGAAACTATTTCTGCCAAATATGACACTCGGTACTTTGAATGTCCTGACAATTATATTGCAATGACTTCTGAATTTTTATAAAAATCTATCACTTATTTTAGTTAATCCCTTGCACTATTTTGAGTCTGACGCACTCGTGACGCACTACATGAATTATGTGATCAATTTTACTGGAATTTTTAAAACACTTCAATTTCGAGTTCAAGTCCATTTGCATAGTCAACGATTGATACCAAATTGACATAACATTTCAACTTTCTCTGTCTGTAATTAGCTAGTTCTGACTGACACACCGGACAAATAATAGACTACAAACGATTTTGTCGAGAACAGTTCGTTCCACAGAAATAAATATTTTAAGATAATGTGCTAGATCTATTAACGATGCAATAATTAAAAAAAATTCTATGATTTTATCAAGGGTCCTCAAGAAATGAAATAAAGGTCAGACGAAGAATTGCGAACGAAAGCGTAGATTCTCAATTTGAATGGAAATCTGGAAGTGTTCACGTAAATTATAAATAAAGATTGTACCTCGGAGGGAATTAATTAAAGGTGTAACATTTACTGATGCAATTAATCATGACCTAATTACACGATGTCCAACAATTTGGGATTCTGTCAGATAACACTGATTCATGGTTCCCGTTGATATTTCAATATTTTTCCGGGAAATAATTTATATGCAAACTCACCTCGAGAACGTGTTCAGCCTGATTTTCTCGATCGAGTTTCCGGCCACTGGTCGTGATCAAACCTGAAACATAATCGAATCAAATATTATGTTAGGACATTGGACAAAGCGTATTATACGGACGGATCCTATACTATTTTTCAGATTCGTATTCCAGGTCACAGCTTTCGTTTCTTTTATGAAATTAAACAGTAGGAACTGTGACGCACCTTAATAATTAAAAAGAATCATTTTTTTTTTTCAAAGAATGCTTGCTCTGAAAATCAACACAATATACGTTTATCGCATACATCGAAAACTTCCGATACAACTTTCTGTGATTAAATTTAAAAATTAGTTAACGTGGAATTTCATTTCTTGTTACGAATTTCAACACTTCCGAATTAACGCAAACACAGCGGTTACTGCAGATTTCAGAGTAGACAGATTGTACCGCAAAGATTGAAGAGAAACGGTCGACAATATCACGAACAGTTTTCGCATTGCTGTGGTCATATAACGAATTTTCCACGGCGAGAGTTAGTCGGCGCATGATAACATTGGTGGATGCAAACAGAATGAATCGGTGCATCGGCCAAGCAGACAGCATCGTCGACATGATGAGAGCGAGAAATGAAAACGAAAAGCAATTATTTAAATGCGTTCCACGCTGCGGAGTTCTATGTTCGTGTTGTATCTCTTCTCCCCACACCATAGCTTTTTTCGTGTCGATCTTTTTTCTTTCAACACCCTGCGACCTCTCGTTTCTCGCGTCTCGCAATTTCTTGCGTCTACAGGATGATGCACAATTCGCGTGCAAGTGCATTTACATATTAAAACCGTCTGATGTTTAATACTGATGTTTTCTGTATTTTATCAAATGAATCACTAACACGTCCATAATGCTAGGTAATAATAAATTCTACGATAATAATAGTAAGAAATGGGCGTTACGATAGGAAATAATAGATGTTATAATAATACGAAATAAGTGCTATGACAATAACAGATGTCAATAAAGTTCTGCTACTATTTAAGAATATGCTACTTAATGTATTCATAAATAGCTCCACAGATAGTAACCATCTCTTTAGGTCCACCGTGTACATTTCCCACACCATTTTCTCTAATCCACGTCAAGAGTTCCCCGCTTTACCCGTGATTTCGGCGAGAAAAGAGCGCCAGTAGAATGTCTGCTGTTATTACTGGTTTCGAGTCCCAGGACAGAGAAATCGCATTGGCGTGCACTGGGACAATGCAGTTGCACTTGGCGGTCGTGTCGATACCCGATACACTCGATCACGGGATATTTTCTGCACTTATTCCCAAAGCTCGCAGTTGACATCTTACCGAATCATGTTATTGCGACTATTAGACTCGGTCACAAGTATTTCAGGGAAACCTCGAACCTAGCACAATATCAATTTTATTTTCTCTTGCTCTTCATTTTTAATGGATGAAGTCGAGGACCTAGTCGTTCGAAGACTTTCGAAGCTCGGAGTTTAAAAATATATTTAGCTCTCTGAAATAGTACTCGATGTTAAAAAGTCACGAATGAAAATGTTGCTCTAAACGATCTACAAAAAGTGATCAAGGGAATAGCAGGTAATGCAAAGCTGTACTTCTCGAAGTGATAATAACAAACTTAGTAATGTAATTATCGAGCTCGTTTCACCTTGATAATTAACCCCGATCACAGTCTCGTTATTACGGAACTCGAGCATTCGTTCGTCCAAGTCTAACGAGTCCACGAAACGGAAGTTTGAAAATTCCGCGCGAAACGACGAAATTCCGCGAACAGCGACACGGCTTCCACCTAACGTGATTAGTACTTCCTGTCGGAGAAGGAATATAAAATCTGTGCCGTTTGTCGTTGTTACCGGAAGCCGTAGAAACCGCGAGGAAGAAAAAAATGGAGGAACACGACCAGTGGCCGGTGTAGCGAGCATATTTTCAGGGGCTTCGCTCTTGTTCCGTCGCTTTCAGGAACGTTTCGTTCAAAAACCGGAAACCGCTCGTGTCTGGCTAAGTCTTTTACCTTGGAGTCAAAAATGTTGTCCCCGACAACTGTTTTAATCCCTATTTGCATCGTGGAATGAGATTACATTGCGAAAACTGGAAAAATGTCGCTTTATTCAATTTTCTGTCTCCGCATTGTTGTTTGTTGGAACATCTTTTGAAGTGGGACAATTTCAAGAGAGGAGAAGCAAATTTTGCCTGACAATGAATAAAGTGCTTGTGAGTTTTGTTTAACGTGTTAGATTTCAGTAATCGACAACATGAATTTGACTCGAGTCATTAATTCGAAAAAATTTGAATTTTAAAAGTATTAAAAATCTTGAAGCATTCCTAACTTTTAGACAGGGTAAAAAATGTACATTTATATGTTTGAAAGAGTTGATTTTTCATAATATATGAAATATGCTAAATGTGCCGAGTAACTTGAACAAGAAAATATATAATAAAAACTCATATCATCAATCACTGATTGCACACAAGCGTTAGCAGAGTTAAACAAGCACGTGCTGTTTATCCTCGAAGGATCCTTGTTAACCGATCGGAAAACGATTTGTTCCGTAGCTGATCATCGTTAGATTTGAAATTTTTCCTGGACGAATTCGCGGAACGAAACAAAGAGAAAGGCAGAAAGAAACAAAACGAGGAGAAAAATCGAATAACAGCGGAAAGAATAGAGAGGAGAGTTCAAACGCTCGGCTGGCATCCGGTTAAATCTGAACGCTATAATTCCGTCGAATCCGTTTTATCGGACCAATCTTTGTTCCGCTAATTGAGGTCTTTTCATTCCTCTACAAATTGCCGGTGGAGAATAGTCGCTCGGCTCGTTCTGTGACGTCGGTTTACCGGTCGAGCGGACGATAAAATGTCACCGGGAAACCTTAATTGAAACACCCTTCAATCGGGATTTATTAACCGTCGGTCGATGACCTAATCTGTGCCATCCCGCTCTTTTAGAACGCCATTGGACACGCCTAATGCCCGCCGATCTCGCGAACGCGCGGAAGATGCGAGATTTACAGAGATCTAAGACTTCGAACATCTCATTTCAACTGCAAGGTTGCAAATAGTTTGCAAATATAGGAATTTAGTAGGGTGAGGATTTGGAGATAAGGATAACTTAGGATATTGGGATTTCAGCATAGGAGGATTTCAAGGTGACCTTGGGATTTCAGCATAGGAGCATTTCAAGGTGACCTTGGGATTTCGGGGTATATAGAGATCTAGGGACATAGCGATCTCGGGACGTAGGGATCTCGGGACATATGGATTTCGGGACATAGGGATCTCGGGACATAGGGATCTCGGGGCGTAGGGATCTCGGGACATAGAGATCTTGGGACGTAGGGATTTCGGGACATAGAGATCTTGGGATGTAGGGATCTCGAGACATAGCAATCTCGGGACGTAGAGATCTCGGGACATAGGGATCTCGGGACGTAGGGATCTCGGGACGTAAGGATCTTGGAACATAGGGATCTTGGGACATAGCAATCTCGGAACGTAGAGATCTTGGGACATAGGGATCTCGGGACGTAGAGATCTCGGGACGTAAGGAGCTCGGGACATAGGGATCTCGGAATATAGCAATGTCGGGATGTAGGGAGCTCGGGACATAGCGATCTCTGGATGTAGGGATCTGGGAATATAGCAATCTTGGGACATAGCAATCTCGGGTCATAGCAATCCTGGGACATAAGGATCTTGGGACATAGGGACCTCACGACATACCGATCTCTGTGCATAGGAACCTCAGAATAGAAATTTCAAGGTATACAGATCTCGGAGCATAAGAATCTCAAGATACCCATCTCAAAATATAAAAATTTCAGCACGGATCCACGGACGTAGACTTGTATCACCATATAAATATACACCTCAACATAAGACATACCCACACCCATTTACCTCATACTATAAATTTGGGTTAATAAAAAGTTATATAATCTTATACAGCAGCTGTCGATCATTAATATCTTCTTTTGTTTGATCCGAAATGATCGGAGTTTTATGTCTAGTGGCACGTGCTAGAAGAAAGTCCGCAACGGATCGTGTCGGATTTATTTTCGCTCCGCCTTCTCCGGGACGCAATCCGGGGACGTTTTCGACGACGTTCATCCTCGGGCGTGGATTTCGAAGCCCGTCGGGAGCATACTTTATGACGGCAGGTGAAAAATGCTCGCTGGAAAGCCGTGCAACGCGCGATCTTCCCGGGAGAAAATTTTTTACTTCCGCTCGAGACGGAACAGCGTCGCAGCCCTGCGTCGGCCACGAAAAAGAGCCGTCGCAGAGGCTGTATGTGATTTAGCAAAGTTGCGTATGCGCTCGAGGATCAGTCGTAACATGAAAATGCGCTAGAATGGAGTGACTCTTTATGCGCGGGTGTGAAAAGGAACATTTCAGATCCTTGAATACAGTATCGTTGGAAGGTTGAGGCTAAACGACATTGCAGGTTTATGTAGATGTATTCTGCGGAAAAATTCCAGAAATCCAGAAATCTCCGATGATTCGAGAATTAAAAAACATCAAGTATCAGAATAACAGAGATTCTAAAATCTTAAAATTGAAATATTCTAAAGTGTCTAAATTCTAAAATCTCGAAGTTCCAGTTCAAGTTGCTTTGATGAAAAAGTTCCGATAATCGCTGAAGGAAATTCATGGGTCAATTCACGTTATCGAGTATGCGAATTAATTATGTTGGGCCCATGCTAGTCAAAGAGGGGCAAAGTCAAGTAATGCAGGATATTTTGAGACTTAACGAGCTTCGGGACCTCTGGATCCGCCAGTAATGTGCCGTATATGACGAATTGAAACAATTGCTGCCCATCGAGGTGGCACGTTCGCGTGTCTCTTTGAATTGCAAATTCGTCGTGCAATCTCTGAAATCCGCCCCGGGTCCCGTTTTCGGTCACACGTCCGTTCGTCGACCTTCTACCTATTCGATTGTCGCTCGAATAAACTCGCAAACGCCGTCGCGCTCTGGTCGGATGGTGGATGCCGTCGATCCAGTCCCGGCTCGCAGAAATTTCATTCGGAATTTCCATACGAACAGGTGTTAAATGAAGGAACTAGCGCCTGGGTGAAAATAAAGAAAGGGAATCGTGTTTCCGGTAAACGAATTTCCGGCCGAGAATCAACCTGTCGACGATTTGATGCAACGCGCGAGGAGTACGGAGAGGCCCGGTCACGTTCCACAAATTAAATTTGGAACGTGAGAGAAAGCGGCGATAGGTTACAGGGTACGCGCGAAAGTGATCGAAGTTAACGAAAATTCTCAGATAAAATAACACAAAGTATTGAACTTTAATTACGTTAAGGCGTAATTTAATTTCAGACAGTGATCACTGCAAGATACCCGGATGCCATTCGTTAAGGTGAAAGCGCATCAGCGTGCCTCCTGCAGATTCGTATCGATGTTTTATATCCTTTCGTCATGATATATCGAAACGAAAGCGCATATATTCGTTCGTGAAATGCACGGTTGATGCTGTCTTTCTAACGGGGACTGAGATTTTGTTAGTCGACTGAACATTTGTATGTAGAGGGTGGTTTCAGTGACAACACTTACGTGAAACACACTGTACATTGTTCTATGACAAATGATACTATACCACATCCTTAAGATTCAATGAACATTTCTAGCTCTCTATATTTCCAACACGGTCTGACAACTAATCAATATATTACTATATTTTCAAATAATACATTGTCCGTTTTTATGAGAATACTCGAAGTCGTCCTTAAATATATAACATAACCTCAAATTCTGAGAATAGACCTGTAAAGTTTGACTACCGATTTACGCGAATGCTTGAAGTCGATCAAATATATAACATAACCTGAAATTCTGAGAATAGACCCCTAAAGTTTAAGACTACCGATTTACGCGAATAATACTAATCATGGGAAAAGCTAGGTTGAAACTGTGAACACGATCGCGTATATCGATCCAGCGATCGAGCGATATAGTCCGGTGAAGGATGTATAATTTGGTGGAGTTTCGTTAACGCAATTACGTGCACGTAACCAACGCGTTTATTTCCTCTCTTTCCATTCGGTAGCGGCAGAACGAAACGAGTTCGCGGAAAGGAAAATTGCACTTGGCCCCGAGCCTAATATAATTCTTATTTAATAACCCACTAACGCCGTTTAATGCGGCGAAATGTAAAGTGGAACGAGGGGGTAAGCGCGACGAATTTCCTATCCGACGAAAATGGCCCGCAACGAACGAACCGTCGCGATAAACGCTTGGCGAACAACCTAGAACGAGATTGCGTAAGTTATTGCTCGGCGAATCAGCGCCGCACGATCTCGCCTCGTATTAACGTTGCGGTTACGGTCAACCGGCATTATTGTTCTTATTTAAAGAAACTCGGGGAATAATAACGGATAACGACGGTGTTTTGGGAACGCCGCGCTGCGCTGTTCCGAGATTAGATCGGATACGCCGAGCTCTAACCAGCCGTGTAATATGTTGTAGCTCGGGGAAACGAGCATGAAAGCGAGTTGAATGCACCGACCTCCTATCTGTAACCATCACGTTATACCATGTTTTTCGGTGTCCGTTGAAACGAGCCACTTAACCATCCGCCTCGTTTCAATATTTATTTCTAATTAATTTCAGTCGTTACTCGGAAAATGTCGCCACGTAAATATTCGCTCTTGCAACGATTCAAAAATTAACAAAATTATGTCCAAATATCAACTCATCGAAACTATTATACATGACTAAAACTGACTACATGACAGACTAAAAGTAAAATAAGTTAGATAGTAATCGAACAGATGGGTCGATTAAGAAATCCTACCTATGCAAACACTTGTACGAAGTTCACCATGAAATCATGTAATCAGTGCCTTCGCATAAAAATGTTCCTGTTCTGCAATTACCTGAATCCAACCCTCAAAAGTATCGTCCCCAACTATTTGACACATTCTTAACCCCTTGCACTATGATTTATTTGGTGCGTCAGCCAGAACTAGCTAAATATCGCTGCAATAAGCAGCAGACAGAGAATGACTATGCAAATGGACTTGAACTCCAACTCAGCGTATTAAAAATTCGAGTAAAATTGATCACGAAGTAGGAGTTACACCCCTTAAAATAGTGCAAACGGTTAATATGTATAGACAGCGTGATAAAACATTAAAAGTAACTTTTCATCCCTTACAGATTCCCCTTCTGATCTTTTAAATTGTAGAATTAACTAGGAATAATACGCTCTACATGTTTCCAAAGTTCATAACTGTGGAAATATCCCCTGTAAGTCCCCGTTCCGGCAATCTAACAGAAGTGGAAAATATCGAGTTCGAAAGTGGAGAGCTTAACATTGGTCGTTTCGCGTTAGCACGAGCGGAAGTGCTAACACAACGAAGGATGAAACATATCGGTCTTAAATGTCATCGGGTTATCGTCGAGTGATGTCCGCATGGTCTTCGCGAGAAGTACATATTCTCGGCCTCTCGTTTTATCGTCGATTCCCGGAGCGCATTCACGCTGCGATAAGTACGCAGCTTGATCGTTTCTTATTTTTTTTTCCTCGATTCAACTGACTGCCGCATTAAAGCGACGCCGGTCCGCTGAACACGTTTTTATTTTATCGAACAAGTCGCGCTTCGGCTGACCGACTACCATGCGAATAAATCGTACTCCCTGTTCCGGAGAAGTTCTTTTACTTTCTTCTTCGTATCGAGCGCACTCTAAAAGGATGCTGCTCCATCAGGATGCTACGAGATTATTGTACATGCACCTTTCGCTAAGAAAGATTCGGACGATCCGGAGTGCTGCCGATTACGGAGTTCATCCGGTTGTACTTCAAAATCCGATGTTCAAAATGGATGTATTACGTATTTTGATATTCTAAATACAATGTGATGCTCGATCAGGAGCACCAGACACAAATAATGATCACAACAAACAAAATTTGACTAAATTAGTATAAGACTTTTAACACATTCATTAATACTGGACAATATAATCTACTAATGTCCATTCAACACGATGGAAATTTGTATTCCATTTTAGTAGAATGACATGTTCGGAGACGATCAATTTAAGAAGATATCGTACTTTTCCGTAGATCCAATAAAGTCTTTACGACAGTTAAAAACTTGATAACTAGGGGATTGTATAAATTTGCCACAGAATTAAAGCTGATTAAAGTATGACTTTAAAATCTTGTCGAAGCGCAGCCTCGATAATCCGAAGGAAGATCGAAAGAAGATAATTTGGAATCGAAAAAGGCGAGGAAATAAAGTTTGTTGCGATTGCGGAAGACTGATGAATACAAATCAACGTGGGTTCAAGTTTTTAATTGCAAGCTGCCTTCTACCGGTGTAAGCAATTTTCGTGCTACCATCGATCTTCGAGATGACTGCGGATAAATGGCTCCTTACGAAACTTCCGTAAGAAAGCCGATCCCCGCCTCGAGCAGCCCGATGGATGTGTAACTTCGATTGCGAGTTCTCTGTTCGTTGCACGCTCGTTTTGTAATTAACGGCCCTGAAGTTCGCGTAGGGAGAAACGCGAAGGGGTGACGCGAAGAAACGAAACGAAACGAAACCGAGCATTTGAACGGGGAAAATTTATACGGTATCCTGTTCGGCGAGATTTATTTCGCAAGTTTTGAAGCTACCGGTGGTTCCACCTTGCTTGATACCGTATTTACGACCAAGAAAGGGAGAAGTTGCCTCGGGAAACCTTTAATTACCGATGCAACTTTGGCCGTGTTAAATATTTCGTTGATGAAGATTTTTATACTCAGTCGGAGGTTGTAAATTCGTCGTTAAACTGCACGATTTTTCTTCTTAATTGAGTATCGAAGTCGAGAAGACCACTCGTGTTAATTTGCAACCTGACCGAGAGATGTTTCACACACTCGATAACTCTTATTAACTCATTGCTGCATATTAATTAATCCGTTTCGCAACCTGCAATTTATCACAATTGTGTACTTGTAAATACAGATGCATACACCGAGATAAAATACCTTGCATTTTTCACTTTAATTAAATCAAACTGCCGAAAGTTTCGAATGTTGCAGGAGAGCGTAATTGCTGTTGCGTTTTGTAATATTCTTCACATTGCATACTGGTTTGCGTTAATATTTTCACGGTACCGCCATTTATAAGTCGTCGCAGTGATCGAATCAATCATAAGTCGGCCCGATATCGGTCAGAAGTTTACCGTGGACTCGAATCCATCGTACAATCATATCTATGTAGTACGTCACTCTTAATCTTTCTAACATTTCGCCAGAAATAATCAGTACCTAACGAAATTAGATTCGCTGCGATCATCGTGTCAAATATGTATACTCGCATTCAAATTAATCTCGTTAGTTATTTCATTGCTACGATTTTAAGTCATTAAGGTCTGCTATTACCATATTCCTGAATATAGAATCGACGATTACCAGAAGGAACTCAATGAAGACGGCGATAGCTGCTTCCACGGATCCTGCCGGCTCGGGGTTCAAATTAAAAGTCCAATTTCACCCTCGCGGCTCATTTAAAAGTCCAATTTAATCGCTCGCCGCCTCCCGCCAAGATTATTCGCGTAGAATCGAATCGAATTTGTATCGCAAATTGTCTTCTATTAAAATTGATTCTACCCCGGGCCTGTGTGCGCGCCTATTTACGCGTGGCATCCCTTGTACTCGGCCTTTTTTTTCAATAACGACTTTGCGACTTTTCACCGTTTCATAACGGTGCACGGCGGTCGGGAACGATGAATAATGAATCGAAGTTCGATCAAGGCGAATTTGCATGTGTTAGCCGCGTTACAGGACGAAAACAAGGGCGTTTTTCTTTCGCCGGTGTGTCGTTTGTCCGCCCTCGAACACTGTTAATAGATTCCACGGGGAAATTGTTAATAGACCCCACGGTAAACCCTGGTCGAAGGAAACCCTTTTATCGACTAATATTCTACGTTACAGGATATTCAATTTGTAACTTTCGTCATTAACCACGATAGAGGGGTAACCATGAATGGAGAACTTTCATGATCGTTTGACATTTAATCGTAATTAAATTAGTCTAGATTGTTTCTGGCAAGAATTCGACACAGCTATGCTGGCTTGTTATTGATAGTAATTGTAAAAACGCGTTTATGGACTGAGTTTGTCAAACAGTATTAGTAAGATTATATGTGGTAACTTTCTGAAATATTTATGCTTATTGCACCCGTGACGTTTCCGGTGATCCCAACAACTTTGAACGCGTTAACTTGGTCAATTCGTTGTTGCTACACTTCTCAACTGGCTGTTACGTCTTTAATTCCTGGTAAGAGCGATACATTGCAAGTAAAGGTCAATCGCTGTGCCGCAACGTCGTTATTAACCAAATTGAGTGGAAAATTATCGTTCATTACGGTCGATCGGCAGCGTCGTATCGAAGTCCAACATTACCGAAAGCAACGAGCACCGAACGCGTCTTCTCGAAATAAATGATCGGACCGAACGATTTGTTCCCCGAAATTATCCGTGATCGAGTGTTCTCGATTGAAATTTGAAGAAACGATATCGCGAGCTTGTTTACTTCCGAATGGGGCCCATTAAAATCCTCGTCCGGCAAAATTGATCTCGTTACGAGCGACGAGAGGCGGGTTACAACATCGCAGCCAATCTATTTCGATTCTCGGAAAGATATTGCTCTTCGGACGCGTCTGGCCATGTGGAACTTACCGGTGGTGGAGTTGATGAGAAAATAACCCTCTGGATTGCCACTCGTGATGGAAAAGGTGAATTGTTGGGGCGAGACGTCGCGATCGAACGCTCGGATCTGCAGGACGCTCACACCTGCCGGAGAGTTCTCCGGAACGGACGGATAATAAACCGGAACCTCGGTCAACGGTGTATTGTCGTTCTCGTCCAGCACCTCCACGTATACCTGTACAAACATATTAGTTATTTAGCGAGCAATACCTCGTGAACGAAGGGAAACTTCACTCGCGTCACGACGAAAGTTGTGTCAGAAATGCTAGCAGGAAAGTTGCACTTTTCGTGCGATTAATTAATCAATGTACAGTTTCTAAACTGCACAGATAATCTTTTAGTGTACCGAGAGAAAAATTGAATGGCACAGAAACATCTATCAAGCGCTGCTATTGATTGGTCATCGTCCCACTTTCTACATGCAGGTAGAAAGTGGAGAACACTTGCTTCGATACTTTTTTCCGACACAATAGGTAAACCTTAACGAAGCTTAAAAATCGTTACAAAGAACCATACCGACGAAATTAAACACTTGCGGTGCCAAAGGCAACGTGGAAAAAACGAACAAATTATTCGCGAGCCTATAAATTTACGTTACCGAAAATATGGGGAAATTCATTTTCTTTCGTGTATACCTGCAAGCTCGAGCTCAAAGGAACGACGCCATGATCCTGCGCGTACACCGTCAACCAATATCCTCGCTTTGATTCCACATCCAGCGCAGCTTTGGTCTTGATATTGCCTGTAACACCAAAGAACCACGTTAACATTCTTAATTGGCTCTTTAAAAACATTCAATTCGCTGTACATACAATTACGTTACCGATCCGGTCGATATACGCTCTTGCAATGATCAAATATTAATCTATTGTTTAGATGGTACGTGTTCGTATTAGGACTAATGCTCCAATCCGACATGTACAAATCGAATGGAACAATATTTGATCGAACCAAGAGAGCTCGTCATGGAATCGATACCTTAAGGTTCATTTATATCGTTGAAATAACTAGTTGAGCTGCCAGCTCAAATAAAAAGAACTACATGTCATAAAAATAATATTTAAGGATTTTCTGCAACTATATTACAGTATTCAAAATAATAACTTATGAAATGTATCAAGTTCTCAACAAAATCGAATCCGATTCAGTCTTAATTAATTGTTGTTCGATCTTGATTTCCATTGAAGATACAAACGTCGTTACAATTAATTATTCCAAGCCCGATCCGTTGTCCGCAATAATTACTAGGATTGTCAGTGTTGCGAGGGAGACAAGCAATTTGGAAATTGTGCATTCGAGACGAGCAGTAACTTCAGACGAGGAGAAACTCGATCCAACATTGATTATTCGAAGTTACGAATTCGCGGAGGATTGAAACGCGGCGTTGAATTTATTCGCTGCTAGGGAAACGAACGGGAACACCAGGAGGTAGCGAAACAAAATTGACACTGTAATTACATGGACGTCGATAGGTTGCAAAATTAATTTACCAACGGCTAAAACGTTTGAGTGCTTGTTTCGAGTGATTTCGAGCTCGGAACTAAGCGCCATTTTCAACCGAGGTGATTAACCATCGGAAAGTCGACCGAAAACAGATATAACATCCATTTTGATCTATAATCGAACTAGATTATAGATTGTTTCATTTTTATTTTCGGAAGCCTCACTTCGGTCTAATATAACAATTTAAAATAGGTATTTTTGAAAGAACATCTGTAGCATTATACATGAAACTTGTTTTATTCTATGTTTTATATTTATACCCTTATGAGTTTGGTATTGATGAACATTTGGATGTGAGCACATGATACAAAAATTGATTGAAATTCAGAGATTCGTGGTTCACACTAGATGCTGAGATTCACTGGTTCTGAAGTCGAATATAGCTGATTTACTAAGAAGAAGAAACACGAATAATACCTGGCAGCCAAAAATAGCTTCGTCGTTGCGACACGAGCATCCCAGAATCGCCAAACAATTCCAGTACCCCCGAATACCAGTTTATTCCAGAATCCACATATCTCAGTCCCGTGGAATTTCTTTTCTCCGAAGAAAGAAAATCCCGCAACCGTTCGTAAGATTCCACGACCATGAATTTCAGCGAAACGGAGGCAATAAATAACCGGGACACCGTCGCGACACCAACATCGTATCCCGCTGCGCAGAATTTTGTCCAGGGGTACTGATAAATTAATCGATATCGCGAAATTGCGAGTTCGATATTATACCGATATCCGCGCACACGCGTGCACCCGTAACGATCGAATCTTGTGTGGCGGTGAGTACGCGAGAGATCAGGAGTAATGAAGACGCTGGCGCGGCGAAATCCGAGGATGCAATTACTGACAGAACAAATCGGGGATAATCTTGATTACGATCTACATCTGCTCCTGTACGTAACATCTCGGATTGCTAATTAATCGAATCCCTCCTACTCGGTTCTGTTCGGCCGGCCCGTTTATCCCTGGCCCCTTCCCTGTTATCGGCCGCTATCTTTTACATTAATACCGTAATAAACCAAGCGTGGTCCATTGACGGTGTGTACCGTGGCAAAAAGCGGCCGGTAGGTGCACTGGAATCTCGCAAAAACGATCGAAGACACGCGGAACAGCGTGCTCGACGTGTTAACACCAGGAATGCAGTCCAATTTTTGCACTATCAGAAGCACGGTTGGCAACTCGCCACGTACGTGCGCGTCATTTCATATCGGTCCTTGTTGCCAGCTATCTTGCAAGGTGGTAATACTACAACCTTTTTTTTTCCTCCTCCGTCTCCTTCCACCTTCTTTTTTTCCACCTTTTCGATTAATCCGAAACCCCAGTCGAGATATCGGAGTGCAAAGGTTCATAAATCAACGTTATTTTTAACTATTCTATTAGTCTGCATTATTCGTATCGTTTCGATCGAGCGTATCCTGATTTCTTTATAATTATCGGTGAACGTCGAGATCGTGACTCTCGTTCGAGAGGCTGATCATATTTAACCGCGTTTCCTTAACGCTCTATTAGCCTGTTATGGAATTTCCCGTATTCCAGCGATGATAGCTCGACGGTATTTTAGCGAGGGGAATGTAATGCAAACGATGCATGTCGATTTCGTTGAAACGTTGATGCAATATTTCGAAAAATATTCGATGCTTCTTGTATATTCGTATTTAAGAAAAAAAGAAAAGGCAACCAACTATGTAAAAGCTCACACTGCAAGCTACATTATCAATAAAACTCATGACTTACACTTTTGTAAGTGTAATTTTAATCGTTTACTATCACATATATTAAACTCGATATATGAACGTGTTATTGCAAATTATCCTAAACGTTACATAAGTGAAAAGAGCAAGTGGAGAGATATGACACCATCGGAGTGTCACACCGCATCGCAATTTACCGATACAGACAGGTGAACGACATTTCAAGGCAACCATTAAATCGAAGCTGTCGACGGCAATCGTAAAGCGGCTCGCCGCCATAAATAATAGAAAACGCGTTCGGGAAAGCAGCTCGCGGTTTCGAGCACCAAGAAGAATCCCCATTAGCTTCGGTTAATTTAATCGTACACGTTGATAAGCGACGCGTTTCTAACGAGACGACGTATAAATTCGAGTGCACCGTAAAACATTCGCGATGCGACGCTATTTAAACGTTTCAACTCGGCGAGAGCGTGCGGTAAAAATTCGCGTGTGCACATCTGTGTTACAGAATCAACTTCGACCGAGCTCCGTGGAATTATAATCCCGATATGCGAGGCACACGATCGACCGTGAAGCGTGCAAAATATTTAATATGCCGACCAGGATATAACCTGCGCGTCGATAACTTCTTTAGCGATCCTACGCTCGATTGGATCGCGGGAAAGTAATCCTTGCACCCATTCCACCGATCGATTCGACGTACAGCATATTTCTGTGAAACAGGATAGGATAATTTTAATGAATTTTTTTGTACGGTAACTGTGCAGCAATTTCGGAAGTTGCACTTTTAGTTCCGAACGATCGATGCCTAGCTCGGGAACTTTGTTAAAACGGTTAGAAAAATTTCAATAAATCCCCCGTGGAATTAACGGCGATGTAATTCGGAAAATTTTAGTGTGTTCGAACGATCGGTTTCCAATTTGGGAACTTTGTAACAGGGGTTTGAATTTTAATAAGCCCCCAGAGAAGATAATTGTTATAACAAATGAGACTGTCACAATGGAGGTATTATTTATAAACGTTAATAACGCGTATTTTCCTTGAGCATTTGTGAACGATGATAAAGCGAAACCTTCCGAGGCTCGAATAAATATGGCGAGAACTATAGAGTGAACGGAAAAAAGCTCCCATGTAGAAGCAAGCCGAACAGGTTCTACTATTTCACCGTCGACCTCGTTTACTCCTGTTATTTGTCAAACGTAATTACGAAGTGCGCTTAACGGGCAACGAAAATTCTGCCTATCGCTGAACAATTTTTCTCGCCGTGTTAACGGCGAGCTTCTTAACAACTTCCTGCCACAGTGAAAATTGACGTATATGGTCAGGCACGATATTACACAGGTTATTAACGCTGTACTACATTTTTTAATCTCATCTTTTAACTTGTTAATGAATATTGACAGTATTGAGAGCGCACGCAAGTTTATTTTTTTCTTGCATAAGTTTGGATGATTGATTTATTTAAATTTGTATTTTTGGTCAGCGATGACTATTAGATACGACAATTAGCATATTAATGACCATTGTGTTGTATGATATTTGATATTAAGCTACATAGATTTGGTAATTTCCTTAAATTTCATTCTGGTTGGTCAGAATAATTTACATTATATCATGTTTTGCTTGTATCACATTATATTATATTTGTATTAAACTTGTACTACATTTCTGTCCTATTTGTATTATGACACAAATATAAACAGTGTCATAGAATATGTCAAGTGTTGATCATATGAATATTAACCGAATGTAAAAGATAGAATGAATAATTAATCCATTGTATCGAATCATTCGGATCTATTCTCGGGTAAGACGCCACCAAGAGATATTTACCATCATCTGAATTCCCCTATTCAAGATATGAAGATCGATGAAACCAGAAGCTTCTTAACTCGCGGTCCAAGAAGTCTACCGATCAAGACGTGTATCCGCGAGCTATCGAAGAGACGTCGAAAGTGTCGGGAGTCGAATCTAGGTTAACGATCGGCCCTCTCGACCGGGTCTCGAGAAATGTCAGGGAGAAAATGAGGTGGACGGAGACAGATAGTGTACGATAAAAGAACGAACGAAGGTAAAAGAAGCCGATTCAACGAGCCAACAGGCTCAAGATTCGACTATAAGATCGCGAGTTTTCCCTTCGAAGACTGGTCGATCCGTTTCTCCTCGCGTTCCCGTCGAATACAGGTCATCGTTGCTCGCACAAAAACTCGAAAACGAATTCTCTAACTCTTTTATGAGACTCTTACCGAAGGCTCGGATACCAAACGGTATCGGCCATTTATGAAGTGGAACGAGATAGGGGTTGAAATTACCGGGGAAGAGATTTTCGCCATTCACTCAAACACCCCATTCACCTTAGTTTCCCTTTTCTTCATCCGCCTTATGAATCAAGGGTTCTTAACACCGTTTAACTTTTTATAGATCCCTTCTTGAAGGCCCCTTCGATGATACTGTCGGATGATTGGTTCCCTCAAGGTAGGTGTTTCTTCGAAAGTTCTTACGGCAGATTTAATTAGTGCACTCCGGTGCACGCGTTGTATATCAAACTATATGGTCATATACATTATGATTAATATAAGATATCCAGGGATACAGGGGAACAGAGATGTAAATCCATATACAGGTGTCCTATACATCCATATACAGCTATGTATAGGTATACCATATCCATGTATAAGGAATATAGGAGTCTACGAATGTAAGAGATCTAAGGATGTAGGAATACCATAGGATCTAAGAATCTGATGACATAGGGATCCAAAGATATGATCGATCCACATATGTAGAAGTATAGAGACCTCAAAACATAGAGATATACTCAAACCATTGAGGAATATAGTTCTGCGTGGCTCCACAAAACAAACTGGCTCAACAGGTTACACACTGACAATATACCAAGAGTATCACATCGTTAACCGACTAAACGAAAAAAAAGAAGAATAAAGCCGTAAGAGTATTTCTCATCAAGTCCAAGACAGCATTTATACAAGTGTCTTAAAGGTGCTCCATTTAATAAGCTACAAACGCTTCTGGGTTTCTTGAACACACGGCAAAAGCTTCAGGCGACGAAAGCTCCTTACAAGTTCGGTTTCTCGTGTGTCGCGTCAATTAAATCGCAGCGAGGGAAACGGGAGAAAATTTCACGTTTTCTACGACTCCGGAGAATAATATGGGTCAGCGTGAAAAAGAATAAGCGGAAGAAGAATAAGGAGGGTAATATAAAACGGTCTAATGACCATTGCGCGGGTATCGTGCTCCATTGTCGGTGATGTATCTGCGCGAGTACAAGAAACGGAATAAAGGAGCCAACGTTATCGAGCATACAGAGCGTGTTTGGAATATGTTACGTGCAGAACGTAATAACGTACGTGCGTAATTCGTAGCGTCCCACCGTTCCTGTTACGTCCTCACCGGGGGTTAACTTTTAAGGAACAGAGGATAGGCAATAGAGCTATAAAAATGTTTCTTTCGCTTCTCGTTACTGCGTTTCCGTAAGAAATTTACGGTTACGACCGCGGAGAAATTTGTAGGGAGTCGTTGAAAATGCTTCGCGCTGCAACGAGTAACGCGAACTTGTTGAACGCCTCCGAAGAAATACTTGTACAATATAGACGGAAGATGTAAAGGGTTGTAAATTTCATTTGTACGTCGTTTGGCTCTGATACGAAAGCCACTTTCGAGCATACACTTATGCTAGATTTAGAGCTTGGTCAGTCCGCGATGTTGGATTAGGTAGATTTACAGGCGTCTTACGATCAATCACGGGAGTCCTCAGGAAGCTCTCATGTGGTCGGATTATCTATTCTTTTCCAGTGCTAGATCCTTATGGCGCGATAGTTGGTTCAGTACGTCCATTTCACCAGTAGTTCATAAAGTTATGTCTATCCGTGAAAACCGAATTTACCGAGTATATGGATATACTGCCATTGTTGCTGCTTCAATAAATTGTTCGAATAACTCTATTATTTAGTGGAACTGTAATTCGAC
The DNA here is from genome assembly GCA_945859595.2 of Megachile willughbiella. NCBI lineage: Eukaryota > Metazoa > Arthropoda > Insecta > Hymenoptera > Megachilidae > Megachile > Megachile willughbiella. The sequence goes on along the minus strand of OX243797.1, from coordinate 5,232,464 downwards.
GTAATAGAGTTGCATATTGGAGCGACTAGATTTTGCATCGATCGTTTCGTAATTAAATGTAACGCCAATTTTGGACCGTGATGGAATTTTGTTAATATCTCACATTTCAAAAAAGGAGTAATTATTGCGCGATACCGTGGAATATGAGATAAATGGGAATTTCAAATCAGAGACATTAATCCTTTCGAGATGCAATTTGTGTTGATCATTATTGCACACGTTGGAGGATCGTAGGCAACGATAACCTTGAACTATTGAATCTCTGATAGAAAAGGACGATTATACCCACATATTTCAGAGCTCGCGTCTATTAAGCATTGCACACGACTGAAGAAACAAAATGAATCAAATACCTTCCCAAGCAAACGTTCAGACAAGAACGAATCACCATACGATCACCGCTTTACGCAAGAAACTTGCGTCTTCCATTTGGTTTCCCATAAACGAAAAATGCCAAACGATCAACTGAAAGACCGTCGCAACATTCACCACGCGTTTCTCCGCAACTTTCCGACGTCTTCGAAAGGAAATTATCTAAAGCAGGTTCTTGAAACGTTACTTAAGAGACCAAAAAATGTGAAGTTTGACAGCGAAGAACGATGGAAATAAAGAGAAGACCACGTAAACGGCAAATCGTTTCGAGATAAAAGCATTGCCGGCAGCCAAAGCGTTATGCCAGCTCCAACCGACTCCGTCGCGCATTCCTGGATTCAAAATGCCCCGGGCAAATTTTCATGGATTCGATCGAGAACGAGTTTTCCGCGGAAAAGCTTTTAACGATTAAAATGTCGATGCTTCCAAGCGGAAAAAAGGATCACGATCGTGTATTTGCGTGGTGCATTGCCATATCATGTAGTGGACATCGCCATATGTTTAATTTTCATGTCACACGTAGATATGTGATTTTTAACGTGAGTTATTTTTACGTGTTAAATTTCTATGCGTTGTATTGCTACGTGTAGTACCGCTATTTGCAGTAGAATCTACAGAGATATACATACACTGCACAGTATTCTATACAGAATCTACGTAGAATATAGAGTATGTATAGTAGAATCACCATGTGTTGTACTATCACGCGTTGAATCATCGCGCGTAGAATTATCACGCATCGAATTACTATGCGTCGAACTACCACGTGTCGAATTACCACGCGTCAAATTACCACGTGTGGAGTCACCACTCGTCGAATTATTCACGCGTCGAATTACCACGCGCCGAATTCTCACGCATCGAATTATCTACGCGTCGAATTACCACGCGTCGAATTACCACGCGTCGAATCACCACGCGTCGAATTACCACGCGGCGAGTTATCTACGCGTCGAATTACGACGCGTCGAATTAACCACGCGTCGAATTACCCACGTGTCGAGTTATCTACGCGTCGAATTACCACGCGTCGAATCACCACGCGTCGAATTACCACGCGTCGAATTCTCACGCGTCGAATTTTCACGCGTCGAATTAACCACGCGTCGAATTAACCACGCGTCGAATTACCCACGTGTCGAGTTATCTACGCGTCGAATTATCACTCGTCGAATCACCACGCGTCGAATAACCCACGCGTCGAATTATTCATGCGTCGAATTATCACGCGCCGAATTCTCACGTGTCGAATTACCACGCATCGAATCACTATACGCCGAATTATCCACGCGTCGAATTACCACGCGTCGAGTTATCTACGTGTCGAATTATCAACGCGTCGAATTACCCACGCGTCGAGTTACCACGTGTCGAATCACCACGCGTCGCATTGCCACGTACTAAATTTCGCATTGCTATTTACCGTATTTTCACGTACCGTACCACCGTACCATGTATTGCGTAATTGTACCTCCATATTGAATTATTATTTATAACGTTAAAGCTCGTTTGATTCTCAATTAATACAAGAGTCCTCCAATTAAAACGTTACAGTATAAATTTCCTTCAAATTCCCTAAAATCGATAAAACAGCGGAATGCACTTCGGCAATTTCGATGATTTCGAGACTGTCGAGTTGTTCGCGATCGTAATGGTCCGCCAAAGAAAACCGGGAATATAATGAGTTTACATACACCGGCGAAAATAATGGTCACGACCAGGATGTACGGGCTCGTTAAATTAAAACTTCTCCAAGCGTTCTTCGCGATATAATTGTAGACAAAGGGCGTCGTTGCCACGACGGATCAACTTATTCTTCTTTTTTCCGCTTTATTTTTCTTTTTCTAGCTGCGCCGACTGCCTCGTCTATTTCTCCTATAATTCCGGCATAAAGGGAGGAAATTGCTGACGCCGGAATTTCACGATTCATAAGATATTCGAGGGGCCGGTGAAAGAGTCCCACTATTCGAGAAATTCCGAAAGGGAAGCTAGCATTGATTGTATTCTCAAGAATGCGAGTACTCGACTCGATCGTTTAACCCGATTTACATGAACTCACGGTAGAAAGGGTACGTGATGGACGTCCATTTCCGGTCCAAATATTTCCCAGACGTGTTTATTCGTCCGTACAGAACCACGTAATCGGCTGGTAATACGTTCTCTTTCATTTCAACCCCTCTGCAATGCACATGACGTTTATTTTTTTACTTTTCATGTTTTATTATTGCAACGTAATGTACGTGAAATTTATTTCTATTATATTTGTGAACATTTGTATATTTTTATAAATCGATACTTTTAATCTATTCGCTCCACGAAGAACTTGATGTTCCAATTGAATAAAAATATCGAAAGAGGGTTAAAAGAGAAACAGAAATTTTGACGTCAGCGAGATGCAATTACAATGACGTGTTATAGATCGTTGATGATTTCAAAGTTGTAAATTTCGAGATTCGAGCATTTTCAGAGCGTTCATGTATTTCCATTTGAGAGTAGTTCTCTATGAAAGCAATTAATTCCAAACTTCCCATAAGTCTTGGCGTGTAATCGCAGCTATTCTCGGTAGTATCACGATTTTACGGTCCAGGCTGTGCAACGACGTAAGCCGGACGGCTTTGAACGAATTAACCGAAGTGAAATTAACAGCCGGCGAAATAAGGTCTGCTATCTCATCGGAAGCACATTCGACCTCTCTTCGTTAAACCTAAATTACCCGGTGCCAGGATCGGTGCAAACGCTAAGGCGAAACAGAGAATCGGGAGCCACGATTCTCATAAAAATCCTTCCTTTCCTCGCTCGCTCTTTAATTAGATCGAAAGAACGTTCGATTCGTTGGAATATAAATTATCGCTGACTCGCTTGCACCTTGTTTGCCTCGGCTTAAACGGCGAAACAGAGATCGTCTTCGACGTTAACCGTCGATATTGCAAGAATAAATTCAGTATAACCAGGCGCTTTATAAATATTTTATTACCCACGGGGCACAGGGTTATTTTGACAAGGTCTGATATTTGAAAGAAAACGTGAGTTGAATTTGAAGCGACACCTTTTGTCCGCCGAACAATTTTTTCCTTTCTTGATTTCCATCGAGACCGGCTATAAAAGACTGGATGAAATTATTCAGAAAACAAAAATTGAGTTTAGAGATTACGATTGAGAAAGTTACGATTGAACATTTACTTAATCTGAGGCCCAAGGGTGAAACTCGCAAAAGATTTTTAATATCAAAACGCGAAATATTATATCCATTAATGTATGTTGTATACGATATTAAAGAAAGAAAAATTAATTTATATTTTTTCCAAAACTGATCAGAAATTCTGAAGGTTAATTTACCGTGAGATACAGGCAACTTTGAATGGGCTCATTGAACGCCAATCGAGATAGAAAATAGATCGAACAAGAGGAAAACTATTTTCCGTTAGAACGAGTTCCCAGGGTAACGAAGGGAAAACAAGCAGCTATGAAAATAACTATCAGAATCACTCTGGAGAACGTCGTTATTCCCTTTAATACCGGAAAGCTCTCCTGTCGACGACGTACAAAGTCAGTTACCAGGAATTATGTTGACTGTAGGGTGCCACGAGATCCGCCTTCGTCGTGTAACCCTCGTCTCCTCTGTTCTTTCATCGTTCAAAAGCCAATAGCTTCTCCCGTTCGCGTTTCTTTTACGCTTCTCTCGTCTGATCAGATCAATCTGGGAAAATGTTATCGATCACGGTGACCTTTCAACTATGTACGAGATACATCCCCCGTTAACGATAATGGACTCGTCATCGAATTGAATCGCATGAAATTGAATCCGATCGAAGTGAATCGCGTTGAATTGAATTGTGTCGGGTATAATGGCGTGGAATTAAAAAGCGTGGAATTGAATTGCGTCGGGTTGGATCATGTCGAATCGTGTCGAATTCCATCAGGTATTAAACTATGTCGGATCGAATCATATGGAGTCGAGTGGCGGTCAATTCAATTGTGTCGAGTCGAATTGATTCGATGGGTACTTTTTTTGGAGGCAGAGAGCTTCGGTATAAGGAACGAAAAGCAAGGTTTATTATGTTAATACGTTCAGAGATTTTAAGCCAATGATGTACAAACGTCGAACCACGCTTTGAATCAACACGTGTATTATCATGTGTTAGATTACCACGTGTCGAATCACCACGCGTTGAGTTACTATCGACTTGTAGTATCACTAGTCGAGTTACCACGCATTGTACCACTGTACATTCGAGTTAGCAAATATTCTGCCACCATTTGCTAGTTCTCTGTGAGTCGTGTCACATACGGTATTACCACGTCATCCACACTGTACCTTCATGTGCAGTTATCATTTATATTACACGTACAATATAAAACAGAAGTTTAATTAGAAAATATAGCTTCCAAGAAGTCGGAAGTACGTAGTTTGCAAAAAGTCCCATTTTACTGTGAAGTACTCGGCGAGCATCAGAATTCGAACGATCTGGCAGCCATCGTCTCTCAGATAGTACCGAGATGTCCATCGCAAAGCGGCATGGACCACGAAATCCGCGTTTCTTGTTCAAGTACATCGTTTCCTCGTACAATTACATAAGTTTCTCGCGACAATGCCGAAACCGGTCCCGCGGAACACGTCCAGGTTGCATGTCGCGATATGATCACGCTCGTTTCTCTCTCGCTGCTGTCCCGTCTCGGCCCTTTTGATACCCTTCAGTACCACTCGAGACAATTGGTCGTGTCCGGCAGAATTACACGAGCAGTCGCGATGACCGCGGTTTCGACCGGCTTCACCGCTGCAAAAGGTGCTGCTACGTGTAGCACGTGTCACGTCGGACGCGTGCCATCAATCACACGCGGGGTACACACGTTTCTCGGAAGCTCGACATGCTCTCGGCTCGTCCGCGCGACTGGAATGCGCTTCGCAAACGCGCGGAGGATTACGCGCTCATGAAACTGTCGAACACGTACGCGATGTCTTAATATCGATTCATTCTCCCTGAACAATATTACTTCCCGAGTAACTATGGACTTGAATGAGTCGTTTGTTATAGGATTTGTTAGGGTGCTCTAAAAATACCGATATTGATTAATAGCAGCAATGTGCTACTTGAATAGCATAGTTTCTGCACATTATGAAAATATATTAAGTTTGATATATTTTTAAGGTATGCAGTCATTGCGTGTAATAGGGAACACAGTGATTGTACAATGCGACTATTATAAAGATGAAATGGGAAATATAAAATTATAAATTTGATGCGTGGTAATTCGACGCGTGGTAATTGCATGCGTGGTGATTCGACGCGTGGGTAATTTGATACGTGGTGATTCGATGCGTAGATAACTCGACGCGTGGGTAATTTGATGCGTGGTGTTTCGACGCGTGAGTAATTTGATACGTGGTGATTCGACGCGTGGTAATTGCATACGTGGTGATTCGACGCATGGGTAATTTGATACGTGGTGATTCGACGCGTGGGTAATTTGATGCGTAGGTAATTTGACCCGTCCGTAATTCGACGCGTGGTGATTCGAACCGTGGAAATTCGACGCGTGGTAATACCATGCGTGGTGATTCGACGTATAGATAATTCTATGCGTGGTAATTCAACGCGTGGGGTCTCGACTCGTGGTAGTTCCATGCGTAATCGTTCGACGCATGGTAATTCAACGCGTGGCAATTCCTTGCGTGATCATTCGACGTGTGAGGATTCGCGTGGTAATCTAACACAGAACAATGACACGCGCAGTAAATCAACGCATAGAGATTCCATTTGTCGTAATTTCACGCCAGATAATTCGACACATTGTAATTACTATACCACGCATACAAATGTCAAAAATAATAAACGACAAATGCTTGTATTTCTTAATTGATGCAAAGAGATCGTGAGAGATCTCTTGTGCAAAAAAGAGATTCACTTAGCTTAATGGCAAAACGAGCAACAAAATGGAGAAATATTGAAAGAAGCAAAGAAGAAAAAGGAATATAATCCGGAGCTTAAAGAGTCTCGCGTTCGAACGTCCGGCGAACGATAAGGTTGCATCCGGAGCCAAGACCCTTTCAACTTTTCTATTATTCCATGAAAAGTTAACGATCCCAGAAGCTTGCCGGGCAGAAAATAACTTAGAGGTTCGCCTTTGGCGAACAATCGCACGGTAAAACGAGTAACGTCGATCAAACGGTAGTAAAAGTTTCGCTGCCAAAATAAAATCTCGACCGTTTTCCCGCGTTCCATTCGCGAGTTACACGGTCGCGATTCGCGATGACTTTTCCACCTTTACGATACTCCCGTTGACCGTTACCGTTTTTACATGTTCCGGTCGTGACGCGGAACGCGTCCCACCCTACAAGGAAGACCTGTACAGCCGGATGTTCAAAGTCACGTGATTGCATGCATAACGAGTTTCCTTTGGAAACAGACGGGGTCTCTAGGTGGCCCGAAGAACCTGCTATTCGTCGCTTTTCATCCTATACCCGTCGATACGAACGTGTCGTCTACGGTGAATAAGGCTTTTCACCGTCCCGTGGCTTCCTTGGAAATGATAGTGAAAATCGTGTACCGTGTGGAGGATGCTTTTATCCTTGACGCGTGTTCTTTTGATGATAAAATGTCTCTGAAATTTCACTTCGCGATGACGTTTCTGTGGCATCATATTTCAGTCGAATAGTTGAAATTGTGTATTTCACGCGTGATTATGAGAACTCAAAGTGAACTGTCAGAAATTTAAGTTCGATTAGGTTAAGTTCATCTACGAATAGTTACAACTCAATGTGCTTTATGAACGAAGTAAATTTGCTTTAACGTCAAGAAATATTATTCTGTAGAGAAGAAAGTTTTGTTAACACGCTAGAAGTCAACTGATATGACAACGTAATTAAAGCTTGATTAACCCCGTCAAGCCGAGGATCGTTAGTTGCTTGGCAACTTTTAACAGACACGCAGAGAACTCTTCCATCCTTCGTAATCAGGTAATTTTCCCTGTGTCTCAGGTTATTCCGATTGTTTCGTGATACTGACACCCGTATTTCTACATCCTCTCTCTGACCTTCTCTTTTTACACCACAATTACCTCACCACCTATTATACGGATGCTTGATCAACCAGACACTTTATTTTCCAAACGTGTTCCCTCGTGCGGGAACTAAGGGAAACTCGGTTAATCCTGATTCCTTCGCCAGAACTAGCTACGTTCGACTTCCTTTCATTTATCTTCCGCTCGGAACTAGTGGAAATAACGTATGGATGGTTATCGGTTTATTGGCAACACGACGAACACACTGGTGCTAGAAAGAGATCGATAATACCTGTACTATCCAATATCTGATCTCAATATTATGATGATTGCTACCACATATCCTTTGATATACCTACGCCGATAAATATTAGGACACAGATTTATTTTATGCAAAATTACACTTTATGAATACATGTTTTTGCATTTTTAAAACACGTACACTACATTTTAAAGCACGCGAACTACATAGACTTGCAGAACTTCAAGAATTAAACACTGACATGTTCCTTTGCACGGTAGAAGCTTTTCAAGTTACGAGATTTTGTTCAAAAAACCACCTAAATAGTCTTGTAGAGGGAAGTGTATGTGTATTACAAGATAATTGTAGCTGTAACATAACTTTTCTTTATATGTATATATTGTACAAATTTCTAAACATAATTCAACTGCTTCGATCTTCCTTTCGAGTGCATACTTAATTTCTCTTCTGTCCACAAACAGTAATATTTATAACAACCTAAAAAATGAATATGAATAGATAAAGTGAACAAATAAACGAAATTTTAAAAAATCGATTAAAAGGCTACATAAAATGTCGACAGAGTCGCATCCAAAAGGCCTTCGGTCGTAAAAGGAAAACGTGGAGGAAATACCAATATGTCGGTTTTCTGCGTCTGACATCGACGTAACAACCCTATCGAAGACCTGAAGTGCTGGTCGAATGAGGACACGAAACTAACAATTGATGTTATACTAACTTTCACACTTGTTCCGACTATACTGAAAACTTTCAAGTTTCTTCGATATTGATTCTCGTTATCACTTGTTATACGTTGCAAATTTAAGTAGAATCAATAACACGAATTTCACGAATAATTCACTATCTCTTTCATTACTGAATTCCTAAGATAAAGATATCAGGAATTTTGTTAGTACACAGAGGCAACGTTTTCAGTATTTAACACTCTGTATCGATACGCAGATTTATCAGCGACGAGACGGAAATAATCCTTTTTCGGCTAAATAGAATTTTGTTTCAAAACGAAATCAATCGCTTGCGTGGAAATTTTGTTTTAGCGAACGTGTTTGAGTTCCAATTATTCCCATTGACCGCGGCTCAGAAAAGCTATTTATATTTTCCGTAACTGTATCACAGATCGGGTATAAAAATGTTAAATGTTTCGCGTCACTTCCAGCTCGTAACGGATGGAATGTTTTTTTCCGTGGTTCTTGTTCGATTCGCTAATTAGGAGTAGTCGTTGCACGGACTTGGAGCCAATTAACCGATAAAAAGCGTAACAGCGAGAAAGCAAAAAGGGCGAACGGGTACTGGAAATATTTTCACATTTTCCTTCGCGTTATATGCTGAAACTGTAAATTTGTTTGATTCGCGTTGTTAATTAAATGAAATTAATTTTGTGTTCCAAAGTCTGTCTGACAAAGTTTCCGTTACTCTTTGAAGAACATTTTGTATCTCGAACAAACGAATAATTAACAAAAGTATGTGATAACATGTTTATATTTTATTTTTTAAACCAAACATTCATATATTGGTATAAAAATTTTAGTTCGCAAATACTTTGCTGGTTTAGAAAATTCTGAAATTTCCACATTAAAAATGATTACAAAGTGTTATTTTTTAATAAATAACTCTTCATCAAGTTACAAATGACTGTTACAAAGCTTGAATTACGTCACAATACTTCTCACGAAATTAGAATGTAAAAGTACACTGAAAAATGTATCGCATAATACGAAGAGTACGGAGGCGAGTCAGCTGAAGTGCTTTCAAAACAATATCCACAACGACGCGAAAGAATACACTCTTTCTTTTCGTATAATTCGCCGCCGTTACCGTGCAGCGTTTACGAGCAGATTCATCTCGCTATATCGCGTATAAGGAGATGAAACATGAAAGGTGGTTAAACTGACAGATGAAGAGGATTGTGTCCGGTTAAGAAGCTACTGTTCCGACCACTCCTATTCCTTGGGTGGCCCTTTAAAGTGGCTCGTTCAAGCTTTCAACGATGTATCGTCCCTCTCTGATCTCAAATCACATATCGCACGAATGCAGAGTGAATCTTCCATCGAATATTCTTCCATTTGAGAATTTACAAATTTAGAGACTCTAATATTTGAACATTTAGAAATTTAAAGATTCAAATACTAGAAAATTAAAAAATGAAAAAATTTAGAAATATAAAAATGAAAAAATTTAACAATTTAAAATTACGAGAATCTGAAAATTCAGAAATTTACAAATGCGACAATTTGAAGATTTAGAAATGTAATAATGTGAGACTCTGGAAATTCAGCAATTTACAAAATTGGATGTTTGAAAGTGGGGTTCGGAAAATGTAGGTAGTGGAAATGTTGGAAGCGATTTCGCCAATCTAAGAAATGGCGAGCGGACTTTTAATATCTTTCCGAAGTCACGTGTGCTAATAAATAAAGTTTCTCGCGCAGTACGTTAGCAGGCAAATAGCGAGTTGCATTTGCCGTTCGGTGTATTCTCCTTGGCGCGATTCGAAAAGAGCATTCAGGTCGCGACGATTTTGCACATTTTCCATCGAAAATTCGTTGAGAAGTTGGGTAGCTGCACGTGAAGCGTCGTATTCGAAAGTGCATTCCCTGTCCCAGTTCCTGTTTCCTGTGACTTTAAAAAGTCACGGCGTTGCTTTTCATTTTCGTTTTCCCGCGCGGTCATCGATTCGCCTGGAAATCGTGAAAAATTTCCAGCCACCTCCGTCGACGGAAATACAGACACGTGTAGCTGGCGTGTATCCGACGCGGGTTTCGTCGAGGAGTTCTCAAGAATGTCCCGAGAAGTTCGAGGAAACGTACATTGATCAAAATTCTGTCGCGGGTACGTCTGAAAAATATTCCGGTCGTGTACCAGAAAATCGTTTTTTCCTTTCGTATACAAAATGCAACTCGTACGTGTGTAAGAAGAAAGAGCTAAAAATAAAAATGGAGACTATCGTTCTCTCCAGCGATTCAAGATATTCTATCAACCCGTTTTTTTTTCCTCGCGGTCGGATGGAAAAACTACTATTTGTCTTTTTTACGAGACGAAGGTGAAAGATGGAGAAGGGAACACCGTTTCAAACGTGTGCCGTGAATGAATACGAACAAAAGGGTCCGACCAATCTTCTTCTTCATGCAAATCCGGACGACGTGTCATCGCACACTCGCTCGGCCGTTTTGCGCCCATGAATCCTCCCCTCGAAGACTTTCGAAATCCATGGAAATGGCTGGAAGACCCTCTATATTTTATTCTTATTATCTAAGAACGTTGGGGTTCGTCGGATATCTCGTCATGTTTTCGGTATTCACTCTATTCCCGACGCTAATCTGGAATCGGGGAAGAATATGTCAAGAGGGTTGATTTATTTTGTGCGGCGGGATCGGTGACGATAACGTTATCTTCTCGATACGACAGATTCTTCTGCTCCAGAAAATTTGATCGATACTTGACGCGATTCGAACAGGGTTTCTCGCAATTATGCCATACGAGCTTCAGTTATATACTTTTCCAGCGAGAATTTTATCCAAATAGCAGTGATCCAAGAGGTGTTTCTTTTTTCCGGTCGAAGAATCGCGAAACAAAGCGGGATCGATTTTTTCGAGCCAGCAGCTCGTCGCGATATTACCAGACACACTGTTCGAATCCGCGAAGCTTGTCCACGGAGGCGTGCAATATTGAATTCCTTTCAAATAAGGAAATCATATTTAGATAAGTACTTCAACGGCGCCGCGTGATCCCATCTTATCCCGTCTCGACTGTCGGGATGGTGAAAGGAATAAAAAAAGAGAAGAAAAGAAGTCGGAAGCCCAAGGGGTAAGACGAGAAATTTATTCGTCTCACGCATACGCGGGGCTGGCTAGTGTGTACGTGAAGCATCTGGCCTGGTAGGACGGTGTCAACGGAGTCAGGAGAATTCTAGTTTCTTTTCCCTTTGCTAGGAGAATCCGCGAAACACACTCCGACACCGCTACTACTCGTCCCTGTGAAACTGATTCGCATGAATAAATTTTCAACCCCCGACCGTCGCGTCGACTCGCTCTGTTACGCTCTGCTCTGCTCCGCTCTGCTCCGTTGCGGCGCGACTGTCTCTGAAACGGATTGGCGTTTTCTGTTTTGCTTGCCACGTCGCGTCGTTTTAAACGGACGAAATACCCGTTGGATCTCCGTTGTGGAGCACAGAAACGATGACTGATTGAAAACTTGCTGCTGATGAGAACGGTTGTAAGTGTTCTTTCAATGATTAAACACGCCGACATTTGAAAAATTTGTACAGGGACGTTCTTCTCGCCATGGGAAACAAAATGTATCAGCACATTTTTCGTTTCTGGAATTGTTTGTTTCTTCACTCATTATTCATTTGATTTGATAACGATGCAAGGATTTCTTCTATATTTCCATCATTTGGATGGTTCAACTAAGAAACTTAGAAACTTAAACTTCAAACTAAAATCTTTAAAACTTAGAAATGTCTAAGTTTCTTATTTGTATATTATCCTGTATATGTACAAATAAATTTCCAAATTTTCTAATTTTTAATTTGTGAAACAAATCCTACAAGTTTCCAAATCCTCGCATTCTTGAATTCTTAAATCCTCAAATTTGCAGTATCACCAATTTCAACGCACGGTAATGTTACATTTTCACGAGTACGCTTCGTAAAAGTGACAAGCGTTTGCGCTTTTTTCCGCCAACAGGGGCAATCTCATTTATATTTAAACGGATCTTGTAATTCCTTTTGTTAGGACGCGGTAGCACGTTTTGGCCGGTGGTAATTCCGTCGAATCGATTGGTCTCTTTGGCGAAGCAATGGAAATCCGCCTTGTGTATCTCTTGTTGTCTGGCTGGAAACGCGTGCTGACTCTGAATACGTTGTAGCTGGAAAATTGAATCGATCGGGTAATGGTTTCGAATTGCTCTCTGTCTCAAAGTGTGCACCGTGTATAATTGAATCAATTTGAATCGATTTCCGGAGAAATTGGATGGAAACGATCGATCGCGATAAAATTCATTCTTGAACTTTGTTCACATTTCAAATTTTTCTAGTCCAACAGTGCAAGAATGCAGATAGAGCAGAACGAAGGAATGTTATAAACACCTGTCCGAGGCGGTGTTTCGATATAAAATCCCTCGGTGGTCTTCGAAATTTACAGCGCGCCATTCTTTAACGCGGCTATAAATAATTTAAACTCGAAAGAAGGAAATATGTTCCTATCGAAATTTCCAATAACTATGTTCTGCTCGCTAATTTTCATACGTCGAATTTTTATAGTCCTGAAAGAGAAAAAGCCAAGGATCGGGGTATTAAAAACACCTATCCGAAGCGTTTTACAACATAAAAACTCCTGTGATGGTTCTTGAGACAATATTTACAACGCGCAACTTCGTTCGTTTTACTACCTTTGTCTTAAAGCGTTCTACGAATAACCGAGAGCCGAGAGAAAAAAGTAGACCCAGAACGTTTCCGTCCGCGAAAACATAGAATTCGTCGGTAATTTATAGCGGAACGCAGCGGTTGGTGTCTCTCGACGGATGTCGTCTCGTTCAAATATAAAATTCCCCTAAAAGCTGACGGTCGAACGGCCTACTCGCTATCGGGGAGCATTTTATTCGCGTCGACGAGCCAGCACCTCGACTCAAGAGCTTCTCTATCGTTCAGGAATTCCAGTAATTTGAACGCGAACGCAGCACGGTAATAAAATTTCGACGAAAGCCAGCCGCGGGATTCGTTGAAAACACCGAACTCTGCGCTCGGTCGTTAAATCGGAAATGAGTTCTTGACGTGGACGCACCTTGTCCGCCTGGTGGCCACGGCAATTTCTCTATTTTCTTTTTCGCTTCTGGTCCGTGCTCATCTCCTCTGTGAGGGCCGGCAAAGTAATTGCATTTTTAGTACGCGACCACCGTCAGTTGCACGTGCCCGGCACCTCGATATCATCCTTTGAAAAGGAAAACTTTGTCTTATGCCGTCTCCCTCCAGCTTTCTTTCTTCTGCGCTGACTAATTACGCCAGAAGAAACTTCGAATATTGTAGCATTAAATGGCACTCTCCGCGGACTCCGACGTCCGCTATCTGTATTCATGAACGGACGAGAATTGTTTCGAGGAAAGTAGCTTCCTTTTTTATATCACGGTTTGATTGCGTGATCAGGCGGAAATGAATGGATACGGATCGTTGGGAAACGGGGTCAATAACTTTTTTACTTTATTTCTGACATCGAATAAGCTGCCTTGTATTCCTTAATTTATTGTCTTTTTCGTCCTTTTTGGACTAGTAATTAAAATTCACAGAAGATTGTCATTGTCTAAGTAATATCTTACTAACCTTTTGAATTATAATTTGAATTAAGAAACAAGGCACAATGTTTACAGTCTTTTGCCGAGTGTCGAATTAACGGAACACAGGGACCGCGGAAGTTGATCTGGAAAAGGTAGGAGTTCGTTGGGAGAGCTTTCAAGACGCGGCAACTTACAATTTCATAAATTAGAATTTAAAGAAACTTTCAGCTTCAAGCTCCTACGGTTACGGGTAGATTCTGTCGGCGGATTCGTAACAATCTGTTAACTTTAATACTCTTCGGGGGAAGGGAGAAAAACTGCAAGCTAACTCGTTCAAGCCGGGAAATTTACAATTTTAGGTTTCGCGACGAAAGTTTTCTCGTTGCGGCCACGTAATCTTGCCGTTATTGATTCAGAGAGAGAAAGGGAGGAAGTAAAGCTGTATCTCTAGGAAAAAAAACTGAAACTAAATTTAAATCCTATCCTCCTTTTTTGCCCTGTGACAAGTTACGTCTCAATATCACCGCCGCTGCTCGACGAATGAAAATCTTTCTCCTTAATTAATTCTCACTTAAGAATCCTTACTTTTAAATTATATTTTTATTTAGCGACGCAGTGGAATTAATCTTTTATTCATTCTGTACTTAACAATCATAATACTCTTAACTTTTTAATTTCCGTAAAAGCAGTTGCAATATTCATTCAAAATTACAATAATTTAACACTGGGAAATTACCTGTAGAAGTTGATAATTGTAATTTAATACTCGTTCTATTGCTGCACAATTCATAGACAAAGTAAGGCTTAATCATGCAACGTGTTATATCATAGATTACTTGGATCCTGTATTACATAGACGCGTGCAACGGTGGCAATATAATGGGAGACCGTAATAAAAACACTAGGTCTGCAGCGAAAGTGTTAAGGCGTCAATATCACGTATCAAACATATTTATTCAAGTTCCGAAGTACCATATTTTCCTCTAAACACATCAATTTCATAATCCCGCTGATCGTTTCCCGACAACATAATTATTTCTTTCCCCCGGAACCGGAGGGCGGTGGACCGGTGATCTTTCGACCGCGTTCGAAGCGTGTTTAACGTTGGACGACTGATTTATCGCGCGAAATTGCACGGTTCCGACCAAATTACAAACCGAAGCCGCGATTATCGCTCGCGGAATTTCCGGTTACGTAAGGAACCCAGAGGACTAGGCGGTTTCCCCTCTCCTTTACGGCTTACGTAACTCCGTCTATGAATCGATAATGGTGTTACCTTAACTAGCTACGCCTTGAGCGGACCTTAACCCTTTGACTCATACTCCACATCCCGATACAGCCAATGCTACTATTACTAAACCACAGTTTCAAACCTTTTCACTGGGAACGATTATCGACAAACAGTTTTTATTTTCGCCGATTATCGGAAACAGGTTTCACTTTGAATGATTATTAAAAACAGGTTTCACTTCGAAGGATTATCGAAAGATGTTTTCATTTTGGATAATTATCGAAAAACTGGTTTCACTGTGAATATTTAAACACACATTTTAAAATGACTAATGAACGAAATAGAGCTGCTGAAATTTGTATAAATATGGACGCGACAGGTAATAGGTTTCGTTGTATATGGATCTTGAATAAGCAATGCGCTTCCGAATGGGAGTTTTAGCGAACGAATGATGAATCGAAGAATTCGAAACAATCAGGTTAACCAGAAAGCCGAATAACGCTTCCGGATGAACTTTTGATATATTGATTACCGATTGGTGGTTTCATGGTTATTCGCAGAAAGTTACGAGCGTTCATTGCTAAAGTGTACTATCATAAAGTTATGAGTCGAGATTTGTTCGTGATTTTGTAAAAATGTTTTCAACTTTGTTATACTTTGTCATTGTAACTGTAGTATATTTTTCTTTCATTCAGCTTTAATATCTTTCTTTTTATTCAGCATCAATATATTTTTTCTTTCATTCAGCTTTATTATATTTTTTTATGTACAGTAATATGGTTACGAAATTTACTAATGACTGTAATAGCATTATTATTCAAACCACTACTAAAATGAAATATTAAATACAAATGAATTATTCAAGTATTAAATATAAAAGAGGATATGAAGTTGCAGTGAATGTAAATTCTACGAAGCCTGCAGTGTCTGCAGCCATGAAAATATTAAAGTACAATTCGCGTTGTATGAAAGCGTAGAAGAGAATATCGAATTTTTGAAACCTTATTCGCTGATGGACTCATCTGTAGATCCATTGTTCCAGTCT
Organism: Megachile willughbiella; assembly: GCA_945859595.2. Taxonomy (NCBI): domain Eukaryota; kingdom Metazoa; phylum Arthropoda; class Insecta; order Hymenoptera; family Megachilidae; genus Megachile; species Megachile willughbiella. The sequence goes on along the minus strand of OX243797.1, from coordinate 5,216,291 downwards.
TCTAATCAAATTACCCCGAGTTCTTGGAAACTCACCTGCAAAAAGATAAAAGACTCCATTTTAGTTTCTGAACCTTGGAGACTGTATACAATTTTAAATAATATGCATAAATGTTTAAAATTTAAATCAAATAACTGTAAATCAGAATTTGTACGAATCGATATGATTCTGAAAGTAAATGTCTTTAGAATGAAGGTAAGCTCGTTTAGCCGTCGAAAAATGAACTTCCGAAGAAGTTGGCCGTCACGAAGTTAGTACAATGTAACTAGAGGAAAAGGAAGAAGGTTTACTGAAGTGGTGTTCCTGGAGAAAAATGCATTGGCCGGTTCTATCGCGACCACGACATCGTTACCGTGCTTCCGGCTAATTGGAGCGACGACAAAGAACCAGGAAGTGGTTGCCACTGCTGATGACCACGTCCTTGCCACCCTGTTTTCGTTTATCTAGGATTACGTTCTTGCTACGACGCTCCAACCACCGTTCGAGTACATTCGACAGACTGGTGGACAATCGAAAGATAAAACGAGAAGAATTTGTCGGGACTTCGAAAATAAGTCCTGTGAACGATCGATGCGAAATCGGGATAATGGCGCGAAGGAAAAGGTTAGAAATAATCACAGAAAGGTTAGATACTTTTATTTACAACGAAATTATCGAACACTGTCCCAATTTTTATTGGGACTTTGGGATGTTGGAGTCTGGAATTTTAGAACTTGGGGATGTTGAACTTGAAAGTTCACGACAATTTTGTGACTTGACAATATGAGAGTCTTAGAAGTTTGGAATGTAGATATTCTGAAATAATGAAACTATAGAATTTGTATTTGAGACTGAGAATACTTCGTACCTCTCACTATTAGAAAACCCCCGTTAATCAATAATCGCGGTCATTAAAGAACGAGCAATGGAGCCTTCGATTCTCAAAGAAAGCGCTATTTCACGTCGTAACATTATTAAGAAAAAAAGAAGGTGAGAGATCTGATCGTGGAGAAAGGAAACGAAGCCATTTGCCAGAAGGAAGAAAAAAGAGAACGAAGGTAACGGTCACGGGGATTAAATTGAAGAAAATGGAAGAGAACGAATAGAAAGGAAATCGTAACTATCGCGTTAGAATTGCGTGTGATATATATATCGAAGTTGAAGTATAGGAAAGAATAACTATCGATAGTTTTCTATAAAGGAAGAAGTTTTTGGAAATGGTTCTCGACTTAGCATTCTTCTTCGACGACGTTCCTGCTGCTTTTGTTATTTCACGCTGGATTACAGGGAACCGGAAGACGGAAGAGCGAAATAAAAGGAACGATGCAGGCTCTTATTCCTTCCTCGAACCAAGAACCAGATCCTGTGGCAAAGCGAGCAGGCTCGTAATTTAAAATGGCTTTAAAGAGAAATACGTTCGACGGTAGTTAAGACCAGACCGTAAGCCACGGCATCAGGAAGGAGCCGCGCAAGAAAGGAGGATCGATCTGTCAATCCACGAACGAAGATTCTCGAAAATCGTTCGACTTTACTTGCTCGAATATCAATGACCCTTTAAGAGGCATTTGCCCCAGCCTGCCCTCAGATAACGACCAGACACTGCAATTTGTAAGGTAATCGATTGATGCTATTTAACTCCTGGATGCTCGAATTCTATTTTTCTATCGGAAAAATGATTCCACTATTGTGCTTCAAAAAGAAAGATTCTAAAGGTTCAACAATGGTGGCTATTTTTCTTCGATCTGTAAGAAGAAAGGATTTAATTGTATTCGGGAGATGGTAAATTGGTTACTGGTTCTACTGCGAGGGATATTGATTGGGAAGTACAATAGGCTTGTTATATTATCATTTTTATACGGATTTCGATATACGATCGGAATGGCGATTCCTTGGTATTGTACAGCGCGGTGATCAGTGAAGATCAATGTTAAGCTTTGTATTACTCTTTCTATGCCACGTGTGCACGAGCTGTATTTCCACGCGTTATTTTAAATATGCGTTATATTCTTACGTGCTGTATCATCCTGCGCCATATAGTCACGCGCTATATCGTCACGCGTTGTACTCTTGCGTGATGTATAGTCACATGCCGTTAGTCAGATGTTGTATCCTCACATACCATATCGTCACGTGTTGTATCGTCATATGCCATGTACTCACGCATTGTACGTTCGCGCACTGTGTTGGTACGCGTCGTATTGTCACATGCCGTACTCTCACGCGCCATATTCTCGTGCATCGTATCGTCATGTATCGTACTCTCACGTGCTATATCGTCACGCGCCGTATTCTCACGCATCGTATTGTCATGTGCCATATTATTACATGCCGTACTCTCACACATCGTATCTTCATGCGTTGTATCAACATCTGCCGTACTCTCATATGCTGTACTCTCACGTGCCATACCGTCACGCGTCGTATTGTCACACTCCATATATCCACGCATAGTATTCTCACATGCCTCATTGTCTCGCACATATCCACGCATTATATCCTTACGTACCATATCGTCACACATTGTATTCTCATGCATCGCACCGTCACGCGTTGTATTCTTATGCATCGTATCGTCAATCGTATTCTTATGCGCTGTAACGTCACGCGTCACATCGTCACGCGTCATATGGTCATGCACCATATCGTCACGCGTCATTTTTTCGTGCATTCTATCACCACAAAGTTCGATTTTGCATTCCTATCAACCCATCCAATTGTCCAGCAGAATTCTCGATGGCGTCAGCTTGCGTATCGTTTCGAAAACTGCGGACAGAAAGCAATCCGGCTTTATTTCGGCGTTCGCGCGGCTTTTGATTATCGCTCGGCCATCGTGGCTATTGGAAGCGCGTAAATCATCGCAACAATGGTGTAGCTGCGGTCGAGAGCAAAAGCTCTGCCTCTCGATAGCCACTTCCCGTATAGGTATATCCCCTGGTACGAGTTTCGCATAGGATTCGGCATGGCTTCTCTACGCCAATAGACTCTGTCATGCTCTCGATTATGCGAGTTGCCCACCATCTGGCGCCACCTTACCCTTCTATATTACTCGACCGGAGATTATGTCGGATTATGTTCAGCAGGTGGCAAGCTTGTACCGTGTGATTGAACCCGTGGAATGTTCTTCGCTTGGGTTCGGGAGAAAAATGGCCTTGCTAGAGAACGCTCGGAACATGGGTTCTTTTTCTAGAATAAAAGTAAATTGAGATATCCTTGGAACCAGCTTCTCTAATCCTCTATTCTTAACTTATTCTTTCCCACCTTCGTTTTATAATACAAGAAAAAGTGTAATAACACTGTATAATAATGCGACTACTGGATTTAATAATCTTGAAAATCTTTTGCTTCTCTTATATACTTTCGGTATATCGTCCTTATTTCGCTCATTTCTTTCGTTGGATAAAGCATGCGCTCCACTGACTTGTATGAAGATTTATATCTATTCTTACCATTTTTTACGGTTAGTATTATCAACCTTAATAAAGGTTAAAAATAATGAAGATTAAAACCACCGAAGATTAAAATATGTTTTGACGAATCTTACGTTCTTAAGTCAGGTACAGAGTTCAATAGAAATACAAATGAAACAAGTATATTAAAGTACCTAAAATGAATATAATAAAACGTGCGTATGTTTAACAGATATGCTTTCACTCAGAATATACAGTATCTCGATTAATGTATGTACGAGGTGTTCGTGATCGTCCCAACCTCCCCCATCAATTTTCATCCCTTCAAACAGTCGAGGTAGCATTTTACGTTATGAAACGCGACCACTGATGAATGGACTATCACGATAAATCGACGATATATCAAAAAGAGGATAGTCAGTAGGCCATTCCCGCCATCTTTAGAGGGCAGAAATCGAAGACACCCAGTGTATGTGTGTACTTTTATGGCGGTTTGTAACGCGACGCTGGCCAGAGAGTAATTCGGTACCGCAGGCCGGCTCGATAAGGCAATTAAGCGGGAAACAATTGTAGAACCTCGCCAGGGATTATACGGCCGTATTTCCAGCGGCCTCTAATGAACCGAGCGTGCATAAGTGTTTCCCAGCGTGGCGGTCGAACACGCCCACGTAAACGCAGCCCAGGTGTTTTAGGCTCGAGGAGCGTTGACCGCAAGCTTCATGATCCATATGCACACGATCGCGATCTATGAACAATCTGGGCTGGCACGTAGCAGACCCCTGCCCCACGCCGTTTCCCTATTGATATTAGCCAGATGAGTTCGCGGGATTACGTGCAAGACTAGATTGCCCCTATTCGATCTACCAAGGAGCTGTTCGTTTAACTCGATATAGCTCGAAAGAGCATTCTCGCGTTCGTGTAAAACGTCGGACACCGAACGGACTATTTCACGAAAAACTAACACGCTTCGCATGCACACGCGCTCTAATATACTCGTGGCTTAACGCCGATACTTCGAGGATCGTTGCTTACGATTCTGATAACATTTATTAAATGCGAGTGGATGCTTCCAGATCGCGGTAGCGAGTCCTGCGTGCACGATCGAGAGGAATGCTTTAGTTCAGTTCGTTTTTTTTTTCGTCTTTTTGTCGGCAAACGATCTCGCGAGCACGTATTCCTCGGTGTGATTACAGGGATAGAATGCGTGCCCCGCAAAGGAAACGCGAGTTATCCAGCAACGACCAATTAAGAAGCCCGATGGAACGTGGTAAATAAGTTGGCGCGAGGAAATTCCAGTACCCGCTCGGCAGAAGCTTCGAGGTTCTGGAACTTTTTGAAATGTCTTGCCATAATTTCCACCGTTTCCTCTAGGTGGTTGCAATTTACGAAATAATGATCGCCCATTATAAGTCCCGTGCAAACGTACGTCCTGCCTGCGGCGCGTATTAACGGATTTCACGATCAAACGTCTTCTTTATTCTCGGTTATTAATTTTATATTATCGTCATCGCGTCGATTATTACCTTATTCCGTAATCGCTACCGTTAAACGGAGATGTAAAATAGCTTGCGCGGATAAAAGAATGCTATCGTACAAATTCGTTCTCAATTGTACGAGCACGGAATTGATTCGTATTTCTCGGAAAACGATAAAGGCGAAGCTATATAATCCGCATTTGATCGTGAATCTACCATGGAGATTCTCGGGAATTCACCGCACCGACCCCATTGCGTTAAGCCATTACGACCATTATGTCGCGAGCATAACCTCAGACACTCTTCTATCCTCTTCGACTCGCTTCGGGACCAGCTGTGTGCGAACACGTCGGACGATAAGATGGCGCTCGCTCGATGCATCGCGTGCGGTGGTCAAAGACGTGCACGCGGCTTTGCGATTCCGTTTGCTATTTCCTGTTCGTCTCGATTCGCCTTTGTCTCTGTTTCCGCTCGCCCACTGCACTAGCTCATCGACCAGAATCGATACTTTAAACAGTACGATCATTTTCACGTGTCACACCACAAGTTCATTTTCTTTCAACTTCTGACCCAGTGTCGCAACTTTGATTCCGGACTTGACGCACAACATTAAACGGTGAAAGACCGATTTCACGAGTCGAACAACCGATAGTCGAGGCTAATTAGCCGCTGGTCGCTGCGATCGATAACCGTGTACCTGCTCGACACGGACACCCACCTCGATGATTCTTCGATACGTCGATTCCACCAGCTCCTACGCCGTGTACGTGGGACGCACAATAGACATTTCATTCCGAAGCAGCGGCCAAAGACAATGCGATAGATCTTCGTTGCAAGCTCACAGTCGAGATTGTCATGCGGATCGTTGGATCCACGCTTCTCACGGTCTAGAGAGATTGATGACACGTAATCGATTGGCATACATCTTCCTCGACAATTGCGACACATTCGAGTGACGCTGACCTCGATGACCCACTGACAATTATTCGAATCAGCGGGAAAGAAATTGACATAGATGGTGTTTCGTCTTATCCTGATCGATTCGTGTGATAATATAACCCGTTCGATCTTGTTGGCGAATGCGCACCGAACTTTTGTTTACGACTTATTTTTGCATGCAGAAGATATCCTAAAATGGAATGTCCATTTTAAATCATTTTAAAGATTCGATCGAAAGAGTAATTGAAAAGTCGCTTGATCGAAGTGTGTCATAGGTCTCATGATGATTTACATAGCTACTTTAACCATGAAAAATGGGGATGGATATCAAGATTCAGCGTGGAATTGAATGGGTCCACGAGACGTATTTATGGGTCTATTCTAGTTGTTTCGTGTCGAGATTCGACGCTATGTTTCTCGACGATCGATGATGCTTTAACGCGATATTGTGTAAAAATTAGTTATACGATAAAAGGATGCATTATTCATTCAGCCTGATCGCATATTCAACGCTGAATACCTATTCCGAATTAATAATGGATGACACCGTGAACTGTGAGAAACAAAATAAATGGTGCAACATTATTAACCGATTAATATTAACACGAAAACATTGCACCGCACTTGGCACCTTAATTTGAAGCGTTGTAACAATTTATTCGTTTATTCGGTGTCAAATTATAGAATTAAGAAACAAGGGACTTCAAATCTGCAGATACGAAGGGGACCAATTAGTCAAATATTAATGAATCTTTCATGAGTCCACGAATAAATCCAGATGTACAAGGGCTAAAACATTCGATCGATCTCTATGTACCAATTTCAAATTGAATCCTGGTTACGATTACCGAATCATACTAATTGACTTCTCGCATCGTTGGCATCAGTTAGCGTTTAACGAGCACAGAGAGCAAATGGGTAATAACCGTTTCGAGCCATTAGGTTCGTAGAAAGAGTTGGCCGGTGAAGCGAATAGCCAAAAGCACTTTTGGATAAAAGAAGCTTCTTTGAGAAGCCCTCTCCGCCGATTCTTACGTTGTTTCAGGAGAAAGAAAGTAGTCCAGGTGAATCGAAGCAGGAAAACGATATTAAATGTTCGCGCACGAACAACCGACAGCAAAAGGGCCCGCCTAATTTCATTAGGACGTTTTATGCTTACTGCGCCCAGGAGACCGCATCGAACACGCCTCGCCTTTCCTTTCCGACTTCCCGTACCATTCGAACCGATATCGTGACCCGTGGAATTCGCTACAGCCGTTTTCATAACTCTTCGAACGTTACGAGTCACGAAAACTCGCGTTACGGAGTTAATTCGCGTGTCTGACCCAACCCCGTTGCTTTCGTTCGCCCATCGACCACGTGCACTCCCTATCGGGCTGACGGGTCTCCGGCTATCCGGGAGGTAGGCTGCCACTTCGAGTGCTATTACAGAGCCCCCCAGGTTAGTTTCCACGTCGTTATTGGTTGATGAATTACTTACGGCTACGTGTGCGCGAGAATTGCTAGGTATACAAGTTTTATTCGATGAGCAAAGGAGGGTTGCTTGGACGAGGGTAATTTCAAAGTGATTTCTTTTCTCCCCTTCCGTGTTCCGTTAACTGTTGTACTGCAGATATCACCGCTGTAAAATATTAAATCGCTCTGTTGATACGATATTGTTCAAGCTTCAGAAATTATGGGGATAAACAATGCGGATGTACTTCAATCATGATCAAGTTTGGATACTGATGAATTTTGCGAACTGTAGATACCTTCTACTTCTATCTGTACTTCGCTATCTACCTCTTCTACTATGTACGTATACCCTATTGACACAAAGAACCCTGTGAGGATATTACCGATCGTTAAATACCAACGATGCGTGAAATTGATTGGTACAACTCAACAGTCGAAACCAAGATTTAATTTGGAACTGTTACGGAAGGTATATAGCGAACATTTGAAACGACGATGGTAGATGATGTTAATTAGTATGACTTGGTAATCAAAGTATTACATTTCAAAGGGTTCGATATTGGTTCAATATTCAAATACCTTTACTTCCGTGGCAAGGTTTACCAAGTAAATCTAGAAGGGATACGAAATGGAACTGTACTTTGGGTATTCAGTGTCGGAACAAAGGCTGTAGTCGACGTATCTCTCGTGTTCAACTACGAACGTATTCCCAGCAAGTCAATTTCGTCGATTCCCTATATTGCGGATCTCTTACTCTAATATTTCAATATTAGACATGCATGTTTAAGGGTCTAAAAGTCAGGAAAGCTACTGATAAGGTTGCTAAGAGTGTCGAAAGAAAACATGGCCCATTTTAATTTTTCTACGTGCTGGATTTTGAGGGTGTGAGACTTTGGGATTTTGGAACTTTCGGAATTTGGGAATTTGGGATTTTGGGTCTATAGGATTTTTGGACTTTGGAACTTTGGGATTTTGGGAGCTTAGGAGTTTGGGACGTTGGGACTTTGGGACTTTGGGACATTGAGACTTTGAGAGTTTGAGATTTTGGGATTTTAAGATTTTGGGACTTTGACTCTTTGGAGCTTGGGACTTGGGGGATTTTGAGACTTTGGGAGCTTGGGAGTTTGCAACTTTGGGACTTTGGGAATTTAGAAGCTTAGGACTTTGGAGATTTTGACACTTTGGGAGCTGTGGACTTTGGGAATTTAGAAACTTGGGACTTTGGAGATTTTGACACTTTGGAAGCTGGGGAATTTGGGGATTTTGACACTTTGGGCGCTTAGGAGTTTGGGACTTTGGGAGCTGGGACTTTGAGGACTTTGGGGACTTTGACTTTGTGAGCTTGGGACTTTAAGTCCTTTCGTCTTTAGGACTTTGAGATCTTTCATGTTTGGGACTTCACGACTTTGAGACTTTGAGAATTTGGAGTTTTGAAACTTCGAGCCACTGAATTACCAAAAGCAAGTCTCAATATATAAAGTTTGAAAAAGTTCCAACTCTACACCGCTACGTTACATAATGCATACTCCAATCGCAAACACATTTCGTTCAACACAAGAAAATCTAACATTGTAACATACTCTTGAAGTTAAGTACCACTTTCCACTTAAAACTATGGATACATTTGCATCGTCCATTAAGCGTTGAAAAGTACACCCAATTGTCACAAAACAGTCGAATGCTTCACATTTTGTTTCCTTTGTTTCTACTGCATAAAAGGTTGATCACGCTTTTACTCTGAACCCCATAAGCAAATGGCAACTTAGAGAAGTATCGATGAAGAGCAATTGAGAATAAGTGTAGGAAATATCGGAACAAACCACCAACGAATATCCTTTCTCTGAAACTGCATTACTTAGCCACGAATATTAACGGTAAAATGCCGGACGAGACGCGGTCTTTTGTATCGACCTTCTCGGCCGTTTTGAAGTACGATTTCTACTCGAATCGATGTAAATATGGGCACGGTAACGGCCTCCATGGTATGGTGAGTGTAGCTGGAATTGAAAAGGAATTGTCCCGTGGTGGTGAGTCTGAATGCCTTGGTTAAATGCCGGGGAATAATGTAGGTTCACTGTTCTTTCTTCTTGTTCGCTGTTCCATTGTGACCAATCGAAAGATTGTCGAACGGAATCGAAATTTTCCATCTTTTGGTTTCGTGACTTGACGGACAAGTTATTGGTTCAATTACTCCAAATTCAACTGTCAGAACAAATAATTATTACTATTAGTATATAAAAGAAGGAACATACATGTAACTAATATGTCCGTAATTATTCACAAAAGAACGAACACAAAATCCTATTATAAAGTGAATCATAAAAAAGCTTTCAAAAAAGTATAGCCTCGTTACAATCGATATAACTGCTCATGTGGACTAACAAGTGTAATCAATTCTTCCGACCAACAGACTTGAAATGGTAACCACTTAAACAAATTACCAATCAAAAATCAGTTGCTCAACTATCTTTCGTCACGGTTCCAAAGTCGAACGATCAGATGATTATATAATTTGGCACGATCAAAACCACCGAATAGTCTAATACGATGGCAAATCAGAAGTTTGGATAGTTTGCGTGGTGGCACGCATCTCACAGGAGGTCGTCTAATAAATCGTTTCACACGTCGCTAACTACTGTCAATCGTTTAACGGGACGAAAGGGGAAGTCTCATCGATGTATCGAAGGTTAACGGTAATCAATGAGTCGGTTGGCCGTCCTCGTTAATTCCGGGGGTCAAGTGTCAGCGCGACGAATCAGCAAGAAGTTTAATCATTCGAATTAGCGAATACTTATTTGTTTGTAAGAGATTGCAATTTAGGGGTTGAAAGTTCGTTTTGGAATTTTGGGGGTTTGGGCAGTTGGAGGGGGAATTTGGGGTGTTGAGAAATTGGGGACTTGGGAGGTTGATGATTTGGATATTTTGGGGGTTGAGATTTTGGGAAATTGGGAAATTGGAAAATTGAAAAATTGAAAAATTGAAAAATTGAAAAATTGAAAAATTGAAAAATTGAAAAATTGAAAAATTGAAAAATTGAAAAATTGAAAAATTGAAAAATTGAAAAATTGAAAAATTGAAAAATTGAAAAATTGAAAAATTGAAAAATTGAAAAATTGAAAAATTGAAAAATTGAAAAATTGAAAAATTGAAAAATTGGGGAATTGGGAAATTAGGGAATTGGAAAATTGAAAAATTGGGGAATTGGGGAATTGAGGAATTGGGAAATTAGGGAATTGGAAAATTGGAAAATTGGAAAATTGAAAAATTGGGGAATTGGGGAATTGGGAAATTGGGAAATTGTGGAATGGGAAAATTGGAAAATTGGGAAATTAGGGAATTGGAAAATTGAAAAATTGGGGAATTGGGGAATTGAGGAATTGGGAAATTAGGGAATTGGAAAATTGGAAAATTGGAAAATTGAAAAATTGGGGAATTGGGGAATTGGGAAATTGGGAAATTGTGGAATGGGAAAATTGGAAAATCGGGAGATGTGGAAATTGGGAAATATAGAAATTGGGAAATTGGGAGAATGGGAAATTGGGAAATTGTGGAATGGGATAATTGGGAAATCGGGAAATGTGGAAATTGGGAAATATGGAAATTGGGAAATGTGCAAATCGGGAAATGTGGAAATTGGGAAATTGGAAAATTGGAAAATTGGGAAATTGGGAGAATGGGAAATTGGGAAAGTAAGAATTGAGAAGTTGGGAAATTAGGAAAATAGAACTTGAGAGCTTTGCAAACTAGGGTATTTGAAAGTTTGAAAATTAGAATTTTCGAAATCTGATTATTAAAAATTTAGTAATTCAAGAAAGTTTGAAAATTGCGAAATTAAGCAACTGAAAATTGAATTTACAAGAGACAGTAAATAACTCGGATCGCGTCAATATCGACGTTGATTAATCGATTGTTTTGCGTTGTTCCTGTGGGTGCGGTCGCCGGAAGCGCAGACAACGGGGAAGTCGTCGATACGCGTCGCGTCTCAATTATGTGGTCGGTTTCGTCTCGATTCTGCTTGCAGATTCACGTGCAGATCGTTCCACGCGATCGAACTACCACGATTATTTACTGTCTCACAATTTTTCTTCATTAAGAACGATAAGAACCGCTGACCGAACTCGATCTCGTTTGCATTATCGACTTCCGCCGTCTGACTGGCTTGTATCGAAACTTCTCTCGTCTCGATCAATTACGACACTCGTATCCTGTAGGAAAGAACTGGATATATCGATTCTTTTCTTGCCCCTTCCAGTGCAAACGATTACTCGAAATTTATAGTTACCTGAGTTTGGTAGGTTGTAATTATGATAGAAATTAATTATGAAATTCAAAAGATTTCTGCGTTACAGAAATTTTTGGGAAATTGTAAAGATTTATAATTATCAATTATCGACCACCCGCATGGTGGACAACGTCAGTAATTATTACAATATATTGCGAATGATAAATGCAGAATTCATTGAATATGTTCGATACAGAAACTCTGCGGTGATAATATCATCAAAATATCGTATTTCATAATTAGCAGTAATTGGGATGACAAATTTAATATAATCGAATAATAATTAGAAAAGGCTCAATAACGATAATGAGATTGCAAAGTGAAAGCTTAAATTAAACATTCACTTGACATATTCTAGTCATAAGATCACTGGGATCAAATATTTTCAGTTACCAAACATCATTTTAACCACAGTTGAGGTACCAATTTTCGAATCACAATCACACTCCTACGATTACAAGCATTGTACCATACATGACTGCAATTGATTTCCGAAATATTTCCTTAAATTTTCGAACTTCCAGAATTTGACGAGAGACGCTGTCACTAAAGTTGTGCACTCAAAGTTATGTCATCCAAAGGTCCTAGGTACACCAATTCATCGGTTTCCAGCTATCTAAGCACATCCGTCGACAATTTGGTTAATTAGCAGCCATTGAAGACACCTCGACGAAATATCTCGGATGGAATGGTCGAAAAGCGGATCAAGATCGAATCTTTGTGATCGCGATCTTCGTCACGGCTTACAGAGCGCGTCCGGCACCGAGAAATCGGACAACGACCGCTAATTACCGGCGAATATCTACCCCTCGAGCGCTCGCTATCGAGAAGCCGCACTCGATGCAAGCTTAAAATACTTGAGATATTTTCTGACGTCCGATCCGCGAGTAAATATACGGGGACACGTGATAAACCATTCGTCCCCACTTTCCTATCGATAGAAATGTTTTCGACTTGGGATGCGCGTTTCAGCAGGGAGGGATCTTGAGACGACGATGGCTCGCGTTTAATTAAATCGTTTTAATTAATTCGTCGTTTAATTAAAAACGCATCGCTGTTCGCGGTGGTTTCCGACGGAATTGTACGACGCGAAGACACGAAAGCTCGTTAAATAAGCGTCCTCGTTTGATGGCACGCGTTTCGCTTGAAAATTCTGCGCCCCATGGGGTGTCTCCGATGCGGAGGCTCGCGATATTAATAAAAAATTTAATTGCGAAAAGGGTTGCGCGTCGGTGTGTACACGTTATTGCAATTTTCAAAATGCTAATCCAATATAATCCTCCTGTAATTAACGTAAGCTGATTCGTAAATTATTCTTAATCCATTTCAGACCCATCGTCCTCGTTCGAGGACAGTTAATTCCCTGTCGTAAAAAGTGCACGAGAGATAATTTACACCGTGAATAATGCGAATGCTGGTTATTATACGTAATGCACTTCGATGCACCGTGACTTTGATATGTAACTTTTCACGCCGGAGTTCGTTACTTCGTTTTTATTTATTGCGATATATACTACCTGAAATTTGCATACTCATTTTATGGCGTATTCCTTTGGAAAAATTTCCTGCGAATTTATAAATCTTCAAATTCAAAAGTTCAGAATTTTGTAAATTATCTAATTGTCGAATTTGAAGGTCCAGAAATTTTGAAATACAAGAAAATTTGGGAAATGAGGCTCGTACGAAGAAGCGGTATAAAAGGTAATTATATTACTGTTCCCTCGCGAGTCTCGATTCTGGTAACTCGAAGTTACACGCAGAAAAACTGAGCATTGCGGTGCAAATTAAAGCACGTTGTTATTTCAGTTTCTGAATTAAACAAAATTTTATTTCAGCGTGTACAGCGTGACGTGGTTTACCCACTCTCTGAATAGTTTCAGGAAAATATCTGGCTATTTACATTTCCTCGCGAACGTCAAATTCCTAGCAAATATTAACATTTAACTGTGCAAAATTTCGCATTTCCATTCGGAAACCGTATTATCATATTTAAGAGCATTTTCATGCGATTACAGTCGTTATGCTGATGAATTTCAATTTCGTGTCTTTGAAATTTGTTCAAATTCAAAGCGTGTGCGCTATGATTTATCATTTAATCGAAGAGCAACGGAAATATTCGTACGAATTCAAGCAGACGTGAAATTTCATTTTGTCGAAAATCAAATTTTCAATCGTATTTAAAGTTCGATGCAATGCAAAATATTTAAAGTAATTGCAATGATCGTGGTTGCTATCGTCGAGAGACGAACCCAAATGCGCGCACGAAATTACAAAGGAATTCATGGCGGCACCATGGGAAAGGTAGGCTCCCGCAAAATTGCCCTATAATTTCTGTCCTTTCCAACGGGCCTTCGTGAGGAAACGCAATCAGGCATTCCTACGTTTCGTAATCGTACGCGTTTTCTCTTCGTTTGTTCGTTGTTCAATCACGACGGTGTTCACGACTCGTAGACGAAAGTCGTAACTTCTTTCCGATTTACATTTCGACTATCACCGTCACGAATTCGAAATTTTTACGTCTGACCTTTCCGTCCCGCCCTAGAGCCCGCGGCGCAGGGAAATATTGAGGTTCGACCGCGTCAATAACATCGAGTACTTATCTGAATTTCAACACGATACCGAATAATCAAAAACTTATAAAGTTGCAAAATAATACAAGAAATGGTATATCTCATAAGAGGGCAGAAATTATGTTTTATATTTAAAAAGAGATAGTCGCAATGGACGGATCCTAATGGACTTTCGAGATTATTGCCGGTAGCGAACGTGTTCAGCCTTCAGATAGTGCGCGACCGTGCGAAATGCGAAAGTCATTAAGTATAAATTCGCCAATAATCTTATTTCAGATAGAAAATGGAACGCGAGGTTACAAGAACCGTAGATTCCGCGAAATATGCGACAGTCAGAGTGTTAATTGTCCGCGAGGCAACGGGATATCTCGGAGCTTGTTAATTGAACTAAACTCGTGTGGAATGCTTTTTTCTGCGAGCGATTTCAATGCAAACGGTTGTCGGAGGAAAAAGAGCCCCGATTGCAGCCCAAACAATATTTCATGCTTTTATTATTTCGCCGGTCGGCCAGTTGCTTCTAATTAAAGGTAATCGACACATTGGCGTTGGATGTAAAACGCAGGAAACAGAGATTAACGATCCCGCGAACGAATGGAAATACGGGACTCGTGATATGCGCTACGTTTAAGTGACAACTTTATGGTTACCGTGACTACATTTTCTAGTAAATTTGGATCGGTTACCAGTTTCTGTAGGGTGAGTTCATATCATACTTTATAGACTTGTTTCTCCTTAAATTTAACATGATAACTGCTGCCGCGATCAAAATAATAAATTCAACGCGATTAAGCACAAAAGGACCGAATATTATTTACACTTTATTAATATCGGGAAGCGATAAACTGACCAATTTAATCGAAACATTAAATTGTTCCTTAGTTGCCTATCGCCGCCACACGAACTCCGTGATTACATCACAAATATAACGTGAACTAGATATTTTCAAAGAATTTTCTATATACAGAAGAAGAGATTTAACAAATCTTCTAATAGTATAACTAAACTGTCTCTAATTTTATTTTTGCACTTCAACAACCAGGGCAGCAAATGCGAACACGGAATCTCTTCTGTCTGCGGCAGCATTCATTCAAATTTCAAAAACGCGTAATGCGACGCACCGTTCGTTCACGTAATTAAAAAGCACCAGTATGCGACACGTGGAACACGGTAGTTACACCATTCGCGTTTACAAGAACCTTCAACACGACTATTCCCGGGGAAATACGCACGAGAACTAGTGCTCTCGAGACAAAAAGAGACGCACTGCATTTTCCGAGTGCATGCAGTGTTCGTCGAGTGACGCGACGCGATGTTCGTTTATCCGCTTCATGTTTCAACCACGAGTCGGTACACCTATCGCTTGATTACACGTTTTATTGACAAACATAACGAATATTGATATTGACGTTCATCTTGATTGTTGTATCAACTTTCGGAGATAATCAAATGCGGCGCTGAATGTAACGTTTATCAATTTATCAAATGCGTGGAGCGAATTTGTAAGGTATACTTGATGCTGGATAGGTACATCAGATGGTGGGTTTTAGTGGGAAGCTGAGGATTTGGGGAGTTGAATCGTAGAAATTGGAGATTGTAGAAGTCCAAAAATTTGGGGTTTGAAGATTCAAGGATTCGAGGATTTGAGGGTTTGGGGATTTGGAGAGTTGAAGACTGGGGTTTGAAGATTTGGGGGATTCGTAGGAATTTGAAATCGTAGAAGTTCGAAAATTTGGGGTTTGAAGATTCAAGGATTTGAGGATTTCAGGGATTGGGGATTTGGAGAGTTGAAGACTAGGATTTGAAGATTTGGGGGAATCGTAGAAATTTAAGATCGAACTTGAAGATCGTAGAAATTCGAAAATTTGGGGTTTGAAGATTCAAGGATTTGAAGATTGGGAATTTAAGGGTTTGGAGAGTTGTAGACTCTGAGATTTGAAGACTTGAGAGAATCGTAAAAATGCAAGTAGAGTCTTGAAAAGCAATGGTGTCCAATAGTCGACAATATCGATAAATGTGCCAAGAATCGTCTCTGCACTTCCGCACGAACTGTCAACGTCCATTGCAGAGGATTCTCAGACAGAAGCAGAAGGACGATCTCCTTTTGTGGCTCGTTCAGCGCGACCAAAGTGGAAAACGTTGACGTTCGATCGATAGCGAGCGTCGATCTTCGGTTATATCTCGCGTGGAATCGAATCCCAACGGATTAGAAAGCATAGAAACG
The DNA here is from genome assembly GCA_945859595.2 of Megachile willughbiella. Classification (NCBI taxonomy): domain Eukaryota; kingdom Metazoa; phylum Arthropoda; class Insecta; order Hymenoptera; family Megachilidae; genus Megachile; species Megachile willughbiella. The sequence continues at coordinate 5,199,963 of OX243797.1, read as the reverse complement.
TCAGGAAGGCGCACGATAACAGAAATAATAAATCGTCGATAGGACAAGTCCTTTGAGTGGCCGTAATTTCTACGATTTTTGAGCCGAATCCAAACTTATATTCTCCATAAATACTCCAGTAACGTCAAATTTCATACTTCAAACTTAAATTCACAGCTTCTCTACGCGGAACTGGAATTTATTGTTCTTTAAGAGATTCAAGGTTTACTTAGATAAATACGTGGAAATCAAAATGGTATCTACTGAAAATTCACAATATTATTTATGAAAGGTCCACAATGCTACTCATCAAAAATAAATACATTAAGATATAAAATAAGAAAGATATAAGTCTTCGATACACTAAGGTATAAAACATGTACATTGCATTTCGACGACACGGTAGTTAAGGGTTAGGTTAACCGCGAATTATTGAGCAGCGTTGTTCGTTAGCAAAACCGCTTCGCGTGTTGCCGTGTTAATGGGCATGTCGATAAAAAACCAAGCTAGTTATGTCGAACGTAAGGCAACGGTTTCACGGCGTGGATATTTAATTTGTCCGGATATGAACGACAAGAAAAATCGGTTGCAGGATTTACTGGATCGCGATTCGAAACTGGATCGTTTGCATGACGACTGTTCTGACCAGTCCAGCTATTCAGGTCATTAATGGATACCTGCTTGTTATCTGCTGAGTCCGACTATAGGTTAACCAGTCTGAAACTCAAACTCGATTACAACTCAAAGGATCGCAATTTACGTACACATATCCCAGTACAATTTCTAAGTTCCCTTAAAACCATTAATCCTTGCATCTCATTTTCATTCAGCTGCAGAATGACGTGTGCTAATGTAGAGACCCTGTATGTAAATCTTATTAAAGGAATATATATATTTATATGCATACATATACATACAGAGTGTCTCAGAATTATTGTGTGTATCAAAAAATGATGATGGAAAAGAAGACACTGAACAACTTTTGCCTTTGCCAGAATGTTTTTTGAGCCTTCGTTTCTGAACTATTAGCAATCATATGTATGTATTTATATATTCATTTTTAAAATATACTCTATATCATATGTGTACTTCATACATCATTTATAATGTTTATAGGAAGTACATTTTAAACGACGTTTTAATAAAATCTCCAAATGCATTTTTGCGTGTAAGATAAAGGTTAAATCTGGAGATCGATTTAAATCAAAAAGCCACGCAACCAGGAGGTACCAAATCGAAAAGGTTTCCGATAGGAACACGATCCATGGACAATAGGCTCGCCACTCGAACGAATTGCCTTTTAATCACTGGCCCACTGCGTGTCTGCCATTTTACACACGGTCCATCGACCGGCGTCGATGAAATGGAGCGGAAAGCCTTGCTTTACTCGTCTCTGGTTGTCGATCCGAAACAACGATTTCTCAAGATTTCCACCTGGCACGGAAATCTGTCGCGCCACGTGGAAGGCCTCTGTATGCGCTCAGTCACCCCTTGCTCCGAGGTGAGCACCCTTATTTAAACACGCGTGCTTCCGGCGATTATGAAATTTTTAGAGCATCTGAAGACTGCAAACGAACGTGTTCTTCCATTTAGAAACAGGGATTTGAGGGGGTTGTAGAATAATTTCCGTGTAATTTTATGAACTTTCTAAGTGATCCAATTATCGTTTGGACACATTTTGTTGTATTCTCTGTTCTATAAAGTGGGAAGGAAGAGAGAGACGAAAGGAGACCATTAAGCTAACGAATCCGGCAAGAAAGCAAAGGCCAAGTGTCGCGTCTCGACGGGAACCTCGTCAAAAACACGTCTGCAAGGTTGATTTGTCACGGTACGCGGGTCACGATTACCGCAGTCAAAGCGACTAATTCTGATTAGCTCCCAAGCGATCCGAGTATATCCAATTACGGCGTCGCTCGCATGTCGCGTCGTTCGTCCGCCTTAATCCCGCGGAATAATTCGCCCCGGTGGCCTGTCATGTGCCGTAACCGACAGTGAAATATACAGGTAGTTGTGTCGTGCGAGAAACGCCTGTTCACTCGTGCGATCACGCTCCCGTATATGTGTTCCTTGTACGGCCTTAGAAATTCGGTGCACAACACCGACGAATCAATTAAACAGTGAGCTAACTGAATGCCGCGTAACTGGGCTCGCGAGAACGAAATTCCTTCATGTCGAAACTTTACTATTCACGATTTAATGAAACTGCAAATTTTATAATTTGGATACTTTCATTTTTGAATGCTGCGAACTTGGAAACTTCAAATTTTTTCATTTACGGACTCATCAATTTTCAGATCTCTAAATAGGGATATCTTTAAATTTTTGGGTGTTTAAATCCAGATGTATATCAATCCATAGATCTTTAAATCCTTAGATCTCTAAATCTTTAGATCTCCAAAACCCTAGATACCTAAATCCATAGATTTCTACATTCCTAGATCTCTAAATCAACAGATATCGAAGTCCCTAGATCTCCAAATCCTTCGATCTCTAAATCCATGAATTTCGAAATTCCTATATTCCTAAATTCCTAAATCCCCAAATTCCAAAATCCCCAAATTCCAAAATTCCCAAATTTCAAAAACCCCTAAATTCCAAAATCCCCAAATTCCTAAATTCCTAAACCCCTAAACCCCTAAATTTCTAAATCCCCAAATGCCTAACACCCTAAATTTCTAAAACCCTAATTAACCAAATTTCAAAATTTAAAAAGTCGCATATTCTCCAACAATCAGCTTTCCACATTTCATACCCGTAATGTTAATGACACGTAATTAGTATTAATGGATAATAGTAGTCGAAATATGATGCGTAAGCTTTACCAAACCGGATTTCTATGTACAGTGATCGTGGTTTAGAATATTAATACCGAAAATATGGAGTTTATCGGTAATTAATAGCCGGCGGACGGTGCATATGTAGTTCAGATTTCAATCCGTCTGTGTGGCGAGCTAATGTGAAACATTAAAACTGCAAACGGTGAATTTATCGATGATTAGTACTTGATCGATGATGGATGGTGTGTAGTTTGGATTTTAGGTTCACTGCGCAGCCAGCTGCTGGATCGGAACAATGTAAATAGGAACGGGAAATTTGATCGAGAATTAATAGTATTTAACCAGTTAGCTATCGGAGTCATGTGTCGGTAATTTCATGCATAATTTTCGGTCTCATGATACATTTAAACAAATCCGGGTGCACCGCAGATTTCCTAAGCGTTAAGGTAGAATTTTCTCTACGTTTATTCCTTGCCTATATTTACGTCAGATCTACGTTCTCCATAAATCCAGGCTCTCCCTGCATTCTCTCCGTTCAAACCCATTTTCCATGAATTTTAGCTCTCTTACCTCTTTAAATTTGTATAAATTCTTACTTAGACATCGGCGAGTACAAATCTTACTTTGAAGAAGTACATATGGAACATTGCAATGTTACAAATAATTCAGCGATTCGCGCACTTTCGGAAAATGCGAATATTTTCATCGATCCCGAAGTTTTCCACCTCGACTACCATAGACAATCGTTAATTTGCACGAAATCGATTTGGCCGTGCGAAGCAGCTGAGCTATCCGGGATCCTTTAATCTCTCGTCAACGCGACGAAAGGAATCGGGCAGGCAGGCGAAGAAAGAAATCGAATCTACACGGAGGATCTTTTTATCGTGGTCGATCATCGAGGTCGTTACGATCGAAAGGAACAACCATAAAGTCCGTGGATCTCGGGACTCGCGACCAATCGAAATCGCGATAACAAAGACCACCCCGTGAACGGGGCTGATTCAATAACGCTCAATCTGTCGCTCGTTAATCGAATTCCCTTTCGAAGGGCTCGGATAAAGGCGGCGCGGGTTGACCGAACTCGCTTTATATGCGACCTCTCGATGGCTTTCTTCCGTCGTCGATTCGCGAGCAGTCAAAGATCGACGATCAAAAGGCAGCTCCTCCATGCCACGCCGGTACACTCGGTCCACCTAACCCTCCGAATTAAGCTTACGTCGTTGCTAAGACGTTGTAAGTTCCGCTTCCTACCTTTAAATTTGATTTCCGCTGTCGGTTTGCCTTCTCCTGTATCCACGGACGGAAAAACCTGTGTCGATGCTCTTCCGAGCGAAACATCAAACGAAGAATCCTCTTCCATAGAAACCTTCCGCGCTGTCTCCGTCGATGTTAAAATATAAAATACCTTCAGCTTGGCCATATAACGGTTCGAGACAAATTTTCTTTCCGAACGGACAAATATTGTTATACTTTGATAACTGCCTTTATCTGTTTCCCTTTCGAGGAGCTTGTTTTCTTTATCATATTACGGTTTTGTGAGGTTAGGAAATGTTAAATCAAAACTGCGGAATTAAAAAATATTAGTAATGTATTAATGTAACTGTACTAATGTACTATAGTATTCATCAAGCGATACCGCACTGCGACGTATAGTTGTGTCCAGATTTGGACCATCTCCGTATATTCCTCCGAGGTCTTCATCAAACGTTAAAGTCCGATTAGGTGTCCAAAGCTATATTTAACAGTCAGCAGTGGCTCGGAAAGCTTGAGAAATCAGGTTAGCCTCACCGGTACCCTCTCTTTTAGAGCAATCTTCTTAGCAATCTCTTTCTCCTCGGACCGTTAATGCATCGTGATTTATCGACCGATTGTGCGTGCCTCGACGGTGTCTCGTAAACATTATTCTCAAAGGGGACTCTCGGTCCTCTTCTTCTTCTCGTTCGAATGGTCCGCGCGAGTTCTCGCGCGGGACGCCTCGGTGTCGCGAAGCGGGTTTCAAGATCTCGACGAGATACCGAGAGAAAGTAACGAGTCAAAGGGCAAGCGAGGACACAGGGAGCCGCAAGCTCTCTTATTCGTAGATTCGGTACGAGCTCGAGTGAGTTTCCAAGAGATTCGGCTTGCCAGAACAGCTCATCGATCATACGTTTTGTGAGCGCAACGATATCCTCTACGCATTATGCGCGCTCTCAGCCTCATTTTTCACGCTTCTTTCCGCTCCGATATGTCTACACGAGCTGTTAAGCAACACCGTGACAAGCTCGTTACGTCGTGGCCGACTTTTGCCCTTTCTCCACCCTCTTCTTCTTCGCAGCGGCGGCTCACCCCTGGCCCGATACGCGTTCTTGCCATTCAGAAACCCGACATGATGTACGAGTGAACGAGCCAAGTTTCGCGCGCACCTTCGAGAGGTTAAAGGAAGCAGGACCAACTTTCGGAAGGTGGTAGGATGGGAGGTTAAAGAGCCTTTGGTCACCGACTGTTTGCCTTCTGCGAAAAGTAACTACCTTCGCAGGATGAATGCAGTTTTAAATCAATGACGTCGGCTCGCGTCGACAATTACAGATTTGGTAACATTACTTCCACGCCGTGACAGGCCCTTTGGAACGAAACCGAGCGGGATCCGTTATAGACATTGATCATGCGGCGAACGGTCATTTATTTTTGATAATGAAAAGGCGAAAACCTCTGGCTTTGATCACCGAGTGTGAACTGTTAACTTGGATTGTTACAAGTAGTCTTTTTATAACTTGTACAAGAACACTCGCATTTCACTCCATCTCTGGAATGTACGAAGTTAAATCATAAAAATACGCTACAGTCGTGTCAACATTTTTCCTTTGCCGTCCAACATTGCTAGAGGAAACGGAATATTAATTAACTTCGTTAAAGGAATATGTAAACAACAATAATTTGCTCGAAGGAAACGATAAACTCGTCTCTAGTAAATTCTTCGAAGCTAACGAGCATCCTGCGCCATTTTCTTACAGACCAAATTAGCGACATCCTTCCGAATCGAGGCTGATTACGCGTCTTCACGGCGTTCGTTGAATGTAAAAAGACAGGAAAAGTTTTCATTAGACGTCGAACAAGCTATCTCTTTCTCATCCCTGATTTCGCAGCTTTCCGCGGCTATCTTTCTCTATTTTCTTCTTTCAACATGCCGAGCAGTCCATGTTTCACCACCCTCCGCCGTACCGGCTCTTCTCGGGATAAAATTCGTAGCGAGTCCGAGGCCGAGCAGCTTCAAATGGGCCAATTAATTATTCCGTTGGCCTGTCGCTCGATGTTTTCGTTCGAGATGCTCGCGGAATAAGGGAACACCAACCTTTGAGAAGTTCCACGACCCTCGTTACGAAAGCCGTTCGTCTTTTCCACTGAACTTGGACGTCCATTCGTCCTCGAATAGGCTCTGGACATCTTTTTCGGTTTGGATGTCTGGGAATGTGGAGACCAGGTATTTGAGAATTTTACAATTTGGAGAATTTTACAATTTCAATTAGGAATTGTAGAATTTAGAAATTTGGGCGCTCAGGAATTTTCGAATGTAGAAAAGTGAAGATGTAGAAATTTGGGGATGTTGGAATTCGGGGATGTAGAAATTTGAAGATGTGAAAATTTGGGCATGTAAAAACTGGAGAATATAGGAAATTGGAGATGTAGAAATTTGAGGATATAGGAATTTGGGGACATAGGAATATGAGGACGTAGGAATATGGGGACGTAGAAAATTTGGGGATGCAAGAAAGTGGACGTCGGAATGCGGGTATGTAAGAACTTGAGGATGTAGGAATTTGAGGATGCAGGAATTTGAAGACATAGAAGTTTAGAACTATAGGAATTTGGGGATGTAAAAATTTGGGAATGCAGAAAGTGGATGTTGAAATTTGGGGATATAGAAATTTGGAGGTGTAACAATTTGGAAATGTAAAAATTTGTGAATATAGGAATATAAAGATATTTAGAGATATAGTAATGTGAGAATCTGAGTATTTGAAAATACGAAAACTTGACCACATTACTCTAATTTTGGAACACAATTCCCTCACCTACAAACTAAAACCATAATCTTCCAAAAGATGTCATCTTCGAATCCGTAACCCAACATAAAGCAAAAGAAAAACCGTACAGAATCTAGACGACGCTACTTAACGAAATATTTCTCAGAGAAACTTGACGCTGTTGTTAAATTGAGAACGAGCGTTCTGAATTTGTCTTTGACGTATCAGCGGTGAAATTCTTGAGCTGCTCTTAAGTAAGACAGCAAACTTATTTCTTGTTCGAGGCGTGTTGCGAGCCTCTTTGGTCCCGTAGGCTAATAAACTGATAGAGGGATGATAGAACGAGGAGAGAAGACGGTGGAGTCTCAGGCAAAAGGGTTCAAAGGAAACTGGGACACAGCAGGGTTGCGGATTACCGACGATTTTCCGGGGTAACGTCAAAATTACTGATCGAGGTGGAGGTTCGCAAAGAAGCTTCGAAACGTCTTGTTCCCAAACGGTGAATTTCAACACGTCCAAATGTATTAAGTACACTTGCAAACGTTGCGTAATAGGTTTCTTGTGAAAAGAGATCACAGTCCGCACTGAAGATTAACATTAAGTATTTCAAGTTGTTTGTACCTGTTGCATTTTTATTTTGAAATAATATAAGCTTCCGGTAATGATATATTACCCTCAGCTCCTCGGGTTTTCAAGTCCTTAGATCTTCAAAGTATTAAGTTACCAAGGTTCTCGAGCTCTTCAAGATCGTAAAACATCAAATTCCTGGATTATCAAGTTTTTAGATCCCAAGGTCTTCAGATAATAAGTCCCTGGATTACCAAGTTTTCAAATTTATAGGTCTCTAGGTTTCCAATTTGTGAGTCTTCAGATTCCCATTAATCTTCGGATTTGGGTTTTCAAATTTCTAATTCCTAGGCTCTTTAGATCTCCAATTTTACAGGTGGTTCTCAGATCTACAAATTCCCAGATCTTCAGGTTCTCACATCCTCAGATTCAGCTTTTTTAATTTTCAAGAATGTTAGGCCCACAAATTTTCAAGTTCCAAAATATCTACTTTGTCCCAAGTTCCTATGTCTCCAAGTTTCTAAATTCCAAGATCACAGATGTCCAGACTCTAAGATCCCAAAGTACCAAGTTATGTTTCCAGATCAGAAAGTCCCGAGTTCTTAAGTTTCCAACTCCGAAATTGTAAAATCCGTGAATACAGAAGTCCCCAAGTTCGAAAGAGTGTACGGTAAACGTTCGAAGACAAAGATTCCGTGCGCTACATTTGGAAACATAACCGCCTGAGAACATAGCGGAGCTAAGTGTTGTGACAGGAGGAAGAAATAGGCGAGGGGGTCAAAGATTTAAAGGTACTGAAGCGTCGTTTGAACGAGCATAAAACGTAGCACGTTCTAAAGTTCGTTTGACTAACGCTACGGGGATCCTGGTGTATTCTCCAGGGAATCGCTGGCGGGGATCAGCAGCCTCTCCCATTCACGCGAAATAAATGAAGTTTCTTCGCAAAGAGATAGAGGGTTCGTTCTCGTCTGAACTTCGGCGATTCGGTAAATACGATAGAAGGAAGGAGACTCGGTTCTATTCATCGTCTCCAAAGGACGGGAAAAAGAGTCTGTAATCGAAGCGACGTTATTCTTGGTCTAATCGATAGACTCCAGCCACGCCAGATACAAAATTGTGTTTCTTCCTCGGGAATGAACCGTTTTCGACCCGTTCGTTTTTTCGATCGCTGACGGATCGGAATAGACAACCCGCAAGTGTGGGTGAGAAGAAACAGAGGCGAGAGAAAATGCTGAAACAGGTCAGCCACTCGCGGTTTATCCGCGGCTTCCCAAGTAGAATCGGAATTCGCAAACATCGATGTGTTAACTGCGTTGAAAGAGGGAGAGTTTCGATTGGACTGCTTCGAGAAACTCGTTTACCTAAGAGTGACTACCCGGCATTTGTATTGGGATCGGTCCAATACTCTACATTCCTGGACATTACGTACCCACTTCAGATTTGATTAATGCAACCTAACTCCGCTACGGTTAATGCTTCGTTTCTCTAATTAAGTCCTGGCTGACTTATTCCGCGATAAACGACACTTGGTGGGATTCGATTGTTCAGTTATCGAGTTTCAGGCTGTTACGATCAAACAGTGATTGCATTCTTTGTCGAGTTAGATTAGATTCGGTTGGATTAAGTTCGGTTCGTACCTTAAACGAGAGTATTGGCGATACTTTAGCACTGGAACTGTAGACCAAAATAACTACTATCAATTTTCATGTTTTATATTTATAAATTTTGTTGCTGTACTTTGGCTGTAATATCGACAGTTATTATTTTATTTACTAGTTTAAAAATTGATCCTTCATTAACTCCTTAATTTCTTTTACCCAACTCGTTAATTTACAAAATAGATGGAGAAAGGGGTTCTCAATAAAATGTGCAACAGGGCTGAGTAGGTGACAAACTTTTCTTTTGTTACAGGTATTATTTATAAGATCCAAGAGAAATGTGATGTCGAGCCACGTTAAGCTACTCGTTATAATCACATATTTTTCTGAGGAAGCTAAATGCATATGTATTCCTAAAGTTTCATAAAGATCTGCATTTGTTCGTAATCGCTTACTGTATAATGCATACGCGTGGTAAATTTAATTTACGTTCCGTAGCTGCTGCAGTATTATCTTTATATTAAGTATCAATAAAATTGTCAAGTATCTTCCTCATTTGTTACGTATTCGATTAAATGAAATTGGATAAAAAAGAACGCGAGGGCTATATTTAAGTGTATTTAGAAGAAACGATTTCATCGCGTAGCTAATTTGCCTACTCTCGCGGAAATCACTCGGCGAAGATTTAAAAGCCTTTACAGAGCGAAAGAGAAGGAACGGAGGCGGAGGATGAGTGATTGAATAAGCACGAGGGATGAAGAAAAATCGAGCGTAAGGCAGTAAAACAGAAACTGTTCGGATAACGTGGACGGGAGATGTAACCGGCGTGATTAATGAACTATGAAAGAGGGAAAGTACTCGAGCAAAGCATAAAAGAAAGGAAATAATCTTTCACCTCGGTGCCGGGTAAAAATGCATTCTACTGGATGTAAAGATCAGGTGAAAAAAAAAGAGGAACGGACAATAAATTTCTGGCGGGAAAATATCAGGTTTCAATTATCTACGGAATAATCAAACCGGTCGTTTCCTCTCGGGAGTTCTCTCGCGAATGGCAAACGAAATGATAGTTATCGTCGGTGGCGATCGAAAGAACCATTACCCTAAAACCGTTCCGGAACACAAAGATACGTAAACCCGAGCGAGAAGGGGCGCTCGATTTTTTCTCGCTTTCTTCGGGTCCATTCGCGATATTATCCGCTCAAACGTGTACAAATTGAATTTTAATTTCGCCGACGGCCATTTCCGGCATACGCTTCGCCGAACTCACGCGTCCGATCGAAATATCCTGCATTCTCCGATAAGAGTTTCTTTTTTCCCGTGGCCTAACGGCTCGAATTATCGCGCGATAACGTTTCTGTTACGTTTATTGCGGCACGAAGCGTGCCAATAAAAATCCTCCCCATTTCCTTCCATAACTGTTGGCTTTGCGAGCACGGGAATCGACGTGAAATCCAAGCTAAAGTCTCCGAGAACCGCCATCGATTTATGAATCGTTATGGTCATAGGTCACCGTTATTAGACCCTTATGTCTCTGTTGCCGTTTCTTGGTAAACTCTTGAGGTTAGTTTCGATGTATGGTCAAGAAACATTCAATTAGAACGTTGGAAACTTGGGAATAGAATCCGCCATTTTTTACGGATTTGAACTGTTCAAGCAAATTACCTATCACTTTATTTGAAAGTTGTTCAGATAGTATCAGGTCTATCTGTAAATTCTAAGCACCTTCTTAGAACATCTCTATTATCTCCTTAAGAATTTCTTAGGATCTAACAAACTCTCTAAGGGTTCTTCAGACATGCCCTCAGACGTTCACTGTTCATGAACTTTACAAACATTTGATCCCATGACGTTTCCAATACAATCTCTACAATAAAGAAAAAATACTCGAAAATTAATTAAATATAACATAACTGTAATGAAACTATAACGCAATGCAATTATATGAAATCAAAAGTTAATGAAACGTAACTATAACGTGAAACAGACAAAGTAAATGTACCCAGTAATCCCAGACATAAAAATGAGTAAGTTGACGTAGTGAACTGCAGTGCGCTTAAATAATTCACGTTTTCCCCGGGCATTAACGGAAATTAAGTAAAAATCCTACGTAGCGGTGCAAGAAGTGTCGGAGGTGTAGGGAGAAAAATAAGTGTGGCGGTAGGTGTGCGAGCGGCTCGCAAAGTGCTCTTGTTTCCTCGCGAAAAGAGAACAATGCTTAGGTAAGCTACGTAGCCATCCAGAGACGTATCTAGGATGAAGGAGAGTCAGCTGGCGAAAAAGAAAACGTTTAATGGCCGCATCGTGGGCAGCAAGCAGAGAGGGAACGTGCGAGCGTCGCTTCTTCTTAATTACGACGCGACTGTCGTATGCTGCCAACATTATTACCACGGTAGAGGAGGGTTAAATTCGCCTACCTTTTACATTCCCGACCCCCATCCGGTTCCACTACACCCGATAAAACTTTTCGCGAAATTACACGCTTTGCAACGGCCACTTTCTATGCAAATATTCGGTTAACCGCGTAAATAATATGTTCTTTCTGACAGCTAAATACGGAACTGCGCAATCTGACATGATTACAGCTCGTGCGATTAATCCGACGGCGATAACCGTGATCTGAAATTACCGACTCGGCATAAAAATCGACGATAAAAAGATTGTATTTAAATATGTAAAATATATCAATCATCGAGCCTCGATATTCAGTCAAACAAAATAAATCCTGGTATTTATGTGTCCAAACAGACTGCGCGCCGAAGGAAAACACAATACGCGTCGCCGCCTAGAAACGTTCTGCGGCAATTTTCGGTATGATGCATGGTTAGAGCCGAAAAATAACACGGTTAGCAAACAGCGATTCGTTAACGAATCGGCGACACGTTAAATCGACGACAGGAGACCGTAAAATTTAGGATTCGCGTTCCTGCGTTTCGAGCCCGCAGGGAGCGCTGTGACTCTCGAAACGATTCACGACTTGCGAACCGCTTTATCCGCGGTGGATGATCCTGTATTGGTTAATCACGAAATTACAGTCGTTCGTCGTACAATAAAGCCAAATGAACTCGATAACGAGCGTGCCGAAGCGTACGGGTCCAACGGAACGACAGTTCTCGCGGACACCGTGATAATTTCAACGTGGATCCGATAAATTCCGACGCGTTAAGAGAACTCGAGTTTTTCGGACGAGTCGAGGGCTGAAAGCGCTTCATTTGAAAGTATTATGAGTTGTACACGAGTGCATACACGCTGCAGCAATTACGAGTCGAACAAAACTGAATAAAATTACAAAAATTATTCTTTATGTGATTTAAACCGTCGTATTTCCTTTCTCGACGTCCTTCTTGGACATTAATCGCCGGAAACATATGTATATGGGCTATAACGTTCTTTCTAAGTAGACTATAGATCTTGATGCAGTTGTAATACATTAGTGTATGCAAAATGTGTACGATGAATCAGTTGCTGTACGTGAAAAATGGTTGCATATAAGCAACTTGAAAAGGCAAACATATTCTTAATTTATGATCTAATTCTAAACGGTGAACAAAATGAACTCTTAAATAAAAACATTTCTCATTTTTGCATATAATAGCATTTATATGTCCATTATCTTTAAAAAATATCCCGAACTCTGAACTAAAAATTTTTAATTAACATGTCAATTTTCAAATCTGAAACTATTGATCAACTACGAAAACTGTCAGTTACAGGATCACAGAAATGTTACAGGATACAAAAATGCATAAAGACAACGAGAGTCCAATTTCTATAAATACTTCAATGTCTCCAAGCATTATAAAAATGATATTAAACAAATTCTTAGAGTTCACGACGGCAAAAAGCGGTCTTGGGTAAATATAAATTGGTCGAAGAGAGTGGAAATAAAATGTTGCATTAGCGCAGCGTCCTTAACGGGTTAACAGGAAGCTCGTATAGTGTAGTACGGTATCTAAAGAGTTAATAACTATCGTGGTTGTCCTCGTTATCCGCAGTTCTCGCAGGCTGGATCGCGTAAAAGTCGATCGCCGGCCTATCAGCGCCTTCAATGGACAATTGAATACGCTGTAAATCTCGGCAGGCCGATAAAACTGGAACGTGCGCCGCGAAAACGGATTAATGGACAGAAGTGACCCGCTTATCCGGCTTCTGGGAGAGCGAGGGTGGTGGGTGCAAAAAAAAAATTTCCATCGTTGCTCGTGCCATAAATTTCCAGCACTGTCAATGACTCAGCGACGTAATCAAGACTCTCCCCTGCGCACGCCTCTGGGAGCCACGTTATACACCCGTGCCAGACAACCAGCGATATTACAAAACTTGCTGTCGTAAAACTAGCCACCGCGAAATTAGACGGTGCGTACGGCCAGATGGTGCACGCTTGTTTACGTAATTCTTTCGTTCCACATTTTTCCACCCCGTCGCCAGATTTTTATTACCATTTTTCTCCTCGTCGCGTTACGCTGCTGTTGTTTCGGGGTGTGACCACGATGGAAATTAACGGAATGCGCATTTTGACATGTTCGTGGTAAATGTCAAGATGTTGGTACTTTGAAACTTTGGAGTTTTTCAACGTAGTGTGTTTGAAATTTTGCAGAGTTGGAAATTTGCGAATGTGGGAACTTGAGCATTTGGATATTTGAGAATGTAGGAACTTGAGAGCTTATAAATACGGGACGTTGTGAATTTGGCAATATGGGACTATGAGAGCGTGGAAATTTGGGAATGTCGAAATTTGGAAACGTGGACATTTGGGAATGTGGCAACTTGGAAACACAACAATTTGGGACTTTGAGAATTTTGGAATATAGAAATTTGGAAATATGAGAATTTGCGAATGTGGAGATTTGGAAACGTGGAAATTTGAGAATATGAGAATTTGGGAGCGTTGAAATTTTGAAATGTCGAAATTTGGAAATGTAGGAATTTGGGAACGTGGGAATTTGGGTATATGAGAACTTGGGAACATAGAAATTTGGGACTTTGAGAATTTGGGAATGTGGGAATTTTGAAGCGTGGAAATTTGAGAATGTAGGAATTTGGAAACGTAGAAATTTGGGAACGTAGGAATTAGAGAACTTAGAAATGTGAGAATTTTAGTACCATACTCACATACCTACGTACCTATAGAACACTGTATTAAATTTGCAGATGTACAAAATTGCTTTCCAAAACGAAAATTTGTTACTTCACAACTCATAAAATATATGAAAAATGTTTTCATCAAAGTAAAGGGAGCTGGAAATTATATTACATTTTATACAAGCCGAGTCTACGGATGTGCTTGTTAGTACAAATAAATTATTCCGTAACATGATACACGTTAATGCACACGCCTATTTAATATTAATAATGAAACATGTTTCTCGTTAATTTGAAGTTGAATATGAACTGATATAAGCTAATTAATCCGCAACATTCTGTTCTGCATTCTAAAATTGAATCGTCCTTTGAAAGCGGTTATGAATATACATTTGTATTTATTTCTATTATCAGTGCGTGGTGTGTACGTAAAAAGCTTCAGCGGATATTTAAATAAATCATAGGTATGCAAATTATGTATAAACTGAGTATTATTTTAATGGGAACGAATCAATCTTTGCAATTTCTTGTTTGGAGACTCCTTTCCAATTACTATCATAATTTGCTAGTAAGCAATTTTGTGGACAAATAACTTGATAGAAATTCAATTCTCCCACTCTTCTTTCACTCGTTTCAGTCTCTTGTATTTTCTCTTCATTCTATCTTTGTTTTACAGTTCGTTTAGCTGTTCGTTCGAAAATACTGTACCTGATGACTCACCCAATTCCATTTGTACCATTTTTCAAAAACCATCAGAAAAAGCTACACATCATAAAAATTGATGAAATAAGAAATAACGAAAAATGAAGTTAACCTCTTGCCTTAAAATATCACGTGACACTCATGTCCCCTACAGTTCATATGTGCTAAACCGAAATATTTTCATCGCAATCAAATTTTGAGTTCAATTTTAATTATAACCTTCATACTCAAGGATCACTGAATACAAAATCTGCCCATCTTAATTTTCTTTAGTTGTCTTCACATTGCAGCAGTTAGCTGTAAATAACTAACTAGAAAATTGTAGGTTAAGGTTAAGTTAGACCGGCTCTGAGAACTGAAAATGTTTTCTGTCCACGAGAAGTGGAATAATTGAAACGAAAGAGAATGGAAGGTAATCCGTAGATGTTCGTCGCAAACGAAATCTGCGAAGCAACGAGACGACTTTGGCGCGCGAGTGACTTTGTACGCTCGATCGGGATCCAATTAACCGATAAGCCTGTTAGCCTAAGCGTTCAGCGCCACCACCGCGAACAATTCCCCGTTGTACCTGCTAGGTGACCCGATGGCGAATAATGCGATCCATCGATCATTCTTCGCCGGTTGATGCGGCATGACCGTCGCGATCGATCGATTCGTGGCGAAGTTCCGGCGACGGGAGCCGGTTTTTGCCCGAACGGCCATAAAACGCCGAACGAATCGGCCTTCGATGAATATTCAGGGAAACAAAGGGAGCCGAGTAATCCGGATTTCCCGAACGGTATATCGCCGGATCCCTTCTCGCATGAGATCGTTGCGAGAAGTAATTTATTCTAATTGGCCCGAGAGAAAAGCTGGAATTTTTTTTTACCGACTTCGACTTTGACGAGTGTCTTCGTTGATAAATTACCACGGTTCCGTTTGTTCCGTTTCTGCCACGAAGAAGGTGGGATTTTAATTAATAGTCGAAAACTTCTCGCCCCTGTTCTTTTTTTTTTTCTTACTTTCTCCGTATCGCGTTTTCTTACCCTCTTTCGCAGAGGAACGTACACGGTTGCCGGAACCTTGAGATTTACGATGCACGCATTCTGTGACTACTTAACAATTCCTCGGCATTCTAATTACTCTTTATAACTTGTTAACGACGCTGGAATTAGCGCAAGAAGCACTTTTTGTTAAGTGGACGTCTTGACACAGTTCACCTCGCAACATGGCCTGCATAAATTGTTGCCGATTACCGGTCTTCCCGATTCATCAGTTACGTAACTCTCGTTTATCTTATCATCACGCGCGTAATGGAAAAAAGAAATTAACTCCGGTAAAATTAAACGATCTACAAAACCAGCGCTGTTCGCGCGATCATCGCGGGGATTCGCTGACTTTTAATTAAACAATAATCGTCGTACGAATTTATAATCAGCCCGAACGCAGGATCGTATTTGATTTTATGCTTCCGCCACGAGTCTCCGGAGATTAATCCATCAATGGCACGACAATAAAAAAACCATCAATCGTCGTACAATTTTATTTCGACAAGAACATCGCCCCCTGGAGGAATTTATAAATTATTACGCGCGCGGTGTCTCTCGATCTGCCGGCAAATTTTAGAACAGCAAGTTTATTTCGGATGAAATCGTTCAGCGAGAACGATTCAATCATGTTGTCTACCGTTTAATTTATTCTATTAACGGTAAATCGATTTACAGGTATATTTAGCTCTATCGAAACAGAACTAGTAATTATTGTATTAGGTTCATCCGCATGGAACTACCACTGTTTGCCCAATTGATTAAATCGATTCAATTTGACATTGGTATCGTGAAATAGAAGTGAACAACTTTGTTCGCAAAAGTTAATGTCGGATTTTCAGACAAGGTAGCTGGTTATGTAGGGATATGTACATCTAGGGATATAAGTATCGAGGGGTATAAAGATGTTTCTAAGAATTTAGCAATTTGGGAATTTGGGGTTTGGGGATTTGGGAATTTGGGAATTTGGGATTTTAGGAATTTGGGGATTTTGAAATTTGGGGATTTTGGAATTTGGGGAATTTGGAATTTGGGGGTTTGGGGATTTGGAAATTTAGGAATTTGGGGATTTTGGAATTTGGGGGTTTGGGGATTTTGGAATTTGGGAATATAGGAATTTGGGAATTTAGGAATTTGGGGAATTTGGAATTTGGGGGTTTGGGGATTTGGGAATTTGGGAATTTGGGAATTTGGGAATTTGGGAATTTGGGAATTTGGGAATTTAGGAATTCGGGAATTTGGGAATTTGGGAATTTGGGAATTTGGGAATTTGGGAATTTGGGAATTTGGGAATTTGGGAATTCGGGAATTTGGAAATTTGGGAATGTGAGAATTTGAATATTTACAAATTTGAGAATTTGAGAATATAGAAATTTAGAAATCTAGGAACCTAAGAATGTAAGGTCCTAAGAACCTAGGAATTTGTAGATCTAGGGATCCCGAAATATATGTTCCTATACAACACACGTTTTCATTTTACACCACAGATGATCAACACCCAATATTCCCTAAAGCAGATCGGTTCAACGCATACTACCCGCAATAGTAAAATGAAACCTAGTGAAAAAGTGTACATCTGGTAACTGACTGTTTCTTTACAGTTTCCCATAAACAAGCAACTTGTAACAATCGGTGAATCGAAGCGGTAGAGGACAAAGAAACAAAAAGACCATTCACTCGTCAAACATAATTATTTTTGCTGGATCTATACCCGTCCCGTCTCTAATTGGCTGGCATTGCATATGTAAAAAAAAAATGAAACGGGAAAATTCGAGACAAACAATTTTCCGCATCGCTAAAGGTTTCACGACGATTCGCCGGGATTCGATTGTTCGTTTATTTCATTCGTTTTAGTTCACCTTTGCAATTTTCGTGATCCCCTGTTCACTTTTTTATTTCTTTCATTGGATCGCCTCATTGGTCCTCGATCCGCTCCCTTGGAGAGCAATTAACGATTGGACGAACGCTATTACGAACAAGTAGGAAATTAAAAATTTGATTTGTTAGAAAACGTAGCAGCCGTTCGATGGAAATTATATTGCCAGCGAATATTTTCGCTTCCAGGTGCCACTTAACGTTGTAAATAAATGACACGAGACGTAGTTAAAATTTAATTACGAACCTTTTTTAATTGGACGCGGGCCAGTTTCTCAATTCGGCAGGTCGTTTATTCGAAGGACATTTTATGGGACATAGATGTGCTAGAATTTGTTATTTTCAAAATGAAACAAGAGTGTAATTAGAACATCCGTTTCTACGAAATTCAGGCTTGTCATAAAAAATATAATTAGTTTGTATACGTGAGGAGAGCACGTTTGTTCGCTTACGTTGCGTCAGTCGGAGGATCCTTTACCGTACAACGTGCAATAAATTGCGTACAAGTGCACCGCATAACATTGCATGCAACAAACGCGTACCTACATAATTACTTTAAATTCTCTTTTTTATTTCTCGCGTTATACAAAAACTTCAGGCACTACATCTCGAACGTTTTTTAAAGCAGCATAAAGTTCATAAAAAGTAGCCGCGAATGCGTAACTTGTAAAATTCGCGAAAAAATTACGAGTTAGAAGATAAGCCGCCATTAAACGCCTTGCGCTGCAGTGAAAACCGCTCTTAATAGTTGGGTCGTATTAAATTTGTGGTGTTGCCAGCATGGCTGACCAACGCTGTCAACTCGTTTTCACGGAAAATTCCTCTGAAAACATTGTCTGGATCGTTCAACATATTTTCGTTACCTTTCACGTTCTACTCTTTCAAAGGCCATCAGAACTTCTACACTTTCGCAGTTGTTTAAAGGAGGATTTTAACGCGATCACCTCGCAGCGATTCTCGAGTGTATTTTCTTTGAGACTAGCGCCACCTCTTTTCTTCTTCGACATTCTTCCTCTCGCTCATCGTTGCCGCGAATCCGGAAAGTTATCTTCTAAAATTACATTTTCGTCTATACGAGCTGCACGTTTTTTTCTTCAGCCAGCTTTTGGAGATACTCCTTACCGGAACGATCAAATTAAACTCCCGTCCCGGCCATTCGAAGTTACGGCCAGGAGAAACTCATCCTTTACATGTAAAAATTAGGATTCGAACGACCGTGTCCGGGATGTTCGCGTGTTTTAATGAAAGTTCCCTCGTTTACGTTCGGCTATATTCTCTTTCAACGTTCGTTCTTCTTTTTTCAAACGTTTTTTACATACCTACAAGCGATCCCGCGTAATAGCGTAACTGGACCCGATATCGCCTTGTAACTTCGCCTCTGGATTCGATTCGTTGCTTGAAATATTGTGATTATATTCTATAGGTTGTTTCATATTTATAGCACTACATGAACTGGTTTTTAACCTAAAACTCTCTGTAGTAGACAATTATCAAACATTGATAGTTCTTCCAAAATTTCCTGACGATAATGTTTATATCCTCTACGTAAATTTTTTGGTAATTATTTCTGCTATGCGAGAAGTTTAATTTAAAATTCTTAAAAATTCTCTTTTTAAAAAATTAATTCCGATCTCATGTTTTCATATCCAATTAAATTAACGAAAATTCATTTCAGTTTTTTCCTGTTAAATCCGTTCTGAACATTTTGCAGTGTACATTTCTTTCTCTGTGCTATGCAAGTAGCAGCTTTCACAAAAGCGCTCTGGGTAATTACGAATTTCATCGGTGATAAAAGTTCTTTAAAAAATTTTAATAGGAAGTTATTAAATTCTTTGTGTAGATTTCTCGTTATATGTTCCTCTTCCCATGATATGGGAGCTATCATTCAGTTTATAAAAATAACTCTATAAAAATACGTCGAGTTTATTTTGTAAATCAATATCTGTATTTACAGTAGTTAGGAGATTCATTGAAGTTCTCGTTCCCTGTATAATTCTATGGAAATGTCAGATCATTTAAAGATCTACAAAGTTAATCGTAACACCTTGGAATTTACTTTGAAAATTTACAAGTGTAAAGACATGTTAAGGTCGTAGTGTTCAGATGCGAACAAAAGAACGTGTTAACTGATCCACAGGATCTTCGACTAAAATTTTGTCCTCGATACAGATCATTTTGCGGTCAATTCATAAAACAAAAATTCGTGAAACAAATACTGGACGTTCGACAGGGAGTACTCGTTGATATTTTCCATGGCGGCGTTAAATTGTCCAGGATAATCGAATATTTTTTTCGCACGAGATCCTTTAGCTGCAGGGTGGTCGTCGGGCGGCAGTCACTAACGATCACAGCTTTTAATCAAACAAAACGTCCAGATTGACGGACGTGTAAACATAGGGCCGCGAATAAATCGTGGAAAAATAAACGTCTACCCCGAAACGCAGGAGCGTCCAATCCTGCACCCAGGTTTTGTTTTGCATTGTTTTTTTGTTTCGTTTATTTTCTACCTTAATATTTTCCCTCGCGCTCTTTGTCCAGTTTTTTCCCCAATGAAAAATCCTCTCGTTGACTCCCGAACAATTTCCCGTTCTTAATTATGAACCGAGCAATATTTTCCGCCGTTGTTTCTTGCTTTGATCCGCGAGAAATTGAAAAGTACTCGAGCGTATTGCTTCCGAAAGTTTAATTAATCTTCCCGCTGTTCGGTACGTAGTTAATTGAAAACGGTTTTTAAGAAGTACACGCGTTTCCTTGTATTTCGCCGTCGTTCGTCGATAGCCCCCACCGTCGTTCGATATTTCATTTCGTTTTGTACAAAGCCACGTTCGTTACGCGAACAAAAGTTACGAATTATTCGCGAAGCGCGAATTATTGCTGGCAGTTTGCGCGACGGTCGGGTTAGAAATAATTTAACGGGTCGGTTTCCCGTTGATTAATCTGTTGGCTTGTTGCATTGACGTTAATGGACATCGAGTACCTCGCCTGTAGGTAAGGTAATTAATCAATCTTGGAAACGGTTCATTAATATCTTGGCGAATACCGGGTTTCGAACAAATGAACTGTTTTGCCCGTTACTTCATTACGTGTTTGTTGTTTCCTCGAGTTCCGCCATTGCGATCGCTTCTACCTTTTTTTTTCGCCCGCAAAATTAATGACTTTGTAATTATCCAGCGGTGAAATTAAAAATGAGTCGGTCCTTTCAGAGTAACAGAAATTAATAAAATCGGTTCGTTCGAATCGTTCCGGTCGCGTTGAAAAAAAGATACGACGAAATGGCAGCGAGGTAACAAAGAAGCAAATTCAATTCCAATTTAATTCGAAGCAAACGCCGCTCGTAGCGTTTCACGAGTGCCATTTCGCGCCAGTTACCCGGGACATCGACGTACAAGACAAGGATCCATTTCCGTCTGAATCGATTCACGGTATCGCGCGGCCATAAAAAGGGAGTGAAGTAATCGCGTTCGAGCGAAGAGCACTCGAAGAGGTAATAATCGTAAACAAGCATAGAACCACGGAAGAAAAACGAACGCAGGACCAACCGGAGTCCACGAGGTCTCGCCGCGACCATTTATTTTAATTTGCTGTGCGCGAGTTCGTGGCCGGACTTCGGTCGATCATGAAGAATTTTACAATCCGGGGGCCGCTGGAACGCGGCGAAAAAACGGCCTGAAACGAAAGGGAGCAAGGGTTTCTGCTCGTGGGAACGAGTCGGCGGCGACGAGCAGAGCCCGCTCGAAACAAAGCCGCAAACCTCCGACGACCACGAAACTTAACACCGGTCGCGGAATCCAGACGGAGAAACGAGGCCCTCGACGCCGTGTAAAACGCGACCCGAACGAGAAAACCGGAACAAAAAAGTTGATCGAGCGAAACGTTGAGCTCGTAGAAAAGGTGGATGGAAAGCTAGGAGCGGCGGGAACAACGGTGGAAAAGATTTATGATCGTTTCGATTCCGAACCTCTTGCACTCGTTAATCCGCCAGGACTCGTTCGAGATAAGCAAATTTCTCTAATCGTCGAAATCTCGAAGCTTTACAGAACTCTCGAATGTTTTTCGTTCGGGACGTAACTAATGGACGCGCGGAGACCTTTGTTCGGAATTAACATTCCAAACGAATACAAAACTATTCTGGAGCACTCGCCCACGTATTTGTTGTTTCAAGTCAAACAACCGCGTCCCCGTTCAAACACTCGGTGCCTGCTCGAATCGTGCACGCCCGCGAAATCCGCGTAAATCTTACGAAACACGGAAAGGATAAAGAGACTCGCTTTTCGATTCACTATCCGTGTAAAGCTCCGCTACACAGAATCAGAATAATCACGGCTCGGTAAACCGTTTCCCTGGACGCGCGCGAGCCGAATTTGAAATTCAAATTTCCCGCCAGTGTAATTCGCGCGACGCTCGCAGACATTATTACGCGTAAAATGTCAAAGAACGCGCGATTTTATTAATTAACCAAACTGCCTTGTCGCTGGGGACGCGTCGCAAAAAATTATTGTGACGTAATTAATGTTGGACGCGAAGAATTAATACGATGAAGCTACGCGCGACGATAAATTGCTTTCTTAATGCACCGTAATTTGGACGACACTTCTTTCGGGGACATAATTAATGTTTAGGTTTCTTGTTTGCTGTGTAATTACGACAGATACAATTCGAAACGACAGAGATTGGTTAAAAGACATATATATTTTGGGTGTCTTACAAGGGTAAATTGATTTTAAATTTATTTTAGCGTCTTTAAAGGATTTAAAAATCATTCTATAAAAAGAGAGGACTCGGAGATACAGCAAGAATAAATTTTATCATATATGCAAAATTAAAATGCAAACGGGAACATCTCTCAAAATCAAAAATGAATTTAAAGCGACAAGAGCATCCCTCTAGCGCTACGTTTCATAAATGCATATCGAAAATCAATTCAGAAACCGTTTCGGATATCCTCGTACTATCCGGTGCGTAATTTTGAACAACAATTCAGGCGCATTTCATCTATGAAAACTGACAATAAAAAACATTCAGCATCTTGTCTGTTCGAAATTCAACGTCAAATAAATGCCAATAAATTCTTGTCAAATTTATCCTATCAAGGAAACACGACAACAGAATTTGTTGTTGAAAAGTAGAATACAATGTACCAAAACGATATAGTCTGTCCATTGAACATAACGAAAAAACAGCGAATCAAATTCAGATATATTGCATACGATAAATGCAAAAATTTGCAATTCTCCATTTTACTCTCGGTGAACTAATGATACTTAATATTTCGACGTCAGTTCCCGTGACAAAGGGAATATTCCTGAAATTCATTTCAGTTGACAGAAGTTCGTGTTCGTAATAAAAAACGAGCAACTAACAGCATTGCGAAGGTTGTTTGCAGTGCAGCGATATTGGTAATCAATGTTGTGTATCATTGTTAGCGTACAGTAACTGAAACTGTGTTTTCCAATTAAATCGACGACGAGAAAAGCGAGAACCAGTCGATGAAGATGAAAATACGTTCACTACCTATACAGCAATGGCTTGCAGTTAGTTTTCTATTTGTTATACTCACAAGAGTGAACTATCACCGTCAATAAAAATGGTATTTAACGAAATGAATCGTGAGATACTAATTTCTTTCACTTGCAATTGATGATGTGTATGAATGCAACGCATTGAAATATCATTCGTGGGAACACAACGCGTAGAGATATCAGTTGTAGGAACACAACGTGTAGGGATATGGCGTGTAGGAATACAGCGCGTGAGAGTACGACGCATGGGAACACAGCTCGTAAGAGTACAATGCGTAGAAATACAACTCATGGAGATACCACGCGCTTGAACACAACGCGTAGAAGTTCCACGCGCTTGAACACAACGCGTAGAAGTTCCACGCGTGGGAGCACAACGCGTAGGAGTTTCCTTCGCTGGAACACAACGCGTAGAAGTTCCACGCGTGGGAGCACAACGCGTCGGTGTTTCCCTCGCTGGAACACAACGCGTAAAAATTCCACGCGTGGGAATACAGCCCGCAGGAGTTCCACGCGCTGGAGCACAATGCGCAGGAGTTCCATGCGCTGGTGCACAACGCGTAGGAACACAACGCATAGAAGTTCCACGCATAAGATCACAACACGCAGAAATACCACTACAAGGAACACAGCGCATAAAAGAACGCATAGTGCAGGACCTCAACGCGTAGTCACACAACGCATAGAATATCAACGCATGTGGAACACAACACGTAAGATTATAGCAGATATCGATGTAATGTATAGTAATCTAATGTCCGACGGGTGGCAATGAAACGTTATGGCTATGTAAGCAACCAAATACGAACAGTCCGAGCGATCCACACATTTCTCGGAACTTGTTAACGAAACAGCTCTGAATCGACAGATTCTCAACGTGTCTGAACAAACACGAAAGCGTCGTGTAACAAACTCAACGGCACCGCAAACGTTTAGTTTACTGCTTGGTTTTGCACTCGAGTGAACGGACACGCCAGCGAACGGAACGTAATCCGTATGTAACTCGGCAAACACACGCTTGTTCGAGATGCTAGAGCAATTCACTCTAGTTTCCGTTGTGAAACGAAATCTCGCCACTCGTGGCTGCCAGGTCTCGATCGAAGCGACGTCGAACAAAAGGAAAAAGAGAAAATCATATTTTTTCGCGGCGATATTCATGAACGACTACATACGAATTCCGGATTACCCGAGGAGTTTGAATACGTCGCGAGCTGTAACTAACCCGACTCGCGGTAATAAACGAAAAGGGTATTTCGACGGCAGGGCGGCTCTCTTTGAAATTTCCATTCGGTTCGGAAGCGTATATGAAAGAACTAGTTAATGAACTTGCACGTTCTCTTCTCATCTCCTTTTTTTTGTGTTTCGACCTGATGAAAAGTCACCGAGTAGAGAGCACGTGCTCCAACAGAGAAACAAAGGAACAGAGTCAAAGGAAATCGTTGACCGTCGGTGAACCGAATACACCGGGAATACCGGAAACGAGAGAAACGGAAAAGCGTGCGTGGATACACGGTGATCCGATGGAATCGCGATACGTTATCGCCTGACGCGACAGTTTCCATTGATTAAATACCTGCAATCCGCTTTCCCCAATTTCCTATATTAAATACCACGTGTAATCCATCTAAAAGAATAACACTTCAAATATTGGAAAATGTTATTGATCATTTGATTTTAATATGGGGTTCGAGGGATTAAGTGTTGCGATTAGTAAATTGAGCAAGAATGTGTAAGGATGAAACTCTTATGAAGGCAATGACGAAATAAGGTTGTGAAATTTCATGTATACGGTGCACGCAAATACAACGCATAAGAACTTTGCGTGTAGGTATTCGGCATGTAAGAATACGGCGCGTAAGAATTCGACGCGTGGAAATTCGGAGCGTAGGAACTCAGTGCGTAGGAACTGGGGGTGTAGGAACTCGACGCGTGGAAATTCGGCGCGTAGGAACTCAGCCCGTGGAAATTCGGCGCGTAAGAACTCGATGCGTGGAAATTTGGCACGTAGGAACTCGACGCGTGGAAACTCGGCGCGCAGGAACTTGATGCGTGGGAACTCTGCGCGTGGAAATTGGAAACGTAGCAATTGGGGGTATAGGAACTCGACGCGTAGGAACTCAATGCGTGGGAACTCAGCGCGTAGGAACTCAGCGCGTAGAAATTCGGCGCGTAAGAACTCGATGCGTGGAAATTTGACACGTAGGAACTCAACCCATAGGAACTCAACGCGTAGAATTTCAACGCGTTTAAACTCGACACACAGGATCTCAACGGGTGCCAATGAGGACAGTAAATGACCCTTAAATTAAAGGACGCCGTGACTAGATAAAGAAGGCAAGCGAACGTAAATCACTTAGCAGGTTATTCGTCGGTTAACCAATCCTGTAGATGACAACGTAGCCAAGATATACGAGCATTTTTGTGGCGACGACATAATTATTGTCCTTCGGGAGAACCGACGAGCAGGTTGTCCGCGAAACGAGGGACACGAAATTAATTTTTACTGTTGCCGTCAGCCGCCAGGGTGGAGCTAATATTTTCGCATAAATTACCTTCAGACATCACGAAAGGGCTTCACGAAATTTCGCAATCATAATAAACCAGTGGTTATCGGTGGGCATGTTAAAGAGGCATTCACTTAACAGTTGTAACAAAACTACTAAATTGTCGAAAACTATTACTGTGTATCTTCTGAGAAATGTAACGAAAATTAAGAAAGATCTTCAGTACAAAGTTAATCAATTATACAATTTCTGTATCGTTTAGATTTCTTGGGATTTGATTCTCTTCCACGGTTCAGTTGAAACGTTATTTCTGAAAATTCTGTTTAGCCTCGAGTTATCTGCCCGTAGTGAAACTTTAATGGATGAATTACAAAATGTGATGTCTCGTAAAGTTAATTTGATTCGAAGAAGGAATGGTTAATATTCTTTCAGAAGGCGAACTTCTCTACAACTTCCATTTCCTACCTTCAGCAAATTGACTTTCGTTCTCTAACGAATATATGCATGAAGAATAAGTTCCCATTCCATAGAGATACCGTGGTTTCCGGTACATTTTGTATCAACGGATCGTTCCGATGTACACGGAGGCTGAAGTATCCTCGCAGAAGAGATTAAAGGGTTTAGTTCGTTAGGCGATTCTCATAAATCATACGTACTAGTCACTTCCTGGTAAACCCCATAATCCTGAACATTCTTCTTAATTGCTAGCTGTTTTCTAGAAATTTCATTAAGTCGCTCTTTCCGGAAACCACCTGCTCCACGTTTTCTCCGTCATTCCGTTTAATTTCAATTTCTCGCACAATCGACTACGACGACCATTATACCCGGGGACATGTTCTATGCATGATACCTTTTACTGTTATTAACATGTATCTTCTCCAGAGTATTAGCTTCTGGCTGCATAAAGACAAATAATCAGATGGGTGGTTCAATCGATCAGGTGTCAAAATTATGAAGAAAGAGTAAAATGATTTGTATTCTAATAGAAATGCTAGTAAAACGCAGGTGCAAATTGTTACGTCTCGATCATACAATTTCAAAGAATATTTTCGTATTCGACCATTTTACAATTTGCGATCAGGATAAGTGTCTGATCTGCATAATCTCCACGCATCGAGTTGAAAGAATTAAGCGCAAAAATGCCGGTCGATTAAAGGATATAACGAGAAAGAAAGTCACAAGGTACACGATACGTTTAGCTTCAATCGATTACCAGAGGAGCAGGAACATAAAAGAATCAATCGAAGAAAAGTGGTGGAAGAATTTACGAGCAGTAAAGGACCGGTCGGAGAGACCACACGTACAAGTTTACCCCCTGAGCTAACATCGGCGAAATAACTTGGGCAATAACGCGATAATCCGACGGTCAGCGGCCGAAGGAAGCGAATTAAACGATCCATTCGCGGTTACGAAGCACGAAACCGCGTCGAGCCGAGACGGAAATTGGGTCGGAGTCTCTTGGGAATTTCAGAACTACTCGTAACCCAGCCTAGCCTGCCACGATCTTATTACGGAATTGGGGCAGCCCCCTAACCGGATATATCTGAGCCGGTTTTCCAGATTTCCTTCGCAAATAAAGCTGCTTCATAGCGTCCAGCATTATGCAGCCTGTGGCTGTTTTATTACGCTGACTCGTGTGCTCTGTCGCGTTCGGATATCTCCAGCCAATTAAACTCACCTTTACCGGATCGTATCTGGTGAATTTAAATTTGTCCTGGAACTGGTTGGATTACCTTCAAGATATAATCTTATAAATCTGTTATATTATGGGTCCTTCTTAATGGCACGTAATTACACAATTAATGACATCTGAAAAAAGATTGAGATCCTTCGGCAGAAATTTTTAATTTGGGATTTATAATTATTGACGGTCGATAATGTATTCGAGTCCTTGATAGTTTATAATAGTGATCTCAGATTTTTAAATTTGGAAATTAAGGTGTAGATACCAAAGATCTCAGATAGTGAGCAGAATTACAGTGCATTCGTAGGTGTATAACACATACATGTACAGTACGTAGAAATACAGTGCGGGGATATATAATGCGTAGAAATACCAATTGTAGGGACACAACGCGTAATATATTACTTATAGGAACACAGCGCGAAAGAGTGCAATGTGTAGGTACTCAACGCATAAGAATTCAACACGTAGAAATTCCAATTGTAAGAACACAACGCGTAAAATATCACTTGCAGGAATACAGCGCATAGAAGTTGCAATGTGTAGGAACTCAACGCGTAGGAATACAGCGCATAGAAGTTGCAATATGTAGGAACTCAACTCGTAGGAATACAGCGCATAGAAGTGCAATGTGTAGGAACTCAACGCGTAGGAATACAGCGCATAGAAGTGCAATATGTAAGAACTCAACGCATAGAAATACAATGTGTAGGAACTCAACACATAGGAATACAGCGCATAGAAGTGCAATGTGTAGGAACTCAACGCGTGAGAATACAACGCATAGAAGTACAACGCGTTGAAACCAAGTGGTGATATAACGCGTAGAATCATAACACGTAAGAATGCAACGTACAGGAACTCAACACATAAGAACATAACGCATAGAAATCTAGTGTACGGCAATATAGTGCACAGGAACACAACGCATAAGAAAAAATGGTGTTCTACATTTTTCATTATCCCTGAAATTTTCATCTCCTCCCTAAATGAAGAATTCAAGGTGTGTCCTGACCACAAAGTTTCTTCATAAAGCCCGGTGAAACAACAAACGCTTCCAAACTTCGATACCCATACTGAAAAATTATCACGCCGCAGATAAAACAGTATTCCGGAAGCTATGTCTTTATAACGACGAAATTACGGAATATTACATGGCCGCGGGTTGGATCAATGTGGCTTTATAAAACGAACGTGACAGAACGGCGTCCCGCAGAAACAACTAGGAGCTTTTATTAAATCCCGAAGGATCGTCGAGATGGCAAAAGTTCGCGGGCTGTATTTAGTCCAGGATGGCTACGTAGAGTAAAGCCACAGATGGTAGGATACTTCCACTCGATTCTTGGCTATCGATTTTAAATATCTTTCTGGGCGATGCGAAATAACTAAAATATCAAAATGACAATATATTTGTTATAGTAAAAATTTTAACAAATATTATTGACAAGTCTTAAGTACAAATGTAGAGTAAAAGATACGAATTACAAAAAAAAATTGACTGTCATTGCAATAATTAATTAAATCAATCTAATCGCTCTTAGAGACAACTTTCAAGTCAAATATTCGTTGCAAACAGGAATCTATATCTCTCTGTATATGTTCATTTAGGTTTCCATTTAAAGTGTAATAAGAATGATTGTTATTTCTCTAAAGTTGACGCTGACCCAGAGACAGATCATTCTCTATGCCACTACCTCCGTTATTAGGAAAAGACTGAATTGGTACCGGTGTCAACGCTTTAGTGATCGATCCTCTGAAATAATAGGTCCTGTGAGACGGAACCGTGTTATCACAGGTTCTTTCTGCGGGAAATAGAAGTCTTTCGAAACAGGAACAATGATATCGAGTCTGTTATTTGGTACCTCTACTCGAGACTTCATTAATCTCTATCAAGACTTAATTAATCTTCCCAACTTTGCAAAGGCTGTAACCTACGTGACATTTTATAATGCACATAAGGTGTTACGAGGTTGAAACCTCTCAACTTTTTCATGCTTCAAAAGAAATATACCTATCAATAAAATTGACAATATTCTAAGACAAGATGAGCATGAAGATCAAACTATTAATATCTGACGAGTATATGATACCAACGTGAAGTTTCATATTTAGCGACCTAATGTTGCACTTAGTTGCTGCCTAAATTCGATGTCTTTTCATTTTCAGGAGAAGCGGCTGCAGCGAATGAGTTCGGCCGTCTCGTCGGGCCAAGGTGTCGCGTTTAATATACACTTAAGGGGTCTCTTTGCATGCGCCGTTGTTCCACGAGCCGTCATTAATTACCGGTAAAAAGTTCCGATCCAAAGGAGCCACTTTTGCCAAGGCTGGTTCGCCTTCCAGCCAATATAACCGGCACCCATGGGCGCACGCCGGCCGAGCCTGACGCTTTGCGCGCGAGGCGCCATCGCAAGATTAATGACACTTACCTGGCTAACTTGGCTGCTGCTGCATCCCATTAATACATTATCCGTACACGATGCCCATCTCTTTGCCCTCGCTCGCTTCACGCGCTGTCGATTGACACTCTTTTTCTCCCGATCGTTCCAAGGAAAAGACCTCTTTGCGAACGACACTGCTCAGGAGCATCATTCAAACTATTCTTTCGAGTCACCATTTTTCCCTTTTCTTTCGACGCTTTCAAAGACCACGTCACCCATACTTAACTGACGCACGAGCTAGTCACTTTAGGTGGAATATTTTCAATGTATTATTTTAAGGTATAGACACGTCTTTTGAAAGGCGAATATTCTTCACATTTCTTTTACTTTACTAAATTGATCCACATACAATCGACTGCAGGTACCTGAAGGTTTTCAATATTTTACAAACATAAATATTTTAATATACATGCATTGAAGGTGTGCTGCAAAAGGGTTAAGGTATATTTAGGAAAATATTGTCAAGACCATCAGGTTTGATGGAAATAGACTTATTGGTTCATTTAGATTTTTGACGAATTTAATCCGTAATAAACACCCACATCTGTGAGTCCTTTTACCCAGATGTCCAGATCTAGATCAGGTGATTTAGTTCAGATGTTCATAATTCTCAACAGTAACACTTGACTGCGACTTTTTTGAAACTATTGACAATTTCAAAGTTTCCATATTATACAAAAAGAATATCTTTATAAGCTGATGTTGATATTGATACAACTGTAGCAACGTGAATCACGTGTTGGGTGCAGAGTCGATGCAAGGTCTACAATGTAATAACAAAATTTCAGCTACAAAGCACGGATATTTTAACCTAAAATGACTTTGATCGAATAATCGATATCGAATGTTTTCGTCCATAAAGAAAGGGTGCATTTCTTAATCTCATTAAGCCTCTCTCGTCTAATTGCTCTTTCTTGAACTGGGCTGTTATTAGCGTTCGTAAACATTCGTTTCAGCCGAAGGATTTACTCGCCGAGCTAGAAGATTCTTCTTGAGGATCTTCTGGATGGAGTTCAAAAATACGCCAGAGAACTGAAGACGCTTCAGTCGTTTTATTCGCGAACGAGGTTCAATTTTTGATAAATTGTTCAAATCATCATACAAGAGTGAAACGTTAACGGAGTATGATATGGAAATGTTTGCGAATATTTTCTTAATTCCGTTTCCATGCATATGGAAGTTTGGAAATTCGAGTACGTTGTTTTCGGTGCGATATCGTGACCGATACTGTTGATTGTCGCTGCGTGGCGCTAAATGAGAAATTTTTAGTAGTTTCGATCGAACGACGGCGATGGATGAAATATCACTGACGACCGAACAACAGGAGCGGCGGACGAGCGTCGTCTTTCAAACGAGCGGGCAAATGTGGTCAATTTCCGCGAAAAAGGGTTCACCGTACCAGCAGCGGTGCACTGAAATCGCACCACATCCGTCTCCGAGGACCGGCTTCGGGAACAATGCGACGATCACGCATCAATTTGGCTGTGCAGCCGCTTCGAATAACTGTACCTACACCATGGGGAGAGCGGACAACTAATCTGGCATTGTGCGTGGAACATGATGCGATTATACCGTTGTACTGGCTGCCCATACATACTCTCAGCATACGACAAAAAAGCTACTGATCTCACAGATACATAAATATCCATTGAAATTGCGCAGTAAAGCTTCCTTGTACGGTGCGTTATTTTTGGGAATATTAAAAATTCATTTTCACCGCTCGAATATGTTCCATATTTAACTTTATTTAAAGGGATTTTGGAGTCCGTACGTATTTATTATTCAGATCTCCTTTAAAATACTTAAGATAGGTGGAAATTTCAAGTTTTCACATTAGCGAATATTTAGGAATTTAGAGATGTTGAGAAGCTTCCTGATTCTCAGCACGGTTTCCTAGTTCATTACAGAGACTAATCAATCAAACAGCGAGCAGAGGTTTCTTGTCATAAATTCATTGAACGGATATATATCAATGGCATACTCGTTTCTTACGCAACGAGGTTTAGTTCCAATGAAATTTCGTTTCCTGGTGCTCTTCATTGGCATCATTCATTAGCGGAGTTTCTTGCCAGCGTGTATACGCGAGCCTAGTCTTCGATTGGCATCGATTGTCGCCCCGTCATCGGTGAACGATGATCGATGATCGCCGATCGATGGATTTTCTCGCGATTTTTTCTTGTCTCTTTCGCCTGACACCTCGATAACCTTTCGCAACGATTCATCGCGTGTCGAAGCCAATTTCTGGTGGAATCATGCAAGTATTCTCACGAGATTCTGTTGCACCTCGTTAAAAGTCTTTCGTCTGCACGATCTCGCTGTTTGTTTAGATAGTGTATATAACATCAGCTAAATTGTTTCATTTACTTATATTATAATAAGGTGCATATATTTTATCGACACTCTGTATGTATAGCTTAGTATATTAAGCTAATAATGATACTTTCTATCCGTTCTATAGTAATCCTTTCCATTCACCTTTTGCTCTACTTAAAATCCAATTCCACAGAAAAACAAGAATTCGATCATTTCGGAGTAAAAGAACGGAAATGTTAAACGTAACGTTAGAAAGATCAAACAATCGTACTTGCAGCTTTTATTCCGCAATGGGTTCCCATTTTCCCATAGCCCGTTTTCAGAACTGCAAAAGCAACCGGGCCAAAGCTGCCGGAACGACCTATGTATGTATTTTTCGCGTCCGAAAAGACCGAACCCGATAGAAAGAAAAAAAAAAAAACTGGATCGGGCAGGAAATTGAACACGAAAATGCTATCGATGTCGGATACGCGTGGTTTAATGGGAACCCCGTTTCTTTATACAACCAGCATGTTTGATATGAACATAGAACGAATCAAAAAAGTAATTGTGTACCTAGTCTCATTCAGATAATTATAATTAGGCATTAAAATATTCTTATAAGGATTAAAATACACATTTCTTTATTCGGTTGAACGTTCATAATTAAAAACATCCCTTTTCTCATTTGCTAGGGTTTGAAATTAACTTCATTACAAATTTCCGATGATTCCAACTAAGAAATTTGTTCAATCTCAAATTGTCAAGTTAATCATTTATTAAATTTTTAAGTGCAACAATTTTCAGAATGTCAAATTCACAAAATTTCCACTGCAAGCAAACACAGCAATGTCTAATTACGTGCGATACTAGACCAGATACAACATTCAACTATCAAATCAAACATAGTACCGCACAGAGTTAACATGAGCCATCAAACGCTACAACGTTATGAATCCATCATCAGGACATATTCCAGTTTTGCCTCTGTTTCACCGATCTTAACAACAGCCCCGTAATAATTGTTTTTTGACCTGCAAGTAGGATAAGCACGGTGAAATATGGTACGTGTGAACACGTCTGGGTACCAGCAAACACATTAAGACCTTAAGTGCCGGATTAAACAAACGTTCCGTGGAAAGCAAGCAGATTACAGGCTAGCCAGTTGTAAACGAGTCGTTTCTAACCGGTACGCAAGCCTCGTCTCCTAGTAATTACGAATTAATTTTCTTCAACGAATTCCTCGTGTTTGACCCCTTCTGTACTCATCTGCTAATCTTCGTTTACACACGCGATAACTATTATTAATCTCTAGCAGCCACGATCGATATCACGACGCTAAACGTCCTAACCAGAAAGGCTTCTACAACAAAGTGGCGATGTAAGGAGGAACCCAATTATTCGCTCTGTAACACCGTGGGATTATCACCTGTTGTCGGGTTTACACGAGTGCTGAGATTTCTAATTCGCAAATTTGGGGATTCGGGGATCTGGAAATGTCGCGGCTGGAAATTTAGGAAAATGGGGACTTAGGTTTAAAATTAGGGGACTCGTAAAGTGGACTTGGGAAGTTGGCAGTTTGGAAACTTGGGAATTTAGAAATTCGGAGATTTGGAGATTTAGAGGTTTGGAGACTTAGAGATGTGAAGATCTGGCATCTTTCAGAGTTTGAAAATCGAAGAATTTGGGGACTCGGAGATTTGAAGCTTTAGGTAGTTGGAAATTCGAGGATTCAAAAATTTCAACGTTCCTACGTTTCCAGTTGTTCAAGTTCCCGTGAACTTTCAAATTCCCAAGTTGTAAACCTCTACATTAAAAAATTGATAAAATCATAAACCACCGAATAATTGCAGCGCGAACATCATAATTTCGAGATGCTATCGCGCCCCATGTATATTAGAGAATTCCACTTTGTCTCGTATCGATAATGCAAACGTAATGTCTGTTATCGTTCGAATAACAATACCCGTAGCTTCTGACGACATTGTCTGACTACAATGTATATTCTTCGGTTCGTTCTCGTAGCAAACGACGCTCATTACAAAAAGTATCTGTTCCGCGTTTATCGCGAACATCGAGTGATCCAAGTCGACGAAATCAATTCTCTGGCTGTAGGACGTTTTCTGGGGCACGATCGACGAGCCAGAAAGAAACGAGAGGTCGTGATTTGTTCCACGGGAATCGATTCGACGTCTTTGTCGCACGATTCCTCCGCTGATACACGTCCCGATCACAGCGCATATTTCCCTGGTGCCTGAAGGCTTTTGAACCAGCGATAGTTGTCGACAAAGTTCTCTCCATTCTTCTTTTTTTCTCCTCTCTTCCTATGTCTCTCCTTTTCTTTCGCCGCTCGAGACCTCTCTCTTTCGTATCTCTGTCTTCCCTTCTCTCTGACACCCCTTTTGCCCTCTGGACTTCCTTTTTCTCCTTTTCCTTCCACTCTTCCCGCCCAATTCCTCGCCGACACCACTTTTCCAACCTCTTCGGAGCTTCCATCGCGTTTTATTCCATCCCTCCCATTCTTTCGTAGATACACACACTTATTCCCGACGTTCTAACCCCCAAACATTGTTCACCTTTCAACGATCCTCGGATACGACCCCGCGTGCACCTGCAACCCTCGGCTCGATGGCTTTCAAAATTCTAACCCGTGTAACTTCGCTGCAGTTACGAATTTTGTTGCATCGGTTTCGTTGTTTAGGTTCTTGTCTCCGAAAAATAGTCCATGTTTTAGACAGATGAATTTTTGTCGTAGAAGTTGAAAAACAAAGACCTTTTGATGCTTCTATCGGTAGAACTTTTTAAAAGGCTGGTTAGTAATGGATGAAAGAAAAAGAGATGCTAGGATATTTTATAGCGAGCACCTGCAGATACCGATAAACTTTAATACTGTAGATAATTAACAGCAGCAATGACCGATAATAACAATAATGGCATAAATGTACCTGCTCTACAAGGAATGAAGAGGACATTACATAGATGAATTCACTTCCCTTTCTTTGCCTTTTACTCCTGTTTTTTTTGCGCAGCTCACAATCTATACGTCAAATTAAAAGCAACTGATTACACCGTACAAAATTCTAATATCGCTTTAGAAGTCCATTCGCTGAAGACTCATTAAATTGGCAAGCAGCTCGAAGTCACGGAGGATCATTTTCCTCTCATAGAATGGAAATCGTTCGCGTGACCATGCCGTTGGAAAAGCACGGCCCTTGAACAGAGTAATTTCTCGTAAGGTCCCGGTTAACCGACTCGTTCTTCTTCATTTTATGAACGCACTGAACAAGAGGAAAAAGAAACCGTCTCTACGAACACCGTCTTAGCGATATTTACGTTGTTCCCCTGCATGAAAACGGCCGCGTTTGATGTCCCTCTAACCATAGTAATCTCTGGCGATAGTTAGCTACTACCGGCAGCCAGTAAACTGTCCCGTTTTTACCTTAATTATCAGGCCGCGGATGCAGGCCTCTCGCGATCATCGCAACGCGTTTACTCGCAGTTTCGGCGACGAGTAATTCTCGACCACGTTCCTTGATTCTGTGCCATTTCAGCGTGCACCAAGCTAGCCCAGGACGTAAGTGACAGGTATGAAAATGACTGAGAACATGAAAATGTACTTTGCTGCATAATTATGCACAAGGGAGGACAGGAGGAATAAGGAACCTGCACGTTTTTGGAGAAAAGTGGGAATTGGGGTAGTTCCATGTTAGTTTGCGATCTAAGACATTTTTTGAAAATTAGCTACTTCAGTTTCGAAATGGCGTACTTCAATTTTGAATTCATACTATTATCAAGTTATATTTCTATTAAGTTCTAACTTTTTGCTAAACGTTGTCTTCCAACATTTTCATTCGTCAAATGAGTACATGTACTCTTGCACGGTGTAGTTTTATAGGTTATATTTCTACGCATTGAGTTCTTACGCGTAGAATCCTAATGCGCCGTCTTCTTACGCATCGAGTTCTAACGCGTTGAGTTCCTACATTTTGATTCTCTACGCACCGAGTTCCAACGCACCAACTTCTAACGCGTTGAGTTCCTATGCGTTGAAATTCTACGCGATGCGTTTCTACGCACCGAATCCCCACGCGTTGAGTCCCTATGCGGCGAATCTATATGCGCCGAGTTCCTATGCGCTGAATTCCTATGCGTCGAGTTCCTACGCGCCGAATTCCTACGCGTTGAGTTCCTATGTCTCGAGTTTCCATGAGCCGAATTCCTATGCGTTGAGTTCCTATGCGCCAAATGCCTACGCACCGAATCCCTACACGCCGAATTCCCACGCGTTGAGTTCCTATGCGCTGAGTTCCTACGCGCCGAATTCCCACGCGTTGAGTTCCAATGCGCTGAATTCCTACGCGCCGAATTCCCACGCGTTGAGTTCCGATGAGCTGAGTTTCTACGCGCCGAATTTACACGCGTTGAGTTCCTACGCGCCGAATTTCCACGCGTTGAGTTCCGATGCGCTGTGTTCCTACGCGCCGAATTTCCATGCGTTGAGTTCCTACGCGCCGAATTCCCACGCGTTGAGTTCCGATGCGCTGAGTTTCTACGCGCCGAATTTACACGCGTTGAGTACCTACGCGCCGAATTTCCACGCGTTGAGTTCCGATGCGCTGTGTTCCTACGCGCCGAATTTCCACGCGTTGAGTTCCTACGCGCCGAATTCCCACGCGTTGAGTTCCGATGCGTTGAGTTCCTACGCGCCGAATTTCCACGCGTTGAGTTCCTACGCGCCGAATTTCCACGCGTTGAGTTCCTACGCGCCGAATTTCCACGCGTTGAGTTCCGGTGCGTTGAGTTCCTACGCGCCGAATTCCTACGCGCCGAGTTCCTACAAGCCGAATTCTCACGCGTTGAGTTCCTATGCACTGAGTTCCTGCGCGCCAAATTCCTATGCGTCGAATCCCTACGCGCCGAAGTCCTACACGCCGAATTCCCACGCGTTGAGTTCTTATGCGCCAAATTCTTACGCGTTGAGTTCCTACGCGTCGAATTCCGACACTTATTTTTCATCCTGCTGAATCTCCTAACCAAACGCAACGCAAATCAAGCGCACCTCTCTCATCATGTAATATGTTAAATAGTAAGGAACCAGTTAAACGGCCGTAGATAGATTACGAAAACGAGATCGTGGAAAACCGATGAGGAGGTTCATTAGCAATAGATCCCCGTGATCGCTAACGAACTGCGCGGCGATATATCATCGTCCGGATGATCGAGTATAGTTACACTCACCGCGCGCTGTCAGCTTTCGCATCGCGAGTCATCGTCGTTGAATGTCTAGCTGTCGGCTCTTACCTACAAGCAAGGAGAATAAAGCAATTAGTAACAGGAATTGTCATGGGAATGGTGAAACAGGAATTGTATTCCGGTGTGCCAAGTAAATGGTGATTACGAAATGATAACAAATTAGATGTAATAAGGTTAGGTCGGTCTTAATTTCTTTTGTCATTGTCGTGTTCCGGTGCACGCGGAGTTTCTCCTACTTTGTATCTGTTAATGCAGGTACTGTCGTGTTATGCATGAGAGACTTTTATCGCTGGATGTAATTTGTTTTCGCTGGTACGTGTTGATTTCTCTGCCTTTGTCGACGGGTTTCATTTCCCCGCCAGGTTATCGCACGTAACTTTTGTAATATTACGTCAAGATGAATTCTTTACCATGTTACAGCCATAATCATATCTTTACATCACTACGAACGGAATATAAAATAAAAACATTGCAGTAAATTTCGTTTTCACGCAACTTTATTGGCGTAGAGGAAATGTCAGTGTCAGAGGAAAATTACATTATACATACTATTTGAAACGACTTTTACATTTGTTTTTATAGTGAAAATATTAGTTGTGCCTAATATAGTAAATAATAGTTATAATTAATATAGAAAG
Organism: Megachile willughbiella; assembly: GCA_945859595.2. Classification (NCBI taxonomy): domain Eukaryota; kingdom Metazoa; phylum Arthropoda; class Insecta; order Hymenoptera; family Megachilidae; genus Megachile; species Megachile willughbiella. The sequence goes on along the minus strand of OX243797.1, from coordinate 5,162,035 downwards.
TATTAGTAATAATTGTAATGTGATTTCCTGTAAGGGGATGTTCTTTCCAACTACGTCGCTTTCGAAAATCGACATTAAACATTCGCGTAATACCAGAACTAAAGCAGCCAATTACACGACACTGCGATGGTGGCTCGTAAAATGTTCCTGTGTACTCTAATGAAAATATAAAAGCGTCGTCCACAGGACAGAAGTCTCCTAGACACGCACGTCCTGGCCTGGGAACCGAAACGAGCCCTCGAGTATCCACGCTTGCCAGACACACCCTCGCGAACACCGTTAATAATAATAATAATAACACCGAGGGTGCGGGAACCTCATTTTCCAAGGGTCCATCGTGCGTTCTACGAGCTCTTACCCGTACATGAACATACAGGGTGCTCAAAAACAAGCACTACTGAATTCTAACAGGTTAAAGCTCCGTTGGGGGTTGTCCGAACACTTCGACACTTCCCTAATTGAATTTTTAATATGACAATTATAAAATATTCCCAAATTCTTCAATTTCTAAATTTGAATTTTTTAAATTTCTAAGTTTATGAACTTACGAATGTTCAACTTTTAAAATCCTATTATTTGATTTTTATCGTGATTGATTTCCTAGTCTGTTTTTATCATTTTTCGTAGAAAAGTCTAGCATGCACCTAAGTGTCTGACAAGTAAATAAACTTTCGAAGAGCAAAAAATGTAGGTGATTTCTAGGAATTTATAACCTCCCTCAGAAACCCTTTCCAAGCACCCTGTACATGGCACATTGAACGCAGGGACGTTAGGGTGCAGCCTTTATGCGGATATTGGTGTGCCAGGGCAATTTAGGAAGATAATGCCCGACGATCAAGCCCACCCTTTCATACACCAAAAAAAACCTGCCCACCCCGTTCACCCTCATTTTCTTCGTCCGTTTTCTTTCTGCTCGTCCAGGACCAAGTCTCCTGTTCGTCGACTCGCCCTCGAGCGGGCATAGAATGGAAAGGACGTTATTGATGACGCGCCCAGAGCTACGAGAACGTCTAAGAGGTGTGCCAAACGACACGGTCGAGACTCGCACGGCCAAAAGACTACGAAAAGACTCCTCCTTTCTCGCGGTGAATAAAAAAAAAAAGAAATTCCGACGCCCTTTTCACCACGGTTTCCAGCTTAATCACGAGCTTGAATGAACACAAAGCGACGCGAACGCGTGCGAAATCTGCTTTGTTTATCGAATCGATCGAAAGTAGCCCCGGAGGCGGCCCACGCGGCAGACGTTTTGTTTAATGATTCATTCAGACGTTAACGAAGAGATCGGGGATATCGTTTCGCCATGAGAGAGCCTGGGAAACGCGGCTGAAGAGAACGGCGAGATCTCGGCGGGTGGTTTCGAGACAAATTGCACGGATAATTCTACGAATCGAGCAGTTGAAATGGTAAACGATGTACTTACAATTGTAAGCACGCTAGGCTTTCCCGGGGGAAATGGAGATTTATGGAGAGAAAACCATTTGGATACCCGGTAACGGTGGGTAACTACGCTCTCAAATTCGCGAATTTTCAAATCTCGGCATTCTGGGATTTCTGGGATCCTAAATATCCAAGTGTCGAAATTGATAAACTTCCGAATCCACAAATGTACAAATGTCAAAATACTCAAATTCTCAAATACCACATCCTTAAGTGTCCAAATCTCCACCTTCCTGACTACCTAAATTCTCCAACTATCTACATTTCCAAATTTCTAAACTTCCAAATCTCCAATCTTACAGATTCCTAAATTTCCAAATCGCTAAAGCCCCAAACTCCTAAATTTCCAAATTCTCAAGTACCAAATCTTCATATGTCCAAATCTCCACCTTCCTGACTACCTAAATTCCGAAACGTCAACTCCACAACTATCTACATTTCCAAATTTCGATACTTCCGTATCTCCAAACTTACAAATTTCTAATTTCCCAAATTGCTAAATCCCCAAACTCCTAAATTTCCAAATTCTCAAATACCAAATCCTCAAATGCCCAAATCTCCACCTTCCTAACTATCGAAATTTCCAAATCTCCAACTCCCCAAATATCTACATTTCCAAATTTCCAAACATCCGAATCTCTAAATTTCCAAATTCCTTAATCCCCAAATTCCTAAATATCCAAACTCTCAAAGACCATATCCCGAAATGTCCAAATATCCAACTCTCCAAACATTTCCACATTTCCAACTCTTCCAACTCTCAAATCCCCAAACTTGCAGATAACCAAATTCTCAAATCTCCAAATCCCCAAATTTCCAAATTCTCAAATCTCCGAATCCTGAAATTCCCTCCCCAATTCCTAAGTGTTCAAATCGCCGATTTCTAAGTCCCCGAATCCCAACTTTCTAAACTTTCAAATTTATAAAAAAAATTCCACAAATGTATTTTGGGAGTTTTATGGGAAACACTGAGACTCTTATATCACCATTTTCTGCAGAGGTCATAATACCAGATATCGTGCACGCGGCTCTAAAAATGAGAATAAAAGCGAATAGAATGGCGGGCGTTTAAGGGTTCATTTTTCTCGCGAGCAGAAGATAAATTTGGCAGTCGAGCGCGTTCGGAATATCGAATTGTCGACGCGACCGCGCCACGTGTACATTTGAATCATTCTTCCAGATAAAAAACATCGAAATGCGTGAAAATTATTTATCACACGCTACCTATGCGCTGTACAGCCGGAAAAATTGTCTTCCATTTTCAGAACGCCGGCATACGTGAACCGGCAACCTGTGAACGCATTAAATAACGATAAACCGGTAGCATGTTCGACCAAACAGATGGAATATAATGGTCGAGTTGTTCCGAACGGAAATATTCATCCTCCGTGAAATTTTACGCGAAATTGTTTACACGTATCGGCATCGATCAAATTGACGTCGTTAACAGCTTTATATCGTGACACGTGGACGAACGTTTATTAATTTTGGCTCGATCGTTTCTGTCGAATATACGAGATTTTTAACACGTTTCGTATCAAATCATATTCGGGGTTTAAACAGAGTCCTACGTGTCACAATTTTTAATACAATTATTGGATGATAATCGTGTTAAGTGTCCTAGGGATATAGGGAGAAGGGTTTTGTTCGAGCGGTGTCCACGATAAAAACGTATCAAAGAAGCACGAGAAACTCTCGTTGGGTTTTATTCGTGCTCATTTGCCATTGGCAAATGGTACATCAGAAACCTGAAAGCAATTAATAAACCAGCAATCATATTTTGACTCATTGCTTTGATAAATGAATTATAACTGGCCGGACCTCTCGTTCATGCATTATTCATCAGTCTTCCTGGTACAAGGCGTGAGACGGCTGAAAAAAGAATACACAACGAACCTGCACTCCTCGCCACGGTTTCGAACGAAATTGACATCCGCGCGGACGGAAATCTCATTAAAGACTGCAAGGAATGTATTTAAAAAGGAAGGAAGCTCGTACCTGTGCTGTCAGAACGGAACACTGTTACGTCCGATAATATCTTCCTGATAAAAGATTTAATCAGATCACGAAGCACCGAAGTTCAAAACTTTCAAGTTGCTGAGTGTAAAAATTTCGAAATTTCTATGACCTAAATTTCTCAAGTCCCAATTCCTGAATTAGTAGTCTCTGAATTACCAAACTCGTCTTTCAAATATGTCGAATATACGAACTTTCAACTCTTTCAGAAATACCAAATACTTATTAATTTTGAAGAGTCTGCGAATATGCAAATGTAGCACTTTTCAGTTACGTCGCTTTCGTAATGCACGCAGGATAAACACATGCGCATAAAGTTGCCGCGTTAGTGGCACTAATGATGATAGTAATTCGACGCGATTAATGTTAACGTTGCCACCAACTATGCTGGAAACGATTCCAATGCTGGCCGAAACGTTGATTCTTGTCAGCCGAATTGGCTTGCGGTCGACCGAATAATCGCCATGCTCGTAATTTTCCGGCTATCAAATCTTGCACGCTGCATCGAACACGATCGTCATGTCTGCGTTTACCGTGTTGCTATCACGAGAGATTCATGAACTGCAATTTATTCGGGAAAAGGGCTGTCAGTCGTAAGAAATCTTAGACTCGAATGTTGCAATGTTGCCTAAGTGAATTTACTGAATATCGTGTCGAATTTATCAAATATCACGTTGCATTTGTTGATTGAATAGTTCACACTTTGTTCTAAACATCGATAACAGAATTATGTACATGATAATGTGGATGGTACATTTGTTACGATGTCTATGATTTCTTCAGTTTAATTCAATTACAAGAAAACTACGACAAAACGTGCCCTTCCGATTTTATCGTAGCATTGTCAGTACAGTCTGGACGAGACTCATTCATCTCCGAGATCAATATCTGATTCTTAGCCGTCGTGACGCCGAGATCTCCAGATCACGTCCATTTTTCTCGGCACGATTAATGGCCGAAGAATCCGGAGAACGCGACGAACGATTAATGTCATTCGAGATGACCGCGATGTATCCTGGACAGAAGGCGAACACAATATTCTTTCTCCATTGTACTCCTACCTTTTCTTCCCGTACAAGCATATCTTCTTAAGGTTGATTCACACCATAGCTCATATTGAAAAGACAAGCTCTTTGATATGTGCACTGTTGCGCTGTTCACTCGTCTTATTGCAAATTGTTACTCAAATAACTTTGTAAGAACATTTCAGATAAGTTTGAAAATATGAAATACGTCACTTTGAAAATATAAGACACGTAAATATGAAAATATGAGATACGTAAATTTGAAAATTGGTAAAGTTTGAAATTGCAGAATTGCGTTACTACGGGGAAAGACCTTTAGCGAAGGGGAATTGAGCATGGAAGGCCATATATCGAAATTGCACAGTAAGCCTAGAGAGTTGGGATTATCGGTACGATCGAAGGATCCATGGTTCAGCTATTGTTCTATTACAAAGATGGGTGTTTAGCGATCAACGAATAATATCCCAGAAAAGCCATAAATATTATTAGGTCAGTTTTGCGGAGACGGAACGAGGTATCAAGATGATCGTGGATATCTCCGAAGTCACGCCTAACGGTTCTGTCGCGGAAGGGAACTGTAAGGAGACCGGACCGGCTCGTATGGTACCATTATTTCAATTTCACGGGTGACCCGGGTTGGATTCATCTTGATGCACGCCTAATGAGTCCTGGGATTGTCCCTGATGCGCCAGCGACGAACAAAGAGTGGTTCTGGGATGGCACGCACGAGCTGCTCATTAGAGGAAGCCCTCCCTGGAACGTGTACGCCCCTGCCATTCTCACGACTTCGGTAATCGCGAATCGGTGCTAAATTGACCGTTTCCATTTACCCTTTTTTCTCGACCCACGTACACCTCTCGGTGCCGGCATACCGACAGGCAATGGAGCGTCCGCGACACGCCTGATATCCGTGCCCGAGATCGAATCGAGATGCGCTCGGTTTCGACTTCGACGCTTTTCGTGGCGAACAAACGACTCGGTCGACTTCGAATTACGCTCGCCGCACAGCACCGTGAGAATGCAAGATGGCTCGCGCGAAACGGATATCGAAGTCGCATTTAACACGCCTGTCATTGGACCCGGCGAGATGGCGTTTCGAATGAGCCGCTCTGTTAAGGTTCAACCGCGTTATTGATGCCCGGCTGCTGCTCCCGTGGCGAATCTTAAATGGTGGCCCGGGGATATTGAAGAATGATTGGAACCGCGTATCGCTGCTAACACCGCTGAAATTTTATTCGACAAACGATCCGATAGAAACGGACTTCGATATCTTCGGGGTGACGTCCGTCGGTCGATTGTACCGTTGGATACAAAGACTCAAGGTCAGAAGTCAGCGTTGGAAAGGTGTATGGAAACCAGTGATGCGCAACTGCATCCAGGCTCGGGGGCGTTAGTGACATGCATTTACGGACATAGACGGTAATCAATTTGGTAACCCTTTGCACTCGATTGTCTCTGAGGGATCATTTCGAATGCTAAAATATCCGAGCGATTCTCAAATTTTCAGTTTTTCAAATCGTTCAAATGTTCGGGCTTTTAAATCTGTGAGCGATAGCAAAATTGAAAAATCGTACCAACATGTCCTGTACGAGATAAAAGTGATTAAGGCGATATCAACTTCTGCCGATTAAAATATGCTGTCAATTTCTTTACGAAGTCCAGTTGCAACGGATACAAAATAGTACTGTACACGGTTTTTCTGTCAATCAACGAGAAGAGTTGAAGGACGTAGCATGTTCGCGATGGAAAGGCCAGAATCGTTGGTTCGACGAAGCGTCAAGCGTATCGGATTGATTTGTGGGCCAATGGTGTTAGCGTTGATAAAAAAAAAAATTGCAAACGTTCGTTGGTATCGCGATCCGTTTGAACGGTCAGATTTTCTCACGGATCATTGATTACGCGCATCTTGCGTGTCAGCCGTGTCAACGACCGCCACTCTTAATGTTGTCCAATTCGAAGTTAATCGCGTCATCGTCTGTTCTCGGTAAACGACCACACGATCCACGAACGCACTCGTTGCACAATTCTGCTCGTTATGAAATTGGCACAACTCGTGCGTCTTCTCGGTGCAGCGACGAAGTATTCTTAGCCACTAGAAAAATAGTTCTGGAAATGTATTCGAAAAAGAATCAAATACATAGAAATTTTTGAAGTTCCAATCAAAACAGCTGCTATTACTATGTAGGGTGTAATTGTACATTATTAGACACGGATGAAGAAGGAACAAGGATAAATGAGGAAATATTACGTAAATATACAATTTATCGATTATATCAATAAACTACGCATCGATCTCAATTGTGGTTTGAAGTAGTTCAAATCAAAGACTAATCTGGCATAGCTAGTAAATTATGAAAAAAATAGTTAATTGCTGAAGTGCATCGTGTAATTATGAACTATATAAAGTAAAGAATAAGATACTTTAGATAAATATAAGATTTCTACTTGTGACTCCGATCAGAATGTATAAACTTTGACTTTAAGTAGTACGAATCAAAGATTAATGCGTCTACACGAGCACGCTATTATAACCACCACCATTCTGCACTATCATGTATCTATAAATAAAACTACCAAGTAATGCATGTAGCCTTTAATCCATCTACCCTATCTCATGTGCCCTCGATATTTAATGCGATTTTTCCATGTAAGTGGTATATGCCTACGACTAACGCTCCGCAAAGCGATACCGTTAAAACAACGGCCGTCATGAGAACGCGTCACGTGAAAACTGTAAACCGATGAAAGAACGGCATCTTCGTGAGTCGAAAGTCTCGCCACGAGTCATGAAACAAGTCATTAAACGGTCAGCTCGTCATCCATCTCGCCCACGCCTCTCACCTGCAACGAAACGATCGTACGGTAGAATTCCTTGTTCGAGCGCGTAACGTCACCGTTCCATCCAGCTTCGCCTCTTCTTAATGCCACGCTCGCACAAACGGCGCGCTGTCTTGCGGACTGTGACGCGGCAATTTAGGTATTTGACCCTAAGGGTCCTCGCCGTGCAGGGTTCAGCCGTTTAACCTCGATGCAATGTCTCTGTCTGCGGCCGTGTCGGCCACAACGTGCTTTGCTCGCTCGCTTGCTCGCTCGCTCGCGCGCCCACACGCTGCCCCTCGTGCATTCTTCCTCGACATTCCTCCTTGTCTTTCCCTCCTTCCATCTCCTGCCCGCTGGCTCTCGGTGTCCCCCTAGGTGCCTCACCGCTCTTCACCCGTTCCAAACAGTTATGCTATCGATTTCGGATCGTCGAATTGTCCTGGGGAACCTTTAATCTGTATTCGACGCTACTGATTACGATTTGGGAGATTATGAAACGTGCAAATGAAGCGTGACGTGGCGTGGAGATTACTGCGAGAGAGGATTACACCGCGCATAGAGATTACAATAGACGATCACAGCGCGTAGAAATTACAACGCGTGGAAATTACAATGTGTAGGAATTACAGCGCAGGGGGTTATAGAGCGTGAAGATTAAAATGTATAAAAGTTACAATGCGTGGAAATTACAACGCGTGGGAATTGCAGCGTGTAAGGATTACAACCTGCAAAAATTACAATGCGTGGAAATTACAACGCGTGGAGATTACAACGCTTAGAAATTACGGCGCGTAGAAATTACAACACGTGGAAATCACAACGCATAGAAATTACAACGCGTGGGAATTACAACGCACAAAAATGATAACACGTGGAAATCACAACGGAAATTACATTCCATGGAAATTACAGCGCATAGAAATTACAGTACGTCAAGATTACATCGCGTAGAAATTACAACGCATGGAGAATCCAGGGCACAGAAATTACAGCGCGTAGAGATTAAAGTGCATGTGAATTACAGCTCGTGACATTTACCAAGCGTGAGTACAAGTAGAGATTATAACACACAGAGATTGCAGCGCGTGGAGATTACAAAGTACAGAGATTACCGCGAGTGACAATTAGAATTCGTGGCGATTATAACACGCGACGATATAATGCTTGACAATTGCAGCACATACCCATTGCAACAGGTGACGATTACAACGCATGAATGTAGAGCATGACGATTACAATACGTGACAATTACGCGCAACAATAGAGCACTCGATAGTTGCAATATAATACAGAACATGTAAGATACGTGTAAGATGCATCAGACTCTACATGTGGAAACATTCGCTAAAATGGTAGAACGTATCTATAAATATTCGAGAGAGCAACTGGATAATTATTTCTCAAAAATGGAGTAGTAAGAAGCTGATTTAATTCTGATGTGTCACTTGCGTTTCGCGGAACTGTTTTTCGCTGCAGATGACAAGAGTCGTAAATCTCGGGTCCGGATGTTACGAAGCCGACCGTTAGTTAACCCACGGCGCAATCTAGAAGCCTAATTTCTTCGGAGTGTCCGAAACCGCTCGGCGAGTCGTCTCGGCCGGTTAAAATGAACGCCAACAAATTGCAGGATAATACCGGGAAGAAAAAGCGGCCGTGTAGAGACACCGAGAGAGGTGCTCTGAGCGCCGGCCACGAATTAAGGATATTTTTCGGTCGAAACAAATTACGAGGACGCGGTTACCGTAGCCTCGATGTACGTGCGGTTTTTGCGAAAGCAGCGGTTCGCTCGAAGGTGGCGAGAAACGCGTTTAAAGTGGTGGCCGCGAGGCACCCACTTTTTTTTTCCTTTTCGCCGACAGAAATGCGCTTAAATGGAGCAGCCTGGCTTTCGGCCGCTTTAATGATACAGTCGCTTTCATAAGAAAGTGTACGACAACGTCTCGATAATACGGAATCCGAAGAAAAAACGACATTCTTTACGTCGGACGAAATCGCTCCTTTACATTGTACACAATTACTTAGCGCTTTTTTGACAAGCTTTTTAGCAAGCTTCTCTACGTACTCGTAAAATGACAATCTATCAAACTGTCACAAACAGTTGTCTGACTAGGTACATCATCTTTCACTCGAGCTTGAATATCATGTACTGATCATTTTGGAAGTAATTCGCGCTTGTGGATGTTGCTGACTAATTCAGTCGTCAGAGTTCTCTATTTTGACGAAACCATTTCAACAAGTGTGGCCGACATTTTATGAAACAGTCTGTACCTTCTGGCCGGCCCAACGTAAGAACTTTCTCGGGAGCGGCGCAATGAGCCGGGCTTTATTAATAAAATCGAGTTACGCATAAATCGCGAGAAAAATTTGCGAGCGTTGCTTTTCTTTATCCTTTACCCCGTGGCTTCCTTTCCTCTCTCTCTTTCGCCGCTGTGCTCGTGAATCATCCCGAACGAGCTTCTTTCCAAAGTGCAGCCGAGTCGAGCTGCTTCAGGGGACGGTTAACCGCTGCCTCGTGAAACGGTTTGGTGCACTGAGAGTGCCTCGTTAACCCGTAAATCGAGTGTCTTCTTAAACCGAACAGAGTGCACTTCGGTGTACTTAATGTTGTCGGCGAAAAGCGTCGAGCACGGCGATAAGCTATCAACGATTAGCGTCGCGACTCTTGCCTTCGTGAAACCTGGCCTTTGGTCAGCGCGCATGCCAGCCGATTCTCGATTTAACGACCATCACTTTGATCTCGTATCGTTTAGAAACTGTCTTTTAAATCATCCTTAAACCAAGTTTAATCTTTACGCCGCACTCGAGTCGAGACTGCGAAAGGAATTTTCTAATTCTGGAACTTCTGTGTGTATCAAACTTTGAAATCGAGAAATTTTCAGATTTCATTCTTACACTTTCAAGTATTACATTTCCAAATTTTTGAAAGATCAAATATTGTAATTTTTAGATTCATAGACTTTCGTACCTTTGTACCTTCAAATTTCCAAATTTTAAAGTCCCTATATCGCCGTACACCAACGTCTCCATATCCCTGCATCCCCATATTTGTACAGCTCAGTATCTCTACATTCACATAACCCCATGTCACCATATTCCTACGTCCCCATATCCCCACGTTCCCATATTCCTACGTCCCCATATTCCTACGTCCCCATATCCCTGCGTCCCTGTATCACACGCAACCATATTCCTGCATCTCCGCACCCCTACGTCCACATATCCCTATGTCCACATATCTCTACGTCTGCACATCTCCGCGTCCCGGTACCACGTGTCGCCATATCCCTACATCTTTATATCTCCACATCCCAAAATACCTACGTTTCCATATCCCTATGTTCCCATATCTCTAGGTCCCCATATCCCTATGTCCCACTACCCATGCGTCCGCACACCTCCATATCTCTACATCCACACGTCCACAAATCCCCACACTCATATGTCATATCTCATCTCCATAAATCCCCATTTCCCTAAATTCGCACATCTCCAAATTCTCATCTTCCCAAACCTTCACAAGTCCGAATCTTCCAATTTCCAAATTTCCAAATTTGCAAATATCTCCACAAAAAGTAAACGGGTGCCTTCGTTCCCAGCACCGTCATTCTCCCTAGGGAAACCTTCAGTGACCGCCGGTGTACGTGGGTGGCGGGTGGATTACGTCAGCTTAAATGGTCTTTGTAAGTCCGCGTGTACGTGTTGGATGTCTGGATAATACGTATGAATATTAACTTGTTTAGGTGGAAAGACTTGTCTCGTTTGTCTCGGGCTGTCGCGGCTCTAATAACCGTGGAGATAGCACGATGTCCGTATCGAACGAAACAGTTTCGTCCCTTTGCGCAATTTATTACGAGCTAATAATTTACCATGCAACGTAAAATGGCTCGTAGTTGTACCGCGAATCTCTCATCGAGCGTACGGACGTTTGTTTCCGTTGGAATCGTATAAATCTCATTCCATCAGCTTAATAACTTCTCTAATCCCGAAGGGTTATAGAAGCTAGGGTAAATGTTGATTAATCACCCGTTCGCTGTGCAATCCCGTGCAAGGAACTTCTTTTATCTTCGACCGTATACGTAATTAGCAAAAACCGGTAGATTCCCTTCGTTAACGTACATCAGACGCGTTTTTTCTGCTAAAAAAAAAAACGAACGATTAAGCGTACTGGAAGAAAAAGCAAATAAGCGTTCGATCCGATGAACGTAACACGCAACGCTTAAACAGCCCGCTCGTTTCATCGGAAAATCTTTTATCCGTAGACTTCATTTTCCCTGTTACCCTTCGCTCCTTTCAGCGAGGAATATCACGCAAGGTCAGAGATGGGTTTCAGACGGGTTCAAATTATCCATCGACCTGACCCCTCCGGCGAGTGGCGCTTTAACAACTGTCTGGAGTAGCGAGTAGTGCTAATGACGAGTCTGAAAACTGTGAAGATGCTTAAAGGGTGCGGCGAAAGAAGCCTCTTGAAGCGGAATGTCGGTGTGGTGTACGCGACGCGTGAAGATCGAGCACCGTGTCGTTCAGAAACGAAAGAATAACGTTGCGTGGAACCCAAAGCGGCTACTTAGACAATACGTCTACTCCGAGAAAATGGACACTTGAACTCGTCAGACGTTCTCTCGGTTCCTTGGAACACTTTCGCGTCTCGTTCCGTGAAAGAAACTGAGTAGGAGGTACTTACGACCTTAGAAATTTCCATATTTCCTCAATTCACAAACTCAAAGGGCCCCAATTCTAAAATGCATAGATTTGCAAACTCTACATCTTCCAAATTCTTTAATTTACAAATTGCTAAATTCCCAAACTTACAAGTCCAAATTTTCTAAAATGTCCAAACCCCTAAAATTCCGAAACCTCCGAATTTTACAAATTTTACTAATTTCCTAAATTTCTACATTTTCAGATCTCCAAGTACCCAAGCCACCAGATTTCCCAATTTCTCAAGTATCCAAGTCCGCAGAGCCATTTTCCCTTACATCGCAATATTTCCCAGTGGCGTCTATCGTGTGCCCCGTAGCCATAAGATTACTGGTTTCTAGTTTACGATAACCTTCAATCATCGAACCGATACAAGCACGTCGCCCAATCCCGATAGATTCTGGCACAAAAAATTTGCACGCAAATCCCGAACTGAAAAACCTATACGCTATTTTCAAAGAATTCATCGAACGAACCAACTGCCTTCATCGGCGAACAGGATCCAATATGGGGCATCGTGTAATAGCTTCAGATTCCTTAAAAGCAAGGATATTTCATTCAACGAAGGCTCGTAAGAATGTGGAATCGGTTATAAATTCTCGACGAGCCATCGCAAATAAAGACCACGAGGAGCCGATGTGATTTTTCAAGCAAGTATCCGGAAGAGGGAACGCGTCGAAAAATCGCGTTCAAGCAATCGCGGGCCAATCGGGAGTCTGTTTTTAACCGTTTTCCATGCGAAAACGTTCGTTTGACGAGCACGGACCGGCCGGACCGTTCCTACCTTGCAATCATATATTCAAACGGCGAGTTCCCATTTGCATAAAGTGTCACGGAAGAATGATTCCTATATTTCAAAGCGTGGCCGTCGATAGTGCTACCTACAGGGCCAGAGAACGCTCGGTTTTATTCGACCCCGCATAAAACGGAGTCACACGGCCACGCTTACGAATTGATTTTCATGCAGCTCTTGCCGAGGAAGTTACGATCGTCCCCGGCTTTTTATTGTCCTCTTGCCTCTTCTTCCTGCCATGCTGGCTACGATCGACCCCGTGTTTTCTATCCGCGTTCTACGTGCACGCGTCGTGCATAGCGATTGAGACACAGAGCTGGCTTGGTTTATGGAAAACGACGATGGTGAATTTGAAAATTGCATGCTATCCGTGTACGTCTACGTTGCATGGATTTACTCGAAACTAACAGAGCACTGTCGTACGTGTGCGCGTGCTTTCTTCCGAACGTCCCAAGAAACGTATGTGGAGACCCAAAATTCATACGTATTCAGCAACCTGCCTATAATCATACTTATTAATAAATAACTTAATAGGTATTGATTAGTGCATCATTGAAGATGTAATTTTAAAAGGAAATATACAATCGGTCACCAATAGGGACCATCAATGCACACATTTACTGTACCTCAATTTAATTAAAGTTTATATATGAATATTCTTTCATCCACGTTAAGATGAACACGTTTGAGAGTTACATGAATTCCTGTTCACAGGAATGTTTTCTCGGAACTATTCACAGCGTAGAATTCCTCGCAAAAACAGTGCTTCCGGTAACGGAAGTTAGTTTAATTCAACGTTTCCGAGAGATCATAGGGAGAATTTAGAGTATGTTCCAGCAGGTTCCACGAAACTGTAGATAATTCTTTGCTCTATGAATTCGTTCGTATGAATATGGAACGTTTGTGAGCGTATGAAAATTTTTTCGTTAGCTGTTCACGTGTGAACTTTTCAAAATCATAGAATTAAATAATAAATTCTTTGTAACATATTATTTATTACAGTTTATTACAGTTTCTAATAACTTTTGAAGTCATAAAAATGAACAATCAATAACTGAAAATGTTCGCTAGATACGGGATCATCCATGTGAGCTTGTATCCTGAAGTTGCAGTAAAATGGCGACGCGAGCACAAGTGTAGCTATATTCGACTGCTTGCCTTGCGCGGGACATTTAAACGCAAGATAGTTTATATGAGACAAATTTTGTTATAATGAACATACGATGTGAGAAACGACGGCACGCAAAGTGTTTTACTCTAATATAATTGTTACTGTTATCTTTTAGAACGAAGTGCTTAAATTTTACAGACAAGGGACTGCCATTTTGATTACTGCAACTGAAGAGTCAAATCGTAACTTAAATCGTTGTTATGAATTTCAGTAGCGACGAGAAGGTGGAGGTATGTTCGACTTGTTAAAAAGACAAAGGTGTGTCGATTTAGCCTGTAGCGAATGGCTTTCGAAATAAACGAGCAGTAATCGATTAATATAATTCCTCATACGCTATTAATGGCACGACTGGTCCACGGTAGGATGAAGGTAACGGGAACGCGAAGCGAACGGTTAACGAGGAAAACGTTAATCGCGGTTAACGAGATAATGGTCGGCGAGAAAAGCGCAGAAGAGCGCGGTGAACGGAAACGTGGGCCTGCCTCTCCCTCGAGATAGAATCGTACAGGCTTTGTAAATTAATATCGGCACAAAACAACGCCGTTGACGTTGATTTAACGCCATCTCTCGGAGTCCGCTTCGCTAACGAAGCGTACCTTCGAATCGAACCGCGCCTACAACCGTTCCGACGATTTTACGCGCTAATGTCGCCGATAAAATCAGGCTAATAACGATTATCTAAAATTCCTAAACGATCGGGATCCGCTCGTAAGCTCGACGAGATACTGGACGGCCGTGGGAGACAAAAAAATCGGGCGACGGTATCGGAAGCAGCGTAACGTTTATTAAGCTTCATTAGCGGAGAAGGGAGCTCTACGTATCGAGGCGTCTCGATATAAATTGCGATCGAAATTTACGATTAACGTCGCCGTGAACATAGAAACGGAAGCCTTGCACGATCCCAGGTAATAGCTGCTAGGATCGAGAAACGAAACGAACTGCCTTCCCATCGCCGTGTAGTCCCTCCAGTCGCTGTTTGTTTCGAGTTTCATAGTCGCTTTCAAATGTCACTGGCTGGTCTTTAACGCGGGCGTAACATGCGAACTTTGTGCAATGGGAAACGAAGGGGAATCTTTTACAACAAGCGTGAATGCTACCTGAGTTTTTGTTACTGTCCGACCATCGTTTCACCTGTTTCACTTGTCACGATTCGCTTCTTTTCCTTCTTTACTATTATTTCACTCGATCTTGTTCCGTACTACTAATCCCGTTCGGTGAAGCCATTCGAAATAAAGAGAAAGTTTTGTACCTCGGGAAGATACCTACTGGTAAATTGATGAATCAGGTTATTAATTCCTCGTCATTTATATTAGGATGTACCAAGTTATGAATTGTAAAATTTCTAAATTGTCGAACTTTCAAATTTATCATCTTCCGAATACTCAAATTTCAAAATTTAAAAGTCGTATTCCACAATTCTTATATTTCCAAATCTTATGATCCTTAAATTGCTAGATCCTCAAATCTCTGTATGCTCAAATCCCTACAGTTACAAATCCCGACAACCACAAATACCTACATCCCCACATCTCTACATGGTCCAATCCTCACATCCCCACATCCCTACATTCTCCATTCTATACATTCCCAAATCCCTACATCCCCAAATCTCTTACATTCCCCAATCTCTAGTTTTCCAAATCTCTCAACACCAAATGTCTAAACTCCCAAATCACTGGATCCCCAAATGTCTAAATTTCCAATGCAACATAAATGTCTTCCTTTCTAGATTTTCGAAACGTTCAGTACCGATGAGATTTTCATGCGAAAGTCCGGTGTCTTTAAGCAGACAATAAATGTATCTTTCTACGCATTATAACGTTTGTATCACAAAGCTGTGTTCATTGTTCAAAGTGAATGGTATGTATATCCATTTTAGCCAGGAACATATTATCGTTCGAGCAGTTTCATGTAGCTGCGTACATCCCAGCGGGCAGCCTCGAGCTGGTATTCGTCGAACAAGCCTAAGCTAGGCGGAAGTGCGAAGAGTTGGTGAGTATCTCGCTTCGGTAAAGAAGGTACGCACACGATCACGTTTGTTCGGTATTTCTGAATCGGATTCAGCTCGCGGATGCGATACGACACGATCGATCGTTCCGCGCTGTCGATCCTTTCTTTCACGAATACCTGTTCTCGTGCTTTCGAGCGATCGTGTCGCGATGATCGTGCACTTTTTCGTGACAATCGACCGACGACTTGATTTGTTGCTGCTACATTTATACGAACAACGATGAAACTCACTTTTAGACGTGACGTCCCGATGCGTTCGTGTAACTTTCGTTTGCTCGACACCTGAGTCGACTATTTTTTCACTGCTACGATGATTCTTAGAGCTACTTTTCAAACTCCAAATTTTCACGGTGACGATTCGCACGTTAGTACGTCGTTAAATACTACTTCAAAATTTGTTATTTACGTAAGTTTCTTTTGTCGATGTTCACTTCGACATATCGAGGTTACACGATTAGTTTTGGTTTTTTTGTCAAATTTCAGAATAAGCTGGAGGGTACAAAAACAATCAGTGGCTTCAAGAACCGAGCCACTTTTTCTTCTTTGTCTTTATAATGTTATTATAAAAATGCTGTGTAACGGTATGGTTATGTAGGCGAAATATTTCGACCACTTTATCATTCTCTTTTTAGCCTCAACGATGAAAAATAGAGCAGAACATCATTTATGATTAGTCTGACCCAGAATATCTCGGACTTTGATTGCTGCCTTTAATTGACATCGTTCAACTATCTCTAATGAATCCACCGGTGTGTAGATAACTTAATTACAACATCCGTGCATCAAAGAAAGCCGCGTTATCGAGATTCTATTTGTTCCGTGTAATTTCAACGATTCAGTAGGTTGAGAATTCCACCGACACTCCAATAAACATTTACATTCCACAAGATAGCACATGTCAAAACTTTGAACGCTTATCATTAAGACATCGTACACTTTCTTGAGGAACAGTACAACAAATTTTAATGATTAAAAAGACTAAACTCTCGAATAAGCAAAGATTTTTCACGAGTTGATTAGGAAAGCGAAACGATCGAGAAAGTTGAGGTGATGCATCAAGGTTGATCAGACGTTGAAATCCGTGTCCGTAAGCGGAATGTCGATCATCGTTGTGGGAACGAAAGTTGCAACACGTTGCTTTCATCAAAACACGAATCTCCATGGTGTTTCGTCAGCAAGCCATGGATCGTCGATGTCGGAGCCGGGAGAGCCTCGGTATTTCAAAGAGGCGAGATACCCGCGGGAAAAAATTCGAATACAGCCGGGTGTGTCCGGTAATGGTTCCAGCTGGACTACAATGAACCGAAGTACCCAGGAAAGCGATTGCTACACGGAAACGCGGGTACATGCCCGTTGTACACGTACACGTATGATAAATAAAGGAGAGGAACCATTCCTTCCTTCTTTATTTGCCCTCTCCTTCGAACATTGTAAGAGTATCGTTTGTGCGATTGTTCCTGTGCAGTCAACCTCGGGGCTTCGTGCAACCATTCTCGAATAATCCCTGTCGTTTCTTCGGTAATTTCGGATCCTCTAAGTGCTTTTTACTTTGATCTCTCTAACCTTTTACTTTTCGAATTCTTTTGCGAAACATCTCAAAGATTGGAAATATCTCTTTGGCGAATACAAACTCTTCAGTATGTGGATGTTTAGTTATGAATTCATCTACTGAGGGTCACACGAGGGACGTCATCACTGTATATTATAAATTCTTTCAGAATTCCTTCATATTATTATTACAAATTTAAAACAAGTAAAATTACACTGAGAAATTTAAAATTAGAAAATCTGAAAATACTGCAATAATTTTTTCATCAAAATGTACCAAGGAAACCTATATGTACAAAAATACTATACCTATACCTATACTATACAGAAATACATCTCAAAAAATACTGGTGTATTTGCACTATCACATCTACTTCTCGAACATCCAAGAATTTCACGTAACAGTAAACAAGGCTCCTAGAGAAGTCCATGATCATCTTCGAGTTTGAACGAGTAACTCGTGTTGCTGAAGGTAGCTCATCGTCGCAGTATGATAGTAACGTATTAAAATACGTTGTGGAGAACAGAGGTAGGAAATTAGGAGAGTTGCATTACGAGTAGTATCAGTTGCGCACGTGAAACGCTCCGGTGGCAGGAATCGGCTGGCATTCCGCCTCTCGACGTCGTCTAAGCTCTTGGCCACGAGCGCCCATTCTGCTCGTCGAGCCTCGCTGCCTTCTCGACGCCAGTCCCCTTTTGTTTCGAAGTTTGCGAAACTGCACGCGATTACGGCCGTGTCACGTAACCCCTCTTTGCTTGGAGCCGCGTCACTGAACTCTCCGGCGAACTTAACGCGACCAACCGCATTGTTCCGTCTCGCATTCCGCTTCTTCCTCCTCCCCGAATTTGCGCTCAAGACTAACGAGCTCAAAAACCAGCCTGTTCCCCAAAGAATTTTAACCTTCTCGGACATCGCCAAGTGATTGATGAATCTTACGACCATCCTCGAAATCGCCACTTGTTTTGTCCGCCATTTTTGCTTATCTTACCGCAAATTACTTTTGATTCAGACATTTGTACGTTCCGTTATATTGACGTATTGTGGAGAACTTGCGATCATTCGTTTAATTCGATGAAGATATAAATGTAGGAGAGGTACAATGGTGATCAAGGTTATGTGGGTATAGCACAATAACAAATTATCTCCAAATGAGAACGAATTGCCATCAAAAGGATCACGAGGTAGCGTAACAAATAGATTGGCACAATGGAATAAATGCTGTGTTCAGGTGTAGAAATGTGTGCGTACACCTCCAAAAGGTATCTTCGTTATCGTCTGTTGTTGCAAGCATAGAAAATTCGGGTTACATAGGTTTAAACTAGTCTATGTTCGAGAACCTCCACAAACCATCCTAAACTAACAATCCATTTCATTAATCACGAAGCGTACATAAGTAAATATTGCAAATGGCGAAAGCCATTAGACCGCGCTAAAATAACATTGTACGAGGTGTTCAAAACGATGGTTCATTTTGATGTGACATTAAACGAGGTTATGTTAGCTTTCGGCAGTGGTCATTTGAAATTTAATAAAGGAACCACTCGAGGCCAATAAATAAGCAAAAATATAGAATGTTTTCTTTTCTATTTTATAAATTATAGTTGAGTGAAGCGGTAAATCTTTACTTTAAACGCACTGTGTGTCATTCGCAAAATGCAGGAAGAAAATAGCGAATCGATAAGTTGATTTAAGAGGAAAAAACTTCATTCCAGACAGGAACAATTTTCCTTAAAGTGTTTCAGAACATCGCGAACTCGTTCTATTCACCGACGAGGATCCAGTACGTGCTGGAGCGTGGATCGTCCGTGAAACAGCTCTTAACGAGATTTGCCGAAAGGAGAAAGGGGAATAAACCTATTACGCTTCCGGCTATTTGTCGATGGCCGAACTACAGAGTCATTGTCGAGGACGCGTCAGGAATTCCCTAAGGAGGGAACACTCTCGAAAGCTGGATGAAAAAGTAAACACGCTCGACTGTAACGGAAAGAATGCATTATTTACCATTGGGTTATTGTTTCGAGAATCGTTAAACGCCACGACGAGTGCACCGCAAGACGTTCCATCGAAGTCGTTCCGTTTTAATGGAACGCTGAATCCGTCGACTCCTTTGTGCGTCTCGATGACAATCGACCACTGGAAGCTTGGAATCACCTTTTCTCGCCCTTTTCTTCCATCTACCTACTGGTTCCATTGAACCGGCCCCGTCGTCACGATCGATGTTCCCGATCCGATTCAACCGATATCCCCACGTGGACGAACAAACCACCCCAGAGATCGGTAAATTTCATCGAATCCGCGACCGTGTTCTGCAGATCGAGGCCATACCAGAGATGCGACTATCGATTACCGATGTCTTATCGCTAACTTATTGATATCGGTAATATCCGTTGCGCGAATGGGAGTCGCCGAATGAAATTTATTGTTACACATTCCTATATTGCAAAATTACGTGCGATATAGACATAAATGGTATATTTTTGAACATTTTAAAATTTGAGAGTTAACGATTAGAAAATATCTTAACGAATTCGTATACCAATATCGATAACATTTCATCATCGATATCTATGCTCGTATCTCGAGAATATATTCGGTGGAGAAACCGTGGTTTCAGCAGGAAGTGAGCTACGAAGAGATTGCGTTTCCGTAAGAGATCGCTTTGTTCGCGCGTCCGATCGATAAACGGTCGCCTATGGTAATCGGGAACAGTTGCAGGTATTTGGCTACTTCCGGTGCCGGGAACTTCCACTCGATCCCGATCTCTCGAGGAAATTGAGCCGCATCCTTTTTACGTTCGCCGATAGACTTATCTTTGATCGGTCGCGATTGCCAGCGGAATAACGACATCGCAAAATTTTTGGCGTCAAATCGATGACCCGAAATGGAAGCAATTCCCGGGGGACATATCTAACGGGGTCTCGTTATTACCAATTAAAATTATCACCGTGATCTCTAATAGCCGGTCTATTCGTATCGATACCGATTTTCGCTCGCAAACGAACGCGTAATTAGCTGTACCCGGGAAATACGCGATTGCGGCTTTGACGATTATCTAAGCTGCCTATATTCCGCTCGAATTATTGCCAGCTGTGTAATAAAGTATAAGCTTTGCCTATTACTGCTCTGGGGTGCTCCATTTTGCTCCCGAAATATCGTCATGCAGTTGTAGCATGAATTTTCGAGCGGTTTATACTCGAGCGACCTTTTTTCGATCTCTCTGCGATTTTATATTCGTTTTCGTCTTTCGATTAAGATAACGAAGAATGATCGTAGCGGAATCTCATATAAAAATATCGTCCGTGTGTATTTAAATCTCTCCAAAGTTCATCCTGTTATTACGATATTTCGGAACCAAAATGAAGCACCGTTTGGTCGATGAAATCTATGAACCTCCCAAAGGTCTAACCCCTTACCCTACAATATGTCACACTCGTGACATTACAATTCGGATGTGACTGACTCACGTTTTCTATCGAATTTTGCGTTCTGATTGTCATCTGCATAATCAAGGATCGCTGGATGCATAACATTTTAACTTTCTTGAGTTGTCTTCACGTTGTAGGAATACAGTATTGCCTCGAAACAAGCAACAGTTTCGAGCTTCGAAATTAGCAAATTTCTATCCCCACTTCTTTGATTGAAGTCCGCCGCCGAGTAAGAGATCGGTGACGGAGTGAGAGGTCCGTGAAACCGAACAGTTTAGTGAAAAGAGGATAGAACATGTATATTGTTTTCTCACTCTGACACACAGCGATTTAAAAAACAAAAACAAGCCGAATAGCATACCACCTTCGAAATAAGCAACTGGCCGGTCCCGAGCGTGTTGCTTATTTCGAGGCAATACTGCAGTCAACACAGTTGTCCAGAAAATAGTGAAGGGTTTAAAAGCGCCTAATCTCACGTAAGCAGTAAACCAATACAACTTGCAAGAACTTACAGCCATCAGTATCTGAATCAACGGCAATCACCAGCCTCGGTTAGCCTACCGGTAGCCAGAAGTCAAACGTAGTTCGGGTGCACGGGGTATTCGCTAACGAACGCGAGTGTCCATAAATTTCCGTGGAATCGTCTCGGTGTCGAGTAGTCTGGCAGCGTAATTAGTTCGAACGGTGTCGAGAATTAGAAAAGCAACCAGGCTGACCGTCGTCATTATCGGCCACGCCATTATGAAGTAGCAGCAGCCGGTGTATCACGGGAAATTCTCTCGGTTCCGTGGCTCGTCAAGACGGGTTCTCTCTCTCTTTCTCTCTCTCCCCGTCTCTCTGTCTCTCTTATCCGTGGTCCCGGGGAATTGGAATCCCGCGTTCGTCCTCGCTTCATGCAAACGAGTTTACATGCAAATACGTTTACCTGCCATAAACCGAACGCTCGCCAGCGCCAGGACACGCGGTCGCGCGACTCTCTATCTCGAGCGAGCGCGGGAACGCTCCTCTCGTCGCTTTGCTGCCAGTGTACCACGGATGAACGTTTCGCATCCACGGTGGCGATTTAACAGCTTCAGACCGCGTTCCCACAATGCATCGAGGAACACTTGCGGAATTGTGTAGCCGTGGCTCAAAATCACTTTCACATTTGAACAAAGCTCCATTAGGACGGACGCGGATTCATGGTCCGGATATCGTTTGTCGGACTCCCGTTGTTTCAGGACAAAGTTTGCTCCTGTACATTGTATTATTTCCATTTAACTCGAATGTAGCGGTTATAATACAGCCGGGTTAACTGGGGATCTGCGATGGCTGGTACGCGAATGTACACAACTTCAGACGTTTGTTAATTGATTTCGGTTTCGTTATTTGACAGGGTTAGCTACGTCAATTATTCTAGTTTTTACTTGCAAAAGGAGACGTTACTTTTATCAGCTTTTTCTCAGTATCTTCTTTGACCATTTCGCATTGCATATGCATTCGCGTTTATATCTTCAGTTACTGCAGTACTGTTGCAATTTCTATACAAGCATGATATTATTATAATTTGGTGCTCTTCTATACCTGAATTACTTGAATTCAATCTACAATTTTGATTGTATAAAAATAAACGTGCCACTTTTAAATTTGTGCAAAGACCAGAAGACGTTTTAAACACTTCGATAGAGTATTAGGTACCATCTGTTACAGCCATTCGAACGCACTTCTAGAGCAAGATCCAGTATAAGGCTGGAGGATAGGATTCCCAGCCGTGTTCCGGCGGAAGTCGCGCTATCGACTTCTGGAAACGGGATTTCTGGTCTACCAAGGGAATTTCATCTCCGGATCCCTTTACTCGCCGATTCCTGCTGCGACAGGGTCACAGAGGCCATCCGTGACCGCGTCGATCTTTCTAACCGACGAACTTCTGGCAAGGCAAACTTTGCCAATCGATTTTCTGACCGAACGACTCGCCACAATGCGATCGATATCTCTATAAATTTCCTGTAGACAAACGGCAACAATTGTTTACAAACATCTGCAAGAACTAGTAATGATGCTTATCAAAATTGATATACCTAACGTTAATGCTTTTCAATATTCTCCCAGGATCTCTATATCACATAGAGCCTCTACATATGATCATAGGATCTTCATACACTTAGGATTCCTATATCCCTGGAATCTCTATGCTTCTAAGATATCTATATCTTAAAATATATCAACTTCTATGTCCCTAGGTCTGTGTGTTTGTAGAAATGTAAACGTCTATATTTCTGTATCTGTAAATCTTTACGTGTACCACTATACTGATAATTATATAATAACACGAATAAGTTGATCGGGTCGTGAAACGATAAAGCGTACGCCGGAATAAAATTACGTCGGAATGATATTGAGATGTAGGAGTTTCGGTTGACGTTGATTTAACAGACGCAGGTTCGTGACAAATGCGACACGAGACGCAATAATGTCAGCCGTGCATGGTCGAGCGGGCAAACTGAAAAGAAGCGTTATCGGGCTTCTTAATGTATAGCGTTCGAAAGGTTTGTTGCATTGCGACTCCAGGTGTTGAAAAACGATAAAAAGATCGATCGCCTCGTATCGAAGGCAGACTGCGGTACACACCTGGACACCAACGAGCAACCGCGGTTGGGTAAGCTCTTGTCGATCATTAGTGTCGGATCATTCGGTAAACCTACAAACTACGATTTAGAAAAATAACCGTTCGAGTAGTTAATGTACTCTGGGTTCGGTAATACGCTGGAATAAAGTACTACTTGATCGTGGTTCGCGATAACAACGTCATAAATCAATATATCCTAGGTTGGGTGTACTGGGAACACAAGATTCGTGGAATTCATCGTTCACGATTCTACGTATTCGTACACATACGTGCACACATGTACACATGGATCGTTGTTCGCGAAAACGGAAAGACTAGTAGCGTTCTAGTTTCGTGTCCGCTGGAATTTGATAAATGTTCATTGAATACCGCGGTACGATCATAACTATTTGACGACCGATATTCCACGAGACCTATGAACCTTGTAATTTTACCGAATCGATCAAGTATAAGAGCCGCCGCAATGCAATATGTGAATAAACGCTTTCTAGGTTGCCGATCACAATAACTGCGATTAGCGGACAAATCCCCCTGCTGCATTTTATGTCGTGCAGACATAAACATAATGATGACCAAATAAAATGAATGCGATGAAATGGATTCCTTAACTCTCTCAAGCCCTGTACACATTATAACGTTGTTCAACATTCAAAAACATACGATACAAATTTTTGCAAGACAATATATATGCAACTATACCTGTGTAATCAGGAAGTGACGGTGATGTACTGTAATAACCTTTTCAGTCCGAAATTCAGTATTATTAACCTTGTCATGTATCGTGACACGCTTGTGACGCATGTGACAAACCAGACTCGTATTTTCACCCCACCTGAATTTCGCATTCAATTCTAATTAGAACTTGCGTAATGAAGGATCGAATGCAAACTGTGTCCAACATTTTGACCTTTATCTTAACAATGTAGCAATTAGTTAAATCTGAGTGACGTGCGTAGAAAATTGTTTGTTAAGGTGTTGATTTGTCATATGAACAGATATATTTTCTCAATTGTGAAGTAAAATCAAGAACTAACAAAGACTGAAAGGTCTAACAAAGTCAGGTTAAGCTCAAACCCTTAACAGAAGGGTTAAGGAGATAAACAAGTAAAAAGGAAACGAGCACGTAGAGAAGAAGGCCGATGACGAACCGCTAATGCAGACGTCAGATCAACGTTACATAAATAACGATTACACAGAGGGAAGAAAAAAGGAGGCTGTGTGGCACGTCTGCCGCAGGCAAACCGCTCGAATCTCGTGCGTTTTGCCACCGCTGCCGCTTTTATGCTGATTTATTGTGCTTGATAAAACGCGGCCGCGGATATTGCACCGCGAAAATTTATCCGCACCTCGGTAAGAACAGGAGACTCGAGTATTCCTGTTCAGACGACTTTCCACATGGAGAACGCCGCCAATCCTTGTTAGTTTAAGCAATATTTATTTGACGAGCTGACAAGCCAGTCCGAAAGTGCATTTCGTTCTACACGTGGAGAACAACGAGTTCTAGAATAAAACCGAGTGTATGAAGGGGAGGTTCAATTATACTGTAATTATAAATTTCTGCATTTCTAAATTTCCAAATTTATAATTTTCCAAACCCTAAAATTTGCGAATCTCTAAATTCCCAAAACCCTCAATAACGAAATCCCTAAACTCCCAAATTTCAGAGTCCCTGAACTCTGAAATCTCTATATTTCCATATCTCTAACTTCTCCAATTTGTAAATTCCCAAACACCTGACCTGAAATTTCTAAATTTCCAAATTTCTAAATTCATAAATCCCTACATACCCAACTCTCTAATCTCCCAAATCCCTAAATTCCCAAATCTCCAAATCCCCAAGTTCCAAAATTATCCAACCATCAAATGACCAAATACCCAAACACTGACAAAAATAATAATTCGAAGGATGTAAATAACGGATTTAGTAAGCAAGATAAAAAATGTTCATCCGAGAAACTTATGATAACCCTCTCGTTAGCACAAGCCAGTATCACCGTGAAAACGAATAGCGTCGTTTAATTTCGCTACCCTAATTGTAAGAAGTGCTCTCAGCCACCTTTAAAGCTTAAAAGTCACAGAAAATTTCATCGTACTCATCAAGACTCGTTAACGCCACGAGTCGGTCGTTATCGAATTTCTTCAATTTCATTCGTACGGTCCGATAGGGGCGAAGGTTAATGCCAACTTACGAGCGAGTACGAATTACGAAGAAACTGGCTTCAGGGTGAAATGCATTGGCGTAAGTAAATCCTCTTAAAACGGACGTAAGTAAGTAAATCCTAAATCCCCAATTCTCAGATCCCCAATTCATAAATCTCAAATTTCAAAATTCGAGGTGTCCAAATTCCGAATTCTCCATATCCCTAATTTCAAAATCTTCAATTTCTAAATTTGGAATTCTCAAATCTGCGATTCCTAAATTCCGAATTTCCCACATCCCCAATTCCCAAATCCCCGATTCCTAAATTTGGAATTCCCCAAATCCCTAATTCCTACATTCCGAATCCCCCAAATCCCCAATTCCTAAATCCCAAATTTCACAAATTCCCAAATGCTAAATTTCGAATTCTCCAAACACCCAATTCTTAAATCCCCAATTCCCAAATCACCAATTCTCAAATCCCCGATTCCTAAGTTTCGAATTCTCCAAATCCCCAATTCCTCAACCCCCCCAATTCCTAAATCCCGAATTCCCCAAACCCCCAATTCTCCGATTGTCGGTTATGAAACCTCCAATTCTCAAATCCCCAATTCTCAAATCTCCAATTCCCAAATTCCCAAAACCCGTAACCACATTCGATCGACACCACGCGCACCCCATGTGCAACCTCCCTACGCCAATGGTATCTTTCGTTTCGCCACGAAATTTTTCCCGTTCTCCACCTTCCGGACGATATAACAAATCCCGCAATTAAATTCCATTTAGATAATCTCTTTTCCACGAGAATCGTCGTTATCAGGGACAAGCAGCGAACGTTTCAATTAAAATCACGAGGTGTCCTTCTTCGTGGTGTAATATTATTCTCGTCTGCGTTTCGTCGCGGTCGATTTTTCGTGGATAAGGTGTAACGATGATGGGGAGGGAGATGCCGAAAAACGGCTCGTGGATGGGAATGAGAACGATGCCCGGGGGTTTTCGAGCGGTCCAGAATAATTGTTTGTAAATTATCGTCGTGGAAACGGTGGGAGAGCAGCTCCTCAGACGCAGCTGGCACCCGTCGAGTAGCCCGCAACACGAGAGGCTTTTAGCCCCGAGTGAATACAGAAACTTCGTCGAAATATCAGCCTCTGTTTTGGGCTTTCTCATAATTTCCTATCTCCTACCGCGGACACTTCCGTTGGGTTGTCTGTTCTATTCGACTTGGCCGCTACAATTATCCCCAACGAAAGTTGCACGAATTAGGGTGGAAGGTCCGAGACCCAAACTTTGCGTTTTAAATAAAACATATTCGTTAAATTGCCCTGGACTTTGAAATCTCGTTACGAACCACAATTTAGTTTTAAATAATAATATTGCCCACATGTTACATGTTATGTCCGTTCATATGATAATGATCTTTGTGCCTTTTCAATAAAACCGCATTCACCTGCGCAATAAAGGTGTTCAATTTCAATACGCTTATTATCCAATCATTAAAATTGTGGAATGGTTCTCCGTTACAGCAACATTTCATTTCAAATAAAACACAATACGTTGTTGCGAACATAAATCTATATACAAGAAGAAAAATACACGGCACCAGATGTCGAAACAGAAAATATACCAATAAATTAAAATTAAATGCCAACACATGAAGGTAGAAATATCTATAAATTTGCATGGTCTACCATCAACAAAGTTAAACGAACGCACGAACAAATAAATCAAAACGAATAATTAATTTTCATGTTTCCGTAACAATTTACAAATTGTACCAATTTATTACCGTGCATTTCACGTGAAAATGGAATAAAAATAGCAGGAAAATTTGTTTTCGATCAAGTGAAACGTATTCATTGACCGCGCGTTTGAGATACGAAGCTATTATAATCTCGTAACTTCGAAGATGCACGGAGATCAATAGGTCAGAATAAACTACCGCTATATTTCTCTATCGACTTAATTACTACGAATGATCTCGCTGTGACACATTCACCCATTACGGCACATTTTTCCCCAACAAGAAGTGAATGAACCTCCTAATGAATGATATATTACTACCGGCACGATAACTCGGCACACATTGATAGACAGCGTATTCCACTTCGAATGTCGTAACCGCAGCATTAGACCGCGTAATTCGCAGCGAAACATTCGGGTTTAAAGCGGCGAGCGAATTTCCTAACAATGTCGCGATTCGTTAGCCGGACTAAACAGATTTTTCTCTCATAATTTGAAAATTATTTAGTTGGACGGTTTCACGAGTTCTCGTTAACGTTTTCTCTGTACCTCCTAGACGAACCCTCCATTTTCGTTATGGTTTACCACGGATTTTAACAATTTATTTACCATGCAGGTCGCGTTTGAAGTCCCTCACGGCATTATACCGAATTAAATAGTCATGTTAAGCTCCGTGTCGGGAACATGAATATGGATCGAGAACAGTATTTATCTTCCTGCGCCGTCGTGAACGTCAATTTATTTTCGAAAACAGATTCAATCAGAATTGCGTTCAAATTTGAATTTCGACATTTGCGAGTCTGGAAATTTAGAAATGTACTCTGAGAGAATTTGCCAATTTTATGGTTTGTAATCTGCAAATTTCTAATAATAAGTATTCGAGTTACATTAACCCCTCGCTCTACAATATCGTGACACACTCGTGACGCACTCTACAGTTCGTGAGAAAGACTCGTGTTTTCCCTGCAATTGAATTTTAGATTCGATTCTGATTATAACCTGTATAATCAAGGATCTCTGAATGTATAATGTCTAACATTTTAACTTTCTCCAGCGGTCTTAACGTTGCAACAATAATTAATAACTGTGGCAACTGTCCATAAAATGATAGATTAAGGGTTAGGAAAATCGATAAAAAAAAAATGACAAGTCTCTTCGCGAATTTGGCGGAATGAAAATTGCAAATTTGCAGTAGCAAGGATAGAAGCTTGAAACAACACACGTGGCTTTTAAATAAAATATTTGAAATCCAGGAGTACGTCCAACGGTGGTAGCTCGTCGATAACGAATAACTGAATTATTCTTTGGCTTCCATCGTGGAAAGAGCAAATAATCTTACAGAGTGGTTAATTAATCTCTAACCAACAGTTCGAATCGAAGGAGCTCGTCGTTCGAACGAGTTCATGGAAAGTTCATCGAAATTCGCGTGTTGGAACAGCCAACAGACCGTGGGCAAATAACTGCCAAAGAAACAACGAAGCTGAGGCAACGAATACAGACGAGCCAGGGCAAGTTTGAAAATTTTATTGCGGTTACGCCGGTGTGTTAAGGTTACCTATAAAGTCTATAACTTAAGGAAGTTGGTAGAACCTGAGAGTTTCTCACGGTAACGTGGTTCGTTGCATTAGCGAGCCCATGAAAGTGTGCTTTTAACAAAGTCTTGCGACTCGAAAGGTCGAACCCTTTAAAACTTACCACCGTGCATTTTCTAGCCGATGAATAACGAAAATGTTTGGGAATTTCGACTTCTCATTTATCCACGTCGTCACGTCATTTTTGAAGTTCCGAGTTCTCGAAGTCACACATATTGCAGTCTTCAAATTTTCAAATTTTCAATCTACAAATTTTCACATTCTCAAGTTCTGAAGTTCTCAAGACATTAAAGTCGAAAATTTTCAAATTTCCAGCTGTTCAAATTTTTAAATTGACGAACTACCACATTATCAGCCTCTAATTCTCTACATTCTCAAGTTTCGTCATTTTTAAATTTTTAATACATCAAGTCCTAAATTCAACGATTCTCAAATCCCTCAATTCCCAAATTTTCCAACTCCCAAATTTTTCAACTCTCAAATTCCCCAATACTCAAATTTTCCAACACCTAAATTTCCCCAACTCTCAAATATCCCAAATCCCAAATTTTTCAACTCCGAAATTCCCTAATTCTCAAATTTCTCAATACCATAATTTCCCAACTCTCAAATTCCCCAAATCTCAAAATTCGCCAACTCTCAAATCCCCCAATTCCCAAATTCCCCAACTCTCAAATCCCCCAATTCCCAAATTGTCCAACTCTCAAATTTCCCAACTCTCAAATTCCCCAATTCCTAAATTCTCCAACTCTCAAATTTCCCAAATCCCAAATTTTTCAATTCGAAAATCCCCCAATTCTCAAATTGCCCAATTCCATAATTTCCCAACTCTCAAATTCCCCAATTCTCAAATCCCCCAATTTTCAAATTCCCCAATTCTCAAATATTCCAAATCCCAAATTTTTCAACTCGAAAATTCCCTAATTCTCAAATTTCCCAATTCCATAATTTCCCAACTCTCAAATTCCCCAGATCTCTAAATTCCTCATCTCTTAAATTTTCAAATTCTAAAATTCCCCAAATTCCCCAAATCCACAAAGTCCCGCAATAACCACCCAATAAAACTCAATCTTCCTTTCGCATCTACTAATTTGACAATTATTCGAGCAAAATAATTAACGAAGATTCGTTTTAATCGTGAAAGACAGCCATTCGATTTCTGTCAACCCCAATTCCTGTTTGCCCCGATTCCGTGCAATAATAAAATAAATATTACGTTTTGTCAGCGTCCGACGATCAATTTCAGCTATCGTTCGCACGCGGTTTGAACTTTCATGTACACATATTTTATTCGTTTGTGTTTTTTTTTCTTTTTTTAATTTCCGAACATACCGGCGAAAATGAATTTGCACGTTTCCGATGGAACACGATACCGGGAAGAATCAATTTGTGTAATACACATTGGAGTTATCTCAATTGGCGGATGAAAAACATATTGGCATTGATAATTGATGGCAGACACGAGAGTATTTTCAGGATTGAAGAGCAATTGATTGAAACTCGATTAAAAATCAATTGTACTTTCGATATCTGTCCATCAAAAAAGTTTAGCATGTTTCTGTTGA
This sequence comes from Megachile willughbiella, assembly GCA_945859595.2. NCBI lineage: Eukaryota > Metazoa > Arthropoda > Insecta > Hymenoptera > Megachilidae > Megachile > Megachile willughbiella. Next base: position 5,131,449 of record OX243797.1, on the reverse strand, counting down.
TTTTTCGTTAATTCATTCTGTATTTCTCTTCAACTGTGGATATTCGACGACCACTGTAGTTATAACTCCACCTTTAAATGGATTTTCATTTCACATTTCTCGATAAATCTGATTCGAGCAAAAAACTTTGATATTTTTATGATATTCTGGACGGAATAAACAAAGAATGTAAATCCGTGAAAGATTAAATCGTGAAATTTATTCTGATAAAATGAAATATATGAAGTTAAGGGTACTTTTCAATATTGGTGCGGAATTGATGAATTATTTTATTATCTCTACGATAATTTGATAAGTTATTGCATTAAAGATAAATTGAAAACAAAATAATTCTCTGAAACAGTAAGTTACAAGTGCATCTTTAAGTTTGACACTTGTCAATGTAAAGATTTCGCAAAACATTTAATCACCATTTCCAAGTGTTAAAAAATTATCTCACAAGTATGAAAATAAGGTAAAGATGTACAATTACACTCGTTGCGTTATTCTCTTTTAAGACCTCATCAGAAATGCAATGGAGCAAATGAACCTCCCCTGTCGCAACTTTTCAACAAACTTCGAACGACTTGCTTAAAAATTCTACCTAGTTCTGCACTCCATAACTGGGAAACAAGAACAATGCCGATACAAATTTCCATTGAATACCTTGTACAATACTTCAATCCAAGAATATTTCAAATGCAATTAACGTTTACAATTGAGGAACTCGGTAAAATGGACATACAGTTACACAATAACATAATCTTTCACGAGGAAACAGTTCCCTTTATTTACATTGTTTTTATAGAAGAGTGCTAAAAGATAAAATTCGATAAAAATATGGCTCTCTTGGGTAGTTAATTTTTATTGAAAATTTTCAGTTCTTTAAATTTCTGAATTCTGAAAATGTAGCTACAAATTTTCAAATGTTTAAACTTCTGAATTCTCAAGTTCTTAATCTTGAAATACCTACATTCCCACGTTCCCAGATTTCTGCATCAAAAAGTTGTCATATTTCCAAATTCCTAAATGCTTAAATTCTCAGACATCCAAATTTCCAAGTGACAACATTCTCAAACTCCTAAACTCTTATATCACAAAATTGTCAACCCCCAAATTTTCAAATATCCGAATTCTCAACCCCCAAATTTCCAAATGTCCAACTTCTCAAACTTCCAAATTCCTATGTCACAAAACTCTCAACCTCTAAATTTTCGAATACCCAAATTCTCAACCCCCAAATTTTCAGATACCCAAATTCCTCAACCCCCAAATTTCCAAGTGCCCAATTTCTCAAACTCCCAAGTTCCTATATCACAAAATTCTCAAACCCCAAATTTGCAAGCACCCAAATTCTCAAACTTCCAATTTTCTACGTGACAAAAATCTCAACCCCCAAATTTCCAAGTGCCCAACTTCTTAAACTCCCAAGTTCCTATATCACAAAATTCTCAAACCCCAAATTTGCAATCACCCCAATTCTCAAACTTCCAATTTTCCACATGACAAAATTCTCAACCCCCAAATTCTTCAACCCCTATATTTCCAAGTGCCCAATTTCTCAAACTCCCAAGTACCTATATCACAAAATTCTCGAACCCCAAATTTGCAAGCACCCAAATTCCCAAACGTCCAATTTTCCACGTGACAAAATTCTCAACCCCCAAATTTCCAAGTGCCCACCTTCTCAAACTTCCAAATCCCTAAACTCCAAATTCTCAAATTTCACCTATCTATTACCTCCTACACCCTGAATGATCTCCTCAACCCTCAATTTCCAACCTTCCAAATTCTGTTCCACCTTTGCTCGCGACCTATCCAGCCAGCACTCATATGCCCGTCAGTACAGCTCTCACTCGATGTTCGTCCTCTGTTCGGAAACGGAGAATTATCGTCGGGGAAACGCAGGCCGGTGTTTTCCCGGCATTTTCGTTCGCGGCATCCGACTCTTGAATGTAGTCCGTTCGAAAGACGGCCTCATTAAGGGAATTGGGTCGCCACGCGACAATGAGCCGACGAACGGACCGTGACGAAAGCTCGGCGCAATCCCGAAAGGGCGTCTTGAGCTGAAATGCATCAGCCGCGCCGGAACGCGCTCGTTTGTAACGATAAACGCGAGAGCACGACCCGGAAATTTAGCTTCGACGATCCAGCAGCCGTTCGTCGTTGCCTGATGATACCTAATCTCCCTGGTATACGGGAAGGAGCGGCTGCCTGAAGGGAAAATGATCGCGCAAGTTTGAACCTTCGCCAGAAGCTGGATTTCTACCGGCCTCGCGATAAGAGTTGGCCCACGCCACAATTCCCACATTTAATATTATCCCACAAAAGACTCCTTTTTTACTTGTTCCTTGGAATCACGTTTCTCTTGGATTCTTCAATATCTGTATATTTGTTCTTGCTGAATTTCGTATACATTCTGCGTGTTTCATATTCAAACGCTGTGGCGCAAGTTTGTTTTCAATACAGCTAAATGTGACAAGAGCAGGGATTTATACTCCAGTGACTCTTGGGGTGGAAAGAGTGAGACGTAGACGTTACGCGAACTGTGTAACGTAAGTTTGTTGTTACTATTAATAAATAAAATAATTAACAAGTACAAGTTGATAAGTACAACTGCTGAGAATGTTTTATGCAACATGTGCATACAGGGTGTTTTGAGAAGAGAGCGCATGTCTTCGTGACCCCACATGAAAAAGTAAGTCGAAAATATAATGTACCTAAATATGTGTATATATTATATATTCAATATAAATATAAATATATATATTTAACCATAATATAGAATATAGAATTTCACTATCTAGAAAGAGTACATCAACTGAAGAATGCACTTCGAGTGCAAATACAACATTGATCCTAATATTAGTAGCAACACCGTATGAACTGTGAATGTTCTAATAAACTTTCTTTCCATAAAAGAAGAATAAAATTTTTACCCCAAAATTTTCGTAACGCCTTAAAATACTGCGCGATCCCGAGCCAGCGATAAGAAGTCTTTTTCGCCAAACCATGATTCACGGTAGAAAAAAAAAAAACAGCTGATTCATAATATATCGATCAGGGGATATTCGAGCGGGGTTGTCCATGAAAATCCCGTGCACCAGGAGTCTTTGGAAATATGAATCTTGTTGTAAGCAAAGACCCGTAAATTTTTCCGCGTTCTCATCTGAATTTCAAGCAGACGCTGAAAGCATGATACTGCACTTTGGTTGTCGTGATAGAAAACGGAACGCTGGTTTTTGCGTTCCCCGGGGAAAACTTTGGAACACGCGATACTGCGGAAGTGTAACGTGTCTTCAGTAACGGAAGAAGCACGAGTTATTTAGAAATTCAACGCTCCGACTAAACTACACGCTTCGACAGTCTACAAGTTCTCGATGACCATCTTCGTTAAAATCTGTTGACTCCTTTTCCTTTTGACGTTGATTATAGTGAAACTAGGAAATGGTTATTTTTCTTCTCTTGTGCAAAATTTTTGAATGTTTTCCGTACTTCCTTCAAGTCGATTAATAACAAATGAAACATAATTTCGTTACAAATTAGAAATTTATTAGCAGTTCTTGGTAGAATTATTACGTTCATTAAAACTCTTTCGTATACCGCCCATACTTGTTCAATAATTTATACCATAAGAGCGAAAAGTGTGTCCTGATTCTTATTGTAAACTGAGTAAGAAGCTCCTTTAAAAGCACGTGAATTTATCATCGCAGAGATGTTCCAAGTAGCTGGGCAAACTCATTGAAAATGAGTAATTCGCTGAATTTCTTAACGGTTAACTCTATGCAACAGTAATGACAGAAAAGAGTGCTGAAGTTTGAATGGTTCCCTTAGTAGACGGACAAACTTTCTACAAATATGTTTAGTTTGAAACCGCGAAACGTCCAAATGTAGGGTTTATTACATTGCCGGAAAGGTGAAGCGCTGTTTCAACTTTGGCTTCAAATTATACTTGGAGTTGCTACGTAACGACACTTAGAAAACGTAGGATACAATTTTTACAGATTTTATAAAAATCTGAAATATTTCATGGATCTGCAGTGAAATACTAAAGGTAGGAACTAACCGGGTGAAAATCCTACATTCGTGCAAATTAAGATTTTGAGGCCAAGTCATAAAATGCTGAAATTAGCAGCCAAATGTCGGCCACTTTTTCGGTCTAGGGGTTGCAAGCAAAAAAGAATGTTGCAGCGAAAAGTCTGTGAAGAGTCGGCGTTTTTATGGATTAATCATTTTTGGCATAGTTTGTTAAATATATTTAGTGAATAGAATATTTCACAATTTATTTCAAACAATTCTTAATTCCCTTCCATCATACGGGTTCACATTTTTTGCCATTCTATTATTCGACATACGTATATGTACATACGTGTATGGACATACCTGTATGTATACGCGTATATATTCCTAAAAGAAAAAGGCAGATAATACCTTGCTCGTTGAATACATTTACGAAGAATCCTCGATAAAGTAGATATAGATTCAGCAGGTAGAACGAGGATTAGCGTTCTACCATCGCAAGCTACCAACTAATAAAAGGAAATAAACATTATTCATCTAAAAACGAACGATTTCGAGAAGTCACGAGCAGAATATCGCAAATATCGATTCAGGAACGAGTTCCATATTTCGTCCGGACCATTAATCGCGCGGGCGGACGGTTGAACAACGGAGCTCGCGCTGAAAAGGCAGGGCATTTGGCATGCGAGATTACGCGCGCAATCGTTGCGATCGCGCGGCCCGCTAAACACCGAAAACTGCCGCCACGCCGCACCACGCCACACCACGCCACGCCACCGCGCTCTCTGCCAGCGTCCCCAAAGCGTTTGGACGCCGGCCAAGTTTCTTGTGAATCGCTGCACAACTCGCGAGGAACGCTCGCGAAAAGCGACGGATTTACCGAACGCGCCGCGAGATCGTAATCGTCGAGTAAGTTTTGCGGCAGCTGGTGTAGCCGGAAACGATCACGCTCGATTATGCCGCGAGATAAAACTCGATGATGGTACAGCGCCAATGGGCAGATTATCCGCCCAAAACCTCGCGGGCGTACTCGGTACGAGCAGCTGCACGAGATGGGAATTCTCGAATTTTGTAATTTGGGAGTTTTCAGAATTCAAGGATTTAGTTGGATATGTGGGAATTTGGGGTTTGAAAGAATCGGAATCGACTTGAGAAACTTGAACTTCTTGGGACTTGGACGTATTGAAATTTGGGAAGCTTGAGAATTTGGAGATTTAAGATTTTAGAAATGTGGGTATTTGGAATATTTGCGACTTCGGAATTTAAAAGAATTGGGGACTTAGGAATTCAGAATTATAGGGATTTGGAAATACCGAAATTCAAAAAATTTGGGAACTTCGGGTCTGACAAATTTGGGGATGCAGGTATTTGGAACCCGTGAGTATATGAACACAAAATTCGGTGCTTGGGAAACTTGAAGATGTAATATTCAGAAATTTAGTAGTCCAGTAATAGAACAATCTACAAATTTCGAAATAAAAAAATTGTTCAAACTGCCCTCGGTGTACCTAGTGCCTCGGGGGCACAGTTGTTGGAGACTATATTACAGGACTAATTTCAGGACGGGACTGAAACGCGTTCCGCGGCAAATCTGTCGAGCGTACGGCCGGTACTCGAGTCGGACCGCTTTATTGACTGTATAAACACGGCAAGGAGAGAAAGCAGTTTCCGGTTTAACGACGCGGAGGGCCAGCGTGCACGCGCGTCTCTGCCTCCAGCTTTGCGGTCCCGGCTAAGTTGTAATGTTATTCCGTGGGAATCGAGCATCCATAAATCGTCGTCCTCGGAAAGGATAATTAGAAGATCGTCGTCTCGCGTCGAGTCGAGCGAAACCGGCGGAAATTTCGGCCGAACAACGAGAGTTCGTTACGCTACGAGAAGTTTACCTCGTTTACGAACCGAAACGTACGCGTCCTTCGAACTAGACGCCGCCGCCATGTCGGGGCTTATTTCCTCGGTGGGAGTGGCGTTAATGTTTTGGTTTGGCAAGCTGATTTAGGGCGTCATCTAAATCGAACCTTCATGTCAACCGTACTAAATGGTTACTTTGTAAGTAATAATGGCACATAACAATAATTTACTAGCATTGCTAAGGTTATTTTAAGTCTGTAGGTAGGGTTAACATGTTATGATGAGTAGAAGGATAGAATGGGCAATGAAGCAAAAATTGGACGAACATAAAGAAAGCTAGACGTAGAGAATGTACCTGGGGAAATGTAGACCCAGAAAAAATGATAGCAACATAGAGCTAAGAAAGATTAGGCAATCAAAAAGGAAGCAGTTGTAGCCAGCAGCAGGTACATTTAACGACTTCGCAATAGCAGAGTATTTGGCCGGGGCGCAGAGGGTGGGAACGAAGAACACGAAAGGAAAAGAATCCAATTAGTGGGAAACGGTATTGAGAGACATTGCCGGCTACAGAACCAATCGGACACGGCCTTAACTAGATTTCGGCCGAGTGGATCCATCAGGCCAAGGTGAAACAAGGAATCCCGTTCGCTGGAAACCCTGACCGGTCTGTGAAAAGAGTCAATTTGAAGCTAATCGATCACCGTCATGGGAAAGGTTGCTCGAGACGACCGGATAGAAATGATTTTTCGTCGGTCGACCAGCTGGAAAATGGAAAAACAGCCGGTGATACATGATCGAGGATAATGTCGCGACGATCGGGTCTGTCGCTGCCTATAAATAGCCGGATGTCTCCGAGAGGCTAATAAACGAGGCAATTAGGCGGAATTATGATTGCCGTGGGCGGCTGCCGCGACGACATTTCAACGGAGACTTACGTCACTGCGTATTGTCTCGCGGTGGAAAAATTAAAAGGGACGAGCGACCGATTAAGAGCGTAGATACCGGTTTGTCTACGGATCTGACGGTCGTCATTGTTAATCGTCCTTTGTAGGGTCATTGTGGAGGATGTGGAAGGGTGGTCATGGTCGTCGCGTTAATCCTTTCAACCTGACTCTCCATGCGCCTGCCACAGCCATTATTGAATCCTTACTTCTAATACGTTTCTGATCGCCGATTGCAATTTACACGATTGCATTCGCAATGCTGCACCTATCTGTTTCTTTGTTCTCTTAATCGACATAGACATATGGTCACAGAGAGATCGCACGGAAAGAGTGTACATGGAGTCTTAAAAATTGACCTCTAATTCATATGGAAATTCAAGCGTTCATATCCACGTATGTCATCGCGTTATCGTCGATATCGGTAGTGTAATGTAAAAAAATTCTGCAAAGTGTCTTGACCCATCGAAGAATTAAGCGGAAGCTCGATTTCGAGTTTCCCAGCAAAATATCGCGAATACGTACCGAAAAACGAGCGATCGTCGTTTATTTCCGTGGCGAGTAGGTGCGGCAAGGTGCATTTGCATCGATAACAGCGGCCTCACGTATGCGTGCCTTCGAGGTGAAACGTTATTTATTGCTAAGCCTCTCGTCCTGCCTTTTCGTGCGAAGAATATCATAAATCTTCGGTGGCGCATGCAGCGAGCCATCGTGCGTGCTCGTGGAACGGCGTTCGATCGAAACAAAACGACGGATCTCGTAACACTTTCGTTGAATAACCCATGCAACGATGTCCATCGACGCGAGTAGCGTCTGCCAGCAATCGTTTACCTGCCTCTCTTTTTCCCTTTCTTTTTTCCTCTCATCTTTATCCACGAACAAGCCCGGAAGCGTACGTACGTGTTCAAGTCGGACGGTAATACACAATTGGAAGGCTAATCCGACATAAAGTGGATACGATAATAAAATTTTGATGGTATCCGGACCAAAGTGCAGCCGGATTATCGGATGTTCCGTACCATTCCACGGTATTACATAATACTTTCTGGCTCTCCATTTCCGCGTATAATACGTACTCGTTGCCCTCGATATTGCCAACCATTATCAACCATTACGTATATTTTTCGGTACTGTCGGTATCGAATTGATTCTACAGCATGAATATCGATTTTGACTTCGCGTACAGAGTCTCGCTATATGGCTCAGGAAGATGTGAAAACATGAAAAGTGATCAAAACATCTGATAACTTTTAATTTCTAAATTTGTAAAGTTTGTAAAGTTTGATAAGCATCTAGAATTACTCTAGAGATGCAATCAAGCACTTCAGATTGGTCCAGTAACATTTGATCGAATGAAAAATAACAATGTGCAAATAGAAAATCTAACATTTAAACATTGCCAGACAAACCGAAACGCCAACGCACAAAGGCTCGGGTTAATTAAAGACTCGGCATTTGAGCGTCGACAGGAACATTCGAGTTTCATGTTGGTCGTTAGACAGACTGTCAGACTCATCGCGATAAATGTCGTTAGCATCTGACGACAGCCCGTCGTTTCGAGGAAAAGAACGCGTACATGCCAGGATCTACCGTTTGTAGAGGCTCAGGTGCAACAGCAGGTGGTGAACGATCGGCGTCGATCGACGGAGAAAGGAAGACGTCGGTGGTCGAACGCGGTATCGATAGTCGCCGTTAAGCGGCACGATAAAGCTACGGGACATTAGATTAATGGGCTGCGACGTGTTCGATATTTGTATCGTCCTCGGTATCATGGACCGGCCTAGCCTAACCGCTGTTCCGTGACTCTAACACATCACCTCGTTCCATCGATAGCTCGCGTCTCGAGCGTCGATTAGCAATTTGCGACCGGGTTATCGAGGTGCTTCGGAAGAAACGCTGTGTCGACGTGGACTGATTCGATTTCGATTAACTTAGTTGTCATGTTAGTGAATTTAGTTGATTATAGAATTATTATTTGGTAAGGATAGAGAGTTACGAGTTACCAAAGGAAGTTTTTGTAGCGTTGCAGAAAACTTGTGAATCCTTAAGTTTGGAAATTTCTGATCGCCACTGTATCCGATCAACATCGCTATTACTGCTTTTATTCGTCACAAGATGAGTACTTTGCATCCAAAGTGGTGCTCCTTCGATGAGACACAACTTTTTTGATGAGTTTTCGGGGATCCCATTTGCCCATTGAGATCGTTCCGGAAACGATTTAATCGAACAAAAGAAGCAATCACGTCCCTATTTGGTCTCCGGTTCTTCGAATAATAAAGAGAGGAAAATCGATGGAGCCGAAGACGCTTCGTTATTATCAGATCGTTAAATTGTTCCATAAATTAGACGAAATTTATTGGTCCGTTTAACGATTACGACGCCTGTGTTTCTTCCACGTCTACCATCCCTTTACGATCGGGCCATTAACGAAACGTAAACGTCACCGAAATGGAAATGAGCCTTTAACGATTCGTAGAAACAATACAATTTGGGACAATACGTTTGTTCAAACACATATTTTTTAATAAACAGCGATATATTGTAAAATTTTACACAAATACTTTTGTGTGGTCGAAAATTGAAAACGATTGTTCGACCGTAATTTTTACAACGGTTATATTTGCTTTCCCAATTCGCCATTCTTTGACGAATGAATGTGAGAATATTTAGCCACGTTTTCAACAATTCACGGGTGACTCGTTGAATATATTTTGTGCGATTATTTGCACTGTGCTATGTAACATTGTACGCGTTTCCGCTTCAACCCAATCATATTCAATTAATATTAGTTCGTTACCGATTGGACAAACAATAAAATTCTGTCCCCATTCACTTTTCGAGAACAATAGCGTATCGCGAGAGTTTAATCAACAACGTATGCAATAACGTGTTTATTATTAATTCACGAATGTTACGCGATGCATTAAACGAACCTATGTACACTATACACGCATAGCATTGCTGTTTGCCAGTGTCACAAAGAGACCGACCATCGAAACACGTTATTGCACTAAAGTTTGTTATCATTTACATACAGAGTAACTGCAGAGAAAAGATCCCCGGGGGAATGGAGCGAATACTGAGCTTGAAGTAATACAGTTTGGTTAATTATGCTGTAAATATCCCATGCCAAAGTTGAAAGGAAAGCACATTAAGATTTATGGAACAACGCTTTTCTGACATAATAGCTGAATTCAGAAATTTTGTACGTTCAAATTTAGGGATCTGAAGATTTCAAATTTTCGATTGGGGTAATTTAGAAATTTTTTATTTTCAAATGGGGGAATTTAGAAATCCTAATTTTTCATTGGGGTAATTTAGAAATGTCAGCTTTTCAAATGGGGAATTTAGGAATTTTAATTTTGTAGATATTCGAACTTAGAAATTTTCAATCTTGAAATGGAGGAATTTAGAAATTTCAGGTGTTCCAAAGTGTAGTAATGAAGGGGTGCACGAAACGTTTGTACAGAGTATTACAGATTTGTTCAAGAGGTCATACAGCGCTCGAGCGTACTTGAACGTTTAAACTTATGATCGATTTCGATTGTTCCGACTCGCCTAAAGTTTCGAAGCGTAAAATCCGGTTCTTGTTGGAATAGCCGTGTGCAGACGTCAGTCGAGACAAAATCCGGTGAAATATGTCGGAGCGAAGGAAGCCGTGAAAGGTCATGTCAAAGAATTGTTGAGAGGGTTCGATAGCGGTGGTCCGACGCGAAAACGCATCGAGGCGTTCGCGACAGGAATGGAATATCTTTACGGCGAAGTGTAACAGGGAGTCTACGTTTATAAGAAAAGGGAATCGGGGTACCGTGTCGTCCCACAGGGACGCCCACAATGGGACAAGCAGCCGACTGTCGCTTCGCCAGACACGTCAGACAGCCTTGCCTTATACGTCGCGCGGCTGCATTTCCACGCTTGTAACCTGCAACGCGGCCCTTTGCATCTGTTCGCGTCTTCGTGATTATAATGGGACCACCTATGCGCGTTTCACCGCGACACGTACGCACGCCAACAATCTAAGTCCGGGCAAAAAATGCTCTCGAGAGCGAGGGCTGCGCTTATCATCCACAGCGAAGACGATACGGAGCGATGCACAAGGAGAAAAGTAAACTCTTCACCCTTTTGCTGCTTTCGTTGCACGCTTGAAACTGAAACGGGATTATTACTCTCCTCACCTTGTATTCCACAACACTTTTCTTACCACGTCTTTTGAAGACAATCTCTTCCGATTTATTATAGATTCACAATTTTTCGTATTTTTCATTCAGATAGAATCAAGACACTTCGAGTGTTCAAGAAACACTTGTTCATGAAAATCTCGTGCCGCATGTACCTTATAAACTGAGAATTGTTATGATTGTTACAATATTTATGTACCTAAACATATGACCAATTCAACACCCATTAATTGATTATATTCGTACTGATCTGCTCTTACACCAGTTCCAAAATCCCTAAATCAAAAGTAAATAATTTGCAAACGAAAGTATCAAAATTAATATATGTTTCGATCGTTTCTGCTGAAAGCAAATATTTAATTCGCCCACGAATACGAGTAGACAGATACAAATTAAAGAAGGCACTCGGTTAGAGATACGTGTTTCAACCACAAGTGTGTCGTGATGTGCAAGACCATGGCACCCAAGGGAGTCACGTTGATCTTGCAGATGTCACGTAGACGTTACAGGATCAAAAGGTCAATCTGTTTCTTCTTCTTTCCATTTCAATCCAGGGTATACCAGTTTCACTGACGTTGTCATAGAAGCACGTAACTTTGTTATTAATATTGTATGTCCACTGGCACAGTGAAAATGGCTATGTATAGACACATTAGCTCGCTGTGTGTCAAATGACCGATTTCGATGATAGAAAGTGGGACATGCGATTTGATCGCATAAAAATACAAAACGATTATCACACATCAATTTAAAATTTAACGAAATATAAATCACTAATACTCTTAAAATAATACTTCCTATTTTAACAAATATTTTAATATACCGGTAATATTTTACGCTGTATAAGCTTCAAACTGACATGACGTACTATTTAATAGTATCTTCTATCTCGTGAAATTACACGAAACGTTGGACGTTTCAAAATCGATCATTTTATTTTCCAAACGAAACATCATCTAATCGTTGTCGGAACACTTCGCGTTTTCATAAACTGCATTCGAAAAGCCTTACTCATCTAATAACTGGTCGAAGTAGTACAGTTATGTTTCTGAAAAAAAGAATACAGATACATGGAAGTTAACGTTCTGTACTGTTAGTCGAAAATCGTGAAATCTCGGTCAGGGAAATGAACGTTATCATAGCACGCCGGATGCATAGTTCTATCAGTCCGAGGAACATGCACTTAATAACATGTCGGGGAGAAGATGATCTCGTAGCAATCTTACTCTTGCACTTTGCTTGTTATCTGCATTTTTATCTGCTTATCGTTAACGTGACTCGCGAATTCTACCCACTCGCCGTGTACACGTCTGGTGCTGTCCGTTCAGGAATCGTCCGATCTTAAACGCTGTTTTGTGTTCTCTGGGTCTTTGGGTCGCTTGTTTGGAATTTGTTATTCGCTACGAACTAGAGAATTCGGCGAGTAGGCGTTATTTGAGAATTTTATCATTTTGAAAATCGGGAACTTCAGAATTTGGAGATCCAGGTGTTTGGGGATTTGACAATTTGGAAATGGAAGGTTTGGAAGTTTGACGATTTAAAAATCTAGAATGTGAAAATTTAGTAATTTACGAATTTGAACATTTGGAAAGTTGGACGTGTAGGAGGTTGAGAATGTGAGAATCGAGTGATGTAGAGATTTGAAAATTTAGAAAATTGGGAAGTTAAATATCTGGGAATTTGCGAAATTAGAAATTCTGAATTCTGATCGGGGAATCTGAGAATTTAAGAATTTGAAAGATTCCAGGTCACTGAAATAACAAATCCATCATTACACCATATCCAAAGACATTAAAGAAAACCACGCCTAAATTCCAGAGTCTCAACGTTCATCTCTCTCCGCGAAATAGAGACTTCAGCTTCATCAATTTTAATTGCGTCACGTTTTGTAAGCATCGCAGAATGTAGTGCACATTTTGCCATAAGAAACTCGATCTTCGAATACCTATCCCGAGCACTTGATTCGCAACAAGATTCCACGGGATCGTAAATTTCTCCCTCGCTTTACGATCCTCGAGAGCAGATATCAATTTTAACAGTCTGTAAAAGCAGCTTCGTTCAAGATCATCAGCGGAGAAGCGATACTGTTCGCGTTCGAGCGAAATGCCGCTAAGAATCTCGACTCCAACTATTCCATTGCCGTTTTCTGCAAACTTAAACGGCGTCGAATTCACCGTAAACCAAAACTGAATAAACAGTCGAACGAGGCTTAACTTTAACGAGCGGCCATGAAATTTTACGCGAACCGGCGATCGTTCCGGGCCCAAATGTCACCTGGGCCTGTCGTTAACACGTCATACAGCGTATCGCGATAACGATACTTCATTATTTACGCGCGTGTGATTGATCTGTATCGTCCTACTTCGCGAGTATTCTGGTCAATCAAAACGACCATCTCTAGCCTAATTACGTTTATCGATGGCACCTGAGTATCGCGAGCCAGCGTAAAATCGCTCGAATGGCCGAACTCGATTGGGCAATTATATATCGGTCATAAATTAACGAGCGTGATTAAACCGCAGGTTCGTAATTGCTACTCCTTCTAGCCAATGCTGGAGCTCATCGAAGAGTAACAATTTGTTAAATGACGAAGAAATTTTGTTCACATAGCGAATGAAGAGCACTATAAACTGAACATGTTTCAAAATCTTAAATTTTATTCCAAGAACTTCAATTTTCATATATTGTATCTAGATGAAATACACGAGTAACCCTGCCAGTTAAATCATACGTACTCTATTCACTCAGTTGCAGTGGTACAAAATTAAAATAAAATGACAAACTGTTGAACCATCAGATCGATGTCGACGAGTGCAACCATTCCGAAACAACCCCGTATCCGCGGCTTTTATTTGGATTACACGGAGAAGGGGAAGGAACGAGGAGGAACAGAAAGGGGAAAGAGCATCGGACACAAACCAGTCCTACGCGGAATTCCAAATACAGAAGGGTAGAACCGGATAATAAAGAGAAAACGACGGGAAACGACGTCGGTGCGTAGTACGGGTACGGTGAGCACGATCTCGACCCACGCGACTCTTATCGATTCATTCAGTGTCTCTGCCAGGCGTGAATCGAAATACCGAGACGATGGTTAGGGATCCAATTCACCGTGTTTCTCATTGTCACTGTTTTAATCCTTTGTGTATCGGATATTTCACGAAATAAGAGGCTTAATTTTCTAACCAGATTTATGTTTGCTTATACATACTATTTGAATTTTAACAGACACGACTGTAACATATTATTAGTTATGAAAATTTCAATGCTGAACTATCTTTCTGTTCGTATAGCATCTCTAGCAATTTTTTGAAGTCAAACAAAAAAATATTTTCAGTAAGTTTGCTTGTCACAATGCTAAATGGACAGAAAATTTAGACTCATAAAAGAATGAGATGAGTATGTTTCGTAGTAAGTAGTAAATGCGAATAAGGAGGTTACAACCACGAGCACAATATCCGTTTAATCTCCACGTACCATTTAATCGTCATCTGACGAACTTTGGAAAAATTGAAGAACAAGCAAGAAACTGAGCTGTCTCGGTGTCTCGTCGAGTGGAACGTCGTTAACCTAGCAATCGCTGTATTTTAATTAATTTCAACGCTCGGCAGGCTGCAATAAAACCAAATTACGAGCAAACATCGAGGAAAATAACACGCTGCGTCGATCACATTTTGCTCGGGCAACATTCACAATTTGCCACAGTGGTATTAAATTATTTATTTGCGAATGTAACCAATTTAACGCGAATGTATCGGCGAAGGAGGCTCGTTAATTTGCTCGAGCGAGGGTATCGGTACTCGTCGGGTTCTCTATCGTGAATTATATTTGTCTTTCACGAGACGAATCGGAGAACGATTAAATTAATCGGCGACTTTCACCGCGGCTCGATCGCGACACGGTAAATGATTTTTTTCGCGAACGACGCCCGTGAAATCTCCCCGATTCGTTTCGAACGGAATTAATTATTGGCCCCGATGAAAGTGAACGGCACGTGAAATGGAAAATGGAAACGGATCCGTGCGGTTCGTAAAACGGAACGATCGGTGTCGGGATTAGAGGCTAGACGAAAGCGGAGATAAATTTAACCTTTTAGCTGTTCTAAGTGAATACGTTCCACCGTAACACGCGTGGCTAATTCAATTGCCTCAAGTTGGTGTGTAATCTGGTTTGATGTGATATTACGCCGATATTATACGTGAAATGTATTCGATTTGCGCCGCGTTTTTTCCACATTTCTAATTGGTTATCTAACAGCTGGAGCGTACGCGCGCTCACGCGAACAACGATACATCGAGATCGTTAGAAAGGTCAACTCGCGTGAACACGAGCAACGATGGAGGGTCGATAAATCTTGTTCGTTGAAATAATCGCGACTCGTATATGCACTTGTAATAACTCTATTTACCAGGCGTACGAGAAATACCAAACAAAACGTCGATCAACTGTCGCTGGATGGGCTGTCGCGATGCCGACATCTTTCGACATCGGTCGATACTCTTTGGTAATTTGTACCTGCTACTGCAGATATATCGCTCCTGAGATTCGATCTCGTACACGGTTCGTGGAAAGGTAATATGTACGGTTTTTTAGCGTGTAATGATATCGGCACAATCGCTAATTCATGCAGCGTTCGCCGATTGTGTTGCATTTTTTACTTGCGCATTAGCAGTGTAGCACAGTAAAGTTACAGTACAACAGTATAACGGTATGCATCAGTAAAATAGTATAAGAATAAAATGTCTCTCTATAAATAGAGTTCGCATAGGCAGATATCAAGATATCGACGAAATTGTTAAGAAAGTTCGAAGATTCTTTAACGATAAAATCGAGAAAGATCGTTTGCGGTATGAAATTATGGAGCGTGTATCCTCACAATTGAATTTCCCATGTGCAAAAACCGGCACGAAAATTGCTCGGACACCGGTCAGCTCTAAAATCCGTTGCATGACGTTGCGTGCATAACGCACGCGACGCGAGTGTCTCTCCCCGACGATGCAATAAACGTGGCCGCGACTCTCGGCGATGCTATCGGCGTTGTAACGATCGGTCGAGTGTCGTTCGATCCTGGACGAGGTGCTTTCGAGATAAACCAGCTCGAAGCTCGCGCACCCGCCCACACGGAGGCCACGTGCGTGGGCGAGCCTGAATTTTCAATACGGAAGATACGGTGATATTGGTGAATTCAATTATCGGCCTTTAAACGCCGCGGCTGCTGCGCCCAGCAATTCTTTTTTCAGACGGGACACCGCCAGATTACATTATTCGTTCGATCGCTAGCCGAGCGTGAAAGTTTGTATCGCGTTAAAGACATTGCCCGCTCGACTAACCTCCAGGATATTTCCGATGCTTTCAGTTTTGCCCATTCGACATTTTATCACTTGGTACATTCGTTTATTTACATCAATACCTGACCCTTTTATTATTACTCGTTTCATTTTAATCTCTTCGGCTGGTTCAACCCTTTTCCTATATTTTAACCCTTTTACCGATAATACTAGGTTAGGTTGTCGTTTGGGTTACGAAATAATTGTTGTCAGACATACATGTCGAATATATCCTTAAAAAACGAGGACTCTTTTTGGACTACAAAATATTTCAACCTTGCTTTAACAATTTTGCTAGACATGTTAAAACGCTCATCAACCAAATACTGAAATGTTTAATAGACGATTAAAATTTTATAGTACTAGCTGATTAAAATGTTTAACTATTTACGGGTTTTGCATATTTTGTGTCGTTTAGTAATGGTTTTCAACAATATTAAAATGAAATAATCTTAATGTACCAGGGGTTTGAAAAAATATGTGCCTCTAAGGGTTAACTTCCAAGTAGACTCATTTCGATGTTCTTTCTAGTTGTCGGTTATTGAAAAATTCGAGTGGAGCGTGCAACACGAGTAACGGTTATAATTGAATATTTCCAGGGGTTGTTTCCTCGACTATGGCAAGGAAATCAATATCGGTCAATAGGCGTCGAGTTTAACGCGGCCAGACTTGTAAATCGAAATCGATGTCGCCGGAAAAACGGGGGCGGCGGTAAATAGAAACGGCCTTTGACGACGAGCATTGCGCCATTTGCGCTTTCGATGCTCTTTTATTCTCTGTATACTTTTGCTCTTTTATTTTCTGTTATTGACTCGACGCGCCCGGGATTCGACGGCCGGAAACGAGAAGCCGAGGATGGTACTGACGTTTCGTGCATTGTTTTCAGATTATTTTATAGCGTTGCTCCTTCTGACACTTCGAACCCTCTGCGTTTCACCCCTGCAGATTCAACGGAGCACGATTTCAAGGTGGCTAAGATCCTAAGTTACCGAGTCAATTTTAAAATTTGCAAATTTATAGATTGAAAAATTTGCGAGATCGAAAATTAACAAATTTGCGAATTTATAGATTTGAAAATTGTAAAATTGGAAGTGAGTCATCGGGCAATTTTAACTTGAGTGAACAGCACAACACGATACATCAAATGTAAACGTGTTGACGCAGCTCAGTCGAAGGAAGTAAAGTGAAACAATTCTACACGAAGTATCATAGAATTCTAAATCCAAATCGTGACTTCGAAAGAGGACAAAAGTTCCAAGAAATACGACCACAAGTTTCCTCTCGTTAAAACAGCATGGACCGTCCAATTTTAATGAAAACAGATATACCCGTTATGTATATATCCTTTTCCTTGTTCCCGTTCCTGCTTCATCCATAATTGATTGTTACTGCGGGCCCTCCCCGTAAATAAACAATAGCCAGCAAGAAGTCACTTTTTCAGAGGTAAGAAATATCCTCGCGGGGATAGCGGCTGTCGTCGATCTTGCATTTTATGCGCGACTCGATTTGAATTGTTGATGAAGCCATTAAGTTATGCGAGAATAACAATTACTTCGGGCACGTTTCACCGGCCACCAGCTACTACCATGATTGGACTTATACTTAACCCTGTGACGGCGCAATGCTGGATCATTCGGGACCCAATTTTATATTCGTCGCATGTCAACTTGAGGTTGTAACATCGTTATAATTAACCTTCGAATCGTGAATTACCGTCACGGTAAAAATCTCAATGAAATTTCATATCCTCTCTCTTTAATTCGAACGGGTAAAATGGAGATGAGAGTCACTGGATTAGAATCGCATTCTCAGGGTTCCGCTCCAGTGCGCTTATTTGTATTCATCGTCAAATACTCACGGGTCACGTTACGTTTGATCCGACGAATGGAAAAGGATTTGCCATGGCTTACCTGGAACAGAAAAAATGATGGTCATTGTATGTCGATGGAATAAGCAAACGCGAATGCTGGAACGAATAAACTCTTAAAATAAAGATCGAGAGGTGGTACATCTAAATAAAACATGCTGAAATACAGCGAATAAAGCAGCGTTGCTATCGTCTCGAAGAATGGCGTCGATACAACGCGTCAAAAGATGGCGCACCGAAATACAATGCGTGCGATATGACGCGTTCAAAGACGGCACTGTAAAAGACACATGTTACTCTACAACGCATCAAGAAGCAGAGCGTTAAAATGCAATATGTAGCGATGCGTTGTTATGCATCGTGTCGAAAGATGGCGCATCAAATACGTTGCGATATAACGTGTCGAAGGACATCGTGAAAGGCAACGTGTCATACAACGTGTAATGATACAGCTCGTCGAGGTACAGCTCGTTGCAGCACAACAGGTCGATATAGAACGCGTTAATATACAAGATGTGGCAATTTAACGCAAGACCATAGAACGCGTATCCAGTGTTAAATGCCTGAGCGTGTACAGCATTTGACTGGGTACTAACGACGCAATGAATCACACGGTCGATGAGTCTCGCGAGTCGATCAATTCTCTCCGGTTCCGTGGCTCAAAGCGACAGAGACGTTCTACAGGCTCGGGGACACGTCGCAGACATCTCATTGTCTTCGACAGAGTGGCCAACTTGCTCGAGGAACTTCTCCTCGCTTTGATTCGAGGCGACAGTTTAGAAGTTCGACCGGTGTCTCTTCCTGTCGAGAAACGGGATAGATCGATGCTGAACGAAGAAAGTCGCGAGGAAACCCCGTTCGAATATACTCGTCCTCCATTTTTTTTCCTCGACCGTCGCGAGTTCTTTTTTCTTCTCTAGCTCGTTCTATTTCTCTTTCTCGTTCGGAGTCCTCCACGTTTCCTTCCGTCTTTTTCTCTCCGGGCTTGTATTCGCCACACGAGAATAGCGAACATGCCAAATAAACACGGCGAGAGATCGCGGACCGGTTTGACCGGACGCGACACTGCATTGAATGGGCCATTCACTAACTTTGACGTTTCCTCCCACGCAAGTTTCCAGACGTTTTACGAGCTCGCCGCTCGCGATCGTCGCGGCTTTATAACGCCGTGTGTTCCGAGCGTTTTCGGAGAGAGAAAGAACGGTTTCCGGAATTGGCGAGTATTCTGAACGCCCCGGTGGTCCAGTCGGTTCCAGAACAGCGGAACTGTCTTTGCAATTAATCGTTTTATCGCGAGAGGCGTGCAGGCCCAATTAAAAACCGCAGGATCGCGTGTTCGACGAACACGCGCGTGGGCGTGTAGACGACAGCCATGTCGAATATTAGTCCACGGTAGAATTAATCCTTGAGATTCACGAGCCAGATAGTTCAATCGGTGAAATCGCCGGACAAAGGGCCGCTTGTAAGCGAAACTCGAATCCTGATGCAACAATTAGACGTCAATATTATTCTTGCTAGCCAAGTTTGTAAGCTCGAGCAAGCTATTTGATCGATAAACACTGGTGACTCAAAGCTGGCAACGTATACCTGAGGTATGCAATCGGATCGGAGATCGTTCGAACAGATTTTCAAACTTGAAAAATACCTAATATTTTCTCGAGTGACCCATATTTCTTAATGCCTGTTTTTAACCGTAATCTCTAACTGATACTTGACTGGAATGGTAAATTGAAAACACGCTGTTATCGCTGCGGGAGCAAGTTGTTAACATGCATTTTTCACGAGAATACATTTTCAGCTTTCTCCAAGAAATGGAACACACAGAGAGTACTCCTCTATCGAATACCTCTAAGGTTGACCTGCTGGACTTCACAGTCAAGGTTAAGTTGACTGAATAAGAAAATATAGGCGTATGTTTATTTTTTTAACTAAAAATCTCAAAAGATTTCAATGTTTAAAGGTACATAAAGTCACAAATTCACAATTTACTGGCTCTCAAAATTCCTACATTCTTAAATTCCTTGATACTTCAGCCGCTAGATCCTCAAGTTTTCCCTCACTAGGCTCTCTCTGAATACTTTCCAAATACTCTGAAATCCACCTTCCTTCGCCCACATTTCTTATCCAGAGTAACCCGGTAAAAAATAGATCGATTTGAGCTCAGCAGATAACGAAACACGAAGAAATGACGTGGATAGAGAAAGTTGACGAGGGATATATTTAATGGGACCTCCAATAATCCCACAAGCGTAAAGAACATCTCGTGTCTTCCGCAAAGATCTGAGAATCAACCGTCGATCTTATTTCTCGTTCGAGAAGCAACCTGCACGAGGAGCGATTCATTGAACGAACGGGTTTGATAGACAATTATGGATATCGGGCTCATTATTCAGAACCACCGGTCCGCGATATCGTATCTGTCTTTTTTCGTGCTTTCGCCTCGTAAATCTCGCGTATCAGTTAACGCGAGCACCAAACTGGATACTGACTGACACCAATTAATCCGACACTGCGACTCCCCAGCCGTGGTTGAACCTTGTTGGACGATCGTCGAACTTCCACCGGGAAAAAAGGGAATGGTAGACAAGGCGCGGGTTTCGACGCAAGAAAACTCGACGATACAAGTTGTCCGTTGGCGAGCACAACTTTCGCTCGAAGGTGTCTTTCCAGACGGGCCGGCAAGAAAAGATGAAAGAACTTCCGTTTGCCTGGAGTGCAACGTACACGTGTCTTCTCGAGCGAAGAGTCGATAGCAAACAAGACAAGGCGCCGACTGCTGTTGAACGACTTTAAAAGTTCAAATAAATTTCGGGCTATCGTGTACAACCCTCGGGCCGACACGAATGCTCGACCTTTACCTCTCGATCGATGCTATCCCAGTGGAACTTTCGTTACTTGCAGCCATTTTTCTATCTTAGCTGTGGCCACGGTTCAAAGATAAATAGTTTACGATTCGAAAATGTATCTTCTAGCGTTTAATGATCGGATCGTCCAATTTCTGGTTCGATTGCGATTCGTTTATGTTGAAGAAGTTGTAATTGAAATCTGGTTATAGCAGCTGGTGATGAGAGGACTTTGAGTATATAGGAATCCGAGTGTATAGAAATCAGAGAATGTAGAGATCTGGATATGTAGGGATTAGGATATGAAAGAATCTAGGAATACAGGGATTAGGGTATAAAGGCATCTGGAGATATAGGTACCTGATATAGCTATTCATGGATATAGAGATCTAGAAATGTACGGATAGCTACTTGTAGGCGTAGAGATTTGGGAGTACAGGGATTTGGGGATATACTGATCTAGAGATGCAAGTGTCTGAGGATCTGTGAATCTGATATATAGCTATTGGTGCATATGAAGACTTGAGGATATACAGATCTGAAGATGTAGGCATCCGAGGTCCCGGTTATTCAGATATAGGTATTTGTAAATACACAGATCTGAAGATATATCAGTTAACATGTGGATCTAGGAGTACAACAATCTTGAAATGTAGGGATATGAAGTTGCAGAAATCTGGAGGAACAGTGTAGATCTGGGGTACAGAAATATAAGGATCCTCCCAAATGATCATACTCCTATTTTCCAAAGGTCCAAATATTCAAATGCTACTATTCATTGTCAGCGAATTGAACAAATAGATGTACAAATTAAGTGCCATTACAGAACCGCTTATCAAGAGGAACCTTGCGGACTGGACATTGCAAGGTTCAGATTATAGCAAGTAACAGAAAAAATAGTATTTCAAGACAGGTGAGAGAGATAGTTTTCTGGGGGCTGGCCTGCTCGAAAATACACGGCAGAGTGGAGGTTGCATGCGTCAAGTGCATACTTCAAGTTACCCCAGCTGGCTTGGCAACGTCTATCCAGCTGCCTACCTCGTTCGAGGGTGGAGAGACCGGTCTAATGCTCGGATATACGACGAGGCACAGCCAGTGCCCTGTTTCATCGAGGTCGAAGCAATTTCGCCGGGGAAATTAAGGAAATTTTCAACCCCTCCACCTACGAGATATATATTTTCGGTTGGCCGCAAACGATTAAATCTCTTCGCAAAGAGTTACAACAGGTAGGGGTGCTTATTTTTGCGAACGATCTGCGATACCGTCGTCTAGCTTGTTTATAGTCGGTTCGTTATTCTCATCCTGCAATTTTACTATTCTACCTTTGATGACTATCTTGACTGGGTCACCCATCTTGTGGAGGATATTTGGACAACATGATTAGCGTAACTCTTTGTTATTAAGTTCTATGGCATATTTTAATGGTAGAATTTATTCCAGTGCTGCAACTTGTGATTTTATAGTTTGCACATAAATTATTTTTCTTGACAATCTATAATTATAATTTGTAGTATGTAGACTATGTTCAGACTAAGCAAAGACGAGAAAGACACCTTTGCAGGATCTCGTTCACTTTCATGACTACTTGCCTGGCTATTTGCCTGAATATTCATCTGGCTACTTGTCTGGCTACATACATAATCTAAACGCAGCCTCGCGCGCCTCCACAGATGGAGACACTGTCTGACGTACTTTCAGATTTTAAGATGTGGCCATTTTCTGAAGGTTCCAGTCACTCGAGTAGTGGGGCAGATGTTAAAAAATGGAAAGGAAGTTGGAAGAGTCAAAATTGACTGGTTTGTTCGACGCCGTGAAACGCGTTGAGAATAAACACGAAGGCCAGTGGTGTTGTTTCAGTGGTTAACGGTAAACGTGACTCACGATGGAAAGTCACCAAGGTGTTCGAGTAACTGAGTCTGCAAGGAAGATCCTTGAAGCGATCGAAGTAATAGGAATGCTTAAAATATCGCGAGATATGTCGCTTGATCGATGCATCAGATTTCTCAGAAGACATCTCGGGAAGTTCTTGAAACTTCTACGACTGTCATTTATAATTACTCGCTTGATTAAATCAGCGGACCGATACGATCTCGAAATAGACGCGGAGGTAAAAGTTGTTTTGATTGATCTAAAGATCATTAGTCACTAATGGAGGTAACTAGGATGATTGCATTATCGTAATTTATTACGCGTTTTCGTTCGCTGTCGCGGGCAACGCGTTGGATCATTAAGAACACAAAGGTCTGTTTAGCTTCTTAAAATTTAAGCTACGTCCACACGATTGATTAACCTTAATGGTCCCTCGCGGTCACTGACATCGACCGAGACGGCGAACAGAGAAGAGACTTCACTGGTCCCGCACGGCGGTTGCAAGTGCATTACGTTTTCACCGCGCATCGAATTGAATTCCAAATGCTATTTACCGAACTATACATCTTTATTGCATGACAGTTTCCGTAACTCGTAAAAATGTCCCCTGAGCCGAAGTTATTGCGCCGGATATCCTATATGCTGCCTCGGTATTATGTCACTTGAAATACCGTGGTTTTTCGACGAATGTGATGTAACCCTGAATTTTAATCGATTCCAAAGAAGACAGATGCAAAACGTTTTCACAGAAAATGTAACATTTCGTAATACTTCCTGTATAAGTTATTATACAAGTCGAAATGTCAAAATCAATTCAAGGAGCTTAAAATTTCTAAATTTTCAAATGTTTTGACTCGCAAATTTTCAATTGGAGAAATTTGCAAGTTGGGAAACAATGAAGACGTATTAATTTCATACAAGTGGTAACACCGTTCTGATTCGCTCTGCATTTTGCAGACGTCTCGTGGAATAACAGACAACGTTCCCGGAGCATTTTCCAGGGCAATCCGTAACCTGGCGTCACGAGGAAGCCAACTTCCGGTAAACTTGGTCGGCAGTAACATTTTCTAAGCACGCGATTCGCCACGGTTTAACAGGTAGATCAATCTAAACGTCCGATCTCTCGGCAAGCCGCTGACCATCGCAACGCCTTAATCATCGGTCTCGTATAACGTACACCGATAACATCGCCAAAGTGCAGAGTTCACCGCACCCGGAGCCGTGATTTCTGGCTTCCAAACGAATTAGCATAATTACCCGCGCTAATTTTCCAACGAATTCCGGTACCAAGAAGTAGGTACGCCGTTCCTCCCGGTTGAATACACGAAACCACGGGAAAAAAGAGGAGGAAAACGAGAAAGAATCTAAAGCCGACGAAGCGAACGAGGCGAAAGAAAACGAAGCACCAAGACGCGTACGCGAACGGGAAAAAATAGAGTTTTCGAGGTAGACGCGGTCGAAATGGAAACGAACAGAGAAACACGGTCCGGCGAGATCGATGAAAATAAATTGTTCACCGACGCGATAATACAAACAAACGATCCGCGTTCTCGTCGCCCAGGTGACGAAGCTTCGATCCGATTTTCACGGTGGCGACGCACATCGTCCGCACGACATCCAGGAACACCTGTGTATACCGATGCACGCGCGACCACCGAGCCGAGATAGTTTCCAACAGCCGACACCGAGTAATTAATGCGGGAATTAACCCCGGGGGTTAATGATAAGCATTAACGACTAATCACCGAGCGTGGCTGGAGTTCCCTCGTCCGATACCATTCCAAGGGACTCGTCGAGTTCATTAGTGTTTGGCTTTACCGGCAACCCCGACAGCGCCGCGTCCTTTATTTGTCTCACCCACCCGACGTGTTCCGCTGACTTTATCTCGCTCGCTCAGGAAAAACGTGATTCTTTAAACGTTCTACCTGCTGGCAACACCTACCGCTCGCCGATAGTCTCGTTACGATTGCTGAACCTCCTTTCAGATAGCTCTGCGGTCGAACAGCTAACGCCTTCTTTAGATAACAACAACTCTGACGAATAACTTCATGATCTATAGGTTTATATAAACAATGTGACCGTTCACTCGCATTAATCAATACTTATTATTCGATCCCCGTATCTCTACATCAGAATTTCTATATGTGCATCTAAGATTCCTGTATACTAAGAATACCTATATTCCTATGATCTCTGTACCTCCATATCTGAGTTTTCTGTATACATAGAATCTCCGTATATCTAGGATCCTTAGGATCTTTAAGATCTTTAGATCCATACAGATCTCCATGTTCATTGGACCTCTATATTTCTACGATCATCATATCCCAGGTTCTCCATATATGTTCCAAGAACCTATATATCCCCAGAACTCCTATACCAGTAGAATGTCTATATCCTTACTATCTGTCTACCTGTAGGACCTCTATATTCCTAGATGCCTATATCTCTAGGACTACCACCCTCGTAAATCGTAGCCCATAGATCGGTCGGCGAGCGCGGTCGGACAAGCGATTTTTTCTTTGTTCGTTGACCGGTTGGCTGAAAGAAAATGGTGCATAAAGGTAAGCGCGTAAGAAGGCGAACGATTAGACGGTAAAACGACGTTGCGTTCGGCCGTGTCTCATATAAATCTCGAGTGTGGCGCAGGGAAATTTATGGCACGCCCTTCCGACCGGTCGAGTAATACATTTTCTCTGCCGCCGTAGATACGACGCTCGATTAACAAACCCTGCGACCACGCCCACGCCACCGAGTTACGATATTAACAACGCCGGAATACGATTCATTTACGCCCACCGATCGTTTATGAATGAACCGTTTTAAGATCGAACGAGTAGGACGCCGGGTCAATGGGTACCGGTCTTGCTCGGTAGCCGTCATGTTGACGCTATCTCAACCTCCGTTTGAATTATTGCCCGTGTCGATACGCAACGAACACGTTAAGATACTGTACAAACGTCCTGGACATTACGAGCAACCAGAGCATCCGAGCAAAATGCTTTATAATTGTCTCGTCGATCTGGCGAACGTGACAGATCTGTCGTTTCCGCGAGCCGAGAATGCTCGACAAGTTGCGACCTTCGAACGACACTGTAACGACACTTGTGTGCTCTTGAAACGTATCGTTCAACTGAGAGACCACTATTCATGCGGAGGAATGAGAATATGAAGGTTCATTTATACGTAACATATTCTCGAATGTATCCCACTTCGGAATCGCTAGGACTTTATCATAAAGAAATAGGATTAATAAATATGGCTAAGGTGGTACTTGGACTCGATGCCAGCTCCAGAAACAATGTAAAGAGATACGTGCTCTAAGAATTCGTCCTACTTCAAATTTCAAGTGTCATCGTCAAGAGTGTATTACAAACGTGACCTGCTCAAATGAAGATCCACGTCCCACCCTGTGAAAGCTGCACGCTTTAATTATATTCTGTGTAACGCTAGATACTCCCCGAAAACTGGGACTGAAAATGCAGCAACAGCAAGAAGGTCGTGGAGAACTCGAAGCAGCTGGGTTGCAGTCGCGATCGATGCCATTCGGTTCGCTGGTAAAAAAGAATGTCCGACAAGAACGGTATCTCAGTTTCCACATCGTTTGACGTTTCCTTGGGAGGATATAAAGCAGCGCAAAGGACGGAGCTCCGCGGACAAAAGTCCCATATCCAGATGGTAGCAGGAAAGATGGGTAGGCAGAAGCTGGAGGAATATCGCCGGGAACAGTCTCTTCTGTGCGGGACGGCCAGTTTCGGTATAAATTAAAAGTTCCCTTCCGCCGTCTCGAAGATCGTTAATCCATTGTGTCGTAACTTCCACGGTTTTGCTCTGTTTAAGGCGTTGGAACTTTGCCTTTATATATCTGCTGGAAAATCTGAGAGGTTTCTCCGCGGTTGCGACTCAGCTTTTAATACCTTATTGCGTGTTTCAAACTAATTTTCACTTTGCGAGACTAATCAATCCACATGGCTGCATTAACATGTTGTAAATATACATAAGGTAACTTCGTATAATTAGAGTCTTGCCGTTTACTCGACTAGTAGATTATCTACGCTATAGCGAGGGAACACGCGTATGGGTGTGCTATTACCAAATTGTCGACACGTATATCTACATATTAACGTCTGGATCCGCGGAACCTAATAGAAATCTCGTTGAATCCAACAGATTTGTCACCGCGAAGAGAAATGACCTTCTCTAATACGCTGGATCTAGCTACCCCTCGACGTGCCATTCTCGAGAAGGTTAATGGAAAGACTGATTGCTATGGGAATCACTCGACCGAATTTCAGATCATTACTTATCAATGACACTGGGCAGATAATTGAAAAATGGGAATTACCTTAAAAAGGTGAACATGGTATGACACCTTTCTTAATCCATATTCGTCTTGAAACGAATGCAAGTGAATAAAAATATAAGTTTACATTTATTTGATAGTATATTAAAAAGGTCTATTTCGTGGATCTATATTGTAGTTTTAGTAACAGTTGCATTGATGGTGTTCGAAAGATCACGAGTCTACAATGAAAGAAAGATTGCAGCAGGTTTAAAGCACGGACTGGTACTTTAGTATAATTTCACAGTAAATGTTCTTTAAATACACTTCGAATGTTTCAGTCTGTTAGAATTCTTCACCGGAAAGCAAAGATTTCTGCCTGTATTTTTCATCGCGGAAAATACGTACTGTCGAGAGAGAGAGAAAGGGAGAGAAGGAGGACTGATCCACGCCTATTCGCGAAATAACCACCTACCGGAGAAATCGTTGATATTATCTCGGTGAAAGCGCGAGGAATGGGATTCTTCATGGGTGCTTGAGTGCTATTTAATCAGGCAAAGCCCGCAAACGCGTTTTGCACGCAATCGATCGTGGTTGAAACCTTTATCCAGACCTTGTTTTCATCTCGAATTAACTTCCCAGAGATCACTGACCCCTTTCTACAGAAACATCCTTCACGCTTCGTAATTAATGTTCCTTTTGTTTTAGTGCTCACGCGAAACATCGTGTTAACCTTTACAGTTCGCCTGTAAACTTTGCGACTTATCAACGTGCCATATTTTATCCTTTCAATTTCACGAACTTCGTATCTACGTCTCTAAATCTTTCAATTCTCACATCCCTGTATATCTCTGCGCTTCTGTATTCCTATGCTCTTACTCTTCTATATCCCTATATTTCTACATTTCTATATTCTTGAATCCCCAATTCTTTACATTCTGGTACTCATGTATCTCCATATTCCGATGAACACGTAAATGTCCAAATACCTCCAAACCAATACATCTTCTATGCCGGTTGATGTAAATACAAGTCCCGTCTACAATACGTACGTAATCGCAGTGTATAGACTTCTTTCTACGAAAAGTTGTTTCAAAACCGTGAAGTTAATAAACAATAAGCACACGTTTCAGCAGCAAGACCTCGCGAAGAGGCAAGAGGATAGGGAGCTGTGTTTTGCAGGGACATTTCGCGTTCAGCGGAATATTACAATGATATTGTGCACACGAGGTAACACGGTTGGCTGCAATTTCGTAGAGTCGTGTTTCGAAGCTACGAGCAGCTTAGCCAACCCTTTCTTCGCCGGATAGCGTCAAGGGTGAAAGAGAGATTAATTACATCTGCTTGTGTATCGTAAGCAAACGTGGCGAGCTTTACTCGGCTGAAAAGACCGGTTGCTCTCTCTCTTTTTCTTTCGTCCTCGCTTTGCCCGTCTAAAGTATCGCTAATTAGCCGAGGGTTGCCCTTTTTTCGCTCGTCTGTGTTCTCCGCGCGTTATTCTCTCCGTTTCAGCCCTGGTCTACTCGTCGCTTTTGCTTCAATTCCGCGGCTCTTTCGCGCTGCTGTGTCGCCGTCTTTGCTTATCTTCCCGGAGATCTTTTATGACACCCCTCCAGGGGATGGATGACGTTTTTGGACGGTCAGATGCTTTGGGGAGAACCGCCGTACGTGTCTATGAAACGGAAATCCCGGTGAACACGTAAGCGAGCACATTTTTCAAGAATTAATGCTCCATTTTCCGTTTACGAGTTAACTCTTTCGGTCTGCGAGACGCGTATAATGGAGTCTCGCTGCATGACCGCCATTTATATCGTCGAGCTCCTTTTCGTATGAACTTTCCAGACCTTTGTACAACTACGTAGATAAAACAAACTTCCTCGGCGAAGATACGATTAATTAATGATCAGATTTGTGCATTCTTATGCAAAGAACACCGACGCATGAATGGCGTTTTGAATTATTCATAAGCTTCGGTACAAAAGCGGCGTTCGTTTCGTTGATTTCCATTAAATTGCGATACTTTCGTTTCGTTTCATTAACTGTTTAAGCCGTTTGCCCGTGGTTCGTGGCGGGGCCGGTTTCTTGCGGTACCGATCGTCCCAGATACGTCGTCTAACTTCCTGTAATTGAGAAATTTCTTATTGAGCCGGATACGAACGACGTCCGGCGCTTTGAAAACCGCTACGAAAATTACACGCCCCTCGAAATCTACGATTCTGCCGTGCAAACGTTTCTACCATTGCAAACGTTCGTTGCAAGTCGTCATAAACGGTTGGAATTCTAAATCAATCAGTTTACGATATAAAAAACGATGAGATACCCTCCAGCAACTATTCCAAGTTAGATATGTGACAGCATATTTCGATATTATGCCATTACGTACTTGTAAAAAATTGTAGAACAGTAGAGCGTAATATTGTAACACGTGGCAATCGATAACGCGTATTTATGACTTTGATAGCTAACTTATTACTTCGGTATTTTTTCGTATTTTCAGTTTCTGTAATCTACCTTAAATGCTGCTTGCAACCCGGTAATTTTGTGAAGACCGATATAAATTCTCCAAAACCTGTATACAATGTAATTGCAAGATTTATCGATCCCATAAAACATGCACTCGTTATGATGTTAATCATCCATTATGATTCAGAAACACATCTCTGAAGGTATCTCATCGTTTATTTTTACAAACCGAAACATCGTCGAGTTGCGCCGGATTAACAACATAATATAAAATCGATTAATCAGGATGAGATAAATCGATAAATCGTGCTTCAACTTTGTGCAAGGCACACCGATATTACGGAGCATCAATACAAGCGAATAACCGCAACCTCCACCATATCCTCGAACAAGAAACGACTTCGTCGTAACGTGACCCAGTGTCGTATTAAAAAGCGCTCTATTTTTGCGAATGTCCTCGTGGAACGACGCATTAACCGATGGAAGGTGGTTAATGTAACCACTTTTCAAAGACGAATACCTGGTACAAGTTGCGTGCAGCTTGTAACGCGAGCACAACCCTGAAAGATCATCCGATTAAGAGTAGCAAACTACGATCTGACGTTCTGATACTTCACGCACGGGTTATGGTATGTGAAGTGTGTGCACACACGTAAACGATCCTCCGCCTCGATGCCAAGTATTCCTGTTTCGTGGATTAACCATCGGCTGACGAATAAAATTTACTGCGAGATTTTCTTCGACAAGCATGATGATCCAATTAGGCAAATAACCAAAGGCTACTGATCGAGTTGCTTCTTCCAAGCATTTGAAATTTATTCTAATTTAAATTCTAATTTAACTTGATGATTAAAAGAGTTCTACATTTAATTCTGAAATTCCGTAGCTTAGAAATTTCTGGACTTGGAAATTTATTCTGGACTTGAAAATTTATTCTAGACTTTGAAATTTATTCTAGACTTGGAGATTTATTCTAGACTCGAAAATTTATTCTGGATCCGTTGCAAACTAGTCTGCAATAAAATCTGTGTATTGCACGTACATCGATCTAATGTTTGCGTAAGCACGTACGTTTATTGTTTTACAAAACACGTCGGAGAACGAAGAGATTGAAGCGCGAACGAAAATAGTGCGACGTTTTTGCTGGTGGACCTGCAGTTTCATGGAAAAGCTTTTCACTCGTATTATCGCGGCTCGATCTCGATTATCGATGCATCGTTTATCCGAATTTCTCATTATACGGAAATCTGTTGGCCGAAGTATCGATAATCTGCAACATCGAACGTTCTATGGAACCACCTGCAAAATATCCGAGCGAACGGTCGAATGGGTCAGCTATTAAGCCTTCATTGAGCAACTAACGAACCCGTGTAGCATCGCCTGGAATTTCATCTCCCTTTTCACGAATCTGTGACAATGGGCGTCAAACAATGATTCCGCGAATAATAAACGTAAATAAACCGGGTTTCGTTCTTCCGCGCGTGCACGCGGTTTGTTTCGAAATAATTATGTGACGTCACTCACCAGTTTATATAGGACGAAAAATTGGGGATTCGTCAAAACCGAAAATTGGCGAATCTTTCGGGAGACGAGTTAACTCGTTTCGGTCGTTGTCAAACATTAACAATCGCTTGATCGATAGAAATTTCTGGACATCAAATTGCACAGAAACATGACGACAGAATAGTTTTCCATACTGTTTCCTTTTTCGCATTGTTCGTCATCGTAGCCGTTCTTTCGAGACAACCACGACTCCTTGTTACCGCGCCGTATTCTCGCGAGAGTAGCTTTATCTCAAAAAGCCACGCTTGAATAAAGCTTTTGACGACACGTCGAAGTCGCTTGCCGCGGCTCGATAATACAGAGCCTTAGAATTTCACGGCTACGCTTCGATCCTTTGCAAACAGCCATCAGGAAGCAAGCAAGCAAGCGTCCTTCAAGTGTGCAAATCAGTTGATCGCGTTGGACCAGCCATGATTGATACGGCTTACCCTTTTCTTATCCACGGTCCTATCTCTATTATCCTGTCCCTTCTTTCTCGTCTATCTGATCTTCTTCCGTCGTCACGTTTTTACCTTCCCCTGACCTCGTTGCTATTTATGTTTCCGTTTCTGACGCGCTAGGAAGTAATTGTAACGAGCTTCAGATTTCTGTAAATTTTTATGATACAACATTCTTATGTGAGCAATTATTCTTCACGTACTGCATGCCAGGCCCAATAACGTACAGATGTGGCAATCAAAGTAGTGTCTACTGTATAATAAAGATCGATGAAAATCACTCAGTCGATTATATAAATGGAGGCGACAGAACAAGGCTTCATACAGCTATAAAATCGATTGGTGTCAGATGTAGGAAAGACTTCCAGACTTCAGACGTGTATATTAATCTGCTGTTGTATCCTCAAAATATGTTGCTCACTCAATCCCAAAGTTTGTAAAAGGAACGAAGGGAAATTCGAAATGAAACGTCGATATTGATTTATTATCTGTTTATATCTGGAGTTATCTGCGGGCAATATCAATTTCGCGTTAAGCGCAGCTCGACGACAAGCTGACGGTTGTACACGGTCCTCGCTGGGTTTGATTTCCCGAATGGACCGTGCAGACTGTGGCGTGCAGTTTAAAATGCAAAATGCACATTGAAAAAACTGGTTTGCTCGGATCGAACACAACGCGGTTGTACTTATAATTACACGCATGATATATCACGCGCAATCGGTAGCAGGCGCCCGGTTGTATCGACGTGTTCGAGTTCGCGAGCCTCCACAATCGTGTCTTGCTTTCGAAATTTCTCGTTTGTCGACCTTTTTCCGTCGATAGCATTGATTCCGGCGAACGTACCCTTTCACAATTTAGTCGTTTGTTTCGATTTGTTTCCAGCACAAAACTTATTCTCGCTCCGGTGGTTATTCAATTGGACGATTATGAACAATTTATCCTCTCGAACTCGAATATACGAGCATCGAATATCAATTTGCGAGTATCTCGAACCGAAAGATTTCTCAAAAAAAGAAAAAAAAAAAAACAACAACGCAATCGTAAACGCGGCAACCGTCCGAATCTTCTCGGCAAAGGGAACATCGAAAGGATTTTAAGTGGCACGTCCCGGCGATAAATCATTTGGCATGCGATGCACGACCCCGTTCGGAAACGATCTTACACGGTACGTTCGTATCGGCGTCCGGATCGAACTCTCGGACGAAAAAGTATATATCTCGTGCGAGACAAATTGTAGCTCGCCAAAAACGGACGGTTCGTTTGAAACGCGAGCTCGTGACACACGGACAGCGTACGCAAATCAGCCCCGTTTTTCACGGTTAGAGAGAAAGAAAGGAAAACGAACGGGAGCGCGGAGAAAATGGACAAAGAAGACGGGGAACGTCGGGGAAAAAGAAGAGAGAAGAGATGCCGGGGGTCAGGGGTTCCGGACTGAATTACGCGGCACTTAAAGGCAGCCCGGTACACGAGATCTGCATACCTCGATGACGCCGCGACGTACGCAAACGCAAGGCGGAATCGTGGAGCAGCTTCGATACGCCTATCAGAAACTTATGCTCACGAACACGTGAACAGGTACACGAGCTTTTACTCGTCGCATTTACGTTATCGAAACCGACTATCCTCCTCTTTCTTCTTTTTCAATTTTAAACTTCCGATGAGGTTTATATCTGGTATAGTAGATTCTTAGACGTACAGACGGTGCATTAGCATATTTGTATGCAAAGTTCTTGTTTTCTTTCGTGAACAAATTTGTTCATGCAGAATGTTTGCTCTTCTGAAACGGTTACCACATACAAAGTGTCATCAAACGAGCAATCAGTAAATTATTTCCCGACGAAATAGAATGCGGTGATATATTCAAATGAATGGAAAGTGATTTCACGTTTTCGTGGAGATTCAGCGGCGAAGAAAGACGAGCGTTTGTGGGTCAGTGGTTAATTCATTTCAGAACGACCCCTTGAATTTCATTTCGGGGGAAGAAGATGAAAGCTTGATTTATGGGATGCGCTTAAAACGCGCTCTGTTCATTTGTTAGGAACGAATCGAACTGTCGACGAAATTTCCTGGCTTTTTTCCGGGCCGCCGTCGATGTTCGCTGCTTTTTCGACGTTTAACGAAGGCATAATGGAGAAAAGAAGAAGCGGTTATGCAAGCCCACGGTCGCCGCTAGATACACGCTCGCCACGCTGAAATGAAGAGCGTCATCGTTTTAATTAAAATCCTCTGGCCGCGAACCGCCATCAGTTTATGTAAATCTCGTTGATAAATGGGCCGGCGTGATGTACGATGAAGTTGGCCGGCTATCTCGATTTCCGTGACTAGCCTGCTCACACTTTTAAACATGCCGTTGTGTTTCGCAGCCAACTTGCCGTTTCGCCGTTCGCTTTTACGCGTCTATTTACGGGTCGTTGTTTTAACCGGAGCTGACGAGTTAACTTGTCCTTCGAAGATCCTGCAGGATTAACTTGTCGGGAAATTTTAACGCGTTGAACGACACGGCAATTTTGTATAACTCGAGATATCATTTTTGTTATACATGTCGTGTAAAATAACGTGATAGAACAATGTGATCCCTTTTATCTTGCTATCCAATTTATTTTAGAAATCATTGATCCACAATATAGGTTTCTGTGCTTAACTGAACAGATGATTTTAGTTCTCAACTTAAGTTATTTAATGTCTTAATTTATGCGACTTCAGAAATTTGACTTTAACTCGATAAATGATTTGTTTAATTTGTATGTGTACACTGTTTGCGTTCGTTTTGAACGTTGCACAGTGAGTGAAGTGATTAATGTGATATGAAGATCGATAAAAGTGGTATTAAGTTGCGTAGAACGCGATGAAACAATGAAGTATGCAAAGAACGGAAACGCACGGCGTAAAATTATGAATCTTACGCGAAGCTGTTTTCGTGAAATTCGCGTTTAACCGGGGAAACATATTACCGCAATAGAACGTTAATTATACGAGATTGTTTCGTAAAGTGGTCAGGTTTGCCTCGGTAAGTATTATTTTATGAAGACGTGTGATAAACGATGTTGAAAGAGAAAAACCGTAACGTGAAATTCAGAAATAAAAGGCGATGACTTCCCCTTTTTTAATTAAATTTCAGGAACACAAGGAGAACGTAGCGGTTAATTAAATATACACAAAAACTGCAGTTGTTCGTACCGACGAAACAAATACGTTCATTTCTGGTACACAGAGAACTACTCTTATATAGATGTTTGTTATCTGTAGATTGATTATTTCGTTATCGAAACAATTACGGTATCTCACGTGAAATCTCATAATTTCTACAGTCTCGTGCAACGCGAGACAAAATACATTAACCATTTACACGACAATTATCTTTCCGCGTAATTCTCCTCGACTCGCGGTTAATTTATCATTGTCCCATTAACGTAGTCCAACAAAATATACAGAAAGTTATGAAATTGCCCGACGTAATTACATAGAGAACAGAACAATTCGTATGAAATTGAGGCGAAATTATGTAATGAATTCTTGTTTACCATAAGGAAGTTCAACAAATGGTGAATTACAATATAAGTAATAGATTGCACCGATTATTTTGCGAAGCATTTGTGGAATTCTCTTCATAAATACCAAAATAACAAATACCTATTCCATGTTATTCGCTTTCGTTATTGTAATTGCAAGGTGTCAGAAAATTCATTGGTCAAATTAAACACTGAGTGTTACATAACGTCACTCGTTGTATTGCAACGCATTGAAATTGGGGGTGAATAAAAAGGGATGAGGACTAAGTTAAATTAGGTTGGGTCCTAGTTCTACGCGTTCCCTATTTCAGAGTTAAGTTTCTAGTAACAAGTTGTTCACCCTCTCTTTGGGAGAGTTCCGAGCGTTATAAAATTTGAATTCAACTCCTAATTGAAATAGTAGAATCTCTAACAAAATACACGACTCAATCAATACACTCTTTTTCCAACTCCGTCGCAATTTAAGAGGCTCTGATCCTCTGAACTCCGCGTTTTCCTTATATTTTCTGACGCCCTTAGTCTAATTGGGTTTACACAATTAGCAACACAGCAAAGGGAGGGAAACGAGAGGGCGAGAAATAGTCGGATGTCACGACGTCTGATGACTAATTCGAGGAACGTTGATTTAACGTCATTGACAATCAAGTCGGAGACACAGCTGGTGAGGCTCGAGTAACGCAGAAGGGAAATGCAACCTCGTCCGATGCACATTGCGCCCTGTTCGCAACTTCCGGATCCGGCACACTTCAATTAGGACGATTTCGTCGAGGGGAAAAAAGGAATTAATTTCGTCTTGAACCCCGGAACGATGGCAGTAACGATGAAAACGAGAAACGCGGAAGAGACTGGTAAATGTCTGAACAAGTTTGGAGAACATCCTGGCAACTCGTGTAGTTTGATAAGTTTGTTACGGCTGTTGAAATTGTGCAGGGTAGCCGAGTTAAGTGTTCTTTTGGAAGAGGGTTTCGGTGTTCGGTTAGAATTCTAACTGGATTTACGACGGATTTATTGAATGTGAAAATCTCCTTCCACAACATGATGATTCACCGACAATTTCGGTATTAGTGGAACGACTCGTTACATTCACGTTTGATGTCTTCGCTTCTGCCGACGCTTTATAGGCAATATGGTTTACTTCTTCAGGGATGATTTGCATTTGTAGAAAAGCAGTTGACTGTAACTTCCGTAAAACTTATTTTGTTACATTTTATGGTAGAACATTATGTACATCAAGCTACGTCGCAAGAACGAAGTGTTTTCAAGAACGAAGTTGTTAATTAAGTTTCGAGAACGAAGTCGTAATTAACGAAGTTGTGTACTGTGAATTGGAGGTCAGAAAAAACACGCAATACTGTAGAATAAATTACTGACTTTAATTTCAAGCTCGACGAACAATTTTAATTAAACAGACTACCCTAAAACACTTGACCTTGATCACCACATTTCTTCATTTAGGTACTGTTCTGACGTTACTCCAATAAATAACATTCATATCGTATAATATTTACAGCAGACTACATTCGAAACGTAAAGAAAATCACGTACGAACAGTCACGCATTAAAATACGAAAGCAAAATGCACGTACAGAAAATCGTGCAGAAACGACGTGACAGCGTTCTTCGAGATTTATACGAAGAATACGAGCTTCAACCGCAACCAACACGCGTTTCCCATAATTTCCAGCTCGACAATTTCGTTTCCAGCGAACCTCGACGAAGTCCCCATCCATCGTCCCGAAAAAAATCCCAGCCCGATGCGTATATCCCGGCGAGGTCGTGGCTGTTATCGCGAAAGCGAGAACGAGAAGCGCGGAAAAGCGACGTTCACAGTGTAGCCTGCGGTCAACCGAGCGGCGAGGAACTATTTTGCCGACTGTTTACCGTGGTTTCTCCACGCGTTTCTCATGTTTTTCCTTTCCGTTTTTTCTCCAAACTGACGACGGACTCGCGGCGAGATTCTATCCGCACCGCAAAATACGCGATCCTGCCGCGAGAACACTGTCGGTCCTTTATTTCGCCCGCGTACACTTCTTTTATGCAGACCGAAACACTCTTTTCCGGCGCAACACAGACGTTCGGTTCGCTTCCGTTATTTACTTTCAATTTTGGGAGAACGCAAAGTCTAGTATTGTAGGTTCTCGTTTGGACATTTGGAAATTTGCGGATTTAGATATTTGGGAGTTTGTGTATTTATAGTGAAAGAAGTTGGAAAGTTTGGAATTTGCAGATTCGCGGATCTGAGGATTTAGGTAGGGATTAGAGGATTTAGGGATTTTCAGGTGTCAAGGAATTTAGGGGCTAGGAATTTGGGACTTTAGGGATTCAGGACTCTTAGTAATTAGGGGTCTAAGTCTCTGGGACTCTAGGGACACAGGGGTCTAGGTATTTGACGATCTAGGTATTCGGGTATCTAGATATTCAGCGTTCTAGGTATTTGATAGTCTAGGCACTCGGAGGTCTAGGTATCCGGGACTCTAGGTACTCAGGACTCTAGTTATTCAAGATGTAAAGATTCGGAGTCTACAGAGTTTCAGAGATTTAAAGATTTATGTGTATAGAGATATAAGGATCTAGGGATTTGGAGATCTAAGGTTTCAGAGATCCAGAGATTCGAGAGATTAGGGTCGTGGCTCTAAAGATTTGAGGGATCAGTGATTTGGAGATCTTGGTCTTTCATATCTAAAGATTGTAAATTATTTTGACCTTTAGAGACATCAAGAAATTTAAGAATTAGGTGTGAGAATTTAGGTATTCGAAAACCTAAAAATGATAAAATCTGACATACAATGAAACTGGAGATCAGGAATTTGAATATTTGGGACTTCAGGTATTTGCAAACGTAGCAAAATTTCTAAATCGCAGAGAAAAAGTTCTACGCTTAACAATTGAATGTCTGAAAATCTGTAGACGTATTTTGCCGTAGGTAGTAAGTATACGTAATGCAGCTCACCGGTCCCGAGAGAGAGCATCATGACGCGGTAGTTGCAGAAGACTGTCTGCTCGGTCACTGTTTCCCGATTAAAGAGGTCGTGGCAGCGTCATGGTCGCACAATGGCCTGTTTGCGTTGACAAACCAGCCATGTAATGAAACCTCGCGGGACAATATCGAGCGAATGCATAGAGGTAACGAGGGATTAGAGACGGCAAAGAGTAGCGTTGTCACGGCACACGTGTCAAAGCGAGTAATTGCGACTGGCAGTTTAGTTCGACACACTCCGAGACTTTGATAATTAAAGCTGGTTTAGACGAGAGTGTCGACCGCTACGACTTTCCCGTCGACAAACACCAACGAAGGAAGATGCGTTTAATCCCGAGCTAAGCCGACCGTGTAATGAAAACTACGGACATTCGTTTCCTGGATTCGTCGAGTTGCCACGCGAGGAACTCTTTGCCCCGAGCTGAACGCGCGGGCGTTGATAAGCGTCGGGATTCGTTCTGTGCCGAGCGCTTGATTTAGATTAAAACGCAGCGTACCTGTGTGCTATAGGGCCGCACAAACATCCTAAGGATAAAGACTGGAAAGAGAATTTCCTACTATTTGCCTTCGATTTACGAGGACCTGGAATCTCTGTTAAGTTCCCTTCTGGTTATTTCAAATCTGAAGACGAAAGGCACCCTTTATCTGAAAGAAGCCCCATGTATATTATCTTTAAGAACAGACGCTTAATTCCCTCCATTTTGAAAATACTCGATGGAAATATTGCAATTTAACTGTTAAGTATACCTATGTTTTTGAAATGTCTCGAGTAAGATGAGTGAACCTAAGTAATCTCGAAGGAATAGATGGTTATTTCTCGTCGTCGAGTTACATAAAGTCGATGTGCCCGTATTCGACGGTGTTTGAGAATATCGAATCCCATGGGATCAGATCAGCCGAAACGAGCTGGGAGCTCGTTGAATGCGTGCAAGATGAGGATGTAAGGCGAGGAGAAAGTGGAGCCTTGAAAGAGGAAGTATCTGTCTAGTTGTCGAGTTTCGACACGTAGCAAGGACACGTGCAAGGAACTCTGATTGAAATTAGAAGACGTTAACTCGTAGGAGTTAATCTGACTGTCTAATTTACCTTAATGGTATCTGACAGATGAGGATGAAAGATGACAGATAGCGGATAATTTCGAGTAATTAGGGAATAGTTTCGCTACACAAGGCGATTTGCTCAACTATGAAATTTTCAAGTGGCTGGAAGTGGTGCTCCTTCATGGATGAAATTGCTTGTAATCTATACACCTACAAGACCGCTTGTAAACCAGTCTGACTGGAACGTGTTAAAAGACTCTTTAACGCCCACGATTTATCATTGGAAACTGATTGATACGGTTTTCATCGTTAATGACTTACCGTTCAATTTTTCTCTCATTGTTCGACACATGCATTTTCATATTATCATTTGTTGTTATGTTTATTGAATACAAATTATACTTATGTAACAGACACTATCAAATACACCAACTGACTTATTTTAATGAAACCGATACATTCTATGAAATGTACGGTCATCAAGGTAAAATTATTTATCAAGTACTCTATGGATGTTTACGCACATATGACATATCAAAATTTGCAAGGAAAACATAAATTATGCAAGTCATATACTATAAGGAATTACATCCACATGATTAGTTTATGCTTCCCAAAACTTTATTTATACTATGATTTTCCAGATTTATTTATAAGAAATAGTCGATTGATAACATGTTCTCTTAACCGATCGATCATGGACACTATATCATGTCCGCGCGAGATGCGATAAAGAAAGAGTCTGCAGTTCCAGCTGTGAAAAGAATTCAATAAAACGTAGTATATAACTCTCTGACAAGTTCTAACCACATTATGTCCATCCGTGGAACTCTTATTTCTCTCGAGAAATGGCCTTCTTCCATTAAAACCCCGAACAAGTTAACCCGCCTCGAACAAATGATCGATGACAGCATCGCATAAGACGTACCTTTCTGGGAGAGTATCCACAAGCAATGCATAAATGGATACACCGAGAAACAATGTCAAAATCCGCATAAAAGTTTCCATCGAAACTTCCATGATAGATACATCACGACTGGATTGTTTACAGGCTTTTTCCGCTTGACTCCGAATTTTCCACGAATCCGTGGCAAGTTTCAACAGGGGTGAAAATATGTGCTATGCAGAGATGAGAAATTGGCTAACGACACAGGGACAAGTGGAGCATAGGATCTCTCTATCCGCGGATACGTTTCAAATATTAACTTGCGAGAGTCCAAAAAGTAATCCCACCTTATACAATCAGATAGTAACCCTACCACTACATAATCAGTTCCACATTCATGGAAGACCTTCCCATTTAATTATTTCGATGAGTAATATCGATATGCGCGATAAATTATTCGGTCTCGAATATGATTTTACGAAACAACCTCTAAAGATACTTCGTCCTCGTCACGAGGTTTCATTATTCCTTTCATGGAAATTCGAAATCGAAAGCAGACTGGAGAGGCAGACGAATATATCCGTTGATGCAGCGTTCGAGACTCGTACACACGTATTTACACGTAGACACAAGCTTACGGGTCAGACTTACGCAGGCGCGTTTTCATTCACGCGCCTCGTTCCTCGTGAATGGCACGAGAAACCGTGGGCGGACATCGTGACTCGAACCGTGCATAGGCTCTTTCTCGGCCTCTCTCTGCTCAGTTTCTTTTCCATGAATGAATTTACGCCGTGCACGAGGCTTCTTCTCCGCCCGTTTCTCGATCCTCGACGTTTTACTTTTATCTTCAACGTTGTTCCGCTCGTTTCCGCCTCTCTCCGCGCCGAAACCGGCCAATTCGTGCACTCCCTGTCCAACAACAACGCCATTCGATTCTTGCTTCTGGGGACACGTATCGAAGTTCGTCATCCAGAGGAATTTTGGAATTTTAGGGTCGGGGTTTTGGTACTTTAGAATTAGGATTCTGGGACTTTGGAGATTTATAAGTTTAGAGCTTTGAAATTTTTAGACTTTTGCGCTTTGGTAGAGTTCTTTTTGCAACTTTGAAACTGTGGGACTTTGCATCTTTAGATCTTTGGGGACTCTGGAACTTTACAGCTTTATGAATTGCAGAGTTTTGAGCCTGTAAGACTCTGAAAGCCTCTGAACATCAGAATTCTGAAAGTTTGCGACTTGTAAGCTTCAGTAATTTTCAAATTTTTTAACCTTGAACCTTCGTGACTAAGATCTCGAGACTCTGAGATGAATGAAGCTTTAACACCGAAATTCAATGAACCTTGTAATTCAATAATTGTAACACTTTATGAGTCTGAACATTCTTAGAGCCCTATGGTTTTCGTACTTTTGAGACCTTGTCTAAACTGTAGACTAATGAAGCATTACACGTCTTGTATGGATCAGAAACCAGCGGGTAGTGAAAAGTGACCATTGTCATCGCGTCATCCGACTCACAAAATGAAGCTGCACGGTATTCAAATCAATAGCCCTAATCCAGCGAGATAACTGTAGTGCAGTAGCGGACGATTCTCTTCGGGCATTGTGCGAGTCCCGGTTTCGCCGAGGAACTCATCGGTCGTAGAAACGGGTTTCAGCGTTGGCGGGTTGTGCGAGAAATAAGGGGAGAGGAGGAAGCGAGACGGAAGAACAGGCTCTGACAGGCTATGAGCGGATTTGCATATCCGCTGTCAACCCGTTGGACTGGCGAGCAATAAGCAGCAAGGTCATTCACACTAGCTCGCCGTTTGTTCAATGAGTTGTACCCCTTCTTCCCTCGTCCACGAATTCCCGCTCTGTAATCCGTCAGCTGTCAAACACGCGTGCACGGCACCCCGAAGATTATTATTGTTTCCCTACTTACGTTCTCTTTCTTTCACGCTTTTCTAACGCGTCCTCTGACGTTACGATTGTACCGCTTCCGACTGGCTGGCCATGAATGACAACGCGTTTAACCGCCGTACGCAAACTGGGCTAAACAGCCAATTATATCGCTGGTTTATAAAAACAGTCGCTGCAAAGGAAAGTTGCGATAAGTACTTCGCTGAAATAACTCGTTCTGAAAATCATTTATGTACACGGTAACGTTCACCATTTTACAAGTTTTGAAAGTTTCAGGGAGTTTCTGTTTCAATTTCAAGCTTACTCTTTTTGAACAATCTTCACTCTTTTGTAGAGCAAAGACAAATTTAACCTCTTATTTGATTTTGAAATGGTCTTTCCTTCAAAAACTGAAGTTAATTGTTTTAAAACCAGAGTTATTTTATTCGAATGAAATCACATTACAAAGCAGAATATTTCCAGACCAAGGAGTTTAAGAGCGATGACCGATGTTTACATGATTGCGAAGCGTAGCCGAAAAAATCGTCGTCGACTTTATCGTCCACGATTTACGGACTCGGTCGGACACGGTACGAGGTAAATCGTGTACCAAGTGCAAAAGGAATTGGGTCGTCAGGCGGAAATTAGTCGACGCTCTTTTCACGAGACAACGAAGTAGGTGTGGAGACACGTAGCGCGGACACAAAGCTAGAACGCGGCGAGAGGAAACAGGACGGAAATACGAGAAGAGGAAGAAGAAGACGGTCGTTGGATGAAGTTCTCGGCGCCGTTGAACGAACTTGGGTCTCGCCGTATTTTTTCCAAGTTCTCGTTCTCCTTTTTTACACGACCAGGACGGGATTCATTGTCGGGGCCGGCCAACAGTGGGATAGGAAAAAGAGTGGACGGGCGAAAAGCAACGAATAAGACCGACACTTTGCTCGGTTTATTTACTACCATCGGATCCTGGACTAGCTCGCAAATCGGGCAACGTGTTAACGCCGAACTTTATCGTGTCCCCCTAAATGAGTTTCTTCGATTGATGAGTCTCGCAAACACATTTTACGCTCTTTCTACCTTTTTCATGGTTCACGCGTTGAATTTACACACTTTAGAGCGCCATACGATACCCTAGATGTGATCAGCTCGTAGCAACCTTTCAAGTATTAGATCTGCAAACTATTCCAAATACTTTTCCATTTCAACAATATCGTATGTAAGAGATGTGTAAGTGCCACTGTTTTCTCACTGATTGCAAAATGGCTAAACTTTAGGCCAGATCGAGTAAAAGAGATGAAAAAGATATTTTCAGATATTTTCACAGTGCTTCTCATAATCTGTAGAACAGTTCGCTGACCTAGGTAAATAGGTCCAATGTCGAATGAGATGTCAGAAAAGTTAGTTGAACGCGCTAAATTATGCATTCCACGATTTCAACGTCTATAAGTCAGTCATGGAACTTTGTGGTTGTTTCGCTGAAACTGTGCAGAAATACTTGATCAAAGTCCTAGATTTATATAAATAACATCGGTGGAGATAACCGCGAGTAGGGTCGAAGAATCGGAGGACAAGTCCGCAAAAAGGACGAAAAGAGGATGATCTGGGTCAACAACGGTGGAAACGTGGAACAGGTATATCCATTGCCAGGTGAGGAAGTTTATTTGCGTCAACGCGAGACATTTTTCACGGGACGACACAGCGTGGCAGGGTCGGAGGATGCTTCTCTATTCGGTGGACAATGGTATCACGTTGCACAGTTTCATGCTCGTCGACCTGGTTTATTTTTCGTCGCTGGCATTCAATCATGGAGCCGCGTGTCGCCTCCCTTGCTCTTCTATTATGTTGCGGAAAATCGACACGACAAGAGCGATCCATAATGGCTGAAAGACGACACCGAATGACTTTTTCTCACTGAACGACAGAATTCCGCGTTACTTATTATGTTTCTCATTCATTCAT
Source organism: Megachile willughbiella (assembly GCA_945859595.2). NCBI lineage: Eukaryota > Metazoa > Arthropoda > Insecta > Hymenoptera > Megachilidae > Megachile > Megachile willughbiella. The sequence continues at coordinate 5,087,583 of OX243797.1, read as the reverse complement.
TCCACCTTTGACAAATCGATGTCTGCACTATGCAACAATTTCACGTGGTACACATGGAACACTGCGCGCTGACTTCGATCAACTGTCACGTTTCAGCTGTTTATTTTACACACCAAAAATTACTGAGTACTCTCAAGGCATTCTAAAAGAAGGCTCAGCACCGTTTCTTTCAAAATTATAATTTATACGTCAAATAAAAAGTGTGGATAGAATAGTGGCGTAGAGAAAATTGAACCTGAACTTCTATTGAGATTTTGGTTGAAGGAGAGATAAAAATTTGTACAATGAACGTAACGATAAAGCAGGAATAATATTGGTACGGTTACAGTGAGCTCGAATGAAAATTAATAGGTAACTGCTTCTATTTTCCGTCCATATTAATTCGTTTTCGTTTCACGTCAATCCGTTGTATTTCGGACGCGAATTTCGATTCAGTAAACCGGCCAGTCAATGCTTTTCCCCTTTGTATAGCAAAATAGAATGAAAACGCGGAAAGATCGTCGATTGCATGGAGTGAAATCGAGTAAATTCCGTGTTACAGTCGATGCATTAAACCCGAATAGCACCGCATCGACCGTTGCCGATGTGTGCAGCAAAAGAGCAATTGTTGTAACCGATCCTCGGTATTCATTTCCACTGAAATGCAATGCTCGTAAACGTTCCGAAATAAAAGATAGAACGACGCGATAACGTTGTAAGCTTCGTTATAAGCTGGTCGCGAGTAAATCCGTACGGATATTCTGTTAAACATATCGCGTATCTGTAACCTATAATTGTGTAAAAATTCGTTTATCCAGTTTCCAAATTCGCGCCGGTTAATCGGTAATAATGTTTCCATTTTAACGATGATGCTACAAATTTAATAACACGTGAATTTAACAAGAATCAAAGAATTATTGCTACCTGAATTAATTAAACGAAGTGTTGGTATCGACCAGGAAATATTCGAGATACAAACGATTAAAGGTTGAACTCTCCACTTCCGGGGGTGGCCTGTTTAAAGCCATAGGCAAGGTTGGCCGTGGCTCTGTATGGCGGTGCTCAATCGATATACCTGTCGCGTAGCGAGCAAAGGTTGGTCGCAATTCAAGCCCTGGCTCGTTTCAATTAAATCTTCTTTCATTCGGTCCGCTTAGTCGCGGGTTTCGTCGAGTGTATTTTCGTGGTCGAGGTCTCGACGAAACGTGGCCGCTTTCACGAGCCAACGGCCACTGCAAGAGCCGCTCGGTTCCGTGCTTTTCATCGGTGTCTTTTCTGTATAGCCCCGTAATCGAGTTTCGAGCGTCCGATGGCGCGTTCCTCGTGGCACGAATAAAAGTTTTGCTTCGAATAAAACGGCTCGAGATATGGCCGCAAACACGTATGAAAACGCGGTCGTTTAACTGGTCACCGATCAGAACGTCCAAATGAAAGGACCCTTTCGGTTTATCGACGGAAATGTTCTACCTATGCAAAACGAGAATCTCATCGATCCTTTTCTCCCCATATTTTTTATATCAGACCATACTTTTTTGTTGGCTGAATCTGTTTATGAAAATGTCAGATGTTGATATAAAATATATTATATCAAATTCATACGAACATTGCACTCGAACTATTAGTAGTAGAGGTACTCAGTAGTTTCAAGAATATTATTGGTGGAAGTAAAGTGTTATGATGGTGTAAGATCAACCCCTTGCGCTATTTTGACAAGTCTGACGCACTCGCACTTCAACCGTGACAAAACTGACATAACATTTCAACTTTGTTTTAATATTGTAGCTATGATTAGTTAGTTCTGACTGACGCACCTTACGAATAAATCATAGAGCAAGAGGTTAAATGAAATTTATGAAGATGAAAAATGTAATTTTGGTCAGAAAGCGGTGCATTGTTTGTTTCGTAACAATCTCACAAATGAAGAATTTCGAAAGGCAGGCGTGGCAGAATAAATTCGTTCTCGAATGAGAGAAAACGGTATCGTTCATCGATACGATATCCGCTTTCGTGTATTTACCCTTTTCGAGCCACGTTTCCGATTTCGCACAGTTTTAATCCAATAAAACTCCGTGGAACGTTTCATCCTTTTATTTCTTCTCCGGCAGGACGCTGGTCGGTAAATATTATCCCCCTCGTCGAAGTTCGAATTAACTTCGCGCAGTAAATAAATTCTGCTCGCGCGCGTTGGCTCGCCTCGACGAGCTGAAAACTACCGGTAAAGAGAGACCACGTTCGCCCCTCGTTGCCCGATAATTTTACGCGGTCTTATTTCCGGACATAACGAGCGTATCAAGCGGATCGTTCTAATTGCTTACCCGATTTAGCCCGATTATGTCGCCAATTTAACACCGCGTTTTCGTATCGCTACGAAAGTTCGTTTGTTTTGTCAGCTGCCGGCAGGTCATGCTAGGTGCCGAGTAGACGACAGCACGTGACGATGAACACTGATTGCATTTTCTCGAGGGCCGGTAATTAACGTTGTTACGCGCTCGTGAATCGCCCAATTTCATTCGGGCCGAGAGACGCGACAGGCTTGCCATTTAGCTAGCTCGCTTGCTCCTCTCGCGAACGTTGCTTCGTCAGGACTCCCCGGCGAGTACGAATTCGTTACTGTCACGATCCCTATGCCAGCGGAAATTCGAAGACGAAATAAAATGAACGAGCTCGACGTTGCCGCGACGTGAATCGCCGGGGAACGCGTTTGCTCTGTCGTCGGATTCGTCGCGTAATCGGGCCGTGAGTAAACGGTGACGGATCACGCCGATTCGGAGATCGAATCGCTAATATTCCACGAATACTGCTATAACGTTCCTTTCATCATATTATATCGAATCGCGTATAATGTTACTTTATGTTATATGGAAAATTTGCGAATTTTACGAATACCGTTGATAACAGTGTATAAGTTACGTGTGTGCTATTATACGGTACAAGATGCGCTCAAGCACGTCAAATTTCATCACGTCGAACGAAATTACATAGAACCGAACCGCGTAGAATTATACCGTGAAAAATTGTACCACGTAGAATCGAATGATGTTGAGTTAGATGGAATTGAGTCGATTCGTGTGGAACTGAAACACGTCGGATCAAATTATATAATTGAACCACGTAGAATTGTATTGCGTAAAATTGTACCATGTAGAATCGAGTGATGTCGAATTGGATAAAATCGAATTGAACCGTGTGGAACTTAATCGACAAATCGACGAACAGAGTCATGTAGAATTGTATCACATAAAATTGCACCCGGTAGAATCGAATGATGTTGAATTGCATCGAATCGAATTGAATCGTGTGGAACTGAATTACGTTGAATCGTATCATATAAAAGTGAACTACGTAGAATTGTATCGTGTAAAATTGTACCACGTGGAATCGAATTACATGAAACCGAATCACGTCGAATCGAATTGTACGTCATTGAACCACGTAGAATTGTACCATATAAAACTGAACCTTGTAGAACCAACTAATTTTGAAACAAATCAAGTCAAATTGAATCAACTTGAATCAACTTAAATGAAGTGTAAATTGCCGTCTATTTGACCATCGTTATTACAACAGACAACGATGATGAAAGACTTGGTGTAAAAATATCAAGAACAACTTTAACGTTTCACGGAGGTTGCTCGAAGTTTTAACAAGATGTAAAGTGAAAAGAAGTACAAATTTCCAGCAAGTTTTCGCACTTCGTGGAACGGAAAATACCGAGCCATGAAGAGTCTCGATTGACCGGACTATCCGGAAATGGTTATGTTCTCAGTGTAACGATAACACCGTGGAATTATGGTTCGGTTCAGTTCGACGTTCTTCAAAACCACGAACACGATAACACACTACGAACGTGAACACCGCGGGGAACACGTCTTGTTCCCGGCTTTATGTATCACTCCCATAACTGCACCCCTAAGAGACCCATTCCCGGCTGCATTACTTTTTGAAACTGCATCATTCTTGCCACGATGGCGTGGAAAAGCTCGTTCCACCTACAGATATTATCGTTGTATACGAGCCTCCCTTATTATCGACTTATTTTATCGTGCCTTGATACTTTGAAGGGTGCGAAGTCAGCTTTTACTTGTAACGCTGAGTCGGACGGTAATATAGACATTGCTCTTGATTTAGAAAGATGCAACTAAAGGGAAATAGCGGTACAAAATTTAAGGAAGATATTTCTAGAAAAGGTACACTAACAAAGGTAGTGCACTAGTAAGTACTTCTTTGTTAAAGGTACTGCATTAATGAAAGTACTATAGTACCATACGACTAGATGTAGGTACAGATATGAAAGATAAATTCGAAAGACCGGCGTCACATAAATCCTAGGCTTTACACTTTGGTTTCCGGGACCACCAATTTTTATTCCATCAAATTTTCGTTCCAGCAAAACGAACTCGATTCCATTCGTCATAATTCCATTCTACATGGTTCAACTGCACCCGATTCAATTCCGCTTCAATTTTACCATAGAAAACGATGAAAATAATAGGAGCTTGTAACAGGAAGAAGCAACAATATTGCTTCGAAGCTTGAAAGCAAAAAATATTGGTTTAAAACTGAAGCAAAAAATTAAATCTCATAAAATAATCCAGTCTTGATGAAATTTGAAACGATACGAGCTAACGGATCAGGTGTGCCGGATGAACACCGCTGACTTTTCATCATAATTATTCCGTAATAATCGACGCATTGCCCTACGGCAGTTCACTAGATCCCTGCGATACAAGTCAAATATTTGCCAACAGATATTTGCGCTTAAAATATTTACGATCGTTATCGAGCGCGTATCGCAGGCTGGTACGCGCGAAAATAAATCGACGCGCGGCCAATCATTAAGCGACATTAATTATCGACGGTAACCGATAAAAATGCGTGTAACTCGGCGTGCACGCTCGAACGAGTTCGAAAATCGATCGTCCGTCGAGGTTAGGCGAAATCTTGCGAAATAGAAAACAACCAAGTATAACGAGCTTGTCGAATTAGCATTTTGGGGGGTGGACGTAATCGGACGGTGTATGAAAAGAATACGATATAAATCGAGTTTGTTTCGATTCGCAATGTTTCGAACGGGCAGAACAACCGTGACGAGTGGCGGTACAGGATAATTGAACATAAGCAAATAGATGCAATTACGTGTCGGGGGTGGAGCAGTGAAATTAGTGCAGGCGCGTTTCGATGCACACGTCAATATGCTGCTCGGCCGGATAATCAGATCAAGTTTGGCCATTTATTAGTGCTATGCGTGCTACGGTCACGTCAATTGTACCCCTTCCCACGGCTGTATGCATGCTAATCGCCTTTATGTAAATACGACGTATGCGTAATGGCGTTTTGGAAACGTTATTGTTGCCCAAACGAAGTTACCGAAAATCCAAATCTTTAATGAAAGCTCGTGAAAAATTGAATTTTTCTGTTTTTTGTAACCTTTCATTTATGAGACCATTCGATGACGAAAGGTGACGTGGCATTTATGGTCTTCAACTTTAACCCTTTGCGAAAGATGACTCACTCAACATTCTTACATGGTGAGCTTGAAATCAGTATTATTAAATCTATAGTCATACGTGTGCATAAACGTAGAGAGACACTAGTGGTAATTAATAGAGAAATAACTGCAAGAGTTCGTCAAACTTTTCAATTAAAAGATTTTAAAGTTGCTAGCAACAAAAATTCCTCAGAGTACAAAGGGTTAAAATTTGCCAATTGTCTGATCTTATTAACGTCCTCCATGTAAAATAACTGGTTGACAGTTATAGTAAATAGTGGTTGAGGGTAGAAGTAATGTACTGGCTATGTTGTGCGTTTGAATGGAACATTTTTATGCCGTCTATACATTTATACGTGCCATTAAGAACAGAGGCGATTAGCCTGCAATAAATAATGGGAGGAATGATAGTCTATTTCTAGATGACTCACTGCCGATCAGAAAACAACTACATCTGCCATAGTGATATAGAGTCTTCTTACAGAGCTTAATAGCTGTTAGCAAGCTCTGTGGAACAAGTTGAAACGAAGGTTCCATAAATAAATGCATCCTCTTTAACACTACGACTACCATGTTATTCATAGCCGACATGAGTTATGTACGAATTTCCACTGGAAACTATCACTCGTTTTACAGGAGATAGCTAATAAAAGTTCTGTCTAAATATAACTTATTGTCAGCAGAATTTTCATAAGAATCACTTATTTTAACGAGAATGATCTTACCACTTTCAGATTACTTTAATCCTTGATATTGTAACAGTATAAGATAAACAGCTAAATATCTTACAAGATACACTAAATTTGTTAAATAATTCATGCAATGTTCATGTAAATAAAGATAATTCTTGTAGCGAGCAATCAAGTTCTCCGAATAAAACAACGCAGAAGTAACTTTAAGTATCTCGTTCACGAATGAATAATCGGTTCGCGTACGAAAATAACATATCACAAGTGTAATATCGCGATACGTCACAACCGTATAACGTTACAAAAAAAAGAACGAATTAAGGAGATATTCATAAAAATCAAAAGAGATGAAGCTCAAGTTAAGAATCTACCGGAATGATCTCCCTGACAAATTACTCGAAAATGAAGTCTCTCGGCTCGGCGTTCAATCCTTTAATCAGATAACATCCCTCTATTACATGCCCTTATTTGCAATCATATTAATTGAGTTGTCTTTCCACGGTGGATGTTAAGTTGAAATTCCTACGCGCAACACGGCATTAAATCTCCATGTGTTCTATCCATGCTCCCGACCCTTCCGATAATTCCCATCCGATATGCAAAGAAGATTAATACGCTGCAAACAGCGTACCTGTTACACGACGCGATTTCAAGCGGCTTCGCGATCGTTTTGCTGCACGGTGTCGTTCGAGGGATCAGCGACAGGGTTATTTCGTTTCTGCAAAGTGGTTCTGGCGTCGCGGAGATAACTCCGTCCACGGGAAAGAACGTTTTCTCATCAACTCGAAGACGAATCGCTCGGACGAGCGGTCGTCTCGTGTCTCGTTTCGCGACTGGAATCGCGAGTATGCGAACTGCCATGGCGGCCATACACACGTTGCACGCGAAAGCAATTTCGCCGGCGAAACAAAAGAATCGGCCACGTCACGGTAATAAAGGCGAGTTATCCCAATTCCCGTGTGCAACGCCAGTCTGCCCTCTTCCGACCCGTTCGTGACATTTTGTGTATGGAACTTCTATTACGATCAGACCGTGTGATTCATTCCGCGCGATTTCATCTTTTGTTACGCTAACTTGCACTCTACGGGGTGTTTGCTTTCCCTGAACACGATATGCAAATATTATTTTATATAGGTACAAATACGCTGAATAAGCCTACTTCATCTGATTGTGTTTGAAACATGCTCTAAAGGATATTTTATGTGAACTGGAACACTTTTAGGAAAATATTTCGAACAAATTATATTGCACAAGTTTTATATATAATATTCTTGTGCCATTATCTATAACAGGAATATTCGAGATAGTTACTGCTCCACCCTGTAGAGGCACTCAACGGATGGAATTTGATCACTCTCGAATTAATTTAACCAGAGCTTTAAAAGTGCAGTATCAGACTTAGGAATACCAGTTTCAAGGCGATCTGAGGAATGTAAAATAAAATGATTTGGAAGGAGCGAGTTTTTTACGATTTCTCGGTAATCGGTAACGGTGTTCCAATTTTCTGGTTTCGTTATACTCACATTCCCACATCAAATGGAAGATAATGCGTTCAAAGATTCCACTAAATTGCTATAATCAATCAAGCACACCGGTTCGTTTAACGCCATCGGTATTAACTGCTCGAAGTAATTAAGGAAAAGCTGTCGTAATGCTGTCATAGCACGCGATTGCATCTCTCGCACCTCGATCGACAGGAACATTAAAGATAGCGGGTAAGAGGAACGAAAGAAAGGGAAAATGTCCGTTTCGCTCGATCCATTAACGAATTAATACAGAGAAACCTGGTAATATATTCAGCGGAGAGTCGATGACGAGAAAATCAACTAACTCCTTTGTGCGCTGCTTTCAACCGAAATCACACAGCGGCCCTCTTAATCATCGTAATCGTTTCACAGCATTATTAACCCTGTCGAGTGTGAGACGCGTTACCGTCGCGCTGGCGAGAAAAAAAAGAGGGAAGAAATCAAGCAGTCCACTTTCTCATCCATCTTTTCGTTTCGTGGCCCTTGAGCCGAGTAGAAACCGATCGATTCCATCGGTCTGCTTACACGTGAAACCGATTTTCTGCCGATGATTTCGCTGGTCACTCGGTGCGCACGCACGTAACATCACCGGTTCTTGTCTTGTTCTTTTCGTCTCACCACCGCGAACAAAAAGATAATGAGGCAATTTTTAGCCGCTTGCCAAGGCGGCGTCCGAGCCACGGAACCGCTTCATTTCGCCCGACGAATTTCAATCGCTTTCACTCTTGTTCGACCGCGTCCCAGTTTTTGCGTCCCGGCGAAAGTCTAGAAATAATAACCGTGAGGGACAAAAGTGTGGGCCGAGGAACTCCCTTTTTTAACGAGATCATGCGGTTACCGTAATGGCGAGGTTGCGTAATTTTCAGTGTACCTTGATCGAGAAAGTTGTAAAACGCCGAGATACGGACGTTTATTTCCAATTGTACTTTCGCGGATTCTGTTTGAAATTTCACCCCCCGAGCCGATAATAACGCGGTAACAAAATTTATTCCACGAGCGATAATTAGTTTGCATCCAACGAATTTCGTATCGAAGTTTCGTAACGGCTATCGAACCCGTTACGAGAAACCCTGCATGTAATATACAGTACCGGTGTTCGATCAAAAAAGTTCACTTCTCTCGCTTTGTTTTTTATCTGAAAAAATGCATTAAGGACATGTATTTCTACACGATATCAATTTAAGAGTTACGTTCTTTCTGTTTGCTTTTTATCTTGGGAAATGGGTTAAGAACATTTCTGCATGATATTAACTCTTCAGCGATTTTAATGTTAGAAAAAGAAGCGATTATTTTAAAGCAATTCTATTTTGAAAGTATACAAAAGCAATGGTAATGTCCACATATGCCTTGAGCGATGAATATTAAGAACAAGTTATACGCGAATATTTTTAGACTCCCCGTATCGATCCTTCACCCCTTATCGGTTACGAAACAATTGCTATTTTTTTCTGGTAGCCGTAGATCAAAGATAAACGTGCCAACGAATCGACTTTTATCGCCGACGTCGGCTTCTAATCGCTGGCAAGCTTTACCCTTTGACGTTCTGGCCGGTGGAAAGGGGTTAAAAAAAGGTCTACACCGAGAGCCACGGTGTTCGTGGCCTGGGAAGGAAAATCACATCCGGTTGATCGGTTTTGGCGCGGTCCACCGTTGCCGGCGTTCACAAAGCGACGAGGATATCCATTACTTGCCCATGGAACCGGGGCCGAACCGGGGTCAGAGGTGTCAATTAAACCGAAATGGTACGCTAATGAACAAAAGCTCCGCGTAATCCGGTGCGCGACGGCCTATTATTAGCGTGTCACGTAAGTGGTTTTCTTTTGGCTGGCATCCGGCCCGGGGGAGATAATAATTGGCCACGGGACCAGAAACCACCGATGGGAATATCTCGACACCTAGGCCGATGGCCAACCTAAGTGCGGGTTATCCGGAGAATTTTTCATCGAGTTCGAACCATCCCCTACTCGCTTCCCTCGATAAACTTGTCTTTATAGACTCAGGGGTTTATCTCAACCGACGACCCCAAAACTCCCGGCCATCTCTGTGAATTTTTTGCGAGATTATAACGAAGTATGCGAGAAATCACTTGTGGGGTGTACGACGTCACTTAAGGGTTTATCTCACCCCCAACAAAAAGCTTTGTGAATTTTTTGTTAGACTATAAAGTGTGCAAGAATCACTTCCATGATCTACGATGTTACTTCTCAAATATATACAAATATTTTTATATGAAATTAGCGCTGTTTCCCTAAATTACCATTTTTCGTATAAAAACGTCCCATTAACGATCCGAGGATTGGAACACGTTGTAACAGATATCCCATCACTTTTCTAACTTCTGAACCAAACTGACGTGCAGTAGTAACGGTAGTCGATTATTATTTTTAAACCGGTAGTTCGGTCACGTTTTATTTCCTGCACACGAACCAAAGAAGCGTTCGTGCTCCATTTTTCACGCGGAAAACGTATCGTGTCAAAAAAGTCGGTTATCCTGCACGCTTTCGCAGACCGAGTATGCGATGCGTTCCTTGTACGTGCTGCCTTTCAATATTCTTGTCAATCACGATGATCGGACGATGTAACAAGGGATGTAGCGGCGCGAAAAGCTTACTCTATCGCTACGAAAACGTAACATCACTCGACGTTTCTATGGAGCAACTCTTTGTGCCGTGGTAAAAGTCTGTAGGCAAATTTTAAAGGGCTGCGGTGCCGTTTTATACCCGTTTCACTCGTGGTACTCTCTCAAAGACTTATAGACATGAAAATGTACATTTTTCGTCTTGAAGAAATGACGTCTTGTTAACTTTACTTTTTACATTTTGTAATACTGTTTTTAATTGTCGTAGGGATACAATATAAGCTGGTGAATCAATATGTGGTAATTTCACACGTTGTAATCTAACGTGTAATAATCTAACATGTGGTAATGCAACGTGTAGTAATTTAACGCGTGGTAATCTAATGCGTGGTAATGCAGCGCGTAGTACTAGTATGCGTGGTAATCTAACGTGTGGTAATGCAACGCGTAGTAATCTAACGTGTGGTAATGCAACGTGTAGTAATCTGATGTGTGGTAATGCAACACGTAGTAATGCTATACATGGTAATCTAACGTATGGTAATCTAACGCGCGGTAATGCAAGGCGTAGTAACCTGACGTGTGATAATCTATCGTGTGATAATGTAACGCGTGGTAATGCAACGTGCGGTAATTTAACGCGCGGTAATCTAACACGTGACGATACAACGCATAGTAACTCCACGCGTGATAAACATGTAGTCATCCAATACGTATCAATATAACGTGTGGAAATATAAAGTCAAAAATAGAAAATCTACAATTACATTGAAATCATCGACGTCTAGTTAATACGTAAAATTAAAAATTGTTTTCCGTCTTCCTTATCAAATGATTACTCGACCGCAATGAATGGTTTAAAATTGATAGGGCTCTTACAGTTCATTCGTTGAACAATTATTGCGTAAATTGAGTTTAAAATTTATGGAACGCGCGATAAGAAAATCTTAATGCGAGGTCTTTTTTCAACTTAGCCCCACGGTTTTTGCTTCATTGGATGACTGGTCGTTTAAAGAGTAGTTCGTGACCCGTCGCATAAGGTTCAGATATGTCGCTCAAAGTTACAGGCACATAATTAAGTACATGTCATATCTCACGATTTCTTACAGTGTACACTGAAATTGATTTTTATCTTTTCTGTGTTATACACCTTTAGTATCACTTTATTATGCGTTCTTAACTTGAACTATTTCGTTGCTATTGCCGTCTATAGGCGTTCCAGAAACTCGATTACCGTGTGCTATAGAACTTCATTAGCTTTTAAATCACGATTGTCGTACCTGTGTGATCAAAGGGTTTCATAAGATACCGGAGCGTCACGTGTAGGTGACAGTATCAGATGCATTACTCTTTGCACAAGGGAGTAACATTTATTTGCGCGAAATAAGTAACGTATAAATTTACATTTGAACATATAAGATTCTTTTCTAGTTCTATTCTTGCACGATATGTGCATACGTATAAATGGTTCACAAAAACACTTTAACATTTCAAGTGCTATCAATTCACTCAAGTGTGTGATGATCTATACGTTTGGCCTATACGTTTCATCTCTGCAACGTTCACCAAATCCAAACATAGATCGCTATTTTTGCAGAAGACTTCTATTCTGACGCGATTAAAACCGCCTTACCCCGTTCGATCTAATAAAATTTCAGCGGAAAAGCTTCGTTAACGCGGCAAGCCGCCTTTGATCGGCCCCGTTTATTTTTAGTTAATGAAATCGTTAGGATTAACGACGGGACGGGCGTTGTCTCGCATTCTGCCAAGACGCGCCGACACTTAATTATGTTCCTCGTGTTGCCACGCTAAAATACTTAATTACTCACGAGTGATCGAGCAACCTTGTCTCGTCTAGTCCGTCGGGAAGGCAGTTTTATTCATTAGGCGACATTTATATTAACTATCGATCAGCTCGGATAGGCGGGAATTTTGTGAGTTCGAGTCCGTCGCGACGCAAGACGACGCTCATTTACGGCTCCTTCTCGTCGACGATGTCTCATACATAAATGCGCATATAAATAACCAGCGATTGGCCATTACGAAAAATTAAGCGCGTTTCCTTTAAATGTCGCCGGGAATTAAGAGCGAGCAATTTTTCAGCGTGAAGCCGGCATTACGTTTCTCTTCGAACGATTTCGTATATTTTATATCGAAAAGCATGATTTATCGTGTCGGGGTCCCGCAACACACTGGCACCGTCGTTCCTTTTCGTCCGGTTCGATCGTTAAACCTAACTTACGATTCTCGTAATTAACTCAAGAGCTTATACCGAAAGTTATGATTTAACCGGTACAAGTATCCAAGTAATTTAATCTTCTTTTATTAAATCGAACGTCTTCGAAAATATGGTATTCGCTGCCTCGTAACTTGTAAATCTGCGGGACGTTTTCTGTAATCGATTTCAATTACCTTCGTTTTTAAAGGAGATACAAGCTTAATACCAGGCATAAACAATTCACTTTCACGACGCGTTAAGCCGAACATTACAGCTGAATCATTGTACTCGAACCTCTTTAAGGTACCATGGGACACCCTGACCACGCGCAAGGATACTCAGCCTTCAATACACGCGTTTTCAACCCTCGTTCAACTACTCCGAACCCCGTTGTGCTTCGTTGAACGGTCACGACGGCTCGCAAACCGTCGATTGCTATTGAAAGTGACGTCGTTGGAAACCTTTCGTAACGGCCACTTTTCAATCACGTTTTATCCTACGTTACTTTTTTACATTTAGTAATTTACTGTATTTATAGAATAATCCTTACAACGAACTGATACACAGGACATTTACAAAATGCTATAATACTTGATTTTAAAGGCTTGCTCAAATTAGCGACACTTTTTAAAACTAAGGCTAAAACAGGATCAGTCTGCTAACAGGAAAAATACCTTCGAGTGTAAATGGTTAAGTTGGCTGTAACCTATACGAAATGTTGTCCATACTAATGGTCGATTGTACACATGTGTACAATGAAGATAGCACAATAATTTTACAGTACAGTAAAATAATAATATACATTTACAGCAAAAATGGTTTGAATACAAGACTTGGTATGCAGTAGACTCATGTGTGATCACCTTCTCATTTTCTCCTTCACATATCACATAAACAGAACACGCATTCTGAAGAGAAAAGCACTTCGAAGAGTGTACCGCAAATTGAAGGACACCCCGTATAGACGGTACGGTCCGTGACCAGCAGAAAGCCGTGGCAAGGATCAAGGAACAATTGCGCTGATAGGCAGGAGGCTAGTCGCACGGCGACAGAGTGTTGCCCCGTCAAGCAAGATGAAGTCGTTAATCTACTCGAGAGGTCAAATCGAAGGTCTCGTTGTAATAGTTGTAATGACTGGGCGAATCGAAGCCTGCGGAATCGACGTTGTCTTGTACGTATACGGGTCTTGTCGAGGTCTTGTTGGCCTGCCACCGGGGTCACGGATAAAGCAAACAGAGGAGAATCTTCGTGACAGGAGCGGCGTGTAACCACGTGAGTAAGCAGCTCGAACGTTCAACAACGCGTTCGTAGATCTACGCTGCCTTCGAACTTTTGTATCGAGCTAACAAATCCGGTAAAAATTCTTCTCGAGTTCGTTCCAGTCACGCTGTTCTCCGCTTTTGGAATTCGTAACGACGGAATATGGGTCGCTGCGTGGAGATTTGGGGATTTGGAGATTTGGAAATTTAGAAACTTGGGAATTCAGAATTCGCAAATTGGATTTTGGAGATTAGGTATTTTGAAGACTTGAGAATATAGAAACTTGGGAATTTGAGAGTTTGGGAACTCAAGCGTAGGAAATTTGAGTACTTTGGAATGTAAAGATTTCGAGACAGAAAATTTGAAATGGGATGTAAAGTTTCCGTACGGCAGAAACCTGGAAAAGTCGCCCGACATCGTTAGAGACAAGCGAGATCCGTTGTCCGTTGATTTCGGAATTCAGAGCGACAGAATTTGGGTCGTTGCACGGATTCCGCTATCGCGGTTGGACCGGTTTATGAATTTTTGAACGCGATCTACTGGTTCACCCACCGCGCGACGTTTTACTGGCCACGTTGGAAAATCATAAATTATTCATGGTGACTTTATTATCGTTACAGAGCCACCGTGTCCTCGAGTAACTCTATCCTACACGGGACTCTAGACGACCGGCTTCCCACCAATTCAATATGGTTTCTGTTCCCCGGTGACGTAGCGGTCTAAGGTTTCTCTCTTTCTCGGCTTTCCTTATTCCACGGTAGCCTGGCTTCGTATAATGTCCGTCGATGAACCACGAGTCGTTGCCTCCATACGATTGGCCTATTCGAATCGATCGAGAAACTCGTTCGAAAAGGAAACAACAGTTATCGAGCATAATATCGGGTCTCGTTCGAAAGTTCTGTCATTTCTTCTGTTTACCGAATAAAACATGCCTACAGTTTGCATAGTCGCCTTCAAAGTAGCTTTCATTGTGCTCGACAATCTTCCTCCATCTTGTAATCAGGTCGTGCCTTTTTCGCGTACAACCGGGTTTCATCGATCTTGATCCTTTCGATCACGATTTTTTTCCCGATATAGTACAATCCGTGGAAATGCAGCGCACCATATAAAGCGTGGTCATATCATGATTTAACGTTCGTTCAATGAGAGCTTTGCAATCGCAATCGTCAATCAATCAAAGTGTTACATTTTCTTTCAGCGATACCGAAAACGACAGAACTTCCCACGAGAGCCGACAGCTAAATTATTGGTTTGCCCCGGTAAGTTGAAATGTTCATTTTTGTAGCTGCAAATTAAAGGCTCGCTAAACATATAAATGATATACGGTCATTATGTATTCGTTACATCAGAGGGGATGTTTGTAAACTTCGGAATATTTATCTGCATGCGTTACGTGTTAAAATTGTCAAGCGAGAACGACACGAGTAGTTTACCTTGACGGTGATTTATAATTTACGGACGACCGGTAGCACCACAGGGAAACGTGGCTGGATGTACGCTGGTATCTATATTTTGCGAGAGATACAAGTGCACAGCTTTTTACGGGAGAATATGCAACCTTTATTGCAGGAAAGTTTCATCTCTATAGTGTTACATCGAGGCAACGTTACACGGGCGCACCGTTATCATATCGGTATATAACTTTTTAAACCATTATTCTCCACTTTGTTTCCATTTATTGGACCACATAACTAATTATAATTTAACAACCGGACATTCTGCGGTCTACTGTATAAGCTCTCGGGATAAAGCGTACAATCCTATCGCTAATCCACTGTCAGTGCTAAAAGGAATATAAAAGTACAAGGATCATACTCCATGAAATTTTCAATGGGGAAAGTGTTAATGTGCATTCTTTTTAATAACGTTTAATCAAAATTTGTCAGTTGACTAAGGTAGTTATAATACTTAAGATAAAATCAAACGTTTATTAATATCTTTTGAAACGTCACTTTCCAACTCACTAGAGAGGCAAAAATTCTAATTGAATTCTCGACTATTTCTGCCGTCCTCGTAAATTGATAATTATCACCCTCTTCGCTTTTTGTAGAAATTATCGAAGTCGAAAGCGAATTGAAGACGCAATTTTGCGCAAACAACCTCCTTTGAGCTTTCAATGGAAGCAATTATTTCCAATTGTTCGTTAACAAGCATGACTGGCGAATGCACTGCATAATGTCAGTTTAAAACCGACTTCATTTTCTTCTCGTATTTCACGAGAGAGTAACTAATTTCAGCCGTGAAACAGCGACACGTTTATAAATCACCAGGCAACAAGATAGTCTATCAAAATCACCAGTCTTATTTCACGTTATAGCGAGGGCGTTTACTCACCGACTTATCGCGGCCGTGAACGTTAACCGGGGTAATTGTTCACGGATTATCGCCTCGCGAAGAGATACCCTCGAAATATTCCCGTGTTACAAAACAGCGTGTAAATAGCACCGTGCATGGTTTCCACTAAAACTTCGCGTGACGAGTTCAACTGTTTTAATTGGTTTCGATTCTATGGTCCGCTCGACCGCGGTCTGTTGGAAACGCGTTTCAGTGAAAAACAAACATTTCTACTAACGTGCTACCGTGACCGTACTAATGTTCGGACTTTGTCAATTTGCGTAGAACCGTTTGAATAGCTCGAATTATCGAAAGAGCCGTGCAGCTCTTGGCTAAACAATTAACAGGTCCACTGGTCGCCCATATGCTTTGGCAACATGGGTCTAACGAAGATACTTTTCAGAGATTTAGAATCTTAGAACTTTGACTCAAATTTAAAAGTAATCAAGGAAAAAATTTGCACAGAATGAAATTTATTTTTGTAATAGTCAGTATTTTTCGTATGTTGCTTATAACATCAGCACAAGTAATTTGAAAGACCAGCAAAATCCATACGAATAGTACCCATAAAAATCTGTAAAGATCTAATTTAGAGTACATAGGAGACCGACAGAAGCAGAATAGAAAAACTCGATGTAGAAACGAGTTGAAAGCATGCACAATGCAACATCCGTTGAACAGAGTATACAAACGCTAAACGAAATTACTGACACTCATCTATCATTCTATCGTTCTACAATAGGTGTCAAGAATGGGTGAGATACGGCGCGAAGTTCCACGCGGAACGAGTGCCATTCACCGCTCAAGGGCCCTAATTTTCTCCGCCATTAGGTCAGTTGAGAAAAAAAATAACAATCGAAGGGCCAGTGCATTGTTCTATCCGTTTGAAAGCGGTCAACAGATGTTCGTCGGAAATCTTCGACAGCTGTTTCGCCAAATGGCATCGCGCAAGACAACTCGAGTGCTCGAAAATTGTATTTTAATTCGTCGAATCAACAGCATATTAAAATTCATATATAATTTATAAAAATTTTGCAAACACCCATAAGATATTAAACAAAGAAATTCCATAATTTTTCCGAAGAAATATTCTTTTATAAATTTGTATATTTTCGGAAGATTGAAAAAATGGTGAGAGACAAAGAGACATAAATTCGTACTCTCGATTCGAGTAGCCTTGGTTTCGTTCGGGTGCCGCTGGCTGGAAGCCGCAATTCTCCGGAGATTCGACGCGTTTCCACGGCTCGAAACGTGTATCGAACGACTGGCTGCCCTAAGGAATTTCGACCGGCCGATTTATGCCCGACGAGCCGGGGTCTTTTGTGCCGTGCCGCCCCGGGCATTGCGCGCATAATTTCAATATCGTCTCGCGGTCAGCAAATGTGTCGAGTCACGAGGAACGCGAGCTAAGACTTCCGAGTCGATTTGTTTCCCCCCTTCGAGAGGGTTTCGCCTTAATTTTTCTCCTCGATCTTCTTACCTTTTAAAACGTACACTCGGATACAATGTAACCTTTCAGATAACGACCAGTATCGTAACCGGATTTTTGGCATCACTGACAATTTCGAATTTCTGAATTCGATAAGCGAATAACTTTTAATTGATAACTTTTAATTTGTAGGATAAGCATGATTAATCGTTTTGTACCGAATAAAATAAGTATATCATACCGGTTCGAGAATCACTTGTCAACTGCAGAACTAGGTTTGTGGACTCACCTGAAACAAACAATAAGAATGATTAATCAAACGCACTCTTTCGAAGTCAAAATTTTCTTAATCTAATACGTTGACTGCCGTAATGGAAACTGTCAATTCATGTAAATATATAAGTACATTAAATGTATTATAGTGCGTTGTCACAAATGTAACAAGTTGTATTTTTTTTCGGTGAACGTGCAAAAAGAAAACAGGTGAATGGTTCAAGGCAAACTACATTCTCGCGATCGTATCTTTTCTGTAAGTACAATAACATATGTGCATTTTGCACTGTGCCTTTAAATAGAAACGGCCTTGTTTTTTGCTGCACAATCGGTGTACGGGGACACAGTCGGAAGAGTTATTCGCCATAAAGTTTTGCAAATAGCGCGAACATGAGTCCACAATCTAATTTGAAACGGATCAAAGATTTACTCTGGCTAGGGGGAAATGGCGGAGCAGTTTGTAGTTGGAGACGCGTGCAAATTAAAGGGCAAAAGTTCGCGGGGATTACTCGCTCGAATTCTGCGGAATGACGAGCAAAGTCGTGTAAATAAGTTCCGGAAGAAGTCCGACGAACGCGTGACGAGCGTGCGAGGATTTGCGTGTCGACGTGCGAACGAAACAACTCGTCAAACTTTAAAAATACAATTTTAAGTTGAGCGTACTTTGTAGAGTGACACGCGAAGGAAATAAGTGTCCGTGACAGGGACACGTTGTCGATAGTACACCGAGACTACAATTTATCAAAGCAATATCGTGCAATAATTGATTCTACAATTGAAATATCGAGTTTATCGTGTCTAATAGAATCCAGCGAAATCAATAAAACGCAATCAAGCAACAGGATTCGTTAAGGTTGAAGTAATTCGAAGTTAAACCGGCTTTGCATGAAATTCAAATACACTCGAAACACGCTGCGGTTGCACGAGGCACGTTGAGCAGTAAATTGGTTGTTTCACATATATTTCCTCGCCTATGGTCGACCCAGAGAATGCTTCCTTTTGCCGTAACATAAAACACAAATGTCGCTTATTGTTCTGTCGTCGGCATACTTTCTTTACGCCGCGGTTGTAAATACGGGCGAAACAAGAGGTGACAGAAATTTGTACAACGTTTCGTTTCAATTTATGCCCGAGCGTACTTTGCATGGTTTACGATCTTGTCTAATAGGAAATTCCTCGCGGAAGATGCTATAATGGCAGGAATAATAACGCGCCTATACGCTCGCTTTAATTAAGCACGTTTATATAAATAGTCCCGCAGCAGTTCGCGGAATCAATTACACCGAAGGTCTCGAACTTCATTAAGTAAGCAAATAAATTTCTCATTCATCGATTGAATCCAGCGTCTGTAAAAGTAACGATAAACACTCGCTGCGAGGCTAAAGTGGACGGCGATAAAATCACAGAGGATACGTGGTGTGTCGTGCGAGCAACCTGCCGCAGCTTTCCGTAACAGCAGACCCAGTCGAACAGAGAGAAAAAGGCGTTCGCCTCTTGCTCAGGGTTGCTTTTTGCACACAGCCCGACCGGCAAAACCACGTTACAAATTATCCAGCCGCGTACGAAAGGTCAAGCATCCGCCACGACCACGTACGTTCCGGTTTCTCTTCGAATCGCCTATGGTTTAACGCGAGAAACCAGAGAAAACGGGGAGAACACAGCGTGATACGGGGTGTGACGCGAGAAAAATAAATCGATGCGAGCAAATCTGATCGCAAAACATTCGTTGCGATATCTCCCAAATATCCTAGATAAAACAATATCGTCGAAATTATCGGAAACATTTTTTAATTTATGTAACCTTGTACATTTTCAAAATGTTGCAAATTAATGATATACCATTTTTCTTGTGTTACAATTTTCGACACGTAGCGCATTTGATACTAACGAGTTCACGTTTCAGGAAATGTACGTTAAGAATAGCGAAGTTAAAAGTCGTACGGTTTCATTATCAAGCTATAATTTTAACTGAATCGCTCGAACGGGCATAATCGCGTACGGCAAAATATAATTTTCTGGTTGGCCGAAGGCAACGAAACGCGACGCGAGAATCACGTTTTTATTCCGCTCGTTCTCCGCTCGACGCGTTTCCGCGTAATTGCCATTGAGCCACACGGCGAAGTATCAACATTTTTCCATTTCAGCGACGTTTTAATTGAAACCCGCGGCACCGGAAACTTTGGTGTGACTCGCACCACGTCTGCCGATTTCTATTCGAATCACTTTCGAGTTACCTCGTGGTTAACTCTAGCAGAGTTTCAATTTTATACTCAAGATGACACAAAGTATCATTTCCTACATCTTTAATTTTCTTAAAAATGATCCACTCTATAGAGAAGATTTACTCTTTTTAAAAGAAGGAATTTCAAATTTTAGTTACTTCAAATTTCGAGATACAAGTCCAAATTAACAGCGAGGACATACAGAAAATATTGAGATAATGACACTGAGATAATTATCGTTTGCTTAAAGGCGATCCGCAACGACCAAGAAACCGTCGTTCTGGCAACACATGTGGCGTTACTCTACTGTCGCGTTCGTTCTCGATCTATAAATTGGAAAATAGAGCGATCTCCGGGGTCGGGGCGTTTGTTTCGCCAGGATGTTTGCGTGGCAAACAAGCGCGAGGCCATTTCGCAACGAGCAACACCGTATCGAGTACCATTATCGACGGTCGTCTGCGAACAAGCTGTCGTTTTTTTAACGGGTTTTCACTCTGTGGAAGTTTCCGTTGATCGATTTAATAAATTGCTGGAGAGAACACCGTAAGTTTCGGAGTTCCTGGAGTTCGCAAACTTTGGTAATTCTTCTCGGACGACGAGATGCATCGGCACGATCATTTTATCTTACCTGCCTCTTTGATGGTAAATTGATATCGTGCGAGTGATTCGAAAGGGTCATTTCTTTTTTTTCCAGAGTAACACTTTGTTCAACTCTGTCTCAATTACCTCTGGTTCTCATATTCTGATACTTGAACTCCACAAGTATCTTATGTAGTAATTTATATATTATCTACGTAAATTATATGTAGAAGCAGACTAATCGAGAACCTTTTAGCTGATTTGAACCTTAACCTCTCTTAGTACCCTTTGAAAATTTTCAAACATTTCGTTGTTTCAATTCATCTCATGTTCAACACATGTGTCATATGTTTCACACATTGACCCGAGTTAAAAATACATAAACATCTACCAATAAATCACCTGGTAAAAGCGAGACGTTCTTGAAAACGTGAGGCGATCTACGTGAATTCGTGACACTTTGAACCCCGATAAGAGATGACGTCTTTCTCGTTCCATAGAGACTCTTTCATCGAGCAAAACCGCGCATTTGACGTGGTAGATTTAAGGTATCTGCGCGTGACAACCACGGAATAATAATGTTCAGACGGTAGTAAGCTACGAGGTTTACGTGTCTCCTTACAGATTCGTGAACGCGCGAATCTTCCACGTACGATCTCTCGTCTTGACACAGGCGACATATTGAAAGACTTTACTTCGGACGATCTTGGAAAACGCACCGCGTCGAACCACGGAACCGGCGCATATCGAGTGGAAGAATGCTTAGTGCAATAGGACAGAAAAATGGAGGTTGAATTATTCATAGGTACGTATGAAAATTCGTAAGAAACAATTTTATAGTAGTTTCATTTGGAGAAAATATTTCTGTTGGTATTCTAACACAATTTGGCTGAGAACATGAGGTTGGAAGCTGCATGTCCAGTTATACGTGCACATATGCGTATACTGTATATATGTACATATGTTTTCCGTTTAAAATTAGTGTGCAATGAAATGAACCGTAAGTAGTTGTGTACTTGCGTATGTGTACATGATAACATATGTAATATCATGATCTAACAATTTCTGTATTATTACTCAACATCTATTGTGTTATAACTCAACATTTGTGTCCAGATTAATGTTTAATGCACAAACTTTTTAGAACATATACGTAGAAGAATTAATAGAGCGGGAGTATAGCAATCATAAGCTCGGATCGCAGCTAGCCATCTTCTGGCGATGAACTATGTTTACGATCGATGGAAAAACGATCGAACGTATCGCGAGATCGTTCGTCCCGGTATTTTGTCACCGTGAATGGAAAATTGATGGGAAAATAATAACGGCATACGTTCGACCCGGGGGAAATTGAACGTGGAACGGTGTAGTCAGTCGTTTTTATAATGCGCCAACCAAATCGAGTGATGCTCGAGCAAAAAATCGAGACCCGATCTTCTCGTTGAAAGAACCGAGATCAAAAATCGCTTTACAAGGAAATTCGGAAGAATAGACAGGTTTGTCGTTACAATGAAGCGTTGGATTCTTCGTGTTTTTTTTTTAACGAGCTGCAGAACAGAGTTCTCGATGGAAACCCGGTGAAAATCGGTGGATGTGAAGTTTGAAAAGGTCAAGCGTATCGAAATGTATTTTTCCGCGGGACGACGGGCAAGGTCGGCGAGAAAATTTCAATAAAACATCGCGAATCGAAGCCTCGTTTCATGAAAGCTCGCTTTTATAACCGGTGACCGAGTTTCCGAGTGTCAGCGATTGAATCTTACGTTTCTCTATCTCGTTTCGATTTTTTTCTGCTTCACCGAATCGACCCGCTACAATTTATCAGCTTTCAAAGCACGAACAAGATTCAACGATTCGTATTCATCTCGTTAGAGAAAAAATATATGAAACTGTGACAATAATTTTGAAAATTGACGCTTGACAAAATTTTCGATGTTTAATCACAGAAAACGCGATATAATTTTAGATACAGGGTCTTCGCGAGAACATTTTGAAAAAAAACGTATGAGACAATAATTATACTTGGTTCAACGTGTCTTCCATTGCACTTTGCGTTATGTTCGACTTTTTCTCCAATTTGTGTCGATTAAATATTTAGCAAAGAAAACTTTGTAAGAGAAAATGTTCGGAGAACTTGAACGTTTGAAGTACACGCCTTCAGGTTACAACCTGCAGTAATCACTTCGAGTTAAACACGGGAATTAAAATTTTTGCCCACGTTACACTTTTCTCGCCAACGATCCAATTAGTCCAGCTCTCTCGAAGTATTTTACAATGAACGAGAAAGATCGATCGATTAAAAACTAGTCGGGGAATCATGATTCACCTGCTAACCAGGTTTTGAACTTGGTCTTCATCAAACCAGTTAAAAAAGTGCTAACAGGAAATTACAGATTAAATTAAATATGATGTAGTTGAATAATAAATACAATAAAGTTTTATGCATTAGTACTGTTGTGCTGTGTCGTGCGTAATATAACAAATTGTGGAAATAACTTGAACGTCCAGTTATAAATTCATGTATGAATAAATTCATACCCAATTTAATTATTTCTAAGTATTTTTAAAAAATTGCTGTATGAGCGAACTATAATTTACTAGTAAATCGCACGTCGACAGTACATCGTAATGGATTCTAGATTTACTGATAATGCGTTTAATCAGCGTTTCAATGTGTCTTATTGGACAGGTTCATTTTCACCGCGACAACCAACGTATTAATTAATTTTGATGGAGCCATGATCCTCGAATAACTCGTATCGAAAAGCTGAAACCTATAAAGGGAGGATCGAATGACAGAATACTTGATTCTGTTCGGAAACACGAGCTTCACGTAGCTCGATTTTCGAGCCACTCGAGCGTTTCACGACTCTATATGTATGCATACCTGATCGGTATGTGACAAAGTAAATTCGATAAGAAACAAATTCCGAATTCCCTATGGTAGATTCTACCCTCTTCTCAGAGATAAGACAGTTTCGTAGGATGCTATCAGGGAAGGGTTGCTTCGAAGGGTTGTAACAAAAAGATAGAATGTTTTCTCCAGAGATATCGTGCACGCGTTTATCTATAAAAGTACGATTTCTTTCGATAACGTGTATCTTTAAACAACATATCCGTATTTGTAGAGAAAATAACCTCTTCTCGATTTTTGTACGTCGTTCTATGAATGCCGACAGATTTGTTTTATTTACAATATAGATAAAATGAAACGATTGTAAGCATCGGAGAAAAATGCGTCAAATTTCATTTTCCAATTAAACAGAACTCGTACGTTTCCAAACACTGTAAATTATTTAATCATATTTGCGAAATTATTTTTCACGAATGAAGCTCTAATTGGCTATTTCAGGATCACTCGGTTCAGTTGTAATCTCATTACACGCATATTACGTCCGTTTCCACGCGTATTCGGAATCCATAGTAAATAGCGTTTAATTAAAGATCACATTATTGCACCATAATAATATGTACATACTGCGCGTCAGTTAACACAGAATAAGCTACAAATTATGTAATGTCATCGTAACGCGTCACTTTCCGTGTAATTATTAATCAACAGCGAGGAAAATGATTGATCTTTTATTGACACGATACAAATTTAGAAAATTAACAAGGTGAAATAACTGTTTTAACAATCGATGGTGACCTAAGGTAAATGAATTATTTCGATGAAATGTTTCGTTGCAATGAAGAATCAGCAGCGTCGAAAGGTATCGAATAAAGTTGCACGAAGAGGAGCACTCGAATCGATGGCACGGGCCAGCTTTTCGTTTATTACCGGTGGCGATGGAGTAATTAACGTTTCGTTCGATATGGGACACCCTCGATGTCGGAAATAACAAACAGCATCGCGACAGAGAGAAACGACTATTTCTGACTGCGTATGTATTTGACGAATGTCGAATTAACGAGCCGATTCAGGCGTCAACCGCTTAATCAGACGCGCATTTATGCCGTGGCGTTGTTTAATTACGATCTCCGCGTGCACGCACCGCGGGACAACTATTACATCCATTCGACGGAAATAAACGCGGTGTAATTTTCGCAACCCTTCATGAAATTCCTTCGTTCGTCGTTTAAATCGGAAATTATTTGCGTCATTCCCGTTGCCGCTCGATTTTTGCCCGAAATACCGATGCTGCGATGGCATTCTTCGTCAAACACCGTTATACAAATACGTGCTGGTGACCGCTTATCAAAATACTAATTACAGTTTAGGCATGATCGAGTATTTGCCCGCTAATTGCTATACACTATCCATTACCGGATGATCTAGCTGGAGAGACCATGATGAGAACCATCAGGTAGTCTCTACCTCCACAAATTGCTTTCTAAGCTGCTTCTTTTGTATCGCGTGATTTATGGGAAAATTTAAGACACTGGACACTTGGGAATTTGGGGATTTGTAGATTTAGGGATTTGAGAGTCTAAGGATGTAGAAGTCTTGTAACTGGGAGCTTTAAGGATTTGGGGGTTTGTGGATTTGAGGATTTGGGGATTTGAGGATTTGTAGATTTATAAATTTAGGGAATTGAGAATTGAGTATTCGAGAATTTGAGGATGTAGAGATTTTGGAACTTGAAGATTTGGGGAGTTAAGAATTTGAAGTTGTGAGAATTTCAGCATTTGTAAATTTGCGAATTTAGAATTGTTATTTGGGCATTTGTGAGGAAACTTGAGAACTTAGAAATGTGATAACTTGATAATTTAAGAATGTACGAATTTGGGAACTTGAGAACCTAAGAATCTGGGGCTGGAGATTTGCGTACACACTTGAGACTGTGGGTATTTAACTTGAAAATTCAGAAATTCCTAAAGTTTGAAAGATTCAGAACTTTCGAAACTTGAGAGCTAGAAAATCAAAGAAATATAAAGACATACAGTTTGAAAATTGAAAAGACTGTAGAAGTGGCAAACACTAGAGACCCCTTTTTCCGACACCGACCAATCGCACGAACGTCCACCTGACTTCTGCCACTTCGGACCATGTAAATACGTTGATAGCACTCGAAGGGTTAAGTGTGAAAAGCAAATCCAACGCCTTGGAATCACGAATGGTTTCGAAGATAGACTCTGAAACGTTCTCGTGTTTCCAGTGTTCGCATCGATTCTGCTCTCCTTCACCGTTATTCCATCCACGATAGTCGCCGGAGTTTTCCTCCGACCTCTCGCACGAACAAGTTTCAACATCGTCGAAGCTCGATCGGGAAGCGGGCAAAGCCTTTCGAGCCGTGTTTCCAAATCCGTGCGCGCCAGAAACGCCGATGATCTCTGACCAATGACCCGTAACGTAGACGGGGCTAAGCGGAGAGGAAAGCCGCGACCCGTTTCCGGTAAGCAGCGATATCGCGCGGGCCAACATCGACTGGTCGAGGATAGTAATCAGGACGAGACGATAAATCACCGCCGTTGATTACATATTTCAAAACGCGATCGAGAACCGGTTGATCTACGGCGTACCATGGAGTCCGCTCCGTACAGCCCGCAGGCTTTATCCGGGGAAATTTCGTTCGGTTTCAGAGAGGACGCGTTTCGTCGCCACCAGGTGAACGGTGCACCTCGAATTCCTGCTACGTTCGCTCTGATTGGAACGTTAGGAACGGGAACTCGCTTCGATCGTATCGCCGCTTCGGGACCTTTGTATTCAAATTACGAGCGGAGCTGGCTCGCGATCGATCTAGAGACCAGCCGCGAAATTATTTTCGTACACCTTGGGCCTCGACGTTGTTTAGATCCAGCTCGAAGATCGATCGCCGACCCGTTATTGATGTTGCCACGATTTGGAAAGCGAGGCACGTGCAACGAAACTAATCGAATGAAGCATACTATTCTGACAGTTCGAGCGCTGTTATATATCTACTTCCAACGCTAGAACTTTCGTCGAAATCAAACACGTTTACAGAAATACACGATCTGATATGATACCTTTCCTCGAATCACAGGATCATAACATCTATGTTAAAAGTTCCTTTTAATTGCCGGTGATATTTTGTACCTGACAGACTGACTGAAATTCATTTTTCTCCTTCTCTCGGTTTAATCGATTTTTATACGAGTGTGCTTGTTTCCCTTTCAAAAGCAACGAGAATGGACTTGGGTTCGACTGTTCCTTGGTTACAGAACTGTCTATCGCATGTACAAGATCGGTATCAGCCGTCTTCTTGCCATTCGATCTGATCGGTGTGTATGACAGATACAACTCGCTTAGTTGTACCGCTGTAATTCACTCGTGTCGAAAATACGTACGAAACGAGAAATGCACTTTTTGATCGAACGCAACCGCATTCTTTCGAGTATGCTGTCAGTGCTCATCCCGTGGCGGACGTTCAGCATGCACGTGGGTTAGAATTGAATTAAAATGCTCGTGGAAAGAAGAGGAACACGTGGGGGGATAGAATTGAATTAAAATGTTCGTGGAAAGAAAGGGAACAACACGACAGAGTAGGTAGGTACACGGATTAACCCGGAATACACAAACGTTGTTCCAAGGAATCCCCTTTCGCTTTTCCGCCTCTTCGCGCGTTTGGTGAACGACGGAAATCCGGAAAGCAGTCGCGATGGAATGGCCACGCCCGTTCGTCGTCTGTTCGAATTGGCCGGAGTGACTGGGAAAATTAATTAGACGGAATTGCACACAGAAAAGGCTGTTTCCTCTCGCTTGGTCTCTCGACGATCGAAGACCTTCCATCCGACCATCACAATCAGTCTGAGATCAGCTGAGAATGAGTGCGGTATTACTTGCTTAAGTGGCAAGTCGTTACCCCTACCTGTTCCCTATAATTAAGTAAATACAATGATATTTATCTCGCTCAACTTGCTTCTTTTTTATCTTGACAAATGAGTAAGTGGAAAATGGATAATAACGTCAAATCCTTCAACTGTAAATGCAAACATCGCTTATTTTTGCTTGTTACGGTGCAAGCTGTAATTCCACTAGCGCATTAATGATAGAAGATTACGGCAATGATGGTGTAAGAAATTTATGTGATCCGTTATAATCCGTACTTGTTCGTTCACCAATGGAAAAGTTGCAAGTCGCAAGTACTGTTAGCTGATGAGAAATTAGTCCGGCAACCATCCACTTCTTTAACGCCTTTTATATGCAGTTTATTGTTTTGTCAATTAGGGAACTGTACTTTTACAACGAATTCGCGTTAACCGATCGTTAAAATCCCTCGGTAACGTCATCCCCACAGGTTCACGAAATTGTTTTCGAGGAGCGTCGATGAGAACAAACAAAAACATCGTTCAACAGTGTTTGCGATTGATGTAGCTGCAGCTCGAAGCCGTATACATATTTATAATACAACAGATCGCAAATACACAGTTCTGAGCTGTGACTACATCAATCACAATCGCTGTTCAATGATTCTTTTCACCGATAGTTCGCTCCGGCGAAACCAACCTCTCACCGTAACTGATCGCGTGCAGACCCAAACGATCGGTTAAGGCGACCTTACTGTATCTGTTCAAGAAAATTGATATATTGTGTTAAATCAATCAAAGGCCACCCATCTCCAACTACGCTTCAACATACAGTAGACTAAGTTACAATCTAGTCTATGCTAGGTACCTAGTTCTAGTGTCCTAGTTCTAGTATGTTCGAAGACACGAAGCAAGTGCGCTATTAATTTAGTAAAGCCGTTCGTTTCACGAAAGAGGGATTAGGTGACTTACATGAGTTTTACCCAGGGAAACGATGAAAGGGCGAAAGGGTGGGGATGATGCTCGAGTACGTATGTAAAGGAGTTCGAGCGAGCATATAAACAGATTTGAGCGTATCCGGCAAGGCAAGAAGTAGGAGGACTACGGGTGGAAGGTGTCGGGTCGAGCGTTCGGCGTGGAACGAGAGGTCGAGTATGCAAACGAGAGGCAGCAGGGAGAAGGTGCATTGATATGCAGGTGAGGCGCCATCGCATCGGCTGAGCGTCGAGGCGGCTGAATGCTCGTTGCATTTCGCAAGAGAATGAGAACCATTAACGCGCTTCCTGAGCGAGTCTCCTTTGCTCTCCGCTTTCTCTCTCTCGACCCTGTCGCCGCGTATTACCGCTGCCTGTCGTGCCACGCCACGGCACGCTTTGATTGACTAATAGCTGTTTCCTACGAATTACCACCAGTTAACGTCCGCTCATTCTAGATTCCTTTGAGACGACGCGTTGCTAGCTCACGTTTATGCTGCTTGTCGATCAACCCCTAACGATCGGCTTCCAATCTTAAACCTCATCGATCCCTCCAAATTTTACCGCCACGTGCGATAGAAACCCTCCTCGCAAGTTCTAAGACTTGGGCACTTAGAACTCGGCATTTTAATGCTCGGAAATTCCCAAACTAGGGAATTTGCGAGAGGTGCTGAGAACTTGGGATGTGGACAACTGAGACGCTGAGGCATTGCGAATGTGGAAATTTGAAGATTTAGGAATTTTGAGACATTGGGATCATGGAAATTTGGGAAAGTTCTTTGGGAAAGAATTTGCACATCAGGAAGTCTGAAGAAAAAAAATGAAAGAAATCGTTTAGACTCTCGAGAATTGGGAATTCAGTAATTTTGAGAATTAAGGGAATTTGTTGCGTAACACGGTATAAAGAGCAACAATCTCCTGAATCTAAATGAGTGAATAAATTATTGTTCGCGATTGTATCCTAACACGGCACGCTGAATTAAACCGTGACACATTGTTTGTCGAGCCGTACCGTGTTGTAACGTGGTTGCATCGCCTCCGTTGGAAACGTAGCTCTGCCATGGGCCGAAGAACGAATGATCCTGACAGAGGGAACTGTAAGAACAAGCCACGACGCTATTGGTCGCCATCACGATTTATCACGAGCCAGACGAGGGACGAGAAGCGAATTGTTCTGCGAACCAACCGGCCAATAACTTCTCCGTCTCTCTCGACACTTATCCGCGAAGCGTATTTGGTGTTCGCGCAAAAACGATTTCGGCCGAATACCAATCGTGGTCACCATGAACGTTTCTTCTTCGGTATCATCATCGCAATCGATTCGTGAAAACATAGCCCGTTACGCTGATCGAAACGCAGTTGATTGATAAATAGCTGAAGAATCGTGGGTAGATTTGGATCTACCAATGATCGATCGATGCTTTATGTAGTCGCACGGAAGTAACAAGATTGATCGATAAAAACTCTTATCCGAAATAGGTAACTTATCTGTTGGATGTATCAAGTTTTACATGAATTTTGTTGTGAGAATCTTGAAGCATTTCTGAATTCCAACATCAACGGGATGTGAACTTTCTTTTCAAAACTTTATTAAACTTTGCATGCACCTTTCACTACCATTTATTAACTATATCATTGAAACTTTTAGTGTAATGCAATTTCATCTCCAATCTACTCTGCTCAGTGTCATAACTTCACGCCATAAAATCATTCTTCGACAGATTCATTCACTCAGTACATACTTAACCATGCATTCATCTATACATTCACCTGTATGCAAAAATTCATTCATAATGCTCAACCACATTCATATTATCAGCGAGCATTTATCGTGAGACATCCTCCAATCACCAGACGTATCACAAAACGTTAGCAGGCCCAGCAGTTTCGCGATACGGTTTCGTTGACTCTTTGTTAAGAGTCGAG
This sequence comes from Megachile willughbiella, assembly GCA_945859595.2. Classification (NCBI taxonomy): domain Eukaryota; kingdom Metazoa; phylum Arthropoda; class Insecta; order Hymenoptera; family Megachilidae; genus Megachile; species Megachile willughbiella. The sequence goes on along the minus strand of OX243797.1, from coordinate 5,057,403 downwards.
GTTTGTTCAACGGAACGAAACGTCACTTTAATTCTGCCGAATCTTTTAAGGAAAAAAGGGGTTCGGAAGAGGCTTTCTCCCGGTACGCTTCAGTTACCACCTCGACGACTTTCCACCCTCTCCGCCTTCTTTCTTTCCGGCTCCTTGTCAGCTTTATTTCCGCGCGGAAAAACGTCGAGGATAATGCAGAACAGCATCGCCTGACCGACTATGATTCAATCTTCTGGGCTACTCGTTTTCAAGCTGGCTGCGTTGATTTCCCTTGAAAGGTGCGCCCTGTTCGCCCCCTTCTTCACCTGCTGCTATATAAAAAAATTTTCGCTTCTCCGCCTCGCGTTAGGATTTTTGCCACTCCGTCAGGCGGAACGAACGAAATAACTTATTATCCTCTTAGGCCGTGCCTACGCTTTTCTACTCTTCTCAGGCAACCCCCTCGTGTGCCAACGGACGTTTTCTCGCGATGAGCAGCGTTATTCGTTCCCTTGAATTCGTATTATTCGCTATATTGCTCGCTGTCTTTTATTCTGGAACTCCGGACCGCTCGCCATGCCGTCTTCTAAAGGCGTTCACTCGATAAATCATGCCAGATCCTCTCGAAAACGGTGTTCCTCTCTTTATCAATTGACTAATCCTCTTAATTTTAACGAATTACATCTTTTGAAGTTACGATACAAACGCGGAATTGTCGAGAAAAGTTATGCACTGAAGAATAGAATATACAACAGTAGTTTATTTACACGTCTAATATAACGATCGCGGTTATTCACGAAACCGGTGCATCCAGAAAACACCGGTCGAGGTATCTCTTTAAAAAGTTCGCCGGTCCCTGCAACCCCGCGAGAAGTCGATCTCCAAAGTTGGAAACCGTACATCACGTCCATAAATCCAAATAAGAATTATTTATAGAAGTTGGTGGATCCGGTTACCGAGATGCTCCCGAGACCGAACTTTCTTTCACAATCTGACAAACTCGATGTCCGCGGTAATATCCTGCCGGTTTGCCTCGGATATTATTTTTCGAATTGCAAACAGGCCGGGATACGTCATGGCGAAAGTTCAAATCGAGTTTGAAACTGAATAAGCGTTAAACGTATCGAGAACAACCGATGGAACGTCAAGAAATATGAAACTGATTACGTGCATATAATTCTTTCTCATCAAATTACGTGTTCACGAGAGATTTGTCGGGGTTAATTTGTGAGGACGGTGGATTAACTTTTGGGTCAGTGGGTCATAGGTAATTTGGGGATTTGAAAATTTGAAGATTTGAAGATTTGAGAATTTAGGGATTCGGGGATATGGGAATTTGGGGAATTGCGAATTTGGGAGAGTTCGGAATTTGGGGAGTTGGGAATTTGGGGATCTGAGAATTTGGGATTTGGGGATTTGAAAATTTGAAGATTTGAAGATTTGAGAATTTAGGGATTCGGGGATACGGGAATTTGGGGAGTTGGGAATTCGGGGATCTGAGAATTTGGGAATATGGAAATTTGGGGATTTGAGAATTTGACAACTTGGGAATTTGGGAATATGGGAATTTGGGGATTTGAGAATTTGGGATCTTGGGAACTTGGGAATTTGGGGACTTGAGAACTTAAGAACTTGAGAATTTTGAAATTTTGGATCTTGGAAACTTGAGAACCTGAGAACCCAAAAATTTGGGTAAGCAACAAAGTCCGAATAAATACAAAATCCCTCGGTCCGGTTAACGCTATCAAGAAAAGAGAAGACGTGAAAATTAGTTTTTTCCCCTACAAATGTTCTCTTTGTGTACATTCCGGTTGAGAAAAGGACCTCTGTCGATTGTGCGTCGCCCTCTTTGATTAGGCTACTCGTTGGATCACTCTGTTGTGGACATTGACAAATAGAGGGGTTGCAAAGCAAACAAAATTGCCACCTGTGTCTTCCTGTTTCCACTCGATCCATAAATCTAAACGTTCAAATATTTCGTGAAAGAAAAAAGTATTAGAACCCGTCAAGCGACCGTCTTTTTTACAAACTTTCAGCAAATATCCCATCTAAAAGCAGAACGGTGATACCACCACCCTCAATAACAAATTCGACCCTGAACCTATCAAAATCTATCAACATCATCCCAATCTCACATTGAACACTAAAGTTCACCTGCTACCATATTTTGACATCAACGAGGCTATATTTTCTCGTTTGTCACAGCTTCTTTGTTTTAACTTTACTCGTCTATTCTTGTCTTTTAACTTTTCTTCAAGTTCTCGTGTTAGGACCTCTTACAAGGACATTTATCACTCTTCAAAGTGTAATTAAATATAAGTCGAAATATGATCAATCTTACAGACCGTTCACGATCCGTCAATCATCAGGCTATAAAATGACCTTCATTATATTTTTCAAGATCAATTATTATGAGTGTTAGGTGACATTGTTTTGAAGTTTTCATTTCCTTTGTATCTACAATTCTAATAAGAGTCTCCTTGGTAGAGTAGCATAAACATCTAGAGAAACTTCGGTGGCTAATTGTGGATGACTCGCTGAACCAGAAATATATGGTAATTAGCGATAGTTGAGATTCAGTTAGTTGTCAGCAGTGTACTTTGTCCATCATTGTTGTAGTAAGTGTATTAAAAAGTGGACATCTTTCATTAGCATACTTTCACATTCCAGTGAACAGCTGAGCAGCTTAAATAACCGCTAGTGTAACAGAGCATGGTCCTAGGGTTAATTTATTCATAAATTAAATGTGCAGTAAACACCATTTTACTGGAGTTTATCTGACCATCCAGGCACAATGCGCCTCTGCCCTCCATCCACTTTAGAAACTTCCTCTCTAAAAGCTCCATCCATTGTAGACAAGATTTTCAGCAGCCACGTTTGATCTTTCGCGCAAAGTGAACTCCTAGACGCATTGTTTACCTTGGATGCTTTGATCCTATCGCGATCTATTAACGAAGAGACAACGACGAACAAAACTTTGGTTCTCAAGGGGGCTGGTCTATTGACTAAATTAATACAAGTCTCGAGACAAAGACGGAAAGTCGACAGCGGGCGAACGATAGAGGAGGAGAAAATGTGAAGCGAGCGGAAGTTGTCGGAAGGGAATTAATAAATGACGTCGAAAAAGAGAGGAGTGGTCGGACTGGGCATTTCTTTTCACGGGAGGCATGATTTCTGAAGGTAGTTCGAGACGAGTCTGAGAGGATCAAAGTTGGTCGGGATCCAATTCACGGTCCGAAAGCCTTCTCTACCGGGACGACTTTTCAATCTGGGAAAAATAGCAAAAACAAATTTATTTTCATGAAAATGTTTCTCGACGTTCCTCCTCGAGTCGAGGAAGATGGCGGTGCAGCGGGAGGATAAAATCTTGCGAAACAGCGACCGAAAGATCAATCGCTTTCAACTCTTGTCGAACTTTTCTCCTTTAACGTCGATTGTGGCCCTTTGGAAAACGACCTGTGGATACTAACTACTCTCCGATCATCAGATTTTCTTTAGAAGTAAAAGTGTTACAGCACAATGTTCGTTAAAGTAGTCAACAATTCGGGTACTAAATTTTCATGTGACATTACAACGATCTAAGACAAATTGTCACTAGAGAAGATGAAGAATGTCTTCCTTTTAACAGAAATAAAATATGCAGCTTATGTTCGACAGCACACAAGAATGGTGTTTTATTTTAGGTAGCATAGTTGCACAGCGAAGGTTAAGTTGCAACGTCACGTCAAGAAACGATTGTCCTTTCACAAAAGAAACAAACGATGACTGCTTAAATTACTAATGAGAAGAGGAGCAATCGTTGCCTGGAGTTCCATTCAATTACAACAATTAATCGAAATAACCCCTCCATTGGTGGGGCCAAATGTGGTCGATCAACCGTCGAAGAATGCATCAGCCGAATAACTAAAATAACTTCGATCCTGGCATGGTGCAGTTGCCTTCATCAACTCGAAGCACGTGTCAGAGTGCATTCAATCGTTTTTACTTTCGACGATCAGCTTCGACACGAACGAACCATCAGGCGAGAAGATAAAGAGGAACGTTCGAGTGTCTTTTTTACATGCTTTACGAGCTCAGAGGTAGACGTATAATTGATAACGTTGCTACGCACGTAAATGGAAGTAGTTAACCGTAATTCTCTTCTTCGAAGTTGAATTAACGTCGTCCAACATTCGTTAAATCTTTATTAACCCGAGGCTAATCAAGTACAACCTTTCAGTGGCTTTACAATGGCTGTATCTTTCTTTTATTGACTCTGAGGGCGCTTCGGGATGACGGAGCAATCGGGAAATTAAGTTGTATTGGAGTTATCTCGAATTTTATGTGTTCTAATAGTTGTGAGATGAATTGTAGGTTTTTCTAGGGGAATAGAGATAGGGAGGACAATGGCTGCGCCACCTGTTGATCGGATTGGCAAATTTAGAAATCTGGAAATCCGAAAATTTAGAAATCTGAGAATGTAGAAATCTAAAGGTATGGAAATCTGAAAAAGAAATCTAAAAATTTAGAAGTTTGAAAATTAGGAAATCTATCAATCTATCAATCTACCAATCTATCAATATATCAATCTACCAATCTATCAATCTACCAATCTATCAATCTATCAATCTATCAATCTATCAATCTATCAATCTATCAATCTAGCAATCTATCAATCTATCAATCTATCAATCTATCAATCTATCAATCTATCAATCTATCAATCTATCAATCCATCAATCTCGAAATCTAGAAATTTAGAAATGTAGGAGTCTAGAAATTTAGACATTCGCAAATTCGTGCACTTGGAATAAAGTGTTCATGCAATCTCTTGAATATAAATTTTCCATCCAGGAAAGACGTTCTTCGACCTATCAAGTAGATAAACCGACTGGCGATTTCCTGAAGTGTAAAAATTCAGATGACCTTATGGAAAGATTACTTCCATTACCACGATGGTAAAGGGTGTCTTTCATCGTCGAAAGTTGGCCCAGTAAGGGTGTACTTATGTAACGACGTCATTTGTGAACGAACCGACGTTCATGAATCTCCTAACACCTGACGCAACGGTTCAGTCTGCTCGTTCGTCCCTTTTGCCTCGATTTCTCTCTTGCGTTTTTTTTTTTGTCCGTAACCGACAATCCATTTTGATGCCAGTCGTGTGCTATCGCTGTCCATTTGTTTCTTCCACGACTCGAACGAACGTTTCACTCCGAAGTCACTTAGCGATACGAAACTATTCTTGGGAACGATTTCCTTCTAATGCTGTCTTATTTCCTTCTTTAAGTAGTACCGAAGACGATTTCGTAAAGTTGAGCGTCGAATTGGGAAATGTATATTGCGTAAAAGTTTGGTTAGGTATATTCCATTTCCATATTACCATATTCCCACACTCCAACATTTCCACATTCCCGAATTCTCACATTTCCAAATTTCCACCTTCCTCAATTCCTAAATCCCCAAATTTCCACATTCCCGAATTCCCATCTTCCCCAATTCCTACATTCACGAATTCCCACACTCACGAATTCCCATCTTCCCCAATTCCTACATTCCCAAATTCCCACCTTCCCCAATTCCCAAATCCCCAAATTCTCAAATTCCTATATTTCTACATTCCCAAATTCCCACCTTCCCCAATTCCCAAATCCCCAAATTCTCACATTCCCATATTTCCACATTCCCAAATTCCTAAATCCCCAAATTCCCACATTCCCGAATTCCCATCATCCCCTATTCCTACATTCCCAAATTCCCACCTTCCCCAATTCCCAAATCCCCAAATTCTCAAATTCCTATATTTCTACATTCCCAAATTCCCACCTTCCCCAATTCCCAAATCCCCAAATTCTCACATTCCCATATTTCCACATTCCCAAATTCCTAAATCCCCAAATTCCCACATTCCCGAATTCCCATCATCCCCTATTCCTACATTCCCAAATTCCCACCTTCCCCAATTCCCAAATTCCCATATTTCCACATTCCCAAATTCCTAAATCCCCAAATTCCCACATTTCCGAATTCCCATCTTCCCCTATTCCCAAATCCCCAAATTCCCACATTCCCATATTCCCAAATTCCTAAACTCCCAAATCCCCAAATTTCCACAAGTTCAAATATCCAGATCCCCAATTCCTAGCATTGCAATTACAAAGATCTACGAGTGTGAATCCAGGCAAACGGGTAAATATCGAAATTTCTCAAGTTCAATGGCATTGTGTCTATGATCGATATTTAGATACTGGCGTTCGAATTACACGGGACCGGATGTGACATCACGGTCGCGGTACACCGCACGGGTAGGTTGGCACGATTTAATGCAGCTTACCTATCCACGTTCGTAAACATTTACGCGAACTGAAATTATTGGTTTGCCGATTCGGTCGACGGTGCCGTGCAAATCCATCGTACGCGTACATATACGTCATGCACTACGTTACGTAAAGGTTGCGTACATTACCTCCGCCGTCTAGACCAGGCTATGGGAAAAACTAAATTGCAAAACGAAACACGGGAGAGAAGCCGAGATTCCGTCGACGTATTTTATTGACCGAAAAAAAACCTCCCCGATTTCCCTGTCGAACACCGGTGATTCATTGAATCGTTCTTTCTTTCATAAATTTCTTGTGTAACATTCGGCTCGGTTTCGCGTCAGCATTGTTTTTATATTTACGACGCATATATTGAAATCTTTAGATCTCTCGTTGGTGAATGCACAAGAACGAAAATACCGAACAGCGGAAGAAACCGGGACATCAGAAGATTTTATGTCGTTCTCAGAAACTCGTTAATAAGTGTTCACAGTGTAGAATTTAACGATTCTGTTATGTAACGTTATTTGAATCCTAGAAGCAGGAAGCATGAAAGTCACATAAAAGTTCTTTAACCCGCACTAGATCTATAATCTAACGATGTGTTTAACCGTACTATCTTTTAATCGCAGATGCTCAGTGACTTTATCGTCAAATGCACTTAACATCTTCGAGTTATATCTTTTCATAAAAGCAAACTTAATTAGCTAAGCTTATATTTCACATCCGAGATGTCGACTACTACCCGTTTCATTAATCCGTTAATTTAATCGAGAAACGGTGTTTCTCGAGCGTAACAAACGGATAAGAACGTATAAAGGAGAAGAAGGGAGAAAACAGCGCTGCAGTATCGAATACCTACACGCGGGATGGTATGTCACAAATTCAGCCCTTACTTTGCTAGTCGAGAAGTTTCGAAGGCATCCCGACAGACTTCTTGGGACCAGAGGAGTAGCCGATGAGTCGAATTCAACGCCGGCAATCGGAGAAACAATTTTCTCGGTTGGTCTCCTCGACAGAAAGGCAAAGGCAGTTGCGAGATATAAGGGTGAAAGTATCTGGACTTTGTGACTCGCGTGATTTACACGTGAGAAGCACCTACTCCGCTTCGAGTGAATTGGAGAGGAATTCTGTCGAGTTCTGTATTTCCTGTTTCTACATCCTCTTCTATCCTGCCAGCACATTCGTCTCCAGAATCCTTCAACTGATTCGCGAACTACCGTGAAAATTGCCCCGTCTATGTGATTGTTCAGGAGCTCTTGTGTACTCCGCAACTGCCATTTTGTACCTTTTGCAATTCCACAAATTGCTGATTATGTAATACATTACATTATGTAATGAGCATGTGCAACTGGAAAAATTTGTTATAGGCTACAACTTCTTCTCTCGTATCAAATGATCGACCTGCTTCTCGAAGATCTTGAAATCAAATTTTCATTAACATTAATTTCACAAACTTCCTACACTTTAAATATCCAAGTTAATTTCCTGAAAGAACTTCAAGATAACGATGCTACTTCAACGCAGTATTTTATGGCAAAAAAGGATTTACAAACGTGGAAGAAATTTATCAAGTAAATATTTTCCGTGTTCTTGAAAAACGCAATAACGTTTAATGGGAATCGGAAACAAGCATGCCGAGGAAAAAAGATGATGCTGCTTTTAGATTGATTTGACGGCAACGATAGTACGGTGTTTGTACAATAGAAGCTGTTCAGCTATTCAATTAACATTATGTTCTTTAATGTACGTTTCAATTTCCGAGATTTCAGCGAGAGCACAATCGAATTCCAATTCCTTTTCCGACTTTGCTCCCGTCGACTTGCGATTGTTAATATTTCTTGGAGAACACTTAGCGCCGTTAAGGAACGAGCTTAGATCGATGCTTTCGATTTGCGTCCTTGCGTTTGCACGGGACAACGAATGCAAAGTGCAGGGCGTAGCAGGATGCACCAAGCTCGAATAGAATTTCATAGAGTAATTTGCTCGACTCGATGAATACAAATTGCTTATTGTGTGATCGAATGCTTGAAACAGAGGGTGAGCACAATGTATTTTGCTGCTCTGCCATTCTCTTTTCGTTAGGTGTCAAAGTTGTGCTTTCAACATTTCCCGAACGTTTCAACGTCGCAAAGGAAATATTAATTCTTTTCAGGTCGAGCGTTTCATCGGATTTGCTAAATTATTTTTATTTATCGATTTCGAGCGACACAAATTGAATCTTTTCGCCGCTATTTCTGAGTGCACGAAAATTTAATTAAAACGTTTGTTGATTTTATACGAGAACCTTTGATTTCGATTAACTCGTTGAACCCGAAAAAGATGAAAGCCTGCAAATTCATAAAGAAAATTAATACAGACGGTGAAATTTCGTGTAATTATCGAGCATGAAAAAATTTGTTTTCCAAATGTGGCGATACAATTTTTCCTCGATCTTGCTCGATGTGCTTCATTCGCGGGAATAGCAGCGGCTTCGGAAATGTGTTCTTGTAATCGATCGTTGCTCGAATTACGGCTACTCCAGTCGGTAATTGACCACTTGCGATTTAACGAAAAATAGGATTTCATGTAGCATCGAACGACAATTAATGTTCACGGGAAAAGATACTCGAACGATACGAATCCAACGATAGTTAATAACCAGGAGGGATATATAATTAGCACCCATAAACGAGTAATCAATGCTGCCTGAGAACGTTAATTATAGAGTCTGGTAATGACTGCTATATATAATGACCATTAAAACTATTTCTGTTTTAATATTAGACACACACGTGTTTACTGTGTTGGTTCATGTAGCAGCTTGTATCGCATTAAATTCTTAATACTTAGTTACATAACTTGCGAAGAAATCATTAAAGGTAAAACCATGGAATTAAAAATACATTGTACGTTCACTAGAATATTTTTACATGTATTTCCAATCTTTCGCTTGTCTTCGATTCTCAGCATAAACTTCGCAATTTCTAACTTCTAAATTAAATTGCTCTTTCAATCTTCTGAATTGCCGACTTTCTTGTCACAAGTCTGAAAGTGACATAAATTCGATATGCAAAATTGTTCGCGAGGAGAGAGATAAGTGTTTCTATGTTGTAATTTAACAACACGCGATCGCAAAACGGAATACCGTGTTATAAATCGGCGATGCATTTCGAAATATGTAATCTGGTTTTCCTTCGCGATATCGCGTAATAAAGTCGTACGAAACGCGCTACCGGCGGAAATTAAAACCGACGATCTACGAACACGGCTTCGTATCGACCGAAACCCTACGATCGGCACATAAATTATACCAGCTACCGATTACATCGTGAACGACGATTAAATTCCACGATATATCATCCAATTAAAGAAAAACGGTGTAGTTCCATTAAATTTTCTGTATCCACGATTAATCCAACGACGATCGATCATTGAAAAAAAAGAACGAGTCTGTCGCTGAAATCGGCCATTACGTTCTTAGTTTTTCTCCTTCCTTTCTCGTTTTACAGGCTCGAACTGCTTTTCGCGAAACGAAGCACGGTATATCATCGGAAATAACGCGATGGTATGAATTTTAGATAAAAATTCAATTAAGATGTTTAACCACCTTGAAAACGAAGTATTTTCTGAACTGACCTCGAGGAAAAATCCTGAATCGCGAAAGGGCTTTGCTCTGTTCACGGTATCTCGAGATTCAACTGCATCGTATCAGGATGCATTTGCTAATTAGTCATAGCCTCTGAAAGCGTTATCGAGCGACATCGTCCAGAGGATGAGCTGTTTGACGATGCATCAGCGAAAACGTAATGAACAGGTAACCGTTGAGCGGATAGAAACGGGCGTGGCAAATATATAACGATTTTCATTTATGGCTCTTTATCGAACTGAATGATTACACGCACTTAATGTCACTCTACGCGATTTTTGCCTAGTGTCATGCGATCATATTTACTAATTATAGTTTGGAGAACCACGTAGGAAAATGGCGGTTTATGTAGTATGGGTAATTGGAAAATTTTTTAATTTAGGAAATGTAGAGATTGCATTACAGAACAGATTTGATATGTGCAACTATACTGGGTTGTTGTCGAAATAGTATGTAAATCTTTTACACAAAATTCGGTTTACTAAATATTAAATTAAATTATCAGTAGACGTAGCTGTAGAACGTCGAGACTGAAATTTGCAACTTTACACGAATTTCAACTAACGAATTGCAACTGACAATCCGCCATTTTGCATGAAAACCATTTATGAAAGACTTGCAATTATCATGAAACTTCTACTCCAGATTCGTACTGCGCACGAATTTTGCGGTAATTCTGTCTTTCAATCGCATCAGCTTTCATAAATTCGTCAGTATTTGCTCTAATTGGCAGCTAACAATTTTATATAAAAGAACGATAACGAAAAGCTGATACAGTTATTTTTGTCAAACGTTCATCTTCAAATTGATATACCACAAATGCCATTTCACGTTACTTTTATGTCATCGAATCGTATCAGACTTTTGATCCATTTCGAAATCGACTATTTGACGCGTGACAACCTAATATTTATCGAACGAGCATTTTTGCGCACAGCCCCGTTTATATTTGATCGAGCCCCGTGCGAACAAACAGACAGTATCAAGATCGAATTACCAAAACAAACCGGTCGAATTTCGGGCAAAGAGTATCGCGCTATCGCGTCGATTATCGAATTCACCGATCATCGATGCTGAACAACAACGAACTGCGTATAGCTTTATCAGCCAGACAGGAAACAACCTCGGCCAACATTCGTTGCCGACCAACACGGCCCATCGACTCGCAGGAACAACAATTTTATTCCCATTAGCCTGGATAATGCTACGTTTATTCGCACGCGTTCGCGCCTAATGCTTTCGAATGATTACCTACGCCACTAGCGCGATACCGATAACGCGATCACCGACTCCAATCATCGGGGACCAAAACGGCTTCTAATTAATTATTAGCGAGCCGCGACACTCGCTGTTTTGCAAAACCCTTGTTGACCGTTCGCTCGTGATTATCGTGCATCCAGAAGGATCCGCTGGGTGCTATCGATGAACGAATTAGCCTGCTAACTATAGCACAGCTTGCCAAAGGGCGGAGTGGCCTCCGCATAAGCACCGGCTTATACCGAGATTTTAAATCGTCTAATTTGCAAACTTCCTAATTCACAAACTTTCAAATAATTATATTTGCACGTGTACTATTTGCATATGTGCAAATTTAAAAACTTTGAACACCTCAAGATGAAATCTAGTTAGCTAGAAATTTATAAACTCTTGTTCAACTTGAGACTAATTTTCAGCTAAACGCAAAATGCGTTTTAAGTTAAACGCTATACTCTTCTATAAAATGACTTCTACCAGAATTTATCGCAAGAAAGTTCCCGATTGATCCAATGAATGTTCCTGATCGATCAGAGTCCGTGTGAGCGGAATCACCGACGATGAACTTTTTATCGAATTTTGTGTCCCGCAAACTTTCTGATCGGTAGAATCACGTACAGCCGAGCTAATCCAAAAAGTTGGCGGAAAATCGAAGAGCGTCGCCCGTGTCGGGACATCAGTCAGAAGTACGCTAATTAATGGGCAAAGTCGTGTCACAACATATAGGTTCGTAGGGGTCCTTGCCGAAGGCGCTGAGGGAACAATCACAGTTACCAAAGTTTAGGCTAATCACGTTGCATAGTTTGCAGCCCGGTGGCAAAGCGACAGCATAGCTGCCGAACACTCGACAAACTTCTCAGTGTCTCGACTAATTCGTATCGCAGATTGAAAATTCTGTGGTCGTCATTCGATCGAGTTTGTCGATTTTCGAATACCTTTTCCCATCTTGCGCTTCAACATTCTATTCGAAACAAGATTCGACTCCATTACATGCAACTCGTCCGGTACCTTTGCTCTTCAAATTGAACATTCGGTTTTCTGATCTTGCATGAATCTTTCTGAAATTGGTAATTCTAAATTTGACAATTTTTAAGTCGAAAAATTTGTAAGTCCTTGATCTTCAAAATTTTAAGTTGCAAAATTTGTAAACTTGAAATTGCAGTACAACTAAACTGAAATTAAAATGATGATATAAGAAATTACATGCAGATACTGTCACATATTACAAGAGATATCTAGTTCACCATATAACAGGACAATTTATTGAAGCTAAAAATTTGTCTTGACTCAAAAATTTCTTCCTTTCGCAAACGAGAAGTGTAACAATTTTAACCATGATTGGACTTCGAATCTCGAAGCCGATTTTTGCTCAGTATACAAAGAAATTCTGTTCGTTTCGGACATCGGGCAAACAGTCTGGTGAAACATTTAATACTTAATCGGATTTTATTGGATTCATTTTAATTTCCGTCTTAATGAAACTTCTTTCAGCGAATTGAATTTTGTCCTGTCCAACGCTGACGGGATTCCATGATTTCTTCGGACTTGAGAATTAAACACGACAAAGGCGAATAAAACACGAGCGCCGCTGCTGCTTGCAGCTCGTGCGAGAAGGCAGAAATTATTTAGGGGCTGCGAGACGACGATTTCCGTGATTCAATCGTACTTGCTCCCTATTTCATTAAACGCGACGACGAGTGCCGACGAATTATTTATAAGCTGCTCTACGCTCTACGGTCCACTTTAATCGTTCTGATATAATTATATTTATCTCTACCTGCACCGAATTAAATGTTGCATGTAAAATCACTGTTGAAACGCGTTTCGAGCTTTCGAATGGGAAATCTCGTCAACATTGCGAACAGCATAATCGTCAAGATGTTCTTTATGAATGATTCACGAATGCAGAAGCTACATTTTGCATCAGTATAAATCGTGGTACAAGGAAATTGTATAGGTAAAAAAAATCTAAAAGATATAATAATTCTATTAGTAGTTAAATGTCAGACGAAATGTTGTAACGTAGGAAACTTCCCTCGGAAGACATTAGCGATCGGCGCTTTTAATGAAAGAACTTTTCTCCATCATCGTGTATATTAAAATAAAAGTTTGAGCACAAGTCCCTTAATTAAGTACAATTTTATTATACATTTCGCATCGAAGTTACGACGCAACCGCCGGGGAAATAATACGGTAACGAGTCGAGTACATCGAATAGGAACTCGCGGGATTTAAAATAAAATGGCGATATCAAATAACAATTGGCGTTAACGTGGGCCTTAAATAGTCTCTCTAACAAGTCTCTCAAACAACAGCCATAGACATAACTGCAATCGCCGCGTCTTTTTTCTCCTCTCGCATTCCATTCTCCTCGTCAGCCGTCAAAAAGTTATATGACCGTTCGAGACTGCAATAAACCCGGCTGACATCATACGTCTCGCAATAAACAGAAGCGTCGGGATATTCGCTGGAAAGCTCGGCGGGGAACTCGGGACAAATTTGGATCGTTCGTCTTCGACGTTCAAACGTTTCATAACACGCATCGTGGAAAAAAAAAGTTCACGACTTGTCAACGAAGAATGCACGGTAGAGACAGAGAGAAACGTTCAACGCACATACGAAGGAGATCGCGACGTACTCGCGAAGCGTAGAAAATGAGGCGGAATATGCAAAGCTTTTAGCCGCGGCCATGAATGTACGCATTGAAACGAATAGCTTTCACGGCAGCAGCACGCTATCATCCGCAGATGATGTATAACTCTCGGAAACTTCTGAATGCTGCGGACTTTTCTCACGCGTTCATGCGGCAAAACGAGACTACGAACGAGAGGCTGGAACCGTGGCTTACCGAAACCGAGGCTGCGTTCGATATTTGCTTTCGATTCCTACCTACCATAGATAACCAATCTATCGATCCTTCCACGATACATAATCTACAGTTTGCCTCGGCACGAGGAAACTATTCGAAAACGAGGCTGCTACGGGTTAACAACGACCACCGCAATCCCTTATTTATCGATCTAAGGAAAACTTTATGGATTTACAGTAGTTTAGGGTAATCGGAGGCGAGCGAGCATCGATAGGTTTCTCCATTTCAAAAGCTGCAAAATTGAAGGTTAAAATCTTCGACACTTCTACATCTTTAAAATCACTTCTGAAAATTTTACATGTCAGAAATGATGTATTACTTTAATCAGGTGCAGATCTCTGCACGTTACAAAAGATAATTGTATTCGAAGTTACATATCTGAACCGTTGAATGCGTATTGTGTAAAATATGATCAGTCTTGACGTCTTGTGCTCATTGTCAGATCCCGACAGTATTATTCCGACAACCATCATTCATAGTCACGCGTTGTATCAGCTATTCAGTCTATATATCGAACATCCTCGAGAACAGTGATGAACGTATCGATGCCAAACGCGTGAATGCGTTATAGATAATTGCAGGCGTGGAACTCGCCACGCGGTATTGTATCATTACGCAGCTATCGATTAGCTCTCGCCTTCATTTCCACGCGCTGCCCCGATGCCACACCGTGGTCACTCGTTCAATGTAATTCCATGCTTTTCAAGGACACTAGACGCTGGAATCGCTTCGATCGTGTACAGCCAACTTGGCTTCCGATTTCTAATCGTTTCCGGTAGTTAACCTTTTCTGGTTGATGAAACTTGGTCAATTGCCACTCGCACCTACGTACAGTCATTTGGACTATAATTACATATACAAGTTTGTATTCGGAAAGGTTAGCTCCAGGAGTGTTTAGGAATTTCACAAGTTAAATATTTGCAAGGTTGGAAACTTTAAAAGGTAGTAACATCTGAAGAACAATATCAAATACGAAATGAGATTGTCGCTATCTCAGCAATCATCCAAGAACTCGTATCATTTAATTTTATCGTCCTTTCGTTTATTGAACAGGGTCTTAATACGTGTGTATATCAAGTGGCATTACGAAACACGGGATTAAGTTCGGATTCTCGATCACGGTAGACACGAAATCTCCCTTATTGTAACGCGGCCACGATGCAGCCCGCAACGACGCGACAAACAACGGAATTTATCGCGTGTCGCCAAGTTAGTTTACATGCAGCGGCCACGGAAGAACTTGCACGTGTCGCGATGCCGCCGGTGACACGTGCGTTGAATTAGAGTTCCACGTGTTCCGGCCGTTTCATATGCGAGCTGCGCCCCCGCGTTTCCTTCGACTATACGTGTTAGCAGTTTTCGGGAGAAGATCGTAACCGGCAAACGTGTTCCCGCGGATGGAACGGCGGAAAAAATAAAAATCGACGAGAAACCTTTCGAAAGTTCCAAATTTTCGGAACTCCCATATATCAAAATTTCTACATTCCCATGATCCGACGTTCTAAAGCTCCGTGCGAGGATTTATATTTTTATAAATTTTCAAGTCCACAAATATCCAAATCTTCAAATTCTCAAGTCCTTAATTTTTTAAATTCACCCCTAAATTCACGAATCAATTTTCCTAATTTCCGGATTTCCAACCGGTTGCAGTTTCTCAAATTTCGACGCCCCAGGCTGTGTGTCAGCGTTGACGATCGTGTATTTACGTCCACCGTTTAATAACGTTCAACGACGTAAATATATCCTTGGCCGGCCGTGTCTTCGTGCCGATACGATGGTTAATTAAAAACAATAATTACCTGGATGGGATGTATTTATTATGCTCTTTAGAGCCGGTTTAACAGCTGGAAAAGTTTACAGATAAACTCGAGTTTATAGCTAATTTCCTGGCCCACCGTACTTCAAAGTGGAAGTTAACTACCTCGAACTCGTGGTAAATTACGCGTTGGACATTAAGTGCCAAAGAACGTTCGCCACAGTTTTATCGTCCTTCTATATTCCCCTTTTGGTTATCTCGCTCGATAATAATTTTTCCCCGATTGCCAAGACCGCGTACAATTTCATTCAAAGAAACTTCGCTGATTTCGGCAATTAGCAGACGGAGATTAGCAAACTACGCGAGGAAGAGGGATCAGAAATAGCCTTCCTCGTTTAAAAGCTATAATTAGCGGCCTATCAAATGTTACCAGTTTCGTTAAAGATCTAAATTTGCGCTGATCGCTAAACGACGAAGGAAGGGTTATTTTAGACCTGCCATTTAAAACATCTACGAACGTAACCGGTACGCCTCCAACACCTGTCGGTGTAGGCAAGCCTGGGTACCACACCTGAGTACCGAACCCGGGTAGCGCAAGGTTACGTCTACGCCCGAAACGCCCAGCTTCAACAATAGCTACGGGTCACTCGGAAGCAAGAGGTGCGGACGATGCATACATCATCTACGGATAGTCCACAGACTGTACGCAAACAGTCTGTGTGACACCTGTCCGCAGCCAGTCCGCAGAGTCTCCATACACTGTTTGTACACATCGCGTAGACAACGGTAGACAGTCTAGGGACAGTCTATGGACCAATATTGTCCCGTCTTTTGTCTTCCAATCCCGATCGGACGACGCAATGTGATTGTCCCTAAAACTGTACGCGACAAGATTTGATAGACTGGTATGGTAAAACGTATCAATCATGTCAGACAGCGCGTTAATCTAATTCGTAATGGTTTCGCGTTAAACTATCCAAGGTACTTTCCTGAATGAACTTGTGCAATCGGGTAACGGTTCTAGGCGTAGCAATTCCGATCGTTCCAGGGGAAAAGGGAGCAAGTTCGGCAGATGAGATAACGCGATGATGCATGTCCGACCCGCAGCCCTACCTACGACTGGAGCAACGCCTAAAATACGACGTGTAGGTAAGCTCGGACCCGGTCCAACCCACATCCGTACATCTTGTTCGCCGGTCGACTCGCGGAAGTCGCTGCCGGTTCGAACCGCAACCGGCATGGCACGCCAGGAAAGAAGCCTAGGCGCTTGGCGGAGGTGGAGAAGTCTTTGCACGCGCTGCAGGAAGACGAAGAAGGCGGAGACGGGGAATCGTGTGGGTACCCGGATCCGATGGCGCATGCTGTTCGTGGAACCGATCGAGAACCGGTTTTAGGGACGTGTTTCGCGCCGTATATGCACGCTGGATCGTCGATAATGGACGGAAGGAGCTGTCCGCCGACGGTGGCTCTCGTCTGCTCTTTTTGCAGTCGCGCAGGGACTCGTAATAATCCGCAGACGCGGCGAGAATTCGATCTCCCGTGAGCTTCGGCTTCTGTCTCGTCCACTCCTCGCTGCGTCGAGCTTCTTTCCTCCTTGGACACCATGCCGATGACTCATCCGCAAACCGATTTCAAGTCTAGTCTGCGTAGGTTACCGCTCTCCAGAGGTTTGCCGAGATACGCGTCAATTCTGATCGCGAGCCGACCATCCGCGCAAGAATTTTCGTATCGGGATCAACGTATCCGACATCGATTTTATTCATCTCCAGACGAGATGTTGCCGTGTTCAGATTTTCGTCGATAGCGTATGACGGATAAAATATGAGTCTGTTGCCAGCAACCTCGTCCAGATATATGGATATTGTCTGCGGACAGTCGGCATATCAGGTGAATAAATGTTATAGGAAATCTGTGGGCGTTCCGATTGATGTTACATCAACTATTACAATATAAAATTAGTAATAATTAAGTGAATAAATGTCACAGGAAACTTGTAGATGTCAGTTACGTCAGATTTCAATTAGCTGTAACTTTACATAGGTGCAATCCATGTCAATCGATTAATTCTCACGTATCTACAGGTTGTTCCAAAACATATGGACTAGATTATATACAAAATTTTTATCTTGCTTTAGAGTATTGAATTCATCTATGAAGTTATGTCCAGACATTTCGGAGTACCTTGTGCAAAAATTTCACTGCACGTATTGTAGTCATATGAAATTATCATTTAATCTTCGAGCAGCCGTAATCTGGAGAACAAAAACTCAATATTCTACGTTCGTATTCTTCTTCCGTCCCGTGTCACGGAAACGTTGAACAGCAGTTAATTGAGTTGGAAATGAACTGCCACGTTCAACGTGAAAAAAAGTTCATTTACAAGCTGCAGTCTTACGAGCGACTTTTGTGTTCTTTTTCGTTAAAAACAAGATACGCATCGAGCATTCGTCGCTATTTTCACGAAGTCAGCCATTTCGTGAACGTTCGTATTGTAACTCGGGCTTTGTCTCTCGAAGCTTCGTAACTCGAAATCTGTTTCAAGAAGATTTCGTAATACAAAAGACAACATTTTCCTTTGTGTTTGAAATTTCTGGCGAAGCGTTCTGCCCTCGAGAGGAACGAAAAATCGAAATATTCAAATGCGAGCGAAGGACGAAAAGTATCTTCAAAAATTCAATCAGGAACGAAGATCCTCCCTCGTAAATCGAGCGACGAAGATATTTGGATTCGAGCTGGCCAAAGCGGGCGTAAAAGCTCGGAACGACGACAGTTAAAGCGAAGTTCGCGAGCCAAGGCTACCATCGCCGACGAAATAAACTGTGAACGGGCGATTTTCATGCTTCTTAAGAATGTAGCATCCGACAATATAGCTCGGAAGTTTTCCTACGAGCTCGCTGCATTGTTGTCTGCTCGTTCTCTATGGTTTAACAGTCGTGATCAAGCTTTACTGTCATAACGTGGAAAAGAACCCTCGACCGAAACTTCTGCGTCGAATATTGCAATTCAGATTGCGACCAATCGAAAAATTTTGCCATTTTTCTGAAACTTCCAAGAGCCCCTTTTCGTAGATATATTTACTTCTGCGCTGGAAATCAGTGGCGTATATTTTGTAATATTCCTGATTTACATTGAATACAAACGCACTTGCCTTTGTTATACATTTTGATAAATTTGCACAAGTTTCGCAGACCAAGAGGGAAAGTTTGAAGATAACCAGACAAAATAGGTATTCGCGAAAATTTCGCGTGCAAATATCTCCAAAAATTTGGATAGCTATATGGAGATCGTATTCGATAAGGTACGTTTGGAAACTGTTGCCACAGTTTGCTCGCGACTTCGCGTTATCTTATGTCACTTGCCGGGTAATTTATAAAATCCGAAATAACGGTGGATTAATTCATAGCGGAAGCTAATGTTGCGGCAAGCATTGTACCGCGGAGAAATGGGTCTCGACGAGATGAATACCTTCGCAACCGGTGTCCCGAATTCTCCGCGTATCTCTCCAGGTATTGAGACACAATCGTCCCGAATATACGACGCGACGTTTGCTCACGGCTGAAATATTTTATCTCGCTTCCATTGTCCAAATAATCCAAGTACAGTGAATCATTTCGGAGAAACGTCCTTTCCGGGTGTGTCTTCAAATTTTTAAATGTCCTGTCACGAATGTCCACTCGGTGTACCGTCTGTGTCAGGAAATGATAAGTCCTCGTGGATCGTGGTATAATTGTCACTGAATTTGTGGAAAATTAAGAAATACAGAAGCGATGTTAATTATTTAATTCTATGACGTTTTGAAGTATGTTGTAAGTGGGTCGTGGTTACTATTTTTGAAAGTGGGTTCATGGGATTTTGGAAGTTTGAAAGTCCGAGGGATCCAAAGTCTTAAGCGTCTAACGTCTCAAAATCCCAAAGTTCAGAGGTCTTCAAGGTCCCATAGTTCCAAAGTCCTAAGCCCCCGAAGTCCCAAACTCACAAAGTCTCAACCTTCCAAAATTCAAAGCTCCTAAAGTTCTAAGCTCCCTAAGTCCCAAAGGTACTAAAGTCTCACAACCCCAACTTCCTAACCCTCAAAGTCCCAAAGACCCAAAGTTCTGGAACTCCAAATTTCCCATGTCCTGTCCAAAAATTCCAAGATCCCAAACCATGAAAATAACACAATTCTGAAGTTTCAAAGTTCCGGATCGCACGATAACTCAAAAGCTGGGAGCTAATCTATAATCCATTTCTTGGCGGTGATAAATCTCGCGAACTTATTGGAAGTTTCAGGATCGCGTTGGAAAAACCAGAGTCATTCTTCCATGTTTCTTGGCCATCTTTTCCAACGTCGATGCTTCCGGATCGACCAAGCGTGAGGTACGTGCTATTCGGATATCGCGAGGAGAATGGCTCGAACGTTCGCCGCACCCATAGATCTCTCAAGGAGCGTTGGGTGCGTGGATGTATGCATATCCGGGGATCGAGCTACGTGGAAATGCACGGTTCGATGAAAATTACACGGTCCGGTGGTTACGGGCCCGCGGCGGTATCCCATGCTCTTCATTGCTTATCACTTCGGCTCGATAACCGGCGAACCGTGGAAAAATCCTTCTGTCCGATTCGGAACCATCAATTTTCACTTCGCGTACGTACGTGCGCTGGTATTGGCAGCACACGCGGAAAAAAAAACACTTCGGTCAGGAGAAGCTCGGGGTCAGATCGCTCTGCCATTAAAAACGATCGATCCTTGATTACTTACCCAGTGACAGCCGACATTCCGTATTAGCGTCTCTGAAGCTAATTTTTTCGCCGAAAGCAATCGGTAAAAACCGGCTTCCCGAATACAAAACGAGCAAAGGTTCAGGCAAATTCACTATCGTGTAACCCATGTGTGGGTGACGGTACCCCTCATCTACATTCACAAAACTTATTTCATTTACTTAGTTAGAAATATTTGAATATGAGGTGAAGTGACGAGGTGTAACGAAACATTAGGAAAATGTTATTCCTCGCTTTGACAATAAAACTGTTGAGGATTCTATGTATTTTTAATGGCACGAAATCGTCTGTTCCGTCGGAAAGGTCAATACTACTTGGGAACACCGTTTTGCACCCCCTGTGTCTCGATCCTTGCCACTGTGTTTAGTTAGTTGAACCTCCTAGCACTGAACAGCTTCTTCTATTAGTTTGGCAAACTCTTTTAACAAATATACACTTAACTCCATTTAGCAAGTATTCAAGAGAAACTTCGAATCGAAGAGATTTTTCCAGAGCCAAAATTTCCTGAGTGGTTAACAAGCCTTGGCACGTTCGAGGTAAACAATCTTCCGTTCCGATCCTGATAGAGCTTCCGGATCGATGTTGTCTCATCGTTCCGTCGGAGCCGTGTAGCAACACGCTTCAGGAGCCCTTTGCAACTCGCGCGAACAGTATACACCTAACGATTAGTCGGCAGAACGATTAACCTAAATTCGCTGCGGGCGCATCTGCACGCGTAGCACGGTTAAGCCGGTCTTTTGTGGTTAATGATACAGGTTGTCTCGCAAGCTACGTGGCTCCCCGTTCGCTTGTTAACGTGCGCTAAGCTTTAGCCCGGCGACGAGCGAATCCGGCAAGAACGGAAAATTCGGTTACTAGACTATGTATCGTTACGCTGTGGAACGTTAAGCTGCCGTTGTATCGTCTTACGGAGTCAATTCTCGAATTAATTTCCCTGAATATTCTGTGAAATACGTTTACCATCTTACAATTCCAAATTATACCTGCAAGAAGAATCATGCGAAAGAACTGTCAAGTATCTGTGGCTTAAGCTGTAATTCAATTAGACTTTTTTTGTGGAATTAAAAGAGGAAACACAAGGTTAAATAAGATCTGGAGATTTTGGAGAATGGAGAAAATTTTTAGCAAACGCCTCAGAGGGCATTTATGAATATTTAAAGAATTTTTAAGGAAGATTTATGACATTTTTAGAGAGGACTCAGGGAGAGCGTAGAGAGTCCTTAGAGAGAACGTAGAGCATTTTTATCAAGAGTGAACTACGAAGGACTAAGGAAGAGTAAGAACCTACTAGGAGAACCTGAAGGCTTAGAGAAATCCTATGGAGAATGTGCGAACTCATAGGTATTTCACAGTACAAAAATTTCGAAATTGAAGGGACCCAAAGTTCTAAAGTTCCAAAATTGGAAGATTCAAAGCACCGAAATTCTAATCCATCAAAAGACTAGAAACTCTAGAATTCCAAAAGTCCAAATACCAAATTTCAATGTTCCATAATTCCAAAAATCCCAATCTCCCAAAACTCCAAAATGCCAGCCCCAAAATTTCACGTTTCAGAATTCCAAAGTCCTAAAATCTTCCTACTCGTCTTATCTCAGCTAACCAATAAAAAATCTCAGTTTCAAATCGGACGTTGAATCCGCGAAGATTTCGTTCCGTCAGCCGAGATAAAGCGAGCCTGTGACCGGTACCATAGAATCCGTTACAGGCCCCGTACTTAGGGCTAGTCGAAAATAAATCGTGGATATTTTTCACTCGGTTCAGCTGTCAGTTCGGTACATGTTCCAGGAAACGAGAGCTCAGCATTTACGTGGCCGTAATGCAACGAATAAGGGTGAGAGGCTAGCACGAGCGGCATGCGCTTCTTCGCGAATCTAATCCCCGAAGCGGTGAAACACCGCCCACGCGAGGAGCCGCGTTGCATCGAGATTTTCTCGCGGACGATCGGCACACGTTCTCTCGCGAGTCGCTGCGGAGAAACTATAGAAACCGACGGACAGAGAGAAAGAGAGGGACGACGCGTATACCGGTTCTCGAGGATGCAGAGGCTGAGGGCGGCGGAAGTGACGTCACATAGGGGCCACACGCGCATATCGCATCGTGCAGCCTCTCCCGAGACAATGACCCATCTTGGCCCCTCTTTGTATCGCTCTCTTACCGATATTTAACGATACATCGAGAATATTAAGGTATCGTCAGGGCTAATGGACCGATTGCAATTTGATTAGTCACATCTTTTTTTGTTTGAACCTTAACTTGGTCTGATTTGTAATTTCATTGTTCCTTGATCAAGATTTTACCACTCAGACCTAAATATAATTTAATTATTAATAAGAATAAGGATGATAAAACTGTGTATGATTGAGATATATTAGCGAAGCACACTTGGGACAAAGTTAAGCGAGATTAGGCTAGAAGTTTTGTTGTTCAGATCTCTGAAGTTGGAATAGGTTAGTCAAGTCAGCTATGGGTTAGTTTGGTTAAGTTAAGTAGAGTTAGACCTATTCTCTACGCAGCTGGTTTCACGTCCTCAAAAAGCTATTTGTTCGAGCATTTCAGACGACGAAGTCTTCTTAACTAGCTGGTATCTCGGAATCGTTGAAACGCGACCGAGTTCGGGCTGTATTTTAATAGAAACTGAGTTTGCCGTGGGTCAAACTTATTCTTCGAACAACTCACCCTCTGCCTTCGTGTCTTTTCCACTAGTTTCAAAAGACAGTCGATTATCTGTAAACGCTTTGTTCGCGTATATACGCGCGAGTGGAGTTCCTTCTGTTCGTGAAAGACCAAGTTACGTTTCATGTTGTACTCCGCGGGCTTTGTTCGCGTACGCGAAAGGACGTTTCACTCGATACGTATCTCGGACACGTTTCATCGCGAAATTGCTTTAAAGTCGAACCGAATGTTAGCGATAATATCTAAACGACGATGAAATTTCAGAAATTTTAATCGAATCTTGTCGAAAGGAATAACACAGATTGACACGTGGAAACAATTTGTTTGAAAGTGATCCGCGTCGAATTAAATCACGCGAAATTGAAACGCGTCGAATGAAATCGAGTCGAGTCAACTTGAATCAGGCCGTGCCGATTTGAATCTACGTCGACTTTGCCATTAGTTCATTTACGTTGTCCACCAATGGCTCGACTGCTCTTCATTTTCTAGCAGCTTCCTCTTCATTTTCCGCGGGCTGATTAAAAAAGTTTTCGCTCTATCTGTCGACCGGGGCGAGATAAATAGTTAAGAACTCGTTCGGCGAAAAAGGGAGAAACTGAGAATGAGCGGGAAGCTACAGTTTCGCGTTACAGATGGAACCAGAGAATCGTCACGACGGCGATCGCGAATCTTACGCTCTGACGGACAGTTAGCGAGTAACAATGCGTACAATCAATTTCAACGACGCAGACAAACCCCGGCGTTTCACGATGGAAATCAAATGAAAACCGAGAAGCGCTTTGAGAACGGAAGTAGCGAAGCCATTCCTTTCTATACGCCCGGCAAATTGCACTTCATCATCTAAAATACTCGACGCGGAAAACGGCGCGGTGCACAAAGGAAGCTGCAGTTAACAGACAATTGGCTTGTCTGGCAGCTACGGCGAAATTAAATATTCAAGCACTTCAGAACGTTGGAACAGGTAATAATAATAATAACAATCTCTAAATTGATCTGTCAGAGACAAGCGTGTCTCGTCCGTTGTAACCGTTGTCGGACGAAAGGAGGATAATGGAAATTGGTTAAATTTATACTCCTTCTGACACTTTTCCACGATATCAGGATATACTCGAGCGAATCGTCAACGGAAAAAAATGGTACGCGAAAAAAAGTCGTTAAGACAGTTCTCGTTATATTTTCCCTGTCACCCCAATGTTGCTTCCAAAGGAGCAAGTACACGAGAACAGATCAATCAGTAGCGAAGCACTGTATCATACCATAATACTCTTATTGAATATAAACTGATCCTACTTGCTGATTCCTGCATATATCTGCTTGTTTGCTTCCAATGCTCCATTAGAATTCGCGACGATGATGCTGATTTAATGTAAACCCATCCTGAATACATTACTCTGCAGATTTCAACAAACACATTCCATTTAACTTTGAGGCACGGGGCTCTTACTGAATATCTTTTCTCAGTTCCCAAATTTTCAAATCTTATTTTTCTATTTCTAAACTTGCGAATTTCTAACCTTTTGAATTTCGACTTCCCCCAATTTATAATTTTTGAAATTTCTAACATTTCGAATTTCTACCTTCCTGAATTTTTACTTCCCCCAATTTATAATTTTCCAAATTTCTAATCTTCCGAATTTCTACCTCCCCCAATTTCTACCTCTCCCAATTTCCACCTACCAGAATTTCTACCTCCCCCAATTTCCACCTACCCGAATTTCGACCTCCCCCTATTTCTACCTTCCCGAATTTCTACCTCCCCCGAATTTCTACCTCCCCCAATTTCCACCTACCCGAATTTCTACCTCCCCCAATTTCCACGTACCCGAATTTCTACCTCCCCCGAATTTCTACCTTCCCGAATTTCTACCTCCCCCAATTTCTACCAATCCGAATTTCTACTTTCCCGAATTTCTACCTTCCCGAATTTCTACCTCCCCCAATTTCTACCTTCCCGAATTTCCACCTCCCCCAATTTCTACCTTCCCGAATTTCTACCTCCCCCAGTTTCTACCTTCCCGAATTTCTACCTCCCCTAACTTCCACTTACCCGAATTTCTACCTCCCCCAATTTTTACCTTTCCAAATTTCTAACTTTCCGAATTTCTACCTTCCCGAACTTCCAAATTTCCAAATTCCTTTACTTCCAAATTAAGAAATTGACTACTTGCAGGTGCACCAGCATATCATCGTTCCGCTCAAAGATCGTTAACTACGCCATGGATTCTTGGCGTTACAGGGACACAGGTGGGCTATGCGTTATACTGGTGGTGGTTCGTAGCTGTTAGCTCGTGCAATTTACGAAGACGCGTCACTTAATGAGGATGATACGAGAGAAGCTCCGTGGCTACATTAAGGATTCACGGTTAAAATTCATACGCGAAGCACGCGCGAACGTTGCGTTACGCCCGTCGAAAACATACAGCACGGCGTCACAATCGACGCCCGGCATCTTGTTCGACTGCGTTACGTGACTTGTAATTAGATGCTGGATGGTGACAGCTGTCATCGTACGGGTGTCACTTATGGTTACGATAGAAATCACATCGTCTCGGTAGAATTCGAATCGGAACTGCTAAGGTATACCCAGCTTTTGGCTTTCAAATTATTTTGTATCTTGATTGCCGTGGTGAAAGTGACCACGTGTTAAAAATATAATTACTTCTCCAACTTACAAGTTCTATTAGGTGCTGCATTTATTACTATTTTAGGAGCTAGTAGCTGCTATTTTAAAATTTTTTATTATTCCTAGTTTGCATGAGTTGCAAGATATTTTATTACAAGGAAAAATCAAGAAGGTTCCTGTACTGTCTCAATATATAACATACAAAGAAATATACAAAAACTTAATCCTTTTCACTCGGAGATTTTGTTTCAGTTAAAATGTCACCTTACAGAGAACACAGTCGAAGGGAAAGAGTTAGAAATTTTTTAATTTAGAAATTTCAAGTCTGCAAATTCATAAATGTACAAGCTTAATTGGATCTAGAAAATTTTAGACCGACAGAAAATTCAGAATTTACCTCCACAGTTATTCTATCGTATCCATTAAATACTCATGGATTTGAAAAAGTTCTCCGTTGCTTTTGATTAAAACATTTCATCGACAATAGATAACATTTGCGTTTAGCGCCGTATATCAGGTAGCAGCAATTTCGGATTCGCTTTTGCGGGACGATTGGAGCGTGTAAAGAAGAGCAAACATTGTTGAGCAGTACGTAAACGTTCATGCAGTTTCGATCGTTTCTCTGTATAGTTCAACGAAACGTTAATGATACTCGACGTTCTGATTGAAATATTATTTTAAACAATTCACGGGGTTTCGAGGGAACATCGTTACGATGATACACGAAATTTCAATGGATCGTCTGCAAATAATGCAGGATACAATTGTTGGAGCACATGGAGGATAGCAGAAGATTATTTACGAACGCTTATTATTTCCAAATAATGATTTAAAATATGATCAAATATTCAGTTATTCATGTTGGCCGAGATTAATTTATTACCACTCGCACAATACATGCGATCGATTTTATAAATGCAATTTTAATTGCCTTTTTCTTCATTCATACTGTAGATATACGAGACTTTAATTTAACTGTTTCAATTTCGATCAAACAGATTTAACAGGCTTTAGCATTTTTATGAGTTTTACTGCAGCGTTCCAAATATAAATCACCCTTGTTTACTCTGAAACGATATTTCCACAATATGGGACATAATGTTTTCGGTATTTATTAATATACAGTCCTTGAACACACAGTGTAGACATTCGACGTATAACATGTTTAAAATAAAAATGGAGGAACTTGGGCTCCGAGGATTTTTAGCTTCAGAATTTCTAAGTTTCGGAATTCTTAAATTTGAAAGTCTCGAGGATCTTATTCGTCTCCATTAGCATGCGTAGTTCGTACGGCGGAGATGGCTATATAACGAGATTGCGCGTATTAACAATGTAAGTTGTAGTTATAGTTCGTTACGGTTCGCGTCGCCGGCGATAGTTCCGAGACGGCATTTAAGCAAAGGTTTATGAACACGTTGCACGTGCCTCGTCTACTTGAACATTCAAAAGAAGGCTATTTTTAACGACTTTGCTAATTTGCCGGCAGTAGCACTTTCTAACGAGTCCGTAACATCAAAGGGATCTCTATTAAACGATCATTAATGTTTCATGGAGGAATTAAAAAGGAACAGCTTTACTGCGTGCTACTCGACGGATACACTTGTCCGAGCGGAATATTGTTAGACCATGCAAACTTGAACCTTCACGACGTTATTATTCGCCAAACAAAAATAACTGCATCGATCGCGATACAGGTAACGCGATAAACAACATGGTATACTCTGCATTATTCATTCGATAGAATACCGTTAATGGAATTTTTCTGAATAGCATGAAAATTAATGTACCTTCGACGGCACTAAAAATATCGGCCTCGTTGTTCGAGATTAATTGACGTTAAGAATGCAGATACGCTCGAATGCAATTTCTATACAGCGTAACTTGAAAGGCAACCTCGGCTCGTAGACATAACCTTCTTTTCAATCGAGTTACTTGCACGTTTTCTTCTAAGAATCGTTACGATGTTTACCATTACCAACGTACGCTGTTACAGAACGCTATTCGCTCCTTTGTACGGCACGGCTTACGCAGTTTTCCGCCGCGACAGGCAAACGTGTTCGCGTCACTTTGTTGACGTGGAAAGTAGGCGAAAGATGGCAGAAGGAAATGCACCCGTAAAACGTCACCTCTATTGTTCTTCTCAGCTGACGCCAAGAGAAAACGACGGGAACATTGCTAACCGTCGCGTCGCGTACAAATTTTACCGCGCGCCATTCTTGCTCGATCGTTATTATCGAAGACAATCGACGTCACAGGAAACGGAGTGATCGATCGAATCGCTGGATCGACATTCCGGTCGAAATATTTCGCTTTGACAAGCTGTACCTAAGTTATTAATGGACGTTGTTTTGAAAAGGTAAATAAGTCGGAACGGTGTTTTGCATCCTGCGAAACTTTCCAGAACTCACATTCTCCGACTCGTTAATCCCGGAAATGTACTTACCGCGTGCTTCGACAGAAATTCGAAATTTAAACGAAAAATAGAGGAAAACGTACGCGGGGAGAAGGGTGGCGCATAAATAAAATATCACCGATTGCGTAAGCCTGCTGTCCTCAAAGTGGGATCGATATCACCGGGCGATATTGCAAAACGCGAGCGCAGGCAGAGGAAACGACTTTCGAGGGGAATAAAAACATCGCGTTTGTCGATAGAGGTAATTTAGAGCGGCTACGCTCACGATCGTTATGCCCGGTATAATTCACGAGCCGCTACGAATATACCGGAGACTCGTACGGTACTCGTCGGCTAAATTGGATTTTTGCCGCCCGATGGGGAGGCCTTCTCTTTCTGATCCTTCGCGTTCCACCAGGAGTATATGTGCCCGGTCCCTCGCTCGGTCATCCTGCTCGTCGACCATCGACATCGTCGGAACAACGAGTCCGATAATTACTCGCTCGTGGGATTTCATTTGCGGACAGTTCGCCTGCCACCGCGTTCTTGTCAACAACATAATAATATCGGGTTATTCGGCAAGTTCATAAAGGAATTCGATGATAACTTCCAGGGAAGATCTTCTGCTCTAGTTTTCCTAGATCAAAAATTTTCAAAGGCCTTTTTCTCTGCGTATTATCCCTTAACCTATTTTCTAGACAGCCATCCACAGCTAGCTAATTGCTACTACGTGAAAACAACTGAAGAAAGTTAAATCGTTAGGTGGTTATGCGTTCGCGATCCTTGATTACGTTATAGAATTGAACCCAAAATTACAGTGAAAGTATGAGTGTAATTTATCACATTCGTACTGTAGTGTGCGTCAGGAGTGCGTCTTGTATAGCAAGAGGTCAACCCTTTTAGTATCAATATGCACTTGCGAGAAGTGTCATGCTGAATAAATATTACCATGATTTTCAATTAATACTGAAGCACGATTGGTATTCGTTTACTCTCCCTTTATTTCGTAATATATTCCTTTGTAAATTTTACGATTCTGAAACCTCGCTTAAATTACGTCAAATCGGCCGGCACTAAAAGGCTTGAAGCGGGTCCAATACATCCTTAAATCAATCGTAGCTAGATTAATTCGTTAGAGGATAGCCTGTGTTTTGCGAGCGGTTGCCTACCGGTTACCAAGCAGGCATCGCGTTCCTCTCTTATTGCCGGTGACCCGCGTTCCAGCACCTTTGTCCACGGGAATTCTTCGAATACCCTCGGTAATGGATCACCGATCTTGTCGCGGTGAGTCCTGCGAATTCTGCCGGACCTTTTGCCTCCGAAGCGGTAACTCGCCACTGCACCGGCGCAAAGAAAAAGAGAACGCGGCTTGGGTACCACGCGGAGAAAGGTAGAGAGGTCAACCGTTTCCGGATACCGATTTATCTGCTTAAAATTACTCGGGCCGGGTGTGCTATCAAAGAACCGCTTCCTTTATTTCGTGCACGAAACCTGGCGCGAGATTTCGCGAAATAACCGTTCGAGTTTTTACCCTTTGCACGTCATGGCAATTAAGGCGAATGAAGCTGATTCAAGCTTGTAGACTAAGTTCTCGGAACAGGGTTAATTTGCTTTCGTAACGAGAAAAATCGATAGAACGAGATCACGCTGTACACTGGAAAAACTTAGTACAAAATGGGAACACGATGTTGTAATCTTACGAACTGATTTACAGGTACTTGGAAACAATTCGGAGCTTAAAGCGTTCGACTATATTGCATTAACCGCGGTCAACATTTCGCTATGTTCCACCGTAGTTACATAAATTCGCTGTTCAGAATATTTAGAGTACGCCCGGCAATTCGCATGGTCCCATTTTCAACACGCATTATCAGCTACAAAGCGGCCCGTGCGATCAAATTACCGGAGCTAACGAGTTTCGTAAATTGTCGTTTGATTCAGTTCGGACAGATCTATCGGGTTCGACGATTACACGCAAAGTATGTACGTCGACGGAGCGGCTCAACGGTGTACACGATGGCTCGTTAGCCGTCCCCATTCGCCGGTTCGTTGCAAGCAAACGACGTCGTCCGACGATAGACTAAATTTGCCATGACGCGGTTTACCCGGTCGCCACCGCGAGGAAAATGCAGTTAAACTCTGATCACCATAGAAAACTGGCGCGCCTAGTTTGCAAGAGTGAGGGATGCGGAGACCGGACACGTTTTCCGGTAAACGAGCTAACGCGTTATTCCGCTCGGCACTGTCCACTTTGTCGCCCGCGGCTGTCGCGGCGTTAGTCCATTAATAAAGCGCTGTACACGTGTACATATACCGGCAGGCATATCTTCGTGTACACCCATGTCCGTGTTACAGACACGCAAGCGTCGACTCCGACGACACGATTCAAAGCTCGATCGAAAATTTTTCATATTGCTGCTTGTTACAGTTCTTCTTTTACCGACTATATTTACCAAAATAGACTTTTCAGATCGAACCTCTTGATTGTCTTACAACTGCGTTCATTATTTAGTTGTTAACGAGTATATTACTTCAAGTTTGTATCTCTAAAAACATATTTAGTAAAATAGACTTTTGAATCTCTTGTCTTACAGCTGCATTCTTTGGTTATCAACGAGCAAGTTTGTATCTTTAAGAGCATTAATGAAGAGATCACGTTTAACAGCATCTCCGATCAAAAGATGTTTGAATAGCCTCTTTGTATCGGCTTTCAAAAAGAGCAGCATCAGCTTGGAAGAAAAAAAATTCCATACGCAATAAATTACATTTCAGTGTTCGGTAAAGATCGTGAAGGGTTGAATTGTTTCGGTATTAAACCGTGAAGGAGTCGACCGAAATGTCCGTTGCACGAAACGTCACGCAGCGATCACGAGTCCGACCCGAAAGAATTTCACGTGGAAATCAGGTTTAACGAGCTTGCCACTAGCACGGCAAGCATCTTCTGGTCTCGCGAGGGCTCGGTATAATCGCGAGATCCGTCAGAGCAGCAACGCGGTACCGGTACCGTTGAACGACGTTACCACCGGTCGTGTTCCAAACACGAAGGCAATACACCGGCACAACTTATGAATATTTACAACAGCTGAATATGCATACTACTGACAATGTATTATTTTTGCTCGACGGAGGATCAATACAACCCTCTTACAGCACATATTCGACCGCGCACCAACTGCCGGCACCCAATACAACTAGGCCCTACGCGAGTAAGTAGATCGATAAACCGGTCGAATATATACCGTGTGCCCCAATAAAATCTACACACTTTGAACGCTAACCGAGCTAATTTTCATTCTGTTCATTAGATTATACGATAATTAAGCGTGTATGTATATGTCTTCATTCCTGATCAAATTTGGAACGTGCAAATTAATATTTCATGGTAATTCAATCACATGCTGTACTTTAATTCTGAACCGATAACTTCAATAGATACTATTAATAGACTTTAAAGATCTATGCAAATGGTGCAATTTTACGTGGAAATGTACTTTCGTAATTTTAGATCTAAGACGATGTTCGTATCTTGTATAATTATGTTATAAGTAAATGTACCTGCGTCTAAAGAGAATAATTTTCGCGAGTTAATAATTGCAGGACGTAATCGTTCGCAAAAGTCGCAACGTTGGAAGATGTTCTCGAGCAAAGAAGAAACGGCGAATCACGTTCTAGTATCGCGTTCGAGCCGCTATTAAATGGGATGACACGCGATTTCTCGAGTGGTTTTCGCGGCGGCCGAAGACCACTGGAGAAATTTAATGTACGCCGGTGGGCCGAGAAAAAAAGGTGACCCCTCGCGAGCCCCATAATTCAATTAAACCCGCTACGTTCGTATTTAATGGGCCACAACGTTGTAACTTCGTTTTGGACCGGTGCCACGGAGCATCGCATCGGTCCGGCTCGCTTGTCCAACGTAAAAAGGTACAACGCGTGCTACGCGTGTCTTTTTTCTTCTCCTTTCGTGTTCCGGTGCTTCTCGTTCGCTCTGTGCCATTTTCGTTTCTCTCGATCGATCAACAATGGACCACGGACGAAAATACAAGGAACGAGAGAAGCCAGTAAAGCGGAAAAAAGACACGTCCCGTGGTCGAGCGTAGGTACGTACGTACGTACGGTTTGACTGTTACGAAAAATAAATTGGAACGATTGCCACGGGGGCCTCGAACCCGATTTTAAAGTATTGTTACGCTCGATTCTCCTTTTGGCCGAGAACGAAATCGGTTTTCACGAAATCGCCGACGCTTTACGATTCGACCTCGAGTGATTTTTCAGGGGGTTACCGGCCCACCTCTGACCTGTTGCGAATAAGTCGAATTTTCGCCCGATAAGCAACGCAACTTGCATCTATCTCCGACGAACCGTGTTTCATTGATTTCGTTGGTCGACTTTATGTTCTCCCATACGTCATTCGCTGCGCTTCGTTTCGTCGCATAAAATGCAGTTTCATCGATCGCCGCGACAAAGATTTTCGTTCGCCCATTTAATAAAGCAAAGAGACAGCAATCTCGTTCTTGCGCACGATGTTCGTTAATGAGAAATTTGAATTTTAAACGAGGACAAAAATCAATCGACGCCTCGTTGTAAACGTTTATTTAAAACCCGCCCGCCTTTTGACAAGCATCGACCGCATTATACCGTTCGCCTGCCGAACCTGTGATTTGCATATTAACCTTTTTACGCGCAAGCTTCCGCGTCGCCGCTCCTACCGTGTAATTTAAATTCATTTCTTCCATACTTTGAAATTTCACGCGTGAAATTCTTTGCTCGATCGATCTTCCGGACCGTGCGAGCACGCGTACCTACGTTTTTCCCTTCGAAATTTGTGCAAAGTGTGTATCGACTTCGACGAGTTCCCAAGTTTTAACGTTTAAACTTCCGGAAACTACTTGCAACGCAATTCCAGCAAGGAAATTCGAAATAACGTGCCCTCTTTTCTGTCGAGTTAACCCTCCGTTGCATCGTGTCGCAAATACGTTATATAAAGTAACATACTAGCAAATTTTTCACATTCATCCGACAGAAATTTCTTATCTTTTCGAAACTCCAAAATGTATGGTCAGTGTTATGAAGCTGACCTAACGAGTTCCTTCTTTTTGATAATCGATTATCGAGTTCAACCGACTGCAGTTGTTTATGGGTTTATGGAAAACCTTGTTACTGGGAACTGTCAGCACCTGTCCACTAACAATTTTACTACGCCAATAAATCCCCGCTGTTGTACGGGATTAAAGGTAATCGGATGAAAAAATTTAATAATATCACGGCTCGGTTTCCGCAATTAATATTCTACGCATTTGTTGCAACGAAGCGCTACGTTCAATTTCAATTGCAATCTGCTCTCAAACCGAAACGATAATACTAAAATTAAATTATAAGCTCGATATTTAATTTTGCATTTCAATATTTTGAGTACTTAGTATTAACTCAACATGTACGACACTTCAAAAACATACAACTACGAATAAAAAGGTGAAATGTAATACGTTATGAAATTTCTAGTTACCCGTGAAAAATTGTCATTTTACACGCATCGATCAAACGATCTTATTTAGCATATCTCGACAAAAATAGTGCAGACTTACCTTCGTCGTCGATGGAGAAAATCCCGATCCCGTCGCCGCCTCGAATGGTGTATCCAATTCTAGAGTCGCCGCCAAGAGGATCCGCGTCTTTGGCACGTACGGTGGTCACCAGAGTCCCGATAGGTTGATTCTCGAACACACTCGCGGACACGACAAAGTCATCGAACACGGGTGCATGCAAGTTCTCGTTCACGTCGACCACTTCGATGATGACCATCGTTTCGGAGGAGAGAGACGGCTCGCCCCTGTCTCTGGCCACTACGGTCAAAGTGTGCACCTGGCGCTCCTCGAAGTCCAAACTCTGCATGGTTCTGATGGTGCCGGACACTTTATCGACTTTGAAGAAGCCCTCGCTCTCCATGGCGTCGGATAGGAAGTACTCGACGTCTCCGCCGGCTCCCTCGTCCGGGTCGGTGGCGTCCACGACCGCCACGACCGTCCAGATCGGCACGTCCTCTCGAATTTTCACCGTGTAGCTGGACAACGCGAATGTGGGCGCGTTATCGTTCACGTCGTCCACCGTTACCCTAACCAGAGCGTCCGAGTACAATGGCGGCGTGTCGGTGCCTTTGCCGCCGTTATCTTGCGCTCGTATTCTCAGCTCGTAGATCTCCTGACGTTCCCTGTCCAATCTGCCGAAAACGCTCAGCACACCCGTCACGGGATCCACCCGGAAATCGTTGGTCTCCGTCACCAGGGAGTAAGTGACGCGCGCGTTCTCTCCGGTGTCCGCGTCTGTGGCGTTCGCTCGCCAGACATTAGTGCCGTTCAGTGCGGTCTCCGAGATCCGGAAGCTGGCCAGAGACTTCTCGAATTTCGGCGCGTTGTCATTCACGTCGAGGACCGTGACTGGCAGCATCCTCGAAGCCGATTTCTGAGGCTTGCCCAGGTCGTACACGCTGATGTTCAAGAAATACTCGCTTTCCCTTTCCCTGTCCAAATAACCGATCACGTTCAGGTTGCCCTTGTCGGGATCGATGCCGAAGACGGAGTCTCGATCGCCGCTCGATATGACGAACACCAGTTTCCCGTTGTAGTCCAGATCCCTGTCCCTGGCCCATATCTTGGCCAAGATGGTTCCGATCTTGGCGGATTCATTGACTTTTATTTCGTTGGGAAAATCGATGAACTCGGGCGCGTGCACGTTCTCGCCGTACCTGCTGGGCGTCAGCGCGTACTCGTCGTCCTTGGAGGGCACGTTGTTCCTCTCCGCAGCAGCGATGGCTTCTGTTAGTCGTCGGGCGACTCCCGTGTCCCGACATTCGAACGCGCCACTCTGATCGGTCAAGATCCTTCCCTGTGAACCCAGGTTCCTTTTCGCGTTCACCAGGTGCATGTGTACGGGGTTCACGTCAGCGAAATGCGAGCCGTCCGTGGCCGTGACGTTGACCACTCGGTCCGAGGCCTTAACGTCGGACAAATCGCACGCGACGGAGAGTACGCCGCTGGCGGAGTCTAAGGCAAAGCAGCCGTCCTCGTTGCCGGAGACGATGCGATAACTGATGATGTTGCCGGCGTCGAAGTCGATGGCGGACACGGTGATGATCTCCGAGCCGATGGGCACGTATCTGGGCACGTGGCCGGTGCACTCTATCCGTTCGAACTGGGGCCTGTTATCGTTCACGTCGCGCACCTTCACGTGCAACCGCATTTCCGCTTGTCGCCGGAAAGGCAGACCCCAGTCGCCGACCCGCACGTGCAGCAGGTACTCCCTCTTCATGGTTTCGTAGTCCAACACCTGCTTGGTCCTCACGATGCCCGAGAACGGGTCGATCTCGAACGGCACTTTCTGAATATTGTCGATGCTATAGGAGATGTAGGCGTTCTCGCCAGAGTCACGATCCTTCGCGGTGATCTTCACGACCGAGGTGCCGGCCGGTTCGTTCTCGTCGATCCACACGTCCATCTCCGACTGTTCGAACGTCGGGTCGTTATCGTTCGTGTCGACCACGTTGATCTTCACTTTGGCCGACGATTGCTTCCTGGTGCCCGCGTTCCCTTGGTCGACCGCGGACACCGTCAACGTGTAGAACGCCTTCTTCTCCGCGTCCAGGTTCATCGCGGTGTACAGCATACCGGTCTCCGCGTTCACGAAGAACTCGCCACCTTCATTGCCGCCCACGATCTCTAGGAACACGAGAGCGTTCTTCCCCTCGTCCGCGTCCGTCACTTTCAGTCTTATCACCGGCGTGTTGATGGGCGCGGTCTCGGGCACCTTCACCTCGTAGATCTCGCGGCTAAACACCGGCGCGTTGTCGTTCAAGTCCGCCAGATGGACGGGCACGAATTTGTAGCTGAACCGTTGCGGCACACCTCGGTCCATGGCACGCAACGTTAAATTGTAACCTTGCGCCGCGGTTTCCCGGTCCAGCAGGTGTAAAACTTCGATGTTGTACTCGCCGGAGTGCAGATCACCGGCTGGTCGCACCCTGAAGTGGCCAGCCGGGTCGCCGCCCACGATGTCCAGGCTCGCGATTTCGCCGTGCACACCCTCGTCGTTGTCGACCACGCGAACGATCGCGTAAATGTCCGCGTTGGAGTGTTCCACGATGTCGGGCAAGTGGTGCACGTAGATCTCGGGCGCGAACAAGTTTACCTGACGTACTCTTATGGTCACCTTGGCCGTGCTTGCCCTGCTGCTGCCCCCGCTGCGGAACAGGGCTCCACGGTCCTTCGCTAGTACCACCAGTTCGTGAATCGCTCGTTCGGAGTATCTGATTTAGGAAAGAAACGATTCTATTATATTTGAACCGGGATAGAAACGTACGGTCGGTGGAATCTTCTTCGCAATACCGTTGCTTCGAATTCGATATAACGGCACAAGAACAAACGATGAAACATTGAAAGCGTGCTTTCTCCTTAATTCATATTCTCGATTGTAGTAATAGAAGTTGAAGGATCCCGGCAATTTCCATAAGTATGTTTTGCTGTGAAAGGAATTCCACTTGATTCCTCAACAGCGAGGGAAATACCTATTATAGTACTTTATAAACGTGTTCGACATTCTCGTACAACGCTGTTCTTTCATCCACAACGCAAACTACAACACGCTTTCAACGTTTGATCGGCCGTTTCAACGACATTCTCGTGTTTTAACGAGCAGAGTGCTTTATTAGTTCACGCGTAGAAAAAACAGAATCGCTCTCGAAACGGTTTCCGGAGTTCTAAAAACCGCGCATCGTCTCGCGAATCCGAGCGAACGCCCTCTAAAAAAGGGGTCCGAGCAAATTTTCGAACAAATTGGCTGGGGAGAGATCGAAGCGAAGATTTCTAGCTCGTAAAACGGTCGGTAACGCCCGTCCGCGGTCTCATCGAACGAAACACGAGAATTCTATTACGTAGACCTACCTGAGCGGTCTGGTGAGCGTTATTACCCCACTGACCGGGTGAACGGCGAACTGATCGGTCTCCTCGGCAAAGCTGTAATAAATCTCGCCGTTCCTCCCGAGATCGGCGTCCTCCGCCATTACCCTGAGTATGCTGCGGTGCAGAGGCGTGTCCTCCGTTATGGTCGCCTCGTACTCGGTCGGGTAAAACAAAGGGTTAAGATCGTTGGTGTCCAGGACCGTCACCACGATCGTCGTGTCCGCCTCCAGGATGATAATTCGGTTCTTGCCGTCGCCCCTGGACGCGGTGGCGCGCACCTCGAGCACGTAACGATCTTTTCGTTCGCGATTCAACACGTCCACGTTACCGGTTCGAGTCCGAATCAAAAGGAAGCAAAAGTCACCGACGGTGCGTTCCTCGGCCTTGAAGAACTTGTCGCGATCGCCGCTCGTTATACGAAACCGGACGTCGAAATCCGTGTCCGGCGACGCCAGCTTGATGCCCATCCTCTCCTCGGGCACCACGTACGTTTTCCCGATCGAGTTCTCCGGGATCGAGACATTGTAGAGCGGCTGGGTGAAGCGAAACTCGTGATCGAGCGGGAAGCCGAAATCTTCGGTGAACGAGGAGGACGTGGAGGTCGGGATCGTCGGGGACAACGGTCTGGTGACCGAGCTACTGACGGCTGACGAGGAGAAGGTGGTCGATACGAACGTGTCGGAAGACGGGGCACCCGCTGTGGCCGCGAACAGCCACAGCCACAACCATGGCCAGGCGAGCAGCGCACGCTGCTTCATCCTTCTCATCGTGTCGCTAGCTCATCGTCAGTGTTTTTTGAGAGATGAATCGGCCGTTTCCCCGACACCACCAGGGATACGACGCTCCGCTGCACCGGCTCTCCGTCCTTGTTGCGAGCACGGGACCACCGGAAGAAGCTGAAACAGAGAACAGAGATGTCGAGTCGGTGGGATATCTTAACCGGTTGGTAGTGGGATCGATTCGTAAGAGCTGGATCAGGCTAGAGCTAGAGGGAACGCGTCGAAGCCAGGTTATCCTCGACGACAGCCAGTGGCTTCCGCTCGAACGAACACGTTGAGTAGATGGTTTAGCCCAAGGGGTTCGTCGAAGGGGCTATTGACATCCAAGGGTTAAGACTCTGTAGACTGTAGAGGGAACCATCGATCCGTAGACGCGTTGCGAAATACAAAAGTTTGGTGAACCGCGAGCCGATGTAACTCGAGCGTGAACGATTCATTGGAAGATGCGATTCCGTGCCGCAGAGCTTCTCGAAATGTGGGTCGCGAGCGGATTTTTGTTCCATAGACAGTACAACGTTCCGTAGATAAATACATTTCGGATACGAACAATTTTTCTTTCTCGTTTCGAGTTAACCGTAACCGATAATGGAAATCGTTGATCGTTTTAATTTTTATATTCCCGATAGCGCACGGTAATGCGATCGTGATGGAGTTAATAAATTTATCGAACCGATTTCGGCGGAAATCATTTTTGAAAGCGAGCAGCGAAGAATTTGCGAATTCAATATTCGAAGAGTATAATTGATATCAATCGGAAACGCGTTACGGAACGGGGATCGTTAAACGCGCAGAAAATAATGTTCAATTTGCAACGATGTCCACGGTTATTAAACCCGATGAAAAGTAAATCTGCCACGCCATTCTGATTGCGTTCAATTACCCGTAAACTATCTTTCGCGGCTCGACATATCGCCTACGTTATTAACTCTGCTGTACTTTACTTATTGCAATTTCGTTTTTGATTGTAAAGCGAAACGAGTATCAAGCACGATGTAGCAGTAACGCGTCAGTGATTTAGCTTCTCGGTGTTAATTTTCAATATTCGTGCGCAATGAACGATAAGGACACTGTTATTTTAAATATATTCGTTATTCGATGAGATACGTTTGCCCGTTTGAAAATTTTGAACACGTTTCACGAATAGAGTGCAATGTTAATCTAGCCACCTAATAATCAGATATGCCGTTGAGTCCAGTGAAAATTATCCATCCAAGCTTTATTATCGTACCTATAGTCACGGTAGCGGTACGTGGTCCAGTATTACTGTGCAGTATGAGAACCGAATTACCCTCTCTATCATTAAACGGTCATTTCGTATTCAACATTACCATCAAACGAATTATCCAATGACTGTATGCAGAACAATTTTCATCGAATTGCCACTCGTTCTCCGTTCTACATTTAATTTTATACAAACGTTAACTCTTTCCGATTCTTCGACTAATGTTAACGTTGCGTAGAATAGTCCGTAATGAAACATTCGATTAAAGCGACACGAATCGAACGGAGATTATTTCCAATATCGAATGCACTATATCTCACGCTTCAAACGAACATGGTCGTTCGAATTGCGCCCTAAATTTCGACCTGGCAGACCCGATCAAAGTGCAACACCATTACTCGAATACTTGTACCGGGACTGGCGTGGTTCACCGTGAATCTAGCCGGCCTTCGGTGGTCATTTTGACCATGACAGTTTCAGTGGCAGAGTCTGATAACAGCACAAAACACTGGATCCGATAACGGTTACCGCGATTTTGCCTATCTTCGAGCGTCCACGATGAGCCTCTCGATCGCTACTCGCGCACTTCAATCTACAGTCGCTAGTATCTCTACCGACATACCGGTTGTCGATTTCACCGAACGATACCTCGACGAAATGCCTTTGGTAATTCGAACATTAGCTTGCTGGGAAATCCAGGAATTCGCATTTAAATGCAGGAAGCAATCGAAAATTCTTTTTCTGGATAACAGTAGATACATCGTTATATTGCCGCGTAAATAATCCATATTATCGAGTGTCGTATTAAATATACTTCCAAGTATTCGATACGCGGCGATGAATCATTCCTGTCTCGAATCCGTGTTCGTTGCTTTTTACGTCACAGAAACGTAGAAAGGTAAGAAGAACAATAAACCTGTCGTCTCTCGCCCGTCGTTTTTTCTTCCGTCAAGAATTAACTTGCCCGGCAGTTATTTACTCGCAAGCAACAAAAGCAACTAGTTAATCCACGATACCAGTTTGACCAGAAGCAATTTTCGAGCGCAGAAATGCGGGCTTAACTGGTCGCGAACGCGCAGCTTCGAACGACGCCGGTAAAGCGAGCTTCCTTCGGTTTACCTGGTTTCTTTAACAAACCTCCGTGCACGCCGCTAACACTTGGCTGCTCGTCTGAAAACGTGCTCTCAAAGCCAACCTAAGAATCGTGGCTGTTAACGGTGCGTTTAGCTTCATCAGGGAAAAAGCGTTCGAGACTAACCGGCTAATTATCGCGAGCTACTTCGGCTCTACTTTCCCGAAGAGCTTCTTCTTACGGCGTAAAATCGCGAGATTATAGGTACAGTTATGGCGACGAACACCGTCGCGACTTTCAGACTCTGTAATGACCATGCTAAACACTCGCGAATGCTCGTTTCGCCACGACCTCGACGCTCGAACACGAAACGAAACCGGTGTTCTACGCGAACAGTGGCCAACGTCAACTACTGCCGATGGAACATTGTTAACGTGTTAATGTATCTTCGATC
The DNA here is from genome assembly GCA_945859595.2 of Megachile willughbiella. Taxonomy (NCBI): domain Eukaryota; kingdom Metazoa; phylum Arthropoda; class Insecta; order Hymenoptera; family Megachilidae; genus Megachile; species Megachile willughbiella. The sequence goes on along the minus strand of OX243797.1, from coordinate 5,016,712 downwards.
CTTCGCAATTTCAACGGTTTTATTTAATCTTTCGCTTTGACCTTAATGGCGTCAACGCGGCGAAAACGCGTTCTAACGAAGCTATCAACCAAAATGTCCGACTGCAGTTTTTCATTTTAAATTACGGAATGTTATTAATGTGTCTCTGTCGAAAGTCGATTATTTTTTGAGATAAAAGATAATTGCGTGTGCTAGCGTTTGCAGAAATTAATGCGCATTCTTAATTCATACGCATTCCTCGAGACATGATCGAAGAAATGTAAATGAACGCGAAAAGAAAAACGAAAGAAGAAGCCGATGAGAGCGGCAGATTGGTGCCTCGTTCTCTCTATGTTTGATTTTTCACGCGATGAACCTTGAGCCAATCTTGAAAGAACAACCTTGCTCGAACATTTTCCACACCTGATCATGGGAATGGGATGTGCCTGAAAAGGATGTTTCGTGTCGTTCATTTCGATTCGTCAATGCGGTGTAGTACGTGCAAGCCATGCAGAATATTCTCCGAGAAGCTACGAAGGGTTTCGCGTGTGGGAAGATGGCTTTCGAAGGCGTGGCCTACTCGCACAACCGAAATGCATGGCTGCTGGTTTTAATTTTTAAAAATTTCTTGATGAAAGATTTGATTAAAATGCGTAGAAATAGACACGATAATATGCAATTGTAGGATGACAGATTTAGTAGGATCATTTTTACTTCAGACTTATTCGAAGGCGAGTGATCAAATTTTTCAACTTGGAACCTCAGAATTTTGCCCTTAAATGTTAGTTATAAACGCGTATTCTGTGATCGTTTATACAGCCCCACTCGGTCCCAAGTCATTTTCCATTTACCGGAAGAAACAATTCGAGTTTATCTTTTGATGCAGGTCCGCTTCAATCCCTTACGTATCATCGTCACCGAGAACAATGCAAGTACGACAAGAATTAACAGTCCCAAGCTGCGATGAGACAATGCTTTTATCGCGACGACAACAGCTAGACTGGCCTGAGGGAACGTTGAGTTGCAACATAAATTTTCCCTCCACATTGTAGAAAAGAATCAGCCGTGCGCGACTGCTTCCGATATATCAACGAGAAAAGTAAACCTCTCAGCTCGACTACCGAGTCTAAAATCGTAGAAAGAACGGGCGTCACCGGACGACCTCTGACCGAGGTGCAAAAATACCGCAACAAACCTGAACTGGGCATCTCCGATCTATTTCGCTTTACTGTCGCTCGTCAACAAGAAACTTCTGCCGAGGAGCGGGATGGTCGCTATTTTCGCATAGACAACGATCTATTTTATCGGTTAAATCGAGCGTCAGCCGTAACGTCATTTGATCTATGAGAGAAAGAAGAGAAACCGAGAAAGAAAATTGGAAATTGGAGATATCGACCTGATTTGAGAACTTTCAAACGGATTTCATTTCTAAAAAAGTACTTCGTATTAGTATGTTACATAGACAAATTTTTGGACCTTGTATCGTTGAAGAAATTTCATAGTCCCAACGATAACTATGTTTCAAAACTTAAAAACGTACAAATTTAAAAATTCCGAAATCGAGTAAATATTTTTTACCTAATCATTTGCATAACTCGATGCAGTCTTAGTTTAAACTTAACTCGAATGATCACCAGAATTTAATGATCTGAAGCGAACGTTGAATCTGGTTAATCGAACCGGTCACTGCAAAGGTCGAGTGTAACACAGAATCGAGGCGATCATCGTGGGAACCGTGTAGAACTGGATCGTTCTGTGCAATGTTACGTAGACATCCTTGAGAGCAGTCTCTCCTTAAGGTACCCGGACAGGAAAGCAGACGTACTTGCGTTTATTTCGGGCCGCCCTTGAAGCGATAATCGTTGGATGGCGGTGGTCTGATCTCAACGAGAGACGATTCGATAAACGCAGCTTGCCCAACAGCAGCCTAACTTCTAACTAACGTATCAAATTTCTGTGAAAATTAAAACACTATCGTAGGTGAGTGATGCATCTTCCAAATCTTGAGTGTCTACTGTTATTTATTTTTCAAAATGATCATTTTTATAAGATTACTTTGAAATCTATTGATCTTGGATTACGACAATTTGTGAGCAAAACACGATTTATGAAAAGATGTTCGCGTTTGAAAATAGTTTTGATGATTTCGAAATGGGTGCTGACGTTGTGGCGTTTTTAGCAGACCTTGTTGATTAAACAAAAAAGGAGCAAATGGCAAAGCTGTGAATTGTGAGAATTTATGAGCAAAGCACGATTTATGACGATCGCGTCAATAACTTTGATGAATATTTCGAGATGGGTGCTCGCGGCATTCTAAGTAAACAGCCCATGTTAATTAAACTAAAAGGAGGCAAGCGACAAAATCCTGGTAAATCCGTCATGCAGATGTTAGAGTAAAGGTGTTTGCAACAATGTAGAATAAAGTCGTTGGCAAGTGAAACGTGATTTACATCGACCGGCTGAATATCGCGTTGAATATTGTCGCTCGACCGAGAATGTAGCCACGATAATCCGACAGCGTCACCGTTCACATCGACAGTAGGATATACCGACGTTCACCTGTTAATCGGATTTATCTGCAGTTATAAGCATCGTTCTCGCGATGTAGCATCGGATGCTCCGTATTCCATCGTCGGCGTGCTCCTTTTTCCCGTATTCGCGACTGCAGAAAATATTGGTCGACGAGGACGGGCGCTCGTCGAAAATGGCGAAATTAATTCTGTCGTTCGCTTCGTTCCTTTTGTCTGCCCGTCGATTCGTAGCAGTCGTTTCGCTAACGAATACAATCGCCTCGTATTGTCCGGTTGAAATACCGACGACGATCCCTGTTAGCATCGCTTTGCCAATTCTTCCTACGCCAGCGACGAACGTATGCCCGGAAATCGCAGGAATTCTCTCCATTTTCTTCTGCTTTCGGTTACCCCTTTCCCGTGATTCAAAACTTATTTTGACTTATAGACTTCATCGATCACACACTTATGATCGAATTAACTCGACCTTGTACTTTCTTAGCAAATGTTAGAAATTCTGGGTGCAATTTCTAAAACGTAGCGATCTTAACTAGACCTTAACTCATTGCCCTTAGTGAAAGCTGTCTGTGATCCGACACTAATCTCTCAATTTCAGCTTCTGATCTGTTAGTGTATATCATTGTCTCAACGTTAAGAGCCTTCAAGGGTTACCTTTGTCTGATTGTCCTGTAAATAATTAATTTAACCGAACATGTAGCACCAGTCACATATGACCCTGTTAACTGACCATCACCAAGAAGATCAACTAACTGTACCCGAGTTATAAACAGACAAAACTGTACGTATCTTTTGTTTGTTCAAGATCAAAGTTAGCACAACCATTGCTAGACAAAGAAAAGATCCAAATTTCGATCCAGCAACTCGATTGAATGAATACTTTCGTTTCCATGCAAAAGAGTTGCATCTCCTCAAACGTGACCAGAAAGAAGATCGCAGCATCCTAACTCCATCGATGTGGACATACCGATAGTAATACCTCGTATGTAACAAACCGAACCGTGCAAAGCTGCAAACTTTAGCGGCAGAAGTTGTACAGGTAGGAAATAGCCGCGACAACTTTCCAGGAAACGCGATATCGAAACACGCGTTCGCCTTTTCATTTCAGCCGCAGCTTTGTCGAAGCCTCGTCGCAGACACTTCGATCCGACGCGACGCGACAGTCGCGTCAAAAAGGTAGACGCGATATTTTCCACGTTTCCATCCGTTCGTCGACTGGATAATTAAAACGGAACCAGCTGACCTCCTTCCAATCCTGGAACAACCTGAAACAATTGTCTTCGCGCGTCGTTGAACGCATTGTGTCGATTTATCTCTCGCGGTAACGTTGCAACGTGACGAGACAAACGCTTTCATGTACCAGCTAACTGCGCGACACGCTAATTTACTAGGATATGCAGCTCGTATGTTCTTTCAAAGAGAAGCAATCAAAGTGACGTTGATGAGGTTGATTGAAGATCAAACATTTTTCTGCGTTTCTTCGTACCGTGAAATTGATTGATTACGGACTGAAATTTTCTATTGTGCTCGGGACTAGGTACGAGAGTGGATCGTGCTTCACAACTTGAAATTTTATTCTAGGATATAGTGCTATAGTAATTAGAGACGTAGACATCTTAGAAATAGAGAGATCTAGAAAAATATGTATATTGGGATAGAGAGTGTAGGTATGTTGAGATCTAGAAAAATAAGTATATGGGGATCCAAAGATGTGGATGCAGTAGGTAAGGAATACAACATTCTTGACACCTGTAGTATAGCGATTGTTAAATATCTGAATGTCCAAAATCTCAAATTTCCAAAACCTCAAATCCCAAATCCTCAAATTCTGAAAATTTCAACACACCCAAATTTCGGGACCCAGATTTTCAGCAGCGTTTAAAAATTAATAAAAGTTTGACTCACGATTTCGTACGTCTCGTATTACATTATAGCACGATATCAGGGACAAAAAGCAGCACTACATTATATGGGATACTTTCATCCGAGAACCATCAAATCAAGCCGGAGTCAAACAAGATTCTTCTTCGTCAAGTTTCCCGACTGGAAGACAACTTGAAAGCATCAACTTCTTGCCCAACTGGTTGGATTCGTTAAAGTTACGGACAGGACGCGACGGGATCCAGCAAAAGCCACCGGCACGGAGCATTCGCGTTGACAAACGAGCTATAAGTAGCCTAATCGAGTTTCTGGTTCCCCGGGGACGGGAAAGGAGGGTCACGTTCCGCAGGAAGGGCACAGGAAGCAACCAGCCCACCCGCATTGGACGTCGCCCTTGACAAATAGCCTCTGACGATTAAATCAATCTAACAGATATGTCCGTCTCGCGTCATCGCGCCTTGTTTAGCAATGGATAACTATTAATCTTCCAAATTTCTGTGGTAATATTATTATAGATCGTCTCCTAAACTATATATTGCCTTGCTAATCGATCAATGAGAATTAAAATCATCGCTTACATGTACTGTAGTCCACATGTGTCGATCGTAACATTAACCATTTGTATCAAGAAATTGACACAAGAATTCCACATTCTAATTTCTGTTAAAACCTGTCCCAATTTCGGGTACAAATTAAATTTCACTGTCACGATAAAACAGAATGCAATTTAGTAATGATACATGCTCGTTTAAAATGTTTGTAGTCGAAAATGCGCAATGTACTAGCAAATACGTTGTCACATAAATTATAAAGATAAATTACGAAATGAAATAGTACGTGAAAGTAATGATACGACATGGTTTATTTCCGAAGCTGCATCCCCTCCGGCTGTTCTGGACGTCGTTTGTTTAATTAAACCAAATATTTTCATTGTTATCGCGCGAAAACAGAATCCGTAGGTAATTTATCGGTGATTCTTAAACGGCCGGATCGAAATTATTTCCCGTCGTTTTCATGCATACGGCACGTATGTATAGTTTGAAATGCAGTCACATTAAAATCGACAGATTCGTTTTGCTCGAGTAAAGTGGTAATGAACAGAAGCGTCGATGCAGGTAGCGTGTGGTTAATAGAGATAATTGGTTGGTGGTCTGCGCCGGACTGTCCTGACAATTTTTGTCCGGCAGCGTAATTCGAATCGAAATGAAATGCTAGCAGTAATCGCCACTGTCAATCGGAGACCGTTTCCAGCAATAGCTCGCTCCAGAAAGGCTCGCCACTTCCAGCGTTAATTAACCGTAATTACCTATCGAGCATTTTAATAGAGTCGAACCAACCGTTCAACGATCAGATATTAAATGCAAGATCATATATTGCCAAGCTACGTTGAATTCCACGGAAAACATCACTGTTTTCTTACGCGTCACACAACATCGATGTGCTGTGCATTTTGTTGCTATGTTATTTTGTCAACATTACATGAATCTCAATATTTATTGGAAATATTGGTATATCGTTATACGGTATTATCAATTTATTGACAAACTGCATTTACCGAAAAAGCTCGATATCGTCAAAAAATGAACTGTTTTCTGTAAAAGAAAAACCGTATAACATAACAATAAAGGAACGAAAATTTGTTGATCTCGCCAATCTCGATGCTTCAATATCGACAATACGTCGATACCTCTCCGTAAGAATATTGACAATATTATTAAAAACCCTGTAATATTGATTCTCCAGAGTCTCTTAAATTCATGTTTAACGTATTACGTGACTTAGAGAAGCTCTAGCTTCTAAATGACTCTATTACGGGGTACGAAAGATTAAGTTAATACCATAAGCGCTACTATAAAAGCACTTTATGCGATACTATAAAAGCGTGTGTTATACCCGAGACATTCTATATTTAAAAGTCGACTAAAGAATACAAACATAGATAATATTTTCTGTTTACGTGGTCGCAGAGTTAATCCGTAAGGCCACTCTAGCGTCTAGAGTAAGTCTGAGGGTATTTGTCAACCTTTATTCTGTTTTCCCGCAGAGACAAATCCCTCGAACGAGCCAGAGCACGTGGGACACGTACGAGAAAGATATAAATGAAGCGAGCCCGAGGTTGTTCGCCTTCTCCGCGGCCAAATTCCGGTTAAGACACCGCAAAGGGGCTTCGTTCCAGTTTAAACGACACCCGGTCGAGGGTGAGCAGACGTGTCTGGCTTCGCGTCTACCTTCTCCTGTTCGAGCCTCGTTAAATCGATATCTCGCAGTCGTAGCACGTTTCGTTCGTCTTTCCGTTTATTATATACTACCAAATATATTCCAAGTGCAACCGTTTTCAGGGAATAAACATGGATGATCATTCGAACACAAGTCGAACAGAAATAACATGAAGCTGATATGGGATTAACTGTATCGAAGGGCTTAGGCTGTGACACTAGGGACTCGTATCTTCCGAGTTAAAATGGAACGGGAATTTATAGGTAGAATTTTCTTCCTGGTATACTTTTCTACAGATATCAAGCATCTAAAGTTACAAAATTTTTAAATTGGGGTATTCTAAAGTTTGAGGGTTCTGAATTTCTACATATAGTCTCACAGTGAAATTTCGAAATTTCAATGTTCTAAAGTTCCACGGTTCTGAACTCCAAAATTGCAAATATCCATCGTTCCAACACTCTAAAATTCCAAAATGTCGAAATTCCTGAAATTTAAAAATTCCAACGCTCCAAAGTCCCAGAGTATAAAAATCTCTAAGTACCTAAATTCCAAGATCAATCTAAAGACGCAAAATGTCGAAATTCCCAAATACCGAAATCCCAAAATGACAAAGTCAAGTTAAAAATATCAATACCAAGTTCCAAAGAGCGAAGATCCCAAAATCTGAGAGCCTCTCGTTCGAAAGCGTCAGTTTCCCACATTCATCGTGGCGAACCTAACCTAAAACAGTTCGATCTCTCCCGTGTGATAGTCAACGGTCTACTTAACAAGAAAATGACGAATGCTCGACGATGAGAAAAATATTCAAAGATGTCCCACTTTTTGCCACTCTCGCAGATGGTATTGCAGAACGATTTCGATTCGCGACGGAATAAAAATTCGGGACGTGGACCGTTCAGCATCGTCATCGAGCAAAACAGCCAATAATGGTGTTGCATTTAGCGAAAGAACACTCGGTGTGGAGTGAACGTTGCATTAAGTCATCCCGGCGTATTAACGGGTCGCGACCGGTTTCCGATTCGCTTTTGATAGGGCATTAAATTGAATCGTGGTAAAAATAATATTCATCCTTCCTAATTCGGGCCTCGGGCGCAGGAATTACGTTGCAGCTGCTGACCCGCGTAAATACATGTAATTGCGATCACACGAATGGTGCGCGGACGGAAGTAATGACGGTGCTGGCGCTGTTAATAATCTCTCTTCAAGAACGTTCATCTTTCTTCCCTTCGTCGAGATGCTCGGTTACGCTGTCCGTCTCCTGCGTTTCTTCTCGCGGTCGAGAGTGCAACGAAACTATGCGCACGTACGAAAAATCGATGCCCGACTCAAAGTTTAACCCGCTTTTTGCCTCTTTACGTAATTTACGAACGGACACGGCGCTCCTCGGCATGATAAAAACGATATTGATGGCCGCGAACGCGCGCTTAATCCTTCCCGTTAGGATGCATTAAAGCGGACGTTTATATTTATGATGCACCTCTGATCGGTTTTAAAGCGGTTGGTAATTGAGAACGGTCTTGCGAAATTCAACTCTCCCTGCTCATTTTGCTCATTCGTCCACGCTCCGAATACGTCGTTGACATATGTATCTGTAACGATATCGTTAACGTTGGGAAACGATGGGCTGCTAGGTGAATTTCGATCTTTCGCTTAGGGGAGAGCTGTTTTAATCACTGACCAGTTACCCCGAAACGATGCATCACGCATGTCATCGTTAATTCGTACCAGAAATGACGTGCATAATAGATAGTAGCTTGTCTCTATAGAATCACTGTACTAGCTTGTTTATTTATCGCAACGCTCTATTGTTTATGTATCGAGTCAGTCTATAAATTAGTGCGCGTGGACGTAAATTCGATCTACTATTTTTATATCGAAAGTCCTCCTGGAACAATATAAACTCAGTTCTGACTGTCACAGTGAAAATTTACGTACACTGTCAGACACTATAGTACAGATTTTCTGCTACATAATTAATTCGAGTTCGTAATTCCGGCCACCGATGACCACCATGTCAATCGAGTAATCCGATACTATAAATAATCCTTGAATACATTATAATATTTTAATATCCTATTCGAAGTCGCTGTACAAAATCAATAATACATTTTTAATTTAGATTAATTCGCTCCATGCGTAAGCACCCATTATTCATGATAAAGATAATTCTATAATCGGATAAAGATATTTTATGACATTTCGATCGATCCGAAATATCTTGAAACGTGACCAGAAAGGTCACGTGAACAGAAAGTTTCCAAACAAGTTTGTAGGCCGTCAAGTGGCTAAATTCGACTGCGAACGCTTCGTTAACATCGATTAAAACGAAAGAACGGGTAGCTTCTAAAATATGCGGTGAATTAACCCGGATGTTCGTTGCCGTCTGAAAGCGGATCGAAAAATGATAGACGCGCTCTTCGCAGCCGGAAGCTGTGACCGCAGGAATTTAATATCCCCGTGAACAGTTCGCGCAGCTTCCCGTATACGTTTTCGAGGGGCACACGCATATACCGCGTGGGAAGCGCAGAGCCCTCGCCTCGGTGTCGTCATCAAATTTATATTTCACCGGCCATATAGGAGCAGCAGGTGCTCTGGCCAGGTCTGTCGACGAGAATGGCGGAATCGGCTCGCAAGACGGCAATCATTATAAATAACTTAGCCGGCAGCGACGTCACTACGGCACAATGGGGGCTTGGCTCACGGGGCAAACGGCTGCGATAAATAACCGGGTAATAATAAAAAGCCGCGCGAAAGGGGGCCAGAGGATCGCTCGTTCGACGAACGAATGAGCGTTATTCCCGGCGAACGGGAACGAATCGGGTAATATAGAGAGGGCATGGCCGACGCGTTATAAGGGTGGAATCCGGAGTCGCGTGTCCCTCGAATCCAACCTCGGCATTATGCGCTCGACCGAGCAACCCGTGCAGGAAAATCGAGAACGACCGGACCGTACAAATAATGATTCACCGTGCTGATCAATTGCTACGTTCGCCAGCGAGGGAGGGAAAGTTTCGGTCATTCGTGTTTCTGGTCATGTCTGCGGGGGAAAGAATGAGGTGTCTGTAGAGATTCCAGAATTGTTCCTCGAGGGAGAACGCTCCCTTTCGGTCGATGTGGTTAAATGTAGGGTATACTTGGAGGGTTCGGCATAACAGGTAAACTAAGGTTTATTCAACGCAGACAATTTCTGGCAACATATACCTTCAAGAAATTGGGGTTTCCTGGGGTTTTCAATCGTAGACCCCAGCAATCTATTGTGTACTCTCTTTTGGGAAACGGTGGATTTGTGAACGCAAATCTGTTATCCCGGTAGCATTTTCCTTTATTTTGTAAGTGGATTGTAAGGAAGAACGAACGAACACGAATTCATACGAATGATGTTAGCTTAGTTAACGGGTTAATCGAGTCTATAATTCCTTTCGTATAATCTTCTGGTCGGTACGAATCGGAAGTCAATGTCCTTCATCAGCGCTTCGCTTCTAATTGCATACCAGTCGAGCAATTGAATATGCATCGACGATGTTTCCGTTTCCAATTAAGTAAGTCTGATCGTCTGCCGGCTTCGACCGTGGTATTCTCCTTCGAAATGATTTTACTTTTTCTACGGGGGAAAGATCCGGCTCTGAAAGGCTCCGAGCTTACGATAAGGGTACTTGAAAACGTCATTTTTGAAGAATAGCCAGAGGGAAGATTAATGAACTAACCCAGCGCGTGGTCCCTTTCTATGTGTCATCGCAGAAAACATCCTTGCTGGGAGCAATCCTGCTCGTCGGTGGATATTTCTCATAGAAAACGCGACATCTGCCGGAGTTTCTACATTATGATCACGGAGACAAAGCGAGAGAAGCACCTTAGGCTCCGTAGCTTAGCCAGGACAGCTCTGAATTAACCCATTAAGCGAGACAAGATGTTACCAGTCATCATCTTTATCTGGCTATTCTCTTTTGTCTTCTCGAGATTATTCGAGGAACGTGTCAGCAGCCCCGAGCCACAAATCATGTACTGCCTACCGGTTAATTATAAAAAATTCATCATTTCATTGCAGTCGTGTTCATTCGTAATTTCACCGCAGTCATATTCATTCATAATTTCATCGCGGTCGCGTTCATTTGTAATTTCATTTTTAATGGTTACAACTACTCTGTTCGTAACAATATTATATGGTACTCTTCTGGAATACTTAATAATGCACTCGACTGAGTCAGAATATTTCTAAAGGTACGTTATATAGTCATTATTTGATATTTTTGTATGTCGTAATTTGAAACATTTACAATAATTTATTTAACAAACTTTGTACTAATCTTACAAGACATTTAAAAATATTTATAATACACTTCTGGTCTTCTCAAAAATACTGGTTATACAATTACAATGTTGAATTGGTATAAAAAATTGAATCCTTGAATCACTATTTAAAAAGTTCATCTTGCAATAATTATCATCACATTACCAATATAGTACTATCAGTTTTGGTAGAATCAGTAAATATCGAGGAGCCTAAAATATTGACACCACGTATTGACCGTTTAAGGCCTAAGGTTTAGGAGGCACCGTAATTCACTGACTCTGTAGAGAAACGTTTCCATCTTAATACCAGCAACGTATAGTACGCGCGAGTCCAATATTTCAGTTGAAATCTTTTTCTATCAGAGAACATAAAGTCTCGTGAGAGACAGACAGGTTTATTCTGACAAAAGACCAGCCGAGAATGACGAAGAACCGTCCACGCTGTACACGTACGATCCGTGTGTGTGAAGCACCGCAGCAGCACACCTGTATTTACCTGTGCCACTCGGATGCGCAGGTATCTATCTGGTTGAGAGCGTATGTCTGGAAGCTGGGATTCTAGCAGCCTTTTTGTATCTTAAAGCGGAACGCCTGGAACAATAACATTCAGCTCGTGTACCGGTTCCTGTGCGGCACGGAATCAAATTTTCGATCCGAGGAGAGATACCGCGTTTACGGTAGCGACATCGCGTTAAGTGCAACTTCAAATATTTCTTCGAGCAACGCTGCACGGATAGGAACGGTTGGGTTTAGATAAGGAAGAAGGTTTTGGTTATTTATCGAGTAGACTTTCGAGGAACGTATTTGGCTGGCATTTTACTAGTACCACAACTAAAGTGGGATTTTGGTACTTTGCCACCTTACATGGACAATTTTAAGAAGATGAAATTAATATTACATGCCACAATTTAAAAATCAATACTGGGTTCCTTTACGTCCTTTTGAGTAACCAGTTAATAGGTTCTTTGATGTCAACGATTATTGACTGAAAACTAATTAACCTGTTCGTTGTATGGGTTTGCCCAAGGCGTTTATCAAAAGCACGTTAAGCGAAGAAAATTGAATTTTTCGGTTTAATTGTGAAATAAAATGAAGGGAAGGTGAGATGAAAGTACAAACACATCGTTTACAATTACTTTCAATTTCATGCAACGATGAACCGTTTATAAGCCTTTGTCGCTGATTAATTTTACGACCCTCGAGTAAATTAAAGGGGACGTGGTAATATAACTCATTCTAAGCAATTCATTAATTACTAACCAATTACAACGAATCAGTGCTAACTCTCATCTCGTAAAAGGATTCCGTGAATTTCTAAGAATCTGCCAAGAAGCAAAGTAAAAACGAATGTGCAACATTTGCATCCTCTTCAGACAATGAGGATTCAGTAGAACCGGTGTTGCACTCGAACTATTAAATCGTACTCTATTTCATTGGCTCTGGCACAAAGAAACACGCGACGAGCTTCCCTCGAACGAAGCCGATCGAAACAAAGCGAGGAACGAAATTCTGAGAATTCGGTGCGTCTCTGACTGCTCGTAGACAGGTGAACTCGAAGAGATTCGAAGGCACCGAGGCTTTGATTTTCCACACGGAAGGGTCCAAGCCTTTTTCAATTCTCGTCCACTAGTTTTTACGCGGACGGCCAGTTGGCAAGGAAATACGCGTCGATTTACGTGCAAATTACAGCTGGTTCGCGGATTGGCTTCGCCGCGAGCTTTCCAATCGCTCGCACGCTCGAGAACAGTTCCGTGGCCGAAATCTCGTCCCGGAAATTGCAATGTATCCAGAACAACCTGGCCAAGTTATACTCCGCGCGAAAGTAATTAAAGCTTTCGTGCTTCTGGCCCATTCCCGTGTGAATTTGTAGAGCCTGCAGACCTCTACGATCGAATCGGAACTTCCGGCGCTGACAGTAAGAAGGACGCTTGTTTTATCGTCGAAGAGCTTTCTTGTCAAGAAGATAATTCTTTCGAACCTTGAGAGTTCAAGACGATGTTGGGGCCTTTAAACCTTGAAATTTTAGAACGTTGTAACTTTCGAATGTTAAGGTCTGTAGACATTTAGACCTTCAGACCTTCCGACTTTGGAATACTGGATCTTGAAACGTTAGAACTTTGACATGATAGAACTTTGATAGGTTAGGACGTTGGGACCTTAGAACATTGAGACGTTACACTCTCTAGACATTTGAATCTTGGGACGTTAGGATCTTGAGATACTGGAACCTTCAGAAGTTGGATTTTGAGACGGTGGGAGTTGAGGTTGCTGAGATCTTGGGAGTTGGGACCTTGTGACGTTAGAACATTGAGACGGTGGAATTTTGGGAAGCTAGAACCTTGGGTGTTTGGAACTTTTAGGTGTTGGGACATTGGGTGATTGGAACTTTCAGATGTTGGGACTTTGGGAGATTGGAACTTTGAGACGTTGGAATTTGGGGACGCTGGGATTTTGGAAAGTTGGAACCTTGAAATATTAGAACTTTGAGACGGTGGAATTTTGGGACGTTGGGATCTTGGGAAGTTGGAACCCTGGGAGATTGAAATTTTGAGACGTTGGGACCTTGAGAGATTAGAACTTTGAGGTGTTGGTACCTTGGGAGAGTGGAACCTTGAGACATTGAAAGTTTGAGTCGTTCGAACCTTGAAACTTTGGGAATTCAGAAACTTTCAGAACTTAAAAATTGCTAAACTATATAATGTTAGTACTTTCGAACTTCCTGTGACCATAAAACTATTAAGTTCATGAAATGCGTAAAACCCTATTTTCCTACATTATTATTCTTCCCATAAAAATTCATCGTTAATATCGAATTACCCAACATCAATAAAACAAGATAAATGCCTCCAACATGTCTATTATCAGAAAATTAAATTCTCACAAAGGTACATCTATAACGTTCAATATTGAAAACAAAATGATCGGACCATACATCAGGAAGATGCGATATCGAAACAAAGCGGGATCGGTAGCGGAAATATTTTCCGTGCAATAAATAGGTCGAAAAGTCGAACAGCGGGACATTTTGTCAGTTCTGCGGCCATTAGTAATCGAACCTAGCCAATATTCTCGATCACCATTATTCTTCGATAAAGCGGATTTAATCGATGATCACAAAAGAGTGGTGATTCACAATTTTGGACAGTGCCCATGCGGCCAGCAGGGTTGGACTAATTTAAAAACGAGCATCGAACCATCTGCGTAATCTGTACGAACCGTGGAAAATGCAGCCTCTACCCTCTGTATCCTCGCAATATGATGATCGTAAGTACAACATTTTTCACAAATTTCCATTTTTATCGTTTCATAATACCGTGTGATGGTTCCACTATATGCACGGGATATCCTGCAATTTATGGTACGTTCGAACGGATACTGATTACACGTGAAAATATAAATTGAAAATGTTGAATAAAATTCGCCCGTACGTATCATACCGGGATTATAATATTACACAATAAAATCTGCGTTACTAATATTTTAAGCTTTCAATATTGAGTTTTATTACGATGTTTTCTCGGTAAACACGCGTGTTCCAATTAATTCGGCGATCAAAATTTTAATCTCTGTATTTTTAAATTCCTGTATTTTTGCATCTCTGGTTCAATGATCTAGAAACCTTTGAATTCATGCATAACAAATTCTCTAAATATCGTGTATTTTCAGATTTTTATTTTTCTAAATTTCTATATCTCTAGATTGCTTACGTTCTTAGATCCGTTGATCCACTAGATCACTAGATCACTAGATTCCTAAATTTCTAGATTTCTAGATTTTTAGATTCCTAGATTCCTAGATTCCCATATTTCTGGGTAGTCGACGATAACTCTAGATAACTCTAGATATCCCTAGAACCTCGTAGATCCTCCGTACACTCAAATTCGCTATGATCCGGGACACCATGTTTCAAGTTTTGCAAAGTTTTGAGTCCTCACACCCCTAAAATCTACACATTACTAGCTCTCCAATATCCCTAGATTTTCTGTACCCGTAAATCCCAATATTTATCCCAATATCGTAAAAATATTACCAACTAAAAAATTACGTTTCAAGATCCCTCTTATGCAAAATACGAATTCGTTTGTAATAACGAAACGCAAAGCGACAAAGAAAGCTGTATCGCACCGGACAATTCAACCAATAAAATTCGTAGCAACGGAAACGAAATCTGGTCGTTCCGTTTCGTTCGGGGAATCACGGCCATACAAAACCGTGCCGCGACATACAAACGGAAAAATTCGCGAGACATCGCACGGTGAATTGTTCGCAAGTATTTATATTTATTTTTAATTTTCAACGAAATACCACGCAAAGGTGCGTGGTATTCCAGGTGTGTTTGCTTTTCATTTCAAACAGCTAATGAAATTTTTTCATTAAACGAGAGGACTGCGTAATGGCACAGTCCGAGAGCTTTACAAACGTTCGAAAAATCAACAAAAGCTGAGTCGCGGTGACTCAAACGGATCATTCGAATCGTTGGTTCGCGATCGGCGCAGCGTGCAGAGTTATCGATATTGTTCGAAAGTTAATTCGTTGTGTTTCGTGTTTGCTTAAAAACAGATTTCGAGACACTCAAATACAAAACTCTAGTTTGTTCGTTGCAGTTTTTTGCCACCCTATGTCAACGCTTTTCAATCGGACTACAATCTCTCAGGGATCGAAAAAATGAAAGAAACGGTAGGTTCGGTGAATTAATGCAAGAAAGTGATCACCAGTGTATGCAAATAATCCAGATCGTAATCTTGTACAAGTTCCTAACAATAACATAAAAGTTGTTAGAAGAAAAGCATGCATTACGTCTCGTCCAACACGTGTTCCTTTCATTCCACTTCTGTCTTACTTCTTTCGACAACTACTCTTGTAACTAGTTAATCAGGCTTCCATTCCATTCGAAACCACACCTCGATTTACAACGCCTTTAGATCACGGTCCCAGTTCATAAGGCAGCACTTTAAAGCACGAACAACCCTCATCGAACCAGTTAACTCTAACGAAAGTTGATTCGAAGTACACTCGTGGTTATCTTCGCAACTGTGTCGAAGAACAGAGTGTACAGGCGACATGTACTCGGTTGTTAAGACGGATGCAAGATTAGAATTTTCGTGCTGGTAGCTTCTTTTGTCGATAGATCGTGGCACGTTTAAAGTTGGTAGCTACGAGAAACCGATACTTCAACCCCGACAAGTACCTTCGCTTTATCACGATGACCCCGTTAATACCGTGCTCCGTTAGGACGCGAACAAACGGCTAGCTTGTTATGTTAATCGGCTCCTCATCGACCGCCTAAACCCATTCGCCTATGAATGAGAAAATGGAATTATGTAACGAGATAGCCGTCTGACAATGTTATTAGGAACGCGTACAAGTGCGAGCCTTTCCAGACGTTTACGACGGTGTCTCTGATCCCCCGAGACGATTATCTCGAACGTTTTCTACCCTCCCGATGTGTTGCGGTCCCATCGATTTTCGCCCGTGAAATTATTAAGTTCTGGTAAATTTAATTTATCGCCACGGAAATCGATGGTACCGGGTATCGAACGGCAATCTTACCGATGGTATAAGGTATTTCTATTTCATTGCCTGCTACGAGAGATAGAACGAAGGAAGAGATTTCTCCCTAATTTGCACGTTTCCATCGGCATACGAACGAGCTCGAACTATACTATAGATTTTACGAACGATACCGCTTCCTGAAGGCGTTTGCATTCTGATCAGAGTACCTGAAAACGCTTCATTGGAATGCCAGAAAGTTCAACAGCTCCCAAGAAGCTTTTATTTCTTCGCATTGCGATGGCCAGGTGGTACCTGAACACGCTT